>CM037881.1:17584165-18784165 GCA_021292165.1 Shinisaurus crocodilurus
TGAGAACCCTATCTTGTCTGTGCCTGACACACATCGCAGGTGACCTTCCCATTAGAGAGAGTCTATTCTGAAATATCAGGTTGGCAAAAGTAGGACCCTCTGTTACCCACAGATGCAGCCCTCCCTTATAAATTCTCTCCTCTGATCTCTCTCTCTTTTTGAAACTCCAGTGCAGGTGGGCAAGAAGGCACACCTGTGGTGGTGGTGGTGGTGGTGGGTTGTATCCGTTTTGTCCTAAATGCTGGGGAAGGGGGTGCAAGAGGACATGGGTGGCAACCCTGTCATTAAGGGATAGGGTTGATTGGATAGTCCTCTGGGGAAGTGGGCTAGAAGGTCTACCACAGTGTTCTCCAACCTTGGTCCCCATATGTTTTGGCCTACAACTCCCAGCATGCCCCAGCAGTGTAGCTGGCTGGGGCATGCTGGGAGTTGTAGGCCAAAAACATATGGGGACCCAAGGTTGGAGAACACTGGTCTACCACATTCAGTTTCCACTGTCCCTCTACACGACATGCAGTCAAAGGAAGCGTCAGGCTTGGGATATAGCCTGCAACAGGGTCTGGGTCAGACACAAGGAAGGAGATGGGTATGTGAGTTAGAGGCAGGAAGCATGGCCACGAATGGGCTTGAGGACAGGTACTAGATCAGGAAAACAGGGACCGAGGGCCAAAGGCAGGAGTCATAGTGACGGACAGGTTGGGGAACAAATGCGGGATTGGATATATGAGGGGGAAGTGAGGTGAAGTATAGCAGGGCACATACAAGACGAGGCGAGGCGAGGCAAGGCAAGGCAAGGCAGGGCTGCTGGTACGAAGCAAGGCAAGAGAGTGTCTGCATTGTTACCAAATGGGATGCATTGCTCAGATTGCTGGACTAGCTTAGAAGGAAGGGCTTTATAGGGCCTCGTGCCTCTCTCTTGATTCGGGAGGTTAGCTGACCATCTTCAGGCTGTAGGGTTCTCTGACAGCTCAGGCTAGCCCAGAAGGCACCCTTGCCCTATAGAATGTCGCCCGACTGACTGATTGAGGCCCAGAGCACTGGTTGGTGCGGAGGTCAGGCAGTGAAGGCTGGCTGCTGCTAGAGGCCCAGGCTCAAGACCTCCCTCTGCACCCTATAGGGAGACATCTGGATGCAGCTAAACAGATCTCATTCTCTGACTGTAGAAAAATGATGAAGGACAACAACCTGGTTCGACACTTGGATGCCTGTGAGACCATGGGCAACGCCACAGCCATCTGCTCTGACAAGACCGGCACCCTCACCACCAATCGCATGACTGTTGTGCAGTCCTACATGGGCGACACGCACTACAAGGAGACCCCGGACCCCAGCAACCTGACACCCAAGACACTGGATCTGCTGGTGCATGCCATCGCCATCAACAGTGCCTACACCACCAAGATACTAGTGAGTGGTGCCCTCTGCCCACTGATGTGTCCTCCACTGCCACTGCCACTGCACCTCAGGCTAGATGAGCCAGGGCTGCAATACTGCCTATATCAGGGGTGGGCAGAAGGTAGATCTTCAGATGTTTGGGACTTCAACTCCCCAAAGCCCCTGCCAGCATGGCCAATGGTCAGGAATGCTGGGAGTTGAAGTCTGAAACATCTGGAGATCTGCTTTCTGCCCACCCCTGGCCTATACCATGGCTACCATTTTGAATGGCAGTTAGAGCAATGGGAGGGAGCTCAGATGGATGGATTCACAAAGGTTGTGGAGGACTCTGGTGTCTCTCTTACCAGCTGCTCAGGAGTTGTGAGGGGCACAGCTCAGACTTGGAGCACGTGCTTGCATTTAGAAGGTCCCAGGTTCATCCCCAGCAAGGGCTGGGGGTGAGGGAACACCTTTTGCCTGAATCTTGGAGAGCTGCTGCCAGTCAGCGTTGACAGTAGTGGGCTTAGATGGACCAATTGTCTGACTCAGTTTATAAGGCCCCTTCCTATGTTCTGCTGACCATGTGGGATCACATACTTTGTGCTTCCTTCTGAGGTCTAGGAGCACCAGTTGAGGGCCAAACGAGATGTGTCATTCTTTAAATGACAGTTGCCCTATCAGATATAAAGCAGTGGCCAGGGGTTCATTTTTAAAGGCAAAAGTGACTTATGGGTGAGAGATGCTGGACCCTCCCCACTCCTGTAGCTTCGGCAGTCTGTTGCCCAAACTCCTTTTGCCCCAGCAGGCTCCAGTACAGGAAGGAGTCCAGTTGGGAAGAAAAGTGTCTACGGGAAGGGGCTGCCAGAGGTAAGCAGAGGGTGTGGTGGAGACTTCAGCTCCCCTCACCCGCACCACTACATACTTACATTGGTTTCATACCAGTTTAACTGTCATTGCTTTCCCCAGAGAGTCATGGGACTTGCAGTTTGAGGACACTGAGAACTTTCTAAGAGAAAGCCCTAACCCACCTCAGGAGAGAACTACAGTTCCCTGCAGGAGAGGGAATGACTATGAAACCTGTTTTAGGATGATAGCATAGATATGACCCCTGGGTTCAAGGCCCACTGCAGGGCTGTGCTTAATGGAACCCCACAATTTTAGTTCAGACTACGGACACACACACCCTCGCCCTTTGCCAGAGGAAATTGATGTGGTTGGAGAATCAGAGAATGTGCTGTCCTTTCTTACTCTCCTGCTTCCTTCAGCCTCCCGAGCAAGAAGGGGGTGTTGCCACGCCGATTGGCAACAAGACGGAGTGCTCCCTGCTGGGCTTTGTGCTCAGCATGCGACGTGACTACCAGCCAGTGCGCGACCAGATCCCCGAGGAGAAGCTCTACAAGGTTTACACCTTTAATTCTGTCCGCAAGTCCATGAGCACCGGCACTTGCATGCCCGATGGTGGCTACGCCTCTTCAGCAAAGGCGCTTCTGAAATTGTCCTCAAAAAGTGAGTCTGATCACCCTTGTGTGAAGTAAAGGGATTCCCCTATAAACAAGTGAGTGCTGCTCCTGCCCCAGAGTTAGCCGAATATTAGCTCGAACTCAATGAAACTTGCATCCTCATCATCACAACACCTAGCGTCATTTACAGAGTGTTTGAGAGTAATCAAACTGCTGAACATACATTATCTCAGTAACAGCAACCCCTGTGAAGTAAGTCACCATTATTATGGCCATTATATTGACGTCCTGATAGGGAATGTGTTTAAATTGATAATGGGTGAGAAGAAAGAAGGAGAAGAGACAGGCAGGCAGGCAGACGGGCTCAAAATGTGCAAAATGTTAATCCATTTGAAACCCATGCCAGTAACATAAAATAATGTCAAAATACCTAAAACATCCACAAACCTGAACAAATAGAAAGGTCTTCAGCTGGCACCAAAAGGTAACAGAGCCGGTGCTAGGAAAGCCTCGCTGGGTCAGGAATTCCAGAGACGGGGTGCCATCACTGAAAAGGCCCTGTCTCAGCTCACTGCCTGTCTCACTTCAGATTATAGTAGGACTCTTGAGAGTTCTCAAAAGTCAGAGCCTGGCTACTTCCTGTAGTGTATGGTAATGTGAAGCCAGCCTCTGAGACTAGGAACATTTCTCAAGGGGGTTTCACATATGCCTAATAACTACCTTCAGACTGCAGCATTGGGCATGGCATCGCTACCCCCACCCGAAAAAGTTGCTGCCTTTCAAGCTCAGGTAATAATAAACTGAAGCCATTTCGTGTCATGTTTGGCAAAATTGCAGCCTCAAGAGGAAGGGATCCTGTATAAACTGTTTCTGGGGTATGTGTGTGTCTTCTCCGCTTTCCAGGTGCACAAACATTCTTAATAGCAATGGAGAGCTGCGTGTCTTCCGGCCTCGCGACCGAGATGAAATGGTCAAGAAGGTGATCGAGCCCATGGCGTGTGATGGGCTGAGGACTATCTGCATAGCCTACCGTGATTTCCCAGCAGGGAAAGAGCCCGACTGGGAGAACGAAAATGATATTGTGATAGACTTGACCTGCATTGCTGTGGTGGGAATTGAGGACCCTGTGCGGCCGGAGGTAACAGCTCAGCTAGGATGGCTTTTCTGTAAACAAAACACCACTCCTGTCCCTTAAGACTCATGGTCATAGAATCATAGAATCATAGAATAGTAGAGTTGGAAGGGGCCTATAAGGCCATCGAGTCCAACCGCCCGCTCATTGCAGGAATCCAAGTCAAAGCATCCCTGACAGATGGCCGTCCAGCTGCACCTTGAATGCCTCCAGAGTGGGAGAGCCCACGACCTCCCTGGGTAGTTGGTTCCATTGTCGTATTGCTCTAACAGGAAATTTTTCCTGATGTCCAGGTAGAATCTGGCTTCCTGTAACTTGAGCCCATTATTCCGTGTCCTGCACTCTGGGATGATCGAGAAGAGATCCTGGCCCTCCTCTGTGTGACAACCTTTCAAGTACTTGAAGAGTGCTATTATTTGAATGTAACACACACCCTGGGTGTTTCCTCAGGGAGGGGAATTCATCTCAGGTTTTAGATCTCACGTCTCTACCCAATGACTGACCCAGAGCTGGGACCAACCAGGCCCTTGGGGTGCTTCCAGAAAAGGCTTTTATTGTGCCATCACCCTGCCTCATTCACAGGAAATTTTATGAAGGGTACAGACATCATCATCTTCTGGTAACCCCATTGCATCTCCCATCTTTATTCTTACCCCCTCCAAAAAATCTGTTAGGGAGGGAAAGATGGACTAGCTGCACAATGGGAGGGGCTGTGGCTCAGTGATAGAGCACCTGCTTTGCATGCAGAAGGTCGCAGGTTCAATTCCCAGTACCTCCAGCAAGGCTGGAAAAGCTCCTTCCTGAAACCCGTGTTGACTGTACTGGGCCACATGGACCAAGGGTCTGAATCCGTATAAGGCAGCTTCCCGTGTTCCTAATGCCTTTTGATTGGTAGTGCTAAGAGCTAAGGAAGTACCCCTGACTGCTTATAATAACAAAAGATGGCTTTCAGCAGCCAGAGTGGTTAGTCCAGGGCTCTCCAACTTTGGGTCCCCAGATGTTGCTGGACTACAGCTCCCAGAATCCCTTGCCATTAGCCATGCTGGCTGGGTATGCTGGGAGCTGTAGGCCAGCAACATCTGGGGACCCAAGGTTGGAGAGCCCTGGGTTAGAGGATAGTGGTTTGTGGACTTGGACCTGGGCAGAACTATGCCAAGGTTGGGTGGATGCTGCAGTTCTGCACAGGGTCTTTTATTTCCTAGGGCATGTCCAGATGGCAGTAATTTGGGGGATCAGGAGGGGTGTTGAACCTCTTTCAGCCCAAGGGTTTTGAAAGCTCCCAGTAGTACAAAATCCGGCTGCTGGAATTCTGGCTGGTTTGCCTGGGTCAGGGGTGTTGAACCTCTTTCAGCCTGAGGGCTGGATTCAATTTCAGAGAGGCTCTTGGGGGGACACATTCCAGTGGTGGGCAGGGCCAAAGGTAAAACGGGGCGGGGCCAAAATTGCCAGCATATTTTAGCTTAAAGCTCTTATTGCCGGTAACTAAGCCTTAGGAGAGGCAGTTCAACTCTTTAGAATGGGGGGGAAACATGCCAAAGCTGAGAAACCACCAAATGATTGGCGGCAGGGGAAAGGGGCCATGGAAAGGGGTCATGGCCATCTGTGAAACCCACGGCGCACCAGATTAGGACCCCAGGCAGGCTGGATTTTGCTCGCGGTCTGGAGGTTTTCAACACCCCTGCTCTAAACACATTAGTTATCACTTTCCCTTTTTAAAAGAAGCATGATTAAGCTGGACAGTTTTATTTTGAAGGAAAAGCAGATGGTAGAAAATCAACGACTGGTTATAGGAGCCCTGTGTCTCTATTGCAGGTCCCAGAGGCCATCCGCAAATGCCAGCGTGCTGGTATCACGGTCCGCATGGTGACAGGTGACAACATCAACACAGCCCGGGCCATTGCTGCCAAATGTGGCATCATTCAGCCAGGGGAGGACTTCCTGTGCTTGGAGGGAAAGGAGTTCAATCGGCGGATCCGCAATGAAAAGGGAGAGGTGACTGGATCAGTTATTTTAAATCTCTGGGATGGTGCTGCTCCTAGAATTTCAGGGTGGAGGAGACAATTCTGCACACTGGCTTTCATTCCTCTAGGGCTTGTCCAGATGACAGTCATTTGGGGGATCGGGAAGGGTGTTCCCCTATTTATTTATTTATGATTTCTCTACTGCCCAATAGCCCCAAAGCTATTTAGTTCTCAGTTTCCTCACTTGCAGAAGAAGCATTTGCTTCCAATTTTAAAGAAACCTCAGTTCCCCGTGATGTTCAATCTTGGGAAACTTTTTGAATACCCCCACCCACATACATGTTTAATAAACCAACTCCCTGCACATAAAAAGCTAGCACATCAGGGATAAAGGTTCTATCCCAGCCTGTTTCTTGCTGTGATATTTTGATGCGTGTAGGGAGTTTTTTTACCTGCAAAAACATTTTTTAAAGTGTTCCCTCTCCTGAAATCTGTAGATATTTTTCATTTTGTTTGTTTTGCTACCATAAATATTGTATTGCTAAATAAACAAAATCTGCAATAGTGCAGTCCATTCCACCACCTCATTCTGCTGCACGTGTGAAATGGTGCCACTGAACAGCATTGCATTTGAGCTGAAGTTCTACCTGTCATAGCCCATTCACACATGCAATAATCATTTGACGTTGCAGTCATGAAAGGAACCGGCCCCTCAATTTTTGCGGTGAATTATGTAAGTGTGGTCCATGTTTGGGGAAGGGCCTTAGCTGAGTGGTAGAGCACATGCTTTGCGCGGAAAGGTCCCTGATTCATTCCTGGAAGCTCCAGGTAGGCCGGCGGGGGGTGGGGGAGAGCCCTGTCTAAAACCCCGGAGGGCCACTTCAGTAGATGCAAACAATACTGAGCTAGACGGACCAATGGTCTGACTTGGTATAAGGCAGTTTCCCATGGTCTGTTACCCAGTAGTTCTTCCTTTTTCCTACCTCCCTGCACTACAGATAGAACAAGAACGCCTTGATAAAATCTGGCCAAAACTACGGGTTCTGGCTCGATCGTCACCCACTGACAAACACACCCTGGTGAAAGGTAAGAGACTGCCGGTCTCCTTGTCCTCAGTTAAGGCAGGAGAGAGCAATATGGGGTAGTGGAAGTTGGGACTTACGGGATCTGGATGTCCTTTCCTGCAAGCGAATTCCAGATGTGCAAGCCAAATTATCTATGAAGACATATCAATATGTGGGTGCAAACATCTCTGATATTTATTTAGATTTATATGCCCTTGCTACTAGCTAACTCGCATTCTTGCCCTTAAAGGCATCATTGACAGCACTATTGGGGAGCAGCGCCAGGTGGTTGCTGTCACTGGTGATGGGACGAACGATGGACCAGCGCTCAAGAAGGCCGATGTGGGCTTTGCCATGGTAAGAGGAGCTGAACTGAACTCCCTCCCCTGTGTCCACCGGGACATCTACTCTATAGGGAACTAGGGTGAAGACATAATATAACATAATATAAAGACAGACATAATATAAAAAGGGAGCTCACAGCATGTCCTTCATCTGTGGGATGAGCCCAGCTTCTTCTGGCATCGCAACTGAAGTGACAGATGTACATACTGGCGAATGGAACGCTGGCTCAGCCATCAGCCGTTCCTCCCCCCCCCCCTTCCAGCAGGCTGTCTGCCTTTTTTAAAAAAAAGAGCACTGTATGTATGTTTATGTTTGTCTGTTTATCACCTTACTACTGAAAAAAAATGAACTTTTTAAACTTTTTAACTGCACAAGGGATTTAGGAACAGGGAGGTGTCCTGGGAACATCACAGGTGCCACTCAGTCAGTGCTTTCCGCATAGCCACCTTTTGCAGAGTTGCAGATTATTATTTTTCCAGAACTTGATCCTGCAGAGGAAAAGGTATATGTGAACTGAACACAGGGAGGCCACATCTAGCTTGGCCCACTATTCTATGCCTGCCTTCTCCCTAGATTAGCCAGTCATGGAACCAGAACCAGTATCTATCACTCCTATTTTCTATGCTTTGACGCCCATCAGGTACAATGCTTGGGGTGCTTCCAGATGGAGGACTCCTAGTGCTATGAATTAGAAGGCACTGTGCAGCAATAATAATAATAATAATAATAATAATAATAATAATAATAATAATAATAATAATAATAATAATAATAATAATCTTACCCACCTCTCCATCTAGATCAAGGTGGGGAACAGCAGAAAATATAAAATACATAAACTGATCAAACACAACACATACTATTAAAATATCTTAAAACATCTTAAAGCATCTTAAAAACATCTTTAAAACATCCTAAAGGCGTCCTAAAATTCCGCGGGTTAGACCTGCCGGAAGAGATCAGGCTTTTTTAAATTCCAAGAGACTGGTAAATTGACGAATCTCCTCCTGCAGGTCATTTCATAATCTGGGAGCAGCAGAAGAGAAGGATTTCAGCTTTTTCTCCTTAACTGATTTTCTGCATAAAGAAAAAGATGGGGAAAGTGGTGGGGAAACACGGGAGTGGAAGACAGCGATGTCTCTGGACCCCCTGTAAAATTCTGTGAATGAAGCAGGGCCATGGTACGATAAAAGCTGCACCTGGAAGCATCCATAACTAAGGCTATAAAATAAAATGGAGCAACCTGAATTGCTGGGACTCAGTCATAGGAAACAGTTCAATAGATAGCTATTTAATAGATAGCCTCAGGGCCAGCGCAGGCATTACTTTAAATCCGCATCTAACAGCTATGTCTCCCCCACCCCTATTTTTACTCTAAAGGAGACAGAAGGGCCCCTGATCCAGATTGGGACCCTAGCATGTGTGGGGTGGGTGGGTAGGGTGGCTTTTAAGATCCAGATCGGAGCCCCTATGCCTACTCGAGAGTAAAAATGAAAAAAGACAGTTGCTAGATATGGTTTGAAGTAATATCTGTTTTTCTCCACAGTAGCTAATGTATTCGGAAAAGAAGGTTTCCAAAAAATTAAAGACATAATTAGCACCAGCATTACTCATACTGAGCCTGATAAATTCAGTATAATGCTGTGTAGTGCTACTGCTGCTCTTTGTGTATGTGTGTATCTATATGTATATATGTGTGTATGTTTATGTAGGTGTGTGTGTACACATGAGATCATCCACTCCAAAAATTTATCACCACTGTGGGTTGAGTCAATGCAGTTAAAATGAATATGATACTAAGCTGATCTATGGCGTCAGAGTCCTTGAGATATTAATTTGATCCTTCTTAAGGGGTGCTCAAGGTAGAATATATACTGCATACATGCCAAATACCAGCTACCAGTACTTTGTGGTGGTTTTAACTAGGGCTGAACTGAAACAGGCCCCCACAACACAACTACCCCTTTGGCAATTGCTCGAAAGGGATCTGTGAACAAGGATGAAAGTGTTTGCCCATGTAGATCTTCCTGCCCTTTCTCTGAATTGGCTTCACGATACCATTATGGCTATGTTTTGATGCTGTTGCATCATCATTTTAGTTCTATAATTTTAGTTCTCTGTCTGGCAGGAATCTCATAGCCAGGAAGAAGAAGCCCCTCTTTAAAAAAAAAAAAAAAAAAAAAAAAAAAAGTATCGAAAAGCTGCTGATTGGGAAGTAAACTGTCCTCAATCAAGGGTGAGAAACATAAGCAGAAATTGGGGGTTCAGCCCAGGGATTATTTCAGCCCCCCAAAGCACTATTTTTTACAGCAAAAAAATTCACACATAAAAATTCTCTAAGTCCTAGTTTTAACCTCACTGATCTTCCACTCTATCATACAACATATTTACAAAGACAGGCTGCAATCCTATGCATGCTTCCTTGGGATTAAGTTCTATTGAACTCAATGAGTCCTACTTCTGGGTAGACATGATTAGGATTGCACTGACAGGCAATGAAATGGACTCAGTCAGATTATGCAATAACTAGATGAAATTTAATCAGCTCTATCTGCACTGGCCTCCAAACACAGAGGTATCTTGCACATTAAACTCCTCTGATTGTCACTGAAAGGCATGGTTCTATATCTGATCTACATACAAATATACTATCTCCTAGATGAAAAAATCTTAGGATCTAAGCATTGCAAGAAAAATCTTTATTTGGGAATCCTTTGTAGATAATGATATAATGTAAGAGGGATTTAAACACCTTTGTAGAACCTTAATTGACAATGTAAGAAAGAGAAATACAAATCCAGGCAAAATTTTAATCTTAACTCCAATTCTCCCCAGCCATGAAACAGGAAATTTTGCCCATTTCTTGAGATCCTGTGCAGCTTTACACAACACCCTTATATAATTATTCTCAGCTAGATTATAGACATTGTCAGAGAACATTATTCCCAAATAGCTGACCCCTCTTGTTTTACATTTTGAGCCTGTTATACATTCAGGTTTTGCTTTTTGCTCCCTTTCCATATATAAAGATAATATTTCCGAATTTCCTGAGTTCACTTTATATTCAGATACACCATACACGACCAAATTCATTTAACTTTGTTTTGAGTATTCTAGCTGCCCTTATGGGATCTTGCAACAAAAACACAGCATCATCTGCATATAGTATTGTTTTACATTCATATATTGATTTAGAGTAATGCCTTTTATGCCTCCGTCTTGTCTCACTTGTTGAGCCATGATTTCAATGAATAAATTAAAAAGTAATGTTGACAATAGACATCCTTGTTTAACGCCTCTTTGTAATGTTGTTGTAGGCGACATCATGCCATTTATCAGAATCCTAGCAGCTGGTGCTGTGTAAATAAACTGAATCAAATTACAGAAACGTGGGCCAAATCCAAACCTCCAAAGGGTATTATCCATAAATCTCAATTCAATGGGATCAAATGCTTTTTCAGCATCTACAAAGTAGAATGATGTTGGTTGCTTTGTCTTCTGTGTATAATCTATTAAATTTATCATTTTCCAAGTGTGCCAAACAAGTTGCCTCCCCGTCATAAAGCCTGTTTGGTCCTCTGTTATATAATCTACTAAAAATTTTATTTACTCTGCTGGCCATTATTGTTGTCATCAATTTATAAGTGGTACCGTATTTTTCCGTCTATAAGACGCCCCCATGTATAAGACGCACCCCACTGGGCAGTTTCGCAACTGCGTGGTTCTCTCCTTGGCTTACTTCCGTGTATAAGACGACCCTCAATTTTTAGTCTAACAATTTTAGGAAAAAGTATAGTCTTATACATGGAAAAATACTGTATTTAATGAGGATATTTGGTCTATAAGATTCTGGTTTCTCTGTGTTTTTTTCCTTGTTTATAGATCATAATTAAATCCTGGTAATGCATTAAATTAATATATATTTTATTTAATATTTATGACCTGCGAGCATGTGTGATTTCAGCTGCTCACATTGCGAATAAAGGTACAATATTAGTCTACAAAACTCCTAACTGAAACTTTGATGCTGGATCTACTTCACAAGACTTGGAACATGGAACCAGGCTACCCTAACATGTATCTAGTGAGGTACCTTTGATATCCATGTGCATTTTGCCATCCAGAAGATACGCCTCAGAGCCTACGGGCAAAAGGGGGGAATCTCTGGTGAAGGCTTCTGCTGGAGATGCAAAATGCAGGGGGCAACTGACTGTACATGTTACGGACCTTGCTCTGTCATTGTTCCTTTCGGAATGAAGTATTTCAGTATGGCAATTTAGTAGCCAGGGCCGGTGCTACCATTAGGCTTAGGCAGCTGCCTAGGGTGCCAGGGCTAAAGGGGGCGCCAGAAACGCCTTGAAAAAAAATACAGTGCTCTCAAGTGGGAAGGGGGAGCGCTAAATATCTGATCTTGCCTAGGGCACCAAACTGCCTTGCACCTGCCCTGTTAGTAGCCAGTTCAACCAGTGAGCAATTTCACCTTTACACTCAAAAAATATTTTGCTATGTCCCAGCGATTTGGGCACTGAGTGGGCGGGTTCGCACGACACTGCAACAATTGTGGTAAGTTACCACGATCGTTTGCCGGAACCCACGAAGCAACTATGATGAGCCCGGCAGACGATCAGGCTTATCGTGGTTTCTTCGCTTCTTCCCTTCCCCTCTTTCCCCTTCATTCCTCCCGGCGATATCCCAGGGGACACCGCAGAGAGAAATGAGGCTCCTCTCTTTGGCAGCTGTGATCGCAAGCCGATTTCAGCTCACGGCAGCTGTCAAAGACTCCCTTTTGAGCAAAGAGGGCTTGTGTGTCCCACCCACCTCCTCCTTGAGAGGTCTACTCTCAGGCAGGGGGTGTGGGTGCCGGTTCCACTCCTTGCTGCTGCTCTGTGCATGGAGCAGCAGCAGCGGAGAGCGGATCACCTCCACCTGCCTGAGAGGTTTACTCTCTGATCACAGCAGGTGGCAGTGATCCACTCTCCAGGTTTAGTCCCAGGCAGGAGACTGCGCTCTGATCCGGTTCGGCTGCCTCATGTGCGATCAGATCACAGCCTCCTGCCGCTGTGATCTAATGCCCGCGGCTGCTCAGTGCACAGAGCAGCCAAACCAGATCAGATCAGAGCCTCCTACCTGAGAGGTTTACTCAGAGATTAAATCTCTCAGGCAGGAGGCTCGCGGAGGGGCGGTACGATTCTCTCTGTCATCAGCGTGACAAAGAGAAGTGCCCCCCTCCAGCTTGTCCCCTGCCCCTGAGCAGATCTCCGCCTCTCAAGAGGTCTACTTCAGAGGAGGGGGTGAAGATGCCTGATCCGCTCCACTGCGGCCAGAGAAGCCTCTCAAAGTTGCCTCCTAGTGCCGTTTGGGTCCTTTGGGGCAGCTGTCAGCCACGATCTGTGGCCGGCCGCTTGGCAAGAGCGGCAATGGCTGCTCTTGCCAAGTGGCTCGCATGTTCTAGGGCTTGTACCACGATAGGTCGTGATGTCCGGGTTCGGACAACACAACAATCAATTGTGGTACAAGCAAACCCTAGAACAGACCATTGTGTCTTATTATGGTTGACAACCACAATAAGTCCCAATGGTCAGTCACCACAACTGACAAGGGGAACAAGCAATGGTAAGAAACAACCATTGCTTGTTGTATCATGCGAACCCAGTCAGTGAATTTATTTATTTATTTATTTATTTATTTATTATATTTATACCCCGCCTTTTTTCCTGCAAGGAACCCAAGGTGGCTTACATAATCCTCCTCTCCATTTTATCCTCACAACAACCCTGTGAGGTAGGTTAGGCTGAGAGTCAGTGACTGGCCCAAAGTCACCCAGTGAGTTTCATGGCCGAGCGGGGACTAGAACCCAGATCTCCTGAGTCCCAGTCCAACACTCTCACCACTACTCCACACTGGCTGGCTCAGGAGAGTTTGTATAGGTGCCAAATAATACTTTGTCACTAGAAATTTTCTAAAATGATGGTGGTTCATTCATAGTTAGCAGAATTTGATTGACTCACAACAGTGCGAAATATTTCTTGAATGCGAAGCATAATCTTGAAACATATTGGAAAACATGGAAAACATTTCTGGGTTTTTTCAGTAATAATTGGTGAGATCTCTCAAAAGTATGTTATATCTCCCACTAGGAGGTAGATTATTCCTCCTTTTTATTTTAAATTTTATTTTTATTTGTTTGTTTCAAATTTTAAAGTAGAACATTCATAATATACCTGCCTAGCATGTTATGAGGATAATGTAGACGAGCAAAAAATCTGTGAAATGTGGAAGAAAAATAATAGGTTATGTGAGAGGGAGGATAAGGCAGATTGCAAAGGGGAGAAGAGGGGTTAAAATATGTTTCAAACACTTTTCTCCCATCTTTGTTAAAGTTGCTGCTATCTCTTAAGTATTTTAATATGTACTGCAGACGCTATGATGCATGTAAATGTAGACAATATTGAATAAACCGTAAAATAAAAGAAATCTGCCCAAGGAAAAAGAAATTCTGTAATCAAATTACCCACATGCTTTTATTTGCATAGGGATAGATCCTTATGAATGTAGCTGAACTTAGGCCCCACTGAAATCAATGGGACAAGTTAGTCATGTCTTAAATTAAGTTCTATTGATTTCAGTGAAACTCACAAGTAACTTACTCTTAGTCCAACTCATAATGTATTATGAAGTTTTCCAAGTTCAGATTTATTTTTGGTAAGGAAAGGAGAAGGGCATGAAATTTATGGTCAGCTTCTAAGCTGTCTGTCCTTTCTGACAAGGGATGGTGAAGGCAGAATCTGCAAAATCTCCTACATAGCAGAAACTGCTGACTTGGCCCTTGCGCATCAGTGGGCCTAAAGTGCTATCTGAATGTTCATCCATTGAGCACGCTGCCGCCTCAGCAAACGGGAGGCAGAAAATGGAGGTTTCTTGCCCAGAAGTACCCACCCTCCGTATATTTCTGTGCCATCTGCAGGGCATAGCAGGGACTGACGTGGCCAAGGAGGCCTCTGACATCATCCTGACAGATGACAACTTCTCCAGCATCGTCAAGGCAGTGATGTGGGGTCGCAACGTTTATGACAGTATCTCCAAATTCCTGCAGTTCCAGCTCACGGTCAACGTGGTGGCAGTCATTGTGGCCTTCACTGGCGCCTGCATCACACAGGTGGGCTTCAGCGCAGTGCAGGAGTGGTCGGCCACAGGCAAGGCCAGAACAAAAGAAGCAGTGTTGCCTAGTGATGGGGCCTTTGGGGAGTTAAAGGTTGCTTCTCAAGGCCTGTGTGGAAAGGAAAATAGGCATGTGGGGGAATCATAGATACATGAATGGAAAATGAATGTTTCGGAGAGAGAGAAATGAAGTGGACATGAGATAAATGCTAAATCCAGCTATTGTTTTTTGTGCAGCCCCTGGGGGAATAGTGTGGCCACTTATGAATTGCCAAAAAATAGGAAATGCATCACCAAAAGAAAAAAAGAAGAAGAGAATACTGGTTAGCATAAAATGTGCATATGCTAATTTATATGCATGGATGTAAATTTAGAAAGTATTATTTTAATGTAAATAGAAATACAGTGCATCTTACCATAGTGGGAAGGCTGCGGCCAGGTGACCTGTGTGCTTTGTTCAGCCTGCTATTAATGAGCAACTTCAAGGCCCAGCTCTTCCTTCGGATGGTTCTTTATCTTTAAATGTGACGAACTGGACAGCCCTTTAAATGGAGGACACTTTCAAATAAGAAGACACCTTCAGAATGGAGGACAGTCCTCCAACAGCCTTTCAAATACAGGACTGTGTGTAAAAGAGGACCCATTGTAGTTTCCCCCCCCTGTCTAAACATGCATAGGATTGTCGCCTTAAAAGCCTAGGAGAATAAAAAAATGTATTTGTCTGGCCACAAAAGGATAACTATGTTGATGTCAGGTGGGCCCTTCTGGGGAGAGAATTCCACAAATGGGAATGCCACTGAGATGGCTCTCTCCGGTCACACCATCCACCTTACCACAGCACAGATGGCAGGAGCACCTGGAGGAGAACCTCCGAAGATGACTTCAATGCACAAGCATGTTGGTATGGGAGCAGGCAATCCTTCAGGTACCTGGATCCTAAGCCATATGTGTTTGTCAAGCAGGCATCTTCTTATCATTCCTTCATGTGTGAGACAAGGGGGGATGCCTCTTTTAAAATGGTGCTTGCCATTTGCAGGACTTACATTGAAATTCCCCTCCTCCCCGGCCCTGCAACTTAGCCACCTCAGGCAGTGTGTGTGGGGGGGTCTTTTCAGGGGTGCAGGTGAACACCAGGCAAAATGTATTGGCAGTCCTCCTTACTGGCAACTGACATTTATTTTTACTCAGAAGTCCCCTTGTTGTGACACTTGTGTTGTGGTGAGGGAAATTCTGGGAGGGTGGGGAATACTGGACAGAATGAAGGTGGTCTGAGGGGCAATTTCAGGGGTTTCCCTCCCCCTCTTAACTCCCAAATTTAGGCTGGAAGTTATCATAGGATAAAAGTGAAGATAATAATTTTTTTTTACAACATCTGCCGCACCTTTTTAGTCGATGAAAATATTTTTGAATTGATTAACCTAGTCAATTAATTTATCAGGGCTGGGCCTACCATTTGTCAGAGTGAGGCATTTGCCTCAGGCAACAGATGATGGAAGGCAGCAACAAGGTGTTGAAGGAGAATGCCGTGGGCCATCTTGTTCTCCATCCTTGGCAGCAAAATGTCTCGGACCGGCCCTGTAATTTATTGAACATTGCAGCCTACATATATTCCTAGTCCTGTTTTCCCACTAGGCTTAATTTAATACATGTGTTCAGAAATAAGCATGACTGAGGAGGAAATGGCCTGGAAGGCATTTGCAGGGAAGAATCAGCAGATGCAGGAAGGATTAAGCACCCCTTTTCCCACCTGCCAACACTCCCACCCCACATTCACAAAACCTTGGCAAACACAGGTCTAGGAACATGTTTGCCCAAATAATATGTAGTTTTGCCCAAAACCTGAAGCCTCTCAGAGCCCTGCTACTTGAGATCCCCTAACGGGAAATGCCCAGGATTGAACCTAGAATCTTACACCTGCAAAGCATGGGCTCTACCACTGAGCAATGACCGGCCAGCCCTTTGTCATGTTAATGCATGTCAAAGCATACTATTCAGTATGCCCCAAACCCACTGGAAAAGTCAAGTCGACTTTAACAAGTACAAAAAACCTGGATTGTGAATTGTTCTAAGGTAGGTAGTGACTGAAACTTTGCACCCCAGAAAATGCCAGGCTTTCACGGTTTGGGACATCATGAAAGGAGGGTTCTCTGCTTCATTCTCTTCCTTATTCACTATTTATTGGACATATTGGTGATATAATGCCCCTTCATTTCTTATAGGACTCTCCACTCAAGGCAGTGCAGATGCTGTGGGTGAACCTGATTATGGACACTTTTGCCTCCCTGGCTCTTGCCACCGAACCCCCCACTGAGGCTCTGCTGCTGCGCAAGCCGTACGGACGCAACAAACCCCTCATTTCCCGCACCATGATGAAGAACATTTTGGGCCATGCTGTGTACCAGCTCATTATCATCTTCACCCTCCTGTTTGTTGGTGGGTTTCCATGACATTGACCTGGAATTGGAGGGCGGGTGGGTCTGAGCCCGCTAATCCAATCCAGTCGGGTGGAGGGAGGGGTCTGGTATCCGCTCTGTGATGTGCTGCTGTAACCACCTTCCCCATCCACAGGCGAAGTTTTTTTCGACATCGACAGTGGCCGCAATGCCCCCCTGCACTCCCCGCCCTCCGAGCACTACACCATCATCTTCAACACCTTTGTCATGATGCAGCTCTTCAATGAGATCAATGCCCGCAAAATCCATGGCGAGCGCAATGTCTTTGATGGCATTTTTGGCAACCCCATCTTCTGCACCATTGTGCTGGGCACCTTTGGCATACAGGTACAAACCTGCAGAGCAAATGGATGTACAGAGCTGGATGGAGTTGGCATGGGGAAGGGCGGATGCATGGTTACATAGGTGGAAACGATGGGTGTATGTCAGCCTTCCCCAATCTGCTGCCCTCCATATGTAACTCCTATAATTCCCGGCCAACTTGCCAATGTATCTGTTTCTATGAAATGAGGTTCTTGCATTCTTATGTTGTTGTTGTTGTTGTTGTTGTTGTTATTATACAGTAGCAATAATAGTCGTAGTCGTTATTATCATTATTATTATATCAATGCATTTCACAGAGTAACGTAGTTCAACTTTCCTTGAACTTGGTTGTGTGCTTTCATTTCCTATTTTCAGTCTTATCTGGGGCTGCACATGCCTGCCTCTTGTTGTTCTGCATCCAGTCCTAGCTCTCCTGTGCCCTGGACATGATCCTGATTTCCCTCGAGTCTGAACTTGACAGTCTATTTCCAATCCCACCTCCTCTTAGACTCTGATATATAGTAATTTGGCAACCACCTCCGATGGGCCTGATAGTGTGTATACATGCTTCATTAAGGAAGACGGGTCTCCTCCTAGTTTTTCTCATCATGTCTCTCTTTCCCCCCCACACAGATCGTCATTGTGCAGTTTGGGGGGAAGCCATTCAGCTGCTCCCCACTGAATGCACAGCAATGGCTCTGGTGTCTCTTTGTGGGATTTGGGGAGCTTGTCTGGGGACAGGTAAGAAAAAAATTATTCTGACGTCTCCATCTGCACTGGTGTAGGATTTAAGTGGAGCCACGGCTTCCTAGCATTCAGCCCAGGGACTTGTGCTCTCCAAAATAAAGCAGGTTACTACCCGGGGCTATGATTCCCGATATCCCATGATTCCAGACAAGTGCAGAAAAGATTCAGGATGTACTGGATACAGAATTCAGCTTCCTGAGAATCTCAGTAACTCAGTTTCTAATTTTTTTAAAAAAAATCTCAAGAGAGCAATTGTGATGTAGTGCATGCTGGACAGGGCCTGGGGAGACCCAGGTTCAAGTCCCTCCTTGGCCATAAAGCTCACTAGGTGACTTTGAGTCAGTTACTGACTCTCGGCCTAACCTACCTCACAGGGTTGTTGTGTGAATATAAAATGGAGAGGAGGAGGATCATGTACGCTGCCTTGTGCTCTTTGGAAGAAAAGATGGGATATACATGTAATAATAATAATAATTAAAAAAAAACAAATAAATGTACTTCTAGCCCAGTTATTGCTGTGAAGATAGCATTGAAAGTGCTTAAGAAATGTTCAGTAAACTCTCAGAAGCCAGTGAACAGGGGCATAATTTAAGTGCCTTGATTATATCACTGTTTCATTCCTAGGAGTAGGAGAAACAGATTTTACCAAATAAGCACAAAGATCTGAAAATACGTTTTATTTGCATAATTTATACAAGTTGCAGAATGCAGCTTTTCTTTGCACAAAATTTTGGTTACCCTTGCTGCAGAATTTTGATTTCGCTGACTACTGTTTCGGAAGGACTTTTTCAGGGAGCCACCCTGCTTGGCCCCTGTGCTCTTCTCCCCCCCCCCCCCGCCTGGTACTGACAAATTGCAAGCCACCGAGTTCTATCCACTTGCAAAACAATCGCATTTGGTTTAAATGTCAAGATTTGCCTTCAAATATCAGGAAGAGTTACAGATAATACTGTTAAGAGTTCCTTTTATCTGGTTTATTGTGCAGTAGCAGAATGCACAATACAGTTAGATCCTAAACTTTAGACTAGCATGGCACTTTCCCTTGAAAGCATAATCAGGGGAAGCACCAGGCAATTCACCATTTGGCTCTAGTCTGTCCAGTCAATGGGGAGACTTGTCCATAAACAAGGTTATATGTACTGTGCACTTAAAAACAAAAACAGAAAAAGCTGAGGGAACCCAAATTCCTCCCCCCAACTCAAGCTATTTTTTAAAATCTGTACACATTATACAAACTGAGAACTGTGTATATATTTGCTTATTCTGCATATGTTCTGTTTCTTCTCATTATGGGGATAGGACAAGGGCAAAGAGCTATGTGGGGCAGCTGAAGCCCCACCCTCATACCCCCAGATATCCTGCTCAGCAGCCCCTGCCCTGGTTCCTGAAATTCCACTCAACTTTACCTATACTGTCTCAAAACTCTGTCCTAAGTCTTAAGAGCTAGAAACCTTTTATTTTTTAATGAATACTGAGAATCTCACGGGCTGTAACACACACATACATGCAAGTAACTGAGCCACTTTTTACAATGGAATACAGTGGATTTGGATATACTTCTGGAATCTTCTTGAGGGAAGAGGTTACTTGGAGCCATATGGAGCAGAGAAATGGCAAATGGGGGAAGAAATGATCACCCTCTCCTTCCCTTGCTACTTCTCCTCTCTAAATTCCCCCTCCCAGAGTGGGTTTTTTTTTCCATTTTTTAAAAATGGCATCAAGGTTGAGTGGCATGCATTTGCGAGTAATATATAGTCAGCCCATCAGAATTCTGAATTCTGCACCCAGTACCAGATTCTACTCCAGTGCAGTAAAATTGTGCCATACAGATTGGCCCTTGGACATACGGGCCCCTATTCTAAAGGGGAGAGTTTGGAAGGTAGAATAGAGATCTACCCCCTCTTGCAGGTCATTGCCACAATACCCACCAGCCAACTTAAATGCTTGAAGGAGGCGGGGCATGGCCCCGGCAAGGATGAGATCACCGACGAGGAGATGGCGGAGGATGAGGAGGAAATTGACCATGCTGAGCGGGAGCTGCGCCGTGGCCAGATCCTGTGGTTCCGTGGCCTCAATCGCATTCAGACCCAGGTATGAGACAATGGGGAGGAGCCTTTTAGCATCTAACTCCTCCCACCAGTGCTCCCCCACCCTTTACCCAGCCCTTCCTTTGCTTTAGCAATGACTTGAAGACAAACCCTTCATCCGGTTATCTTCTACCCCTTCCCATGACATGGTGGTTTTACCCTGATGCTCATGCCTTGGGGAGAGAGAGAGAGAGCCCTAATGCCGGTCTTGGCATTTCATTTCCCCACTGCCTTGTTTCAGCAGAAAGAGCTAATGAATGCAGTGCTTGGATGCATGAACAGGGCAGCCTATAGAAGCAGAAATGGGATGGCAATTCTCTTGCTGGGCTACTTGGAAACGCCCAGGATAGCAAATTTGTGGCTGAGATGATAGTAGCAGTGGCAATAGTAGTAACAGTAGTAGTAGTAGTAATTTCTATAGTAACTTAATTCTAATCCCCCATATGACAGATGGGAAAGAGAGGCATCAAACATAAGATCCTGCAGTATTTCCACCCTTTCATAGTCCACACAGTTTTATTATTTTCATGGCCAAGAAGCCATGAATGGCAGGCTGGTGTACTTACTCGCTAGCAGATCCACTATTGGAAATGCCCCCCCTCCTTGCCATTTAAATTGCCATATGCGCATAAAGCACACTTGGGGGCTGGGAGGGGGGAAGCTATGTTCCTTGCACTGGGAGGTGAGGCAAGCAGACCCCAGGAACTGGGCTTAATCTATAGGCCTTCCTTCAGAGCCTTCTTTCTCCCCTGGCTGGAATATATTTTAGGAAATGATACATTTGCAATGGATGGTGAGCATCTGGGAGATACATTTTGGGGGATTTATGTTTGTTAAATTGAAGTAGAATGGACATTTTGGGGAGTGGGTGAAAAATTACAGATGTACCTTGGCTATCTGCTGCATGAGGAATTTGGCCTTTCAACTAATTTGGGCTTTATATCCCTGAATTAAAAATCTTTACCAGGAGCAGGAGAAACCTCTCGGCAGATATTTCCTTTTTATGATAGTAATAGTCCTCTCTATGGCCATATTAAGTAACACCAGGACTCAAGGTAGAATCATGGACCTTGCTTTTTCGGTAAGACAAACCCAACTTTCCTAACAGCCAGATTTCCCAGGTTCACCATAGGAAGGATAAACTATGGAGATTGAATTCTGCAAATGAATTTAATTGATTAGTTAGTCGGTTGACAACTGTATCTACAAATCGATCAAATGTGATTTATTAGGCACAGACTAATAAAACAGTGACAACCACATTATCCCAGTGAGAAGGAAATTAGATTTTGACAGAAAGTAGGTAAAAGCAGTGGGAAGGTGAGCCTAGAGTCCAAGGAAAAGGACAGGGCACTTTGAAGTATAGAAAATAACTTCCACAGCCACTCAAAACTCTGCCACTCTCCTTCAAGTTTCAGGGTGCTTCCATGCTAGTATTTACTCTGGAATAGTCACTCTTTATTCACTCACTGTTTATGGGACCTCTACATGGCATCACCAAATTGCTGTTCTCCTGTGTTTTCCCTGTGCTCCGTTCATGTCCTTTGGAGAGCTCAGAAAATACAACTATTTTGGACGAAATGGAACAGCTTCACAATCTCCACACGTCAAGATCACCTCAACGCTACTTCTCCACCTTTTTTTTTTTATAAAGGTGTGGTTTTGATGTGTGCAGTGACATTTTAGGTGACTGAGCCCTATTGCCACACCTTTTCATTTGAGCACACCTTCACTATCAGTTGTCCAGACAACTCCATTTTTCGCAGAGTGGTTTTTAAAAACTACTTCTTATGTTTGCACTAAAATGCATTTCACCTTCTTCTTTTTTTGAAAAATCACACAATGAAATGGCGTTTCAGCAAATTTTAAAATTAATTAATGAAATAAACCTGCTGCTCAAATGATGTGTTCAGGTGCATTGCTACTCCTCTACCCACACAGCTACGTTATACCCTCTAGTGTAGACAGAACATAGCAGGATGTATACACACAAAAAGTGCTATACTATGAAAGTGTGGGAAATCAGTTGCAGTTCAGCATGTACTTTACAGCAGGAGGGCAATGACTGGGTAGTTCTCAAAGCCTGCAGTTTGGAACCACCGTCCAATAACTATTTTTACCTCCTTCGGCCTGTCTGCAATCATGAGGGCCAGAAATTTGTCTGTTTTCTTTTAAAGAGAAGTCAAAGCTAGGTTTATCACTGCACTGAAAATCAAGTAGCACAGTTTATGGCAGTCACAGCACAACCACAGCCATTCAATAAGATAAAGTCCCTGATTGCGACACATAGTTGTAACACAAAACCCAGGAGGGAACCCACCTGAAGTCAGGTTGTCCGACCTCTAGCATTTAGAGGGTTTCTGTGCAAGTACCTCAAACCAGGTCCATGTGAGAGGCATGATTCCAAGACACCCATGTCTCGCTTCTATGTTCCAACAACATGCTTCTGATTGCAGCCCTTCCCCACCCCTCCCTCCCCATTTCCTCAGACTGCCTTAAAGAGGGGGTGGGACTTGTGCCTTGCGATTCTTCTTTTCCTTTAGCAAGTCAAACAAAAGGTGGCTTGTTCCTGCCTTAAGAGTTGATGCTCTTGGATCAAAGAAGTACCCAGGCCCAGAGCATGATGAGAAATGACCAATGGCATGTTGTGCATCAAAGTTGCTGCTTAATGGTTAAAATGAAATGAATACAACCCAGGAATCCCGTCTTCCAACCTCTCCCCTACTCCAGCTCCACCCCACTCAAACATGGCAGATTCCAGTCCATCCCAGAGTGAAGAAGAGTGCCCAGGTGCTCCATCCCCCAAGTTAGGACCCAGGGATCCTGGCTCCCCTCCATATGGCAAATCTTACCAGGCGTTGACCCACAAGGATGAAGGACCAAGGCTTCCAGGGTGGAGTGTAGCACTTGCAACCAGCTCTTCTCATTTTAGATATGAAGCACTGCCCCTCATCCCCAGCCCACAAAACCTACGGTACTTTGTTCACTTGACATTGGGAGCAGAGCACAGTACGGTAGTCACCTGATGCAACACCAAATTTGCATCACCTTGCAAAGCTATCTGGGGGAGAGGGGAGCAGGGAGCTTCCTGTGGTTCAGAATGCCTTGCACAACAAGCCTACTGGCATCAGAATGGAGACTCTCCTGCTTCCAGCAGCACATCCCATTTGCACCAGCAGGAGATCAAGAGTTCCAAACTGGTTTGTACCCTTATTTCCTCCACTTCAGCCAAGCTGACCAGTTCATTTGGATCTGCAACACACCCAATCCTTCCAACTCTTAATCTGACACTCAGTCTCCACTACAACCTATGAGAGGATAAGTTCCCCATTATATAGTTTGGGGAAATGTGGCTAAGAGAGTGACTTGGTATAGGCCACCCCGGTGAGTCTTGCAATCCAATCTCCGTTCCCTGTGGGGCCACACTGCTTTTGTGCCACTGCCCATATGTTGCTGGTAGTTATGAATGAGTTTATGTGAAGGTGCAATTTATAAATGGTGAGCATGCAGTATGAGTGAAATACTTCACAAACCCAAGTATTATGAGAGCTATGATCTTTGTGACCAAAGAAATTCATCATATGTTCCGTACACTTTCCGCTATTTGAGAACTATAACCCCAGATCAGATTTTTATTATTTGTTCCGGTGCTTCATGCACGGTTCACTGAAGTCAGAAAGGGTTCTCCCCCTCGCCCACCATTCTCTTCCTCTATGACACCACTGACCGCCCATAAAAATAGGGTGTTGGGTTGGGTAGATGTAATGGGATACATTCAGTGAAATTCAAGTGGTAAAGCTTTTCATGAACTATATATTTCCTACTGCAGGTGGTGGTTACATATATGATTTCCTCATGCAGACAGTCAGTCAATATCCTCTCTGCACATATAAAAATAATATACCTAGGCTAAACCATTTCCCCTGACATTCTGGTGTACTCTATTCTGCTATAGTGTGTGTGTGTGCGTGTGTGTGTGTCTCACACACACACATACACAAAACAGGTACACACACATAGCCTTACCCCCACTCACTCTCTCATACAAACACATAGCCTTCCACCACCACTCACACTCGCTGGTTCACGCAAACAAAGAAGCACACACACACACTCACCCTCCAAGCCCACCCCATCTCAGTGCGTGGGGGTGGAGAGGTTTAAACTTCCCCTTCCTGGTATGTTGAGATCCCATTTCTTCCCACTGCCCAGCTGATTAATGCTGGAAACAGCTGAGGGGCACACCAATTGCCATGCTCCTCAGCTGCTTCCAGTGCTAATTAGATGGGGAGAGGGGGAGGTGCACGAATCAGCTGGGGAGCAGGCAGGAGGTCTGGGGGCTACACCAAAAGGGTATGACGTTGACCAAGTGCCGTATGCAGCTCATGGGCTACAGGTTGCCCATATGTCATCTAAGGATTGGTTTGCACTTATCCCAGGTGTGCAGGTCATGCATACAGTCTGGTGTATGATTGCCCTCCCCCAAGAGCCTTGAACCAGGCCTACAGGCATAAATGCCTATGAAAGCAAGCATCGCTTACAGGATCCATCCACCCATTTTTCTCAATACAAGCAAGTCTTGCTCATGTAAGTGTGGACACTCCATCCCAGTGCTATATATGATGGGGCCCAAAGCTCACTTCCACACGGAGTCCGCTGCATGTATAACCTACATGCTTGTGTGAAGTAGGTAAAACTGCTATATTCAGGTGTGGAGATTTTTAGGCTAGATCTGGGGGTGGGGGTTGTTCTGCCTCTCCCTGTAGTGTGAGACAGCTCACTTTCTTGAGTCTTCTATGACAACTTGACTTGTTTGTCTTGTATACCCTTTGGTGTAGTGCTTTTTATTTGAGGCAGACGTTAGGAGGATTTATCTAGGGCAATTTATGGGGTTGGAGGGTATTTTAGAGTTGGGGAAGGACTGAGGAGGTTAAACCTTGGAATTCTTCAGCTCTATGATTCTTTGTACAATTAGTATACAGCTTTTCTACTGAGCAAGTTTTTAGCACAATAAATAGAACTTGGATATTCATTTGTTAGCATTATTATTCCTACTGGTTTTTGAAATCATACTTGTATTTTGCTCTTCCTTCGGGGAACTCAGGGCAGCTCAGTTTTAAAGCAGAAAAGATTTCAAGACTAGCAGACCTCTTCCACCTACACACTGCCCCACAATGTAGTGATAATTTACCTTTATTTCTTTTATTTATTTCATCAGTGGCTGTGTACTCTCGCACTATGCAAAACCAGCACTGGAGTATTCATCCAGCCTCCTTCACAAGAACACACTAACTCCCATTCATTTCAATAAGGCATGGACAACAGAATATTCTCCATGTTAATTAGTGGGATGGGAAGGCAGGGGTGCCATTTGGATTTTCCACCTCAGACGCAAGTGTCTGCTGCGCCAGTACTGAAAGTCCCTGAAAGATACCAGGTGGGTCATATATATGAATCCATTTTCTTTCTTTTCCACCTTTTTTATTAATATGTTTTTCTTTTCATAATTAACATTAAACAAAAGAAAATAAATTAATAGACAGAATCCAGGACTGAGGTTCATTTATGAAATGTATGCAACCATAAGCAACCTTCCAAGAGTGAAAAGGGACTTTCTATACAATCGGTGAGTTTGTACAACATGGCAACCCACCCTATAAATAAGCTACACAGTGTGGGTTGTTCGTGGAACGAATGGGCTCACTGTGGGTTGTGTGCCCCTCTCCTTCCCCCTCGGTCCTCCACCTGCTAAAGCTGCCTTGTCTCCTCTCCCTGCTGCGATTGTGAGCCCTTTTGCACTCACCACAGCTTTTTTCCCCTTTCTCCCCTTTTTTTTCCGGACATCGCTTTTCGCAATCTCCAAGGTGACAACCAGTGATAGCCCATCCAAAGTGCCCAAGTGGCACATTGGAGGGGCTGTCACTGGTTTGCCACTTTTTTTTTTTAAGCGCAAGGAATTTGCACAAATATTTTTGTTAACTTAAAAACAAAAAAAATTAGTTGGTCTTGCCTAATTGCAGAGGTGCGCACTTGCACGGGTCCAAAATGGGAAGCCTCACCTGGGCAATGTCCTGGAAGGGGTTTTCTGTCAAACTGCAGCAGGCACCAACCATGGACATTGACCCAGAGAGGCTGCAAATAGGTTTATTTTTTACTTTGAACTCTCTTGACAGTGTCAAAAAGTGAGCTGTCAAGGGAAAGCAAACTCGCAAGGGATATCTGCTCATAAAACGGGGTGGAGACTTTTTTTCACCCTTCTCAGTGAGATCCTGAGGGTTTTTAGTGTTTCCCTCCATAGTTCCCACCCAGTGCCCCCACCTTTTCCACTCTTTCCCAAGACTAGGTGTTCGGGAAAGGGGAAAAGTGCATCTCACTCCACTTACCTTTGACAGCTGTCGAAAGTAAGACTTCCTTTTAAAAACAAGGATTTAGACAGGGCTAAACAGGGTAGTTTTGACAGAGAAATATGTATATACAATCCATCAAGTAGGCCACTCAACAAGATCCGCCATGGACAGCCTTCTCCCTGTCCCATCAGCCAGAGAAACCAGGCTGGTGGGGACTAGGAGGAGGGCCTTTTCTGTGGCAGCCCCCAATTTATGGAACTCTCTCCCCAGTGACCTCTGCCATGCCCCTTCCTTGATTAGCTTCCGCAATGCATTAAAAATGTGGCTTTTCAGGCGGGAATATGGGGTGGGTTAAGATTTTTAAGTTTTGTACTGTTTTAATTGTGTTTTACACTGTTTTTTTCCCCCTTGTATTTTATTGGACTGTACATCGCTCAGAGTGGCCAGATGACTGGCCAGATGGGCGATTCAAAAATATAAATAAATAAATATGTTTCCCTGTCAAAACTACCCTGTTTAGCCCTGCCTAACTCACTGTTTTAAAAGGAAAAATTAACAAAAATATTTGCACGTATTTCTTGCACTTAAAAAGGAGGGGTGGCGAACCAGTGACAGCCTGTCAAATGTGTTGCTCTGGCACTGGCTGTCACCTCAGAGATCGCAAAAAGCAATCTCGGGGGTAAAAAAAGGGGGGGGGGAATCTGCACCGAGTGCAAAAGGGCTCGTGATTGGTGCAGGGGGCACTGAGCCAGTGATGGTCTCTCCACCATGCTGCTTGGGCATCGGTGGGGCGGCTGTCACTGGTGGTGGCCCAGGTGAGCTTGGCAAGAGCAGCAAGGGGTTTTTGCTGCTCTTGCCAAGCAGCTCGCTCGTCGCTTCCCTGGACCCACAATAGGGTTGGTTGCACTGGTGCAGAAAGCATGGCAACCCATTGTGGGTACACCAACCCCTACAACAAGCTATGGGTTGACAGGGTGGCTTGATGCACACAAACAAGTCACTCTGAGGCAAGCGGGCCGGGTTTGCACGACATGACAACCCACCGTGTCCAGCTATCCAGAATGGGTTGCCTTGTTGTGCGAACCTAGTCAATATTTATTATTTCTTGATGGATTTCATTTAGGCTGCAAACTTCAATACACTTATCAGGCCCCATTGCAAGGGGGAACAGTGTGCAAGGGAATCCTCGTGGTTATCTCTGATCATGGTGGACATTCCTCCAGTCCAGGGGGTATTTCTCCAGGGGCTGGGGGGGTGCAGACCAAGCCCTACCCCCTGGAGGAACCCAAGGAGCTCTGCAAGCCAGATGTGGAACCTCTGTGGGTCAGATTAGGCCTGCATGCCAAAGGTTCCTCATCCCTGTACTAGGCAGTAAACCCCATTGAACTCAGTAGGACATACTTGTGAGTAAACATGTTTGAATTGCTCTGCCCATATTGTTCCAATAAATCTGAAATTAAGAATCCATTTCCTGATACTGTGGAAACATCACAGTATAAAAGGACCAGAATCTCATCACAAGCATGTGTGAAGTACCCCTTAATTTTCAAAGTTTCCCTCAGATCTATTTAGAATATTTATATTCCACTTTTCAACAAAAGGTCTCAAAGCGGTTGACACAGTGCAAGGGGGGTTTCATTTCAACCATGTTTTGATCAAGTTGTTTATAGCCTTAGCAAGGGTGACCTTCAACAGATGAGAAAAGTATCATGGAAGTGGATATATTCTTAGGGCAGCTTCTCATGCAATGATTTGTGCTTGGCTACAGAAAATACACATAAAATGCCCCATCATTCTGAGTGGAGGAATTGTAAAATGCAAGGACTCCGGGCCATGTGTGTGATGTGTAGATGCTGCACTTCTTCCTATGGGTTCCTTTCCAATGAGGGCCAAGCCATGCAGGCTCAAGATTAGGGAGTAGATTTTGCCTTGACCGTAACAGTGTCCTCAGGGGCAGCACTTTTCCCCATAGGAATGACTGGCAGCAATCGGGAGAATGTAAAAGAGGTAAAAGTAAATGAATGAATGAAAGTAAAAGAGGTATCCTCAGGGACACCATTAGGGTGAATCTAAGACTGCTTTTTGCTCCTGGTCATTCCACCCATGGAGGATCAAGCCTGCTCTTACCTGCATTGCCCTCCACCCCTTCATCTGTAAAATGCTATCTTGGGCTCAGTTCCTTGGTCATGCTAGAATGTAGCTGAATGTTGGGAAGGAATGGGATATATATATATATGAGATAGATTTATATTACTGTTTAGTTACACAGCAATCTGAAATGTGCAAAATGTTGTATAATCCTCCCCTTGTTTGAGGCGGTACTCTTTGTCTCAGGTGATAGCTGAGTAGATGAACCTATTGAACATGCTATTGCATTTTGATTATGTTATTAGTTCCCCCACCTTCCCCAACAAAGTTATCACAACATCTTGTAGCAATGAGTTCCACGGGTCAGTTATGTCTTGCATTGTGCTCTTAATGGGATGGTTCACAGCCATTTGTTGTTTTGTTGGATTTCCCCCAACAGTTCTGGTATAATGTGCCATGGGTTTGTACTTTGTGTAAACTAGAAATTGAGCCTTCAGGTGTGACCAGTTGCCTCGATCTTCTGCTGGTGCAATTTGCTCTTTCCATAAAAGAACATTAGTGTGGTGCCAACTCCCACCAGCTGGCCTCTGGCATATAATGCTTCATAGCCTGTGGCAAAAGGCCGAATACCTAGCATGGCCAATTCTGGCTGGCACGCACTGTTCCACTGCAGCCGCTGCCCGCTGCCATCCAAATTTTCTATCTCATTTTCTCTCCTGCAGATGGAGGTAGTTAGCACCTTCAAGAGAAGTGGCTCCTTTCAGGGGGCTGTCCGACGCCGCTCTTCCGTCCTCAGCCAACTGCACGATGTAACCAATATTTCTACCCCCACTCACGTAATTCTCTCCGCCGCAAATGCCAGCGCCGGTGCCGGGAGTGAGTCTTGATTTCCTCTTACTGCTTGTGATTTAAAACAAACAAAACAAAGACAAAAAACCCCATCCTATTTCTGCCCTCTTCCAATATCCCATTCCTTCTCTTCTATCCACCCCCCACCCCCACCCCCTTGGTCCCTCGTTGCTGCAATCACTGTTGCAATATTATTTATTTCAGTTTTTTCTCTGTCCGGCCTCAGTCACGCCGGATTTACAACTTCTATAAAGCCATACAATTTCTGCGCTTTACCCCTCCTTCTTTAACCACCTGCACCCCTTCTCTCCTTGGTTTGCTCTCACCTTCTCTATCAGTGGCTGTTGGTTTTTAATGGACTGGAGTCAGATCCCCAGCTGGTGAGGTGGGGGGTAGGCATGGGTATGGGAATATGTTTCTGTCAAAGGAACTGGAGTAAGGTAGAGCAATACCAGCTGGGGATCCAGCCTTGTTTCTTGGCCTAGCCACGCATCTTGATGGTGATTGGTGTTTATTGTGGTGTTTGGTGTGTGTCACTCACTGTTGCACGTCAGAGATTTGTGGGGAGGGGGTGTACAGAGGAGAGGAAAAGATCAAGTTCCAGATGAAGGCATTAAGCTTTTGGACAAGGCCAAATTGTTACATCACCATTCCTGGGCTACATCTGAAGTAATCTGCTGCCTATAATGAGGGTCAAGGCAATTCTGGTCTGGATTAAATTTGGAGAAAGCCAGCACAAAAAGGGCAGCAGTTTGCAGAGACAGCCAATTGACACAGTGGAAGTTCTTTCTGCTAAGCATGATCTCATGCCCCTGACTGGATTTGACACAAGAATAAACTGGCAGGTCAGATTCCATATCGCCTCTAACACCTGATGAGACTGATTCATGCTACTAGGCACAGCTGTTGTGCAACCCACTTTGGAATAAATTGAAGTTGTTCAAACACAGATGCTGGTGGATTGTTGCCTACTACATATTCACTTACAGCTTCATTATTTTTCAACTATCACCTATCACCTACCACCTACCTACATTTCACATTTAAACCAGTGTGAAAACAGGTTTAATGTCAAACTTGCTTCCAAAGAATCCTGAGAGTTGTGTAGTATTGTCCTGAAACCATGGGGGGGGGGGTGAGAAAAAACTGTTGGCATAACACTATGATTCTGGAGTGCATATTTACACTAGAGACAAACTAATTTACTGTAAATTGCAGTTCTGGGAATTGCAGTTCTGTATGGCAAAGGGGAGGGATCTCTAACAGAATTCTAAACATCCTCCCCAAACTACAATTCCCAGGTTCCTTGAGAAAAGCCATGACAGTTAAAGTAGTATAAAATCAATATAAGTTTGTAGTGTGGATATGCCCTGTCTGGGTTCCTTGACTGGGAGCTATAACAGTGAACCAGGTTTGAGACTGGTTTAAATCTGTAATGTAGACAGGGGTGGAGGAGATGGCAGAGGAGTTCTTATTCACCCCTAAATCACAAAGTGGATTTACTGTAGAAAGCCTTTGAACAAACAAGCAAAAAAGTTACTTCAGAGGAGAATGAGTTTGAGAAAAAGAATGCCTGATATGAAACTGGAGATTACTCCATTGGGTGGGACATTTAAGAGTTTAAAAAGATGTTTGTGGCAAGGGTTGACACTCTGTGACAAGTGGAGGGAAAGACTTCCGCCAAATGGGATGTGGCAGGAAATTGAGCCTTTCATTTTGCTCAGAAGCAAAAGGTGAGAACATGCCCTCTTGAAGGCATCAACAGTGATGTCATGGACCTCTGTGTATCAATGAAAAAGAAGTGGTTTCCCTGCTCCTTTTATCTGCCTCAGTCCTGTTCCTGTGCCTCATCCTACCATCCCTCTTCAGAAACTATGCCAACTCCTACTTGCCTTCTTGAAAAGAAACCCTCTTTATTTATTTCTCATTTTTTTGGCACGACAATGAAAGATCCAAAGAGGTAAGCTGTCCATTCTCCAGTTATCCAGCTGCCGGACTAGATATTCTTGACAAATTGGTTTATTTAGAATATTCCAACAACTTCTTTTTCTTTTTCTTCTTCTTCTTTGTTTTTTTTACTAATCAAAGCCATGCTGGTGGTCATGCCGGCATTGTGTGTGGTGTGGTAGATTCATGGTGCCTTTTTGGTATGACATGCACTGGTCTTGCTTTTCAATGGGGGCGCACCCTACAGTGTAAACCTTCGAGTATGGCCTTGTAATCTTTGCTGGCGTTTTATCAATTGTTTCTCTCTCTCTCTCTCTCTCTCTCTCTCTCTCTCTCAATGCTGCCTTTATATTAAACTCTCTTCCTCCCTTCCAGCGGCTCCTTGGGAAATTGATATCCATTATGGCCTTTGGTCTTTCCCCACCTCTTGCATCTTGGAAGTGCTGTGTCTGTTTTTTTCTTTTCTTTTCTTTTTGATGATGATTATATTTCTTTTTAGGAACCATGTTGTGGATGGCAAATGGGTTTCTCCACCCTAAATTTTCCAAAGGGGACTTTGTCATTTCAGGCTCACAGAACAAACAGGGGCAGCTGGCAACATTTGGACACATGAAACAGAAAATCCAAACAGCACCCCACCCACCCTCTTCCCCACCCCTAATTGCATGGGGCACAATTTACTGAGGAGTTCTCCTGAACAAGCCCATTGAAATCAGTGAGCCTACACAAGAGCTCATTTCAACTTGGCTTCTGCAAAAGAACTTCCCAGCAGATTGTGTTTAGCGGCATCCAAACCTCATCTTGCCTCTTAGGATAAAGCCCGACAGCCTCCTGTGTAACCTTCCTACTCACATCATGACAGCACAAGCTCTGGCTTTTTGCAAACTTTCCTCAAGTCGCCATCCAGAAACCAGGGGACCTAAATAAATCAGCTGGAGCTGATTTTCCCAGTGAAATCTCAACAGAGCTACACTTAATATATTTCATATACATGCTGGGCCGTCCCACCCAGAATCTCATGATAGCTGAGCAAGCACTGGAAATTTTTAGCCATTTTTGAAAGCAACCTAGCAACAGCTGAGGTGAAAGTGAACACCTAATGAGCTAAGCAGAGCCTGGTTATGTTGCCAGCTTTGTGGGGTTCTTGTGCCTTTAGCAGTGATAAGCAGAAATTCAGCAAGTGAAAGTTCCCTCAGTGCTGCATGGGAACTTTCCCATGCTGGGAAAAGCTTTGTCTGTTGAAATTCTGTTTGATGTACTCTGCTGTTTGATGTACAGCCAGTTCTGTGGGGCCCAGTAAAAGATCCCACCTGAATGGGGATGTGCATACAGATTCCACATCAGTTGTGCACATGGAAGCATGCTTCTTTGTGTAGGTGGCCCTTATTATTTTATTTTTTTATTTATTATATTTATACCCCGCCTTTTTTCCTGCAAGGAACCCAAGGCGGCTTACATAATCCTCCTCCTCCTTTCCATTTTATCCTCACAACAACCCTGTGAGGTAGGTTAGGCTGAGAGGCAGTGACTGGCCCAAAGTCACCCAGTGAGTTTCATGGCCGAGCGGGGATTAGAACTCGGATCTCCTGAGTCCCAGTCCCACACTCTCACCACTACGCCACACTGGCTGGAAGCACCCTTCAATGCTTACCAAATGAGCACTATTCAGATCCTTTTGAACATAATCTTACTCTTGATAACCCTCCTTTGGAGGAATTGCAAGACCTTTTGTTGTTGTTGCTTGGGGTGGGTTAAACTTTAAACTAGAGTGAGGCAGAGTTTAAATATATGAGACATGGTTTATTTTTTAGCTCTTTCTGTATGTGTTTTTAATACAGTAATACCTTGGATTGCAAGTAACTTGGTCTGAGAGCGTTTTGCAAGACAAGCAAAAAAATTTTAAGAATTTTGACTTGATAAACGAGCAAGGTCTTGCAAGACAAGTAACGTAGGGATGTAACTGCTCGCCTCGAGCGGGCATAGTGGGCCGAAATCGGCCCCGCTCACGCCCGCCAGAGACTCGCTTTGATATAAGAGTGTTTTGGATTACAAGCACATTTCCGGAACGAATTATGCTCTCAATCCAAGGTATTACTGTATAATGTTATCTGCCCTGAGCCTTGAGGATGGCACAGGCTAGAAACCTAAAAAATAGGAGGAGGCATGTGTGTTGCAGCAGCACTGGTCACACTTTTGGGAACTTGTATTGTTGCCAAAATCAAATTGACCAAAGGCTGTGACAGGAGTCGAACATGCACAAAAATGAACACGTGTACTATATGAGTAATGGCATTTCTACAATACTACCTCCACAGTCTTTGTTAGCTGTTTCAGTTATGACACACACTAGGAGTGCAAACTCAAGGGGCAGTATCCAACACTGCCGTTCCACTTATGCCATTGATGTTGCACTAGTGTAAGCAACCTCTAGCACAACACCAATAGCATATGCGGGCTTCCCTGGAAAACCTATCGCACCAGCATATGCTATTGGTGTTGTGCTAGAGGTTGCATAGGCTTGTGCAATGTCACCGTTTAAGTGGAGTGGCAGCACTGGAGACTGCTGAAGAGTCACAACACAACTGAGTTACCCCTTAACATCCACCCTGTTGTTATCATAATCAGGGAGATTAAGGAATGACTGGATTTCCCCCCACCCTTACACTTAATGTTTATGAATGAAGTGGGGATTCTAATTTGTGTTTGGAACCAGAGTGGAGTGATAGTTAATTCTGGATTAATTAATGTATCGGGGTATGATTGGTGGTAGGTGTCATATAGGGAGGATTAAGATGAAGCTCCCAACTCCCCTAGCAACTTTTCACACCTCCCCAGGGAGGTCAAGTGCATACTTAAAAGAACCATGTCTATATACTTACTTTAAAAAAAAAAACAACCAACATTAGATATATATGTCTGGTCTGCAGTCTTGCATAGGCACAGCTCTGGCCTGGCATAGCTGCTGTCCTATATTCACTAGACTTTTTGGAACCCTTTCCCACTGGAGCCTGAAATGAATCCCCTGTCTTAGCCCCTTTCCCATGCACCTTTCCCTTACAAACTTCCCCTTCCTGTTCTCTTCCCTTTGCAGCCGCGGAGATATCATGGATGGAACCACCTCAGTGTCAGCTGGGAATTTCCTGTAGTGTTAAAAACAACAACAACAACAACAACTCCAAACAATAAAACTAGCCAAAGTGTTCCCCTTCCACCACCCCCAACTCCCTTTACTTTCTCTTCACCCCACCCTCATCCCATCACTGCTGCTTTCTGCTTACTCATGGAGACTTTGGCATCACATGCAGCTATAGGATGCAGCCTACCTTCCCAGAAACCATTGCCAGCAAAGCAAACTAGGAAAAAACAAAAAGAAAGGAAGACTCACCTATTTTAGCATAGTCCTCAAGTAGAATCCCCTCCCTGTGCAAGGTCAAGATCTTCCCCACATACCAAAGAGACTGGTCTAGTTGGATGGTCAGAAAATCCAACATCATAAAATCCCCAACAAGAATCCGAGCAAGGATCTGACAGGCTCCCATAACTTATTCTCCCAAGGACACAGTTTGTTAGGGACCTCACCTTCAAGGCACTGAAAGATGGGAATAGTTTAGCATTACCAATAAGATTCACCAAGAGATTTGAATTCACAACCCCTATAACTCATATGCTTCTTGTAAGATTTGGTCAGTGGTTACATTATTTTGTAATGGCTTCTAAAGATGTACATTTGAGTTATCACTGCCCCACAGATTCTCTAAGTTTATTCACCATAGTAAACATTTGAAAATGGAGAAGGAGCTGTATAACAGGGATCCCTTGCAAGACCCCTCTTAGTGAGGACTGGACATGTGTAGGTTGTGCTTTATTTTTTGCCCCATTGAAATGAATGGCAGGCAGCCATTCACTTACATGGTTGAAAGTAAGGGCATGCATGCATTCAGGAATACCATTGGAGTGGAGCTAAAACTGGCTCCACCCATGGTGAATCCTGTGTTGGTGAGGTGTTGTGCCTTTCAACAGTGTTCCAGATTTCAGCCCACTTACTTTGTATTCTAGAACTCGGGAGAAAATCACTGAGAACTGAGGCGGCCCCTGTCTGTAATAGCCCCCCTCCTTAATCTGCATAGCCTATCCCAGGGTTTTGTTTTTTGGTCATGCTAGAGCAGGGCTCTCCAACCTTGGGTCCCCAGATGTTGCTGGACTACAGCTCCCAGAATCCCTTGCCATTAGCCATGCTGGCTGAGTATGCTGGGAGCTGTAGGCCAGCAACATCTGGGGACCCAAGGTTGGAGAGCCCTGTGCTAGAGTGTGACAAAACCTTTGGCTCTTATACAGGGATGAGATGTAGATGCCTAGCTCAGTAGTAGAGTACCCCACCCCAGTGGTCTGAGCCCAGATCTAAACTTCAGCCCTCTAATGATGCAGGCACAGGCAGGCCTGTTGTTGGATGCAGGCCTGTTGTTGGATGAACTGTAGTTTGGTGAGGGTGGTGAGAATTCTCTGTCACAGATGCAGAGTTCCCCTCACAGAATTACAGTTCCCTGGGGAGAGGGAATGCTATTAAACCAGTTTATGCCTGTAGTGGAGACATGTCCTCAGGGGGAACAGCAACAGTTCCATCCCTGGCTGTGTAACCTTTCCTGACTGAGTTGCTAGTGCCGATGAATGCTGAATAATGCATTTCCACTGTAGACAGTGCCTTGAGAACTGACATTCCTAAAGGGTCCGCCCACACCACGCTTTTCCACCTCAACCTGCTGGCTCATCTTTTCTGTGTCTTACCACCCGATTTTGGCCAGGGCAGGGGCGAGAGGGAAGCCTGCGAGGCGTGGATGGAGGCACCAATGGCACAGCATGGACTCATCATCCCCTCTTCCCTCGTCTCCCCAAAACAGCAAGGATGGGCCTCAATACTCGAAAGTTTACCGTACTGTTGCAACAATGCATGGGTCTTTCTTCTCTTCCTTTCCCGTGGCTGTGATTGGAGGTGTCTTTCACTGTCTGTCTGTGCTGTTTTGCTTTTCTGAAGTCACAGTTTGGAGCGCCTGCCCTGACTTTCTTGCAGCATGAAAGCAATCCCTGCCCCCCCCCCATCTCTGCTTCCACCGTCCGCATCTTGCACTCTCCCAGCTGGACCTTTTACTATATGTGCCAGCGGCTGCAAACCATCTGCCATCTTGCTTTTCCCTTCGCACTGCACACTTTTCCCAAGAGGTCAGATCACCGCACTGGGTCCATGGCTTGGTTGGGAATCCAGCCTGATGGCCCCACCACCAGCTTCCTTTTTAAACATGGATATTCCCTTTTCAAGGCCTGATTTGTGTTAGATTTCCCCTACCCCTCAAAAACAAGTAACAATGCTTTCACTTTTCCAGCAATCTTAACAGTCGAAAAGGCGCTATACAGTAATACCTTGGATTACAAGTAACTTGGTTTGAGAGCATTTTGCAAGACAAGCAAATTTTTAAATATTTATTTAATTTTTTTTTTACTTGATATACAAGCGACGTCTTGCAATACAAGTACTGTAGTGCAGCTTAAATTAAAAATCTCTGTACAAATTTTTTTGGGGGGATTTCGTTTTGATATAAGAGTGTTTTGGATTACAAACACGTTTCCAGAACGAATTATGCTCTCAATCCAAGGCATGACTGTATATAGGATTATTTCATTCAGTCCTGCACACATTCTGGCCCACCAAGTTGAATGTAGCTGAGCAGCCATGTGTTCTGGCTTGTCAGATATTTGACAACAGGCAGATACCAAAAAAAAAGGAGGCTGGTGGGCTGGCATCTATGGCCAGTGGGCTGCATTCAGCTTCATGCACAGTGGGCTGTGTAGGTCTCATTTAATTTATGCTTGCAACACTCCTGCAAGGTAAACAGGATGTGATTACAGTTCCCATTTGACACAACTGAAGCTGACAGATATTACCTGATATACAATTCTCCCCCCACACCAAGTTTTAGAGCCAAATTACACATGATATTGAATCATATATTAGAATCATAGAAAAGTAAAGTTGGAAGGGGCCTACAAGGCCATCGAGTCCAACCCCCTGCTCAATGCAGGAATCCAGGTCAAAGCATCCCTGACAGATTCTTTTTTCTTTCATTTTTTTTACCCTTTGCTCTCTGGCAATTTTTCTGAAAATCACCCCCTCCCCCCCCCCCCAGAAAGGTCCCTCCCCTGAGGGTGCTTTGGGAACTGTGGTTCTGTGAGTGGTGTAGGAATCTCTAAGAGTGAATGCTCGGCAAGCCAACCCAGTTGCCGTTCCCAGGGTTCTTTGACCGGGGGGGGGGGGGGGCTAACAGTTAAATCAAGAGTTTAAAACTGCCGTGTAGATTTCATAGATCATAGAGTTGGAAGGAGCCTACCAGGCCATCGAGTCCAACCCCCTGCTCAATGCAAGAAACTAGAGGAGGGGTCTCCCACCCAAGTAACAACCAGGCTTGACCCTGCTTAGCTTTCCACACTCAGACAAGCTGAGCCAGCGTGAGCCACAGCAGGCCTGATGCAAGACAGAAAATCAAAACAGCCTCCCTCTCACTAATTAACACACTTCTCCAATGCAAGCCCCATTGAAATGAATGATCCTGCTATTATGTAGCTCCCATTCATTTTGGTGGGACTCGTGTAGGCAAACGTCCTGGTCCTGGTGGAGTGTGCCCTATGGGCAAGATCTGTCTCCCAACTTCGCTGTGCTCAGTGGTGCACAAAATCCACCTGAGGCAGCTGCCTCATTTTTACCTCATAGTAAGAGCGCAGAGCTGCACTGAGGCAAAGGGCTCAGCAGCAGAGAATGTCAAGCTAAATAGGTACCACAGTTAGGAAGGCGCTTAGGACTGAAACCTGACATGACCCTGGATTTGAAAATAACCCTCTCTGACTAATCAGAGGCCTGGGCAGGAGGACAAGAAAGGCCTTTCCATTTCTCAAATTCTTTGTGTGATGCTGAGGTAAATCTTTCAGCTTCCAGACCCAGAGGGCCTGAATTGTATCACAAGTTGAAGGTAGTAGCACCTGCCAAATCCATATAATTGTATAGGAACTTGCCCCCTTTGCTGTTCATACAGATGATCATTTACTTGGTGGTAACCTACCACAGTATGCACATAAGGAAGCTGGCGATGTGCACTGTTTTACCATGTGCTAATGAGATGTTTACCTGTCCCCTACTTCCCTGGATTTCTGATCATGTGCAGAAGCATGAAGATTTTCCTCACCACTTAGGCAGGACAATACAGGACTAGCTTACCAAGTGGTTATATGCACTTGGTAGCTTACCACTTGGCAAATGATTGTCTGGGTCAGTACATGAAGGTTTACCCGGAACTGCTAAATAAAAAGGTTGGGTTCTGGTTTGGGTTTCTTTTCTTTCTGCCTAAACCCAAAGATAATTGGCAGGACCCCTTGCTTTACCTTTTGCAATGACAAATCCACATTTCTTCTCTTCCGTAAGATCTCTCTCACACACTCTCACACTTTTCTCTCCCAGAGCAGGAGAGATTATTAAGGAGCCTTAGCTCTTAAATGTATTTGTTAAACTCCATTTGCTAAACTCCCTTTGGGAGTCTGACCCAATATTTCTGCCATTCCTGCATGCTTCTGAATTGCATTGGGTTTTTACTTCTTTTTTTTTCTTCTTTTTTATTATTATTATTTATTTATTTATTTATTTATTTATTTATTTTATACCCCGCCTTTTTTCCTGCAAGGAACCCAAGGCGGCTTACATAATCCTCCTCCTCCTCTCCATTTTATCCTCACAACAACCCTGTGAGGGTTTTGTTTTTGTTTTTTGTCTTTCTCTCTTAGGCCTTGTCCTCAGGTTGATCCTTCTCATCCCATCCCCTTGATAAAGGAGCTGGATTCCGGGGGCCCAAAGCATGATGTGGCATGAAGGCATTCAAATGCATGCAATTGCCTAGGATCATGTGCTTCAATCCTCCTCCTACTCACTGAGCATGCAGGCCTTGTCCACATTACGTATCTCTTGTCCATCACCAGCTTTCTGGGCACTCGTCCAGGTGGGCTATTCTTATCCCTTTCATGGGGAGAAGTGTGACAGAAGTCCCCTCTTCTTCCACACCAAAATCCACCTGAAATTGTAAGCCACCAACATCCATGCTAAGAGCAGTGTCCTCACCTTTCTACTCACAAAGCACTGCAGGAGCAGTCTTGAATTGGATCGAGATGAAAAGCAGCAACAAAAATGATGCTCATTTATCTTTTAATTAATTTCCCCAATCCTTCCTTGAAAGAGGCAGCAGATTCATTCCTCTCGTGAAACCAGACAGGCAGAGAATATTTTAAGCTTTCCCTAAAGCTGGGGGAAATGACTACTTCCCAACCACTATTTGATCAGTTAGCCACTGTCATGTTCCCAAATGTGAGGAAATGTAGAGGACCCAGCTGAATTTTAAATGTCAGTGTCAATTCATATCAGCATATTTCTGAAGGGAAATATTTATTTCTAAATCACCTCTTTCCCATTCTCTCACTTTCTTTAGATTAAACTAATTTCCAACCTCGTTCTATTCCATATGGAGCCACTAGATTGTTTCACCAAGTGTAAAATGTGGTTGGCCATATACTACCATTATTCATTCCCCATTCCTGTTTGAACCATTCACTCCTGTATAGGAATTATTCACCATAATTTTCACCATTATACTAATGGTGAATAGGAATTATTCACCATAATTCCTATTGATTGCTCTTCTCATTCCTTTTTGTTTTGTTTTGTTGTTCTTCATTGCTGATGAGGGCTCCTTTAGTTCCCCTTTCCCTCACCCACCTGTTCACCAATGTGCACCAGGAAGCATTAAGTATATCCCAAGTATGGCTGGACCATGGAAAATAAACCAAAAACTGTTCACCTCACAAAGGAAAACAGTGTGGTCTATAGTTCTTAGAGCAGGGCTCTCCAACCTTGGGTCCCCAGATGTTGCTGGCCTACAGCTCCCAGCATACCCAGCCAGCATGGCTAATGGCAAGGGATTCTGGGAGCTGTAGCCCAGCGACATCTGGGGACCCAAGGTTGGAGAGCCCCGTCTTAGAGGGACAAGGGAGGGAGACTGGGTGGCTGGCAGCAGCAAGAACCTGGCATTGCAAAGCCTGACTTTGAACTCTTGGCTTCTGCTTGTATTAACCCCTGGAAGGTGGGTAAAAACAGTTTAGAGGTAGCGTGTAAGATTTATATGGATGAGGTCCAGGTTCAGTTCCTGCCATCTCCAATCAAAAGCTTTTCAAATATATCGACATCATAGTATTAGACTGGTTTAATAGTCATTCCTTATCACTAGGGAATTGTAGATCTCTAACTGGGGCTAGGGACTATTAATGACATTCTTAGCCCTCACTGAGCTACAATTCCCAGGATTCTTTGGGGGAAGCCATGACAGTTAAACTGGTATATAAAACTGATATAAGTTTGTAGATGTGCCATTAATTAGTTAGCAGGGCTGGGAACTAATGTACTAGGGATATTTGCAAAACTGTGGAGAACAGTTGACAGCACTTGGTCTGCAAGTGCTGGGATGAGGGGAAAAGCTAAATGGTAGGACTACAGGCTCCTGTCCCATCTCCTCAATCTTCCTCTTGACCAAGCCAGAATGGCAGAGGATGAACAGTTAGCAAGACCCACAAATGTGGCCTGGCATTGGGTCCAGCAACTATGAATCAAGCTCTCATTCTCTCTCCTTCTTCTTCTTCTTCCTTTTGGCCTTCCCTGCAGATCCGCGTAGTGAAAGCGTTCCGTAGCTCGCTCTACGAAGGGCTGGAGAAGCCAGATACGAAGACCTCCATCCATAACTTCATGACGACGCCCGAGTTCTTGATCAACGACTACATCCACAACATCCCCCTCATTGATGATACAGACGTGGAGGAGAGCGAGGGTCCCACAAGAAGGCGCTTCCGGGCCAGCCCCCCACCATCCCCCAACAAGAACAACAACGCCATTGACAGCGGCATCTACCTAAGCACCGATGTCAGCAAGACACCTACCTCCTCGTCCAGCCCAGTTAGTCCGCTCCACAGCATGGAAACCTCCCTCTAACACAACCCCACCATGCAACCGGTCAAAATGACTTTGTGCACAGCAGGGGTGTCCAGTTCCTCCTGGGAGAGAAGGACTAGCTGAGTGAGTCAGGAAGGAAAGTGGGCAGGAGGTGGCATTTCTCCTCTTTGACACTGGAGGTTTTTTCTCTCAATGGGGTGGAAATGGACAAGGTTTCCGCTACTGGACGGCTCAGGCAAACAAGAGAAACTGAGTTGATGTAATGAAAGCGATAGACATACTGTGGAGGGGGGAGATGAGTTTTCTTCAGAGTCACCCGTGAGGGGTTTGGGCTGAGTCCCAGAGGGTGTACAGGAAAAACCACCCATTTCTCTAGTCTGTTCTTTGTTTCTCTTTGGACACAAAACACACTCACCGAACCCACAATGATCCCCCATTTGGGGGTTGCTTTGATTTATTTCTGGGACCTCTTTTCAGTTTTCGTTTTCCAAAGTTTAAAAAAGGAACTATATTTGCACCGGAAAAAGAACAAAACAAAAAAGGAAAAAAAAAAAAGAGGAATAATCTAGACATCTATTATCCTAAATATATATATATGATACCAACCGACAGATGTATTAACGGACCTTCTGACCATAACGCATGCCTGTTATCAAACTCTCCTTTCTTCTTTCCCCTCTCCCGATGGAATTTCAGTCTGGGGCAATTTTGTTTTTTTTAAAAAAATCATTGCTCGCTGTAGCTTGTATTTTATACCAGGGTTTGCCGGGAAAAGAAAAGGGATTATTTCCTGTTGGGAGGGAGAACTGACTGTGAGACAGTTGCTGAGTAACTGAGAAACTGAAGCACTGTTGGTCTTGGTGCTGCACAGATGCAGTCACTGAACTTAGGGTGTGATTGCAATGACACAAATTCAGGCCTTTTCAGGCAGTTATCCAGAAAGTGACCAAAAGCAGGTCCCATTTGAATGGTTACTGCCCCCAACCCCCAACAAAGTTCTCACAATCCAAATGCTTCCTGTAGCTGGTGATTTTCACCAAACTTCTAAGAAATATCTGAGCAATGGAGAAGTGAGGGGGGGGGGGATTAAAAAATATGTATTTATTTTACCCAGTAAGAAAGAAGGGAACATCTTTCCTGGTATTTCAGGTTACTAAATTGGAGCATTGGTCAGGGCTGTCCAATCTATATTATTCAGCAGAGGACCATGATCTGGCAAAGAAGTATTTCTGAGAATCGTATCTTTCATTTCCAAAACAAAGAAATAGGCTTATAGTCCTCATGGCTGTGGAGACACATTTGAAAATGTACCAGCAGTGCTTGCAGAAGGCTGCAGTGCCCATAGTAATGGCTACTCATCCCTCTGTTGTAGCTTCTACTCATTTTAACTTAATAATGATTTCTATTCAGCCTTATTCCGGAGTTCAGTCATGTTACCATGCCTTTGAAATGCCCCTTTTGCACTGATTGGGAGGATTGCATTCCTCCTGACCCAATCCTGGTACATGCAAACTCTGGGCTGGGAGGAACAAGGCTCCAGGAGGATTCCACACCTCCTTAAAGAGACTTGCTTTGGGGCCAGTTCTTCACCATTACATTTTGCTTAATTATTTTCCCCCTTCACATAGTTATATAATATAGGAGCCAGGAAGTATGAAGTTCAGCCTCAGCAATTCCCACAATCGGGGAAGATCCAAAATGTACTTTGGAGACAGAGGAGGTCCTGCCAATGAGCTAAGATGAGGCAGCAGTCTAAGCCAGTGTTCTCCAACCTTGGGTCCCCGGATGTTTTTGGCCTACAACTCCCAGCATGCCCAGCCAGCATAGCGGGCTGGGGCATGCTGGGAGTTGTAGGCCAAAAACATCCGGGGACCCAAGGTTGGAGAACACTGGTCTAAGAAAAGGTTTTGAGGTGCCATTAAGGGTAGCAGAGTAGGAGACAGACATATCTAAAATCCCATAGGGCACAACCAGCTGTGAAGTTCTCCTATGCGAGACCCACAGGGATGAGCAAGCACTAGTGTGCTTTTATGTAGCTCCCATACATGAAGCTTGCTTAGAAGAATATCCTGGTGGGCTGTGCCCCTAATTAATTGGCAGTGCATACCATTTTTACTTTCTGGCTCATGCACTAAAATGGTCAAGACAGCTTCAATGAAAATTGCTGCTGCTAAACTGTGTGTATTCCTGGCTCATATGTTACCCTGATCCTATGAACAGACTACTGTCCTGAAGCAGGAAAATGAAGGTAACGTTTTATTTATTCATTTATATCCCACCCTCCCTCCAAGTTGCTCAGGTTAGCCTACAAGGGGTCATTCCATATTCTCCTCACAATCCCGTACGGGCTGAGAGAAAGTGGAAGAGTGATTTTCCGAGACCACCCAGTAAACTTCATGGTTGAGTGAGGATCTCCTTCATCTAAGTCCAATGCATTGTTTGATACACCATACTTGCTCTCGTAGGCAGCCCTCGTGTTTTAAGAACCTTCGGTGTAGCAGAGAAAGTCAAGAGGGAGGGAGGTATATTGAAATGTATGGCACAGTGGCAGCTAGGCCATGTTGTACCACATCATAGTCAAGTCAAGAAAGAACCAATATGTCTGGGTTTGGTGACATATGGGTACCAAAACCAAAAACCAAGAGGGGAGGATGGCTTCAGCCAAATTAAACCTGTTTTGACCTTTCTCCTGAAAACAGCCCTATCCTAACTAAGCTACATCAAGCTAAGCTACACAACATTCCTGTCAGAACCTGCAAGAAGCTCCAAAAGGCCACCGGTTCTTCAGGGCAGTTAACAGGGATCTGAGCAAAGAGGGTAGATTATTTCACCCTGGCCAAGCATTAGGCACAAGCTTAAATGACTAACTAGAGGGGCCAAAGCCAGGAATTCTCTAGATCCTCCTGGTGCCGAGGCCTGTACATACACAATTCCCAAATGTGAGACTGCACAGAGGCCACCAAAAAACAGGTTCTGTTACAGGGGAGGACAGAGGAGCAATACCTAGTGGTTAGAAGTGGATGGGGCAGAAGTCAGGATACATGGGTGCTAACGCTACCCAGACTGTTTGACTTGGGCTGCAGAGATGAGTCACTCTCAACCCCCAGCAACTTCAGCTCTCTTCACATATAAAACCATGGCTAAAAGTCTGTAATATTTACTATATGTGGAACATACTCTGCATTTTCCCAGGGCAAACCTGCTTGAAAATACCAGCTGCAGCACTGTCAGAAAAGCCATCCCTTCCTCGGAAGGGCAAATGCCAAACCCATCTGTAAATCTTTTTGTCGCCATCTTTTCTTTCCAAGAAAAACAAAACAAAAACAAAAAAAAGTTTCTTTTTCCTCATCTGAGTGTTTAAAGAAGAAAATAAAATCCAAAATCTAAAGTGTTTAATTTTCAAGGAAAGGGAATGGGGCAAAGGAAAACTTTCGTCCCAGCCTGGGCTTCTTTTCATTCACTATTGTAGATATGATATGATTGATAGAAACAAATATTATATATATATTTAAAGAAAGATTCAAACAAAAAAAGAGGTCACTTTGCTGCTGTACAAATTTGCCAGCTGTTTATCAGTGAGTTCTGCTATTTCACAAAGACTGAGGTGGGGGCGGGCAAGGACATTCATTCTAACGGGGAAAGGGAAGAGATTCTGTTCTTGTTGGGGACATATTTTTTTTCTAAACCACAGTAAAAAGGGGGAAGGATGAAGGGTTTTTTCTTAAAAAAAATAATAAATCCATTAAAAAAGTGCTTGTACATTTGTCCAAATGGAAGAGGCCATCGAAAAATAACAAAAGCATCAACTAAAAGGCACTGATAAATTGCTTTACTAAGTTGGACTCAATTATTAACAAAAGACCTTAGCTGCCATCTAAGCCATATTAGTGGTAAATGGACCACGTTTAAGTCAAAGCTGCCCCACATAAGTGACCGCTAATGAAATATATCACACTTCTTATAGCTTTTGTAATCCTTTTGTCACACTTAGCTCCATCGTATATACTAATGGTGAACTCATTTTCCAGGTGTTAATCCTTATTTGGAGAGCACATGCTTTGCATGCTTAACGTTCCAGGTTTAATCCCTGGCATCTCTAGGAAGGACTGGGAAAGACCCATGGCTGAAAGCCTGGAGAGCTACAGCCACAAGGCTGTTAATCCACTGTATCTACTTTCTGTTTCGTCGCAGAACTGAGATCCAAGCGCTACACCAGGAGCGTTTCCTTTCCTGCTTTTCCTGTACATAACCTCTAGGTGGCGCTGTGGTACACCAGAATAGCACAAATACACAAGTAACTGGTTTTCTTTCCCTTCTACAATTAAATACCACATTTTCCCTGCTCTAAAACAACCCACTGAAAATGCTCTTTAGACACAGAAGCGATTCTGGAGGGTCACAACTTTGTCTAAAGAACCTGTAAACAACGGTGCATAGGGAATGACAAGCGCATGATAAATGTCTTGTGTAGAAAAGCCCAGTGTGGACAGTACTGAGATAGATGGACCAGTGATCTGACTTAGTATAAGGAAGCTCCACATGTTCATATGCTATGTAGCCAAAATGGCAACATCCACAGACAACAGGAAGGTATCCTGCAGGCTTGGGGAAAATCCTTAAGGGGAGGAAAAATAAACAGCCCAATGAGTTCTGAACATGTTCAGTGGACACAGGATGCTGACTGACTGTTATGGGGAGGAGGAACAGAAAGTGAGGAGGAGGAATAGAGTACTGTGGAAAAAGACATAGCTTTACTGGCTGGAATCCTGAACAGGAGCACCCCACAACATTTTGTTACATGTCCAACTTGTTCTAATATCCCCTCTTTTGTCACAACTTTACTCCCTCAACTCCACTTTAGGGACGGTCCCTTAGATGGATGAAATCATGAAAAGGAGGCACATGGTGAATTGCTAGGTGACTCTTTCCGAGGGATCATGCCAGCTAACCAGATTGCCAGTTTTGGAAGAGGGAGGGGACAGACCATAGAGAGAGGAAAAGGCTAGAAAGAGACACCATCACAGACACACACATTGAACTGGCTTTGTACTCTGCCTTCTAATGCAAAGTATATGTTTTTCACCATAGAGATGCCAAAGAATAGAGCAATACCATTTTATGTCCCTACAGAATCATGGCCGATGCCAGCATTTAGCTTTTACCAGACGTTCAGACCGTTTTATCACCTTTGCTTTGTTTCAATCTCTCTGGGGCAGACATGCATGAAGTACGGTATATGGCAAATGCCTGGCAACCACAGGTCAATCTGGAAGCAGCTGGGGGAATGTGCCCTCTAGTTTAGCTCATAAGTGGCCAACCTGCAGCCACAAAGGGCATAAGCAGCAGGGGGCCATGACTAAGTAGGAACAGACGGACCAGTGGTCCCAGCTACAGCCTAGGACTGCACTAACTTCGGCCTTAGCTGTGCTGTTGCTCGCTTATGCTCGGTAGGCTGAAGACAAAACCACACTGGTGTGCGTGGGAGTAGCAATGGCTCATACTCAGGACTCATGGCACACTTGCCATAACAAAACAAAAAAGGCTGGCTACCACTGGTTCTGGCTGCTAAGGCAACCTGCGTGTTTCCTCTGCCACACTCGGACCTGGTCACAAGTAGATCTGCAGAGATGGAGCACAGCCACTGCAGCGGTTAAACACCCAAAAGGAATGGCAGAGAGGCAAGCACAGGGTGGACAGAAGTACCGTATTTTTCCGTCTATAAGACGCCCCCATGTATAAGACGCCCCCCACTGGGCAGTTTTGCAACTGCACGGTTCTCTCCTCAGCTTACTTCCATGTATAAGACGACCCTCAATTTTTAGTCTAGCGATTTTAGGAAAAAGTATAGTCTTATACATGGAAAAATACTGTACTGCCTTGCGGGATTGGACTGAAAACCTGTCTAGCAGTCCAGTATTCTGTCTCCTGACACTGATCAGACAAATCTTCAGGGAAGCTCACGCATAGGGCATGGGACAGGCAGGCAAGCAGCCCCACAAGTCTGGCCCCAGCAACCAGTGCTCAAAGATACACTGTATGTGAGCATGGAATTTCCCTTGGCTAATAACCACCAACAGAACTAGCCCAGGGATAGGCAAACTGGTACCCTCAAGATGTTTTGGACTACGACTGCAATAAGAGCTGGCCAACAGTCAGGCAGATTGGGGTTGTAGTCCAAAACATGTGGAGGCTACCAGGTTGCCTACCCCTGAACTAGGCTCTATGAAACTGCTTAAGGGTGCAATCCTATCTGTGTTTAGACAGGGGGAAAAGTCCTACAATTCCCAGCATGCCCCAGCCAGCCATGCTGGCTGGGGCATGCTGGGAGTTGTAGGACTTTTTTCTGTCTAAACATGCATAGGATTGCACCCTAATCCTCTTTAAAAGCCACATCCCCTGGCAATGGAACTCATAATAAGTACTCTGCATGGTCAGGAGACACATTTCCTTTGGCATGTCCTGAATCCACAGCCATTCAGTTCAGTTGGATGAAGTGGACCCCCAGTGCTTTGAAATTCATAATTTCTCTATTCATAAGGTTCGAAACCCCCATCACATACGGTACCCTCTTAATCCTCTTTTTCTAAAAGAGTACTGCAGATATAGATATATATACACACACACAGGTCTACTTAGAAGTAAGTCCCATAGAACAAAGCAGGACTTTGATCTGAGTGAACATGCATAAGATTGCACTGTAAAAGTGCCAAGTTCATAAGCTTCGGGGGGGGGGGGGGGGATTCACTGCCCTGATAACTTTGGAGGCTTCTGAAATAAATGCTCCACCTCCTTGATCACTTTAGAGGCCGCTTTTTATACATTCTGCAATATCCATTGGACACAGACCAAAGAAGGCTGTGAACCCAGCTCCCTGGTCAAGATCCGCCAAACTCAAGCTTCTGTACTGACTAGACTGGGAACTCCATCAGCTGGTACTGACCACCGTTAGCAGTCGTCACAGGATCTAGGGAAGTGTTGGACAAAAATGGGTATGTGTATGCCAGATTCCACAAAAATGTGGCAAACATAAACAGAACAGGCACAGAATTTAGCTTCCTGAAATCTCCACTTTGGTTTACAACAAAGCAAGTTTCTAGCCATTATGGCTATGACGTTATGCTCAAAAGTACATGCAATGCCTGCTGAAATTTCAGAAGCCAGAAGAGTAGCAGAATAAGATGACCAAGGTTGGAGCTTCAGCACCTTGCATCGCTCTCTCATGGCTTCCTTCCAAGGACTATCAAAACCAGAACTGTGCAAAATAAGAAAAATTATGCAAATATTGCTCAATTCACATACAGTATTTTTCCATGTATAAGACTATACTTTTTCCTAAAATTGTTAAGACTAAAAATTGAGGGTCGTCTTATACACGGAAGTAAGCCAAGGAGAGAACCGCACGGTTGCGAAACTGCCCAGTAGGGGGCGTCTTATACATGGGGGCGTCTTATAGACAGAAAAATACGGTAATTTCTACATGGCATAGAAATCATTTTTTCTTGGGACAGAATTTGGATTGCCAGGGAATCAAATTTTCATTTATTTAGCATGGAACACACACGACCCTGACTCAAACCCTGAAGAACATGCATCGCAGTACAGTCCTATGACTGTCTACTCAGAAGCAAGTCCCATTGAGTTCAACAGGACTTACTTCAAGGCAAGTGTGTATAGCAGGGGTAGGCAACTTGTGGCGCTCTATATGTACGTAAATGGTAAATTCTCCCAATGGAAAGATGTAAACAACGGGGTCTCATAGGGATCTGTATTGGGACCAATGCTTTTCAACTTATTCATAAATGATCTGCAATTAGGAGTGAGCAGTGAAGTGGCCAAGTTTGCTGAGGACACCAAATTATTTCGCGTGGCTAAAACAAAAAGGAATGTGAGGAGCATCAAAATGGCAAATGCGGTTCAAGGTAAGCAAGTGTAAAAAGTGATGCATGGGGCAAAAAATCCCAATCTCAAGTATAAGCTAATGGGATCTGAGCTAGTGGTGACTGACCAAGGAAGAGATCTTGGGGTTGTAGTGGACAGCTCAATGAAAATGTTGACCCAGTGTACAGCTGCTGTGAAAAAGGCAAATTTCATGTTAGGCATAATTAGGAAAGGAAGGAACTGAAAATAAAACTGCCAATATCATACTACCCTTCTATAAATCTATGGTGCCACCACACTTAGAATACTGTGTACAGTTCTGATCACCACACCTAAAAAAGGACATTTGTAGAGTTGGAACAAGTGCAGAAAAGGACAACTAAAATGATCAAGGGGCTGGAGCAGCTCCCCTATGAGGAAAGGTTACAGCAGCTGGGATTGTTTAGCTTAGAAAAAAGGCGAGTAAAGGCAGACATGATAGAGGCGTACAAAAGAATGTATGGTGTGGAGCAAGTGGATAAGGGGACATTTTTCTCCCTCTCATATAATACTAGAACCCAATGGGGTCATCCCATGAAGCTGAATGGTGGGAGATTCAGGACAGATAAAAGGAAATACTTCTTCACACAGCGCATAAACTGTGAAATTCACTTCCACAAGATGTAGTGATGGCCAACAATTTGGATGCCTTTAAAAGGAGACTGGACACATTCCTGGAGGATAAGGCTATCAATGGCTACTCCTGGTAGCTATATGCTACCTCCCAGTATCAGAGGCACTATGCTTATGTATACCAGTTACTGGGCAATACAAGCGGGAAGGTGCTGTTGCACTCATGTCCTGCTAGTGGGTTTCCCGCAGGCACCTGGTTGGCCACTGTGTGAACAGAATGCTGGACTAGATGGACCCTTGGTCTGATCCAGCATGGCTCTTATGTTCCCATATTTTGGCCTACAACTTCCATCAGCCCTAGCCAGCGTAGCCAATGGTGAGGGATCATCGGAGTTCTAGGCCAAAACATCTGGAAGGCCACAAGTTGCCACCCTGCTGTATAGCATTGCAGCCTTAGTGTCACCAATCCTGCTTGGCGCAGCCAGCCTTTATGCAGAATGGATTGTAACCAGAACCTCTAGAATACTTTGCCCAGTATTCCAAGAATATTTAAGCGGGGCAGTGTTTTAATTTTCTCTCTCTCATGATTACTACAGACATTTGAAAATATATTGGCAGTTCCTGGCAAAAACCCAAGGCCATTCCACACATTACATGGCAGCAAACCCAGGTTTACCAACACAGTGTGCGTTTAATGGGAAGCTGCGGTCAATCCTGGTTCTCTGATCATCTTATTTGTGTGACCCCCGATTGCTTGATTCATGTGTGTAACCTGAAAAAAATGTCACGTGTGAAACAGTCCCTAGAAATCACACTGAGGGTCCTGGCATGGCTCCCAATGAATGGAGGAAATGAGCTCACTCAGAACAGCTTCCCAAACCTCCCCATGCCCCTTCTGGTTCTTCCCTATATTTGCTCTCCATGTTTCCAGGAGCTGAAAGCTCTCCTTCCCTAGTCTCAACCCTAGTCCCTGAAACATGAAAAAATATTTTAAAAATTCCAAACTCTGCATGGAAAAACCTATCACAATCTAAACCATAGCAACAGATTAATGGATGCAAATAAAATGAGTTGTGAGCTGGTGATGGTGGTAGACGGTCCATATTATTCCAGCCACAACAATATACTTACAGGACTGGCTGTATAGTAGCTCCCGTGGAATCACAAGTAGCTTGGATAAGAACAGGTTTCTAGCCCTCATGATTACAGAGGGAAGCCTAAAAGTGTACGAAGACAATTTCTGCTTAATGCTTTAGAAACAGAAGGTGGTATAGGTGGATATTCAGGTAAGTTAGGAGATAGGATTTCCTTCCTCAAAAGGTTGTTTGGACCCCTAGCCAGGGCTACTCTGCGCCTACTCACCTAGCATCCCACATCAGTCCTGCCTCACTGGAGACAAAATATCCTGTCTGGTGTGTTGACTAACTATAGTCTAGACTCACACCAGTTTCTCTGACTTACTAGCAGGGATGGATAAACAACAGGGGTGCCCAGGACCTTCAAATTAGGGAAATTTAGGAAGCCAAAAGGCAGTCTGAGTTGGAAGTAGCCACCTTACCTCTCTTCTGAGGGTCTAGCCTCTGACTACTCCCATCCCTTTCTAATTGTTGGAGAAATATTTTCATAATCAAAGGACAGGAAGGGGCATGCATTCAAGAATGTTATCCGTTCGTCTCGCCATTCCTCCGGACAGAATAGTACCATCGGAGTCAGAAACACCTAAGGAGCAAACACAATAGTCCAGTGTAGGTTCCATTTTTACTCCAAAGCAAAAGAAATCACATCAGTGGAGGAGCAGAAGCCCCTCAGATACAACGCGTGCTGTGCAGGCGATTTTTCACTCTGTTCTGGTACGTCACACTCCCAATTAGATTCACAATGGAGTCAGAGCAAAGCAGCAATTGCAGGGGAGGCGTTGAGAAAGAGGAGTAGGGGGAAATATCCCGGTGGCACAGGGGTCAACAGATAGGGGGAACAAGGCCCTTTCCTTGCTTATTTCCTCCCCCTACAAATCCTGATCCAGCATCAAGTTCAACAGGACCCGAAACCTCCTTTTGCAGGAGATGGAAGCTCCAGACTAACTCTGGGCTAGAAGGTGGTTCAAGGGGAGCAGGGGACATGGCCAGGAGCTTTCTTTCCATCTCTTATCAAGGCACTGATGCTGATCGAATCCCCATTCTGTTCAGCTGGATGGGTCAAAGGCAGCAAGATGCCGCTCCGGTGCCAGGCCCTTCAGGTGGGGGCAGAGCTGCTGCCTCTAGCCCCAGTTTGAAGTGACCAGTTCATTTGGGGGCACTGGCGCAAGAGGCTTTCTCCTCACAGTGCACTTAGGAGACCTCTGCATCCAACGTATAGATCCGTATCAAGTCCAAGACAATCTGGTCGAGGATGCTCTTGGAGAGATCTTCACTGAACACCTAGGAGGAAAGAGAACCAGGTGAGAGAAACAAGGTTCTGCAGAGCAAGGCAGTAACCAAGGTTGGAGACACAGATGAGTCCTTGTTTTTCCAGAAACTTGAAAGTGGTTTGAAAAAGAGGTCAGGGGTTGCAGCTTGTGGTGCATACCCTCCTCCTACTTCCCCCCACGATAGGATTCAAAAATCCACTTGATCGCAGGATTCGAAAACCCATTTGACCACAGGTGGCAGTGGGACAAAACACTTTATTTATTTATTTAAAAGTATTTCTATGTTGCCTTTCTGAAACCAACCAAGGAGGTCTACAAATTTAAAATAAATAAATAAAAATAAAACACTAACCAAATGAAAACAGCATAAAACAGTAAAAGCAACATTAAAAAGCACGATCATTTAAAAAGTCACGTTAAAAAGGTGTGTCTCGGCCCCTTCCTGAACTCAGAGAGAGCGGGGACCAGTTGTAATGCCAAAGGGAGTGTGTTCCGGGGTTTGGAGCAACACAGAGGAAAGCCCTTTCCCACATGCCTGACAAGCGGGCCTCTGCAAGCCTGAAGCTCTTTAATAACCGAGCAGGTTCACACCGGGAAAAGGCGATCCCTCAGAGAGCCAGCACAGAAGAAATGTGCATGTACACCAGGGGTGGGTAACTTCAGGGAGTCCAGGGACCACTTTCCTCCACCACCCCGGAGCGCCCCCCCCCCGTGGCTGCATTCCCACAGGGGACTGCATACAGCCCGCAAGTTGCCCACTCCTAATGTACACCATGGGAAGCAAAACCTCTCTCAACTCACTTTCACCTCCACTAAAAATTATTTTCTGTCCCCAGCCTTAGCTGTTGACCAGAGAGCTCCCACCCGCACCCCCCGCCACATTCACAAACGCTCCAGTGCCTGAACGGGAAGGGAGTTCCCACCTGCAAGAGAAGCCGCTTGGTGGCATCACCCAGGAGCCAAGTTAAAGCGTCAACAGATATTTAGCCAAATACACTTCCTACACTGGTGGTTCCTGAGGAGTTCCCCAAGGATTGGAGAGGCAGCAAACCATCCCTTCCGAACCTGAGGCTGAGAGTGCCCTTCCTGCCCTATGCTGATGCAACGGCAAATCCTCACCCTAACAGGGAACGCAGTGCAAGCAGCAGAACAACAGGATTCCTGGGTTCTACATGCTAGACTCTGTAAGATAACTCTAGTGAGAAACCTGGACAGCCCTTCCTCCCACCAGAGAGGAGCAAGGATATGCCCCCGTCTCTTAGGGAGCGACCAGATGAAATGGCAGATCCACGTTTGGATCTCCCATGTTTGGTTTGGCTTGAAATGGCAAATGAATGGGTGGGCTCACTGGACCTGGTGTGTGTGTGTGTATGTGCGTATGAACCTCCCTTGCAGGGCCATTTTCCCAGTTGAAATTGCTCTCCTGAAGGGGTTATTTGCTCCATATGCTACGTATGTTTTACCCCAAGGGGCAAATAGCAGCATGGGGGGGGGACACACAAGACACACTTCAACAAGGAGCCGGTTTGCACGATACAGCGGATTAAAGTGGGTTAAATAACTCATGATGAGCTGCTCTGGTGTGTGTCTGGCTGCCGATTTGAATATGCAACCCCCGACAATCATAGGTTGCAGGGTGCCGTGCAAACCTGGCCACTGTGGGTTATTCAAAGGTTAAACAACCTCGAATAACCCAGTGGCTGGGTTCGCACAAGACACACATTCAAAATAGCGGCCACACGCACTGCAGCGCAGAGTTAAATAACCCGGTCATGTCATGCAAACCCCCCGCTGTGTGTGTGGGAAGGGTTAAAAAACAGCAACAACTTCCCCAGCACCACGGTCCTGATCCAATTCGAGGACCCCGTGGCTGGACTCGCCATTTAAAAACCAAGCAACCAAGTGGGAGGCCCAGTCACGGATCTCCCAGGCCTTGCCTCGTCTGGCCTCTGAATTCTGAGCGCTGCTTTAAGGGCGCGTCCAAATATGAACCCAGGTCCGCTGAGTATGGGGGGGTGGGCAACCTCTGAGTGCCCTGGCGCATGGCAGGCAGGAGCAAACGCGGGGCCAGTGTAGAATGTGTAGCCCAAGGGTGGGGAACATCCAGACGTTCTCAGACGACGATTGCCACCTGACCTTTGGCTACGCTGGCTGGGGCTGATGGGAGATGGGAGTCCAGCAACATGGGGAGGGCCACTGGTTCCCCAGCCCTGGCGTAGTCCACATGACAGCAGCAGGGGCTGCATAGCCGAGGTGTGTCTCTTCCAGTACTTCCGGTTCAGTGCTAAAGCTGTGAATTAGGCATGCAGAAAGATCCCCGCATGGATGTGCTCTACAACCAAGTCCAGTCTGGGCTGAAGAGGGCTGCATCGTTGACTGATCCCGGCCAGTGGCCTGCTCCATCCTTACCTGCCACCAAGGCCGCTCCGCTTCAGCATCGGCAGGCACTTCCACCCCATAACACTGCAGGGCCAGGTAAAGGACCGTCACGGCGATATGCTGCGGGGAGTGTTGCAGGCACAACGGCCCGTGGTAGCTGTCCCGCAACAGGGCCCACGCTGCCACGGCCACCGGGGTCCGATCCCAACTGTGCCGATTCATCCAGTGCTTCAGGGACAGTAGGTAGTGGAGGAGGTACTACATGAAAAGGAGAGCAGCTGTCAGGGATGGCTGGAAACACGGCAGGGGACAGGGCGATTGGTTGCCGGCATCTTCCGCACAAATCCCATTTGTTCCAATGGGGATCGTGGCAAGTCTGTAGCAGCCTGTCCTCAAGGGGGCCCCACCGGCTTGTAGTCAGGGATGTGTGAAACGAGAGGAAGCCCCTCCAGCTGCGCTTTTTGGATTTGGGTGCAACGTTTGCTCTGCCGTCTGCCGATCTGATCTACAGACTCAGAATCTGTGCAAATGTGTTTGCGCGTATTGGCGCAAATTCACTCCCCCCAAAATGCGCAAATCGGTTCAAAATGCGCAAATTCCCCCATAATGCGTACTTTCATGCTTTACTCTATGGATGGGGGGGATTTGTGTATTTTTGATTGGTGTTTTTTATTTTGCATATTTTTCTGCGGCTAAATTTGCACAAAAATTCGCAGACGTAAAAAATCAGTCTGCAAGCCCTGCAAACTCCATGCAATCTGGGAGAGCCAGCCCGCTGCGGAAAACGCGGGGCGGGCTCGAGAGACATCTGGACTCCTTTGAGCCCTTTGCAGATTTCTCCCACATCCCTCCTCATAGTCCCTTGCTCCAGCCCCTAATAACTGAGGATGCAATCACACAATTCTTTCCTTCCTTCCCATCCCTTCTGTTTTATCCTCACAATTAACCCTGTGGGGTGGGTTAATCTGAGTGTGACTTGCCTAAGGCCACCCACCGAAATCCATGGCTGACTGCAGATTTGAAGTAAGGTCTCCCTGGTCCAATACCCCACAGCCACTACGCCACATGGGCCCCCTCCGGCAGCGTGAACCATTTGCAAGCACCAGACATAGGTAGTTCTCCAGCATGAGGTCACCACGGTTTGGGGGGGGCAGCGGCAAACCTGATGGATCTTGAAGTCTTCCTAGCCCAGGGGTTCTCAACCAGGGGGGAATTTTGGGGTTTCAGGGGGGGAATTGGGACCACAGACTCAAACTGTTGGAATACTGATCTTTCTACAAATCACAATTCTACAGATTGTACATAATCTACAGGACATCACACCTTATTGTACGGCACAGATTAAGTCAGACAATCTTGGAAAGGGCGGGAATGACATTCTGACATATTTAAGAGGGCGCATGGGGCAAAAAAAGGTTGCGAACCACTGTCCTAGTCACTTTGTAGTGGAGCAATCGTTATACAACTCTTCAATGTATTCAGGGGAGGGTGTCACTTATCCCCACAACAACTCTGGAAGGTAGATTAAGCTGGCAAGAGTGACTTGTCCAGTGAGCTCCATGGCCTGTCAGGGATTTAAATCCAGCGCTTGATTCACAACTCCGCCACACTTGCATTCCCAGCATCCAGTCCAATCCCAATGCACCCACTCTCTGCTGAGAACAAAGGATCGGACACTCGGGAATGCTGACTCCCAGCCGGCCTGGCTTTTTCCAGCACCACTTAGGATTCCTGGGTGCCACCCTTCCTCTGTGCTACCTTGTCCACCCTCCCTTCCCTGGGGAAGAATCCTGACCTCTATTCTATTCCCACTATTCTAACCCACTAGAGCAGTGTTCTCCAACCTACGGTGGCTGGGGCATGCTGGGAGTTGTAGGCCAAAAACATCTGGGGACCCAAGGTTGGAGAACACTGCTCCAGAGCCTAGGCCCATCTGCATGGTGGTAGCAGATCCACAAGGCCTGGGCTCCAAGGGCCGATCCCTCTATGGCGAAGGAAGAGCAGTGAAGACGGAACCCCTTGTTCATCCACACACGCCCCCATCCCGCGTTTCCACCCTGAGCCCCATGCTGTGCAGCCTGGACCTTATGGGGGTGCTGGAAGGAGACACGGAAGCAGAGCACCCGTAGCATGAGCAGCTCACACTGGACAATGCTGTCTCTCAGCTCCCAGAAATGGGTGTCCAGTTCCAGGGGGTCGCTCCGGGGGTGCAGGTACCTGGCGGGAGAAAAAGGCTGGGGGTTTATGGGGTTCCTTTTTGCAGGCTGCAATTAAAGTGACTTGGCTCTTCCTCTGGACCCCCCCAGTCAATGGCCAAAACTTCTGCCTGTGGCCTTCTTATGGAGAAGCCAAATACACACACACACACACACACACACACACACACAGTTACCTGCTTTCTCCTCCTATTTTCTCTCTCTCTCTCTCTCTCTCTCTCTCTCTCCTCCTGCCTCCACTTCTCTTAAAACATGGTAGCGGAATCAGTGGTGTGACCCACCTTAGATCAAGCTGACCCACCAAATCAGTACTTTAAGCCAGCCTTTCCCAACCTGACGCCCTCCGGGTGTTTTGGACCCCAACTACCGTCATCCCAGCATGTGGCTGGGGGAAGATGGGAGTTGTAGTCCCAACACATATGGGGAAGGCTGCTTTAAGCAGTTGACAGCACTAATTCTGAAATATAGCTAAGAGCTGCTGGTCTAAATTCTGTAACTAAAGGCACAACAGCCAGGATCCAAAGAATCGCACAACTAGTTCTGCGTACCCAAAGGGGGCTTGTGCTTCTTGAACAGCAGTCCACTGGCCCAGGGTTCTAAACCACTTTTGGGACCGAGTGGCATGGGGGTCTGCTATTCAGCAGGGGTGAAAAAGTCAAGAGCCCCCCCCGGGTATGCCCCAAGCCCCCTGGGTGTGCCTGAAGTAGCCCTCTCCTTCCTGGCCAACGCTGAGAGGGCTTGGCTTAGTTGTACTAGAGGGGCCAAATAGAGAAGCCGGTTCCATGAAGTCTGCCTGACTCTGAAGGTCACCATAAGGCCAGGGAAGTATTTGCCTTCAGGTCAGTTTTGCTAACACACACAATAGTTTTATCAAATTGCCCCATAATGGCCAGGAGTCTGTGGCATCTAAGACATCTTGTCCACTCTGGATCTCTCCTTGTGGCACACTAGAACTCGAATGAGACTTCACTGGGAGGAGAAACAATGCCTATATAGAAAAGCTGAACCTCAGGGACTCAGGTTTGGACTCGATACCCTTCCCGCTCGATCCAGTACTACTCTTTTAATCTGGAAGCACAGCTGCTAATCTGAAAGCACACCCTCCTCCATACGACAGCACGGGAATTGTTTTTAAAACTGTAATTGTATTTTCATGTTTTGTACTCGTGTAAGCCACCTTGAGGGCAGGGCACCCTGAAAGGCGGCGGGCAGCACGATCCTATGGCTGCTAGACAGCGTCTAGACGGCCGTAGGATTTTTCAGATTCCCTGCTACGAGGTTGGGAAATCGCCCCGACCTCACAGCTGGGGATCAGCGCTCAGATCCCCCTCCCCTACTGCTCGGAGTTGATGCCGAAAAACCATGCCGACTGCTTCTCTGAGATCATAAGAGTGACCTCGGAGAAGGATTTGGGGGGGGCGTTCTGGGGGGCAGGGAGGGAAGGAGACTGGTGTTGCCAAGATACGTATCCTGGCCTGCTTCCCTCCCCCACCGAAGCGCCACAGTTAGACTGCCAAAATCAGCAATCTCAGTGCTTTGCAGAGCGGGAGGCAACCTTCACCTCTGCACTCCTCCTGCCCTCCACAGGATGCAATCCTCCAAGTTCAGAGGAGTACGGGCCTCCTAACTGGATTGCACCCTAAATGGTATTTTAAGCAAATTAATGGAAATGTGGTGGACAATCTTATCTGTTATAATCAATGGAAATGGTGTCGTTTGCAGCGCTATGCAGTTTTACTAGGACGTTCCGCTGAATTCAAGCCTGAGCCCCACTGGTGTGGGGAGAAGGTAGACAGAGAGTAATTTGTCATCCTCTCTCAGAATACTAGAACCCAGGGTCGCCCAGATAAACTGATGGGCAGAACAGGCCAAAGAAAATACTCCTGCACACAAAAGGTCTTCGCTGTCACTAGATACGGCCCGGATGGCTTTAAAAGTGGACCAGGCCAATGTATGGCGGCTGTGTCTATCGGCAGCTGTTGGCCAAGGGGATCTAAACGGAACCTGCGTGTTCAGAGGCAATGAATTACGCTTGCCAGGGGCAAACAACAGAGGATTGCTATTGCCCTTCGTGTTCTGCTTGTTGGCTTCTTGGAAACATCTGGCTGACCAAGGTTGGAAGAAGAATGATGGACCTCTGGTTGTGACCCAGCAGAGGTCTTCTTAAGTTCCTAAACTGTAGAAGAAAGTCCCCCTGAAATTAATGGGCGCTTAGTCCAATTGTAACCAAAGGATTTAAATCTGCAAAATCCTTTGCACCCTTTGCAGGGATGGGAAACCTCTAGCCCACAAGCCAGAGGCAAGCCCTGAGGGGTTCTCCATCCGGCCCACAAGTTCCTTCTGCTATCCGCTACAATAGGTGATCAGAGGTAAGAGGGAATCTAAAGGCAATTAAACTTTAAATATCCTGAACTGAGCTGTGCTTTGCAGGTATGAGAGCTGCTGCACTGGGGCTTACTCTCAAGCAGATGGGCATAGCACTGAGCTGTGTTTGGTGGGGAAATGCCCAAACCGGTAAGAATCACATCTCTCTTGGCCCCGCCCCATGCCCTTAGCCCCGCCCACTCCTGGACCATGCCCCGAGACCCATCCCAGTCCCTACCCCCCCCCCCAATTCACCACCCCTGATTTAAAGAAATTAGCTGCATGCCCTTATGCCAGGGCTAGGCAACCTGGTGTCCCCCAGACATTTTGGACTACAATCCATGACTACCGGCCATGCTGGCTGGGGTTGATGGGAACTGTAGTCCAAAACATCTGGACGACACCAGGTTGCCAACCCCTGCCTTATGCTGTATCTGTATAGTTACGTTCTCCTAATACCTCCAGCCCTGCGTTTCCGCACACACAATCCCCATTACCTGTGGCTCACGTTGATGATGTCCCTCGTCCGCAGATGCTGCTCTTCTACCTTCCCAGCCAGATAAAGGGCAGCCATGGCCACGAGGTAGGGATCGTAAGGCTCCAGAGGCACCTCCGTAAAGAACCGGTGATAAATGGTGCACGCCGTGGCGACGGGGACGGAGCGCAAGCCCAGCTTCACACCTGCCGCCAGAAGGGAGAGTGTTGCAGCGAGGAAGTTTCCGGCTCTTCCTACCCCACCTGCCGGGAGGACTGGGAAGGGGAAAGCAAGACGCAATCTCCCTCCACTCAGAGGCAACGGGACCATGAAGGAGGATAATACGGTTCCCTCAGGCAGCGAACTCCGACCCGCACGGTTAAGCCCATCGGAAAGTTCTCCCACGCAAACCTCACTGAAATGAACGGGAGCTGCACCCCAGAGCAAATGATTGCATAGCTCCCAAAATGGAGCTTCTAGCCCAAGGGTGAGGCATTTGTGGCCCGCAAGCAGTTGCTCAGACTCTAACTCCCATCAGACCCAGGGCAGGGGTGATGGGAATTGTAGTCCAACAACATCTGGAGGGCCACAGATTCCTTCACCTTTTTCTTTCAGGAGCAATAAGGAAAAGCGATGTAAACTTGCTGCCACCTGCGCTGAGATCTTGTCAGTTTTTTAAAATGTTATTTAAATTAAAATTTGATTAAATATGCCTAATAAATTAAAGAACTTTACTGTAAATGGAGTAGACTACATGAATTTTAAGTTTTGCTGTTTCACACTGACTTACGATGCCCACCAGCCTCCTCCCTCCACTCTCACTGCTATATCTATCTATCTATCTATCTATTTGTTGTTGTTGTTTTGTTCTTATTACATCTATTTCCTGCCTTTTTTCCTCTAAAATAACCCAAGGTATTTTACATGGTCCTCCTCTCTCCATTTTATCTTCACAACAACCCTGTGAGGTAGGTTAGGCTGAGCGTCAATGACTGGCCCAAAGTCACCCAGTGAGCTTCATGGCTGCGTGGGGACTTAAACCTGGGTCTCCCGAGTCCCGGCCCAATGCAGTGGCTGTGGGCCTACCTTTGGCTTCTCAGGCAGGGCCCTCCACCCTCTCTCGGTCCTTTGCAGATCAGCACAGCGGCTCCTCGATTCACACCCTACCCTTCCCCTGCCAACGCAGCCCTCCTCTCTCACCGGAGCGGGGGTTTTACTCACCAGGTAGGGAGTAGGTTTTTCAAGGGTACCCAAGTGGGAAGCAAAGTGCAGCAGCCCTCTCACCTGCCTCCATGATGAACCTGCAGACTTTGAAGTGTGTCCTGGCATCTGCAGATACCTGACCGGCCTCCTGCAATCCAGCGGGATCCATGAATGCTGCTGTGTCCCAAAACATCTACACAAACAAAAGGAACCAGTCAGTTCAGCCAATCCGCTTTCACGCAGCAAGCCTCCTGGCCCCCTGTACAAGTAGAGTCCTCTCTGTAGGATGCTATTCATAGATTCATAGATCATAGGGTTGGAAGGGGCCTACAAGGCCATGGGAGTCCAACCCCCCGCTCAATGCAGGAAACTAGAGGAGGGGTCTCCCATCCAAGTAATAACCAGGCCTGACCCTGCTTAGCTTTCCACACTCAGACAAGCTGAGCCGGCATGAGCCACAGGCTTGTCACCAAGCTCAGTTTGATCCCGCTTCTTTGCTGAGGCTCAGCGACCAGCCACCCTCCTTCCTCCCCAAGACAACGGCAGTCTAGCAATGGCTGTGCTCCCAGTGCACTGCCGCCAAATTAAGCACAGATGTCGGCATCTTTCCAGAAACACATAGAACCCACTGAGGGGTTGGCAGGAGTTATGGAACTGTTATAACTCCTGTCAGGAGGAGACACACAGCACCCCGTTAGCACTCCTATCCACTGCGGTTGGGGCCTAACAAAGACAGGATGAAATGGAAACAGCATCCTGACACTGCAGTGCCCCATCACTCCTTTTGAGTCTACACATCAAGGTAGTGCTGGTTCCTGGCCAACGATAATGCAACATTTTATAGACATACACTAGAACAGTGTTCTCCAACCTTGGGTCCCCAGATGTTTTTGGCCTACAACTCTCAGCATGCCCCAGCATGCTGGCAGTTGTAGGCCAAAAACATCTGCGGACCCAAGGTTGGAGAACACTGTTCTAGAAGTTATAGGGAATTATGGCAGGGGTGGGCAGAAAGCAAACTACTGTACAGTGGAGCTCTAGTCTATTTCTACTGGACCATCTATTTGCAGTTCTTGCAAAGAATACTGAAGTACCTTGGTCTGACCCTGTAATGCAGGGATGGGCAGAAAGTAGATCTCCAGATGTTTTGGACTTCAATCCCCAGCAGTCCTGGACACTGGCCCGTGCTGGCAAGGGCTTCTGGGTGAGTAAGTCCCAAACATCTGGAGTTCTAAACTTCTGCCCATCCCTGCTTGCAATGCACTGTTCTGTTATTTACAGTTTATTGCTGTGTTTCCTCCCCCCCCCCCCCACTAGTTATGCATACAGAAAGACCAACATTGGCTTCAGTGGGAGAAGTCCCGAATAAGAAAGGGAACCATATTGAGGAGGAAGGAGGAGGTGGTGGGGAGAGAGGGAGGGAATACAGATTACAATGTGGACAGTTGCAGTACTTGTGTTTCAAATCCTTCCAGTAATGCAGGTAAATACATCAAAGGAATTACCAGAAGGGCATTACATAAGCATAGGAGAGCCACAGAGATTCCAGTAAGTCTGCACTCCCAGCTATCTTTTGTGTTCTTAAGAAAGTGTGCATACTCAGGATCAATTAATAAATTAGTTATGCCATCACTGTTTTAAGTAACCCTGAGAACGGATTCTGCAGCGGGGTGATGGAGAAAAGGCAGACCAGCTGTAGCGTGCACCGTCCCCCGTAGCAGCCTTCCCCATCCTAGTGCCCTCCACATATTTCCAACTACAACATTCATCGTCTCTGAACGTTGGCCATGCTGGCTGGGACTGTTGGGGAGTTGTAGCCCAAAACATCTGGAGAGCAGCGGGTTGCAGAAGGCGGCCTTATGACATCACAACAACAGCACATCCCTCCAGAGCGGTGGGGCCTATTCAGCAGCGACCATGAGAGGCTAGGATTCTGTGCGACGCCGTGCTGTTCGCTGCAGTCACCTCCCCCGGGCCCGAGAGGGTGACATCATAACACACCTACATTCATCCAGTGGGCCCGGGCCGGGCCACGGCGAGCCTTCTGGGACAGGCGGCCGATTCCATGTCCCCCCCTCGGCCCCTCCCGTCACTTGCTGGCCGCCTGCCCAGCCAGGCGATCGCCCCCCACCCACCCACCCCGGCCCGTCGTACCTGCCCACCCCCGGGCGTGCTCACTCGCCACCCACCGACCGCCCGGACGGCGCGCTCACTCGCCGCTCGTTCGCCTGCCGCGGCCACCCCTCCGGCCCAGTCGCGGGAGCCAGCCGCCACCCAGTCGCGGGAGCCTGCCGCTCGCTCCGCTCCCCACCCCGAGAGCGCGGGCCGGGCGGCCATCGTGGCGCGCTGGGAACAGGACGCCCCGGCACACGTGGGGGAGTCACGTGAAAGAGGCGCCGGGCCGGGCCGGGCCGGGCCTCGCGTGGCGCTGCGCGGCAGCCGCCGCCTATTCCCACCCGCCGCAGGCGAGCGCCTGATCCCGGCTTAATGCGTATGCCTACCAGGCAGGCGCTCACTTTCCGAGGCTGCTTCAGGCAAGCTCTCTGCCCTTCTGCCGCCTCCACCTGAGCCATGAATACCTGACGTGGGGGAAAGAGAAACCCCACATAAAACAGCCTTCGCCAGCCTGGTGCCCTCCAGATGTGTGGGACTACAACTCCCAGCATCCCCTAGCCCGCCTGGAAGGTGCTGGGAGTTTGTAATTCAACACATCTGGAGGGCACCGGGTTGGGGAAGGCTGCTCGAAACAGCCAGGCTCTGCCTCCTTCCTCCGGACTTTCACTTTTCTCCGCGCTTTTTGCTGCGCTCTCGCTCCATCACCGCTCCTCCTTCTGTTTAACTCATCCTCCCCCCCCCCTTACCCGCCTTTCTTCCCCCTTCCGCCCCTCGTCTGGGGGCGGAAATTTCCCCCCCAGGGCCTATTTCTCTGACACTAGATGGACGCATGGGAATTATCCCTCAAACAACAAGCTCAACAACTCTCCCGAAATCGTTTGCGCAGTGACCCGTGTACAATCCATGCTTCCGCCCGCTAAGCAAACTCTTAGAGGAAGTGCAAATTTCCTCTGTGCTATCTTAGGAAGGGTAAATCAGTAATCAGCAGAATCACAGCCACTATTTATCTTTCACATTCCAGCCAATATAATCTTTGAAAACACATCTCAAACCAAGCAGAACTTTATGTCCCATAATATTTCACTTCTATGGATGGAGTACCAGTAACAGTAATTGTGGAGAAACGAGCCTTTGGGGGTACACACACACACCTCAGGTGTGAACCTGCTGGGGTGGGGTGTGCATAGTTAGCGTGTAGAGAAAAGAGTTTTTAGGGTTCTTGCATGCATGCATGCAGGAACACACACACACGCCTCCTCATGAGTAAACCAGGTGGGGGCTGGGAAGAAGCAAAGGGTGCATGGAACATGAGATGGGGCCTGGCATCTAGAGGTCTGGAGGAGCCAGGCTGAGGGCATTCATATGCATAGTTCAAGCCATGACTCAGGAGTTCCCTTCCCCCTGCCTGGCCAGTTCCCTCCCCCCTGCCTGGCCAGGTGAAGTTCAAATTGATTGGCTGAAGCAAGAAGGTTACAGAAAAGGGGAGGGGGAAGAGCTATTTCCCCACGTGTAGCCTTTGTTCTTGGTCAGTCCTTTTGGTAGCGTGCCCGGCATGGCAGCGCGCCAGCGAGGGGCCCGAGCTTTTAGGGGGGGGGCCCTCTGGAACTGACCCCAGGCAGCCCCTGGTAAAATTAGCTGGTTGGAGGGCTCTAGAAAGGCAGGACTGTGCTGGATCTAACCCTTGAAGCGAACACCCTCAGGTAACAGGTGTGTGTCTGAGAGATTTTACGGAATCAGGTCTTTATTGTTTTATAGCTTTACTGTGTACCAAAGTGTCTCTCTATATTGTGTGCTTCTCTTATTTCCCTAATCTTGTTGTAAATTGCTACCAGAAATAAACCTTGTTTGGTTTTACCCCACATGGGTTTTGTAGTGCTCTGAGTTCAGTATCTAAATCCAGGTTACAGAAATATGAAGGCGAGTCCCTAAACAGAGATCCAAGTAGGATTGCAGACAGCTGAGGCTGGCAGTCTAGTATCTTGAGATCTCAGAGGGTCTTGGTTCCTTTGCCAGTAGGCAAGGGTGGGGTGGTGGCGGGTCAGCCAGCCCCCCCTTCCGGGCCACATGGTGGCAAGTGCTGGGTCTCCTTTGAGTAGGAAAGGGTGGGAGGTCTGGCGGGCCAGCCAGCCTCCCCTCTTCCTCCACAGTAATGTGGAGCTTTTGGGGGTTCCTGCATGCATGCAGGAACACACATACACACACACACGCACACGCCTCCTCATGTGTAACCAAGTGAGGCCAGTCAAGGGGGCTGGGAGGAAGCAAAAGGTACATAAAACCTAGGATGGGGCCTGGCGCCTGGAGGTCTGGAGGAGCCAGGCTGAAAGCGTTCATATGCAGATGTAATTCAAATAGTTCAAGTCATGAGTTCCCCCTCCCTTGCCTGGCCAGGTGAAGTTCTTTCTGATTGGCTGAAGGCAGGAAAGCTACAGAAAGGGGGAGGGGGGGAGATATATTTCCCAATGCCTGTTTTAGTCTTGGTCTTTGTCCTGGATCGTGTGGCTACCGGCTACCCTGGCTATTGGGGATGGTGGCAAGCCAAAGAGAGGCCCCAAGCTTTTGGGGGGGGCCATCAGGATCTGACCCCAGTTAGCTCCTGGTGAAATGAGCTGGATGAGGGCTCTGGTGAAAGGCAAGCCTTGTGAGAGTTTTACCCATCTCAGACCTGCGGGTAGATGGAGTAGTTCTCCTCGGGCAGCGGGGCTGTGCTGGATCTAACCCTTGAAGAGAACACCCTCAGGTAACAGGTGTGTGCCTGAGAGATCTTAAGGAATCAGGTTTTATTGTTTTGTAGCTTTACTGTGTACCAAAGTGTCTCTATATATTGTGTGCTTCTCTTATTTCCCTAATCTTGTTGTAAATTGCTACCAGAAATAAACCTTGTCATGGTTTACCCCACATGGGTTTTGTAGTGCTCTGTGAGTTCAGTATCTAAATCCAGGTTACAGAATTGAAGGCGAGTCCCTCAACAGAGATTCAAGTAGGATTGCAGACAGCTGAGGCTGGCAATCTGGTACCTTGAGATCTCTGAGGGTCTTGGTTCCTTTGGAGTAGGCAAGGGTGGGGTGGTGGCGGGCCAGCCAGCCCCCCCTTCTGGGCCACATGGTGGCAAGCGCTGAGATTCCTTTGCAAGTAGGAAAGGGTGGGAGTCTGGCGGGTCAGCCAGCCCCCCCTCTTCCTCCACAAGTAAAATGGCCAACTTATCTCCATTTTTCCTTTTGTATCAGCATGGGTCTTTTTTTTCTTCTTTTTTTAATTTGCAAATATAACAAAACCAAAAAGAGGGAAAGTGGGGAGACACAGAGTTTTTGACCTTCTCTTTGTTCAAGAATGGTAAAGTGTTCCATCATCAATTTAGGACACTTGATCATTTGAATCAGCACAACAGGGAATGTCAGGGAGAAGGTGCAAGATGCCCCGCCACTGGAACCAGGAGGCCACATCTCACTGCCTCCACCACCATCACTCCCTCAGAGCAAGATACTGGGTGGGCTCTCCAGAGAACCGTCCAAGCCCAAATGCCTCTCTCTGAGGAGGTCCTTCCTCAGAGCGATGAAGGAAACGAAATAGTTAAAAGAAAATCTTACAAGAAATTCAAGCCAGGCATGTAGACAGATTGCCTGGGTGATGACTAATACTAAAAGAATGTAGTCAATGGCTGGTAATGACTGTGGCAATGACTGACAATGGCCGTCAATGGCTGTTGTTGATTCACAAAGGTTGAGGTGTTTTGCTGTCTCACCCTGCCTAGGTGACCAAGATAAGATAATACCTAGCAGCTGCTTGATTGTAAGATCATCTTCCTGTCTCCTTGTAAGGAAATCCCCCTCCCCTAAAGCAAACCCCCTTTTGTCTTGACCTGCTGACCAATGTAAGAACTGTTGCCAAATGACCAGACTTAGGTATGCTATAAAAGTGGTTGTAAAAGCCCCGCCCGGGGTTCTGCTTTGCGACACAGTCCGGAGGACCAACTGTGCACAATAAACCTTTTTCCAATAACCCGAGTTGGTCCTCGTTGTCCTTATCTGAGTTAAGGGGTGACCACTTCATCTGGCGACCGTGGCAGGACAGCGAGGAAGCTTTGCAGCTTGCTCGGGGCACAGCCCACTGCTGCCCCCTAAGGAGAGGCCTTGCGGAGCTCCCAGCGCGCATCACAGCACTTGGCTGTGAGGGAATCCGAACAGGGGACCTGACGGAGCAGTGGTCGGACAGTGACTCCAAGAACCAACAAAACTCGATGCGGAACTAGGACCAAGGGAGCTGGACCGGCGGAACAGGCGAGTATACTCTAGGGTTCCTACAGGAGAGAATAGGAACAAGGGGAGGAGGATTTGGCCGTCCTCCGGGGATTGGACCTACGAGGCAGCTGAAAAAGGCTGAACTGGTCTTCTCCCTTTTGGGTAAAGGAATAAAGGATTGGGCCTACGAGGCAGCTGAAAAAGGCTGAACTGGTCCTCTCCCTTTTGGTAAAGGAATAAAGGACTGGGCCTATGAGGCAGCTGAAAAAGGCTGAACTGGTCCTCTCCCTTTTGGTAAAGGAATACAAGAGATCTTGGGAGGGAATGTGTTGGTATGCGTGGTGAAGTGTGAATGCCGCTGCAGTTCCCGTAGGTGACCGTGGAACGTCCGGGGCCGCAGGTCAGCGGAGCGTGTGTGTGAAATCCCTTAACGTCTAACAGGAGAGACCCCTTACTTTCCTGTCCGTACCCCACCCTTCTGTTTCTGTTCTTGTTGTTGGTCTTAGAATTAAGAGAATGGGGAGGGGGGGAAGCAGCGTCCCAAGGACACAGCTTCAATGCATGGAAAGGAATTTCAAAGCAGGGTTTGGGAGAGATTACGGGCGAAAACGTGAACGCCAAACTCTCCGGACCCTGTGCAAGGTAGAGAGTGGCCATCTATGGGAGTGGGGTGGCCAGCACAAGGCTCCTTCGACCTCAATATCATCGAGCAAGTACACCAAAAGGTGGCTCAGACTCCAGGAGGACACCCAGACCAATACTCCTACGTAGACCAGTGGCAACAAAATGTAAAAAAAGAAACCCGCCCCATGGTTAAAAAGGAGTGCAAGATGGAGGCGGCACACATAATGATTGCCTGGAAAGGGACCCTGCCCTGGCCCAGAAAAGAGGAACGCGCCAGACCAAAAGAAAGGCAGAAGAAAAACAAAAAAAAACAAAAAAAACAAATAAGTGAGTGCAGCTGTCCCTTTAAAGTAAAACCTCTGCCTGCTCACCCAGTTGCCTAGGAAAGAAAAGCACAGACTAGCTAATCGCATTCCTAATAGATTAGAAGTCAAACACAAGATCTAGGAATGGCAAGAAGTACTCAAAGAACCCTGTGTTGTGTTAAAGAAATACAACAACAACAAAAATGTTTGTGAGCTTTTTTTGCAAAGAGTTCCTGAGCATACGCAAAGTTTTGGTGCCTTTTGGAGTCACCACCAGTCCTGTGTTTAGTGAAAAGGAAGAGAGTGTGCTCCTAACCAAAGCACATACTTCCTCAGATCTGAACTAGAGGCGAGAAGTCCCAAAATGAAAAGATATATATATATATATATATATATATATATATGTTATAGCTGCTAGCAAAATCAAACAGTTCTCCAAAGAAATGGGCAAAAATGAATTGAAATACCTCCTTTTCATTTTCTTCTGGTTCTTGATTATTGCATTGTGTTATTGATATTGTGTTATTGTTATTGATGTTGAAAGGTTTAAGGTTTAGAAAAGAGGGAAACCTTCAATAAGGGTAGTATACATGTGCGTGTGAAAATGTCTGTGTGTGCATGAATGTTGTTAGATTTATGAACTGTTGAAAGACAGACAGGCCCATCTCTCCCTCCTTCGCTTATTAGAATTCATAAGCTGTTGAAGCTGGGGATTGTGGGTTCGAGTCCCACCAGAGTCAACAGACAGGGACACACCCCCTTCTTTCCAAACCTCCCTGCTGATGAATGCATATAAGTCGCTGAACAAGATCTGGGACTAAATCAGGTCAAGACGCCCTGATCTCTGTTGCGGCAGAGTTTCAAAAGCAAGTGGGCCTGATTGAACCCCCCCTCCCATGATCCAGTGACATGCGAATGTTGTGTGCCTGTTTGTGAATTAAACCAAAGCACTACACACACACACAGAGTGAGGAACTCAAAAAGGTAGAATTCTGTGCCACAGTACATCATAGGTGGGAACCAAAATGCTCCAAAAGGGGCACCTTTAGCAATAGTACTCCAAGAATTTGCCTCTTTACCTAGAAGTAAGACTTTGTCAAAAACCTGGTGGCAAACTCTTTGTACTGAAGAAAAATGGCCATGCAGAGGGAGAAGTATGTGGCCCAAAAAATGGGTCCTAAGAAAAACGATCCTAAGGGACCTTCGGGTGGCCCAAAAAGACAAATTCCCAGGACAATTGGATAATTGTTTAGACAGAATTCTTTAGGTATCTTTAGACAGAAGTGAGATTTCAAAAGGGCTACCTTAAGCCTTCCGAAGTAGGTTAACCAGAAAAAAAAGTGCTTCATACTCGTAAATGGTAAATAATGCTTTAAGAACTCAAGCAATTGAAAACATTTAAAGAATGCTTGCAGTTGTCAGCAGAATCTCCAGCACAATTTCTGTACTGGTGAAAACAACAAATCCGCTTGTTTAGAGGGGTAGATCCTGAGGGCCCAGCAAAATGAGCCTTTAGTGATATCCATTTGTAAAACATTCTCAAAGGGGGAAGAAAAAACATGTAAATGAGATTCTGGCTACTGCAAGCCATGTATGTAGCCAAAAAGAAAAAAGAAGGTTTGTGTTCAAGTTAAATGTTTATTCTTCCAAGTGGGGCTAGTTGATGGTGTAAATTGAAAAAGTTTTTATTTTGTTTTGAGTGTGTGTTGAATCTCTGAAGTAAGCAAAGATTAAAAAAAAAAAAAATGTTGCTCCTGGTTATGCAATTGCGAGGTTGCTTCCTCTTGTATGGCAAAAGCGACTGGAGATGTGAAAAGATTAAGGTTGCAGCCACGAATTGCAAAGATTTTAAGGTAGAAAAGAAGGTTGAGAAAAAAGTTTCTCCGTTGCACCTCGAAAACAAACAAAACTCTCAAGTGACTGCAGGTTTCCTGCTATGCAAGAATTGGCCAATCACGCTCCCAGAGAATCAGCAGCTAACCACTAGAGCGAGAAACGATACTAAAGTGTTTTTTAAGAACTGTAATTGAGAGAGTCTGAGTATTGAGAATGCAGGTTTTCTGAGCATAAGCAAAGTGTTAGTGCCTTTTGAGAATTGAACTGTGTTAGCTTTAAAAGGTCAGAAAGAGTCTGCCCCTGATCAAGGCAGGCTTTTTCTCTGAGACTACAGCTGATGCAGGATAAGCTCAAAAAGAAATGGTTACTAACTATTTTTCACAGAAGATTCAAGAGCTTCACCAATGAGTGGAGCCAAAAGGTTTTTGAAAAAAAGAAAAGAGATGATTATTTAAAGGCATGTAGACTGTCCCCTCTGCCCCGAGGGGGGGGGGAGAGGGCCGTAGAGAAAGAGATAGTAAGAAAAAAAAAGTTTAGGAAAATGTAGAAAAGAAAAAAAAGATAAGGAAAAGAAAGACTAGGCAAAGAGAAAGGATAAACAAGGGCAGATGAAAAAGAAACATTAGAATTGCAAGCAAGAAGGGCATAGAAAAGGAAATAAAACCCTCTCTGCCCAAGTTATGCAGGCAAAAAAAAAAAAAAAAAAAAGTTGTAAAAAAAATGTGATAAGAAGTAAAGATTTTGAAAAAAAGCTATTTGAAAGAAAGTTGTGTGAAGCAGTGTCAAAAACATAAACAAAAAAGAGAATGCGTATCTTTAAATATATATATTGAGAAGTAATGTGCAGTTCTGTTCTTAATAAGGCAGATTAGAAATCAAAAGTTTTCTTGACTTCTTGGGGGGGGAAATGAGAAATGGTTCTGTTAAGTCATGATGGATTGTGTAAACTAAGGGCTACAATAGAATGTAGTCCCAATTCTCCTGGCATTTGCTGAGTCTCTGGGGAATGAAGAAAACAGGGCTTTCCGCCAATATTGGCTTTGGTACCAGTAGAATATTAGGCGGAAAACTAAAAAGAAGTGAGACTCTTAAAAGTCTGCTTCTCTGGTTCAAATAGAAAAAAAAAGGAGATATGCTGCAATATCCCCTCCCTCGAGAAGCAATAAATGCTATAAGGCTCATTAGGTAACTTTGAGTCCGTTTCAGACTCTCAGCTGTACCTACCTCAAAGGGTTGTTGTAAAGAGAAAAATCCAAAAAGAAAAATTGTAAAATGCTGTGTCACTTAAAACCTTGCCACCTTGCTGCTGCTCCCAACAGAAAGAAAGGGTAGGCAAAGGGAGGGGGGCATAATTATGTACAAGCAATAAAAAGAAGTGCAGCTATCAAAGATAAATCTAAACTACTAACTCAGTTTTTGTACGTTTTAGTGCCCAGTTTTGTTGAAATGGGCTTTCCTGAAATTTTACCCTCTTTATTGTCTTTTTTAAGATGTATGCTTAGTTAGTTTTTGCCAAAGGCAACCCAACAGGGCAGCTTTGGTAAATTTAAACAGTTTAGTTGCAAAATGTATGCTTGTCTAGTGGCTTTTATAGCAAGCTAACACAACACTTTTGTAAAATAAGCATTTAAGTGTAGCATAACACAATGGCACCAAAATACCAAAAGAATTGCAATCCTTCTGTTGTTGTTAAGTTAGTTTTCAAAAAGTTGTACGAATGACTTGTTGTGTTTTATGTGATTTTCAAAAGCTTGGTTTGCCTTGCTAAAGATAAAAGTCTTTGGCTCATGCTGGCTCTCAGCTTATCTGAAGTGTAGAAAGCTGAGCAAAGTCAGACCTGGGTATTACTTAGATAAGAAACCCCTCCTCTGGTTTCCTGCATTGAGTGGGGGGTTGGGCTTGATGGCCTCGTGAGTCCCTTCCAACTCTAAAATCCTATAAAAGATTTTTGTTAACCCCTCCCGATTTCCTGGCAAAAGATAGTCAGTTTTTCCTGCATTCTTTACAGCAATGTCACAAATTAGTAAGTTGCTTTCCTGCTAAAGACTATGTACAGCGTCAGTCAGAAAAGCAGATTTAGTTATTAGTTTGATTGTTAACAAAAAGAGTGAATCATAGAATCATAGAAAAGTAGAGTTGGAAGGGGCCTACAAGGCCATCGAGTCCAACCCCCTGCTCAATGCAGGAATCTAGGTCAAAGCATCCCTGACAGATGGCTGTCCAGCTGCACCTTGAATGCCTCCAGAGTGGGAGAGCCCACAACCTCCCTAGGTAGTTGATTCCATTGTCTTATTGCTCTGACAGTCAGGAAATTTTTCCTGATGTTTAGGTGGAATCTAGGTTCCTGTAACTTGAGCCCATTATTCCGTGTCCTGCAAACTGGGATGATCGAGAAGAGATCTTTGCCCTCCTCTGTGTGACATCCCTTCAAATACTGGAAGAGTGCGATCATATCTCCCCTCAGTCTCCTCTTCTGAAGGCTAAACATGCCCAGTTCTTTCAGTCTCTCCTCATAGGGCCTTGTTTCCAGTCCCTTTATCATCTTTGTTGCCCTCCTCTGAACCCTCTCCAGTTTGTCTACATCCTTCTGAAAGTGTGGTGCCCAGAACTGGACGCAGTACTCAAGATGAGGCCTAACCAGTGCCGAGTAAAGGGGAATTATCACTTCCCGCGATTTGGAAGCTATACTTCTATTAATACAGCCCAAAATTGCATTTGCCTTCTTTGCAGCCACATCGCATTGCTGGCTCATATTCAGTTTGTGATCTACCACAATTCCAAGATCCTTCTCACTTGTAGTATTGTTGAGCCAAGTGTCCCCCATTCTGTAACTCTGCATTTGGTTTCCTCTCCCTAGGTGCAGCACTTGGCATTTATCCCTATTAAATTTCATTCTGTTGTTTTCGGCCCAGCGCTCCAGCCTATCGAGGTCACTTTGAATTTTGTTTCTGTCTTCCAGAGTATTAGCTGTTCCACCCAACTTTGTGTCATCTGCAAATTTGATAAGCATTCCCCGTACCTCCTGATCCAAGTCATTAATAAAAATGTTGAAGAGCACCGGGCCCAGGACCGAGCCCTGTGGTACCCCGCTCGTTACCTCTCCCCAGTTTGAGAAGGAACCATTGATAAGCACTCTTTGAGTCCGATTCTGTAGCCAATTGTGGATCCACCTGATAGTTGTTCCATCTAGCCCACTCTTAGCTAGCTTACTAATCAGGATATCATGAGGCACTTTGTCGAAAGCTTTGCTGAAGTCTAGATATATAATGTCCACAGCATTCCCACAGTCCACAAGGGAGGTTACCCGATCAAAAAATGAGATCAGATTAGTCTGACAGGATTTGTTCTTGACAAATCCATGCTGGCTTCTAGTAATCACTGCATTGTTTTCAAGGTGCTTGCAGACTGACTTCTTTATAATCTGCTCAAAAATCTTCCCGGGGATTGATGTCAGACTGACTGGCCTATAGTTCCCAGGTTCCTCCTTCTTCCCCTTTTTGAAGATGGGAACAACATTTGCCCTCCTCCAGTCGTCTGGCACTTCACCTGTCCTCCATGATTTCTCAAAGATAATAGACAGTGGTTCTGAGAGTTCTTCTGCCAGTTCCTTTATTACTCTAGGATGCAGCTCATCAGGCCCTGGAGATTTAAACTCGTTCAGAGTAATCAGGTGCTCCTTGACCATTTGCCTATTAATCTCAAGCTGCAATCCTGCCCCTTCAGTCTGCACTTCAGGTTTGCCAGGGGGGTCATAGACCCTCTTTTGGGAGAAGACCGAGCCGAAGTAGGAATTGAACACTTCTGCCTTTTCTTTGTCTTCTGTTATCAATTTGCCATCCTCATTACGTAGTTGAACCACCAGTTCTTTCTTCTGTCTTTTACTGTGTATGTATCTGAAGAAAGCTTTTTTGTTGCTTTTAGCATTCCTCGCTAACCTTAGCTCATTCTCAGCTTTAGCCTTCCTGACACTATTCCTGCAGTTCTGTGCTACCTGCCTGTACTCTTCACTTGTAGCCTGTCCTTCCTTCCACTTCCTATACGTGTCCTTTTTTGTTTTCAGGTCGTCTTTGAGTTTATTGTGAAGCCACATTGGCTTCTTCTGTTGCCCTCTGCCTTTTTTCCTTTTGGGAATTGTTTGCAATTGTGCCTTTAAAATTTCCTTTTTTAAAAACTCCCACCCCTCCTGGGCTCCCTTTCTCGTGAGAGTCACTTGCCATGGGATCTTACTAATCATTGTTCTGAGTTTGTTAAAATTGGCTTTCCTAAAATCCAGGGTACGTGTTTGGCTACACTCAGCTTTTGCTTCCGTTAGAATCAAGAACTCAAGTATAACATGGTCACTTTCCCCCAGAGTTCCCGAAACTGCCACTTTATCCACTAACTCGTCTCTGTTGGTTAGAATCAGGTCAAGGATAGCCGATCCTCTAGTTCCTTCCTCCACTTTCTGTAGGAGAAAGTTATCAGCAGCACAGCTCAGGAATTTCTTGGAGGGGCCATGTTTGGCTGAAAAAGTCTCCCAACAGATATCAGGGAAATTGAAGTCTCCCATTACTACCACATTGTGCCTCCTTGAAACACTGGCAATTTGTTTTTCAAAAGTTCCATCCTCGTCTTCTCCTTGATTGGGTGGTCGGTAGTAGACTCCAACCGCCATGTTCGTTTTATTCTTTGCCCCCTTTATTTTAACCCAGATGCTCTCAATGGGGCTGCCAAGCTCCTCTTCCTGTATCTCTGTGCAGAGATACGTATTTTTAACATACAGTGCAACTCCACCTCCCTTTCTGTTGCTTCTGTTCCTTTTGAACAAGTTATACCCTTCAATTGCTGTATTCCAGTCATGGGAGTCATCCCACCAGGTTTCAGTTATCCCTATCAAGTCGTACTTGCCCTCATGTATCAAGAGTTCAAGTTCGTCTTGTTTGTTGCCCATACTCTGGGCATTAGTATAAAGACATCGAAGACTATGTGCTTTATAGTCCGACTTTCCCCCTACATTTTGTGGTAGACTATCAATGGGCACCGCTGGAGCTGTTCTCTCCATTGTGGCATAGAGGCCTTCTTCCATTGGTACCCCCGAGTTTATGTCTCCCTCCCCTGTTGGATTCAGTTTAAAGCCCTCCTGATTAAGTTCCTCATGCTGTGGCCAAACACATTCTTCCCAGTCCTTGTGAGGTGCAACCCATCCTTTGCCAGCAGTCCATCTTCCAGGAAGTGTAGCCCGTGGTCCCAGAATCCAAATCCCTCACGTCGGCTCCACCTTCGTAGCCAGTCATTCACTCGGACTGAATTTAATTTTGCATCTGCAGTGACTCAGTACTTTGCAGTGGCGTAGCGTGGGTTGTCAGCACCCGGGGCAAGGCAAGTAATTTGCGCCCCCTAACCCGTGGATTTTAGCACTCGAGTCTCTTCCACTAGATTAGTTAAAGAAACCCTTACCCCCTAAGCACATGTATTGTTTGTTATGAAAATACTGATGTAATTAAAGTAAAATGCATCTAAATACAAGTTTATTTTCAAACACTTTATTGAGTGCGAACATGCATTACACATTCTCCACATTTTCAGCAGGTCTATGAATACAAATCTACAAATGTAGTAACCTAGCATGGGCCATGCTATTATATGTCGTCTCACAACCATCGTAAATGACAAAAAATATCAAGAACAAAAACTAAACATCAAAATGGAACCATACCCTGGAGATGATCCAAGACTGGGCTAGATGGAGCCAACTTCCTCAATCCTGTACCTCTAATTGTAATTCTTTAATAGAAGTGCAAGATATCAATCTGTATATAATATACAGATTAATTTAAATTCGGGGAGGTCACACAGAGGTCTAGAAAGAGGGAGAAGCAATAAGGGAGACTCCCCAAGAGGAGGAGGAAGAGGAGGAGGAGGAGGAGGAGGAGAAGAAGAAGACACACCCCGCGCTGCTCTGCTCGGGCCTCCTCCCGCTTTCCACCTGTCCCTTCAACAAGTTCAACTCAACTTCCTGCCTCCTCCATTTCTTCATTCATCCGTCCCCCGATCCCATTTCCCCACACGCCCCTTTCCCTTCTTTTTCTAGCCCATTTCCTTTCTCCCTCCTCCTTTCCTGGCTTTTTAAAAATGTACCTCTTCTTTCTTTGCCCTCCTCTTTCCTTTCTCCCCCCCTTTTCTCCCCTCCTCCCTTCACCCTCCCACCCTCTCCCATTTCTCTCTCTCCTCCTTTCTCTCGCCATCCTTTTTCCCTTTCCTCTTTTCTCCTTTCCCCCATTTTCCTTTCTCTCTCCTTTGCTGTTCTCCGCTTTGTCCTTCCTTTTTCTCTCTCTCTTTCTCTTTCTTCTTCCTTCCTTCCTTCTTTCTCTCCTTTCCCCGGTCACTCTTTTTCCTCTCCTTCCTCATCTTCCTTTCCTGCCTCCCTCCCTTTCTCTTTCTTTCTATCTGCCTTCCATCCTTCCTTTTCTCGTCTCCCCAACTTTCTTTACCCCTTTCTCATTCCCCATCTTTCCTCTTTCCCTTCATTCTCTCTCTCTCTTTTCCTCCCTTCCTCTTTCTTTTCCTTTCTTTCTCTCTTCCTCCCTCCCCCTTCTCCTTCCTTCCTTCCCTTCTTTCTCTCTCTCCTCTCTTTTCATCCCTCCCTCCCCTTTTCTCTCTCTCTCTCTTCTCCTCCCTTTCTTTCTTCCTTCCTTCCTCTCTCTCCTCGCTCTCCCTCCATACCTCGATCTTGTCCACGCTCCGGGCGCAGCCCACCACCTTCATGCCGCGCTGCACCAGGGCGCGGGCCACGGCCGCCCCGATGCCCACCAAGGCGCCGGTCACCAGCGCCACGCGCCCCTTCCAGCGCTCCATGGCCCACGCGCCGCGCGCGGCTGCCCTCCGCCTGCCCGGCCCGCGACGCACCAGCCGGCGCCTCCTTCCTCGCCTCCCGCCCCGCCCGCGCGCTCTCCGAGGCGCACGACCCGGCAGGCGCGGCGGCGGCGGCAGCAGCGAGGGGGGGGCGGCTGATCCGCCCCTTTCTCCAAGGGCAGCCGCCTCTGGGGGGGGAGCAGGAGGAGGAAGAGCTGGGGCAGAGAGCTGCGAGTGCGCCCCCCCAGATGTTGCGCCCGGTGCGGCCGGCCCCCCCTGCACCCCCCACGCTACGCCTCTGGTACTTTGCCCAGTGTGCAGTGTGCCAGGCCCATAATACTGGAAAACCTGTGAAAGACAGGGTGAGCATACAACCTCACCCTGAGGAGCTTTTTTGTAGTGTACAATTTGATTTTGTTGAAGTGCCTAAGTATTGTTCCTATCAATGTGTTTGTAGTTGTTTGTATGTATTCTAAGTGAGTAGAACATGCCCCTGTGTGAAAGCTAACGCCACGGCAGCGAGCAGAGAGAGAAAATCCTTTTTGGCTAGAATATTGAAAGACAAGCTGGCCAAAGTATGCACAGAGACGAGACTAAAGTGGCCAAATGCACCTCCCATGGCCCTTGTGTGTGTGAGATCCAGGCCAGGTCGAGTGGCGAGACCTGACCCCTCGTGAGATGTTGATGAGACATTCAATTCAGAATTACTGCAAGGCCCTGGTGCGATGTGTGAAGACTCTTCATTCACGGGTGAAGGCGGCTCAGCACCAGCACAGAGGGACATTCTGTCCCAGGTGAATGGATTCATATTCAAGTACAGCGAAAGGAGGTGTACTTAATGCTGTGAAGTGCCAAGGACTTCAGCCATAAAAAGCCTCCAACCCCTAACAAGAATGAGGACATAATAACGCCTCCAACAATTCGGATGAACGTGCTAGAACCTCTTCCCCTGAAACAGAAGAATTTGTGCCAGAACATCAATATCATCTCAGACCTCGGACGGGACGGCCATCAAAGACAACACCCAGAGGATTGGATGAGATGAACTGATGTCAACACTCCAGCTCAGTCTGAACCAGCCTTACCTATCAGCCCTTAATTAAAAGTGACCCTCAGTGTGCATTCACTTAGAATCAAAAGGAGAGAATGTGGTAGAGTGTAGTTTCAAAATGTGATCTCTATATTGTATAAACACATAACCTGTAGCCAATGTTTACTATTGTTATTCTGCTTGAATGTAATCCTATGGCTTACATATGCATCCAGACCTAGAAAGGGCTCGATCTAGGAGAAGCTTTCTCTAGATGGTTCCCCAAGTTGCAAGCGATAGGGCTAATTGCAATGGGTTGCATCCTGCTCCCTTGTGTCCTCCCTATTGTGGTCCGGACAATCCAAAATAGCCTGAGCCTATTGGCAGAAAAAGGGCGGCTGCCCAGGTCCTGGCTATGTGGGAGTATCGCCCCATCCCCCAGGTTGAAACTCCAGATAGGTGTTGAAGTTTCAAAGGGGAGGAGTGAAGGAAACGAAATAGTTAAAAGAAAATCTTACAAGAGATTCAAGCCAGGCATGTAGACAGATTGCCAGGGTGATGACTAATACTAAAAGAATGTAGTCAATGGCTGGTAATGACTGTGGCAATGACTGACAATGGCCGTCAATGGCTGTTGTTGATTCACAAAGGTTGAGGTGTTTTGCTGTCTCACCCTGCCTACGTGACCAAGATAAGATAATACCTAGCAGCTGCTTGATTGTAAGATCATCTTCCTGTCTCCTTGTAAGGAAATCCCCCTCCCCTAAAGCAAACCCCCTTTTGTCTTGACCTGCTGACCAATGTAAGAACTGTTGCCAAATGACCAGACTTAGGTATGCTATAAAAGTGGTTGTAAAAGCCCCGCCCGGCGTTCTGCTTTGTGACACAGTCCGCAGGACCAATTGTGCACAATAAACCTTTTTCCAATAACCCGAGTTGGTCCTCGTTGTCCTTATCTGAGTTAAGGGGTGACCACTTCCGCGAGGCATTGTGGGCAAGGTGGCCACGGAAAGCTAATATGCTACTTTTCTATATGCATAGATTATGTCTACAGAGGAGCATTCAGTCCTTTGAGCTCCCACCTGCAGCCTGGAGTGGTACAGTCCAGACACAGGTTTACCACCTCAGGGAGAAGAACTTTTATTTATTTATTATATTTATACCCTGCCTTTTTTCCTGAAAGGAACCCAAGACGGCTTACATAATAATAATCCTCCTCTCCATTTTATCCTCACAACAACCCTGTGAGGTAGGTTAGGCTGAGAGTCAGTGACTGGCCCAACGTCACCCAGTGAGTTTCATGGCCGAGCGGGGACTAGAATCCGGATCTCCCGAGTCCAAGTCCAACACTCTCACCACTACGCCACACTAGGCTATCCTCTTCTCCTCGCTCCTCTCCTACCGGAGGTTGGACATTATCATGTCTCAACAGTCTTTAGATATGGCCACTCTAAACAATGATATTGTATTGTCCCCAACCCATTCTTTAAGGTTTTTCAGCCAAGACATTCTTCTTCCTACACTTCTTTTCCCTTGGCTAATCAGCTGCAACAGTCTGTATTTTTCATTTGTCATTATATGACCAAAATATTCTAGTTTTCTGCATTTTATGTGTTTTATAATTTCTTGATCTTTATACATTCTCTTTCATACTTATTCATAGGCAGCTAATGAAAGAAATTGCAGAATGTGTTCCAGAAGGGTTCTCCACTAGAGGGCGCTGATTCAAAATTCAGCTACAAATGAGTACAGCAATACCTTGGATTGCAAGCATAATTCGTTCCGGAACCGTGCTTGTAATCCAAAACACTCTTATATATCAAAGTTAGTCTCTGGCGGGCGTGAGCGGGGCCGATTTTGGCCCGCTACGCCCGCTCGAGGCGAGCGGTTACATCTTGTCTTGCAAGACCTTGCTCGTTTATCAAGTCAAAAAAAATTAAAAATTTTGCTTGTCTTGCAAAACGCTCTCAGACCAAGTTACTTGCAATCCAAGGTATTACTGTAGTCTGTTTTAGGCTACAATCCTAAACACACTTACTAGGGGGCAATCTCCATTCATTGAACACAGTGAGACTTACTTCTGAGAAAACAGGATTGCACTGCACAGGTAGAAACTAAGCCGTGGAGTACATTGTAACTAAGCATGCTTCCAGATGAGGCTTTCACAGCATTTTACAGGGGGGGAAATCAATTAAGGAAGAACAGGCAAAATAACTGCACAATGGCTTTTGAGTGTTAGCACTAGGAGCCTTCTGTCTGGAAGCCCCCTAAGCATAAGCACATGTAACTGAAACAATTGCATATATTGCTTCTCTGTTTACCACTGCCTCCACTTTCCTCCTTCTTTTCTGTTGCTTCTCTTATGTTGAATTTTAGAATGTAAGCTCCTTGGCGCAGGGACCTTCCCTCTTGAACTCTGTGAAGCATCATAGTGCTGTATAAATAATAATAAAAATAATAATAAAAAAATACATGATGTGTACCGTACAGGAAGCCTCTAATTCATTTGAACATTTTGTTAAACATGAGGGTACATTTATGTGCTGACTGGTCTTGCTTAGGGTTGCCAGGTTACAATGCAGAGCTTTCCCCTTTCACCCTCAAATCTGAGAATGGAGCTTCTCCTGCCCATTTCCCCACATACCTCTTCACCAAGGATTACAGGGCGTGGGGAATGAAATGGTAGGACTAGGTGGGGGGGAAATGGGTCAGAGAACCCACAGCTGCCTCATCTCCTGGGTCAGCTACAAATTTAAAAGTAAAAAGGGTAAATTTCTGTTTTTCAGCCTGGCATCCCCATCCAGGCTTCCAGTGGAACGCTGTCACTAGAGATGTGAAGGCTTAGACGGGCGGGCAGGGGGGGAGGGTGAACCAGAAAAAAAACTTGGGGAAAGATGGGTTTTTTTCACAAATTTTCCAAAAATCCCTGTGGGGAAAAGGTTGTGATTGTGTGTTGTTGTTTTTAAATATATATATATTCTGGGGTTTCCCCCATATTTTTCCTTCTTTTGCATCCCAGGCCTTCACACCTCTACCTGCACTGCAACCAGGAGCAGAGGATCTTGGATTCTCCTGGACCTCCCCATGCAGATTGTACAAGCCATGTTGGTTGCACAGTTACTTCCGTCAGTCATCTGGGGTGACTGGCAGCACATGAGTGCTAACTGAAGCAACCCTATACATATGGAATGTACTGCAGAGACTGGTTGGTTAGGAAACATCCTTTTCCATTCTGGGAGTATATCAGTGTTCTCCAACCTTGGATTCCCAGATGTTTTTTGGCCTAGAACTCCCAGCATGCCCCAGCCAGCTATGCTGTCTGGGGCATGCTGGGAGTTGTAGGCCAAAAACATCTGGGGACCCAAGGTTGGAGAACACTGAAGTATATCATTTCAATTAGACGGTTGTTGAGGAAGATGTCTGTGATGAACTGAGGCAAATCTTTCCAGGTTAAGTCTCTGTCACGGTGAAAAGGCAAAGAGTGCTGAGGCCTCTGGAAGACTAACCAATTTATTGTGGCATTTGCACTTTCAAATTAAGTCAAAAAGGCCTACTTCACCAGATGTATAGTGTAAACTGGGGAAGGCGTAAGTATATGAGCACGACATCTGAGGGACATTGGAGGGACTGGAAAGCTCCCAGTTAACTAAAGGTAACACAAATGCAAGGAACATATTGTGAAGAAATTCATTTTCTCTGGAGATTTTTTGCTGCTAACATGAGGCCGTGTTTCATGAGAAGGGGCTGGCACGCACTTACTGCAACCACCTGCGTGCCTTGTCACGGCTTTTTGCGAGTCTCCAGGCCTTCAAGGTCAGAGCTGAACAGCAGCAGCCAACAATTAGGCTGACTGATTTCAGCTGGACCGCAGTAAGGGGTTTTCAGTCCCTCCTCCCCTCCTGGAAGCTGAGGAAGTCATCCAGTTGACTGTGATTGGCTATGGAGGCTCACCTCATACTGGTCAAGGGCGGGGTGGGGGGGTATAAAGTTAGGAGGGTTAGGGCTGCTAGGTGTTCTTCATCTGTCCTTCACAGCCTTGTCCCATCGGAAGAACCTTAGCTGAGGGTAACGTATGGGAGAGACTAGATAGGGTTTATTGTTTTAGCCTGCAGCAGGGTTTAAAAGGATTTCTTGACGTTGTTTAATATTCTGGTTTTCTGTCTTCTTTTGTCTTTGCACACTGTTTTACCTTTTTGTTCCCCTTCTTTATTGTAAATAAAGTTCCCTGTTTCCAGTCTAAGTGTGTTCTGATCTGGATCTGGCCTCAGTACTAAATTCAGCGCCTTCTGCTTTGGTTGAGCTACTGTTTAGGGTTTTAGGCTGGAGGGCTAGAAATAGAGGGTGATCCGGTGAACCCTTATTTCTGGGGGCCCAGGATATCCAGAAAGGTCCAAGGCTTGGACTGGGTGGATGAAAAGGGGTGGTGGCAGTCTACCGGGTAGTTTGTTTGCCCACTTGCCACAGGGTAGGGAGTTGAGAGTTTGGGGGCAAGTCCCCCACCCCAACCTACCAGAACCTTCACACATATTCAGATAGCAGGGATACAGGACACAAAGTATGCCCTATATTTTGCCAGAGATCGATGCTTGAATACCGTGTGGCACTGTGGACTTTTATTTTTATTTATTTATTATATTTATACCCCACCTTTTTTCCTCTTGCAAGGAACCCAAGGCAGCTTACATAATCCTCCTCCTCTCCATTTTATCCTCACAACAACCCTGTGAGGTAGGTTAGGCTGAGAGTCAGTGACTGGCCCAAAGTCACCCAGTGAGTCTCATGGCCGAGCAGGGGACTAGAACCTGGATCTCCCGAGTCCCAGTCCAACACTCACACCACTACGCCACACTTGGCCTAGGGAAACAGAGTTTCAAAATCCAATTTACAGATAAAAGGAAGTACTACTTCACGCAGCACATGGAATTCACTTCCACAGGATGTAGTGATGATCACAAATTTGGACAGCTTTAAAAGGGGATTGGACAAATTCATGGAGAAGGCTATCAATGGCTACTAGTCCTGATGGCTCTATGCTACCTCCAGGATCCGAAGCAGTGTGCCTATGTGCACCAGTTGCTGGGGAACATGGCTGGGAGGGTGCTGTAGCACTCATGTCCTGCTTATGGGATCCCATGGGCAGCTGGTTGGCCAGTGTGTGAACAGAATGCTGGACTACATGGACCCTTGGTCTGATCCAGCAGGGCTCTTCTTATGTTCAACTCCACCTATAAACCATACTATCTGTGAAGAGAAAGCCAGGTCAGGTACACACCCCCCACCCGACCATCAGGGCCTCCACCTAGAGCAGAAGCAGCTCAGGCATCTGCCTTCAACCTTCATGTACATGCCCTTCAGTGAGACTCATCTGCATACCCCATAGCAACTTACCCTCCCCTGGCAACCACAATGAGCTGTGAAGCACCCCAAACACCAAGAGGGGTGCCAAGATACCTGGTAGTCTCAAAGAGCTGCCAAGTACTCCTAAGCACCCCAGAAAGCCCAAAGGAGAGCAGGTTTTTCCAGAGATCAAGAGGGGAGGAGGGAGCAAGAGAGGGCGTAAAAGGAAGGGGACTGTGGCGGGAAAAGGTTGTTGTTCGGTGGGCACCAGGCTGCGCGGACGTCTGGGACTCAGGTCCAGACTCTGAGACTCAACCCCGGGGAGCTCCCGGTGAACAAGCGGCAATTTCTCCTGTGTCTGGCAAGACGTGGCTTTCGTGGAATCTAAGGTCATTCCGGTAAACCTTGCTCTGTACTGCTGCTGCTCCTCATTCTAGCAATTGTAATTGGAGGCGTGTGCGCCTTGTTACCAGCTTTGTGTTTGTTTTGATACGCTCAATTAAACTCTGTTTGCCTATAAACAGTGTAGTAGCTCCAATCATTCATTCTCTGTATCCTCGTCAATTTTAGTCGCGGCTTCCTTTTAAATGCTGTAAAGCCGCAAGGAAAGGGCTTGCTCCGCTCCGGCTAACCCTTTCCATCCCGAACCTGTGCAGAAGACCGGTCCTGGTCCTTTACACTATCTTTTAATATCTGTACATTAGTTAAAAAAATTTTAGGTGCTTTATAAGTGATGATACTGACAGCTACAACAACACAACACTCAGTAGCTGACCTTGTTCAGAATCCTCATCGTATCAAGGCTTCAGCATTCTAGTACACACGTTCATGAATGTTGAAACCGCAAGGAGTAGAGAGTTGCTTCATTTTTATTTTTTTTAAAATAAAATACAAGCTGAGATTCTCCTAAAGCTGAATTCTAATCCCAATTACCGTTCTATGGCTCCTTGTGTTCCCGCACTATCATAGCACACACAGCCCTGGTGCTAACAATTTACATTGCTGGCATAGTCATCCAAGTTCTTCCAATAAAGGTGTGGAGGTCATTGTACTGACTTGTGGGGACTGTAAATCAGTGCTTGAATTATGGGTGGGAGGAACAGAGAGGGCCCATCCCCTTTTTGTGATGGGCCCCTTAGCTACTGTTTTTAGAGGGCTATGGGAGGGAGATGATTTTATTAAAATGGGGGGGGCAGGGTGTGGGGCTTGTGGAAGGTCCCCCCCCCCTACCTTTCCCTCTTCAAGCATATCCAGAGGGGAATTAAAATTGCTCTTTGGCACCCCTGCCAGGGGCCAGATCGCGCCAAGCTGCAGTGATGTGCAAAGAAGCCATGAGCTGGCGCTTGCCCAGTTCCATACCGTGCCGAACTCCAGTAATTAATACTTGTGTGCGGCTGATGTTGTTCAGAACAATACAACCTTGACAGAAGCATTTCATGCACACCAGCTACCGCTTGGGTCAGAATCAAGAGGGAATGGTTACAAGCCTGGCCACGCACTAGGCTGAATTCAGCTCCAGCAAGAGAGTGGCACAAGCATCCAGACCTCAGAAAAAGAACTCCGAGTTCTATACGAGAAGCAGCTGGCGGAAGCAGCAGTAAGAATGAACTGATCCTTCAGAGGAGGCCGAGATGCCTCACTGTGGGGTATGTTTGCTACGAAGGAGTGCTGAGAATTGGAATAGCACAGTGCCAGGCTGGGAACGACTTCTGTACATTAGCAGAAATGTATTCGGTGGGTAATGCAAGGCTGGAGAGCAGGCAATAGTTTTAGAAGGAATTGAAAGTGAAAAGAGGAGGGAGGGTTTGCTTCCTATGGTGGTGTACTCACATTAGTGGTGAAGTTAGGGGCCAAAGGCCAGGCCCCCGCAGCCCAGGGGTCCAAGTGACCACCCAGAGAGTGGCAGGTGATGAGCTTATCAGGGCAACAGAGGCAAACTCCCATTTTATCCCTGTAGTCATGATAGTGCTATGATTTAAATGAGTTTAAAATGCAACATTGCACATGCTCATAGCATTTTTTGTTAATTTATTAAATCAGGGTTGGCAGTTTCGTTGTTGTTCTAACATATCAGGAATGTAGGGACAATCGTAAAGCATGAAATGGCATTGGGGGTGGGAGGAAGAGAAATATTGTGTGCTTCACAGCTGAAGTAATACTCATGACTGTCTAAAGGGGGGGGGCATAAGATCCGTTAAGTCCAGGCTCTAAAAAAGCTGCACTGCTTGCTTACTCACATGTTTCTCTTGCCTTGCTGCCCCTCCAGTCAAATGGGTTTGGCATGCTTTTGAAACAATATCAAAAGCTGCCAAATCTATTTGCCAGAAGCAAAGGTTGGGTGAGTGTACAGACCAGGGCCTGCCAGCCTTCTTTCAAAGCACCTTCAGTGCTCCAAGAATCCTAGGAGCGTTCTCCGGCCCTAGAATCCCAGATGTTGCTGAGCTTTAAGATTAAAACGTATTCTCTAGTTCAGTTTCTCCTGTCCATCTGATGACATCTACACCACCCCCATGTTGCAGACTCATTGGCTGAGTTCAGACAACACGATATCCCACACTCAAGGGTTGAGTGTGGGTTCCTGTTGAACCATGGGTGGTTGTTGAAATGCGTGTTATCGTGTTGTCTGAACCCAGTTGCACTAACAAGCCATGGCTTGTTAACCATGAACAACCCATGAAGGGAACCCATGGTGTGTTGTTGGGTTGTGAACTGTGGGTTGTTCACCATAGTTATCTCGGCTGGGTTCAGACAACACGCGTTTCAACAACAACCCATAGTCCAACGACAACCCATACTTGACTCTTGAGTGTGGGTTATATTGTGTTGTCTCAATCCAGTCGTTACCTTGCAGCAGAGGTGTCAAACCTCCGTCAGCCCAAGGGCCAAATTCAATTTTGGAGAAGTTCTTGGAGGCTACATGTAAGCCGCCTTGGGTTCCTTATAGGAAAAAAGGTGGGGTATAAATATAATAAATACATTCCAGTGGTGGGTAAGGTCAAAGGCAAAGGGGTGTGTGGGTGAGCCCAAAATACAAAAGAATACCAGCATATTGTAGCTCAAAGCTCTTATTGCCAGTAACTAAGACTTAGGAGAGGCGTTTCTACCTTTTAGAATGGGGGGGGGGGAGAACTGTGCATATACCGGGAAACCAGCAATCAAGTGTTGGCTGGGGAGAAAGGGGTGGGGCATGGGGAAGGGGTTCAACACCCCTGCTTTGCAGGATCTGGCCATCTAGCCTACCAGTCCATTTCCAACAGTGGCCTATCGGATGGATGCCTCCGGATGTTTGCAAGCAGGACAAGATGGCCATTTCCTGTTCTTTGGCCCCACCAGTGGTGTGTGGGTTGTTCACCGTGGGTTGTTCACCATGGTTTGTCATCTTGGCTGGGCTCAGACAACACAACAACCCCTCTTTCAACAACGTTGGCCAACGTCTCAATGTCAACCCACACTCAACCCTTGAGTGTGGGTTATCCTGTCGTCCGAACCCAGTCAACGTCAGAATTGTGCCCTTTACAAGCAGCTCTTCCCCAATCACATGTAAAGCAGGAGCTGGTTGGGGTTGTGATCCAAAGCACAAAAGGGGCACGTGGGCTGAGTGCGGATCCCTCCCCTCACCTGTCACTTCATATGCACATCATGCACCCTTCCCATTTGCTTTGGCCATGGCTGGCCATGTTAGTCTTGTAGAAAAGCCAGGTGGACTGCCTAAATCAGTGTTCTCCAACCTTGGGTCCCCAGATGTTTTTGGCCTACAACTCCCAGCATGCCCCAGCCAGCTACGCTGGCTGGGGCATGCTGGGAGTTGTAGGCCAAAAACATCTGGGGACCCAAGGTTGAAGAACACTGGCCTAAGTCATTTAAGAACGCAAGCTTTCAGGATGCACATAAGGAGAACAGTATAACTCAAAAGCTTGCTAACATTTGTTCCATAAAAGGTCTTATCTGTGTCCTTGTGGATGCTGCCTTTAGGTAGAAGGCATCTGGAGCTGAAATAGCAGGAGGAGATGTAGGTGGGAGCCAGTCTGGAGGGGAGAGGAGGACGACACTTGCATTCATGACTTCCAGCCTTTATTCCTTCTGGCGGTAGCAGCCAAAGCTATCAAGTCCTTTCTTCCTTATGCAGGAACATTTGCCACAAAATAATACACCATCTGAAGAACTACCACAACAGTAACCCACACAGAAAGAGGGAGAAAAACTGATAGAGATGTAAACTAAACAGGCTCCCCCATTACCTGTTACCATGGTTTCCATTCATATGTGAGCCATCAGTTTGCAACTAGTGTGGTGTTTTTTTCTGGGGGGGGGGGGAGAGAGAGAGAGAGAGAGAGAGAGAGAATAGCTTAGCTTTAGAAGATATCGCTTAGCTACAATCTATGCTGAGTTCCAGCAGCCTTAAGGAGACTTGGGGGGGGAGGGGGGACACAGCCTAAGAATCAATCAGACCCATTAGGAGTATGTCAAGTCACTAGCCTTTTAAATATCTCAGGTATCAAATCTCCTTGAAGTCACCGCAGCAGATCATCAGGGAAGTGGGCAGAATGCTAACTGCAAATCAAATCTCTTCAGGGGAAGAAGGAGCAGAGAAAAAGACATGGAGATCCACATGGGGGTCACGGGGGGGGGGGGGGGAGGTAGGGAGAGAAGGAGGGAACCTTTTTTTCTCAGTTCTTCCAGCTTTGCTGCTGCCACCGCAGCCACCTGTGTCCCTAACCATGTTCAGGGCCGGCCCTACCATGAGGAAGAGTGAGGCAGTTGCCTCAGGCAGCTGGTGCTGGGCAGGGGGGGGCAGAGGGGGTATGCGTGCCATGTGGCCAGCCCTGCACCCCCTAAGCTAGCCTGCTGCCCCAGTCCGGTCAGCTTCTGTACATGGAATTGGGGGACCGGGGGGGGGGGGATCCTATTCTTCACCTCAGGCAGCCAAATACCTTGTGTTGTGCCTCCATCCTGGGAGTTGTAGGCCAAAAACATCTGGGGACCCAAGGTTGGAGAACACTGGTTTGGAAGACACGGGGCAGCTGTGCCAGAGTGTGTTTGGGGTGGGGCCAGGCCCGTGTCATCTGCAGCCAGGCCCAGCAGTGCTGCCTTGCCAGTCAGCGCCTGTTTTAAAAAGGCAGGCCCCAAACACACTTCGGACGCTGGAAGCAATTGTCATTGCAACTCGACCGTAGCTAGCTACTCCTGCCAGCCCCAGGACCGAGACTCGTGCTTCCTTGACTTCGGAAACACCCCTGACCACGCTTCAGCCTGCTGCTCCTACGCTGCTTCGTTCTATTTTGGTTTCGGACAGATCTCTTGGCTTTCAACCTTGGGACTGTGTTAACGACAATGACTTATCTGTGGACCGGACTGGTTTATGACACCTTGGGCCAGCCCTGTTCATTCTCAGCCCTGGTGGCGGTAGAGGCAGCCCTGCTTTTCACCTGCAGGGAAATGGTACAGTCATGCCTTGGATTGAGAGCATAATTCGTTCCGGAAACGTGCTTGTAATCCAAAACACTCTTATATCAAAATGAACCCCCCCCCAAAAAAAATTTGTACAGGGATTTTTAATTTAAGCCGTACTACAGTGCTTGTATTGCAAGACGTCGCTTATATATTGTGGAGAAACGAGCCTTTGGGGGTACACACACACACCTCATGTGTGAACCGGCTGGGGTGGGGTGTGCATAGTTAGCGTGTAGAGAAAATAGTTTTTAGGGTTCATGCATGCATGCAGGAACACACACACACACACACACGCCTCCTCATGAGTAAACCAGGTGGGGGCTGGGAGGAAGCAAAAGGTGCATGGAACATGAGATGGGGCCTGGCGTCTAGAAATCTGGAGGAGCCAGGCTGAGGGCATTCATATGCAGATAGTTCAAGCCATGACTCACAGTTCCCCTTCCCCTGCCTGGCCAGTTCCCTCCCCCCTGCCTGGCCAGGTGAAGTTCAAATTGATTGGCTGAAGCAAGAAGGTTACAGAAAAGGGGAGGGGGAAGAGCTATTTCCCCACGTGTAAGCCTTTGTTCTTGGTCAGTCTTGGTCAGTCCTTTTTGGTAGCGTGCCCGGCATGGCAGCGCGCCAGCGAGGGGCCCGAGCCTTTAGGGGGGCCCCCCCTCAAGAATCGACCCCAGGCAGCCTCTGGTAAAATTGGCTGGTTTGAAGGCACTGGTGAAAGCCAGCCTTGTGGGAGTTTGCCCATCTTGGACCTTCGGGTAGGTGTGGTAATTCTCCATCGGGCGGCAAGGCTGTGCTGGATCTAACCCTTTGAAGAAGACACCCTCAGGTAACAGGTGTGTGCTTGAGAGATTTTAAGGAATCAGGTTTTGTTATTTTGCAGCTTTACTGTGTACTAAAGTGTTTCTCTATTTTGTGTGCTTCTCTTATTTGCCTAATCTTGTTGTAAATTGCTACCAGAAATAAACCTTGTCTTGGTTTCACCCCAAATGGGTTTTGTAGTACTCTGTTGGTTCAGTATCTAAATCCAGGTTACAGAATTGAAGGCGAGTCCCTGAACAGAGATTCAAGTAGGGTTGCAGACAGCTGAGGCTGGCAATCTGGTACCTTGAGATCTCTGGGGGTCTTGGTTCCTTTGCCAGCAGGCAAGGGTGGGGTAGTGGCGGGTCAGCCAGCCCCCCCTTCCGGGCCACATGGTGGCAAGTGCTGGGTTTCCTTTTGCAGGGAGGAAAGGGTGGGAGTCTGGCGGGCCAGCCAGCCCCTCCCCTCTTCCTCCACATATATCAAGTAAAAAAAAATGTTAAAATACAGTCATGCCTTGGATTGAGAGCATAATTCATTCCGGAAACGTGCTTGTAATCCAAAACACTCTTATATCAAAACGAAATCCCCCCAAAAAAAATTGTACAGAGATTTTTAATTTAAACTGGACTACAGTACTTGTATTGCAAGACGTCGCTTGTATATCAAGTAAAAAAAAATTAAATAAATATTTAAAAATTTGTTTGTCTTGCAAAACGCTCTCAAACCAAGTTACCGGTACTTGCAATCCAAGGTATTACTGTATTAGAATACAGGTCCACTGTTGCAGGTGCTAAATCTGGTGCTCTGAGAGGTGCTTTCCGCACCTAGAGGAAAGAGAGGTGTGGAGAAATCGACAACCTCTGCGACAGAAATGTCTAGAAAGCCGCTCTAGGGAATATAAGTTGAGGAGGAGGGGCTGGCCCACCATCCCTCACACTCAGGCCTGGCCCTACCATTGGGCAGAGTGAGGCAACCGCCTCAGGCAGCACATGCCGGGGGGGGGGGGCAGTGGCAGCCCCCCATCCATTCCTCCTGAGTCCCCTAGGGCATTCCCTCCTCTTGGAGGACAAAGCTGTGTGTCACACAGCCTGCCCTGCATCCCCTAAATTTGCCTGTCACCCTGAGGTGAGGTGGAGGGCCCTATCCCATTGCTAGTATTCAAGTAAGTTTCAACGGCCACACCAGTCAGCTTCTGTATTTGGAATGAAGGGGGGCGGCATCTTGTCTTCTGCCTTAGGCAGCAAAATATGTGGGGCCAGCCGTGCTCACTCTCAATTCTAAATGACTCTTCAGGAAAGTTAGTTGCTGACCGGAGGTTTAGAGTGCAATCCTATGCAAGTTTAGACAGAAAAAAAGACCTACAACTCCCAGCATGCCCCAGCCAGCATTGGCTGGGGCATGCTGGGAGTTGTAGGTCTTTTTTTTCTGTCTAAACTTGTAGGATTGTGGCTTTAGAGATTGTAGTGCCTTTATTTCACAACACATAGTGACTGAATAATATAACAGAACCTGCAGTGTGGTCTGTAATGGGGCACTGATTCACACACATACTTGCACTTTTTTCAAACCAGGTTAGTATTTGGGGTTTATTTTGTTGTTGATATGGGCTAGAGACCTTCAGAAGGCAAGGTAATTTTGAAGGGCTTTGGAAACTTAAGACTCTTCCCCGCCCCAAAAAAAAAAATCTCCCTGCCCACCTCCTACTGGAATCAAAATGGCCATACACACACACCCTTCAACTGCCCTGAATAGGAACATTTTATCTTATCTTCCAAAAGCAAACAACAGTGGGTTGTGTTGTTGGTGGAGTAAAACACTCCACAAGGTCAGGTCAGGGGCATTACTGTAAAAGCTCTGCTCTATAACCTCATTGTCTTTACTTCCCTTGAAGAGGAAACCTCCGAAAGACTCTTATAGATGGATTTTAAAAGTGGAGGAGAGAAGAGTGAACGTGGCCACTTGTGCATCACTGAAAAAGACGACAATAGAAGACACTGATATGTATAATATTTCATATGCTGGTCTATATGTATACAGTACATGCAAATTTAGAAAGAATTACAACAATTTGAATAGAAATGCCGCCCATCTCACCAGAGTGGGGGAGACTGGGACCAGGTGAGATGCAGTATCTTCTGCAGTATTGGTGAGATGTACTGTGTTTCTATTTAAATTCTAGTAATTACATTTAAATTTGCATCTCTCTATATAAATTAGCATGTGTAAATTTTATGCAGATATGTGCCTTCTTTTGCCCACTTTTTGGGTGATGCATTTCCTCTTTTTTTGGCAATTCATAACAAAGACAACAACAACAACAACAACGGGCCAGCAACAAAATGTTATAGTGTGGAGTGCTCCTGTTCCTCCCACTCCCCCCTGCCACCAGTCAGCCTACATTCTGTGGTTATTGAGCCCTCTCAGTCCTCCATGAGCTGTTTCTGCCCCCCCCCCCGGTGTGTGTTTTAAATAATGTACTTTTATTCATTTTTACTTCTGAAAACCTTGGGATTCCCCCCCCCCCTACAAACCTGCTGATACCTTCCCCTTGTGCTTGGATAGTGCCATTTACCTGTGATCTATAGTCCCTGTCTGCTTGCTCCAAGTGCTGCGCATGTGCTCACTGTTGATGGGCAACTCCAAGGCCTCTTGTCTCCCTTCTTATGGTTCTTTGGACCAGACAGCGCTTCAGCTAGAGGACTGTCCCCTGCAGAGTAGGACACATGGCCGCTGAACAGCCAAGACACCTCTTGCACGTGATATTGTAATTTGATATTTATGAATCAACCTTCCCCTGCCAGGGAAAAATAAATCAAATATCAGTGATTCAAAAGTACGGAGATTTTAAAATGAAAACTACTGTCTCTCCTTGTTTGGGGGTTATTTGGGGACATGCTTACCTGTTTGAGAATGAGAGCAAGAAAGCAACTGTCTCAAAATGAGATTAGAAACTCTTGTGCTTATAGCATTTAAAAACAAAAACAAAAAGCAAGGGGGAAAAAGCATGGTTGATGTTGTTGTTTTTTACAGCAGATTTGCAGTGACTGAAAATACTCTGTATGCACGAAGAGAACCATCTTGGTCAAAAAGTCATTTGGGAGCAGAGTGAAATATAAACAAGGCAGCCAAGTCCTGAGATGAGGAGGAGGAGGAGGAGGAGGAGGAGGAGGAGGAGGGAGCGCGAGTGGTACAGGATGGGATGGGAGCGTGGTTTAAAATTGCATTATGTCTGGCCTCTGCGTTATTGATTTTTCTTCTTTTTCTATTTATAGCAGCTTCACTCAGTGTCAAATCTCTTCCAGCGGTCATAGGCTCCAGCAGAAACCGGGCCAGCCAGTCTCCCTGAGAAAGCAGCAGCAAAGGCAGACCCTGGAAAAAACAGAACTGGGCTGTGTGAGGACAGCGTAGCTTGTAGAGCCAGGGTGGCCGTGTGTCCTCTTTTACAGAGGACAGCTCTCTGTTTGAAGGGCTGTCCTGTCCAATTCCAGTTTAAAGATATATATAAGGACCATGAGAACTGACTGGGACTCGGGAGATCCGGTTTCTAGTCCCCGCTCGGCCATGAAACTCACTGGGTGACTTTGGGCCAGTCACTGACTCTCAGCCTAACCTACCTCACAGGGTTGTTGTGAGGATAAAACGGAGAGGAGGAGGAGGAGGAGGAGGATTATGTAAGCCGCCTTGGGTTCCTTGCAGGAAAAAAGGCGGGGTATAAATATAATAAATAAATAAATAAATAAGCAGTTAGGACCTGAACAGGCAAGCACACAGGTCACCTGGTCAGTCTTCTGCAGTATTGGTGAGATGTACTGTGTTCTATTTAAATTCTAGTAATTACATTTAAATTTGCATCTCTCTATATAAATTAGCATGTGTAAATTTTATGCAGATATGTGCCTTCTTTTGCCCACTTTTTGGGTGATGCATTTCCTCTTTTTTTTGGCAATTCATAACAAAGACAACAACAACAACAACAACGGGCCAGCAACAAAATGTTATAGTGTGGAGTGCTCCTGTTCCTCCCACTCCCCCCTGCCACCAGTCAGCCTACATTCTGTGGTTATTGAGCCCTCTCAGTCCTCAGTGAGCTGTTTCTGCCCCCGCCCCCCGGTGTGTGTTTTAAATAATGTACTTTTATTCAATTTTACTTCTGAAAACCTTGGGATTCCCCCCCCCTACAAACCTGCTGATACCTTCCCCTTGTGCTTGGATAGTGCCATTTACCTGTGATCTTATCTATAGTTGGAGCATTTAGTTCGCCAGTACCCTCAGTACACCTGGTGCTTTACAGGTTCATAATGACCACGACGACGAAAGGGTGTGTGCCCCTGTCTCCGAGGAGCTTACAATATAAAATAGAGAGTAGGGAAGAAAACAGAGGGCTGGACAGAGAGAGAGAATGATGAGAAGTGATGCAGATATGCAGGGCTTTTTTTCTGGTGGAACTCACCGGAACTGAGTTCCAGCACCTTTTCTTCTATTAATTGCATTACAATTTAATCGCCATCTACTCCCGAGGAAATGTAATCCAAGAGTTCCGGTACCTTTTTCTCCAGAAAAAAAGCACTGCAGATATGTATATACCATGTCCAGATGAATCAAGGAGGGGCTGGAATATGCCTGCACTTCTTGCTGCCCGGTATCGAAGTCCCAGCTTCCGGTGATGTTTCTCTGATAGTGGCTGTGGCAAACAAAAGCACACCAAAGGGAGGGTGCAGCCCATGCCTTGTATAGATATGATCTCAGGGCCACAGCGGGACTCCCCAGGTCCAGGGCATCGGGTAGAGCTCCAAAAGACCACTGCCCAAGGCCCTGGAGCAAACCAGCCACTGGTCTCTTGTTGCCACTGCCCCATGGCTGCTGCGCCGTTGGAGAGGCCTGTAATGTGTGCTCAGCACCCTGCTGGCCCGTCCCTGTTAGCTGCTTGCCAACGTGGCCATTCCCCCTTTCCCTAGCCGCCTGTAGGTGGCAGGCCCTGTGCTATGCCCCCACATGCCACCCTGGCAGCCGCCCGCAGTGACCCCATCTCTAGTTGCGCCATTGCGGTGGGGGAGCCCTGACTCGGTGTCTGTTTCACCAGTTTGCCAGCGGTGTGCTTAAGGTGTTGCTCTCTGGAGTGGGGGTGGTGGTCCTACATTCTGGTCCCGCTGCCCTGCACACTTGCCATGTAAAATTGACCTCACTGGCTTGGCTTTGCAGAGCCCACATATACATCTGGCTGGCGGGGGGGGGGGATTTCAACCCTCATCTCCTATTGGTCCTTGAACTGAACTTCTCCACCCCCACCACTGCATGGTTGTAGCGTGCATTCTGCCTTGCCCCCCCCCATCCCTCTCCCATCATGCAAAAAGCTTGTTCCCATTTCACTGACACCAATGCATGTGCAGAGTGTGCAGCATTATACTTTGCGGACAATGGGTTCCACAGGGTGAGACTCAGAACCTCTCCTGGGAGGCCTACAGATATGCAGACTTCATCACTGTTAGACCATAGGAAGCCTAAGGAGGGAGGAGCTGCGGGCTGGCCTTGACATCCCATTCCTGCATTGTGGACTGGATCAGTTGATGTCATCCTGGCATCTGGCCATTTGCTCCTTGCTGATTAGTCCCTTGCATGCATGGCTAAGAGATGTGGGCGTGAAGTTACTGATTACTGGGTGGCTGCAGGCTTGCCAGGGATGCTGCAGGTACAACTCTGTTGCTATGTTCTCTCCCTTTCTCTCCCTCCCTCTCTTACTGCAGCTATTCTTGTGGTTTGTACTTTGCTGCTAGGAATGCACAGGAATGAAACAACATTATGTTGCATTAGCCTTGGTATAGCAGCGTCCGGTGTAGCAGAACCACAGGATCAGCCTACCCATTCTAGAGCTCCATCCATGTACATGCCGCTTGACACAGCCTTACTAAAACAAAACAAAAAGGGATGGGTCACTGCCCCCAAGGGAGCTTACAATTGGCCAGCGGGGATCAGATCCAAAAGTGTAAGGGAAGGGATGAGAGAGTGAGGATGACCAGGTGATGAATGTGTGAGGAAATGCAGTCGCACATATTTAAACCATTGCAGTTAGGAATAAGGTATAAGGTGGGGTTACAGAATTGGTATGGACGCGCTAGCTGTGGGATGAGGCTGCATTTTTCATGCATGGCATTTTGTACTTTTAGTACTGGGGAAGTGAGGAATCCACGTAATACAAGCATGACAATGAGAAAGCGAAAACATTCCGCAACGGCGCAACCCCACCCACCCTCACCAAGGGTGCTCCCAATTCCAGGACATCAGACACTTTTTTCAGCGGATGGCATCCCTTTATCTCTCTCCCTGCCTCCTCTCCAACCCCAGGAGGGGGGGGGGCATGGGGGTGGGGCCCACAGAGATGGCACAAGCCTCTGCAGGCCAGATGCAAAGCCTCTGTAGTCTGGATCCAGCCCACAGGCCGGAGGTTTTGCGCCCCTGCTTTATGAGATATTGTTAAGTAGACAATAGCAACAGCCCCGTCTAATACATGCTCCCTCCAAATCCAGCCCAGGCCCTAAAGCCATAAATAAGGTCCCATGGTTAAACAGCCGCCGTTATGACCCCCATGCAGCAAAGTAGATTGTTCTTCTTTGGCAAGGAGTGGGCAGAAGGTAGATCAGGATCTACTGGTAGATCTCTGGGTGACTTGCTGTGGATCATCTGAATTGTTTCACAATAGCAGCAACAGTAAGGCTCCTCCCCACCCGTAAATTGGTCTGCTAAAATTAAGAAACCCGGGGGGGGGGGGCTTGTGTGTGAGAGAACTGTGAGCTCAGTTCTGGCACTGAAAACAAAAGGGCAGCTTGTTCCTTAATTGTAAGTGTATGATCTCCCCTCCACCCCCAGTACTGCCCCCACTATTTTGCACCTGACTCAGATTGGTGGGTCTAAGGAGTCAAGTAAAAAAACAAAGTCGTTCCTGCAAGCTTGGTGTCTGCTTGCCTCAGCTGCACAGTTTGACTTGGTTTGCATGTAACGACCACCCAGAGTAGTGGATTGAGTAGGGGCTGTCGTTGAATCGTGGGTGGTTAACATCTGAACCCTGCAAGGAGAAACGTGCTAAGCGAAAAGCACGTCAAACAAATCCTTTACGGGACCATCTTCCATCTGGTAACATGTGTCCTCACTGTGGGAAGCTGTGTGGATCTAGAATTCTGTGTGGATCTAGAATTGGCCTCCACAGTCACTTACGGACCCATCACTAGAATCTACACAATTTTCTTTAGAATTTCCTCCTTTTAAAATTTTCTTTTTGTAATTTTATCCTGGAAGACAATCTTACTCGGTCACAAGTGATTGCCTACTACTACGATTTTACTATGGATTGTTAACAGTGGAAGACCGACAGCCTGGTCTTCTGCGCGGGTTCAATGCTAAGGGGGTAGCGAGTCCTAGGGCGGGCCTTCTCCGAGGTCCCCAGCGACTATCACCCTTAGCCCAGAACACAGGGATAACTTATAGCCACAAAAGTATCTTTTATAAAACAAGTTTATTTACAAAATCACCTTCACAAACCCAGACACACGCCAGCAATACAGCTTATCAGTACGGTACAAAGTAGCAAGCAGGAAGTCTCAAGGACACCGTGATTTCAGGGCTCTCAGCTAGTTAGTTCAGCTCGGGCTCCAGCAGAGGCCCGGTCAACCGCATGCTGCTAGCTGGGTTCCCGGCGGAGGTCCGGTCTACCCAAGCGGCTAGCTGGGTTCCCGGCGGAGGTCCGGTCTACCCAAGCGGCTTGTGAGTGATTTCAGCTTGGTTTCCTGGGGGTCCGGTCAACCCAAGCGGCCAGTGATTTCAGCTAGCTGGAGCATGCCGGGTGCTGCTACCCGGGGTTGCCGATCCCTTCGTTCCCTTACCCCAAGCATGGGGCAAGATTGCTGATCAGGTCCAACAACTCAGTTCCCTTGCGCAGGGTGTTTTATACCTTGGGTTTCAGGTAGCCCCTCCCTCCGTAATCAGGTGGGTTGCCAATCAGGTGGGTTGCCACCCTCCCTGAGGGGCGGCCTTTTGGGTCAGGTGGGGTGACGCCTTCCCCCTGTGGGGTGGGGTCCCTTTGAAGCCACTTGCTTAATGGTCCCATCCTGTGGTGTTGAATGGTCCTTTCTTATGGGTGCCGAAGTGTCTGCTCTGGCGAGGTATTCAAGTCTTATGTAGATGGGGCTGATATACGAGAGCATTGACGAACCTGGGGATGCTTCCTGCCTTCCCCCCTGGGGTGATTCTATGCAGATGTTGTTTGTCCCCTTTGGTCTCTGTGGAGACTGGCTGTCTCCCCCCCCCCGGGTCTCCTTCCCCCCACCTTGGTGAGTGTGTGTGTGTCAGAAAGGGGTTTTAGGTTGGCTTTCTCCACATTAACCATGAACAATCCTGAGTTCACCACCCAACAACAAACCATGGGTTCTTTTCCTGGGTTGTTTATGGTTAACAACCCATAGTTTGTTTGTTTATTTATTTATTTATTATATTTATGACTCGCCCATCTGGCCAGACATCCGGCCACTCTGGCCACTAGTTAAACCATACTGAAGGGTTCGCATGTAATGAGAACTTACTATTCAACAAGAACCCACCATTCAATGACAACCCATGATTCAGTGTGAACCCATACTCAACTTGTACTCTGGGTTGTTGTCACGTGCAAACCAGGTCTTTGACTTACTCATATTATGATGTCGCGTTATCCTTTCTTCACCTTGGTATCTTCTGCTGAATTATTAATGCACGCCATGTATCATCAGAATTGAAGATTCAGTCACTGTTCTCCTCTGATGGGAGCTAAAACAAATCCTTATTTAAAAATCGATAGACAGAATGATCTACTTTCACCCCACTTCTAAACTAGCAGGGCCCAGAAAAAGTTGCTGAATTGTCCCTCCTCCACCCAATGTTTTTAGTCTTGGGGAGTTCACACCTGTGTCCAGTTCTATGTGGTTTAATTATCCACTCACCCATCTCCAGGGATCTCCAGTTTTAGGAAGTGAGGATTCACTGCAGGACAGCCAGAGGGACAAATGTTTGCCCTTTCAACCAACTTCCCATGGGGGCCTTTCATGGGGACCGTCCTTCCCCTGTTTTCCCTTGCACATATGTACATGAGGCACATATATACTCAAGATCATTTAGTGTGGACCAGTTACCTTGGGATGCCCTTAAACCAGTGTTTCTCAACCTTGGGTCCCCAGATGTTTTTGGCCTACAACTCCCAGCATGCTGGGAGTTGTAGGCCAAAAACATCTGGGGACCCAAGGTTGAGAAACACTGCCTTAAACTCACAGGCAGGGTTGTAAAAAGTTGTAGTTTCACCACCCTTTCAGTGAATGTTTGTGAGTGAAGAGGGGGATTCTAACAGTTACAAGGGAAACATGGGGAGGTATGTGTGTGTGTGGGGGGGGGAATAGTCAAATTCTCCCCTCAGGTCATTTTTCTGAAAGGATTTTGTGAAGGAAGGGGGGCTGGCTAGCTATGCCAACCCACCCTTTCTACCCAAGACCCAGAGATCCCAAGGTGCCAGACTGCCAGCCTTAGCTCTGCAGTCCTGACTTGAATCTCTCAGGGACTTGCCCTTGTCTATACCCTGGATTTAGCTGAACCACAGAGCAACCACAAACGCCATGTGGGGTAAAACCAAGAAGGTTTATTCAGGTAAACAGATTACAACAAAAGGTGAGAAATGAGGGAAGGAGACACGGTAGGGAGACACTTTGGTACAAACAGTAAAGCTGCAAAACAATAAAGCTGGTTCCTTATATCTCCCAGGCACTCACGTTTACCTGAGGGCCGGTCTTCTTCAGGGCTTGTTTCAGCAAAGCCCTACCACAAGAGGAGACCACCACACCCACCCTAATGGTCTGGGATGGGTGGCCCTCTTCAGGGCTTGCCTTAGCCACAGCCCTCATAATTAGCGTTGTTCACTGGGAGCTCCCCAGGGATGGTGGCTGAGGTCTGACGGAAGCCATAGACCTCCTTGCAGCTTGCTGCCTGACGACCAACAACCAAAACCAGAAGCCACAGCTGGCAATATAGATTTCTTTCCCCCCCCCCTTTTCAGTAGCCCAGCTGCCTTCGGCCAATCAGGATGAACTTCACCTGGCCAGGCAGGGGAGGGGTGACTCATGACTACAGGGCTTGGACTACATTTGCATGCTAAAGAGCCTAGCAGACATTGAGGCGCCAGGGGCCATCAAGAGGAACTATGTACATTTTGCCACTCCCAGCTGGGATTACCTGGTTTACACATGAGGAAGTGTGTGTGCAGGCTTTTTTCTCCACAGATTTCAGAAAGGATTTTTCTGAAACCAGAAGTAAGCCTAGATCAGTGTTCTCCAACCTTGGGTCCCCAGATGTTTTTGGCCTACAACTCCCAGCATAGCTTGCTGGGGCATGCTGGGAGTTGTAGGCCAAAAACATCTGGGGACCCAAGGTTGGAGAACACTGGCCTAGATGTTGGTGGAAGAATGGGTACAGCTGCAGGGGAGAATCATCAGGCCCAGAAGACATTCAGCACCCCTCCCTCCCAGCAAACGGCCCTTCTGAGTGCCTCTCCTGCCCCCGGATCTCCCATTATCTCCACAAACGGGGTGGGACCAGTGCCGTCTCCAGGCTTTGGATGGCCCTTGGGCAAGACACCCTCAATGGCCCCCCTTCTGCGGTGAGTCTACCTTCTCACCACCATGGTCATCAGCTGCTATTACTGCTTCTTTCTCCTCATTGCTACCGCTTGCTTGACTGGCAGGGAGCCAGTGGGCAAGTCCACCATTGTCTGGGCCAGAGCAAGAGGCAGGAGAACAAACAGATCGCAGTGGTGAGGAGGAGGAGCAACTCCAGGGGGCTGTTGTCAGTGGGGCCTTGCTGGAGTGTGGGCCCTTGGCAGGTGCCTGACCACGTCGACCTTTGACACCAGCCCTGGTTGGGACCGTGCTTTTGCCGAGGTCATGCCTCACTTGTCCCAAAGGCTGGAGGCCGAGAATACTTTTTTCCACAGAGAGCTGAACGTGGTTTGGAAGGGGGAAACTGCTGCTTGTGATGTGTACGTGGACTCATATCCTATGTTTGCGTCTGGGAAACAGATTTGCATCTTGTTTCAAAAGCTTCCCAAGCTGGTTTGAGCTGAGAGGCAAAAGAAAGATGTGTGTACTACACGCCACTCTCAGCCCTCTTAAAAACCGGTGGTCTCTCCCTCCAGCATGAGGCCACTTGACCTGAACGATGGTACAGGTGGGAACTCAGGGCTTTGTGGCTCTTCCAGACTAAGCAACAGTGAAGTGTGTGGGGTTTGGGGGCATGCAACCTGATCCCATAAATGTAAGTCCCATTTAAAGTAAGTCCCATTTAAAGTGGCTCCACCTGACATGCTTCCAGTATGCCAGCACTTGTCAATGGCAGATAATCCTCCTTGAATACCTATGTAGATACGTACATCTGGGAGCCTGTTCACACTCTAAAGGTGATTCTTTCCAGGTGTAAAAGTGACATGTGACTCCAGTTTTAATTGAGAAAAGCAAACAAACAAACCACGTGCCTTTCATATCAAAAGTTTGGGAAGTGTTGCTCTAGGCAACTGTCTCCAGTCAGGGGCAGACAGAAAGAAGGCCAGGGTTTGTTTTTTTAATAATGGGTTTGGGGGGGGGGTCATTTAGATCTCTGACCCATATAATAAACCATGCTTTCTTCTCTGTTGCTGCCAGCATTCGCTCTGATGCCTTTGAGGTCTCTCTGTCACCGCCTGATTCCATCCTCTGTCCCAGCTTTGCGGAGAATACGGGAATCGCACACTGGCATCTCTGAGCGGGTAATGGAGAAACAGAATGAACCCGCCAAGGGATGAGATCATCTGTTTATACATACTACTCCTTCCATTAAACTGGGGGGGGGGGAGGGGAGGGAGGCTTTTAAGGACTGATCACTGGCCTGTGAAACTAGCCCTTTGTTTGTCAGGATGATTCTTGCTGTCTCTCAGCTCCTTTGTGTGTAAGGCTGATGCATGCGCTCCTGGCATATCTCTCCATTTCAAAAGAGATGATGTCACCAGAGAGGTATAGTCAAAGGGACCGAGCTGCATTTCAGCTCAGGAGAAGCTGCAGGCAATGGTCCACTGACCACTACAGAATGCATGGGGGGCGGTGTCTGTTGAGTTAAAAGACATAAGAAGATCTCTGCTGGAGCAGACCAAAGTCCAGCATCCTTTCTGTTTCCCACAGTGGCTAACCAGACGCCCATAGGACCAATGGCCCTCTCTGGCTGTTGTTCTCCAGCAACTAGTATAGGGGCCTCTGATCCTGGAGGTAGCAAACTGCCATCATGACTTGTCATTGAATTGTGGGTTGTTAACCATTAAGTACCCAGGAAAAAAAACTCATGGCTTGTTGCTTGAGTTGTGAACTCTGGGCTGTCTGTTTGTCGTTAACAACCCATAGTTAAACCATAGTGCAGGGTTTGCATGTAATGACAACCCATGATTCAACAACAACCTGTTCAACAACAACCCATACTCAACCTGTACTCTGTGTTGTCATTACATGTGAACCAGGTCACAGTGTCTGAACCCATCCACACAGACAAACCATGTTTTTTTAACCAGCTGTAAACCACAAATAGAACCCATGGTTTCTTGTTGGGTTGTGTGGAGGAAGGGGGGGCTGGCTGACCCGCCACAACCCACCCTTTCCTACCCAAAAGACCCAAGACCCCCAGAGATCTCAAGGTACCAGACTGCCAGCCTCAGCTGTCTGCAATCCTACTTGAATCTCTGTTCAGGGACTTGCCTTTTTGACTGTAACCTGGATTTAGTTGCTGGAACCACAGAGCATCCACAAACATCATGTGTGGTAAAAAACCAAAAGAAGGTTTATTGAGGTAGCATTTTACAACAAGAATAGGGAAATGAGGGGAGGACACAAAAATGAGAGAGACGCTTTGGTACAAAGTAATAGAGCTGCAAAATAACAAAACTTGATTCCTTATATCTCCCAGGCACCCAACTAGTTACCTGGGGGTCAGTTCTCTTCAGGGTTGGGTCCAGCACAGCCTTGCCGCCCGGGGATACTACACACCTACCCGAAGGTCCGAGATGGGTAGCCCTCCACAAGGCTTGCCTTGCCCAAGCCCTCATTCAGCTAATTTCACCAGGAGCTACCTGGGGTCGGATCCTGAGGCCGCCCGAAGGCTTGGACCTCTGCTTGGCTTGCCGCCATTGATCCACAGCCAACAACCACATGACGACAAAGACAAAAGACTCACACTTTAGAATGTAGCTCTTCCCTCCTCCCCTCCTCTTTCTGCAGCTCCCCCGCTTCCAGCCAATCAGGATGCACTTCACCTGGCCAGGCAGGGGAGGGGGACCCATGACTCATGGCATTTGCATTTGAAAGCCGGGTCTCCGGCTTTTCAGGACTTTCAGGCGCCATCCAGAGGAACTATGCACACTTCGCCCCGCCCCCCCCCAGCCTTTAGCCGGTTCACACATGAGGGTGTGTGTGTGTGTGTGTGTGTGTGTGTGTGTGTGCATGTAGGAACCCCCAAAGGCTCTTTTCTTCACAGGTTGGTTAAACCATATCTTGTCATGATGTCTGTGATGCCAGAACTGTGTCTTATCCCTGGCTTGTTTGAGCTGCTGTCTGCCATGAAACAGAGGTACACAGCAAGAGTAGCCTGAAAATGAAACTGCTCTGAAAGTTAGCAAAACGGGCAGGAAAAAACAAACTAAAAATGGGGAAAACAAGCCACAGGTTGTTTGCTCATCTGCTAGACAATTCACGGCTAAAGCAACAAACCATTGTTAATATAAACCATGGCTTAGCATTATGTGCAAACGCATGTGATTTTACCTTAGATCCCTTTCTTCTCAGTCCTTTCCCTCAAGCCTTCTTCTCCTTCACCTACCCTTCCTTCAAGTTCCTGTTTTTCAGTCCGCTGATGAACATCCTGACACCTTTGTTCCCTGGGAAGTTGGAATGTTCATGAACAGGTCAGTGACATCACAGCAGCTCAGCCAATCAGTTTCAGAGGCGTCAGGATCACAAGCATGATACAATATAACCCATAATTACCAGGGACAGTCCTGATTTTCTAGGTACTTTCCCCTAGTTAATCACTGGCCCTATTTTGGTTTTGTGGAGATTGGGGGGCATGCCTTTTAAATGTTTAAGCTCCCAGAACCAGTTCTCTAACAATTAAATCTTAGTATCAGTGTATGCATCTTGACTCTAGTGCAGTGTTCTCCAACCTTGGGTCCCCAGATGTTTTTGGCCTACAACTCCCAGCATGCCCCAGCCAGCTACCCAAAGTTGGAGAACACTGCGTCTAGTAACTGATTTACTTAAAATTGCTGTGAGGTGGAATGGGGGTGGGGGTGGATTGGAATAGACTCCCTGGTGGATGGGTTTTTAACAAAGAGGATGACCACGCATTCATGTCTAGGCATCCACCAAAATCATTCCGACAACAGACATCGTGTCAAAATTGTTTTTGTTGATTTGTTGTTTGTCACGGTTTTGTGGAGGTTAGTGTGTCATTGTATCCATTTTAATTGTCCCATGTCATTTCAGGTGCCTTTATGGCAGAGGGCAGCTCATACATGCTAGTAATAAAATGAATAAGAAGAATCCCAGAACCATCTCTTGGTGAGTGGGGTGTGAGGGAGGAAGTATACTGGGTCTCAAACCGAAGAACATGGACCAATCCAGCCCATGCAAATACCATGCGAGGGGCTGGCTTCATTTCACATACCAGCCAAGGAAACGCTCTCCGTTCCACATCAGTGCTTGGTTGGGCTTCACCAGTGGGATGAATGGAGGGCTTTATTTGTATGTGAAGGAAAAGAGGATGTTTGTGTTCACGCTTGCGTTTGTATTTTGAAGTGTGTGTGTGTGTATGCGTGTGGGAGTCAATAGCATTCCTTTTTGTGTGTTTGTAAGCGCATTTGTCCCTCTACGGGGCGGATGCAGCAGTTGTTCACATCTGTGGGCACATGCACTACTGGGATTAGAACAAAGCTGAGCAAAGACATTTTGCTGCCTGGGGCAAAGGACAAGTGTTGTCGTCCCTCCCCGCACATTCCATGTGTAGTAGCTGATCGGACTGGCCGTTGAATCTTAATTCAGCATTGGTAATGGGACAGCATCCTCCACTGCAATCGAGGGCAAGCGGCTAGCTTAGAAGGTGCAGGACATGCCACATGGCACGCACAGCAATGTCCCCCAGCACCTTGCTGCTGCTGCCTCCCACCCCCTGACATCTGCTGCCTGAGGCAGCTGCACCACTCGGACTCAGGGTAGGGCCAGCCCTGAATTGGAATAAAAATTGCTGTGCGTGTGTGTGCGTGTGTGTGCGTGCGTGTGTGTGTGTGCGTGTGTGTGTGTGTACACACTTGACTGTGGTAGGAGGCTAAGTCTGCAATCCTACGCACTATCTGGGAGTCAGTCCTACTAAACGTAATAGAACGCCTGAGTGGGCATGCATAGAATCGTGCTGTAAATCTACATGGTGTGTGGCTATGGGAATGCTACTTGTGTGGGGAAAATGTGTGAGGGAAGAACTGTTGTGAGTGTATGTAGGTGGAGGATGAGTAACTTGTGAAGGGAATGCTACCATCCATCGGGTACATGTCGGGCATGGAGAGCTTTATGCAGTTATGTCTTTCAGGATGAATTAAAAGTCTTAGGGGAAAGCAGAAGAGAGTTCTTCACAGCCTTCACTCCTTGCTTCTCAATCAAAGGGGAGCATTTGCCATATAACAGAATAACAATACCTTTTAAGCTGCTTGCCCACAACTGCATTACTCCAGTTGCCCTCTTTTTTGCATTTCAAAACATGTGAGTTTTCTTTCCAAACCCACTAAAAATAGATCTGGGTTAGTTGCCCTGAATGTACCAGCAGAGGGTTTTGGTTTTGTTTGTTTGTTTTGTATTTTGGGCAACATTCCATTAATGACTTAAGTTCCTAGGTCTCATGATTTCCAGGAACAGCTTGAAAAAGGAGAAACCAGAGTGCGGCATGGGAAGCGGTCTTTTCTCCCATGATGACCACTGTTTTCGGCTGCAGTTGATAAGCTGTACCCAGGTCAGTCTTCCTTCCATCCCTCCTTTCGGAAGCAGAATGAATGATGGGGAAAGTACCTACATATATGTGAAACATACACTGATTTCCTTCCTTTAGTCTGTGCACAGTTTTTGGCTTTTCGGCATATATGCAGTCCTGCCTGTAGATCATCTATGGAACAAGATTAACTAAGCATACTGCAGCAGCTGCCCCCTCTGCTACCTCCTATCAGGGGCTCCCCCCCCTTTTTTGTGTGTGGTTCCTTTAACCCAGTGTTCTCCAACCTTGGGTCCCCAGATGTTTTTGGCCTACAACTCCCAGCATGCCCCAGCCAACATAGCTGGCTGGGGCATGCTGGGAGTTGTAAGCCAAAAACATCTGGGGACCTAAGGTTGGAGAACACTGCTTTAACCAGATCATTCCATACAGCAGAGCGAAGTAAAACAATAGCGCCACCTGATGCCAGATGAAGGAATAACCACACAGTGGAGCTTCACCACACTTTAGTGCCTCCCAGTTAATGCTAATGCTCTGAATGGTGGGTGATTTGTTAATTAGGCCTGTTAACAGTTCTTAGGTTATTAAAAAGTTGAAAACAGCTTCCATAATGGACTTATGCAATAGGCATTGTAATCCAGAGGAAGGAGGCAAGGTGATCCAAAATAGTTAAAGGGAAGGAGAGCCCTACTATGTATCTGATACAGCAGAGCTAGGGGAGGTCCTCGTATCCTAGAACAGGGGGAGGCAACCACTTTTGGTCTGCGGACTGATTTACACCCCAGGATCAAGCTGGCAGGCCAGACAATGTCAAGGGGGTGGGTGGCCCACTCTGAAGCCCCCACCCTATGACATCATCCCCCCCTCCCGAACCACAAAGTTATTACTGCTCCAGGCCCTCCAGCAATCTTAGTATGTCCCTGTCTAATCCCAGAATGTTGTCTCCAGTCGGGCATCTGTTAGGGTTGGGGACTGCAAGGCTTGAGAATCACATGTTCTGACTGGGACTTAGCTGAATGAGTTTCAGGGTCTATATATATTTAGGCCTCAGAGGCACAGAAGGGAATAATAAGGGCAAGGCACAGCATTGGCTATTGCAGTTGGCAGGTGGAATTGAAAGCCTCTGCATTGGCCAGACCTGGCATAAATACTTGAGGCCTGGACTTTGCTCAATCAGCAGAGCAGTACCTTCTGCTATTGGTGACTGCTCCCAAACCCAGATCTGGAGTAAGGTCCCTGAGTTCTGTTGCTGAGGCTGAACCCTATCCCAGACCTGGATTTGGGGGGCCCTAGACAAGCACGCATATCAAAGGTTTAAGAAGAAATGATAATGGCCTGTCTAGACCAGGCTGATCTCTCGGACAATGGCCAACATCTGATTCTTCAGAGGAAGCTGCACAAGAAACGGGGTCATTGAAGAGCGAGAGAGGAGCGGGGAGAGGAAACACTGATCAATCATCTCTGTCATTTGCTTCTAGCTGCTGCTGGCAGCCAAAGCCACAGGAAAGCTTGAGTTGTGTCACCCTCTTGGCTACTGTAGAAAGAGCAATATCTTACCATTTACCATGACTTAAATAATTATTAATAGAGAAAATCGCCCACTCATAACACAGAAACTGGAAAAGCCATTTCTGTTTTAAAAACCCCTCCAATGTTTTCAAGATGAAAATGGATATGTTGCCAAGGAGATTCGAACTGTGGGAGGAGGACGTGTATGTGTGTGTATGTGTGTTTTCATAAAACTATTCTTGGAAATTTACTTTGCCTAGATTCCTTCTTTGCTGTGAATCACTTACCGTATATCTCTCCTACCCAGGTCGGTGTTTAGGTAGGCCAGCCTTACCCAACCTGGCGCACCTCCAGAGGTGTTGGACTACAAGTCCCATCATCCTCCAACAGCCTCACCATTTGGTGTGCTGGCTGGGGATGATGAGAGTTGTAGTCCAACACCTCTGGAGTGGCTCCAGGTTGGGGGAGGCTACAATAGCTGATCGTGTTCTCCATGACTGAAACTCACAGTGTGTACATTATTGTGTACAGTGGGAACAATAGGAATACTGTATCAAGAAAGATAAGAAAGAAGACTCCGAATCACACCCACTTAGCATGTTTCCTCCTGGAGTGGGCAACATGTGGCCCTCGAGATGTTTTGTCCTACATCTGGCCATCATCAGCCCTAGCCAGCATAGCCAATGGTGAGGGATCATGGGAACTGTAGGCCAAAACATCTGGAGAGCCACAAGTTGCCCTCTACAGTGATAGTGAATGAATTTCCAGCAACTCCTTAAAAGCTATCTATTGCATTCATATCACAATTGCTCAACGGGTCACTAAGCAAGAGCTTCCTGCTCCCCCCTGCTCAAGGCAGGCCAGTAAAGAGCCAGACGACTGGAGGTACAAGTCCCAGCTCTGAGGATGAAGCCAGAGTTGGAGGGGAGAAATGCAGCAGGTCCAAAGGAGGGTCAATCCAGAGACAGAGTTGGTTGTAGGCCAGGGTCTTGGTCAAGGAGCCTGGGTAAAAGGGGCTGGGATGAAGATTCAGGGAAGTGGAATGCATGCAGATAAGAAGGGAGGGAGGAGGCAGGCAGGCAGGCAGCTAGAATAAGACCTGGCCACCGCACAAACCAGACCAGACCAGAGTCTGGCCGTTGCCCAAGTGAAGGCCTAGACGCATTTATAGCCAAGAAGGAACCATCGGGTTGCTAGGTGGTGAGATGGAGGGCTATGCTGGAACCTGGGAGGAAGGCAGGGAGAATACTGCCTCAAGTGGCTTTTCCCAAGGGTCAGACCAGGAGTCTTGTGGTTTGAATCCTGGCTACCTCTGACATTTTTGTGGCATGTATCACACTTGCTTGTGTCATCTTGCGCCCACCTACCCCAGTCTGCTCTGGCCACCAATCTGCTTGCATAGTGGCTTTGCTACTACTATGAGTTAATACTCTAGGGCAGGGGTGGGCAGAAAGTAGTGTGTGTTTGCAGCGACACACACACACCCGCCAAGAATTAGTACACTGGAACAGGGGTGGGCAGAAGGTAGATTCACTGATGTTTTGAACTTCAACTCCCAGAAGCCCATGCTAGCATGGCTGATGGTCAGGAATGCTGGAAGTTGAAGTCCAAAACATCTGGAAATCTACTTTCTGCCCACCCCTGCCCTAGAGTATTAACTCAGATAAATTTCATCCATTGCAACTGCTTACCACATCTCTCTCTCTCTCTCTCTCTCTCTCTCTCTCTCTCTCAGAGGAGTCCCAATCCATAGAGATAGAAAAATAAAGTCTAGTGTCCTTCACGGTCACCGTCCTTACTGGTAACTCTGAGCTAAACTGGTTTTTCACACTTCCACGGTAAACTATGTAAGTTTTTCACCAAAGGCCAAAGTTATGCCACTCTGCGCCCATAGAGAATCATGGCCAAAGTGGATTTCAAGTTTTGGCAGAAGTTCAGGCCATGTGTCACTTGTTTCCTTTTCTATCTCTATGCCATAATCCACATTTGCTGTGTGAGCCTATACATCTCTACTCAGAAATAAGCCCCTGTGAGTTCATAGATTCATAATTATAGAGTTGGAAGTGGCCTACACAAGGCCATAGAGTCCAACCCCCTGCTCAATGCAGGAAACTAGAGGAGGGGTCTCCCGTCCAAGTAACAACCAGGCCTGACCCTGCTTAGCTTTCCATGCTCAGACAAGCTGAGCCAGCATGAGCCACAGTTCAATGTGACTTACTCCCAGGTAAGTGTGTATAGGATTGCAGCCTAAATGATCTTGTGGACTTGTCTCAGGGGACAGAAACAGTCATCTCAAGCAATGAATTGTGGGCGTATTTAACAGTGACAGAAAAATCTGACCCATCTTGTTGTTTTTGAAATCTGCTAATTTAATCTGCTGTTTTTATTGTTGGTTTATTTAAGTTTATTACATTGTAGCTTTGTGCTTGTTCTTTTATATTGTTGCACACCACCCTGAAATCAGTTTTGAGGTAGGTAGGGTGGTATAGATATATTGTTATAAAATCGAGTGTTGAGCTGGAGAGGTTCCTCCCAACTCTGTGTTTCTGGGATAGTAATAAGAGGTTGCTAAATGGTTAAACTGGTTGGACAAGTTTAGCCTGACAGATTCTCTTATATGTTATGGAGACTAGCTGATGGCTGTTCTTATCAATGGCCAGAAAATATCTGAATGGGATGCCTCCCCCCACCTCAGGAATGTGATAATTTGAGGTCTGTATGTAAGCAGGAAACAAGTTTTTTGGGCAGACAAGATCAGAAAAAGAGACAAGATGGCTGATTTGCTTTCTGCAAGGATCTGAAAATGCTGGCTGCTTGTCCCCCCTAGAAAACTGGTGGGGAGCCGGGGAATTTTGGAGGATCAAGCTGTGAAGTTTCCACCTATGCTCAGCCTTTATATTGATAAATAAATTGCAAATATTATAAAATGCCATAAGCTTCCTATGTGCTTCCAAAGGAAACTGAAGCTGAGTAGCACTGCACCCCTGGAGTTTTCACCACTGGGAAGAATGAGGGTGATGTAACAATATTTTTAAAAAACAAAATAACGAAGAGTGCAATCCACCATGAAGGGTGGCGTGCAAGCCCCATCAAAATGAGTGGGAACTGTATAAGAGCATAAGCATAGGTTTTTAAAGGAAACCCCTTGCCAAACACTCTGCATGAGCTTTCCTCAACAGGGCACCCTCCAGATGTGTTGGACTGCAACTCCCATTGTCCCCAGCCATGCTGAGGATGATAGGACCTGTAGTCTGAGACATCTCCAGGGCACCCTGTCAGGGAAGTTAAGGTCTGTCATTGAAGGCTGATCCTTGAAGGCTGATCCACACATTCTACAGCAGCCTTATTCAATCCGGCATTCTCCAGATGTGTTGGGCTCCCATAATCCACAACCATTTGGCCCTGCTGGCTTGGGGACAATGGGAGGTGTAGTCCAGCGCATCTGGAAGGTGCAGAATCTCACAAGGCATTCTGATCAGCGCAGCTAGCACGGAAGGTGGGACATTACTTTGGATCAATTAATCTGGCGTTTATAGGGATAACTTTTTCCCTGACATGGGTGGAATAAAGCTTTCGCCTATTAAACCCCAGTGATGCCAGGCGGCTGTTAAAAGCATCCTCAAGAGCGCCCCCCCCCCAGCAAAGGCGGCGGCGGCAAGAACAACCTCAAGCGCGCTCATCCCGCCCCAGTTCCTTCGGAAACCTCCCTGAGCCAGAGGAAAAGAGGAAACTGACTAATACCTCCCCCGCCCCTCCTTGACTGGTATGCTCCGCCTCCTCCCTCCGGTCATCCTGACCAATGAGGAAGCGGCTGGGCGTGGCTCCCGGGCTGTACACAGCCACCACGTGGAGCTGGGGTGGAGACTGGCATCGGCCAAGAAGGCAGAGTCAGCGGCGGCGGCGGCGCTGGAAACGTTAGCTTGATGTTCTCAAAGCAAGGAAGGAGTGGGTGGACGGGAGGAGGACTTCAGCAAGCCCTCAGCACCTCCTCCTTATCTGTCGGCCTCCCCACCACCACCACCTCTTTTACTGATTTTCTCTGGGATCTTAAAATAAAAAGTCACCCCTCCGGTCTTTTTTCCCTCCCCATCAGTATAAAGTAAGGTTGCCGGCTGGCTGTTGGGAGATCTCCATCCTCTTTCTCTCTGCAGATGGAGGCGGCCGAGCACTTTGTCACTCCTGCTGCTGCTGCAGTGGCAGCAACAGGGGCTCTTCTCTCTCCGGGCGACGGAAGCAAAGGAGCTGGATCAGGGAAATAATTTGGACAGACAGAGGAAGGCCGCCGCGCTGGCTGGGGCAAAGAAGAACCAAAAAACCCCATCAAACTCCGCCGGAGCTGCGGAGGGTTGTTTGTTGGTTCGGCCCCGGGATCATCTTGCAGGGGTCGTCCTCGCCGGCCTCTCTCCGAACCCCCAGCGCTTGTTGCGGGGGATGAAGACGCGGCCTCGAAGGAGCCTCTGCCTTTGGGCTGTGCGTGCGTGTTTGTAAGACCGCTTTACATCTTGGTCGCCACCACCAGCATGACTGATAGGCGTTGCGAGGTACCCGAAAAGTATGGCAAGAAGAACCGCAGGGTAAGAGAGGAACCGCTACACGGCTCAGGTTTTACTGAACGGTGCCGCCAAGCTTTCACGTGGCCGGGGTTTAGCCCCGGAACTTCTGTTCAGTGCCCAGGCTTAAGCCATGCAACGATTGGAGTAACTCTGACGTTGCACTCCCGTGACTGAACTCAGTGGGGCCCGCTTCTGAATAACATTGCATGTGAGGGGTGTTGCAAAGAAAACAGGGCCTCTGAGCATGTGCAGGGTGCCTTCCCCCCCAGTACCACTGGCACTGAGTGAGGGATCCGTCCATAAGGGAAATGGTGATTCTGAGCATGTGTGGAGTGCCACTGCTGTGGAACCACAGCCAGCCTTCCCACAAACATTGGGGATTAAGGGAGAGTTACTCAAGAGCAAGTGGCATAATATCCAGGGTGGTGGTGGTAATGCCACCCAACACCCACTTTAGAGTTCAATAAGTATAAGTTGTATTTGTATGGCTGTTTAGAATTTTCAAAGTGCTTTATGTGCATCTTGTAATTTTTAAAACAACCCTATAAGGTAGGTCCATATGATTATCCCCCATAGGACGATGGGGGAGGGACTGAGGCAGGGAGGGGGAGGGGCTTGTCTAAGGCTGCCAAGTAGGCAGTTCATGGCAGAGGCAAGACTCAAAGCAGGTACTTCCGCTCAGGATTAGTTATACCACAAAGCAGAGAGGTGGTCACCTTTGGCTACAGTGGGAAAGACGGAGAGAGACTGCATTCCCTTGGCACTGGAGCATCTGTACCTTTTCCCAAGAATGACAATATTCTTGAAACGACTGTGTTGTTTTATTTTGGATTCTGTTACAAGTTCTGGAGGGGGGTCTAGTAATTTGCTTTGGCGGAGGGAACAAGGCATGTAAGGGACAGATGGAGTAGGTCCAAGACACTTTGGTGCCCGAGTGCAACACCCCAATGGCACCACTGCCACCATCATTCTACCCCACCCAATAATTAACGTGGGGCACAACCCTAGGAAAGGTCTCTTACACACACCTCAGTGAAGGCTGAAGAGAGTCATGCTTTCAGTGGGGCTTCTCCATGAGAGCTTCTCGGTCACCAACTCCATCGCCTTTAATGGCTCCCAAAATCCACTGTCTGAGGCCCGTGGTAGGATCAGTTCTGGGGACCTGAGCCCAAGGCTCGCCGTTGCCATCCACTTACTTCATGGCCTTTGGGAAGCTTTAGCTCTGTGAAACATCATCTGGGCAATGGTGACCTACTTTACAGGGTTGTTGTGAAGACAAAACCTGTAAAGTATTTTGCAAATTCAAGGTTCTACCTGAATCGGGTACGGAACCTGTGGCTACTCCAGATGTTGTTGGAATTCAACTCCCATCATCCCTGACCATTTGCCATGCTGGTTGGGGCTGATCAGATCTGTAGTCCAACAACATCTGGAGGGTCAAAGGTCCCCCCCCCTCAACATAAATGATAACGTGTAACTGAGCTCCAACAAGCCACCCTGCATGCCATTTTTCTTGGTAGAAAGGTGGGGTACAAATAAAATAAATAAACAAAAAAAAGACTCTCCACTCCACACTAAATCATAGTGTCTCTGTCAGGCTGCAAACCTAAGTATCCTAATTTGAAGGTAAGTCTCTTGAAAGAGATGGAGTGGTTTATCAGGGACCACATCAAACACTCCCTGATGAACTTCCGCCGGGCTTTAAAAACATGGCTTTTCAGGCGGGAATATGGGGTGGGTTAGGATTTTTTTCTTAAACACTTATATTGTTGTAATTGTGTGTTAATTGTGTTTTAATGGTGTTTTATTGTATTTTATCTTGATTGTACATCGCCCAGGGTGGCCGGGTGACCAGCCAGGTGGGCGATTTAAAAAAATAAGAAAGAAAGAAAGAATTTCTCAGTTTGTGTTCACTATATAATGATGATGAAATAGGTGTTTGTGTCTATGTTTCAATGCCACTGAGTTGAGAAGTGGTGATTTTAATCCATGTTAGTTATAGGTTGGCCAATTCTTCAGCTGGCTCTTTATTCTGGGTCTTCAGCAAGAAGCTTGATCCGCAGACATTAGCAGGTAATGTTTCTATGCCATGAAAAGCTTTAATCTGCTGATGTCTGCAGATCAATCAGCTCTTAAAGGCATAGGAGCAGGCAAGGTTGGGTTTTGGGGGGGTCAGTTGGCAACCCAAAATTATGACAGAATTATGGCGGCAAGGGTGATGATTATTCCAGATTAATTAAACCACAAGAAATTAATCGTGTGTCACTACCCGTTCGCATTTTGCAACTAGACACAGAGATCTGAGTACAAAATGTATGTGTAATGCAATTGTTTTGAAGGATGCATTATGTTTGTAGAAACAGCCACTCTTTTCTTTTAAAATACAGATGGGGGGGGGGGGGCTCAGTCCTTTTCCAGTGATGAGCCATGTGCACTTATGACAAGCACCAATCTGCCCATGCTTGAGTCATTTAAAACTTGACATGCCGTGTCGTGTAATTTGTTTGGGATGTGTGTTCAAGGACAAAATGTGACATAAGAAGTGGCCCTTCACACCTTAGCCCTGGCACATAACGTGCAGTGGAACAAAGAAGCAAACATTGGTGCCCCATGCTCTGCCTCTGTGAAACCTTGAAGGAGAACTGGGGTCCTCACACATGGGCCCTGATCATCTGTCCACCCACAATGAAAAGGGGGTAGATGGATCATGTGACTGCGGTGGGGGAATCCATGTGTGGGCATGTAGGCCTCAGAAGGGGAGGATGTGAGAACCCGGCCAGCTTACTCCTGCTTGTGCAGCTAACTGGTGGAAGTGTGCCCCCATGTTGGTGGGGTATTTGAATTTTCCACCAATGGCACAAAAATGTCTTCAGGTGACCCAGCTGGTATCCAGATTGTGGGGTGGTTGTGCTGTTGGCAGCGTTGAATGTGGGGTGACACTCATGCCTCCCCACTAAAAAGAGGAAATGCATCACCTGAGGAAGAAGATGCCGGTTTGCAAAAGAATTGCATAGGCTAATTTATAGGTATAGATTCACATGTAGAGATAATTACTATAATGAAAATAGAAGTACAATCTGTCTCATGAGTGGGGAAAACTGGGACCAGGTGACCCGTGTGCCCACTCAGTCTGCCATCCAAGTGCAAACAACTGCAGATGGACAGCTCCGAGGCCCCTCCCCACTCTCCCTTCTTATGGTTTTCGATCTTTAAACTGGACTTGGGCTGGACAGCCCTTCGAACAGAGGATGCCTTCAAATTAGCGGACGGTCCTCTGTAAAGTAGGACACATGGACATCCTAATTTAACTTGAGCCAGAACTGGACTCCAGAACCTTAGTCTCCAAACTCAGCCCCTGAATATACAGGCCTGTGGCTCACGCTGGCTCAGCTTGTCTGAGCGTGGAAAGCTAAGCAGGGTCAGGCCTGGTGATTACTTGGACGGGAGACCCCCTCCTCTAGTTTCCTGCATTGAGCAGGGGGTTGGACTCGAGGGCCTTGTAGGCTCCTTCCAACTCCTATGATCTATGACAGTGTTCTCCAACCTTGGGTCCCCAGATGTTTTTGGCTACGCTGGCTGGGGCATGCTGGGAGTTGTAGGCCAAAAACATCTGGGGACCCAAGGTTGGAGAACACTGATCTATGAAATCTATGAATAAGCATGTGGTATAGGACCAAAGGATGCTGACTGACACTGAGTCGGCCCATTGGTCCATCCAACTCAGTATCATCGGCATGCTGACCTGCAGCGGCTCCACGGCATTTTTAGACAGGGTTGGGTTGTCTCTCTCAGCCGTACCTGGAGATGCCGGGGATTGAACCTGGGGCCCGCCTCTGCATGCAAAGTAGGTGCTTGCCACTGAGCCATGGCCCTCGGCAGAGGGCACTGCTGAGCGAGCACAGAGGGACTTTTCTTCCTCCACCCCACCCCACCCCAGTAACCTCAGTCAGCCCGCACACATCTTGGAGGAGGCGCAAAAGGCTTCCGGGGTAGAAGATATGTGACTGCTTGGCAGCTTTGAGCCCCCGGTCCGTCCCTCTTTCCTTAGAAACGAAAAACCCCGGGCGCCTGCAGCATGCACACAGCCTGTGTTGTCATCCGGCTCTTGGCAATTGCTGCCGTCTTCCCCTCCAGTTGCCAGGAAGTCTCTCGTCAGCATCTGGCCAGGATGGAGGGGGGACAGCAAGGTGCCAGGAAGGGAACACGCACTTCCCGTGTTTCCCTTACCCCCGGCTGCCTTCTCCCTCTCTCTCCCCCTCTCTCTCTCTTTCCCCAGCCTCACTCTCCTCCTTTGCTTTCTCGTTGCAGGTTCATCCAGTGATGGATCACAAAGCCACGCTCACAGCCCCCTGCTCCCTGGGACCCTGAGACATCGCCCTTGGTACCCAGAGCAAGTGTCTGTCTCAGTCTCTCTCTCGGGGTCCCTCTTCTTCATTTTCCGCTCCCCCCCCACCGCCGCCGCAGACTTATCTGGATGCCTGCTTCCCACGGACCCGCTCCTCCCTGGCCCCTGCTCCAGCACATCCTCTCCAGCGGTGTTGGATAGACTGCGCTTGGAAGGATCAACGGAAGGGTTTCTTCAGGCTGAGCCACACGTTGTGGCTCTCCTCGGCCTACAGAGCCCTGCTGGCGACTCCGAGGGCAGCCACGGCACGAGGTTTGTTTTGGGGGAGCAAAGCCGGCTGGATGTACACGGAGGAAGGGTCATCCGGCTGCCTCGGAAGTGGCAGGTTGTTCCTTGGGTAGCGGCATCTGGTCAGCCACCCCAGGAAGGGGTACCCCGAGCAAGGTGGACCAGGATCCCACACAGAGAGTCCGGGAAGCGGCATTTTTCCACAGAACAAATCATTTCGGGAGAATTTTCCACGCGCGTCTTGTCTCCTCCAGACCTTTGCCTTGCGAGACACCCCCAGGATCTAGTTGCCAATTCATACCCTCCTCTCTGGTTTAGGAAGGCTGCAAACTGTTCCTCTCCCAGCAAGGAGACAGAAAGATGACTTCCACGCCCGGAGTAACGTCCCATGGTGCCCTCCTCTTCGCTTTCTAGCAAAAGATGTTTCGTTGCAATGGATCAGGTCAGACCTTGTGCGTCGGCAATGTGATGTAGAAATTTCTCTGGCACAAAGATAACTGGGGACTTCCAGTCCTGAGTTTGGAACCACTTCCTGAACTCTGGGAAAGTTTCAGCTGCAGTCTCCCCTTGCAGGCACTGGAAAAGCAGAGACGAGCAAAGGGACGGGTGTCTCTTCTGGTATCTGCCCATTGCATTGTCATGACTGGGGAAATTCAGAACGTGCTCTGAGTTTTTGCCAGGCTTTGTGTGGGGATTCTGACTGCGGGGATTCTGGCCATCTGGAACGTGGCTTGTAGCCACATGGAAGACCTGGGCAAGTCCACGTCATGGCTGCAGGCCGAGTTGGCCTCCCCTTCTCCGTGCCTGCATATTCTCGACTGCCGAAGCCGGGAGCTATACGATTCGTCCCACGTGGAGCGGGCGCTGAGTGTGGCCCTCCCCGGATTGCTGCTACGGCGTCTCCGAAAGGGGAATCTTTCAGTCCGATCCTTGCTGCCTGGGCCTCCACAGGGCCTCAGGGATAACCCTGTATTGCTGTATGACGAGGGGACTCTCCAGCTCCCCCGATGGGGGGGGAATCGGGAGGAGGATGAAGAGTCAGTGCTGGTAACGCTGCTGCAGAAGCTCCGGGAGGAAGGTTGCCCGGCCTACTACTTGCAGGGTAGGTGTGCTGGGGGGAGGCGTGATTTGTGAAGGGAGGAGAGAACCCAGGGGCTGTCCTACCTATGGCAACTTTCTGGATCAGTTCTTCTCTGGCAGAGCAGGGAGAAGGTGGAGCCCAGAGCCGGGAATATGGTTGCCAGATTGCAACCCGGACATGTCCTCTTTACCTTTTTTAATTTGTTGCTGAATCGGGAGATAAGGCAACTACAGTTTCTCCCGTGCCTCCCTGGACTGAGGTGTGCTTCCTCCCTGGCTGGTCTACCAAGTGGGGATTGCAAGTGGGCAGCAGGGAGCGGGCAGATGAGAGGACCAGGCTAGGAAAATTGGTGGGAGGAAGCAGCGGCTGCCGCCTCTCTCAGTTCAGTGGTTGATTGAAAAGCAAAGAGGGAATCTCTCCACTGGGCTAGGGAGGCCTCTGGTTTGACCGGATGCATGTCTCCTTGCATCTTTCTTCCTGGCAACCTGTGCCAGCAAAGTTGGCCTAGATCGGCCTTCCCCAACCCAGGGCCTGCCAGAGAGTTTGGACTACAACTCCCATCACCCCCAGCAGGAGTTGTAGTCCAACACATCTGGAAGGCACCAGGTTGCAGAAGGTTGCCCAAGATAATTGAGTCAGGTCTGCCCCAGTGCAGGCAGTGAGTCTCTGGGGTCTTTCATAGATTTCATAGATCACAGAGTTGGAAGGAGCCTACAAGGCTATCGAGTCCAAGCCCCTGCTCAGTGCAGGAAACTAGAGGAGGGGTCTCCCATCCAAGTAATCACCAGGCCTGACCCTGCTTAGCTTTCCACGCTCAGACAAGCTGAGCCAGCATAAGTCACAGGCCTGTATTGGCCAGAGGACTTCTCCAGCTCTGCTCCTTGAACTCCTTTTAACTGGGGACGCCACTTGTGACACTTTCTGCATGTGAAGGATATTTTCTGCTGCTGAGCCATTTCCCCTCTCCAAAGCTGGAAGGGGCAGCCAAGGAGAAAGGAAAACTGCAGTGGGATGGATCAATTCACTGCTTTCAAAGTAGGAGTGTTCAGGGCTTAGTATTTAGGGCTGCTATTTCTTCTCCGGCCTTGCTTCTGTAGCACCAACGGCTGCTTGAAGTACAGGAATTCAGCAAGTGGAGCTTTTCGTCCTCACTGCATCTGCACACTCTCAAAATATTTGCCTGCTGCTTGTCACCCAACTCTTAAAGGCACCAGAGGAGGCTCTGCCCGGATGTGGACGTGGGGGGAGTTGACAACCCAACACAGGCCTTCCCTGGGAAACTTCACCGGCAGCTGTACAAGCTTATCAAGCTGATTTTTGCATAACTTTAGGCTGTTAACAGCACAACAGCAAGCCAGGTGTTTTCTTTTTCCTGATCAGTTGGCAACTCCAATAGTCTTTTTGGCAAGTGTGGTTTGGACTTGGCTCATGGCACAAGAGAGTGCCGCTCCAGTCCTTACTACAGTTCATAGGAAGCCCCTGACTCTGTCCCCCTGCCTGGTGCCTTGCTCTGTGCGCCTGTTCGGGAGATCCCTGCTGCCTGTTGGGGCAAGCTTGTGCTAGAGCAGGGCTCTCCAACCTTGGGTCCCCAGATGTTGCTGGCCTACAGCTCCCAGCATACCCAGCCAGCATGGCTAATGGCAAGGGATTCTGGGAGCTGTAGTCCAGCGACATCTGGGGACCCAAGGTTGGAGAGCCCTGCCAACCTGGCGCCTTCCAGATGTATTGGACTGCAACCCCCAGAATTCCCAGCCAGCACGGCCATTGGTCCAGCACACCTGGAGGGTGCCAGCTTGGGGAAGGCTCCTCTAGATCTCATTGACTGACTGGTTGGTTGCAGGGTTGAAATCTGGAGATTCAGGGCCAAATTTCATGCGCCGCACAGCAACCTTGACACAACTTCCCCCCCCCCCCCCCTGAAAAGCATAAAGTAGTCTCTTGGCTGTCATCTTTGAGCAGAGCATGGGCTAAGGTGGCCATATGCAAAAGAGGAGAGTGCTCCTGTGCCTTTAATAGCTGTGTAGATGAGGGAACCTCAGCCAGGTGGCTGGAAATGATGGAAGTTGCAACCCAACACATCTGAAGGGCATCAGGTTGGGAAGGCTGGTCCAGGTGCCTGCATTTCCCCCCACCCACCGACTCCGGAACACTGAAGACTAGAAACTTGCTCTTTAAAAAATGTTGAAAATCCCTGAACCGTAGGAGCTACAGAAGCTGTGTTATGTAATGCACGATAAGCTGCTACGTAGATTTCTAGGCAACAACCTGGAGGAGGGCTTGGTGGGCTGGATTGGGGGTGGACTGGTTCAGTTATCCTTTCTGAGCGCTTCTGATATTAAAGGTGCAAGAAGGGTTCCCTGTGGAGGGATCCACTCCTCTTAGCTCAGGGCCTGGCAAAGTCCATGTGGATACTTTAAATTCTTTAGGACCTAGGAACATAAGAGTTGGAAGGGGCCTACAAGGCCATCGAGTCCAACCCCCTGCTCAATGCAGGAAACCAGAGGAGGGGTCTCCCATCCAAGTAATAACCAGGCCTGACCCTGCTTAGCTTTCCACGCTCAGACAAGCCGAGCCAGTGTGAGCCACAGGCCTAGTACCTCTTCCGTATGTGTTACTAAACACCAGGCATTCCTGTGGGGTGTTTGAACAGAAATACAACAGGGGTTGTCTTTCTACCATGGAGATGCTGCAATGGGCAGTTTCCCCGTCATGAATGATAAAGCCTCTATCAAGAAGAAAGGCTTCTTCTTGACAGAAAAACCCAACAGCTGGGTGGGAACCCACTCACACTCCACTCTTCTATTGCTGAGGCCAGGAGGTTGATATGAGGTTGCCAGGTCCCCTGAGGCTCAGACTCTGAGGTCTAAGGTAGGACTGGCATCAAGGTTCAGCATGGTCGGGCACTTGACGAGGGCCCACATCCCAGCGGGGGCCCACCGACAAGAGTCCCCTGAACCTGCTCCTCTTCACCATGGCAACCTGCTTGTTTACCGGCTGCCTCTCACTCTGGCCCAGACAGCGATGGTGGTGAGAAGGAGGAACAGTAGATGCCTCTGCCTACTTGGTCAGTGACTGGCTCTCTGCCTGGCCAGAAAGCAGGTGATAGCAATGATGAGGAAAAGGAGGCAGAGCAGCAGCAGCTGGTGACAATGGCAGTGAAAAGGTAGACTCACTAAGCGAGGGAAGCCATTAACAGACAGTGTCTTGCCCAGGGGCCTCCAGAAACCTGGAGCTGATCTAAGGAATGGTAGTTTATATGCCAGGAGAGTGAGATGGGCTAGAGATGGCAGCTTGTGGGTCTGGAGAAAAACCTAGACCCGACTTGTGTGTAGGATTCAGCATCTTGAGAATATCAGCTTGCTTGCTTTTATTTTAAAAAAGCAAGTTTCTAGCCCTTATGGTTGTAAAGTTACGTTTGAAAGTGTGCGGGCAATTGCTGCCAAAACCTCAGAAGCCAGAAGAATTGCCAAACAAGGCTTCTAGTGCACAGGGACGGCACTTTGGTGCCCTCTGTAGCTTCTTGCCCCCTCCCTGTGACTAGCAAAACCAGAATAAATCCTGCAAAATAATAAGAATTGCAAAAGAAATTGTCCAGTTTAAAAAGAAATCAAGCACATTTGCTCAACTGGAATGATTCATACAGGTCACAGAATGCAGCTTTTCTCAGTACAGAATTTAACTTCCCTGGGAACAGAATATTAAAGTACATGGATATATGGGTGGGCCTTTCTGGCTTGTGGAGGGGGGGGGATATTCTCTCCGTTCAGACAACACGGTAACCCACACTCAAGGCTTGAGCATGGGTTGAGTGTGGGTTGTCATTGAACTGTGAGTTGTTGTTGAAAGGTGGGTTATCATGTTGTCTGAACCCAGCTGAGGTCACAAACCAAGGTGAACAACCCACAGTTCCTAGGTTGTTCGTGGTTAACAAGCCATGGCGTGTTAGCGCAGCTGGGTTCAGACAACACGATAACTCACGTTTCAATAGCAACCCATGGCTCAACAACCCATCCTCAACCCTTGAGTGTGGGTTATCAGTGTTGTCTGAACCCAGTCTCCGTGACAAGGTTTGGGAACCTCTGATGTCAGCGTTGTAATCCTGCATATAACAACGACTGGTGCTCTCTTGTTTGTCCTTCCTGCAGGAGGCTTCCATAAGTTCCAGGCTGAATGGCCACACCTTTGCGAGACCAACCTGGACGCAGCCAGTGCCAGTAGTTCGCCTGGGCCCCCGGCAGCTCCCGTTGTGGGGCTGGGTGGCCTGAGCCTCAGCTCGGACTGCTCAGATGCCGAGTCGGAGCTCCTGAGCAGCGGCATGGAGTCGGAAGGGGCCAGCCCCCCCTCCTTCCCTGTACAGATCCTACCCAACCTCTACCTGGGCAGTGCCCGCGACTCGGCCAACATGGACACTCTGGCCAAGCTGGGCATCCACTACATCCTCAACGTCACGCCCAACCTGCCCAACCTCTTTGAGAAGAACGGCGACTTCCATTACAAGCAGATCCCCATCTCGGACCACTGGAGCCAGAATCTCTCCCAGTTCTTCCCCGAGGCCATCGAATTCATTGGTGAGTGAAAACAGGCAACAACACCCCCATCCTGGCTACCTATGCAGGATTTTTTTTCCTGTGGCTATCATATGCTGAAGAAGTCACAAGAGTAGGCCTTCAGCTGGCAATCTGAAAACCAATTCACATGAGTCTTGTGAAGCATTTGAGTGAATATGGTTTGTGGGTTTTGGGGTTTTTTTGTAAGCGGAGATTGAAACGGTTGTCTGATTGCCTGACCTTGGTAACTGGTAGCCCTTGAGCTAAATGCAGCCCAGTTGGTTCCTACAACTCACCCATGGGTCTGACAGAAGTACCCTTTTAGTCCTAGTCAGTCTCTCCACAGCTGATTCATATGGGAGGAAAACCCTCGAAATGCACAATGTTGTACAAATCGCAGGGTTTTCTACAACATATTTGGGAAGGATCCAGTGGTGCCCCTGTGCTAGTGCTTTTGACATTGCACTAGCAGAAGCCAATGCTGGTGCAATATCATTAGTGCTTGCTAGTGTGACGGGTTTCTTGGGAAATCCATTGCGCTAGCATATGGGCACCAATGGATCCCTCCCTCAGTCTGGAACTTTCTGCAGTCAGTACACTGGGGCTTGCAAGCAAGAAAAGAGCTCCTTGCCACTGTTTATTTTATTTATTCATTTTCTATACTGCCCAGTAGCCGGAGCAATCTGTTCTCTGCTTCCAGCATTCGTACCTGGATTGGCCAGTCCAAAGGCTTCGTATTGCTTGACAATCACAAGGGCCAATGCAGTACCTCCCAGTTCCTTTCTGCTCCTGAAGAAGGCTCTAGAGGCCTAATCCATTCACACAGTCCTGGGTAGCTTACCAGGCAAAGCCCCTAGAACTTGTGAGGCCCCAAAGTCAAGCCCTGGATAGATCACTGGTCAATGGTTGACCCCCGTGTTTTCACCTCCCGACTGCCTCTTACCCTGTCGCTGATGTACCCACCTTCCACATCTTTGGCGGGGCATGCAGTAAATAAGGATCCAAGCCTATGCCGGAACGACAAGTGGGTGCCTGGCCCAGAGAGGGCAATGCAGAATGGCGGTCACTCCAGGCTTCTCACTCTCATGGCCCTTTCAGAGCATGGCACCCACAGATGACTTTCAGGTAGTTTGTGCTGATTTCCAGCCATGCTGTCCGGGAGTAGGAGTCGTGGGCACATTGATGGCACCACTTCAGCCCAGGTTTTTGCATACAAGTGGCGATGTTTAGTTCATGAACTGACTAGATGAATCAATTCAAAAATCTTTTGCTCAGTTAAAAGAAAGTGCCTCTGATTAATCAGATGGATTTCTGTTTTAAAAAGATCAAACTATTTTTAACCCAAGTGTTTACAAAAACACCATGCTGACATCTTAGCAGAGGCGTCATCTTAGAAGAGGCATTCCCCGCCTCCCTCTGTTCAAGAGAGTCATTGGGTTGCAAAATAAACGTACAATTTGGAATGTGAGTGGGCCAGTCATTAAACAAAAGGCCCGGCTTTGCTCGGCCAATGAAATTTCCACAAAGGAAATCCTTCTTCTTATGCTTCTAGGGGGTCAGCTGACCACATGAATTGTACACAAGCCTGCACTGAAGGTACTCCCGACCAAAAGGTGCAATGTGCAGGCAGACGCACAATCTATCCAGGACCTGCCTTCCGCAAGGCTGCAAAGAAGGCAAATGCAATTTTGGGCTGTATTAATAGAAGTATAGCTTCCAAATCGCGGGAAGTGATAATTCCCCTTTACTCGGCACTGATTAGGCCTCATCTTGAGTACTGCGTCCAGTTCTGGGCACCTCACTTTAAGAAGGACATAGACAAACTGGAGAGGGTTCAGAGGAGGGCAACAAGGATGATAAAGGGACTAGAAACAAGGCCCTATGAGGAGAGACTGAAAGAACTGGGCATGTTTAGCCTTCAGAAGAGGAGACTGAGGGGAGATATGATCGCACTCTTCCAATATTTGAAGGGATGTCACACAGAGGAGGGCCAGGATCTCTTCTCGATCATCCCAGTTTGCAGGACACGGAATAATGGGCTCAAGTTACAGGAACCTAGATTCCACCTAAACATCAGGGAAAATGTCCTGACTGTCAGAGCAATAAGACAATGGAATCAACTACCTAGGGAGGTGGTGGGCTCTCCCACTCTGGAGGCATTCAAGGTGCAGCTGGACAGACATCTGTCAGAGATGCTTTGACCTGGATTCCTGCATTGAGCAGGGGGTTGGACTCTATGGCCTTGTAGGCCCCTTCCAACTCTACTTTTCTATGATTCTATGATTCTAAGAAGTTTGCGGAAGGTTCCTCCACCCAGTTTTGGGGGTTCTCCCCACACACACACACCACAGCTCACCCCATTCAGCAGGGTCTCCTGACTCTCTGTGTAGCATTTGCAGGGGGCTGGAGCAGCTGCCATGGGGAGGAGTGGGCAGGGAAGTCCACTTCCGCCAGCGCAGTTGATTCAACTTGAATCTGGATCTAACCCATGTGGTTTAACTCCCCCTCCCCAAACTCTGTGGTGCCCTACTCCACTTGTCCGGAAATGGTCACCCAGGCACATGACTGTATGCGCTCAGTCACGTGCCCACCAATGGATGCATGACACAATCTTTTCCTGGAATCTAAGTGATGAGTGACGTGACCTTTTCTTATTTCTATGATGTGATGCTTCTGTAGATCTGCTGCCCACATGGTAAAGAAACCACCTTCCCAGTGCAGGTGGCACCATGAAGCTCAGCAGCCCAATGGCAGCCAAGCTGAGCTTCCAGTGGTCAGGGAATGAGTGCCCCCCCCACCGCTCCCTGCCTTTGTCCCATGGTTGCAACCAGTGCTTTTTTTCTGGAGAAAAAGGTGAGTTCCACCAGAAAAAAAGCCCTGGTTGCAACCATTCTGTGCTTTCTTGAACTTCCTGTCCTGGTCTTCTAATGGCAATTTGTATGCCCTTCTCTTCTGCTATGTTCAGTTCTCCCTTGGGCTGCCCACATCCTTTTGCCCCCAGCCTTCCAAATTCTTTGCAAGCCTGAGTTCTGAAACTGGAGCCAGAAAATAACGATTTGCATACGATCTTCTGAGCCTAGATTTTATATTTCTTAGCTGCCGGAACGCACCACAAGCCGCCCACCAGGACGCGCCGCAAGCACCCCGTCCTGGCTCTCGGGGTGCTCGCGAGCTCCAGCGAGCACACACACCCCGCTGCTCGTCCCTCTGCTTGCTTCTCCGATGAGCATTTTAGTAAAGCCGGAAGTGACGCGACTGGTCTCCCATCGCGTCACTTCCTGGTTCTGCGGCGCTGCCGCCCGGGCCGCACAGCAGGATGAGCGGTGGGAGACCCCACCACCCCCGGTCCATGGAAAAATTTATTCCACGGGACCCGGTCCCTGGTCCCAAAAAGGTTGGGGATCGCTGTAAACCATCCCAAGTAGCCATAGCTTGCACTAGGGTTTAGAAAACCCTAGTAGGCTTAGCGTTGCGTCCAAACCCTTCACAAGCCAAAAAGGCACAGAGCCCCTTGGCCAGAGCGAAAAACAAGTGCTGCCTCTCTGGCCGATGACAGCCGGCCAAGTGCTCAAGTGGCACTTGGCCGGCTGTCATCGGCTTCCCCGCGCGCTCCTGCTGACTGTCCTGCACTGACAGGAGCGTGCGAAACGGGCACTGGGGTCTGCCGCCATGCACCTCCTCTTGCTTGATGAGGAGGAGGCATGCGACAGCGGCAGGGTCTTCCGTGTGCCCTTTTCCCCAGCAGGAAGAGGCCACACAGCCGCCACCATCATGTCACTCCCTAGGAAGGGTGGGTTTAACCCGCCCTTCCTAGGAAGTGATGCGGCAGCTGTGAGGGGGGGCTGCCGCGCATGCCAGCTCGTCACCCTCCTCTTGCTGGTTGTTGTGGCGCCCCTGGGCACCTCACAGAGCGAGAAGAGGGGGGACTTATTCTCTCAGAGCTTCAGAGCATATGTGGCGTAATGGTTAAAGTGTTGGACTGGGACTCGGGAGTTCCAGCTTCTAGTCCCCACTCGGCCATTAATCTCACTGGGTGACGTTGTGCCAGTCACTGACTCTCAGCCTAATCTACCTCACAGGGTTGTTGTGAGGATAAAGTGGAGGGGAGGACTATGTACACCACCTTCGGCTCCTTGCAAAAAGAAAACTGGTGGGATATAAATATAAATAATAATAATAATTACACATTCAAGCCATAAGGACTGGCTTCTTTTTTTAAAAAAGTGATACCTGGGATTTTCAGGTAGCTGAATTCTGCACTTGTGAGGCTCCAAATATATGCAGCCCTGCCCTTAACCTGAGCTTTCCACCCACCCCATGTCATTCCCCCCCCCACCTCCATTCTCCTGCCCTTCTACCCCATCCTCGTTTTTTTCCATATCCCAACCTTACAGCTGCCAGTTTGCAGGAAGGTAAATATAATTCATCTCTTGCCCCTTTTAAAAAATATCTGCAGATGAGGCCCTGTCTCGGAACTGTGGTATCCTGGTGCACTGCTTGGCGGGGATCAGCCGCTCAGTTACCGTCACCGTCGCCTACCTCATGCAGAAGCTCAACCTGTCCCTCAACGACGCGTACGACCTGGTGAAGCGGAAGAAGTCCAACATCTCGACCCAACTTCAACTTCATGGGGCAGCTGCTGGACTTTGAAAAGTCGCTGGGGCTTAGCCGGGGCAGCCGGTGCCCTGCTGCGGGCCAGACCTGCTTCTTCACCTCGCCGACCGATGACAGTGTCTTCGAGTTGGACCCCACGTAGTAGAGGGGCCAAAGGGTGCTGCCGGCCTCGTGTCCTCCTCCTGCTCTTTGGTTCCCTACCTGCCTGCCCTGGTGGCAGAGCCCTTTGGGACCAACAGAATACCTCACGCCAGAGAGGGAGGCGCCTCTTTCAGAACCAACTGCCACTTCCAGAGAAGGTTCGCGTTGCCTTTTGTGTTCTCTGGTCCGTCAACAGCGATGTGGTGCACCAGACCCATCTTGCAGCTAAGTTGACATACCAATAACCAAAGACCCCTCTCTGCCTCCCTCTGCCCAAGAGCCCTGTAAAGATTGAGAGCCCACCCACTTTTCTGGAGCCTGCTCTTTCTGGAGAGTTTGCTCTGGGTATCCAGCATGTGGAACATGATCCAGATCGCCCCGTTTAAATGTAAAGATTTGGAATGGGCTGTGTCGGGGCTGGAACCTGCTGGTTGCTAATGGCGTCCATCTTATATAGAATCTGTATTTCCTTCCCCACTCCATTCTACAGCCATAATTTTAGAAACTGAGTTGGAGATCTACAAGCTCTCCTGCGAGAATCCTCCCTACGTGGGACTTCTGGTTCTAGAGTGACATCTTTCAGCGTAAGGAAGTGGGGAACAAATCTACCATGGCAGTTCTGGAATGAACCAAGGTCGGAATCCTGCATCTTGGGAGGTGAGAGAAGTTCCTCAGCTGTCTGGTGTTAGAGCCCAGGTTGAACCATAACATCAAAACAATGTTGCAGCAAATATATAGCCTGAGACTCTAGAATTGCCTTAAGAAGCGGCGTCTCTACCATGACTGGTGGTACCAGAAACTGTAGAAGAAGGATTGAGATTCCGCACCTTTTTATCTTGGGCATTGGACCTCTGGTTCTAGGAATTAATCCCACTAGGCCCAACCCCCAAAGCCTCCAAAAGTGGGGCACCTAAGAAACCTCTAGTGCTGTGTGCCAGGTCAGGAACCTACAGCTCTGGATGCAGGCTCAGAAGCTTGCATGATGACCATACCTCATCCATCATCCCTACAACTTTGGATGCCCACCCCGCCCCAAAAGCGGCCCAGCCAGCCACTCTGCTGCTCTCCCAGCTATTTAGGTAAAGCAAAAGGAAAATGTGTGTGGGGCTGGAAGCTCTGGAGCAGATCTGCCTCAGGGAGCCAGCTGGGAGGCCAAAAAGACAACAGGAGGGGAGTGATTGGTTGCTGCACACAGGTGGAGAAAGTGGAGCAGCTCTCCGTTCACTGTGTGTGTTTGTACAAATTTTGAATGTGTGTTCGTGTGTGTGCCTTAATGCCTGCATGTCAGCAAGTGGACCTGTGTAGTGCGTGTTCTAGGCCGTGTCTGCATAATGCCTGCGTACAAGGCTTCATTTGTGCCCAGGCTTATGCCCAGATCTTTAGGGCTGGAACTTGTTTTCAGTGCCAGGGCTCAGTCCAGGGACACAGGAAGTAATAACAAAGAAGACGGCACCTCTGAGCATGTGCAGAAAAATAAATAAAATCCGAGAAATAATACGTAGATGTACTGTGCAGTGTGTTTCCCTCCCCACCAAGATGCCACAGCCTGTCCTCCCATGCATCTGCAATCTAGGGGCAGACTTTCTGGGTTAAAGAAAGGATATGACTTGTAAGCAAGCTTGAACCTTGGCACGTCTTTCTTTCTTTCTTTATTTTAACTAAGGCTGCAGTCCTGTACACGCTTACGTGGGAGTAAGTCCCATTGAACTTAATAGGGCTTATTTCTGAGTAGACAGGTAGAGGATTTCACTGCAACTTAACCACTGCCTGTATGTGCATGTGGTCAGAAAATATGTCCAAGGTCCAATGGACCGTATCCATTGAAGGCTATTACCCTCACTTATAAACTGTGGATCTTCTGAGCTGTGTCTATGTTGCGATTCCACAGGAGTGCAGAAGAAGCACAGAATGTGGTATTGTCTGAAGAATTCAGCTTCCGGAGAATTCTTTCTTCTTTCTTTCTTTAAGCAACTTTCTAGCCGCCCTCTTGGCTATAAAGATATGTGCCTGTGGGCAACGCTTGCTGAAATAATCTCCAGGAGCTGCTGAATAAGATTTCAAAGGATAGGGCTTCAGTGCTCCGCATAGCTTCTGGCCCTTCTCTATGATTAGCCAAACCAGAATGAATTGTGCAAAACAGTCAACAAAAGTTGCAAAATGTTATGCAAAATATGGCAATTATGCAAATTTGCTCAACTAGCACAATGTGTGTGGGTTGTAGAATTAAGCTTTGCTTAAAATTTGGATTGCCTGGACACAACTTCCTTCTTGTGCAGCCTGCACACAGCCCCCTCTGTACGCGCAGATGCAGGTCTGTCAGGTGGAGCTGTGAGTTTATTTTTATTTTTCCTTCTGTCCCCGTCCCCATCCCCCGCTTTTTTTTTTTAATGGCAGCTGGGGAAGGGTTGTCCTTTTAAAAATATATATATGGTTGGCATCCCCCATCTCTTTGTTTTTCAAATGAATGTAAATGGCTCTGGAGCTGACAGGGAGGTGGGCTGCCCTTGCCATGGGGGCAACACAGTCACTTCAATAAAGCAGGACTTTAAACAATACAAAGAAGTGTGAATTTGTTGTGGGGGGGGAAGTAGGTGGGAAAAGGTGACCCTGATGAGAACCTGTTCACATTCCCAAGAACTAACCCAAGATAGCCACTGAGCCAATTGGGCGTGATTACAGTCACCAAGTGAGCAGTGGTAAGGGGGGGGGACCCCTTTCAAGCCTAGTAAGGGGGAGGAAATATGAGATAGGAGATATTCCCAGTCCGTAGGATTTTGTGCTAAAATTAGGATTATAACCGATCCAAACATATGTAGGCACTGAACCAGTAGAGCAATCTTCCCCAGCCCAGTGCCCTCCAGATGTGTTGGACTATCGCTCCCATCTTCCCCAGCCAGCACAGCCAATGGCCCGCTGACTTGGATGATGGGAGTTGTAGTCCAACACATCTGGGAGGAGCCAGGTTGGGGAAGGCTGACTTGAAGTCATGAAGCCTTGCATGGTCTTAAAAAAAAAAAAAAAAAATGGGGTAGAGGAAGAGGCACAGTCCTAAATGGATTAGGCTCCGCTAAGTGTCATGCGGGTTTCAGGTTACTACATCTTGGGACTGCTGGAATGAAGAAACACATAATTCCTCCATTTTGTAAAATATAAAATCCAATATAAAATTGTTACTCAGCTTTGTTTCCACTGGAAGCAGTGGCCCTCAAGGTAGCTCACTAGAATTAATTTATTTTTTAATCTATCAATGGATAGTGCTGAGAGAGGGCAGTAGGAGGGGTTGAGACAAAAAGGGTAGCAAAGGATGGATGTGAGCAAATGCAGCTACACTTAAGTTCAGGGGTAACCCAGATCTGTAAGTGATCTTAAGTGCGCATCTCTCGTCTGGAGTGGCAGAAGAGAGAGCCCTGTTTTTGCCTGCAGCTCAGAGAAGCCGTATCTAGGAAATTAGTAGAAGATGGAGGCCTGAGGCGAGCGATCATAGGAAGATGCCTTAAAGAAATTGTTCCATCTAGCTCAGTACACTCACTCGCTGGCAGCAATACTCTAGGCTTTCACACGGGGTCTTTCCCAGCCATCCCTGGATATGCCAGGAATTGAACCTGGCACCTTGCAAAGCATGAGCTATTTCCCTTCCCCTATGGGTGTGGGTGACACACGTTTTCCCAGTACTCCCTGTTTTGTCTGTACTATGTGCCTCTCTGTTCCTGCCCACTTCCTGGAATCCCAGGACATTTAGTGGTTAATTTCTGCTTATAACGGGAGTGTGGGGTCTAGTGCAGCCTTCTCCAAGCGGGTGCCCTCGGGACATGTTGGACGACAGCTCCCATTATCCCCTAGCCAGCGTGTCCATTGGCCATGATGGAAGTTATCGTCTAACACAGTGTTCTCCAACCTTGGGTCCCCAGATGTTTTTGGCCTACAACTCCCAGCATGCCCCAGCCAGCGTAGCTGGCTGGGGCATGCTGGGAGTTGTAGGCCAAAAACATCTGGGGACCCAAGGTTGGAGAACACTGGTCTAACACAACCCGAGTGCATCAGGTTGGGGGAGGCTGGTCTAGTGGTTAGAGAAGAGAGAGCCTTCCTTCCTGAGTGTGTGCTGAGATGGGAGGCATCAGGATCAATAACATCTCTTCAGATCCAGAGTGCTTGCCCAATGTAACCGTAGTAGGAATGAAAGTACTCTGGGAGCGAGTGCCATGGAGGGAAGCAGTTCAGGGAAACAAAAGGGCAAAGAACTGAACCCCCACTGCGCAGCAGCCATTTTTAGGGCAGTTGTAATCAGTTGTACGGTGTGAGGTAAAATTTGCTTGCTCCACACTCCAGACTCCTGTCACATTGCTTCACAAAGTTGGCCGCAGCAGATATGACAACTACTAACACTATTCTACACCACAAAGCCTGACTATTCCCGCATCAATAACGGAGGCAGCTTAACAATGGAAGTTTCTGTCTTCCTCTCCACACACACGCACACACACGCCCCGCAAACCAACTTCTCCTCCCTGCACCTTCCTTACACAGAGAGGTACAAAAGATGACCAGTCCAGAGTAAAGCTACCAACACCCAGCAACATTAATATTTTGCTGCACTGCAGCCCGCTGGAAAAGAGGTCCAGAGCCCAGAAACATGACTGACAATGGAGGCCAGCAGCCCAATAATGGGAGCGTTGGATGCTACTTTCTGCAGGGCAGGAATTGTTACTCATAAACAGATTAGCAGCTTTCTGCTGGGAGATGGTCAGGCCAAGACAGCCTGACCATAAGCCTGACTGAACCCCAGAACGTGGGAGGCAAATTCTCTTGCCGCTGTGGCATCCTTCCTCCACTCTCTTCATGGGGTGCCCCCCCCCTCGCTCAGTGGCCTCCTCTGGTGGCCAGGGAACAGCACCTAAGATGGCACTGGTATTTCAGAGCGGCCTGGTTCTCTCAGGAGGGGCCATCTCGAAAAGGCCATGTCCTTGCCAGAGAACCCGCTGCTTTAGGAAACTGATGCTCACTTGGATCCATTTCCTCAGCCACCAGAGTGGGAGAAAGGGCAGGGGCGCCAAAGCTGTGATGGGGAGATGCGGAGCAGAGAAGGTGGATGGAAATCTCGGCTTCGGGCAGATTGCGGATGGGAACGGCTCCAGGCTGCCAGTGGCGCCTCTTTTTTCAGGCCCCCTTGCTGGCACACCAGCTGCCCCTTAAATCTGCGCCATTTTGAACCGGGGAGCCTATTTCTGTTTCAAGCTTCAACCCAGATTTGCTGTTCCCTTTTTCAGCACAGTGCTTGGTTCAGCTTTAACGCAAGTTTCCTCCCTTGGCTCTCTTTTCCCACTCTTCCCATCTGTGCCTGCTTCGTGTCTTTGGATATATATTATTTTTTTAAAATAATCTCTCTCTCCTACTCAGTTGCCTGGTAACCAGTCTCTTTTCTGTTCGGGGAAGAGGGTGCAGTGGCGGGGAAAGTAGCTTTAATCCTGGGGGGTGCCCACACTGGGCTTTCCCTCCCACCAGTTCTCCCCCCCCCCCCCCGTGCTTCTCCTTTCTCAGGGAGCCGGGGAAAGGGTACACTGCAACGTACACGTGACCTTTGTTGTCGGAACGCACAACATACAGGGGTTGGAGTCAAAATGGATCCTGGTAATGTCACTGTGCTGACAATTCCACCAGGTTGCAGAGGGGCAAAATTTCCCCCGCTAAAAACAGAAAGCCTGCAAATTAGACATCACATCTAGGCCCGTCGTCAGGCAGGTCCAATCAGCATACCGGCTCAGAGCACTAGGAAGGCCCAGCCCCAGGACTCTGGGCCGGCCCTACCATTAGGCAGAGTGAGGCAGCCACCTCAGGCAGTAGATGCTGGGAGGCAGCAGCAAGGGGTTGGAGGAGAGCTGTGGCCCTGGCCTGTGCCCCCCTGAGCTAGCCTGCAGCCTTCATGCTTTTTATTTTTTATTTACTATATTTATACCCTGCCGCTTTTCCTGCATTTTATCCTCACAACAACCCTGTGAGGTTGGTTAGGCTGAGAGTCCGTGACTGGCCCAACGTCACCCAGCGAGCTTCATGGCCGAGCGGGGACTAGAACCCGGATCTCCCGAGTCCCAGTCCAACACTCTCACCACTACGCCACGCCGGCTCTCTACACATCTTTCACGTGTAGTGGAGGATGCTATCCTGTCACCAGTGCTGAAGAAGAGTTTCAGCTGCCAGTCCAGTTGGCTTTTTTTATACGTGGAATGGAAGCAGCACCATCTTATTCACCTCAGGCAGCAAAATGTCTTGGTCCAGCTCTGCCAGTATTTGAGGACATGTCTTGGCCAGAGCTGCATCTTCAGCCTACCGGGTGGCGGTGAAGGCAGCAAAAAAGAATTTCTATGCTGCCTCCATTGCGTCTGCGGAGTGCTGCCCCAGGAGGCTGTTCCAAGTGGTCCGGAGTCTGGTTGGTCCAGTCGCTCCGGACCCATTGGAACAGTCTAAAGCCTCCTGTGAGGCTTTAGCGAAGCACTTCGCAGATAAAATCGATCGGATTAGGAGTGGGATATCGTGCGTCGTGGACACAGGGAGTGAGCGGGAGGAGGCCAATGGCAGACCGGTTTTGTGGGATCGGTTTCGGCTTCTTCTGATGAAGTGGACAAGGTGCTTTCATCTGTGAGGCCAACCACCTGCTTGCTTGATCCTTGCCCACCCTGGCTCATTATGAGCTGCAGGGAGAGACTGGGTGAGGGGATCAAGGCGGTGGTGAATGCCTCCCTCGAGGAGGCAGTGATGCCATCAGCCCTCAAGGAGGCAGTAATAAGACCGCTTCTAAAGAAGCCCTCCTTGGATCCCCAGGATTTAAACAACTTTCGCCCAGTTTCCAATTTACCATTTCTGGGCAAGGTGATCGAGCGGGTGGTGGGTGCTCAGTTGAAGGCCCACTTGGATGAAGCTGATTATTTAGATCCGTGCCAGTCGGGCTTCAGGTCTGGACATGGGACGGAGACGGCCTTGGTCGCCTTGGTGGATGATATGAGGAGGGCTTTGGATAGGGGCGAATGCTCCTTTCTAGTCCTCCTCAATCTCTCAGCGGCTTTTGATACCGTTGACCACGGTATCCTCCTGAACCGCCTGGAGGGCTTGGGCTTGGGAGGCACTGTATTGCAGTGGTTCCAGTCCTTCCTCTCTGGAAGATATCAGAGGGTAGTTCTCGGGGAGGAGGCTTCGGACCCTCGGCTGCTCACTTGTGGAGTGCCGCAGGGTTCCATCCTCTCCCCGATGTTATTCAACATCTACCTCAAGCCGCTGGGAGCTATCATCAGGAGGTTTGGGGTGCGGTGTCATCAGTATGCGGATGACACGCAGCTCTACCTCTGTTTCAAGTCCTCACCGAGGTTGGCCGTTGAGACCCTGTCCAAGTGCCTGGAGGCAGTGGCTGGCTGGATGGGAAGGAACATGCTGAAGCTGAACCCCGACAAGACCGAGGTACTGCTGGTGGGGGACAAGGGGAGGTTAGGGGATGTTGACCTGGTGCTGAATGGGGTACATCTACCCCTGAAGGACCAGGTCCGCAGCTTGGGGGTCATTCTAGACTCCCAGCTGTCCATGGAGGCTCAGGTGGCAGCTGTGAGCCGGGCGGCGCTGTATCAACTCCATCTGATACGGCAGCTGCGCCCCTACCTTCCTAATCACCTGCTCCCATCAGTGGTTCATGCCTTGGTCTCCTCTCGCCTAGACTACTGTAATGCGCTTTACATGGGGTTACCCTTGAAGACGGTTCGGAAGCTACAGCTGGTACAGAACGCGGCGGCTCGCCTGGTTAAAGGCAGCCGCCGCCGAGATCACATCACGCCAGTGCTGAAGGATTTGCACTGGCTACCGAGCCGAATTCAAGGTGTTGGTTTTGACCTTTAAAACCCTATACGGCTCCGGTCCAGTCTATCTCAAGGAGCGTCTCCAGCAACACCAAGTGGGCCGCTCAACAAGATCTGCCATGGATGGCCTTCTCCTTGTCCCTTCAGCCAGAGCAGCTAGACTAGTGGGGATGAGGAAGAGGGCCTTTTCTGTGGCGGCCCCCGTACTGTGGAACTCTCTCCCGAGTGACCTCCGCCATGCCCCCTCTCTGCTGAGCTTCCGTCGCTCATTAAAAACCTGGTTGTTCAGGCAGGAATATGGGGTGGGTTAAGATTTTAAAATTTTAATATTGTTTTAAATGTATTTTATTGCTTTTATTCTGTGTACATCGCCCAGGGTGGCCGGTTGCCGGCCAAATGGGCGATAAATAAATATTAATAATAAATAATAATAAGAAGAAGACAGACAATTGAAACATGCAGGTACCTGAGGGCATACACAAGTGAGAACAAGACAAAAAGCCAGGAGATAGATAGCTAGACAGACAGACAGACAGACAGACAGACAGACAGATTTGTCTGTCTGTCTATTTATCTATATCCTGGCTTCCTGTCTTGTGGTCACTTGTGTATGCCTTCTCTCTCTCTCTCTCTCTCTCTCTCTCTCTCTCTCTCTCTCTCTCTCTCACACACACACACACACACACACACACACACCTCTTCCTACCAGCCTGATCCACCACTCCAGGCTTCAGCAGTCAGCTTTTTTCCTGATAGGTTGTGTGCCTTTAAAAGCTGCCCCAAAAGGCAGAAATTCTCAACAAGTGAAACTTTATCCATCAAAGAGCCATAGTAATGCAGCAAAGTGTGGCCCATGGGTTGCAGAGATCCAGCCTCAGATCCCTGCTGACTGGATTGGCCTTGGGGCATGATGAAGGCCAATGGGTGGTCTCTTTGCTGGGGGTGGCATCACTTCTGCCTCAGCTCCAACTTCCTCACAAAGTGAGGATAAAATGGGGCAAAATCCCATGTTTGCTACCCCCTGAGCTGCACAGAGAAAGAGTGGGGTGCGCAAACAATTCTCGCTCAATGAAAAGGCGATGTCTCCATGCCAACAATAGCTGTACTGTTAAAGGGACAGGGCAGGAGCCCCAACAGGAAGCCAGGCGTGGGGAGGGGGAAGCTGCAGGCCTTCTAGGGGGAACTAGCCGTCCCCAGCGTGCACCGGCCTCTCTTCCACACGCACACTTGCAGTTCTCCAGCCTCAAGCTTCCGTTCCCACCACCGCCCTTCCCCTTGTTTGCAGCCGTTTCCTGCAAGCTGTTTCCGAGGGATTATTTTCACCCGGGTTTTCTTCCTGTCAGAGGACAGGAAGGGCAGCTTCCTATACAGAGGAGATTGCTGTCGCCTTAACAGCCATTCTTATTCTTACTTATTCTGTTGTGCGGCGTGTGTTTTTTTTTTTTTTTTACAGTCCTTATCGGCAGTATTGTCACAAAAACTCCAGGCAAGACAGGACGTTGAACGTTTTACAGGTGGGAAAACCCACAGAAATATCCCTGAAAAGGCTAAGACATGTATGGCGGCACATCATGCTTTTGTGGGCCGAAGCCTGCTTGTTCAGGCCTAAAGCCAAATTACGCAAGGATTGCCTGAAGGCCTCCCCCCCCCCTTTTTTTTTTATCCTGCTCTTCTTCTAAGGCAGCCTTCCCCAACCTGGCATCCTCCAGGTGTGTTGCACTACAACTCCCATAATTCCCAGCCAGCATGGCCATTGGCAACACACCTGGAGGACGCCAGATTGGGGAAGGCTGCTCTAAGGAGCTGAGCCTGAGGGCAGCATATACAAACAAACCGCTCCTCCCCCGGGGCTTTTTTCCACCTTACAACTGTTCAGTGTATTAGGTTAGCCAGAAAAAGTGGCTGGACACTCCCCCTGGGCCCAAGATCATCAGAGGGCCCAAGATCATCAGAGGCTGTGATCTGTGGAACAAGGTACAAGATGGGACTGGGCCTCTCGCCCTCTCTATATTTGGACACTCACTATCCAGATCTGCTTCCTTAAAGCTGTCAACAACATTCCCTCATACCAAAAAGGACTGGCGCATACCCAGTGCTTTTTTTCTGGAGAAAAGGGTACCGGAACTCTTGGATTACATTTCCTCGGGAGTAGATGGCGATTAAATTGTAATGTAATTAATAGAAGAAAAGGTGCTGGAACTCAGTTCCGGTGAGTTCCACCAGAAAAAAAGCCCTGCGCATACCATACTGTATCCAAGTGTTTATTGTTGCCCACCAAACCCTCCTAGGCGTGCACCCACATTTCCGGGGAATGATATACATCCTTTCACTACCGATCTTTTAGCTTGTAATAAATTCAAACATCCTTTAATTAAAAAGATGAATCTGTTCCAAGGTCACCCAACAAGCTTCATGACTGATAGAGAAATAGGTCTCCACATTCTAGGGCAGTGTTCTCCAACCTAGGGTCCCCAGATGTTTTTGGCCTACAACTCCCAGCATGCCCCAGCCAGCGCTGGCTGGGGCATGCTGGGAGTTGTAGGCCAAAAACATCTGGGGACCCAAGGTTGGAGAACACTGTTTTAAAGCAAGGATAGGGATCCTACAGCCTTAAGGTTGTTGCACTATAACTCCCATCATCCCCGATCATTGGCCATGATGGCTGGGGCTGATGGGAGTTGGAATCAACAACATCCAGAGGGCCACAGATTCCCCCACCTGTTCTAAAATATGTTTGTAACACATCACATGAACAAATATTAATAGACTTACCTGTTCGTTCATGTGACAGGCCTGTGGCTTATGCTGGCTCAGCTTGTCTGAGCATGGAAACCTAACCAGGGTCAGGCCTGGTTATTACTTGGATGGGAGACCCCTCCTCTAGTTTCCTGCATTGAGCAGGGGGTTGGACTCGATGGCCTTGTAGGCTCCTTCCAACTCTTATCTATGAAAAACCTTATTATAAAAGGAAACTTTGTAAAAGTGCAAAACATCTCTGTGGATGGGGGTTCCATGCAAGGTTCTTCTGCCCCATGGCAATGAGTCCCAGTTAATCCTGACTGGCCCTTACAAACATACTCACATGTACTTTTGCCTCCCCCACCCCTCACCTTAGAAGTGTCAAGCTTGATTCAAGCATGGACTGAAAAGTCTACTCTTTCAATCAAGGGAAGTAAAACTCCAGAAAAAATTATATACCAGCATCAAGATTATTCACAACGTGGGGAAGGAGGTTTCTTTGTGATATCATAATGGACTGACCAATCTCACACTCTAACTCTGAGGATTGGGGCGGGGTTTCTTGGTGACATGGGGTCATGTCAGCCAATCAGAACTATGCACAGCCAGTTACTCCTTCAAATTGGCACAACCATCCCCCCCCCCCCCCAGAGCTCAACCTTGGGAAGGAAAGGTATGCTTGGGCTCAACACAGTGAAGATCCTTCCTGAACAGTTCCACTACTCAAAAAATATTATTTCTGGGTTTTGCCCCCAGATTAACACTCCTTCCTGCCAGCACAGCCTTGGAGCCAGATCTGGCTTCCTCCTTTGAGAGAAGAGGAAATGTAGCTTCCCCTTCTTACTACTAGACCTTTCTCAGCTCTGGCAAAACTAGGGCGTGAGACCATAACACAGGATAATGGGGAAGTCCTGCTGGACAGGACTTCATATTTACAAGGCTGGTTGGATTCCAGATTTTTTCAATGTTTGTAAATGCTAACATACACAATTTTGAATCTTTGATATTTAAAAAAAAAAAAAATCACAGGAAGAAGAAAGATCTCAAATTGAAAACAACAGAGTCATGTGGCACCTTCGAGCCTTAGCAATATTTACTGTGGCTTGAGTTTTTCTTTTATTTATTATTTTATTTATTATATTTATACCCTGCCTTTTTTCCTGCAAGGAACCCAAGGCGGCTTACATAAGCCTCCTCCTCCTCTCCATTTAATCCTCACAACAACCCTGTGAGGTAGGTTAGGCTGAGAGTCAGCGACTGGCCCAAAGTCACCCAGTGAGTTTCATGGCCGAGCGGGGACTAGAACCCGGATCTCCCGAGTCCTAGTCCAGCACTCTCACCACTACGCCATCCTTGGCTAGTTCATCAGGCACATGAAGTGATTTGGAGAGCTAAGTTTGAAAGGTTTTTTCATCATGTATCTGAATGCACAGTGGGCTCTTGATGAAAGTGACTTCAAGTTAACAGCAGTTTGATCTGCAGGCACTATAGGGTGGCCAGTTTCAAAGGAGGATAAGGCTCCAGTGTCTTTTCAAGTTGCATATAAGAAGGAATTTTGGCAGATGCAGCTTGTCATGCAAGGAAGGGCAACAGGAAATCCAGCTGGTGATTTGTTTGTTTTTCTGGTCAGTTGGCAACCCTATTAAGGTAGCTACTTATGAATCACCAAAAAAGAGAGGAAATGCATTGCCAAAAAAAAAAAGAGGACAAAAGAGCAAAGTGATTCACATAAAATCTGCATACACACACACACACACACACACTTTAAAATAGTTATGATTTCAATAGAAACACAGTACATCTCACCATACTGCAGAAGACTCTGACCAGGTGACCACCTGTGTGCCTGCCCGTTCAGTCGGCTGTCCAGGTGCTCACTGTGGATGGGCCACAACAATTCTTATGGTTCTTTATCTTTAAACTGGATTTAGACTGGCCAGCCCTTCAAATAACCAGAACACACCTTTAAATAGAAGACCGCCCCCTCTGGCAGCCCTTCGAATAGAGGACTGGCCTCTGTGAAAGAGGACACATGGCCAATCTGTGATGGCCACCACCGGGTGAAACTCCCCCCTGCCACCCATACAAAACTCTGCAACGGAGGGCACGGAGTCTGTGCAAGAAGCGTGCTGTGGCTCCTGTTCAGTCTTTCTCCTCTCTTCTCTGCTACATAACACCTCTCTCTCTCTCTCTCTCTCTCTCACACACACACACACACACACACACTTTCCGCTCACGCACCCCAGGCTACAGCATCCCAAATAGATTCCAGGGTCAAGCAAGCACCCTCGAGCACACACGGCGCACGGGGCCACCAAGATCAGCTGTGCACTTGGCGGAGGAGGAGGGTTCTAGGAGGCTGCGATGATGATGTGTGTGTGGGGAGGTGTGATTCAGCCAGGAGGGATTCGTCATCCTCAGTGGTTGCATAAGTTACCCTCCCTGGCACTGGAAGCAGCAGCAACCTCATAACACCCACCAAGATAGAAGGGGACGCCAACACGGAAACCGACTCTGAAGTGGGACGCGCCTGCCATCTACTGGGAGACGGAGGAACTGCACGGAGAAACAAACCGGCCATCCCTTTCTAGCTCTCCATCCTAGCAAGCAGCATCCTGCGTGGAATGGAATGGCTTGCCATGTTGTCACTAGAGAAGGGGGAATTTTGCCAAGTGCAATTTTTCCCATCAGAGGGCTGCCGTGATGTAAGAAGGATCCCCCCCCCTTCTGCACAAAATCCAGAACGTCTCGGGTCCTGTACCGGGCAGCCTGGCACCAGGAGGCCGTAGAGCTGTAGATTTAGTTGTTGTGTAGAAGAGGGAATGGAAGCAAGTGCAGCTTCTCACGAAGGGCAGAGAAAAGCTGCATCTGCATCACGAAGGGCAGAGAAAAGCTGCAAAGAGCCAGTGTGGTGGCGTAGTGGTGAGAGTGTTGGACTGGGACTCGGGAGATCTGGATTTTAGTCCCCTCTCGGCCATGAAACTCACTGGGTGACTTTGGGCCAGTCACTGACTCTCAGCCTAACCTACCTCACAGGGTTGTTGTGAGGATAAAACGGAGAGGAGGAGGAGGATTATGTAAGCCGCCTTGGGTTCCTTTCAGGAAAAAAGGCGGGGTATAAATATAATAATAAATAAATGAATAAATAAATCTGCTAAAGTTCCATCTCATGCTCCAAAGCAGGATGTGACTAAACAAATGAATATCCTCTCACATTAGAGCAGCCTTCCCAAATCGGCTGCTCTCCAACTGTTTTGGACTCCCACTTCCATCAGTCCCAGCCAGAATGGCCGATGGTCAGGAATGCTGGGATATGTAGTCCAAGACATCTGGAGTGCACCAAGTTGGGGAAGGCTGAGTTAGAGTGACCCCTACACCAAAAGGTTCACGGCTTCTGTGCCTTTCAAACAGCTCCCCCCAACCTGGTGCCCTCCAGATGTGTTGGACTAGAACTCCCATCATCCCCATGCTACAGGTGTTGCACTTACTGAACGCTGCCTGGCTTCATAGCTCTTAAGAAGACAAGAACTGGGGTTGCCAACTTTTCTGTTTACTGGCCTTGCCCATGTGTCTTCAGCAGCAGTGTCTTGAAAAGGCACCAGTTTAGCAACTGAAGCTTTTCCTGGCATAGAGATGACAGGATGATGGGAAAAGCTTCACCCACTTAATTATTGCTTCTCTAGCTACTGTTAAAGACACATTGATGCCGCCAACACCACAGGGCTAAAACAAACATTTATTTAGAATCCAAAGCAAATATGAATGGAGGGTTGCCAAGTCACGACCCGGCCATTCACTGTGTACCTTTAAAATTACTGCTGTAGCGGGTGATGCGGCAGCCCTGCCTGGCTTCTCCTGCCTCTTCCTTCCCCGCTCTTTTCATCCACCATCCTTCCCCCTGTGCTGTAGCATGCAAGATGCCAGGTGCGCCACACAGCAGGTGGGGGAGGAGAACAGATGGGGAGGGAAGGAATGGCGTAAAGGCACAGAGAGACCCTCCAGGTTGCAACTTGGCAACCGTATATAAATGCAAAAGAACAAGCAGAATGAAGGACACCTTCAGAAAGGGAGAGAGACAACCACAGCTCTCACCCAGCATAAACTGAGTTTACATAACCACCGCTGCCAAAAAGAAAGTTGCTTTTTCTTCTTTTTTTTTCTCCTTCTCCTTCTCTTCCTCCTCCTCACATGTGGCTTAAAGCCATTTGGATTGCAAGTGGAACCACCCACACTGGCTAGAATGCTCATTCCGCTTACAAATGCCTCTCTTCGCATTCTGTATTAACGCCGGGGCAGTTTTCACATATAAGGTGCAGAGCCAAAGAGAAGAGACACAGAGGCCTAGTTGTGTCTGGGCTGAGTGCCCTACATCATACTGCAGATGAGGGCTATGACTGAATGCTCCTGCATACATTAAAAAAAAATAAAAATAAAAAATTCCTGTGTGTTGAAAACTAGATGACAGCGAGAAGGGTTCTGATTTTCTTCCTTCAACCTTCCATGCTAGTTTTTTTACATGACGGATTTTTAATTTAACTTTCTTATGCAGGAACATCCAATCCTCTGATCCCCCTACCTGTATCGCAGCAGGTGGTATAACCCAGAGACAAGGTTACCACTTCCTGGAGAACTAGTTCCAAAGCTGGCATTACAGATGTAGAGTGAAGGCAGTCAATGGCCATGCTGGCTGAGGTTGATGGGAGTTGTAGTCCATCACATCTGGAGGGGACCGGGTTGGGGAAGACTGCCCTAGGGAGTCAGCAGCGCCATTGAAGAGAGTGGGGCTTACTTCTGAGTGTCTCTTGTAATGTCTGGTTTGGTCATTATTCCGTTTGTGCTCCTTAAAATCAGTAATGCAAATGGAAAACCTACATTGATAATTCCCTTACCTCAGGTCTGAGCAGAGGCACAGGGTTTTTTTTAAGGTACTAAGTCTAACCATTGCTTGAGGGGGGGAGAGAGAATGTTTAAACTTTATTCAATTAAGGATGCAATCCTATGCATGTTTAGACCGAAAAAAAGGCCTAGAACTCCCAGCATGCTCCAGCCATCTATGCTGGCTGGGGCATGCTAGGAGCTGTAGGCCTTTTTTCGGTCTAAACATGCATTGGATTGTGCCCTAAGTGGTGGTAAGATGGCACCATATTTCTGCCCGCAGAGCAATTGAGTGTGTATACTTTGGCTTCCCATCCCCAGTCTCAAAGCAACCCAAACCAAACGACTGCACTGAAAGCAGAGAACTGCTTGAAGCGAACCGCAGCCTTTAACTTGGTTTCGGTGTAACTTGACAGCTATGTCCCTATAACAACATACGCTGAATTCTTTCACAAGTTGCATTAACCCCAGCTGAGCCTAGGAAAGTGGAAGCACTGCATCTATCAGAGGATAGGGTGGTTTGTTTTCTCCCAGGCAGGTTGAAAGAGGTGTCACTTTTTCTCCGCCCCGGCTTTCTAGGGAGGCTGATTGGGGACTGGCTGGGGATGATGGGAGTTGTAGCCCGACACATCTGGAGGGCGCCAGGTTGGGGAAGGTTGCCCAAGGGAGTCCGCTCCATTGAAGAGAGTGGGACTTGCTCCTGAGTAAACATGCGTAAGAACACACTGTGATTCATCCTTCCACGGGATGACCAGTTTACACCCTTCCCTCTTCTCCGGGGATGTAGGAGGAAGCTGCTGATGTTACGTGTATCGTATGCTTATTCACTGCTGGTAAATCGCAAGCATGTTTTAGACATTCCAGGTTGCTGTTTTATAAGGCCGATGCAAAAGAGCCGAGAGAAGTCTCCGTTTCAAATCTCACTTCGGCTATGAAAACATGGGGAAAGGCTTAGCCACGGTTAGCCTTTCTTTCTTTGTGTGTGTGTGTGTGTGTGTCCATCTGCAACACAAGGGACAGGAACACTGGCCTGCCCTTTCAGAGCTGGTGAAAGGATGGCTGAGATAACAGTGCTGTGTTTGGGGGGAGCCGCTTCAGAGGAGGGCAGAGCCACCCCGTTTGTTGGAGGTAGGGGAGGGCAGAAGTGATTGCTGCTTTGTTTTTTACATTGCCCTGCCTGTTCTATTTTTATCAGAGCTGCGATTGTTGTCTGCTGGCAGGAGAGATGGTTTTTTTTCCAAAAAGGGACAGGGAGGTGGAGGGAATCAAAGGGCGGCCATTGTAACAGCAGAGGGCAGGAGGAGATAACCCGAGTGGGGAGGCTGTTACGTCGTCATGGGGGTGGCTGACACAACAGGGTGCTGGTTGCTTCCATGCTGTCTCCCATTTCAGAGAGCCCAGGTGGCCTTGGTGACAGCTCCCCTGGGTTGAAGGTACTGCCACAGGACTTGCTCCTGGATAAGCTTGCTGACCTGGCTTGTATCCCAGAGAGACCTGCTTGGACAAGACTAGGAGTGTAAATCTCTCCCAGCTTTGCCCACCTGGGTTCTCCAGGCTGCAGCAGGCAAGACCAGGGCGGGGCGGCCCCACCCAGGGGCCCCACCCCGCAGTCTTCCAGTGCCGAGTGTGTGTATCTGAAGGCGGGTGTTCGGGACAGAAATGGGCTTCTGTTAGTACACCATCAGCCCCATTGCCCAAGAGTCTCCCTTCGTGAGCTAGCCAGGGTGGTCTCGGGGGTGGTGCTGGAGTCCCCCCGGCCTGCTATGCTGGGGGAATGCACGATACATGCCGAGGTGGCCCCTGTTGGGAGTGGCTCGGGATTTCAGGGCCTCCATGGCAAACATGATCTGCGTCCCAATTTGTATCTGGCCCCACCCATTCAGCAGGGCACATTTTGGATCTAGTTTTCCACATTGGGTGGGATGTTGGTGAGCTGGGGGTGGACGAACTTTCTATAGCTCTGTTGTCATGAACAGATCACTACCTGGGGTAGTGGGTTTAGAGTTACTGGGACTTGGAGCCTCTGCAGGGGCAGGAGACCGATTAAGATGGTATGCCCCGGGGGGCTGACGGATCTGAACGGTTTTCTGACAGCTATTGGGGATTTCCGGGTCCTCTGGGCAGGCAATTCTGTCAAAGCCCTGGCTGACTTCTGGAATGGGGAAATGGCCCCCGGGTGTTCTCTCCTGCTAAGTAGAGCCGAACGGTTTTGCGGGGGTTGACGGTGATGGAAAGAGACGGACGGAAACTAAAGCAACATTGGCAGAAAACTCGGGAGCGGGTCTGACTGAACACAGGCTAGGGCCCATCTGAATGCCTACCCCATGGCGGTGAGGCGGGTGAAGAAATGGTTATTCTCCACCACCGTTGCTTGTGCTCAGAGCTGCCCAAAGGAGCTCTTGGGGGGGTGGTCAAAGGCCTATTACATTCTGACCCACAAGAAGAAAATGTTGACAATTTGATATATCATATATCAATCCATCTGGGACTTTAGATCTTATAACAGGGGTGTTGAACCTCTTTCAGCCCGAGGGCTAAATTCCATTTCAGAGCAGCTCTCGGGGGCCACATTCCAGTGGTGGGCGGAGCCAAAGGCAAGGAGGAGGCAGGGCAAACAGGGCAGGGACCAAAATACCAGCATATTGTAGGCTCTTACTGCCAGTATCTAAGTTTTTGGAGAGGCATTTCCACCTTTTAGAATGAGGAAAAACCACGCGGAAGCCAGGAAACCATCAAATAACTGGGGCAGTCAGGAGAAAGGGGGTGGGGCCAGGAGAAGGTCCGAGACTTATGTCGGAAGGCCTGTGGTCATTTGGGAAACACAAGGCAGGTTGGATTTGGCCCGCAGCTGAGGTTCAACGTCTCTGTCGTGTAAAGCAGGGGTGGGAGAAGACGAGAATGCCGTCGTCCTACCCAGCAAGCAATGATAACCATTCCCACACGGTATTACTGTTTCCATTTGTTTATTGACACATGTGTGTGTGTTGGGGGGGGGAGCATGAAGGAAACAACCCCCTTCAGTCCCCACAGAAACCACAAGAAAATCTCCAGCTCCGAGCAACACAGCAAAGCAAATGTTCATTCCGACAAGTGAGGGAAAAAAGGGGCGGCAGGTGGTGGAGGGAGTGAAGTACCGGGAAGAGGGCCACTGACCTTCCCCACCAAGGGTCTTTTTTGGAAGTGGGGGTGGGGGTGGGGGAATATAGGGGCTAGCCCACCCCTTTGTGGGGCATCCCTGGGCTCTACTTCAGAGAAGCAGATCTCTTTCAGACTGGATGGCTGAATCGTCCTATACAGGCTGGTTCACTTCTACTACGGCAGTGTTCTCCAACCTTGGGTCGCCAGATGTTTTTGGCCTACAACTCCCAGCATGCCCCAGCCAGCACATGCTGGCTGGGGCATGCTGGGAGTTGTAGGCCAAAAACATCTGGCGACCCAAGGTTGGAGAACACTGTACTACGGGGAGAGGTGTACCATAGTGACGGCTCCAACATTAACTTAAGCAGAGCACCTAATGCAGCTTTCCCCAACCGGTGGGGTGCCCTCCAGAGGTATTGGACTGCAACTCCCACAATTCCCAGGCAGCATGGCCAATGGCCATGCTGGCTGGGAATTATGGGAGTTGCAGTCCAACGCCTCTGGAGGCACCGAGTTGGGGAAGGCTGACCTAGCCCATCCAGGCCACGTCTTCTCCTGACAAGATCCCGTTGGATCTTTCATTCCCCTAGAATTCTGACAAGACCTTGTCTAACTCAAGCCTAGCAATTAAGAAAAACCCAGATCAAACCAGAGGTAAAGATAGATGTAGCCTCCTAAGAGCAGGTTCTTCCCCCATAGTGTGGACCCAGCTTCACAACAACTCACAAGATACACTTAACAGCAAGTGCAAACGCTGGATTGGACAGTTGCTTCCCATGCCAAGAAGGTGGGTCAACCCACATTCTTTGCTTGCCCCATGCCTTGTCGGTGAAGCAGACTTTAATATATATATATATATATATAATATATTTAAAAGCAGTGCATATGTGTCTATGCTTAGATATATTCTTCCTTCAACTTACCCGTACAAAACAAATACTTCACACAAATTTGTTTTTAAATGGTTGCAAAACTGCTCCAGGATTGGGGGCAGGGTGTGTGGGTGTGGGGTGTGTACGTGAAAGAGAGAACTTATGAGAACTAGCTAATAGGTATAGGTGTGTGTGTGTGTGTGTGTGTGTGTGTGTGTGTGAGAGAGAGAGAGAGAGAGAGAGAGAACTTATGAATACTAGCTAATAGGTGTGTGGTGTGTGTGTGTGGTGTGAGAGAGAAGAGAGAGAGTTATGAATACTAGCTAATAGATGTTGTGTGGTGTGTGTGTGTGTGTTGTGTGTGTGTGTGTGAGAGAGAGAGAGAGAGAGAGAGAGAGAGAGAACTTATGAATACTAGCTAATAGGTGTGTGTGTGTGTGTGTGTGTGTGTGTGAGAGAGAGAGAGAGAGAGAGAGAGAGAGAGAGAGAGAGAGAACTTATGAGTACTACCCTAGCTAATAGGTGCTTACTCCTGCTGACTCTTTTTTCTTGTTCAAAATGAACTACACAGAAAAAGAGACTGATTTTTCCTCCCAACTGCACCCCAGGACAGAAAAAATATGTAAGTTTGTCTGGAGGGCAGCGACAGTGCTATCAATCTACGCCCACCACCACTCTTGAAAGGTTGCAATTGTCTTCACGTACGGGGAGTTTGGCAAAGCCAAGCCATACTCCTTCTGAAACCCAAATCCTGCGGTTCCCCAAATGTCTATCCAATTGCACCTTGGCCCTAACCCAGCTGTCACTAGCAAACTCAGATCTGGTACTCCCCGAGGCCTCTCCGCTCTGCTGATGGCTGCTTCTTTAGCATTCCAGATTCCACTATTCCCACTCGGCTATCTTGCTACTCTGGGGTCCTTCAGCTCCACCGGCTCTTTTCCGTACTGCAGCAATCATTTTGTTACTCCCAAGGGGAAGAGGAAGATAGGTAATCTCAAATTGATTTTGGAATTACCCCCAAAGGATAACTGGGAGGGGGAAGGGATGTTTTTTTCCCCTTCCCGCCGCAACATTTCTCCCCTGATCCTCCAGCACTTTTGCTGGCCTCTGCGGCTGACATGGATGGAAGTGAGGTGATTAACGCAGTGGGACTGTGAAGGGTCCACCAGCCTCAAGGGTGGGATTGGATTTTGGTCCTAGGCAGGGCAACTTTGGACCCTGCTAAGAGCAGGCTGGACAGTTGTTGACTTGATTTAACTCCTGGGCCCCCTCAGAGCAGAGATATCCCCAGACGGGGGGGGGGGGACAGGAAATGAAAGGACACCCCCACCCCTTTGGGCGAGAGCGCTGGCGCAGCGTCGTGGCTGTGAAGCCGCATGCAGGAGGGTAGCTCATGCAAAGGGCAGCGGCCCAGGCTCTTCTGGCACCTGTGGATGGCAAGACATGGGTTAAAGATAGGAGGTTGCTGTGGAAACAAGGCCCCGCCCTGCAGAATTCCCCTGGCAAACCAGCCCCACCTCGGTAGCGCTGCTGCTGCTGCTCCGGGGTAGGCCTCATCAGATCCACAGAGCCTTCACCAATTTCCCTCCCACTGCCACTTGCCCTGCACGTTCCTAGACGCTGCCAGTGCCGCAGTCCCAGCTACCCTGTTTTCCTTGTGATGCTACGCATTGGGCAGAGCATGAGCAGCCAGGGCTGGGTGTGTCAGCATTCCCAGGAGCAAGAAGTGACGGCCTGCAGGGTGAACTGGATCTCTCTACACAATTCGGCTGAGTAACATTGCCCTGTAGCAGGGGGTGGGAGACAGGTGGCTCGCGGGCCGCATACGGCCCTTAGCCACCCCTGGTGCAGCCGCGTCACCCAGATCTGTGGTGGCGGCAAACCACTACAGAAGGCTGAAATGGCCGAATTCAGCTTCTTTTCAAGAAAATTGCTGGCAAATGGCTGGCAAATGGCCGACAAGAACATATTACGCCAGTCCTCTATGATTTACATTGGCTACCAATTGAAGTCTGGGCCCAATTCAAAGTGCTTACAGTACATTATTATTTAAAGCCCTAAATGGTTTGGTGCCAGGTTACTTGAAGGAACGCCTCATCCCATACAAGCCTGCCTGAACCCTGAGATCTTCTTCGGAGGCCCTTCTCAGAGTGCCCCCTCCAAAAGAAGCTGGAAGGGTGGCTACTAGGGGAAGGGCCTTCTCAGTTGTGGCACCCCATCTGTGGAATCAGCTTCCCAAGGAGGTGCACCTGGCGCCTACCCTCTATTCTTTCAGGCGCCAGGTGAAGACCTTTTTATTTGCCCAATATTTTAATGGCTGATTTTATTCCTTTTATTATCGCCACTGTACCTCTGGATTGAATTTATTTTGGCTGCTTGTTTTTATCGTGTCATATTTTAATATGTTTGTGTTTTTATACTATTCTTGTTGTTATTTTTGTGTTGTGTTGTAAACCGCCCAGGGAGCCTTTTGGCTGATGGGCGGTAAATAAATATATTAAATAAATGAATAAATAAATAAATATAATAAATAGATAGATAGATAAAACTGTCCTTTTTAGGGGGGTGCTGGCGCTGAATTTGGTGGCACAGCAGCAGGAATGGCCCCCCGGGCCACCCCAAGTTGTTGTCGCCGTATGGCCCACACCACCCCCACTGCCCTGTTTTCTCCTCTCGGGCTGCAACCATGCCAGCTGGAGCCACAAACGCAGTGCAGCAGGAAGCTGAAGGATCTCCCTAGGGCAGTGTTCTCCAACCTTGGGTCCCCAGACGTTTTTGGCCTACAACTCCCAGCATGCCCCAGCCAGCTATGCTGGCTGGGGCATGCTGGGAGTTGTAGGCCAAAAACGTCTGGGGACCCAAGGTTGGAGAACACTGCCCTAGGGAGACCTTGTACCTCCTGGAACACTGCTGACTGGGATGACCTGGCACTGGAGCCATGCTGGACACCTGCCAGAAATCCACACAGGCATGGGCCTAGCCCGTAGTTCAGTGGGCCCCGTGCTGCGGCGTATGTTGTGCCTGGGCGTGTATCCACCGTACAACTGAAAGCAGCAGCGGAGGCATTCACGAGAGCAGCCATAGGCTCCCTCAGTCTAAACTGGGAGGAGTTCATTCATTCGGGATCCCGGGGGGTGGGGGGGATCCAAAGGAACGTGGAAGCCTGGATACACGTGCCCACCACTATGAACAGTCTGCAACTTAAAAACAAGGTCGACTATTTATCAGGGGTGGGGAACCTCAGGGCCAGGATCGAAATCCGGCCCCTCCGGGCTGTGCCAGATTGCCACGCTCCTCTTCCGGGCCACAACCCCTTTCCCCTGACTGCCAATCATTTGTTGCTTTCCTGTCTTTTTCACGAACCCCCCCCCCCGCCTCGCCCCATTCTAAAAGGATGAAGTGCCTCTCCTAACGCTTAGTTACTGGCAGTAGGAGCTTTAAGCTAAAACAGGATGGCCTTTTGGCCCCGCCCCTTTTGTCTCTGGCCTTGCCCAACGCTGAAATGTGGCCCCTGAGAGCTTCTCCAAAACTGAATTTGGCCTTTGGGCTGAACGAGGTTCCCCATTCCCCTATATATGAATAAAGTAAATTAATACGAATTGTAATTTAGATTTAACATTTTCCTAGCCCAGTTTTTTAAAAAAATAAAAAAATAGGGAGCCTGTTAGACATGTGTCCAATGCCTGTCCTTCATCTGTCTTTGGCTGGGAGATGGGAAGTGGGGTGTGGAACCAGAACACAGAGAAATCTCTCTATTCAAGATGTGGCTCTCAGGCTTGGCCACCCTGCTGCATAGCTTCTGATTCTGTGCCTTTAACCCAGGGCTCTCCAACCTTGGGTGCCCAGATGTTGCTGGACGACAGCTCCCAGAATCCCTTGCCGTTAGCCATGCTGGCTGGGTATGCTGGGAGCTGTAGCCTGTAGGCCAGCAACATCTGGGGACCCAAGGTTGGAGAGCCCTGCTTTAACAGCATCTTCACAGGCAGAAATTAAGTAGACAAAGCTTTTCTCTTTATCCCCATGCTGGGGTAAGCTCTCTCTGCTTCACTTCTGGATGACAAGCTGTTGTTAAAGTTATGGGGTGGGGGTGGGGGGGGAAGTGGCAGTCCTACCGTCCAAGGGTGCTTCCAGACAAGGCTTTTAAAGTGCCATTGCCCTGCCTTGTTTGTTGTTTTTTATGGGGGTTCCAAACAATGTATTCCACTCATAACCCTCCCATGTTTTCCCAACCCTTCTTCCATCTTTTTTCTTACTGTGGAAAATCCATTAAGTAAGAAAAGATGGAAGCAGCTGCACAATGCCTTCCGATTGTTAGCTCTAGGACCCTTCTTCCATCCAGAAGCACGCCGAGATCCCAGCGGTCCCTGGCTGGCAACGTGGCTCTCTGTCACACCCACCTCTCTGGTCACCATTTCCCATGCGGTCCTCCGGACGTAGCCTCTCCAATTTCTTCGCCCTCTGCACCAGGTCCCAGCTTGGTAATGTGGCGCAAGAAGGATGTGGCGTTGATTGCTCGCTGCAAGAACAGACATGTGGTTAAGGTTGCCAACTGAACAGAAAACTGTCCGGCCTGCACTTGTGCCTTTTAAAGCAGCGTGACCTGCATAAATCCGCACGTGAAAATTTTCAGTGTGGAGGCAAGCATTTTCTCTGGCTAAACCTCTGCATGTCAAACTGCTGTTAAAAGGCACAGCTACCAAGGGCAGCTGTAAAGCTGGCAAATCTAGCTGGGATGTGGGACAGTGAGACAGTGAAGAAAGAAGGGAGATCATGTTGCTCTCGACTCCGAATAACTCCAAACCAGCAAATAACCCAAAGACCTAAAGTTGGGATGAAGATGCTACATACAGAAATGTAGCGGCTAAAGCTTTTCCTGGCAGTATAGACGAAATTATAGGGAAAGCATTTGTTAAAAAACAAATCTTAGGTGGCAAGTATTCTGTGACTCAGCTGCAGAACACCAAGTGTCAGCAGGAAAAGAAGAACAGGAAAAAAGGTTTTTTTTTTTTTAATGGTATATCCTGGAGGAAGGCATGGCTGGCTAGAACACTGAAGAGGAGCACGCCTGTTAAGAAGGTGAGGATACATTGCAACATTTTGTTTCAGGCCCTATTTGTACATTATTATTGAGAATGGAGTCTCTCTGGGGAGCCCTAGAATGACTCTACCTCACCATCCATCCAGACTAGGGAATATAGGGATTCTCTCAATGAGGCATTTAACCCACCGCTTTACCAAGGCTTCGTCTTCCGTTTTCTTTGCGGAAATAAGAGCAGGTCATTTACACGTGTGTTTTTTCCGGGGGGCTTCTTTCTCTGCCTTGCTATATATTCCATTAAACAACCACAAGGTGGCACTGTGGTATAGCTGCAGTATAGCAGAATTGTGATATTACATGAGTCTTTCATTCAGGATTGTTTCGCATTTGAAATGAAATACCTGACTTTCCTCGCTCTGAAAAAAGCCGCGAAAATGGCTGCAAAACACAGGAGAGGCCCTGGAGGAGGAGGATGTCTTGTAAAGGTCCCACAAACTTCCGTGAGTGAAGAATCACGGGCACACAATAAATTCCTCGTGTAGGGAAGCCCAGAGACTGGAACTTGAACTTAAGTTCCACTCTTCTTAAAATTAAGAACTGCAAAAGGGGCGCAGAGCCCTCCCTATCTCTGGTTAAAGTTAAACCTTCCCTCTTACCTTCCATTGGCTGCGAGCAAAGTTCTTCTGAATCTGTTCACACACAGAGCCATGAATATCTTTTTCCAGAGCTGTATCCCCAGAAATCCTGAAAGACACAAGAGGCGGGGACAAATCTTCTATTAGATTGTTTTCTTTTGGTGCCAAGGGGCCAGGGAATGGTCCAGCTGAACTGATGTCCAACTCTCACTCTGAGCGCTTCAGATATGCATGTGGAAGTCTCAGTGCTTTGGTATTCTGTATGTGTTTAGTACGGGACACACATAAAGTGTCGAAGGAGATGCATTGCAGACGTCGCCAAATGCAGAGCGGAGATGGAGGACTGGTCTTGGTCCCAAGTCAATTATTAGGAGGCGTTTTGCTGTGCGATCTTGCCACATATTTCATTCCTGGTAAGATAGCTTTTAGAAGCAAAATGAAGCATTTAACTTTAGATCTGCTATATGGTGTCTTGAGCACCCAGCAGAATACAGAGGGATGTGGAATCAAAGCAATACTTGTGTTGAGTAGAAAACAAAGGCAGTTCAACCTGGCATTTCCCATCCTCTTAGGGACTAAGGACATGTTATGCACAAACAGGTCTAAGGGAGCCTCAACATCTTTAGAAATGATGAAAGGGAGGCTTTGAGAAGGGGAATTTTGAGCGGAGAAACTGTATGGGGAAGGGTGCGCTTAATTCACACAAACACACTGTTTCTCCGCTCCAGATTGTCTCAAGTGGTTCTTTCCCCACCATTACAGGGTTCAAAATATGTTTTTAGTCCATTGGCAGAAAAGCCATGGGACATGGGAAACTGGAGGGGAGAAATAGGATTTAAGCATTTCCCAAAATGGTTCATATAATATATAATCATAGATCATAGAGTTGGAAGGGGCCTACAAGGCCATCGAGTCCAACCCCCTGCTCAATGCAGGAAACTAGAGGAGGGGTCTCCCATCCAAGTAACAACCAGGCCTGACCCAGCTTAGCTTTCCACGCTCAGACAAGTTGAGCCAGCGTGAGCCACAGGCCTTATGAACTTATAATATGAACTTTCATATTATATGAAATTATATAATATTACATGAAATATAGTTCATATAATATGAAACGTTATATTCAAAATATAGGCAGTTTAGATCATGAAATACAAACAAAATTTGTACTTTATCTAATGCAGCCTATTTCTATGTCTCCACCGCAAGAAGTACAGTATATGCTTTTCTTAATTACCCTGAACTCTTCTTCACTACACAACGTGCTATAACACTCCCAAACAGAAATCCTAGCTGGGGGCAAAGTTCCTTATATCCCCTTCCCAACAAGAGCAACACAAAAGCCACCACAGGCAGGACTCACCAAGGATGTTGCAGGGCCTGTTCACAGGTGAATCGTTTCTCAGGGTCCCGTTCAAGAAGGTGCCGGATAAAATCTTTGGCTGCGTGGAAACAAAGACACAAGCCTCATGGCTGAGTCAAAGGAAGCCTTCCCTGGCGACCAGTAGAGGGCACAAGTGCTGCCCTCGACATGGCTACACCAACTGTCTTGCTTGCTGAACTGCCATTTTGTTGTTAAATGTGGTAGGATAGACAAATTGTGGAGGGGGGAGATTAAGAGAGTGCAATCCTATGCATGTGTAGACAGAAAAAAAAAGGCCTACAACTCCCAGCATGCCCCAGGGCAGCATGGCTGGCTGACGCATGCTGGGAGTTGTAGACCTTTTTTTCTGTCTAAACATGCATAGGATTGTGCCTGAAGGGATTCTATTCCCTTCTGTCATCGGTAATACACTAGTTGCAGCTGCTGAGGATCCAAAAAGCCATTTGCTAGAACAGAGGCCTAGTTCTCCCTGGAATGGTAGACCTATGTCTGGATTTGTGCCTGTGGAGAAAAAGCGTCAAGAGTTTCCTGCACTACACACACACACACACACACACACACACACACACAACCTCCACACCTGTAAACAAGATAATCCCAGCTGGGGGCTGGGAAAGTCATGCCAATGTACCTAGTTTCTCTGATGGCTCCTGGCTGGGGCATGCTGGGAGTTGTAGGCCAAAAACGTCTGGGGACCCAAGGTTGGAGAACACTGCTCTACCCAATCCTCAATATGGCCTTCCAGTAAAACTAGCCTCTGAGAAGGTGTGTGCCTTGGGCAAAGAGCTGCTGCTGCAGCCTCTGAAGCGGCGGGGTGAGAAGTATCCGTTCCCATACCATACCACGGTCCCCGCCCGAGCTCCCACTCACCCGACTCGGAGATATCATCCCAGTACGGGGAGTCAAACTCATATTCAGCTTTCAGGATCTGGTTGAAAAGTTCAGAGTCGTTCTCATCGTAGAAAGGGGGGTAACCGCAAAGCCTGCAGGGCGGAGGCAAAGGCGTCAGGTCTCGTGCAAAGACATACAGTGCTAACTAACATGCCATAGGTTGCTCAGGGGGGAGGAGGAGAGAGATACACACAAGATGTAGGAGATCACGCCAAGCGCCCAGGAGTCCACGGATTTTCCGTACGGCTTCTGCTCCAGGATCTCGGGGGCTGCAGAAGACACAATGGCCAAAGAATGAGAGGAGGGCAGGGAGCTTCGTTGCAAGCCTCCAGCTCCAGTTCCACCTCTGACAGCGTACCCCCTCCCCAATTCTCTCGCATGGTGCTGTTGCTCGTGTAGCCCCACCCTTCCCCTTAACCACACCCACTGAAGACCAGCCCGCCCATCTGTGGCTAAGCCCCCCCTTTCATACAAAGAGAAGAGCCTCTGAGTACGTACAGAGTGCTGTTCTCTTTCTACTGAGCATACTGCAACCTTGTCTCTCCACACTGATAATTAGGGAGCAGCAGGGCTTCCTTCCAGGACAGTCAGCAAGGCTCCACGGATTAAATTCAGCGCAACGTGCACCTCCTCTGCTGACAACATTTGTGAGAAGACATTCCACTGCTAAGTCTTGCGCCGAGGATCAGCGCCGGCTCTGGATTCTTGAGGGTTCTCTTGGGCAAGGCAGCCTCGACAGGCCCGCTCTGCCAACGAGTCCACCTTCTTGCCTGCCATGGTCACCAGCCGCTCTTGTTCCTCATCCTCTTCTATTTATTATTTATTTCTTTTTCTTTAATACATTTTTAAATACATAAATAACTGCTTCTCATCATCGCTCGACAGGCAGAGAGCCAGTGAGCCAGGAGGCAGTGCCAGCTGCTGCTCCTCCTTCTCACCACCACTGTTGATGGTCAGAGGGAGAGGCAGGTGGACAAGCAGGCCACAATGGTGAGGAGGAGGAGGAGGAGCAAGTCCAGGGGGGGCCCCACTGGGCTGCGGGCCCTCGGCAAGTGCCCAACCATGCCTACTCTCGACGCTGGCCCTGCCGGTGGTACTATGTTCTTGACCGTACTTGTTCCCGACCCACCACTGTGGGCCCACGTAGCGCGACCACCTTGACAGCACGGGGCAGCCCTACAGTACCCCCGCCCCCCCACAACCTCCACCCAGTCAGATTTTGGGGTATGCCTTGGCTGGGCCAGGTCACCTCCAGCCCACCCACCCACCTCTGAATCATTCCGCTGGGGAGGGTCTGATTACGGACGGCAGTGTGCGTATGCTGCCGTTGTGCAAGGGCACAGACAAGCTACAGAATTCAGCTCCCTGAAAATCCCAGCGTTTGTCTGGAAAATCAAAAAGAAAGGGGGGCGGGGAAATGTTTCTAGCTCTTACAGTTCCGAAAAAAATATGTTCAAAAGTGTACGGGGGCAAAGTCTCAAAAGCAAGGGGAGTAAGGTTTTTAGTGGCTGGGGTAAAACATCGGTGTTCTTTATAGTTCCTTGCCCCCTTTCGAGTGGCGGGAGCAGAATAAAGGCTGCAGAACACTAAAAAAGTTGAACAATACAGTATATAAAATAAGAAGAAATTTTGAATATTTATATAATTTATACAGATCAAAGAAGTCATGTCTTTCGCAGCACAATATTTCGGTGATCTTGCCACAGATTTTTACTTGGTGTGGTGCGTATGTTTAGCATAAAGTATGCTCAGTTCTTGTGTTGGATAATGTCCTTGTGCTGGACAGGGTCACTGGGAGACCTGTCAACGGAACAGTGCTCTATGTTTTAGGCCTTGTCCTCTCTCACCTCACCACCCCACCACACCCATGTCCATATTTCTTAAGCCTTGTCCTCTCTCACCATGAGGTCACCATTATTTTTAGGCCTTATCCTTTCTCACCTCTCTCACCATGTCCAGAGTTTTAGACCTTGTCCTCTCTCACCATATTTTTTAGGCCTTGCCCCCTCTCTCACCATGTCCATATTTTTTAGACCTTGTCCTCTTCTCACCTCACCATCCCACCACGCCCACATGTCCATACTTCGGGGATCTGAAGGAACCTCTTGTGTCTACATTTTCCTGGAAAGATAGTAGCCAACCAAGCCCTGAATTACATTCCAGGAGGCTAAAACAGGTGGGGGGGGGGTCACCCGCACCTTACTTGAGGAGGCTTGCTATAGGAGAAGTGCCGCCCATCTTACCTGCCCCTCTCCCCAGCCTACGATGCCATCATTCCTCACCCTTCACCAGTCTCACACTCACCCACGTAACCAGGGGTGCCACAAGCTGTAGACATGATCCCATCAGCCTCAATCTTGGACAACCCAAAGTCTGTAATCATAATTTTGGCATCCTCAAACGGAGTGGCATAGAGAAGGTTTTCAGGCTGTTGGGGGAGCAAAACAGATTCGGGTTACACACATCACACACACACACACACACACACACACGTTTATTATATTCCCCCGCCCCCATTTTTCAATACACTACAAACAGTAAACATTTCCCCCTCCCTCCCCCCCTTTAGGTTTTCCCCTCCACTCTTCATATCGTCCTGTATTTAAAGAGTAAAGGTTTCATGTGTACAAGTAAAATCATTAATCAAACACTGGATAAATAAATAGATACTCAGAAATAAAAAGCAATACCAAAAAAAGAAAAGGGTTTACTGTGTCATGCACATGTCTTTGCAGGCTGCACTGGTTTTACGGTGGATCACATTACTCTGCATATAACAGGGATGGGGACTCGGACTCCAGGACTCAACTCGTGAGTCGGACTGAGTCCCCGCTCTGACTCGAGTCAGACTCGAGTCCCAATATTTTTAATGGGACTCGAGACTCGACTCAGGACTCGAGACCAAGGACTTGTCAACATCCCCGGGCTGTGCCAGAAGGAGTGGAGAGGAGTGCGATCACCTGTGAAGAGCGCATGAGATTTATTTTGATTTATGTGTTGTTGTGGGGGGTTAGGGTCAGGCATTTTGGGTTTGGCTGCCTCTGCCTGCCTGTTTGGGGTTCCCTGCCTCCTCTGCCTGCCTGGTCTCTTCTTAACCAGTTCCACAGTTTCAATTGTCCAAGACAAAGGCCTCTGCCTGCCTGCTTTGGGGTTCCCTGCCTCCTCTGCCTGCCTGGTTATTTTGGGTTTGTCTGCCTGGTCTGTTCTTGCCAAAATCAGTTGCAGAGTTTTGAAATAAAAAGGCACACTTGTGCCTAGAATTTATTTAAGCCACATAGCCTTATTTTGCTGGGAAAAAAACCCCATTGATTTTAATAGGGACTTGTGGAGTCAGCTTTGGGAGTGACTCGTGACTCGTGTGAGTCACCATTTTGGACCAAGGACTCGGACTCGGGTCCAAAGACTCGTGACTCGACTCGTGATTCGAAACCAAGGACTCTTCAACATCCCTGGCATATAATTCAAGAAAATTTCTCCATATTATGAATTGGAATTTATTTTCTTAATGTGCTATAATATACCTTAAGGCCAACAGATCTTGAATTATGTATGTTTGGGTTTTTATTTGCTTTCCAATGCTGCAGAATAATATTCTTAGCCGTTAGTGTGACTTTACCAAACCATGCAGCATGCCCCTCTGCAAACTCCCAATTGCCTGTAATGTATCCTACTAAGGCATGGGCATCTTTTACACTGAGTGAGGTTTCCAGGACCACATTGACCCTGGTTAGGACATCAAGCCAGAAAGGCATCACTACTGAGCAACATAGGCACTAGATTAGCCATTCAAACTGTTACACCTCCAACACTTATTATCTTGTGAGATGCCCAGGTGTTTGAATCATCCTGGTGTCCAATATTCCCTGTATAAAACCTTTTGCTATATTATTTATTTTCATTTATTATTTAGTACATTTCTTATCCTCCCAATAACTAATGTTCTCTGGGTGGGTTACAGCCAATTAAAAAACTAAAATGCCGGAGGCGGAGCTAGCACGCCTAAGAGATGGCGGCGTAGAGGGAGAGCTCCTCACCCTAAAACTAAAAAGGAGGACTCTACAACATTTTAAAAAGCGCAACAAGCAACAAAAACTTAAAGTTCTGATGGGGAATGACAGAGGAATCTAGCAAAACGAAAAACAGCGAGATTACACACTACTTTCCCTACAAAGAAAGAAAAACACTGCACAAGGCAGTACAGCATACTCAGAGAATAAAAATGGCTACTGGAGAAGACAGAGAACACACAGAAGAGCCAGGATCAAGCACACAGATATCGAATAACGAAATGAAGGAGGCAATATTACAACAATTAAAAACATTAAAACAAGAACTGATGAACCATTGGGCAGAACTGCTGGACACCAAATTGAAGGAAATAACAGAAACGGTGGAGGCAGTAAAAACAACAGCAAATAAAGCTGCAGAAAAAGCTCAGCAACAGGAGGAAAAGATAAAACCCTACAAAGAGCGGTAGCGGAAAATAAATCAAAGATTGAAGACCAAGAAAATCGCAACCGAAGGTGTAATCTGAGAATAAAAAACTTGGAAGAAGAAGCAGAAGGTGAAAACATTAAGGTTTTTATAGCAAAATGGCTGACCTCATTAACTCCAGACTGCCTGATAGAAGCTGATGACTTAGAAAGAGCTCACAGGGCACTAGGACCCAGAAGAAAAAACTCCAGCTTTCCAAGAGACTTGGTAATATGTTTCAGCAGATACAACAAGAAAGACGAATTCTTTAAAAAGCTAAGACTTTTAAAAGAAATAAAATATAATGACAAACCTGTAATGATTATGCAAGACCTGGCACCAGAGACGCTGCAGAAAAGAAGACTCCTCAAGCCCTACACATTGAAACTACGAGAACTGGGGCTTAAATATCACTGGGGATTCCCCTTCAAGATAATAATCCCCAACAAGGGACACACGCTGATTGCAGCCTCCCCCCTGGAAATGACTGAGCTATTCAGAACACTAAGCATCGAACTCCCGGCAGAGGCTACTCAGGAAGAAACAGATAATGGAGAAGAAGCAGCAGGCCAAGAGCCACAAGGAGATGGCTGGAACACTGTAAGACACCGAAAAAACAGGCGGGAAAGAAATGACTATGAAAATCCACAGACCCCAAGAATCCTGAGAACTCTGCCACAAAGGAAGAGATGAGAGAAACTGAGTAACAGTGAACCACAGGAGGTGACAAAAACAAAGTGAAAGACAATTGAAGTGTAAATATTCAAATGCATAGCAAAGGGAAGGGGGAGGAAAAGGGAGGAGGGAGACTAGCCCCAAAGGGGAGAGAAAATATTCTTTGTTTGTAGAGTCACGCTGTTTTAAACTATTGATAAAATAGGGGGGGGGGAATTCTTGCCTCTATGTAGTCAATCTATGAAGGAATAGATTGACCTGCTCAGTTATAGTTTTAAGGAATCTGAAAAGAACAAACCATAGCCTCAAGGCAGGGTGAAGAACACGTGAATCACTCTCTCTGTAAGGGGAGGGGAGGATCTCACCTGCATTCGCAGCTTTAGTTATGCTAAGAGAGAGCTGCAAAGGAGTTTTAAAGTTAGGGAAAATGAGAAGGTTGGGGAATGACAGGGGAGGGAGGGAGGACACGACTGAGCTGGGTGCGATAATGGGCAAAGCAGACAGAAATTGGCATATACCATGGGAGACCTTAAGGTGCTAACTCTAAACATTAAAGGCATGGGGAATCAGTTAAAAAGGGCGAGGCTTCATAAACTAATAAGAGATCTAAAACCAAAAATACTATTTCTACAAGAGACACACAAAGCCCAAAAAAGGGAAGGAATTTTTAACAGTAGTCAATGGAAAACTGTACATATAGCAAAAGGAACAAACAAATCCAGGGGAGTAGCAATATTAATACATAACACAGTGGACTTTGCAATACGGCAAGTACAGAAAGACCCCAATGGCAGATACGTATTTGTAGAGGGAACACTAAATCAAAACAAACAAATAGTATTAGCCTCATTATACAGTCCAAACGAAAGACAGCTAGACTTCCTACATAAAGTTTTGAAAAAGTTGAGAACCTTTTCAAAAGCAGAGGCAATAATTGGAGCAGACACTAATTGGAACATGCAAGGAGCTGAACCTAGAAAAGTACAAAAAGATATAAGATTATATAATAAAACAGACTCACATAGCACACGAGCAGGAAAACTTTTAAACATAATTCACAAATTTAATTTAAGGGAGGTATGGGCAGAACTTAACAACAAAGACTACACACACACATTTTGTTCCAGGGTACATGGAACTTTCTCAAGGCTAGACACAATTATGCTAACTAGTACACTGATGCAAAACGTCACAGTGGCAGATATAGGACCCATAAAAGTAACAGACCATGCACCGGTATCTGTCCAACTCACAGTAAACAACTATACCAAGAGCAATTATATATGGCGATTCAATCCCATCCTTTTAACAAACAAAGAAAGCAGAGAAAATTTACAAAAGGGAATAGACAACTACTTCACAGAAAATAAAGCAGGGGACACAACAGAAAGGACTAGATGGGAAGCAATGAAAGCGGTTCTTAGAGGACTGAGTATCAAAGAGATGAGCCACATGAATAAAAAGAGACGGACGCGAAAATCAGAAACAGAATTAGAACTGGAAAGACTTACTGTACAATATAAACGAACAGGGGAACAAAAGATCAGACAACAAATGGAGAAGAAAAGGACAGAATTAAATTTATTGGAATTAGATCAAACCATGATAAATTTACTATATATTAAACAAAAACATTATAAATTTGATGGAAAGGGATCCAAACTCTTGGCAAACAGGGTAAAAAAAAGGAGGGACAAAAACAAAATAAATGCTCTTAAAAACAAACAGGGGAATAAAACATATGACATAGAAGAGATGGGTGACATTTTTGTAGATTATTTTGAAAAACTATACAAAGGGGAAGAAAAAGACAGGAACACAATTAGAAAGTATCAGAGCAAAACAAACATCCCAGGACTAACTGAAGCAAGTAAACAAATCCTAGAACAAAGGATTACGATAGAAGAAATAACAGAAGCCATTAAAACACAAAAACCCAACAAGTCACCGGGACCCGATGGTTTTACAAGTGAATTTTATAAAGCATATACAGAATTATTAGCCCCAAGACTATTGTCATTATATAATGAAATTCTAGATGGAGCCTCACTTCCTAACACATGGACACAATCCAGAATCATCTTGATATTAAAACCAGGGAAAAATCCTGAGCTCCCAGAATCATACAGACCCATCTCTTTATTAAATATAGATTATAAAATATTTACCACCATATGGGCTAACAGATTAAAATTTGTGATAGGAGAAATAATACATGAAGATCAACATGGTTTTATTCCAAAAAGATATATAGCAGACCCTGTACGCAGGCTATATAGCATAATAAAATACAGTAAAAAAACAAACACCCCGCTAGCCATAATTGCTCTAGACTTGTTCAAAGCATTTGACAGTGTTAATTTACAGTTCTTACTGGAGAGCACATCTGTGTACAACTTTGGCCCAAATTTCTCTCACATTCTCAATGCCATATATAACAAAACAACAGCAAATATACGATTCAATTCTTATGATTCACGCCCTTTTCAACTAAATGCAGGAACCAACAGGGTTGCCCCCTATCCCCTCTGTTATTCAATTTAGTTATAGAATTTCTAGCAGACAGACTCAGACATAATGATGCTATACAAGGTATACAAATTCAAGATCAACCATACTTACTCAGCATGTATGCTGATGATTTGATATTAACAATACAAAACCCAATAGAGGCACTGCAACCACTACGTCAAGAACTGCAAGATTTTCAAGCAGCGTCTAGCTTAAAAGTAAATTACGACAAATCTGACTTCATGAGTTATAATATAGGGGCAAACAATCAACTTGACATTTCTAAAAAACTACAAATTCCTATAGTTCACAAAGCCTTTAGATATCTAGGAGTTCAAGTTGCAAAAAACCCAAACAAAACCTTCACACTAAACTATTCCAAAGTATGGGAAAATATCAAGAAAGACCTCAAAAGATGGAAAAGATTGAACTTAACCACAATGAACAAATTAGCCACCATCAAAATGATAGTCATACCTAAATTCACATACTTATTTTATGTTCTACCCATAGAAGTACCTATGAGATGGCTTAAATCATGGCAAGACACCCTAGAAAAATTTATATTTAATGGTAAGAAACCACGTATGGCAAGAAATCTCAGATACAGACCCACCATTGATGGAGGGTGGGGAATTCCATCACTAAAATTATACTATGAAGCTTACCAACTGAGACATCTATTATCATTCATGGCAGATAATAAAAATAAACATTGGGTCAAAATAGAAAATTTTTTGTTAGCACAAGATAATCCACACACAATACCCTTTGTCAAAAAACGAATAACACAAGGTATACAAAATCAACACTCCAATATGGAAATAATATTAAAGATATGGAAACGAAGAAAGGAGACACTGATGCCAGGAATTTCACCATTAATACCACTCTATGCACACCCAAATTTTCCAGTTAAAGACATACAGATATCTAGAGAATCACTGAAAAATAATAACCTATTGATATTACGAGACTTATATAATAACTCACAACCACTACCAAGAGACACATGGAGAAACACATTACGAAATACGGCAATTACTTGGTTACAATGGTACCAAATAAGCTCATTCATTAGACTAGAGAATGTGAAAAAACAAGGCACCAGAGATCTGACACAATTTGAAAAGATATTATTAACTTTTACAGATCAGGAAAAAGGATTAATGTCAGATTTATATGCACTTCTGATAAAAACAGACATGGGAAATAGCCTTCCTCTTAAAAGAAAATGGGAAAGAGAATGGGGAATGCAAATAGAAGATGAAGAATGGGAAAATATATGGGATGAATTCCCGTTTAAAGCGATTTCAACAAAATTCAAAGAACTCTCACTGAAAATAATACAGAAATGGCACTGGACTCCTCACAAAATATCTCATATTAATAAAAACTACTCTCCCCTATGCTGGAGAGCCTGTGGAGAAATCGGATCACACAAACATATGTGGTGGTCCTGCAAGCAAGTATCCCGCTTCTGGACAATAGTTTTCAAAGAAATATCTAAAATTGTAGGGACAGAGATAACTAAAACTCCAGAATTAGCAATATTAAACATTTTTCAAAGAGATAATAAAAATTTATTATACAAGAACCTAATAAGATTTCTATTACAAGCTGCTAAATTACTAATAGCAAGAGGATGGAAAGATGCCAAAGGGCTAACCATCAATCACTGGTATAATGTGGTATGGGAAATTGCATTAATTGAAAAACTAACTCAAAAATTGAGAATTGCAGGGGGGAAAAAGAAAACAAACTCTTTTGAAGCAGAATGGTGGCCTTTTATCCAATTTTCATACAGAACATCTACAACAAAAATACCTCAAGCCTTCCAGTACATTTGGATGCAATAAACTTACAAATATCCACCTATCACAAAACTGACTACTTTATGGCCGAAAAAGACTCCGGAAAAGGTGCCCAGCCAGATTTGTTCCTTTGAATGTTGGTTCGGGGGGGGGGGGGGGGATTTACTTTGTGCTGATCTAATACAATTTCTGTAATGGATTAGATGTTTTGTTGGTTGTTCGGTTGTCTTATATATGTTAAAATTCAAATAAACAAATTAAAAAAAAACAAAAACAAAAACTAAAATGCCATTTTAAACCACAGTTAAAAATATAAAATACAATACAAAGATTTAAAAGAATAAAATACAATATAATAAACAATAAACAGCACAGGAATTGATAAAACAGCCATAATAACTTAGAATTAGGTCTCCAATATGCCGGGGGGGGGGGGAGGTCTTTGCCTGGCGTCGAAAAGATAACAAGGTAGGTGCCGGGTGAACCTCTTTGGGGAGTTTATTCCACAAGTGGGGCGCCACCACTGAGAAGGCCCACTCTTGTAACCACCCACCTAGCTTCCTTTGGCAGGGGCACCCGAAGGAGGGCCTCTGAAGATGACCCAAGGGTCTGAGCAGGTACATGCGGGAGGAACCACAACCTGAGCTCTATGTTAGATGGTTTGACAAATTTCAGTGCTGATTCCTAAACTGAGAGCTTCAGTTTAGTTTCTAACTCTGCTTTCCATTTAATCCTCAGTATCTCAAACCGAGCCATACAGGAATGTGTTGGTCTTCATTAAATCTGCCATAGCCGGTGCTATCTGAAAAAGGTTTGAGGCAGCTGCTGCATTCTGGCCAAATTTGTTAGTGATATTATGTTTAAGTTCTATGTGTTGCCAGGCCACCACAGGAGGGAAGCCCCACCGCTGGTTTCATATCTTCATCAGGCTAGCATGTGACAAAGAGACATGACCCAGGATCTGGCTTTTATACATAGGATGCACACTGGTATAATATTTTCAGAGCATTTGTAGCTGACCTCACATTAGCCCCCATGGAATGACAGTAGTCTGCTCTCTCTCCCTTATGGTTCTAAATTCAGCCAGGTGACCATAATCTGGAAAACAAAGGGTGGTGCTAGGCAGAGAGGCAGCTGGATTACAGACGCTCGATTTTCAGGGAGGAAGGACATTATTATCTCGGCAAGTGAATGTTCCCACGCCGTGTTTGCTGAGATTATGTGATTGTGGGACTGGGGAAAGAGCAGGGATGCTTTGCACAGGGGCACCTAGTTTTAGGGCAGCCTTCCCCGAACTGGTGCCCTCCAAATGTGTCGGATGGTGGGAGTTGTAGTCCAAAACACCTGGAAGGCACCCTGCTTTCTTGCGAACAATCTAAAACTAGGTTTCTCTGAGCATCGGAGCACCTTCTCCTCGGGGGTCCTTGTCCGTGCCATTTCCTCCCTCACCTATAGGGATGGAGTCTACAGGCAGCCCCCAAAGCCCCTTGCGCTCTCTCACCTTGAGATCCCGATGAACGATGCCCAGATCGTGCAGGTAGTTCACGGCCTCCAACACCTGCCGGATGAGCTGGCTGGCGTCCTTTTCCGTGTAGTAGCCCCGCTCAATGATGCGGTCAAAGAGCTCTCCTCCTGTCACACTGCAGGACGGAGACAGCTGATCTTACATCCTGAACCTGCCTCAGCACCCGGACTAATCCCATAGTTAAGACATGATGTGACCCTTTCCCTCAAACTGGAAAGAGAATCCAGGGGTCCTAAGTACATCGGCCTTGTGTGGATAGTGTCATCATGCAGTTTAGTCACTGGGTGGCCCTGGACTTAGTTGTACCTGGCAGAGTTAGGAGTTTCCTGTTTATTGTTCTGTTCTTGCTTAAAAAGAGGCAATAAAGTTCTTGTCTAGCTCCCTGACAGGTGTACCCTCTAAACCAGGGTTCTCCAACCTTGGGTCCCCAGATGTTTTTGGCCTACAACTCCCAGCATGCCCCAGCCAGCTGGCTGGGGCATGCTGGGAGTTGTAGGCCAAAAACATCTGGGGACCCAAGGTTGGAGAACACTGCTCAAAACCTTCCATGAGACAGCTCATCCCTAAAAACTCTCTTTCTTTTGCCGAGTTGCCTGGCCTTCCCTGATACTAAGATCAAAGCCTGGTTTAATTTAATGTAATGGCGATCGCAATGAGCTGGGATCCTTCAACGGGAGGTTCTATATATGGTACTGCCTCTCTCCCTTCAAATCCCTAACCTCTCTTAGCGCTCAGCCCCAGCCATGACAAGGCCTAAGTACCTGTAGCTGCGTTTGCTCCCTCAGCTCTTGCATCTCCCATTCTTCCCTTCCCTTTGTGGCCTCCCCTCCTGTCAACGTTTAGACTCCAAGGTCATTGGGTGCAGGGACCTATCCTTATTTTTAATGTGTGTTTGTGTTGTGTTTTGTTTTTTTTTTTTTGCTTGGCGCCATGCACACAGACGTGCTATGCAAGACAAACAGCTACGCCCGCCATTCCCAGTCTCTCCAGAAGGGACTGTGAGAATTAAAGAATGTTTCTTTCCCAAATTATATTAAAATAAAAAAGACAGAAATTAAAAGAAGCCAAAGACTCACCCTGAATGGGGGCCCCAGTCTAGTGATAAATGAGGCCTAAAATATGTAAGGAACTCAATGCCCGGGTCATAAGGATGGCATGGGATTAGTAGATGAAAAATTATGCTTAGATAGGGATGGCATTGAATAAGTAGGTAACAGATAAATGAAGAATCCTCCCTTTCTGGAAACACAGACCAGGCATAAAAATGTGTCAAAAGAAGAGGTGTCTGTTGATGGGAGAGTAAGAGGTCAAAGTTAGAATGAAGTTAAGGAATGTGTGAAAGAGCCAATAGAAAATTAGGGTAAGAGAATACCAGACAACAAAGGGGATGGACGGTAAACAGGGGCGGGGAATAATGTATTCGGTTTAGGCGATCGGGATAGGCTGTGAACCTCAAAGTACCCAGCCAATGGGGGAATGAGGGAGGAACCCTGCGGCCGGGCATAAGGAATAAAAACACGCTGCTTGAATGTTAAGGTGTGCCTACCTGCATAGCGCACCCACTCTTGCAAGACTGTATTCAATAAAAAGTGCTTTGCTTTCACCAATTTTCTTGTCCAGAGAACTTTTTCTTTTTACAGGACTTGAACAAAGTCACTTCTAACAAATTGGGGGCTCGTCCGGGATCCTGCCATCACAGTTGCTGACTGCCATTGCCAACCAATGGGAAGGCGCACCCTACTGAGTTCAGTAGTCTCCTTGGTGCCAAGGGTGGTCAGTGATGGACTGGCCAAGGAAACCCGAGATGCTGGACTGGTGAAAGGCACTTAGGAGAAACCGGTTGGGTAGGCACGAGATCAGTCAACCAGGCAACTCTGTGCACAGACCAAGGTAAGAAAAATTGGGCTATTTATTTTACCTTGGTGGTTGGGATAAGGGCAGGAAAAATTTCCCTTAAGTACTGCTCTTGGATATCGAGACTGAATGTGGAGTGTGTGAGACGTGTCCCAGACACGAAGTGAGTGTGGAGTCCCAATCTGCGGTTCCGTTACCTCGCGAGGGGGCGGCCAGAAAAGGACGAAGTGATTGCTTAACAAGGAGCGTGAAAGGGTCTCGATGGGGAACTATAGTTCCAAGGTTGGGTCAGGAAAGATCCAGGAAGAAAAGGTGCCTAGGGAAAGGATTGATATTCCGCCAGATAGTCCCTTAGGGTGGATGTTAAAACTATGGAAGGAAATTCCATGTACTCAAAACAAGAATAATAATGAAATAATAAATTTCTGTTGTTTTGTTTAGACTAAGGAGAGTATGTCTGTGCGTGTCTCTCTCCCTTTCCTTCTTCCTTTGTGTGTGTGTGTGTGTGAGAGAGAGAGAGAGGGAGAGAGAGAGAGAGAGAGAGAGAGAGAGAGAGAGAGAAGAGGCAGCAGCTAAAGTAGAGCGGGTAAACTCCCCACACACACACATTTCAAGCAGAAAAAGAGGGGGGGGGAAGCTAGCAGCTCTCATCTCCACGGCAGGGGAAATCCCTGAAGCAAGTTGCAGCAGCAGACTGCCAGGCTTACCCTGCCTTAAATTTGGCACGGAGGAGGAGGGGGCACTAGCTAATCACACGCCGCTCTGTCTCAGGGCATGGTTCTTCACCGGGCGTGCAAAGATTTGGGCGCACGCACGCCGTGCTTCTGAGCTGTCTGTTCAGTTAGAAGGAGGGCTGGGCGCCTGCGCAGTCCGCTTCTGGGGTAGAGAAGTTAGAGTGCGCCTGCCTGTAGAGGCTAGCAAGGAATGAGAAGAGAGGGGTTACTATGGAAACCCAACGCTGTGCAGAAGGGGACGGTCTTTTCACGATCTGGCAGAGAGGTCCCTGCATGCCAGCTGTGGCACACGTGCCATGGGTTTGTCTTCACTGATTTAGGGCATCTCATAAGTGAGGGGGAAAAAAGAAAGAATAAGCCCTGAAGAGGGCCACCCATCCTGGACCTTAGAGTGGGTGTGTTAGTCTCCTCGTGTAGTGGAGCCAGGCTGAAGTAAGCCCTGGGGCAGACAGACCCCCAGGGTGCCTGTGAAATGTAGGGAGTCAGCTTTGTTGTTTTGTGGCTTTGCTGTTTGTGCCAAGGTGTCTCCCCGCCTTGTCTCCTTCCCTCATTTCCCACCTTTTGTGATAATCTGTTTACCTGAATAAACCTTCTTGATTTTACCCCACATGGCATTTGTGGTGTTTGTAGTTGCTCTGTGGTTCAGCTAAATCCAGGGTATTGACAAGGGCAAATCCCTGAGCACAGGTTCAGGTCAAGACTGCAGAGCTGAGGCTGGCAGTCTGGCACCTTGGATCTCTGGGTCTTTGGTAGAAAGGGTGGGTTGGCAGAGCCAGCCAGCCAGCCCCCCCTTCCTTCACATGGTTGGCAGCGCTGAGATTCGAAACTGAACCACAGAGTGGGTGCACGTGGGCAAATAGGGAGGATTTAGGGATACTTTGGTACATTGAGTAGAGGTTTGTTGTTGTTGTTTTTTTAGAAATAGGGAGAGCATTGAGAGCAAAAAAAAAACAAAAAAAAACAACCAATTGTTGAGTGAGTGGGCAGGGAAAGCAAACTGCAAGGAGATGCCAGAGCAGCCAAGTCGTGGAGGAGAGGCAAAGACCTTGTGTCTGTGGACTAGTGGAAAGAAGCTGCCATGCTGAGCAACTGAATGAGGTTGTACCGGCAAGAAAAGGCGGGGGGGGGGGGGGCAGGCATAGTTTCAGGTATTGGAAGAAAAGTCAAATGAATTAGTATAAACAGGGGGGGGATTAATAAAAAAACCTAAAAGCATGATCTAATAACTGCTCCAGGCTTAGCTCTTCCTTCTTTGGACAAACCATTTCATTTGTTTGTCAGCATACAAGAGGGAACAGCTTTGGGAGTGCTCACCCAGAAATGGGGAGGACAGCAAAAGCCAGTAGCATACCTATCAAAAATTCTGGATCCAGTCTCCCGAGGATGGCTAGAATATATTCAAGCAATATCAGGAACAGCTCTGTTAGTAGAAAAAAAGCAGGAAGCTAACTTTTGGAGGGGCACTAGTGGTCAGTACACCTCATCAAGTTCGCACCATTTTAACACAAAGGGCAGGGAAATAGCTAACAGATTCTAGAATCTTGAGATATGAAGCGGTCTTAATGGAGAAAGAGGATTTAATCCTCACCACTGAAAATTGTCTGAATCCAGCCACGTTTCTGACAAAAGGGGAACAGGAGTGTGAAAATTTAGAACACAATTGTCTGGATATCATTGAATATCAGACCAAAGTGAGACAAGACTTGAAAAACCTTCCACTGCATGAGGAAACTTGCCTATTTATAGATGGGTCCTCCCGTGTATTGGAAGGAAAAAGACACAATAGGTATGCCATAATAAATGGTAACACTAAAGAACTAACAGAATCAGGAAGGTTGCCCAATAACTGGTCAGCCCAAACCTGTGAACTGTATGCTTTAAATCAAGCCCTCAAGGCTTTAAAAGAAAAAGATGGGACCATCTATACGGATTCTAAATATGCTTATGGAGTAGTACATACATTTGGAAAAATATGGCACGAGAGGGGATTAATAAATAGCAAAGGAAAAGAACTAGTACACGGAGCACTAGTACAAGAAGTGTTAGAAAATTTACTTTTGCTTAGAGAAATAGCGGTGGTCCACATAATTGGTCACCAAAGAAGTGCATCCTTTGAAGCAAGAGGAAATGCATTAGCAGATAAAGCAGCTAAAGAAGCTGCTATGGGAGAAGAAGTAGTAAAAATGAACATGCTAACCCCTAAGTTGCCAAAAACAAGAGAAAGGCCAGTATGGACGGAAAGGGAAATGTTAGGACTAAAAGAATTAGGAGCAACTGAAGTAGAAGAGGGGAAATGGATACTCCGAGATGGCAGAAAAATGGGCAACAAACAAATAATAAGAAAAATTATGGCTATTTTACATGAAGGGGGCCATTGGGGAGTCCAAGCTATGTGTGATTTGGTACTTAAAGAATATGGGTGTATAGGGATACACACAGTAGCAAAGCAGATCTGCGAACGGTGTATGATCTGCAGAAAAATCAACAAAAAGGTGCTAAGAAAGCAACCACCAGGTGGGCGCAAGCCAGGATTGCGTCCTTTCCAAAGTATCCAGGTTGATTTTACAGAACTCCCTCCAGTAGGCAGGTTGAAATACATACTGGTCTTAGTAAATCATTTAACCAATTGGGTAGAAGCATATCCAATGTCAACTGCCACTGCAACTGGAGTAAGTAAAATTATCCTGGAACACATTTTGCCCAGATATGGAATAGTGGAACATATTGATTCAGACCAGGGGAGTCATTTTACTTCCAAGGTATTGAAAGGAATCATGGAGGGAGTGGGAATTAGTTGGAATTATCATACACCATGGCATCCTCCATCCTCTGGAAAAGTGGAAAGAATGAATCAAACGTTAAAAGCCACCTTGCGCAAATTGATTTTGGAAACTAAATTACCTTGGACTAAATGTTTGCCCCTCGCTTTGTTAAGGATAAGGACCGCCCCACGGAAGGATATAGGAGTATCCCCATATGAGATGCTGTTTGGTCTTCCATACATGGGTCAACTTGGAGAATTGCCCCAATATGAGACCAAAGATCGGTTTTTAAAACAGTATATACTTGGGCTGTCGTCTTCTTTATCTTTTCTTAGGAGGAAAGGACTCCTAGCGCAAACGCCACCCCTGGAATTCGCAGTCCACAATATACAACCAGGACAGTGGGTGTTGATCAAATCGTGGAAAGAAGCCAAACTCCAACCGGAGTGGGAGGGGCCTTTCCAAACGCTCCTGAATACAGAAACCGCAGTCCGGACAGCCGAAAAAGGGTGGACTCACTATACGCGAGTGAAAGGGCCTGTAGAAGAACCTCCAAACGCTAACACTTGGACAGTAATTAAAACACAAACACCCACGAAAATAGTTCTTAAGAAAGTTACCCATTAGATGGACAATACCATAGGGGACTCTGTACCAGGGTGGGATGCGGGACCAGATAACAACCCGGATTGGGATCCAGAGGAAAGATATGCAACAATAGTAGGTCCATTAGTGGACAGCTGGACTACAGGCCCAGGATCATCTGTGATCTGGGAAGAAATCTTGTGCCCATTCTGGGAATTAAGGATAGAGAAAGGGGACTTAGCGTTACCTAAATTAGGAACTGGGGAGCCAGTTCAGTTTTGGGTCATAAGATACCGACGGGTAAGGACCCAAAGACAGTGGCATGAGTGGTATTTTCTTAAGCAAATAGGTGTCCGAGAAGTAAAAGGATATGAGTTACAAGAAAAATTAGCAATTCAAAAACGAAGCATTGTTGGCCTCACCAAGTGATCCAATTACCCCCACTTCTGGATAGTTTCCTTTTAAAAAAAAAAAAAAAAAAAGTGTAAACAGTAGTTAAGATTAAAGATCTGCGCCAAACATTTGAAGTAGAAACAGGGTATAGAGACACAAACACCTGGGTTGAATGGGTGAAGTATACTGCTAAAAGTTTAAACAATCAGGAAGGCCTGTAGCACAAGTAATTCCCTTTCCTCTGGGTTGGAGCAAGGACCCCCTGGGAATGAGTTGTATAATAGCTCTGTTCCAGCATAAAGATGCTTGGGGAAATGAGACTTGCAGGTCTCTATCCCTATTGTTCCCAGCTTTAAAGTCCAAAAGTGAAAGAATGCCTCCGACATTCTCTATTAGGCACGTCAATCACACTGCTTGTTTCTCACGACAGGTGGGGGGGTTGGCCAGGCCAATGGGAGAACTGAACACATGTAAGGAGATATTGGATATCACATTAAGCAATGGGAATTACTCTAACTTGAGAGTGGCCAGAGCTGACTTATGGTGGTATTGTGGGGGAAAGTCTATAAGGCCAACCTTACCCGCCAATTGGACTGGGACTTGTGCTATAATACAATTAGCAGTACCATTCACCCTGGCCTTCAAAAAGGAAGTTAAACCCGAATGGCATAGTCGGAACAAAAGGAATGTACTAGTTACATCCTTTGATAAAGGGATATATATTGATGTCATAGGGGTGCCCCGAGGAGTTCCAGATGAATTTAAAGCCCGAAATCAAATAGCTGCCGGATTTGAGTCTGCTCTCTTTTGATGGTCAACCATAAATAAAAATGTTGATTGGATTAATTACATCTTTTACAATCAACAAAGATTCATAAACTATACCCGAGATGCAATAAAAGGGATAGCGGAGCAATTGGATGCCACCAGTCGAATGGCTTGGGAAAATCGGATGGCTTTGGACATGGTTTTAGCAGAAAAAGGTGGCGTCTGTCTAATGTTAGGAGGACAGTGTTGTACCTTCATACCCAACAATACTGCTCCTGATGGGACAATAACAAAAGCTCTAGAGGGTCTCAATACCTCAGCAGCGGAACTTGCTGAAAACTCAGGAATAAATACTTCATTAACAGGATGGTTAGAAACATGGTTTGGAAAGTAGAAAACCTTAGCAATCTCAATGCTTACTTCCCTGATTGTGGTAGGAGGAGTCTTAGTAGCGTTAAGATGTTGTATTATCCCTTGTGTCCGAGGACTAACACAAAGACTTATTGAAACCGCCCTATCTAAGAAAATGCCACTGACTCCTCCGGCTTACGATACTAGTATGATAGTATTAGAAGACGAAACGTCTCCACCATACTATATTAAGATAGAGAAAATTGACTAAGGTGTTGGAAAAGAAAAAAGTAAAAAGAAAAAGAGGAGGGATTGTGAGAATTAAAGAATGTTTCTTTCCCAAATTATATTAAAATAAAAAAGACAGAAATTAAAAGAAGCCAAAGACTCACCCTGAATGGGGGCCCCAGTCTAGTGATAAATGAGGCCTAAAATATGTAAGGAACTCAATGCCCGGGTCATAAGGATGGCATGGGATTAGTAGATGAAAAATTATGCTTAGATAGGGATGGCATTGAATAAGTAGGTAACAGATAAATGAAGAATCCTCCCTTTCTGGAAACACAGACCAGGCATAAAAATGTGTCAAAAGAAGAGGTGTCTGTTGATGGGAGAGTAAGAGGTCAAAGTTAGAATGAAGTTAAGGAATGTGTGAAAGAGCCAATAGAAAATTAGGGTAAGAGAATACCAGACAACAAAGGGGATGGACGGTAAACAGGGGCGGGGAATAATGTATTCGGTTTAGGCGGTCGGGATAGGCTGTGAACCTCAAAGTACCCAGCCAATGGGGGAATGAGGGAGGAACCCTGCGGCCGGGCATAAGGAATAAAAACACGCTGCTTGAATGTTAAGGTGTGCCTACCTGCATAGCGCACCCACTCTTGCAAGACTGTATTCAATAAAAAGTGCTTTGCTTTCACCAATTTTCTTGTCCAGAGAACTTTTTCTTTTTACAGGACTTGAACAAAGTCACTTCTAACAGGACTAACCACCTCCAAAGAGCAATCCCCCCCCCCAACCCAGACCTGAAAGGCAGAGACCACATTCGGAGTGCGAGGGGCTGCTGCTACTCACAGCTGCATGGCCAGGTACAGGTGAGTGGGGCTCTCATAGATGTCCTCCAGAGCCACAATGTTCTCATGCTGAATCCTGCAACACCAGGGAGATGAACAGAAATTAGAGGAGACGGAGGAGTGTTGTCATGTTGCAACTGTAGTAGTGTTGTAATTGTAATGTTGTAATGTTGCCTGCTTAAATCAACGAGGTAATGATCAAGGGACTGGAAACAAGGCCCTATGAGGAGAGAGTGAAAGAACTGGGCATGTTTAGCCTCCAGAAGAGGAGACTGAGGGGAGATATGTGATCGCGCTCTTCCAGTACTTGAAGGGTTGCCACACAGAGGAGGGCCAGGATCTCTTCTCGATCATCCCAGTTTGCAGGACACGGAAAAATGGGCTCAAGTTACAGGAACCCAGATTCCACCTAAACATCAGGAAAAAATTCCTGACTGTCCGAGCAATAAAACAATGGAACCAACTACCTAGGGAGGTGGTGGGCTCTCCCACTCTGGAGGCATTCAAGGTGCAGCTGGACGGCCATCTTCAGGGATGCTTTGACCTGGATTCCTGCATTGAGCAGGGGGTTGGACTCGATGGCCTGGTAGGCCCCTCCCAACTACCTTTCTATGATTCTATGTAATCACTAGTTACAGTGGGAGGAAAGGGTTAATTGAACAATCCCCCCCTCCCTATTTCTGGCCTCTGTGGCCCACTCCCTTTCCCTCTCCCTTCCCCTCTCCCAACAAGATGGACACATGGTCTGAGGCTCTGAGCTGGCTTCCAGCCAGTGATTTCCAACGAAGAAGACTAATCTGCCCTATATGCATCCTGTAGTGGTGAGAGTGTTGGACTGGGACTCGGGAGATCCGGGTTCTAGTCCCCGCTCGGCCATGAAACTCACTGGGAGACTTTGGGCCAGTCACTGACTCTCAGCCTAACCTACCTCACAGGGTTGTTGTGAGGATAAAATGGAGAGGAGGAGGAGGAGGATAATGTAAGCCGCCTTGAGTTCCTTGCAGGAAAAAAGGCTGGGTATAAATGTAAATAATAAATAAATAAGCGGACTGTAAGTAAGACTAATAAATGTCTTTATTAGTTTTAAACCTTGTATGGACAATCCGTTCCTTTAAAGAGCCTTTTTAGCAGGGTTTAGCAACCCACGTGGTGATAACCAGTTTCAATAACCAGGCTGCACATAAGGGGGAAAACTCTGCTTTGTCCTAACCAGTATAGGACCGACTCCTTCCCATATCCTCCTCCAACAATCAAAACCCCTGGGCTCCGAAAGAGGCTTGTGCTGAGAACACAATAAAAGTTAAGGACACACACACACACACACACACATACAAGACGGGGAGACAGTGCGGTATAGTGCTTGGACTAGTATTGGGGAGATGCAGGATCGAGTCCCCACTCAGCCATGAAGCTCCCTCGCTTGGGCCAGTCACTACCTCTCACCCTAACCTACCTCCAGGGCCAGCCCTATCGTTGGGCAAAGTGAGGTGGTCGCCTCAGGCAGCAGATGCTGGGATGGGGGGCAGGGAGCGGCAGCAAGATGTCAGAGGGCGGGATTATGTACACCATGTGTCCTGCATACTGCCGTCATGTGCAGTGGAGGATGCTGTGCCACTGCCCGTGTCCAAGTAAGATTCAGCTGCCAGTCCAGTTGGCTTCTGTGCATGGAAAAGGAGGGGGCGCCATGTTGTCTTTCATTTCAGGCAGCAAAAAGTGTTCAGCCGCCCTGCCTACCTCCTAGGGTTGTTGTGAGGAGGTGGTGGTGGGGAGAACCTGTACAATGCCCTAAGCTCCTTGGAAGAAGGGTAGGAGAACTATATATCTATATATTGTATTATGGTCCTGTTTTTGGCACTGTTGTAAACCCCCCCAGAGAGCTTCGGCTATTGGGTGCTATAGAAATGAAATAAATACATACATAAATAAAATGTAATAAATAAGACTGCAGGATGCCAAATCTGCTGCCTCCCCCTCTAAAGGAGATTCCCTTGCACTCTTCCTTCAACCCCTAGTGACTCATCTCTGCATAATTGCTCAAAAATGGGAAATGCAATGGTGTGGGTGTGTGTGGGTGTGTGTGAGTCAAACCTACATGGAAGCCACATTCTCTGGCTGAAAAGAGAAAGTTTTTTGCCCCTAATCCCAGATCTGCAGTGGGGTGACCTGATGCTTGCATAAGAGGCTACACCTGCCGAAATTCCCTCTGCTGCTACAGAACTGTTAACAGCGTAGGAGCCCCGTCCTCTTTTGCATCTGGCCGCCCTAATCTGTGGGGACTGGACTCTGATGACTCAGGTCCTCTGAACATGCTTCAAGGGACTTAACAACATCATCATTTGGCATGGAGAGACTGCCACTCCCGAATGGACACATAGACATATTTGATCTGCCTTTGTTGAAACTTACGTATACATCTGGATTCATGCTGTTATTTGGATATTTACATATCAGCAGTTGTTAATTTCAGGGTTTCTGTTCTTTTTATTTGTATTTTCAATTTTCTTTCGGTGAAAGTCAAAATAAAAAATAAACCGGAGGGGGGGGGGGGAATTAACATCATCATTTGAACTGACCTGAGCTCTGATACTGAAAAGAGGTTCTGAAACAGAGCCTTGGGACTCATTTTAGACTCTGGAAAAAGGGATACAAACACATAGACACAATGACTTACTTTTTGAGTACAGCGATTTCATTCTCCACAGCTGCTTCCTTACCGCGCAGGGCTTTCTTAGGAATACATTTGAGGGCTACAAGGCGCTGGGATCCATGCTCCTGTGCCAGGACCACCTCTGAAAAGGCCCCTCTGTGAGACAAAGGCAGGAGACAGTAATACAGGATGAACACACACATGCATTCATATATAGACACACACATATTAGTTATTAGAATTTCACTAAGATGCAGGCAGCCATTATGGTCCATTAGACAAATCCCAAAAACAACTGTGCTAGCCACTTAAAAGTGCAATTCTATGCATGTTTACTCAGGAGTAAGTCCCAATGAGTTCACTGGGTCTTTCTTCCAGGAAAGTGGGTGTAGAATTGCAGCCTAAAAATCACAACACAGCGAATTAGCTTTCAAACTTTCTCAGGCTGGATGTTAAGCAAGACGTGGGAGGGAGAAGAGGAAAAGAGATGATGTTGCCGCTTGTAAAGCGTTTACAGTATGTGCGGCATTCTTAACACGGTAATAATTTTGGAAGCTCTTTGCAGACCAATTCCGAGAGTTTGTGCCCAGCGCAAAAGGTCTCAGTTTCCACCAAAGCGTGCTGGGACAAAGAAACAATGGCCAGAAACACCAGCCCTTAGAATTTCATTTCTTAATAAAATGAAATTGCCAGGGGTGGGACAGGATGCATGATCCAAGTGTTACCAGAATACAAAAGTGGCACAACTTTCTGAGTGCTCAGAGAAAATCCCTTACATAAGAACATAAGAAGAGCCATGCTGGAGTAGACCGAGGGTTCCATCTAGTCCAGCATTCTGGACCCCTTGATGCCTTATGACTTGGATGATCCCTGGATAAACATGTGAGCTCTCTCCAACAAAATGTATTGTATTTAGATTGCCATCAGCTGACAGAGCAGATTCATGCCAGATGAGGCCCATTTGCATATATGCCAGTGTAGCACAGTGGTGAGAATGTTGGACTGGAGCTCGGGAGATCCGGGTTCTAGTCCCCGCTCGGCCATGAAACTCACTGGGTGACTTTGGGCCAGTCACTGACTCTCAGCCTAACCTACCTCACAGGGCTGTTGTGAGGATAAAATGGAGAGGAGGAGGAGGAGGATTATGTAAGCCGCCTTGGGTTCCTTGCAGGAAGAAAGGCGGGGTATAAATATAATAAATAAATAATGCAAGGCAGGAAGGATCACTAGGTGCTACGGAGAAAACAACTGATAAATACACATGTTTGAATCTGTGCTGCTGCTTCGGCAGAAGTTTTTTGGGGGCTGACTCTGGAGTCATACTCCAGCGTACCATCACACAACCCCAGGTTCCCCATACCCTGCTGGAAACTGACATCCAATTCACCCGCCTGCCCTCCCTCATCCAAATTAAAGAAAAAGAGGAAGAAAAAAAAAAGATTTGTGGTCTCAGATAGGAAAGGGTTAACACACACACACACACACACACACACACACACACACACCCAACTCCCTGGGCTCCTGGGTCTATTATTGTCCCATGCAACGTCAGGCATGTCTGGGAGCCCCCCTCAGCCAATGGGATGCCAACATGCAAATGTGGCGGAAACAAACAGGCTGCGGCATTCCTGGGGTCTCTCCGCAGAAGCAGCGCCCTGTACAGGAGCACGTCTGACTGCTGGTGCAGCAGGAGAGACTGGAGGGGGCAGCTTGAGAAAAGCAGGGGGGAGCCCAGGCCGAGATTGGCAGATTTGGGGTAATCTCCGGATGTGCTAGAATAGCGCACAGCTACACATGTCACCTTTCCCTGCTGCCCCCCCCACCCCCACCCCCACCCTGGGAAAAGCGTCTTATGTTAATGCAGCCTTCCCCCAACCCAGCGCCCTCCAGGTAGGTTCAACTGCAACTCCCATCATCCCCAAGCAGATCATTGCGGAGGTCGGGAGTTGTCGGTCAGACAGCATCCAGTTGGGGAAGGCCGTGTGCCATATTTAACCATTTGCCCCGTTGCCTGATATTGAAGTGGTGCCGCGAGGGTGGGGGTGGAAGGAACCACAGTTTGGCCTCATTACAGAAGCCCCGTTAAGGTGGGTGGAGAAAGAACAGGTCGGGCTGTAGAAGAAAAGCACCAGCAGAGGTGAGATAACCCAAGAATGTGGAAAGCTTCATAGCAAGGAACGGAGCGGGTGAGGAGGCTCCAGATCCATCCAAGCAGTGCATCCAAGCAGGACCCGCACGGCAAACAGTGCCCACACAGGTCTTTTGCCAGGCTTTTTGCTCACTCACGCGCCCAGCTTCTCTTTGACGTCGTAGACGCTGGTGATGTCCTCGACCTTTTTCTTCCAGCCTTTCCCGAGCGGCATCGTGGACAGTTGTGAGCGGGCAGTGCAGAAAGAGCTGGGGACAGAGATGTTGGGAGGAGGAGAAAAATGTCACACACACACACACACACACACACACACTCACGAGGATCATGGAGATGGGGTCAGCCCATTCCCATGGCTCCAAGGGCCGTAAACATCCTGCTTGTTTCTCTCTGTGTCACGACACATCAAATGTAGGATTCCACACAGGCCTGGACTAAGATATTTTGGTGCCTGAGATGGAAAATCCAAACAGTAACATGCACACACACACACACACACACACTAATCTGGGGATACAAACCATCAGGAAGTTTGTTCTCCTGCTTAAGCTTTCATGAAATGAATGAGACAGGAGGATTTCCAGATGGTATTGTGCTTCATGAATCGGATCCAACCGTCTCCCATTATGGTGGCCACTTATGAATCGCCAAAACAAGAGGAAATGCATCACCAAAAAAGAGGACAACAGAGGATGCCAATTTCCATTAAAAAAAATTGCATATGCTGATTCATGGCCACCCTGTAACCCATTCTGCTCAAAATCCTTAATTTAATGGTGTCTCAAAGTCCACTGCCTGAGGTGGCCGACCCACTTTTGCCTGGTGCTAAGGCCACCTCTTTGCCCACAACAACCTTGGCTAGCTTTGCAGGTCTTTCCATGAAGTGACCAGAAGTTGTCACTCTGTGAAGAGGGGCCATGGGCTCTTTGCCACCGCTGCCACTTTCCCCCAGAAGATGCGGTCCACGGAGCTCTCCTTCTCTTCTCAGGCCACAACTAATTACAGCCAAGCTGGCTCGGCCTTGGAGCAAATTTGTACACGGCAGAGAAAAACTGGACACTGGTAACAAAATAAACGATGGGCGGGAGGAAGTGAAGTAATAGCGCTTAACTGAGCCAGAAGCTTAGCTGAACTGAAGCCATTTTCGATGCCAGGGGTCAGCTCTGGAGCATGTAAATAACAGAGCGCCTCTGACCACGCGCACAATGGATTTTGTTCATCACGTACCACAGCCAACCCCAACATGCTCAACATTAGAGCTTTTGTGTCAGGGGGTGTGAGGCTTCCAGGCTCCCTGGCACCCACTCCAAGGGCACCATTTTAGGACACGGACACACCAGGGATGGGGACTCGGACTCGAGGACTCGACTCGTGAGTCGGACTGAGTCCCCCCTCTGACTCGAGTCGGACTCAAGTCCCAATATTTTTAATGGGACTCGAGACTCGACTCGGGACTCACTCGTCAACATCCCTGGGCTGTTGACGAGTCTTCTGGCTGCGCCAGAAGGAGCGCGGTCACCGGTGAAGAGCGCATGGAAGCGAGGCGCGCCGCTGCTCGGCCACTATGGACAGCTACCAGGAGCGCAGCCCCAACGATGTGTTGAGATTTATTTTGATTGATGTGTTGTTGTGGGGGGTTTGGGTTAGGGTCAGACATTTTGGGTTTGGCTGCCTCTGCCTGCCTGTTTAGGGTTCCCTGCCTCCTCTGCCTGCCTGGTTATTTTGGGTTTGTCTGCCTGGTCTGTTCTTGCCAAAATCAGTTGCAGGGTTTTGAAATAAAAAGGCACACTTGTGCCTAGAATTTATTTAAGCCACACATCTGAAGCAGCCTTATTTTGTTGGGGGGAAACCCCATTGATTTTAATAGGGACTCGTGGAGTCAGTTTTGGGAGTGACTCAGGACTCGTGACTCGTGAGTCACCATTTTGGACCAAGGACTCGGACTCGAGACTCGGGTCCAAAGACTCGTGACTCGACTCGTGACTCGAGACCAAGGACTCTTCAACATCCCTGGGACACACACACACACACACACACACTTCAGATGATTCCTCCAAGCACCTATTTCTCTGGACAGCCCAATATCTCTACACTAGGGACCAGCAACTAGATGCCCCCCCCCACCCGGACCAAACGTTGTAGGGATGAAACCTGGCCCTCCAGTTGCCAAGACAGAGGTGAAAGATGAGTAGGGAGGGGGAGGAGAAGCTGCAGAAATGGTGGCTGCCTGAAGGCTGCTGTGGAAGGGCTGAGACCTTGGCCTTGTGTCCCACCCTCCGTCTTGTGGCCGACCACCTGAAAGCCCAGAGCGCTGCATGCAAGAGACCGTTATCTCCACTCGGCCATGAAGCTCACTGGGTGACTTTGGGCCAGTCACTGACTCTCAGCCTAACCTACCTCACAGGGCGGTTGTGAGGATAAAATGGAGAGGAGGAGGAGGAAGAGGAGGAGGAGGAGGAGGAGGAGGAGGAGGAGGAGGATTATGTAAGCCGCCTTGGGTTCCTTGTAGGAAAAAAGGCGGGGTGTAAATGTAATAAATAAATAAATATAAACAAACAAGCAAACAAACAAACAATGAACAATGCAAGCCTGTTCAGAAGTCAGCCCCACTGATGAGGATTGCAGCCAAAGGCACAGATCTCTTTCCTTAAATTAAGCTTTTAAAAAAGTGACTGTTCGACTTGCATTGGTAACATTGTTTTTACATTTCGTAATAAAGATAGCAAAGAAAACCACAGCATGTGTTCTTAAAATACACAACTTCGTTTTTGATTTTATAAATCTACATTGAATCCTGCATCCCCCCATCTTTATACACACACACACACACACACACACACTGAAATCATGGTTATGCCTGCACCTCTCCTTTAAGACATTAAGCCATGGGCAATGTGCATGTTCTATACAAGGGCACCTGTTCCCAAACTTCTGGTTATAAAGGCACACTAATAGAAATCTGCCTTTGTTTGGGATTCAGCTCCTGGCTATTTAGGAGGCTGTTCAGGTGTGGTTACATAACAACAGCAACAAAAAAGATAGGCATTTGGCCTTGAAAAGCTTACACTCAGAACATCCCTTCTAAGAGCACAAGAAGAGCCGTGTTGGATCAGACCAAGCGTACATCTAGTCCAGCATTCTGTTCACACAGTGGACAACCGGCTGCCCATGGGAAGCCCACAAGCAGGACAGGAGTGCAACAGCACCCTCCCGCCCATGTTCCCCAGCAACTGGTGTACATAGGCATACTGCGTCTGATACTAGAGGTAGCATATAGCCAGTCAGGACTGGTAGCCACTGATAGCCTTCTCCTCCATGAATTTGTCCAATCCCCTTCTCATCATCATCATCAGACGATCACTCATGACCGAGTAAGATTGTCTTCCAGGATAAAAGGAGGAAATTCTAAAGGAAGATTGTGTAGACTCTAGGTAAGTGACTGTGGAGGCCAATTCTAGATCCACACAGCTTCCCACAGTGAGGACACAGGTTACCAGATGGAAGATGGTCCTGTAAAGGATTCGTTTGACGTGCTTTTCGCTTAGCACGTTTCTCCCTTTCACCTTGCACTCGGGCTTCTTCAAAGTCCATGGAACCTTTGTGAAAGGCCAACCTCCATTTAGATCGTTCATGTGCCAGAGCTTCCCAGTTTTCGATGCTTATATTGCATTTTTTTAGATTAGCCTTATGAACATCACTGTATATCAATATGCCACATCCAGCCAGGACTGCCAACCTTTTTTATTTTATTTTATTGGCCCCTGTCCTGAGCCATTAGTTCCTGCAGCCATCAGCAGGCAATCATGTTTATCTCTATACATAATGTGAAAAGCTTTGTTTACTGATTTCTACAGATTTAGCTGAAAGACACAGAAGCATGCCAGACTGGGTTGTTTGTTTGTTCCTGGCCAGTTGACAACCCTACCCTAACATTCCAAACAAGAAAAGAAAAATACTATGTAAATATAGTGCCTTTGATTCCCCCCACCCCATACTAACATATACAAAGGGATATGCATAAAAATGAGGAATTAATATCATATATGCTAACAACAGCTACAATTGGTGTATATTATATGCTAACAATAGAAAAAGATAATAGACGATCAAACAATGGCATAAGAGTCAGTTTATGCATTAGGGCATGCTCCTATGCATGTCTAGACATTTTAAAAAGTCCTACAACTCCCAGCATCCCCCCAGCCAGAGTTGTAGGATTTTTTTCTGTCTAGACATGCATAGGATTGTGCTCTTAACGGTTAATAGTGACTTGCTGTTTATGCATAAGACAAAAAGAAAATAAGAAGTAGGAGATATAGTATCCTATCCTTTTATTAATTTCCAGAATAAGAGAGGTTGGGTGAGGGTCAAAATCTAGAAAACATTTTACAGTTTATCCTCCACAATCCCATTGAAATGAATGGGAGCTATGTGAGAACTTGGATCGCCAACTGAACAGAAGAAAACATTGCCTGGCCAGGTATATTAAAAAGCTTGCCTCCAGTTTCCAGCAGAAAAAAATAGGTTTTCAAGCAACAAGAAACAGCAAGATTCTACACTTTCGTATTATATCTCTCTCTGGGGATTTGTCAATCACCTTCCCAGATTTAGACCTGTGCGATCGCTAAGATCATCGGAGGAGGCACTGCTGGTTGTACTGCAACCTGCAGATTGCCATCTGGCAGTAGCTGGAAGCGGGCCTTCTCCGTGGTGGCACCCTCCTTTTGAAATGCTCTCCCCGCTGGTATTCAGGAGGTGCCAACTGCAGCATGTTTCAGGCGCCTGTTAAAAATCCATCCCTTTACCCATCCAAGTCTTTCTGAACTATAGTGCTGCCCAAGTAGTTTAGTACTTACTGTGTTTTTAGTTTTGGTATTAAATATTTTAAACATTTTAATTGACAAGTTTTGGTATACATTATAACGTATTTCAATTTTTTATTTTGTAAGCCACTTAAGGTGCAATCTTATGCACATTTAGACAGGAAAAAGTCCTACAACTCCCAGCATTCCCCAGCCAGCATGGCTGGCTGGGCAATGCTGGGAGTTGTAGGACTTTTTTTGGGGTATAAATATGCATAGGATTGCACCCTTAAGATGCAATCCTATGCATGTTTAGATGGGGGGGGAAAAGTCCTGCACCCTTAGAGATATTTTTAGATATGGTAAGCAGTGTATAAATTGATGAAATAATAATAGTAATATTATTGTTGTTGTTGTTGTTGTTGTAATGCCTGAGCACATGTATTTGATAAGCCATTGCTGCTGGATGGCACCAACTTTATTACAGAGTCTGACCACTTGTTAGGGGACACAGATGATCTGGGAAAGATATACTTCTAGCCAACAAACCACTGTCGGAAGAACGGAAGGGCCTCCAAGAATACAGAACTTGGCCCAAATGGTTAAATGTCATGTACAAAATATATACTGTACGTTATCTCCTCTCTCTCTCTCTCTCTTTCTTTTTTGGTACTTACTTCTTTTTTCTAAAAAGAAAAACAAAATTGACACCTCTACTGGAAGGTCCCAGGATGCTTTGATATTTGTGTCACCTGCCCCTAGGCCTAGGAATAGGGAGAGAGATCGGTGAACAAAGTACATAAACAAATAAGGTTCATAAGGATACAGAAAGCCCACGAAGAACAAAAGGCTTGCCCCATTTCCACTGCCAGATGTCAATCAATCAATACACATTTGGGATTCCACAGAGACATGATCAGGACCAGCCCAATCCCTTATAGGTGCCTGGGAAGAAAATGCAAATGACACCCTTCTGCCATTCACCTACACTCCAGTGAGAGGTTTACCTGTGCAAGCCCCACTAAGAGGAGCTGTCCCAACTAAGAGCATGCTAGCAGCCTTCCCTGACTCCAGATGTGTTGGACTACAGCCCCCCATCCTCCACCGCCAGCATGGGTTCTGCTGGCTGGGGATTATGGGAGTTGTTGTCCAACACACCTGGAGGGTGCTGGGTTGGGGAAGGCTGCAAGCATGCTGAGGCTTGTGGGTCGAATCCGTCTGTCTCCCACTTGCTCACCTACAATCTGATTGGACTGGAAATTGAATCTCACTTCAAGGCTGGTAACAGGACACGTCCTCCACTGCATTGAGGCGGGCAGCAAGCTAGCTTAGGGGGGTGCACAGCTGGCACACATAGCTCTGTCCTCCAACAGAGGGAATGGCTGGGGGGGGGCTGCCACTGCCCCTCCTCAGCATCTGCCGCCTGAGGCAGTTGCCTCACTCCGCCTAAAGGTGCCTGCTCAAAATGCCTGTTCAGAGGGGGGCAATTTAGACCAGGGAAATGCCAGCAAGGAGGGGCTAAAACACCCCTCCTCCAGCACCATGGCCCTGATCCAAATTACCACGGCCCTGATCCAATCTTCTTTTAAAAGCAGCAGGTGATCCGATCACAGATCTCACCTCGCCAGCTCATCAAGGACTGGGGTCACTACAGGCAAGGGACAGTCCACAGTCCGTGAGGGCATTGCTTTTACTTTTCCCCAGCAGAGTGAAGAAAAAAGCTGCACTCGGGGCAGGGCAGGGGCTGTTGCAGCGAGGACAACACTTAAGTTTTCACCCCTGGCAGAGAGTAGCCTGCCTGGCCCGCTCACAGACCTGACCTTGATCTGGCAAGGGATGAAATGTGGTACTCAGAAATGCACTGGTTCCCCTGCTCAGGGTCAGTCCAAAATGCTCTAATCATTATGAAATGTCTTCTGCTATTACTACCGAACTATTGAATCTCCATGGGTACATTGTACTCAAAGGAGGTGCCCACTCATTGACTGGGTATATTTGTCACTTGTGGCATGCCTTTCCTTGCTACACTGGGAGTGTGTGTGTGTGTGTGTGTGTGTGTACACACACATATAATGGTGTGTGTGTGTTTGTGAGTGAGAGAGAAATGAAACTGTATGTGGCTCGAAGGGCTGTGAATTTTGTACCTCAGATGGTCAGTAGATGCCAGTTGAGCGTGTTATGGCGTGTGTAAAGTGAGTAATGTTTAATGTAGGAGCCCGCAAGCAGAGGTCAACTTTCATCCCTTGAGAGAGGCCACCTGGCCTCCTCAGTTGCCCATCCAGAGGTGTGGAGAAAAGTGTTCTCCACAACAAAAGGTCTTGTTGGCAGGTCACTGGGGGATGTGGGCTGAGGCCCCGGCCTACCAGCCCTTTGCAAAGTAGCCCTCTAGGGCAGTGCTCTCCAACCTTGGGTCCCCAGACGTTTTTGGCCTACAACTCCCAGCATGCCCCAGCCAGCTGCTCTAGGGAAACTGAGTTGCTGACCGGAAGGTCTCACAGTGAGACGAGTGTGTGCATTAGCAAGCTGCTCTTATTTATCTGTCACATTTGTATCTTCCTTCAAGTTGCTCAGGGTAACATAATTGGGATCTTGCCCTTTTGTTTAATCCTCACAAGCCTGTCAGAGGAAATGACTTGCACAAGGCCACCTTCAAAATCCATGGCAGGTCTTCTTCCCACTCAAAGTCCGATGCTCTATCCCAGCCTTCCGCAACCTAGTACCTTCCAGATTTTTTTGTTTTTTGACTACATCTCCCAGCATTCCTGACCACTGGCCATGCTGACTGGGGCTGATGGGAACTGAAGTCCAGAACACCTGGAGGGCACCAAGTTGGGGAAGACTGCTCTATCCATTATACCATATTATCTATTTATTATATTATATACCCCGCCTTTTTTCCTGCAAGGAACCCAAGGCAGCTTACATAATCATCCTCCTCCTCCTCCTCCTCCATTTTATCCTCACAACAACCCTGTGAGGTATACTGCTATTGTGGCCATTATACACCTTTGTACTCAATTATCAGTTGGCCTATGACTGAATGTGATGGCCACCAACTTGGATCACTTTAAAAGGCGGTTAGACAAATTCATGGAGAATAAAGCTATCAATGGCTACTAGTCATAATGGCTATATGCTACCTCCAGTGTCAGAGGCAGTACGCCTAGGTACACCAGTTGATGGGGGGAACATGGGCGGGAGGGTGCTGTTGCACCCATGCGCTGCTTGTGGGTTTCCCGAGGGCAGCTGGTTGGCCACTGTGTGTGAACTGAATGCTGGACTAGATGGACCCTTGGTCTGATCCAGCAGGACTCTTCTTGTGTTCTTAATGTGTATTGCTCACAGACAGAACTATGTGTGAGGACCAGTGTGTCATATAGGTGTGTCGGGGGAGGGATTGTGTTCAGTTACTCTTACTTCTTCTTATGAATGGTGGTGGCGTGGAGTGGGTGCTGCCTGCGTATTGGGAAATTGTGTGTGAATGCATACAATTGGGAGAAATTCCTAACACTGTATGTCATATTTATAGAGATGTAGCATGTTTGTATGCTGTCTGACATGTTATTGTGTCGGGAGCGTGTGGAATAGAGGGGCTGTATGCGAAAATTATACTGCAGCAGCAATATTTGATGAATGCAAATGCGTTCCCATCTACTGCAGAAATATGACTGCACATATGTGTGTCCACTTATGGCCATTTTTTGAAAATAGGCCAGTATGGATTGTGTGTACTGTATGTACACTTGAATCTGTGGTGTAAATAATAAGTGTTCGCATGCAAGAGAAATGTGGAAGTGTGCGTGTGCGTGCGTGTGTGTGTGTACACAGTCTTGTTTTATTAAAGTAAGACCTGATGCTGCATAGATAGATATGGAGGTATGAGCGATATAAATAGGCATGAATGGGGAAGGGTGAAGGCATGAGAAGGGGTGCATGTGTGGAGGGTGGCTTTGCAGATGGATGGATGGATGGATGGATGATTGGGAATAAATGGAAGGGTGAGAGTTGGGGCAGAAAGAGGGATAGAATTAAGTTGATGGAGCATGACTTGAAGGAAGGAGGCATTTCTAAAACAGGAGATGCAAATAAGCATGTAATCATTGTAATGGGAAGTGGGGGGGAGGGGACCGACCATGTGGGGAGTCAGGAAAATGGCTGGACAAACTGATGGATGGTTAGAAAGGATTCAGACTAACGGAATGGGGTGGAAACAGAAAAGAATAAATGGATGGTGGAATGATACAAGCTCAGATTGATAAATCAAGTAGAAACTGATGAAGCGAGTAGAGAAAAGGCATAGCATGAGCTCCGCTGCAGAGAAGCACAACATGCAAGCCCCACATGCATTCAGCGACAACAAACGGATTAATTAAATATTACAGATTTCCACACCCTCTTCAGCAAATGAGGCATCCATCCACCCGTTTGGATGGACAGCGAGGAAGAAGGATTTGTAGTCCTTCCACAGACCCGAAACACAGCGACAGAAATACACACAGCAAATGAAATACGGTACCCATGCTTTTACCCACAGAGAATGGGAGGCACCCAATACGTACGACAATCAGGCTCCTCGGCTGGACCGGACGCACAGGTCCATAGAAAGTTTATTGGCAGTGCAATCCTGAAGCATTTTACTTGGAAGTCGCATTGAGCTCAATGGTGCTTACTCCCCAGCAAGCGTGTTTAGGATTGCAGCCTCGCTCACTTTCCCGTCTTCTCACACACACATACACACACACACGCCTAAATTTCTCTGCCTTGTACGCGCACTCATTCCCAAGGATTTTTTTTCCCTTTTCCTTTCCTTTTTTTTTTTAGCACAGACATAAACATCAGCCTTCCTGCAGGGCTCTATGATTACCGTGTGAACGCGACACACCGCCTTCTCTTATGAACGAGGAAGCTCCCTGCTATGAGCATAAACAGTGGCACCAGGCAACCGCAGGGCTGTCAAACATCTCTCGCTCACGCACAGACACAAACAAACGCACGGAGCCGCAGGCGCACGCAGAGCGCTCGCCCTGTTGTTCCCAGCCCAGCTCAGGCGCCCCTACCTCTCCAAGTTTCACCCCCTCATCCGATCCTTCCCCCACCACCACCGCCGCCGCCGCCGCCACTACCCAGCGCGCTTCCTCCACCGCAATCTGGGTCCGTTTACATTCCTTTGGCGTCCGCATCCTGCGCGGTTCCCAGATTGCTGGTGGTGGTGCACACGAAACGCGGGGTGGTGGAGAGTGGGGTCGTGTTTGCGCGCGCGCGCGTGTGTCTGTGTGTTGATGTGTGCGTGGGCACCCGCAGGCAGGGGACTGCAACGCGGAGCCCCACTTCGCCTAGCGCCCACCTCCCCCAAACCCTGCTTTACTCCCAGTACCTGCTTCTCCCTCCCATTCCTACCTCCTCCTCCTCCTCCTCCTCCTGCTGCTGCTGCTGCTGCTGCCGACGATCTTGAGCGCCCTCCGGAGTTAGCCCATGCTAGAGGCAGGGAGCCCCCTCCCCATCCACAAGCCCCCTCCTTTTAAGCCAGTCAATCAGCCAGCCCAGCCCAGCCCACCTCGCCACGCCTGGCGCGCTGGTCTACTACTCCACCCTCCTGGTGCCGTCTCCCTTTAAAGCGTCTCTCTCCAGCCCTGCCTTGTAAGGAAATAAGAGGCAGACATGCGGTCTCTCAGGAACGGCTGGAAATCGGCCGAAGAGGAACACGAGCGGCCGCTCCAGACAGAGCTGGACTACCCAGAGCTGCTGCCTGCGAATGGAATAGTAGGTGATATATAGCGCTGGCAACGGGGAATGAATTGGGGCCACGATCGCTACAGCAGAACCTCCGAGGGCAGGCGCAGTAGATCTCTGAATCTGGAGAGTGAGAGCTGGCGTCGTAGCGTAGGGATGCGCCACGGGACTGATCTACCAATCAGGCCGAGGAAGCCCTCCCTTGGAGCACCGCCTCTGCCTGGAAGTCACTGGGTAGCCTTAGCTGACGCTTCCCCTTCCCCCAGCTGCAATACGGACATAATAATACAGGCCTACCTTGCAGGGTTCTTGTAAGGATGACAAGATGATACGCGTGAAGCACTTTGAACACGATAATGCAGATGATGATCAGGTTGATGTGCAGAGGGCAACAGTGGGAGAGGGGGGCCTCTGTTCCCTTCATGCCTTGCGTGCAAGCCAGGGGTGGGGAGCCCTGTGTGGCCCTCCAGATGTTGTTGAACTCCATCGCCTATCTGCCCCAGCCAGCATGGCCAATGGCCAGGGATGATGGGAGTTGTAGTCCGACAAGAGCATCTAGAAGGCCACAGATTCCCCACCCTTGCCTAAGCACTTGAGAGGCCACTATTGTAAACAGGATGCTGGATTAGATAAGGGGCGCGGGACCTCAGGGCCAAATCTGGTCCTCCAGGGAGTCTGGATCCGGCGACGGCCCCACCCCAGCAGCTGATCGTTTGGTGCTTTTCTGGCTTTTGCAGGCTTTTCCCCATCCTAAAAGGCTGAAATGCCTCTCCTAAGGCTTAGTTACTGGCAGTAAGAGCTTTAAGCTAAATAGGATGTTATGCTTTGGCCATGCCCACTACTGGAATGCAACCCCCAAAAGCATCTCTGAAATGAAATTTCACCCTCTGGCTGAAAAGGGTTCTGCACCCCTGGACTAGATTGACTAGACATTCTGATTCCGCAGAGTTCTTATTTATTTATTATTTATTAATTGCATTTATATCCCACTTTTTTTTCTTATGCAAGAAACTTATATAATCCTCCTCCTCTCCATTTTATCCTTACAACAACCCTGTGAGGGAGGTTAGGCTGAGAGTCAGTGACTGAGAGTCAGTGACTGGCCCAAAGTCACCCAGTGAGCTTCATGGCTGAGGGGAGACTAGAACCTGGATCTGCCGAGTCCCAATCCAACACTCTCACCACTATGCCACACTGGCTCTTATAGAACAGAACAGAATACATTTATTGCTCAGTCTAAAGATCATTGCACTACAATATTAAAATACACACAAAGTTAAAACAGAAAAACTATAAGATACATATTAAACCTTTACACATTAAAATAGGATAAATGGGCAACAATAATATGGCATATAGGAACCTTTAGCATCAAGCCAATCACCTTACATTACATTACTGGCTCTTATAGCTGACATACAAGAATTGCCTTACTGGATTTAGACCAAAATATATGCAAACTTTAAAATAATTACAAATGAAAGAATTGCATCCAGCCCAACAGTTTGATTTTGCACAAGATGCTAGCACAACTTCCCCAACCTGGTTGCCTTCCAGGTGTGTTGGACTACAACTCCCATCATCCCCAGCCAGCATGCTGGAGGGCGTCAGGCTGTGGAGGGCTGCACTAGCACATTTACTGCCCCCGTGCCAATAATAGCCAGTGTATGCAGAAATGAATTAGGAACCAGGGTGTATGCCCCACAATAAGCGTTGGGCCACCTCAAATCATGCACCCAAACCTCCAAGAGAGTGTCCACTGTGAGATAGTTATAGAGTTGCATCTGTCCCAGTGCTTATTCTGCACATAAGACACTTTCAAGTATTGGGGGTGGCCCAAACCTTATTGTGAGGTACACGCCTCCCCCAGTTCCTCATTCATTTCTACCCACATTGGCTGTTATCAGCAAGGGGGCAGCATGCTTACTTGTGCCAAAACAAGGCACCGAACCAGACATGACTCTGTACTAGGACAGTGTTCTCCAACCTTGGGCCCCCCGATGTTTTTGGCCTACAACTCCCAGCATGCCCCAGCCAGCGTAGCTGGCTGGGGCATGCTGGGAGTTGTAGGCCAAAAACATCGGGGGGGCCAAGGTTGGAGAACACTGTACTAGGAGATCACGACAGACTGGGTTCAGACAACATGATAACCCCACACTCAAGGGTTGAGTATGGATTGAGTGTGGGTTGCCGTTGAACTGTGGGTTGTCGAACTGTGGGTCATCATGTTGTGTGAACCCAGCCGTGCTAACAAACCACGGTTTGTTAATCACAAACAACCCATGAAGAGAACCCATCATTTCTTGTTCAGTTGTGGACAGTGGGTTGTTTGTAGTTAACAAACCATGGTGTGTTAGTGTGGCTGAGTTCAGACAGCACGATAGCCCATGTTTCAACAACAACAACCCACAGTTCAAGGACAACACATACTTAGACTTTGAGTGTGGGTTATCATGTTGTCTGAAGCCAATCAGTAGTGTTACTGCTGTTATACTAGCAAAGGAAATGTACAAGACTAGATTTTGAAGTACAGTAATACCTTGGATTGCAAGTAACTTGGTTTGAGAGCGTTTTGCAAGACAAGCACATTTTTAAATATTTATTTAAATTTTTTTTTGACTTGATAAACAAGTGTCGTCTTGCAATACAAGTACTGTAGTAGGGCTTAAATTAAAAATCTCTCTACAAATTTTTTTTGGGGGGGGATTTCATTTTGATATAAGAGTGTTTTGGATTACAAGCACCTTTCCGGAACGAATTATGCTCTCAATCCAAGGCATGACTGTATTAAGACTTCCCCCCCCCCCACGATTATTGTGCTGACAATAAAGAGAGACAAATGACCTGATTAAAAGTTTCCTTGTTTAAACCAGCTTTCCCCAACCGGGTGCCCACTATTGGCCATGCTGGGGGTGATGGGAGTTGTAGTCCAACACATCCGGAGGCCACCAGGCTGGGGAAGGCTAGTTTCAATGTCTGAAAAGCTAACTTTGAAAAAAAGGGAGGGGGACCATTTGACCCCATAGAAGCAGAGATATTACGACGTCAAGTGACTGTTATTTTTTAGCCGTTTCCAACAAGAACCGGGAAGGGGGGACGGGGACCTGTTGTTTTGCATTGAGCTGGACATTGCAACTTTTAGTATTTTCCAGAGGGGTAGCCCATGTTAGTCTATTGCAGCAAAAACAACTAAGGGCCTTGCGGCACCTTAAAGGCTAACAAATTTGTTCTGTGCGCAGTGTCCAGAAAAGCTTATGCCGGGATACATGTGTTAGCCTTTAAGGTGCCACATGACTCTTTGTAATTTTTAATATGTTGTTTCTTGTACTCGTCTGAACGTTCTCTCAAAAACTCATTTCTTTTGCAATTAGTTCAACCTTATTTTTACTGGCCTACAAGGGTCCATCTAGCACAGGGGTGGGCAACATGTGGTCCACGGGCCTCGTGCACCTGCCGCTGCTGCCCGCACTGCACCACCAACATTTGGCGGCACCATGGCAGCAAAAAAAAACAAAACCCAGTGGTTAGCTGCTGTATTTCAGCAGCAAACAGCAACCAAGGCTGGAAAAGGACAAATTTAACTTGAAAACAAGCGAGTGTGGGTTGCCGTTGAACGGGTGACCGGCCAGATGGGCGATTAATAAATATAATAAATAAATAATAAATAAATAATGTGTCCCTTTTCAGCCTCTGTTGCAGTTTGCTGCTGAAATCTGGTGGCAAACCACTGATTTGTTTAGCCACGGCTGTGCTGCGCTATGGCAGTGGCAGGAGTTTGGACACCAGAGGGGTCAGAGGAGGTGGAAATTGGCTCCCAGACCCCCTGAATTGCCCACGGCCTGATCTAGGGCAACATTCTAGCTTCAGCAACAGATGTTAATGAGCAACCAGCAGGCCAGCATGAAGGCAATGGACCCCCAGCATCCATCAATCAGAGGTAAATTATTTCTAATTGTGGAGGTCCCGCTTGCCTTCTCATAGCTAACACCCATTGATAGATGACCCTATCCTCCATGGCTATGATGTCTGGTCTAGTAGGGGAGTGAGCAGGGCGGGGGCTGATAATCAGTGAGCAGGACAGCCGAGAACTTCTAGGCCAGACACTGCCTTCCTCGCGGAAGGATGGAGAGGGAAAGAGCGTGTTTGCACAGTCAGGAAGAGAGACTGGTGTTTTGCCACCCTTGGACACTAGATGGCACGTTTGCATCAGCCAGCCAGACAACATTAGACAAGATGGTAAGATTGCAGACACTATAAATATACAGTTGTTTGCAATGTCAAGTGATGACTCACATGTGTGAATGGGCCACCATCACAGAATATAAATAACACTACAGACAGGCTGTTCATGCTGCTTTGCCATGATGCCATCAAATCTGGTTTAAAGATATTTTAAATTTTGAAGTAACAAAGTAGCTCTAAAGCAACTTCAGACAGTATTTGCCGCCATCGTGGCAAACAAAGCGGAGGTGGTGCTGGCACTCGCTGGGGCTGCCCCGCCCACAATGCCTTGCTCTGAGGAAGGACCCCTCAGGGCTCAGCACCAAGGGGCAAGGTGGCCCTGCAGGCAGCTGGAGACTGCCTGTTCTGCTGCTGCTGCTGCTGCTAACCTAGTAACAGAACAATAAAAAGGCAGGGAGGACTAACCGGCCTGCTTCAGCTGGCGCAATATTTTATGTCGACCCTGTTCCCACAGTATATATTATTATTTATTTCATTTCTATTCAGCCCAATGGCCGAAACTCTCTGGGCGGTTCACAATTCATAAAATTACAGATGACAAATACAGATAATAAAATGTGGCATACAATTTTAATATACAAATATTAAAACCATTTAAACAGCTAAAACAATTTCGATAAAAATACTAGACCTGTTAAAAAGACAGCTGACATACGTAAATGCCCCATCATATGCCATTAAATACCATTCAATGCATGGGAGCAGAGGGCGGTCTCAACCTGGTGCTGAAAAGATGACAGCGTTGGCACCAGGCAGGCCTCAGAGGGGGGAGCATTGGGGGGCCACCACTGAGAGGGCCCGCTCCCTTGTTGCCACCTTCCAAGTCTCCCTCAGAGGTGGTGCACGGAGGAAGGCCTCAGATGTTGATCATCGTGTCCGGGTAGATTCAGGTTGGGAGAGGCGTTCAGGAATTGAATGTATTCCTCCTTGTGGGCAAAAAGTGAAGGTGTCAGCTCCACGGTGTGAGCGGCAAGGGTCCCAGGCTGGAATGCCGGGGTCAGGGGTGATGGAGGTGGATGCAGGCCAGAGACAAAGCAGAGTCCAGAGCAGGCAATGGCCAGACATGGTGGAGCAGGGCCAGAGGTGTGTGAGCAAAGTCCAAGAACAAGCAGAGGTCAGGCACGTATCAGGCAAAGTGGGGCCAGAGGTGAGAAGCATAGCTCAGGAGCAGATACAGGTCAAACACAGCAAGGCGAGGATCAGAGTTGGTCACCAGAGTCAGGAAACGCTGCGGACACCACGATGACTCATTTTGCTGTGGCGAGGGCTTGAGGGAAGAAGAATTAGCAAGCCTGGTGGGAGCGCCTGGAGGTCTGGGGCTGAGCCCTCCAACAAGTACTGCAGCACAGGCCAGACTGCCGTCTGAAAAGCGGCCACCAGATGGAGCTGCGGAGCTTCCCAGCCGAGCAGATCCTGACAGAGGGGAACATACTACTTCTGTGCATGACAGGGATGGGGACTCGGACCTCGACTCGTGAGTCGGACTGAGTCCCCCCTCTGACTCAACTCGGACTCGAGTCCCAATATTTTTAATGGGACTCGAGACTCGACTCGGGACTCGAGACCAAGGACTCTTCAACATCCCTGGGCTGTGCCAGAAGGAGTGGAGAGGAGCGTGATTGCCAGCGGAGAGCGCATGGAAGCGAGGTGTGCCGCTGCTCGGCCACTATGGACGGCTACCAGGAGTGCAGCCCCAACAGTGTGTCAAGATTTATTTTGATTGATGTGTTGCGTACTTGGGAGAGGCAGAAGAAGGACCTGAGATTACTCTGTGTGGCTGCTCTGAGTGTGTTTCTGGTTCCAGCAAGTTCATCACCAGTGGAGCGGGTGTTCAGTGAGGGTGGAATTGTGATGAGATCTCACCGTTCCAGAATGGGGGCCAAACATTTAGAAAAAATCATGTTCCTCAAATGCAACATGGATAAGTTTTAGGAAGTACAGCAAGTTTATTTTTTAAAATCATTTTTCTAAAATGCAACCTTTCAGACATTTTGGGTTTGGCTGTCTCTGCCTGCCTGTCTGGGGTTCCCAGCCTCCTCTGCCTGCCTGGTCTCTTCTTGACCAGTTCAACAGTTGAATTGTCCAAGACAAAGGCCTCTGCCTGCCTGCTTTGGGGTTCCCTGCCTCCTCTGCCTGCCTGGTTATTTTGGGTTTTTCTGCCTGGTCTGTTCTTGCCAAAATCAGTTGCAGAGTTTTGAAATAAAAAGGCACACTTGTCCCTAGAATTTATTTAAACCACACATCTGAAGTAGCCTTATTTTGTTGGGAAACCCCCCCCCCCATTGATTTTAATAGGGACTCATGGAATCAGCTTTGGGAGTGACTCGTGACTCGTGACTCGTGAGTCACCATTTTGGACCAAGGACTTGGACTCGGACTCGAGACTCAGGTCCAAAGACTCGTGACTCGACTCGTGACTCGAGACCAAGGACTCTTCAACATCCCTGGTGCATGATGTATCATGCGTGGTCCTGAATAAAACTTCCTAACACCGTTTCCTTTCATCCCCCCAGATTCGATCCTTACAATGTTTAACCCAAAGTTTCAGGATTCTAGCCTCCTCAGGGTCCTGGAAGGAACTAGTTAAATATCATGAGGTGCAGGTGGACACCAAAAGGACCATAGTTCAGTGAAAAAGTACACCTGCTTTGCATGCAGAAGGTCCCAGGTTCAATCCTTGGCATCTCCAGTTAAAAGGGTCAAGTAGCAGGTGAGCCTTTCCTAAGACTCCTCACTGCCGAAAACCCTGATTTGCTGCTGCCAGTCAGAGCAGCCAATACCAGGCTAAATGAACAAGTGAGAGAGCCAGTGTGGCGTAGTGATGAGAGTGTTGGACTGGGACTCGGGAGATCCAGGTTCTAGTCCCCGCTCGGCCATGAAACTCACTGGGTGACTTTGGCCCAGTCACTGACTCTCAGCCTAACCTACCTCACAGGGTTGTTGTGAGGATAAAATGGAGAGGAGGAGGAGGAGGAGGATTATGTAAGCCGCCTTGGGTTCCTTGCAGGAAAAAAGGTGGGGTATAAATCTAATAAATAAATAAATAATAAATAAGTGATGTGAATGCAGTGCACGGCAGCTTCCTAAGCTTCTCTCTCTTTCTCTGTCATCACTTCCTTCTTGATCAGGCACCCAGAGGCAGTGTTAGGGGGTGACCCACTAGGGCTGGAGCCCCGAATCTCTGGGAGGCCATCTGCCCCACCACCCTGCTGTCCATGGGCACTGGCTGACATAAAGGCACAGGGGCCCTGATGATCTCTGTGGCATCTGATACCCCTGGATGAGCTGGCTTTTTGCCCACCTGCGCTTCACCTCCTGCTGCCCCCCCCCCGCGCCCTTGAATCTTTCCGCCTGAGGGTTTTTTTTTTCTGAAATCAGATGCCCTCCTCTCCCCTGTCCATACATCCCTTTTTACAAATAGGGGTGTCCTTAGGAGACGGTGTCCTTTAAAGACACACAGAGTGAGAGAGAGAGAGACTTCAGAGCATATATAAAGCAGCATATGCAAATTTGTGCTTTTTTGGTCCTGTGGGCCTGAGCCTGGGATCTTTTCAGTACCTAGTACCACCCCTGCAGGTACCACTTTCAGCTCACCAGCCAAGTCTCAGGTTCTGAGCCTCAGGCAATCCTAAGGCCATTTAGGGTGTAATCCTATGCATGTTGAGACAGAAAAAAAGTCCTACAACTCCCAGCAGGCTGGGAGTTGTAGGACTGTTTTCTGTCTCAAGCAGGCATAGGATTGTGCCATTATTCAACGGATGCAAATTGCAAAATGCCATGTGGTTACAGCAGAGGGCCCCATGCCCATTCTACATGTAGTTAGCTATGTGCTGGAACCCCGTGGCAGTTAAGAGACCATCGTAAAACAGTTCAGCCTGCCAAGAAGAGTTGCCACTGTATATCCTCACCAGATGGTGTCGGAAATATTTGGAAGGCAGTCTTTGTAAACTCAGGGGGAAATAGGAGCTTGAATTTTGCAAGGCAAAAAAACGTCAAGGCGTAATTAGAGAACAATTTGGTGCAACTTCTGAATAACACAGAACTCTTGATCGCAGTTCTTAATTTTCGGAAGCAACAATCAGCAAGTTCCTCCTGTTGATATACTGAAATGCTATGGCGGAATCCCCCTGGTAGCCTCATTTAAGGCTGGCTGGGGCATGCAGGGAGTTGTAGGCCTTTTTTCTGTCTGAGCATGATAAGGCTTGTGCCCTTAATGGCACCTGCTCCTCACCACTTTGTCCCATACTACAGTCCACCCCCCTGCCAAGACGCTACCAGCGCTGCTTCATCACCAAAGGAAGATAGCTTCAGAACTTTAACTTTTGCCCTCTAAAAACATGGGATGTGTGAACTATTTTCATTTTAGAAAGCTTTCCCATCCATATATAGAAGTTTCCATCCTTCCCCAAGGCCTTCCAGATTGCCCTAGATCCCTTTGCCTGTTCCAGTCCCACCCTATTTTGTCTCCCTACCATCACCATTTCACTGTAAACTGCTCATAGCAGGGGACTGTCTTTTTTGTCTGTGTTGCTCTGTAAAGTACTATGTTAAGAACAACAACAAATAATCTTTCTCCTTCTTCCACCTCTTGGTCCAGTTTCTACAACCTATAAATAATCCACCCAATCTGATTGATTGTTCCCATTGGTAAGACATCCACAGGATACAATGGCCTGGTTCTCACATAATGAAAACCCAGAGTATGGGTTGAGTTGAGTATGGGGTTGCCATTGAATCGTGGGTTGTCATTATGTGCGAACCCTGCACTACGGTTTAACTATGGGTTGTTAACCACAAACAACCCAGAGTTCACAACCCAACAACAAACCATGGGTTCTCTTCCTGGGTACTTTGTGGTTAACAACCCATAGTTAAACCAAAGTGCAGGGTTCTCACATAACAGCAACCCATGATTCAATGACAACCTGTACTCAGCCCATACTCTGGGTTGTTGTTATGTGTGAATTAGGACAATATAATACTTTGATTCTCCCCAAGATCTACACAGGTATGCACAAATTGTTGCCAGGGGCCCTGAAGTTACTCCGTGGTCATCCTTAGGCAGTAGATGCCAAGTGTTAATTAGATGTCGCACATGAAAGAGTCTTTCTTTGATTTGGTAATAATTTACCTCTTCGCCAGCAACTGATCCAGTGCCCCCTTTTTAGGCATTTCCTGCCCTTTAAAAATTGCACAAACCATGCTTCTGTTACTATGATGACCATCCTGTCACTTACCATATATTCATTTGTTGTAATCTGCAGTCCTCCCTTTGGAGCCGGGAGTAAAATGTAAGAGTCCAGTCCAGTCCCCTGTTCTAATATGTTGGGCTCCTAGAATCCAAGGATCCTCGTTCAATTTCCATGTCCCTTTTAGGGGGGGGAAATGGATGCTCACCCAAACATTTGGTGAAAGTAAGACTTCTTTAAACTCACAGGTATCGCAGAAAGCTTTGTGTTTAAAATATAACCAGGAGGGAAAGAGGAAGAGGGAAAGGAGAGAGAGAGAGAGAGAGAGAGAGAGAGAGAGAGAGAGAGAGAGATTGCATTAAATTATGCCGTAGGCGGAAACTTGATCAGGAATGCATTAAGTCATACAAGAGACCTACAGGATTTAAACCCCCGTCCAGGGTGGTAAAGCCCCGAGAGATCGAGTGACACGTCCAAGGTCATGCACGAAATATATGGCAGAGCCAGCCTCTCCTTCCTACCCGCACACTCCTTCCCATTCATTCTCTTTCCTTAAAAGCCCTGGGGTATTTTGTGTTGCTCTGTACACTTGTCAGCAGGTCTGCGTGGGTCATTGGCAAATTTCCATGCCAAACCCAGATGGTCTATGGGCCAACACCAAACCCCAGAGGGCTTTGTGCGAATTGCAATGGAATTTTCACCTCCTTCTGGGACAGCATGGAAATCCCCCCCCCCCCCCCCGCAGCTGCATTTCACCCAACTTTTGCAGCTGAATTGCTCATCCCATGTGTTTTTCAGTCCTAGGGAATGCGACTCACCATCTGGTGACTTGTCTTTTCCTCCATCTGGGAGAGGTGGTAAGTAATGTGTCAGCTGAAAAACTCATGTCTTCACACACAGATGCACACACACACACACACACACACACACACACTTCCACAGAGGCCATGACATTTTCCTTTATGTAAAGAGAAATGAGAAGACCGAATGGGATCTGCGGACTGGAGGGCGAAAGAAAGAGAGAGAGAGAGAGAGAGAGAGAGAGAGACTTGCCTCAGATAAAGGTCTGAGGAGGAGAAGGATTCTCTTGTCCCTGTGAGGGAAGAAATGGGATCGTATTGGGTCTCTCTCTTTCAAGGAGCAGCCCTTCTTGACTTATTATGTGATATATTTTATTTATATGACACCATCAATGGATGTGGCACCTTTACATGGACACATGGCAGGTCCCTGCCCCACGGAGCTTGCAATCTAATGCTGAAAACAGAAGACAGAACAGAGGAAGGGGATGGGAGAAGCAAGAATAAAGAGTCCTCGTTTGTATTAGATAGTGTGTGTGTGTGTGTGTGTGTCTGTTCAAAATCTGTCTCTTCAACTCAGGTGTACAGCTTTAAACAAACAGGTGAAAGGGGAGAATGCCTTCCCCCTGCTTTCCTGGCAACCAAAAGCAAAGTGAACAAGCAGCCAGGCTACTTTTGTTTCCTGGTCAGTTGGCAACCGTATATGAACAGGAGGCTATCCTGTTCTCCAGCGGGTGGGAAGTGAGGGGACGGGCCTCCTCCGTAGGGAAAGACACGCATGCACATGTCCCATGAGGAAGAAGATTCCCCCAACCTAGGAAGAGACAGTGAGGGACGGAACTTGCCCAGTTGGCATCCTTCCCTGCCATCATGTGCCTGAGCTTGGATTCCTTTTTTTTTTTAAAGCGATCTCTCCCGGGCAGGGTTAAGAAGCAAATCCTGTTTATTTCAGGAGGCTGGCGGCTTACGCAGCGCGCTGGCGAAGCGAAGTGATTAGAGACGTAAATTATCTCGTACCGAAGGCCAAGCGGCGCTGCTGGGCATGGGACCAGAGGAGCCAACTAGGCCTGTGTCTCCTCTCCACAATACACAGACACACACACACACACACACACACACACACACACACACACAGCCCCATAAATTCCCTCCCGCCTTGTGAGCAGACACAACCTTACAAAGGGACGCAAGAGACAGTGCTCAAGATGACTTCATGCCGGATTACCTTCCTCTGAATACTTACCGGAAGAGCAGCAACTGTGGTTGAGAAGTCTCACAGTTGTATTATGAATACGATCTGCATCTTTCCTCCCCAGCCTGCTCCACACCACCCACCCACACAAACCTGGTGCGGAGGTCGAGCAGGGAGGGACTTCAGAGAATCACGCTGCCAACACGTGAACCAAATTTCAGTGGAATGCCTCATGCTCAAGGGAGAGATAACGCGTGATTACAGGGTGCTTCCCCCCACAACCACCCCACCCCACCCGCTTTCCCGGCTCTCTCTTGAAAATGGGAGAGAGGTCAAGCTGGCTGGGATTTGAACTTGAAACGGAGAATGGGGTCCTGAACATGCGCGCCCGTTTTCATTCCAATGCTTCATTCTTCAGAAGCCTTTCATCACACCGTGACGGGTTCAAAAATCTTCCCCGGTTTCCTTGGAAACCGAAGACGGGCTCCAAAATATCCATGCCAACTTTCATTCTAATGCAGTGTTCTCCAACCTTGGGTCCCCCCCCGGATGTTTTTTGGCCTACAACTCCCAGCATGCCCCAGCCAGCTACGCTGGCTGGGGCATGCTGGGAGTTGTAGGCCAAAAAACATCTGGGGGGACCCAAGGTTGGAGAAGACTGTTCTAATGGGGAAGACCAATGAGGCCCTTCCACTGATTGAACAGCTTCATTAGTGGAACGGAGAGGGGAGCAATTCTCCCCCTTTGCAGCCACCCGGCCCCCAGCATGTCCTCAAAGTCTGCTCTGGAGGGTCGGGGGAACAGGTTTTGGCAGGGCCCAGTCGGCTACAGGGGGAAGGGAGCAGGAGAAAGTCCTGTCACGCGAGTGGAAGTCTACTCATGCATGTCGTTGGATTCCACCCAGTGTCCCACGGCACGGTCCTATTATGCATGTTTACACAGAAGCACGTCCCCCTGTGTCCCCATGGGGCTTACTCTCCCTAGTAAGTGTGCTTAGGATAGCTGCCCGAGTCTCCTTGGAGGATATTTGTTTAAAAATTATTTTTAGGCCACCTGTAAAAGTAGAACCCCCCTCAAGATGTACAAGTTTAAAACACACACACACAAGTATACAAATAGGCAATAAATAAATATATAATCGACATTTATATATATTTATATATTTATAAACATCGACAGTGAAATCCAGCATCGTCTGAGCTCCGCAAGTGCCGCGTTTTCTCGAATGAAACGTAGAGTGTTCGAGGATCGGGATATTTGTAAGAAGACCAAAATACTGGTTTATGAAGCCATTGTATTACCAACTTTATTGTATGCCTGCGAAACATGGGCTATCTATAAACGTCACCTCCAACTCCTTGAAAGATTTCTTCAACGTCGCCTCCGGAAAATCCTGCGAATTACTTGGGAAGATAGGCGAACAAATGTCAGTGCACTGGAAGAAGCAAAGACTACTAGCATTGAAAAAATGATCCTTCAACGCCAACTTCAGTGGACCGGTCATGTTGTTCGAATGTCTGACTGCCGTCTCCCAAAGCAGTTAGTACTTTATTCCCAACTCAAGGATGGAAAGCGGAATATCGGTGGTCAATATAAGAGGTTTAAAGATGTTCTTAAGGCTAATCTAAAAAAATGCAATATAAACATCAAAAACTGGGAAGCTCTGGCCCATGAACGATCTAACTGGAGGTTGGCCTTTCACAAAGGTTCTATGGACTTTGAAGAAGCCCGAGTGCAAGGTGAAAGGGAGAAACGCGCTAAGCGAAAAGCATGTCAAATCCTTTACAAGACCATCTTCCATCTGGTAACCTGTGTGGATCTAGAATTGGCCTCCACAGTCACTTACGGACCCATCGCTAGAGTCTACACAATTTTCTTTAGAATTCTCCTCCTTTTAAAATCTCCTTTTTGTACATTTTCTTTTTTATCCTGGAAGACAATCTTACTCGGTCACGAGTGATCGCCTGACTGACTGACTGAAATAAATATATAATAAAATACCATAAAACATTATAAAAACAGATGGCATTATATTTTACATTTTCTAACACACACACCGTTTGAAAACAGGGATGGGTTTCGCGCTGGTTGTTGAAACATTAAATTGTGTCCCGAACATGTGTACCAAATTTAATTCTGATAGCTCAGTGCTCAAAAGGTGCATGTTACAAACAAACAAACAAACAGAACTACAGGCCTCACTTTTATTTATTTATTTATTGATTGATTGGTTATATTTATATCCCACCTTTTTTCCTTCAAGGAACCCAGTGTGGCTTACATAATCCTCCTCCTCCTCCTCCTCCTCCTCCTCCTCCTCCTCCTCTCCATTTTATCCTCACAAGAACCTTGTGAGGTAGGCTAGGCTGAGAGTCAGCGACTGGCCCAAAGTCACCCAGTGAGCTTCATGGCCAGAGTCCCAGTCCAACACTCTAACCCAGTGTTCTCCAACCTTGGGTCCCCAGATGTTTTTTGGCCTACAACCCCCAGCTACGCTGGCTGGGGCATGCTGGGAGTTGTAGGCCAAAAACATCTGGGGACCCAAGGTTGGAGAACATTGCTCTAACCACTACGTCACACTGGCTCACTTCCCTTCCCTTCACATCAAGTATAGAACAGGGCAACCAGATTGATCAGGGGAGCTGGACCACCTACACTAGGGGTGCAGAACATCTTTCAGCCTGAGGGCCGAATTCCATTTCAGAGAAGCTATGGGGGGGGGGCGCATTCCAGAGGTGGGCGGGGCCAAAGGCAAAAGTGGGTGGGACCAAAATACCAAAAATACCAGCGTGTTTTAGCTTAAAGCTCTTACTGCCAGTAACTAAGTCGTAGCATTTCATCATTTTAGAATAGGGGGGAAACTGCACAAAAGCCAGGAAACCACCACATGATTGGTGGATGAGGGGAAAGGGGTGGGGCCTTCTGGGGGATTTTGGAAGGCCAGATTGGGACCACTAGAGCGCCAGATTTGGCCCCTAGGCCTGAGGCTCTGCACCCCTGACCTACACCTACAAGGAAAACCTGAAACAGCCTTCCCCAGCCTGGTGCCCTCCAGATGTGTTGGCCTGCAACTCCCATTGGCCACGCTGGCTGGGGATGATGGCAGTTGCAATCCAACACCTCTGGAAGGCACCAGGTTTCATAAATTCACAAGATCATTGTGAAGGATCACCAACAGGATCCTTTGCGTGAGTTCGGCGCTTAACGGGTTAACCGGCACTGAATTACAGCCCGTACGAGCGCTGGCAATCACCTACGAGGCTTTCGCGCACAAGAGGAAACCGCAGTCCTTTAAATGACCAAATAAGGCTTTTATTTGTTTACACAAAACACAGAGCGGAACTAACAGCTTTCCAGGAATACTACAGCATCAACACAACCTTAGTTGACCCCTGGGTTTCTCAATGAACAGGCTTAGGCTAGCGGAGTGAATCTAGTCAATTACCTCAGACCAAAGACTCTGCGTCTAGTCAGTTTCAGCCTGGCTCCGGGTCTGCCCATTCGTGGATGAGAATGGCGTACTCGGCTGCCGCTTGGAAGGTGAATCTGGCCCCGAAGTACCCGTGGTTCCCAACAACCCTAAACCAGAAGGGAGAGGGGTTTTCTACCCCTGAGTTCCCGCTCTCCCTGCCCTCCAGGTCAGGTGGGGGCTTATGCCTGCCCCTTCGTTTCAGGTGGGCTTATTCCTGCCCGGGAAGAAGGTGATGTACTGGTACTTTGCAGCTCTTTGAGACTGCCCTGATAGTTTGGTGATCCTTGATGGTCCTTCCTTGGTTTTTGTGGATCTCCACCGAGACTCTCCTTTGTTGGGGATGATGGTCCGTCTGCTACTTCTCCGATGACTTCATCCCCCCTTCCTTGCCCCCTCCCTTGGGCGAAAACCGTGTGTGTGTGTGTGTGTGTGTGTGTGTGTGTGTGTGTGTGTGGACCTGTGTTGGGCTTTCTCCACAATCATAGAGTTGGAAGGGGCCTACAAGGCCATCGAGTCCAACCCCCTGCTCAATGCAGGAAACTAGAGGAGGGGTCTCCCATCCAAGTCATAACCAGGCCTGGCCCTGCTTAGCTTTCCACGCTCTAGACAAGCCAACCAAGCCAGCGTGAGCCACAGGCCTGTAGGTTGGGGAAGGCTGGCCTAAAACATTTGGTGCCTTTTATTTTAAGAGAAGAAATGCATCTCTAAAGGAGACACGTGATAACTTGTTTATAAAATTACGAATGATGTGGAGAGAGAGAAAGTGGTCTCCCACTCTCCTCATAATACTAGAACTCAGATTCACCACATGAAATTGACAGGCAAGTAGATTCAGAAAAGATAAAAGAAAAGATAAAAAGACGTGCATTATTTATTTATGCAATTCAGTTCCCTAAGATGGACTCATGGCCATTAGCTTAGGTAGCTTCTTTTTATTATTATTTTTTTAGACATGTTTGGCGGGATAAATCTATCAATAATTGTGATCGTGTGTATATGTGGTGAGAAACATGCACATGCATACATAACACACACAATACCGTTCCATTTTTGCGTAAGGGTGCAATTCTATGCATGTTTAGAAAGAGAAAAACGTCCTACAACTCCCAGCATTCCCCAACCAGCCATTCTGACTGGGGAATGTTCGGAGTTGTAGGACTTTTTTATGGTGCCCCAAGGTTGGCTGGGGAATGCTGGGAGTTGTAGGACTCCCCCCCCCCCCCTGTATAAACATGCCTATGATTGTACCCTAAGGAACTGAGCTAAAGAGGGCAGGAAGGAAACCCAGGAATCCTGACACTTGCTTCGACTGCTCTTGCTCAGTTGCCGATTTTTGGATTTCAAACGTTCGTTCTGGGACCTAGAAGGGCAGAGGGAGAAGATGCTGGAGTAGACCCAGGACTGCAGATCAGAGTCACGGAGTGGAGCCTGGCAGACTCTAGTGGGAGCAGAGCTAACAGCCGAAGCATTCAGTTTGTTCCTGCGTCTGGCGTTGCTAGATACAGCGGGCTGAGCCCATGTTTGGATTCAAGCGTGGGGCGAAGGAGATGTGCAAGGAAGTGAAGGTGAGAGCCATCCCCGAGGCTGCCACTCCCCAAACCTGCTGTTGCCAACTTGCCACTTTGCTGTCAGCACTCACTCTGCCTACTTACTCTGCAGCTCCCAAGGAATGACATGTGGCCTGGCTTGTGTGTGTGTGTGTGTGTGTGTATTACAAAGCTCAAGCATAAACAGCAATTAGCCTTGTGGCACCATAAAAACTAAGAGATTTATTGTGGCATCAAAGGTCCCATGGACTAGCGCCTACCTCATCAGATGCAGTTCAAGCAGGCACATTGCACTCTTGTGTGGACAGTGCTGATGCTGATGCTTGCAACAAAACCATAAATTTCTCTCTTACCAACCTGCCAGTATGGTCTTCAGACAACATTCTCCTAGTTTTTCTACATGGCCCTATGGCCCGATTGGAGTCCATCAAGAGAAGAGCCTTCAGTGTGGTGGCTCCATTTCTATGGAACTCCCTGCTTCAGGAGGTCAGGCAGACTCCTACATTGTGTTGCTTTCGGCGCCTGCTCAAGACATCCTTGTTCCAGGAAGCCTTCCTTGCTGACCAGCCACGGTTTTGATGATACCTTGTTTTCAGTCCATTGCTTTTATTCTTTAATCTGTTTTTATCTTTTCATTGTTCACTGCTCTGGAATCTGCTTAGATATGGAGCGGTACAAATATTGTAAATAAATAAAAAAATAAACCCAGCTTTACTCACAAAATTTGAGTCACTAGCCCCAAACTCTGGTTTTTGTACTACAAAAATCTGAAAACTGGCCCAGAGGCCACAAAACCTGAGCAAGTCAAGTTTATTCATTTTTGCTTCTTCGATTAGATTGGTTTGGTTGTTTGATTTGTTGGTGATCCTAGTTCTTCCAACCCAATAAGAGAGCCAGTGTGGCGTAGTGGTGAGAGTGTTGGACCGGGACTTGAGACCTGGGTTCTAGTCCCCACTCAGCCATGAAGCTCACTGGGTGACTTTGGGCCAGTCACTGACTCTCAGCCTAACCTCCCTCACAGGGTTGTTGTGAGAATACAATGGAGAGGAGCAGAAGGATTATATAAGCCGCCTTGAGTTCCTTGCAGGAAAAAAGGCGGGGTATAAATGTAACAAATAAATAAATAAATAAATAAAACTTCTTTCTCTTCCCATACCATGAAGTAGAACCTAGGAGGCGGGAGAGGCCTGGTCTGGCAGTCAAGGCAGTCTGGGGGAAGGAAGGCAGGATGAGACAATGAGGCAAACTCTGAAGGGAGGTCTCAGTCCTGTTGCAGGGCTCAGTTTGAGCCCAAGAACCTATTTTCAGTGCCAGACCTTGGACTTGGAATATAGAGAAGAGAGCACCTTTGAGCATATGCAGAGTGCCTTTATTACTTACAAGCAGTCTCACCATATCTGGGATGAGGAGAAAGGGGTTCCGGGTCAGACATTTCAGAAAGGCTTCAGCCCCAGTGCCTTTCATTTTAGGAATTAACTTGGGGTCTCCAACATGGTGTCCATGGGCACCAATGTGCCCGCAGAGACTTCTCCTGGTGCCCGTCAGCTTCCCTGCACCTCTTGATTTCTATTTTATTTCATAAGATTGTTCTTTAAGTTACACTTTTTTTTTTTTTAGCCTGGGAGGCTGGCATGCTGAAAAGCAAAGCATTGCCCTCCAGCACCATCTTCATATGGATTTTTAAAAGTGATTTCGTGTTTTGGAGCTTGACCGCCCCCCCCCCCCGCGCCTTTTATTAGGTTCTGGAGCAAGTTATTTTTATTTTCGTCTCACCAGTTTGCCTAATGGGAAATGAGCATTTTGTGACCAGCCGTGCCCACCCTGGCAGCCATTTGATGAATGCGCAAGCTGCCCCACGGTAGCCATTTTGTGAGAGAGCCCTCGACACTTTCTCAAAATTCCAAATGTGCCCATCAAACCGAAAATGTTGGGGAGCCCCTGGGCTCCTCCCCAACTGTGACTGAGCCAAGAGCCCAGTGTTCTCTTGTGCTCAAGGGTCGCTCTGCTTGATTACAGGGGAGTTTGGTACAGGGGTGTTATGTGGTAGCTGGGCAGCTTGGGTAACAGCTGATCAGGGAAAGGTCATGCAGGATTGGCAGAAGGATATGTGTGAGATGTCATGTGAGAACTGAAATACTGCAGATGCAAGAGGCCATTGAAGAGCAAGCAGGTGACTTACGCTGGCTCAGCTTGTCTGAGCATGGAAAGCTAAGCAGGGTCAGGCCTGGTGATTACTTGGATGGGAGACCCCTCCTCTAGTTTCCTGCATTGAGCAGGGGGTTGGACTCGATGGCCTTGTAGGCCCCTCCCAACTCTATGATCTATGAAATCTATAAGGGAAGGGCGTCACGTATGGCTGGGAAGGGGGAAGGAGAGGCGGGCTTACTTTGGGCGAGGGCTCACGGCCACACAGCCCGCCCGCCCCAAGAAAAAAAACTTTTGCTTCTCCCCTTTTTTATTGCAATACAAATCCACGTCGAATCCAGACATAACCGTTGTTAAACTACAGCAAAAAGTTCTACATCTTAAAGTCCAAACTGAAGTGATTGCTCATGAACTCAATAAAACAGTGATGGCGAACCTATGGCACGGGTGCCACAGCTGGCACACAGGGATCTCTCTGTGGGCACTCGAGCCATTGGTCACCAGATCGCGAAAAGACTGTCCCCTTCTGCAAAACACTAATGATTTTGTTCTTTCTCACAGCGTGGAACAGAATGATTTTATTCTAGAATTCCTGTTACAGAATTCTTTTCTACATTGTTATCACATTTAAAAGATTTTGAAGAATGATGCACAGAGCATGGCTTGGATGTAAAGCCCTAACAGTTGACCTGAGTGCTGCATGTGTTGCTCTCAAACTAACGGAGTATGAGCCAAGGTTTGCCAAATTATCAGCATTCATGCAATAGCAAAAATCACATTAATTTTGCAAAAGCATGCACAATGCAAACTTTTACCTAATGCAGTGTTTGCAGTCCAAGACATAAAGTGTTTAAAATGTGTTAAGCACGTTTAGTTTTCTTGTTTATCTTGCTCATCCTAGTACAGGTTGACTTTTACTTTTACTAATCCGACACCTGTAGAAGCAAGGAAAGGACCCAGGGTAAAGCTTGCCCCATACAATTTCAGTCTGGCATATAATCATATTACAAGCTGAGAATCCCTTATCCAAAAATACATGTGCCTAATTATTTAGAAAGTTTGTATAAATTCCATTCAGGCTATGTGTACAATGTAGTACTATAATAATTTTTTGAGTTGATTTTTCCCCCCAACAAAAAACCTTTGTATCATTGAAAGCTCTGTTATTGTGTTTTTCTTTTAAGACAAAAGATGTTAATTAGTTCGGACAACTGTGTGAGTTGTTTTTCTAAAACTAAAACCTCGGTATTTAGGTTTAATTGCAGCATTGGCACTTTGAAATAAATAAGTCGGTTTTGTGTCGCAGTTTGGGCACTCGGGCTCAAAAAGGTTCGCCATCACTGCAATAAAAGGAGGACTGTGCCTTTTGAAAAGTCTCTTGTCGATCAGTCAGACATGTTACTGTATACATGACTAACAGCCATCGCAAACGAAAGGCCTCTCCTCTCGTCTGTCCCTTGACATCTCTCAGAGGTCTGCATTCATTCAGCTCATTTCACCGTTGCAGCTACTCTCCACAATCTGCGCTATTATACAAAACGGACTACGCCACAATACCTTTGTTACAGCGCAATCCTCCGCACGCTTACTCAGAAGTTTATTTTAGCACACACACTAAACACGCTTATTAGGGAGTGAGCCCCACTGAACACAGTGGAACTGAACTGGGGAACAGGGCCGGTGCAAGGCAGTTTGGTGCCCTAAGCAAGATCATATTTAGCGCCCCCCCTTCCCACTTGAGCCCTCCCTCCCTCCAGCCCTATGCCATTATGAAATAAAAGTCAATTGTGAAATTCCGTCTACTACAAGTCAAGATATGATTGGTAAAACAAACTTGGTAAAATACGCATTTTAGCGCTGTATTTTATTTTTTTTCAAGGCGTTTCTGGCGCCCCATTTAGTCCTGCGCCCTAGGCAGCTGCCTAGCTGGCCTAATGGTAGCACCGGCCCTGCTGGGGAATCAACATACAGAGCAGGGCTGGGCAACTTGCGGCCCTCCAGATGTTTTGGCCTACAACTTCCACCAGCCCTAGACAGCACGGCCAATAGTGAGGGGTGAAGGGAGTTGTAGGCCAAAACGTCTGGAGGGCCACAAGCTGCTTGCCCCTGATGCAGAGGATAGAGCCGCCCATGTAATTCAGATGGCAACCTAAGTCTTTAAGGTGCCCCATGACTGTGATGTTTTTCATGCACAAGGTGTCCTGAGTTTACCACAGACTGCCTTTAAGCATTGATGACACATATGATTCTCTAGAGCAGGAATGGGGAACGTGGGGCCCTCCAGATGCTGTTGGACTGCAACTCCCATTGGCTATGCCGGCTAGGGCTGAATCTGATGGGAGTTGCAGTCCAACAACATCTGGAGGGCCACACATTCCCGCCAGAGCAGGGCTGGGCCGAAAGGAGATGTTTGGGACTTCAACTCCCAGAAGCCCCTGCCAGCATGGCCAATGGTCAGGGATGCTGGGAGTTGAACTCCAAAACATCTGGAGATCTACTTTCTGCCCATCCCTGCTCCAGAACATGGGATATAGGGAGGGAGAGTCAAGATTAAGAGGTTGTTTGTGCAGTCCAGAGATTTACACGTGTTTAGACTAGTCACTAGTCCTTAGTATAAATCCAGCATTTCCTTATTGCCACTGATTTACCACCCAAGTTACCCCCTGGGTGTGTGGCTGTTTATGTGGGAGAAAGCGAGAGCAAGAAAGAGATGGTGCAAAGGGAGGGAGGGTGAATGCGTCTTTGAAGGCATGGGATGTGCGGGTGCTACTTCAACAAGTCCTTGAAGGAACAGTGAAGAAGGGAGGGCCTCTGAACATGGGCTAAGTGGCTTTCCTTATGGATCTGGAACCAGCACATACTTCTGGGATTGTGGCTGAAGTCCTAAAACCCATTTAACCCAATGGGCATTACTTCTGAGTAGACGATTGTGCTGTAACAGATTTACAGCATTGTGGCATAAACCACAGTAATGTGCCATATGCTTTGGGGATGTTTGTTGTAACAGAGTACGGTAATATGCCGGGGTCATAAGCATATTTCAAGGAAGCAAGTCCAGTTTAATCCAAGGGGGGTACATATGTTGGATGAGGACTGAGCTGCAAGAGGCAGAGCTTCTAGATGTATTATTTATTTTGAAAGCTTATGTCCCACTTTTTTCCACCAGGTGGACTCAAAGCAACTCACAAAATAAACAAGATCAACAGTGTGCCAAACAAGTTTTTAAAAACATATAAAATGTATAAAAACAGCACAACAAAACAGCACATAAGAGAACCATATAAGGGAACAGCACGAAACACATGTCAAACAAAAGTCATTCAGCTGAGGCCCTTCAAGTTCAGTCATGTTTTAGTCAGGCACCTGAAGGAATCCAATGTGTGGGGGTGGGGGTGCCATTACCAAAAAGGCTCTGTTCCTAGAAGCCACCTGCCTTCCCACCAGCAGCTGAGGAATCTGAAGATGTTGACTGGAGCATGTGGAAAGAAGGCTTTCCTGGTCCCAAACCATCGCAGGGCTATATAGGCTAAAATCTCCACCCTGAATGGAGCCTGGAAACATACTGACGGCAACCAATGTAGCTCAAACGAAACAGGAGTAATATGTCCAAAGTGCCTTGCCCCAGTCTGGCTGCAGCATTTTACACCAGTTGGCTGTTTTTCCTGATGCTTTTCAGTGGCAGCCCCCCCCCCCTCTACTTAACGTTTAAATCCGCCTCGCTCAACCTCCAGGTGTGTTGGACTACAACTCCCATCATCCCGGATGGGAGTTGGAGGGGGAGCACGGGAAGGAGGGAGAATGTTGCGGGTGATTTCTTCTGAGATGTATTTATTTACAGCTCGACGCCTCTCTCGGAGTCGGTTTCCGTGCCTTCGAGCAGAGCGCTTACTCTCGGCTCTCGCAGATGTACTACGCATAGGACTGGTCGCATGGCTTTGCAGCCGAACCTACGCTCTGATCGTGTGCGCGCGCCATGCCCACACCAACATATGCGTCGTGTGTGTGTGTGTGTGTGTGTGTGTGTGAATGATTGTATGGGCATGGCTTCATATCTATCTATCTATCTATCTATCTATGTTCAGAGCGTAGGTTCGGCTGCAAAGCCATGCCCAGCTGCACATATATAGATATAAAAGACTGTATTTCCAAATCTACCTTTTCGGGGAGCGGGATAAAAATAGTCCCAATCAATAAACGCAAGCAGCATTATGTACGGGAGGAGGCAGCAGGGGGACAGGCGCAGGTGGGCGGGGGGGGGAAGAGAGAGCAGCGACCCCTCCCAGCTGGGATTGCACCCCTCGCCCCCCCCCCCCCACGTCCTTCTCCTCTGCCCCCTCCTCTCTCCTTGCGGCTGGCGGTGCTGGAGCGTGGAGGAGGAGCAGGCAGGCAGCGGATCCCGGCGACGACGGCGGCAGCAGGGGAGGGAGGGAGGGAGGGAAGGAGAGAGGGCGGGCGGGCTGACGTCACGCCGGCTGTCTGCTCGGAGGGGCGGCGCCTGAGCGGCGACACCAGCAGCGGCGGCCGCGGCAGCAGAAGCGCCAGGGTTGCCGAGCGGGACAGGCGCGCCGCAGCCGGGAAGGGATCGCCGTCTCCCCTCCAGCGCGACGCCTCGCTGAGCCTCCGCGCGGGGTCCAGTGGGGGCGCCCCCCCCTCGGCTGCCTTCGCCGACCTTCGCCCTCCAGCAGCCCCCTTCCCCGCGCCCATTGACCACATGAGGTTTTTCAGGTTGACCTTCAAGTGCTTCGTGGATTGTTTCTGATTCCCCGCGCCCCCCCCGCCGCCGCCCCCGAATCGAGCCCCTGCCCCAGCGAGCCCTTCCCCTTCCACAGAGCCCCCCTTCTCCGCCTCTTCCCTCCCTCCCGCTCGCTCGCCCCTTCCGAGGGGGGCTCTCCCCGCACCCAGCGCGCCCCTCGCTTCCTCCTCCCTCCTCCTCCAGCACCGGCCCGATCCGCCTGGAGGGGGGCGGCCGGGACTCGGGGGTCCCCCCCGGCGCCATGGCCAAGGGGGCTTCGTCGGAGAGCGGCGCTTGCGGCGGCATTTACAGCGTCTCCGTGGAACAGCAAGACAAAAAGACGGGGCGCCCCGCCGCCGCCATGTGCCAGCAGGGAGCCCCCGCCGCGGGCAAAAGGGAGGCCGCCGACCCCTCCGGGCCGGCCCTGGCCTTGCCGCCCCCCGAGAGGGAGACCTGGACCCGGCAGATGGATTTTATCATGTCCTGCGTGGGCTTCGCCGTCGGGCTCGGCAACGTGTGGCGCTTCCCCTACCTGTGCTACAAGAACGGGGGAGGTGAGCAGTCTGCGGGCGCGTGGTCGGGTGGGGGAGGGAAGGGAAGGGAGGGGGCACGGCGGGACCCACTCCTGAACGCGGCGCGCGGGGGTGGGAAAGTGGGGTCAGGTGGAGATCGGGTGCCTGCCCTTGCCTAGAGAGGTGTGGGATGTGGGATGGATGGACTCCCGGGTCTGAGTGAGCAAGGGGAGATGCGAGGGGGAGTCTGCATAGGAGACCCTTTGCAAGAGTAGGGGCGGTCCAAGGTCCAGCCTGATCCTGCCCAGCAGGAGGGAGCTTGGTAAGGCATTCGGCCTTGAAACAAGAGACTAGTAGACCTTAAGCATCTCCACGTTCCACCAGCTGAACATCCTCAACGAAAGGGTAGTCGGATTCCATCCAAGGACCCACCGGTGGCCACAGCAAGAAAAAGATAACTTCAGGTTCACTGGAAAGAAAGGAGTAGGGTCCGCTTCCTACAAGCAGGAGGAGACAGAGTGCGATTAGGGCATGTCAGCATTTAGCCCCAGAACCCGTTTCAAAAGTCGGGGCACGACGCTGGCCGATTGTCGCTGAACATGTATAGAGTGCCAACCAGCCCCACATGCATCTGGGATCAAGAAAACCCAGACCACGGGGGTGGGGTGGGGTGGGGGAGGTGATTACTGGGCAACATTGAGCTCCAGGACCTCCCATTTTAAAGATGAAACATGAAAAATGAGTCATTGCATCACTTAGGGAATCTCGCCAGCTTGAAATCCTGAAGGCAACAGATGGGATTCAGAGGTGGGATGCCAGGAAGGTAGGGGTGTGTGTGTGTGTGTGTACGCAGGATATTATCCCATAAAAAGGAACCTTGGGTGGAGAAGATGTGTTGACAGAAATCTTGGCCACCTCCTTCAGCAACCGGGCTATAAGAAAGTGATCCTTGCTCAGAAGATCCACAAGGAATGGCATCCCTGTCTATCCAGACCAAAATATGAGTGCGGGCGGGTGGAAGATAGAGCTGTGATTAGACACAGAAGAAAGAATCCCGTCTCAGCTGGAGAATGCTCAGGGGCAGGGGAGAGGGTACAGCTTGGTGCTGTGCTGTCCTGTGTGTGCCGCCATCCCACACATCTCTTGCGAGGCAGGGAGCTCGGTCTCCACTTTGCAGAAGGGGGTGCTGGTTGCGTGGGGGGGGGCGGCGGCAGCATCCCCCACCCTGCAAAAAGAAGATAGGAATTGTGGCTAAGCCATAGGTCCTCCTTCCCCAAGCTGGCGCCCTCTAGATGTGCTGGACTACAACTCCCAGCTGGCTGGGGGATGCTGGGAGTTGGAAGTCCAACACATCTGGAGGCCACAAGGGGGCAGCGCCACCGGGCAAGGGGAACAAGAATTCATGGGATGCCCCCAGCGCAGCCTGATCGCGGGACACAAACAGCTGCACCGCCCTTCCTTGTCTGGCACACCCGTCTGTGCCATCCAGCGCCTCCTAGCCTAGCGGGACTCGGGACTGATCCAGAGTTCATTTTTCTGCCCCTGTGCCCTTGACAGTCTCACTGACATGTGGGCCTGTTGCTGGGCAGACCTGGGCCCGCCTAAGATATTTTTGTGCCTGAGGAGGGAAACAGAGTATTGCATGTACACACACACACACACACACACACACACACTTTCGTCGCTAAAAATGAGGCACGATCCGCAGGGAAGTTCTGTGCTAGTCCCGTTGACTGGGCGGGAGTTGTGCAAGAGCACAGCTGTACTCGGCGTGCCACTACTGAGCTCTTGCGCAGCTCCCATCCGTTTCAGTGAGGCTTGTTGTGCAGGAGAACATCCTTGTAGATTGAGCCTTCTGGGTCACACCCTTTAAGGGCCTACAGAACCCAATGTCTCGCCTTCCCTCACAGTAGGGCTGCTTTGGCCTGTGACTTTGGGTGATACTAGAGCAGTGGTTCTCAACCTTTTTTGCCCCATGCACCCTTTTCACCATATGTCACAATGTCATTCCGCCCTTTCCAAGGCTGTCTGATTTAATCTGTGCCATACAATAAGGTGTGATGTGATGTCCTGTAGATTATGTACAATCTGTAGAATTGTAATTTGTAGAAAGATCACTATTCCAACAGTTTCAGTCTGTGGTCCCAATCCCCCCCCCAAACCCTAAAATCCCCCCCTCAGGGGGGGGAATTCCCCTTGGTTGAAAACCCCTGTACTAGACGTTATGACGCAGGGAGCAGAATTGGCAAATAGGAGGGGGCACTTTGCTCTTCTCCTGCTTGCCTCTAGCCATCATTATTTAAGTTTTTCCCACCGCCCCCCTCAGATAAATGGAAAGTGAGCCTGGCTTGGGGGGGGGGGGGAATGGCCCCCGAGGGGGCATTTGCAGGGTAGGATTGGCAGGCACCAGAGGAATTAAGCACCCCTTTCTTCATTCTTCCCCTGTAAGTGCCCCATCCTCACATTCTCCAAACACACGCTTACTGATATAATGTCTAGTTTGTTGCTTTGTATGTGAGAGAGAATGTGGTGACGGGGGGACAATTATTCATCTATTTATTATACTTGTACCTGCATTTCCTCCATAGGACTCAAGGTGCCATAAATGGTGTGTGTGTGTGTGTGTGTGTGTGTATCCGTCCCCATTTATCTTCCCAACAGCCTTGTGAGGTAGGTTAGGCTGAGAGTGACTGGCCCAAGGTCAACCAGTGAGCTCTGTGGCGAAGTGAGGATTCGAACCTGGGTCTCCCCAGCCCTCATCTGGCACTCTAAGCTCCACACCTCACTGGTTCTACAAAATAGAGGTGTCAGTTATTTCCGAGTGTTTCCCTCGAGGCCCAAGCGTGCCCTTGAGCCCTGAAAATAGTGTTTAGGCAATCTGTGGCTTAATAAGTCATACCAACGTATATACGTGAAGCACACGTCCCCTAGCGTGAGCCAAGGGTGTTCTCTTGACGCAATGGCAGACCTGCTTCCACTCATTACATCTCAATAGAGCGCGCCTGACTGTCATCCTTCAGGCCATGGTCGGTACAAACCGTTTTGTGATTGGCCCATTTTTAACTGGCTGAGCAAGGGAGGGGAAGCGGGGAAGGGAGTCAAAGGGAAGTGAGGAATAGTTCATTTCCATTCAGGTGTGTTTAATTGGCACAATGTGGTGCTTGAGCGCATTGCCAAAGTACATGGGGAAGGACGAACCCGTCGGGGAGCAGGGGAAAGGGAGGCAGCTGACACCAGGGCTTAAGCTGAGCTCCAGGACCTGTTCCCCGAAGCAGGGCCCACCAGTGAAACATAGGAAGAAGTTGCGAGGACCAGAGTAGACTCTGCACATGCTCAGAGGCACTGCCCCCATGATCTTAAGAATTACCCTAAGCAACCCCTACGCATCTTGACTTCCAAACTAGAGGAAGTCCTAGTTACTCAAACTAGCTCGAATCTTCTTTGTTTAGTAATGGAGCCCTGAGGGGTCAGCCTACTCTGGAGTCACCTGCATCCGTGTGTGTGTGTGTGTGTGTGTAGTGAAGGCATATGGATCCTACTCTGCCTCATGCTGTCACCATTGCTCCATTCTTCATCTAGTGCAGTGTTCTCCAACCTTGGGTCCCCAGATGTTTTTGGCCTACAACTCCCAGCATGCCCCAGCCAGCTACTGATCTAGTGCCAATTGACTGCATAGCGGGATGCCAAGTTGGCCATCTCTTTCTCCCCTAGGATTAGGTGGCTTTCTCCTTATTGCATTCTGAAGGGGAGAAAAGAAGAACAGTCAGAACTCAGCCTGAAAAGGGAGGGGTTTCTTTTCTTGTACCCAGTCCGTGATCATGACTGGGATGATAGGATGTACATCGAGTCTCGCACGCACGTACGCTGGCTGGCTCCCTGGTAAAATGACCAGGCCCGGCTGACTCGTCTGCATACATTTCCCCCTGCCAAGTGCTCTCTGTGGTATTTGTACAGAGCTAAGTGCAGTGCCGGACTTGGACTGGGGCGACCTGGGATCAAATCCCCACTCAGACATGTGAAACTTTCTTGGTGACCTTGGACTAATAGCTATTTTTTAGCATGATCTACCTTGCAGGGTTGTTGTGAGAATTCAGTGAGGTAGGGTGGGATAACCCTGTATGCCATCCTGAGCTCCTTGGAGAGGAAGGTAAAAATATATTAATAAATACAGTTGTTTTGGAGCCAAATACAAGTGTGTTGGTTTAGCTAGCATTTGCACAGGGCACATCATTGTACTGACAGACTTGGCCACAAACCACATTATCAACTACTACCTCCAGGGATGTCGCCCTTGCATTCCCCCCCCCCCGACATTTACTGAGGACTAGAAACTTTTAAACAAAATCTACCATTTTTAATAATGTTGTGTATGAAGATGAGGAAGTGCAACTTATGTTTTGATAGACTTCAACAAAACCTCTGGGTCCATCCCTGGATTCAGTCTCCATCAGATATTTTTGCGGGGCGATGAATGTGGACAGCATCAACAGATACCAACTCTGGCATTCTCTTTTTAAAAGAGAGAGAGAAAGGAGGGGGAAAGTTGCTTGGTCTCAGATGAGAAGCGGCACAGAAACTGGTTAACAAAACTGCAAAACAAAAGGATACAAAGCCGCCAGCTATTTTACCTAGGCACCTTCTGGACGGGATGAATTATTTCCCCTTTCCACGGGAAAATTCTGGGATCTGTCCTTCCTCCCTGTTTTGACACTACTTGTATATCTTGTTATGTTAAGAAAGTCTCATTGAATGAACTCAGATTTGAGCTAACACCCAAGGGGATTGCCAAAAAACCTTGAATTTGGCAAGTGTCCTAGAGATGGTGTGTGTGTTTGTAGGAGAACGGCACTTCTGATCTTACCCGGCTACTGTCTTGGGCCCTGGGAAAAGAATGTCTTTCTCTAGGCCAACAAAGGAGAGGGACGTGGCAGAAACAACTCTTCGCATGGCCAACGCGTCTCTCTCTTGACTCTCAGCCCTGGCAGGACGAGAGTTTAAACTGCTCTAATAACATTTTGAGGCTGACAGAAGCTCAGGAGGGGGCAGGGGGAGAGAAATGATCCGGGCAATCAGAGGCGCTGGATGGCCACGGGAGTTAGGAAGGAAGCTGTAGCTCTGGCGAGGGGAGCAGAAAGCTTGGAGAAGGAGCGATTTGGACCGAAGGGCCTTGTCAGGGTGGGTTGGGGGGGTTGGTGAGGACTGAAGCAGGAGATAAAGAGGCATTCATTGGACAACCTCACTGGCCTGGAATGACTTTCTAGAGGGTGGGGGTTGGCTTGTTCCACGGCTGGGATAATCCACTGCCACCCCTCTAGGCGAGAGTGACACGGGGGAACCTGCCCTGTTTTAATCTGCCGCCAGTTGACAGAAGAAGCTTCATCTGTATGGGAGCAGACGAATAACGTAGCAGCAGGCCCGTGCGACGGGGGGGGGGGGGGGCTGACTGAAAAGCGCAAGCACGTCACTTGCTAGCCTGTCACGGCTTGCAGGTGGATGTGTGTGAACTGCCTCCGCTGACGGAGTATCGTGTCAGAGGCAGTGTTATAGGAAAGTTCTGGGTCGCAGCTTGGTATCTATGTTGGCTCGTTCGCATGTGCAAGCTATCACTTAATTTCTCAGGCATCAAGCAGCAGGTGCGTAGGTGCGAGCTGATGCCAAGTGCCAGAATAGGACAGAGCTGCTTTTCTCTCATGGGGCCTGATGACATCATCAGAGGGAATGGGTGGCTCAGGGTGCAATCCTATGCATGTATACACATGGGATTGCGCCCTCGGTCTCTTTTGACTCTGGGCCCCCAAAGGCAAACCACCACCGCCCGCCTGGAGGCAACTTAGTCTCCTAGGTGAAGCTATGCCCAGGGCAGGAAAGAGTGAGATGTCACTGGCTTCTCTCAGATGTGAATCCCTTGCAGAATGAAGATCTCTGTTGTATATGGGGTTTCATTTCTCCAGTCACGGTGCGCTCCTCTCTCTCTCTCTCTCTCTCTCTCTCTCTCTCTCTCTCTCTCTCCCTCCCTCCTCTCCTCACTCACTCCCTTTGCTGGCTATGAATGCCCTCTCTTAAGTCGCAAAGAGGTCTATGGAATCTTTTCTTCACGTGGCAGCCACAATTCTCCAGCTGCTCCCATGCAAATAGTCATTGTTCAGTGAAAATTCCTTTAATGAGTCACTGATCTGGTATGGTATGTAAAGGCTACACATGAGACGTATTTACAGGACAAAGGTATATAGGTTTCAGAACGATTTCATTGTCATTGCTTTTCCCCAAAGAATCTTGGGAACTGTAGTTTGGAAAGGACACTGAGGGTTCCATTAGAAAGTCCTAGGTCTCTCTCAGAGAACTACAGTTCCCAGAGTTCTTTGCAAAGAGAGATTGACTCTTTAAACAATTTACATGACCATCTGTAGTGTAAATGTGCCCATACACCACACACACACACACACACACACACCACAGAGTTTATAATCTTGAAAAAGAAAGTGCTGAGGATTAAATCTGATTAGAAGCCACATTTTCTGTTCTGGAAGTCCTGCTCCCTAATCCCAGAGATGTAGGAGCTAGACATACTTATTCTGTGGAGTGAGAAATATACTACGCATGTTCGTAGGGCACCCTCGTCTTTTATTATTAATTCACATCTTTCAGCACTTGCTTCTGGCTTTGAAACCAAACTGAGTTTTTACTGCACCACTAAGACAGCCAAGTGGGAGCTCTGCTCTTGTTCATTTTTCTGCCTTAGGATCAAAATGTTCCGCTGGGCCTTTGAAAAGAGATTCCAGGGAGGGCCCTGATTCAGGCCTACTTGTCACAGAAGTGGTAAACTTGTGTCTCGGCTGTACCGCAACAGACTACACGTGTGGATTCACTTGACTGAATGCATCTCTGTTTTTAAAGAAACACACACACACACACACACACAACCCCACCCTGCACATAAAAAATAAGCATCTTGGGGAGAAAGCTAGGCTAGATCCATCCCCCCTGACATGCTAGTTTTCTATGTGCAGGGACTTTTTAAAAAACAACAACACGAAAATGAAGTATTCAGTCATGTGAGCCCACACACACCTGCACTCTGAAATGGTACAGCTCAGATGCAGGTTTGCTCTGGTGAGCTCTGGGCCTTGGGTAAAGCTCTACATATGCACATACACCCACACTCCCCCATGGTCACGCACAGCCCTCCAAGTCATATTCAGACACACACTCACTGCCAGGGCTGTAGCCCCTCCACCTTATACACACCTGTGCGCACAACAGTGATTGTATCCCCTGGCACATGGATACCTTCTACAGCACCCAATGATGAATGGGTTCCCCAACCACTGCCCTGTTAATCCCCATGGGAAAGATCTTCCATCCCAAGATTATCCTCTTAGCCAGGGATTTGCAAGAAGAGGAGCAGGGCTCGGGCCTTCACATAGCCCAGAGATCTGTGGTATAAATAGCCTCCCTGGAGGTGATTCACACAGAGACCCACGTGTGCCAGGAACACACACAGGCCTGTCCATCACTGCCATGGGGGCCGGCACGCTAGTGTCCACAATGGTGACGGGGAAGATGAGGTCCGTTTGGGGAAGGAAGGGGCCAGGATTGAGGGGCCGTGGCCAGCAGAACTGCAAATTTTGTAGCCAAGATGGGTAACGCAAGAGAGGGACCCTTCCTGGCCCTGGGACCGGAAAAGAGACTGAAGATTAGATGGAGTTCAGAGAGAGCCTTGAGGATAAAAGTTGGAGGGAAAACAACAGAGGATGGTATATTCTCGTTATCTATCTATCCGCTTTCCATCTCCCTAGCACAGTGTTCTCCAACCTTGGGTCCCCAGATGTTTTTGGCCTATAACTCCCAGCATGCCTCAGCCAGCATAGCTGGCTGGGGCATGCTGGGAGTTGTAGGCCAAAAACATCTGGGGACCCAAGGTTGGAGAACACTGCCCTAGCAGCTGTCTCAGGGATCTGTCCTTCCTCTGTTTTGCAGCCATTGGTGCATACAGACATTTCCTTTGCCAACAAAATATGTTGCAATGCCGTGAAATTACAGAAAGCCACAAGTATTGATATCCGCTGCAAAAAAAGAAAACCCCAACAACCCAGCTTCCTAAGAATCCCAGTTATATATAATGCGTGGTGATATCTCAGAAACCCAAAGGGTAGCTGAATCAGATTTCCAGTGGGTGGGGTTTGAAACTTTCAGGGCCATTTATAGACGCTTCTGCCCCTCTGACTCAGTAAGCAGAAGCAGAATAAATTATGCAAAGTAAGAGAAGTCGTGCAAGTTTCCATAAGTTCTAGAGGGCACAACTTTTCTAATGACCGAATCTGGGTTATCTTGGCACAGATTTTTGTTGTTGCAATTACTATTTTAGTACAGAATACATACGTACAGCCCATAGCTATGGGGACAGGTTCAGGGGGCTGGGATTGAAGAGTGATGGGGCTGTTGCTTACTTTGTGCTGCTCACCTGGCCACAGGTGTTTTCCTCATCCCTTACCTTCTTATTGCCCTCATTGGCGGGATTCCCATCTTCTTCCTGGAAATTTCCTTGGGGCAGTTCATGAAGGCCGGGAGCATCAATGTATGGAACATCGCGCCACTTTTCAAAGGTAAGAGGCTCCCCCTTCTTGAGCCAACTACTTCCTTCCCTTCCCATCCTCCCGACTGCTGCCACCCCCTTCAGCTTGGGGCAGGTTGTTGCCTGCAGGGGAAGGTCCTGTACCTCGAGCCTTTTGAAGCTTTAGCTTTCTTCTGAACTCCCTCTTCCTTGGGGGGGGGGCTCCTTGGGGCTTACTTAGTGGAGGCAGAAAGCAGCGCTCTGAGCAGCAGTACAAGCTGCCAGTTTGATTTTCAACAATGCTCGAGAGCGATGCTGTGTCACTGGGGCCTTGTGGGAAATTAGTATGGCAGCTGCCCAGTGCTACCTGGAGCACCAGGCTGGATTTTTTTAAAAATGGGAACCCAAGACAGGCATCAGCAGTGAGCCCTGCTGGGTTGCTGGGGGCCCTGGCAACTGCCCAAGGATGCTGGGAGCTGGTGCCAGCCCTGGTAGAGACCTTCCATAAGCGTTGAGCTAGAAGACAGAAATGGACCAACTCACTCCTCCAGCTGCTGCTTGCAGACTTCCTGTTGAGGGTCAGAGAGAGGGGCACACAGATTGTCTCTAGGCAGCCAAGGTTCATTCCCAGAAACAATCACCCCCTGCCCCATCTGGGGGCCTCAGTCCACAGTTTGAAAATTTAGGCTGTAGTCCTTTCTAACCAAGTCACTCTGCCAATCTGGATCTGGATCAGAGCAGATAGCTCCACACACGACTATTACTATTAATAGCACCTTTATTTATTTATTATTTATTTATTTAATATATTTATTTACCGCCCAGCAGCCAAAAGGCTCCCATTCATACCAGAAGCCAAGGTTTCCTGGTACAGAATTTTGACTTCACAGAGTACATGTAGTCCTAGTGAAAGGTGTTTAACTAAGTGGGATATCGGGGAGCAGAGGGGCAGCCCCTACCCTTTGGGGGGCAAGGGCCTCTCATTGTCCCCTGTCTTCCCTCCTCATGCAACTTCTCCAAACAGGACTGGGGTTTGCCTCCATGGTGATTGTCTTCTATTGCAACACCTACTACATCATGGTGCTGGCCTGGGCTTTCTACTACCTGGTGAAGTCTTTCACGGCCACCCTGCCCTGGGCAACCTGTGGGAACCCCTGGAATTCCCCTGAGTGCTTAGAGATCTTCCGGCACGAAGACTGCGCCAACGGCACCACCGGCGGCAACCTTACCTGCGATGAACTCTCCGACAAGAGGTCCCCCGTCATCGAGTTCTGGGAGTGAGTCCTGGCATGTTTTCAACCTGTCTTGCTCTGGCCATCTGACCCTCCTGGGAGGGACTGGGGTAGGGGCCATCTAGGCCAGCCGGAGCAAAACCCGCCGACCGGAAAAGGTCTTCTCCACCCCAGCCACTGCTCACTCTTCCTCTCCCTGGTTGCAGGGACAAGGTGTTGCATCTGTCGGAAGGCCTGGAGTACCCTGGGTCTATCAACTGGGAGGTGACCCTTTGCCTCCTGGCCTGCTGGATCCTTGTCTACTTCTGTGTCTGGAAGGGTGTCAAGTCCACAGGAAAGGTAGGCGTGGAGACAGCGTGACTCTGGGTGAGGGGTGGAGGACAGGTTGTTCAGGAGCTGGGGGAGAAATTTGGATGAACTGGAGAAATTTGGATGAATGGGAGAAACTTGGATGAATTGGGGCAGAGGTCACGCATGACTCCCAAGGAGGTGGGTAATTCCTCCTTCTCAAAGTATCCACAGTGCCCCTGGCGATCGTTCCCTTCCTGAAAACGGTAGCCGGCTCTCTCACCTGCTGTAGGTGTCTTGTGGCACCTGGAGGGCGGACAGAGAGATTTGTGTGAAGGGTGAATGGAGACAGGTAAACAGATACAGCGCCTGGGTAGGGGGAGACGTGTGAGCGGAGGATGAAAGAAGAGATCATGTGAAGATAGGTAGATACATGGATAAGTGTGCCTTTAAAAACAAGTGTAGGTGAAGAAGAGGTATGAATGGGGTGTGTGTGGAGGGTGGGTTCTGAGGGCTGGAGAGACTGGCCTTGACAAGTGTTTAGAGATGAACAATTCTCAACCAATCTCGGAAGGCAATGGACTCGGGGCCAAAACCGACATTACTTTAGGTCTGTGTCTAGCCGTTATGTCTTCTTTTTTAATTTTTACTCTAGAATAGGAACGGGGGGGGCCCAATCCAGATCTTAAAAGCTGTCCCCCACTCCCTACCCTAGTGTGCTGATCTGAATCACGGCCCCTGCACCTACTCTAGAATAAAAATGCGGGGTGGTGGTGGATGTAACTGCTAGACACAGATTTAAAGTTATGTCTGTTTGGGCCCTCAGCTGACAACCTAAGGGAGCAGGTTTGCCAGGCCTCGTGTCAGCATGCAGCCTCTTCGGGCCGGGGGTCAGGGGTGGCATTATAGACATCACGGTGCTAGCAAGCTTGGCCCCAGGTACGCGGTCTTGGCATTCTGGTCAGTGCCGTCGCTGGCCGGGTGGGCTGCCTGCGTACGGTGGTGCAGACAGGAGTGCCAGCTTTGCGCGGCTGGCATTGTTGGCGCTGTTCTAATTTTGCCGCCCCCAATGACTCAGACTGGGGGGGGGGGCAGCGGCATAACTACAGTGTCAGTGCTAGCAATACCAGACACGGCCACCTATCCCAGTGCCAAGCCATGGGGAAGGAAGGGAGGGCCCGAGGGCAGCTCATATGAGAGAGAGAGAGAGAGAAATGGCCCTCTTTTCTGCCACCCTCCCTGAATCGGCACTCCAGCTTTGGGGGGTGTCCACATAGAGACGCATGTTGGACGTATGAAAGTGTTTCGGACCGAGTCCAACCATTAGACCCTCTAGCCCAGTACTGTGTACTCTGAATAGCAGCGGTTCTCCGAGATCTCTAGTTAAAAATAACATTCTGGCAAGCCGACTATCAGGAACTTTCCTTTCTCTGCCCTGCTCCCCGAGATCCTCAATGGGAGATGCCAGGGATTGAACTTGGACATATGTCCCATTCCCTCCTGTATGCAAAAAGACCCCCTTTTGCCACACAATCCGCATATTAAAAGAAGTATCTCTGCATTACACACACACACACACACACACACACACAGAGCGCCTGCTTCCCTCTTTCCTGTGCACGGCCAGGGCCTTTGAAATCCCTCCCGTCAGCAAGTTCCACGCCTGGCAGAGCCTGACATTTCTCGCCAGACAGGCAGCTGGAGGTGGGGGGTGCAGCAGCCTCGGGGGGCCCCTCAGCAGACAGGCACACACACGTGGCTCGACCTCCCACAGTCGGGCCACGTGGCCTGGGCGAGGTGAGGCTGCCGAGAGCAGCCCACTTGGCTGATAGTCAGTCGCCGCTCCAGGCCCGTGTGTTCTCTCTCTGGTAGTAGTCGACACCCTGAAGTCCCAGGACAAGGCCCAGAATGAAGGGAAAGCATTCCGTTACTCACTCAGATGCCCTTTATCCCTTTGAGTGTTGCTTATGCTGCTGTTAAAGAGTGATGCCTAAGCACCTTTTCAGGGGCGAAACTATTGATCACCCACATGGGCTTATTAATCCATCAGAAGGAAGAGAGATGAAGGCCACCAGCTCCTTGAGGTTTTTTTATATATCTTCCTCAATGGCTACAGCATTTCCATCTGTAACAAAGGGTACTTTGTAATCCCTGATCTCATTCAGCGTCTCAAGCCTCTGAGGTCATGAGTGTTTGGGATTGCCAGGTCAGCATCTTGCAGAGAGAGAGAGAAAGAGAGAGATCTTTGAATTCCCTGATGCGGCAGGAGATGAGTCAGCAGCTGTTTCTCCCAAATCCAGTTGTCTGTCTCTCCTGCCCCCCCTCCGGCACCAACCTGCTATTTATTAATTATATTTATACCCCACCTATTTTCCTGCAAGGAACCCAAGGCGGCCTACACAATCCTCCTCCTCTCCATTTTATCCTCACAATAACCCTGTGAGGTAGGTTAGGCTGAAAGACGGTGACTGGCCCAAGGTCACCCAGTGAGCTTCATGGCCGAGCGGGGACTAGAACCCGGATCTCCCGAGTCCCAGTCCAACACTCTCGCCACTACGCCACACTGGCTCCATGCAGCAGGTGGGGGGGGGGGGATAACCTGATGTTGGCTCTGGAAGAAAATGGGGAAGCTGCGTCTTCCTAGTCTCACACAGCTTGGGGTGTGTGTGTGTATATATGATTTCTCACAACTGGGCCCTTGCAATCCATATGCGTAGGGGGTCTTTTGCCCAGGGCCCACTCGAGACATTTTGCTGGAGCAGCGAATGATGCTCCCTCACCCCCAAGTCATGGTGCGTAGAAACTGAAGCTGGTCCAAGTTATTTTGGCACCTCAAACAGAAAATCTCCCCTTCCCTAACATTAAAAATACATTAATTTAAAAAAAACAAAAAACAAAACCCTGTTTGCTGCCCTTTCCAGACACCTCAAATCGGCTGCCTGCTCCTGCCACCTCAATCTGCCCAGTGGTAGGGCTGTCCCTTCTTCTTCCACCCGTCCACTTTGCTGCCTGTTTTCCAAGAAAACTCTGAAGACATTTTTATTCCTGTCTGCGCTCGCTGGAAGACGGAATTTTTGCTGCCGCTGGTTTTAAATTACATGTTTTAAACTGATGGTTCCGTTTGTAATTGCCGCTATTTTAATGTGTTTTAAAATTTTATGTTAACTGCCTGGTGAGCGCAGGGTGCCCTGAAAGGCAGGTTATAAATATTTGAATAAATGCTGTCAAAAAAAAAGAAAAGAAAAAAAAGACTGAATCTGTGTACCTTTGCGTTGTCATCCCAGGAGCTGCCCGGTCATGCACTCTCCTAAACGTTCCCTAGCTTTTCAGTACTCGGCTTGTTTCTGCCCCCCCCCCACCTTTTTTGTCTCCCCAAACCTGAGCAGAGATCAAAGGAACAAGGTCTTTTCCCATGTGATCTCACACACACACACCCTTTCTCTCTCCATCAACGCAGATTGTCTACTTCACTGCTACATTCCCTTATGTGGTGCTCATTATCCTGCTTATTCAAGGAGTGATGCTGCCTGGAGCTCAGGATGGGATAATCTACTATCTCAAACCCGATTGGTCCAAACTGGCCTCCCCTCAGGTGAGTGGAAGGTATGGGAGGGAATGTGGGGGTGGGGAGGCTGAAATAGGGTTGCCAACTTACTAACAACCAGCTTCTATAGCAGTGTTCTCCAACCTTGGGTCCCCAGATGTTTTTGGCCTACAACTCCCAGCATGCCCCAGTTTTGTAGGCCAAAAACATCTGGGGACCCAAGGTTGGAGAACACTGTTCTATAGCTTTAGTAGTGGTTTGGTATGCAGGAATGAACAGAGCACACCAAAAAGGGCATTACTGTGAGACGTGTGTGTGTGTGTGTGTGTGTGTAAAAGTCCAAGTGGTGCAGGGTTTAAATTTATAGGTACCAGTTATATAGGGAGCAAACAGCTCTACGTCTGTGGAATCTGTTTTAATTTGTTAGTTGACTTGTTCCAAGAGGAGCCACTAACTTTACGAGAGCCACTTTTTTAATTAATGGGCGTCCTGAGGATTTTCAGTATGTACTGTTAATTTTAGAGGTGTTTGGTGTACGTATTTTAAGGACGGGCGATCTTTGAAAATTATTTGTACACTGCCTCATTAGGGCTTTTAAGTCCTGAAAGGTAGCTTAGAAATGCGCAACTTAATTAATTAATTGAAATAACATTTAAATAAAATTAGATAACCTACCGGCTGGTGCGATGGTAGCGGAAGCTTTTCATGAATATCAACCTTATGAATTACTGCAAATCAAGCCACTGTTAAAGGCATAGCAGCAGGAGCTGGTTGAAAAGTTGGCAGCCCTATTCAGAAGAGGTTTGGAGCCAGGTCTCCTGGGTTCTCCCCTGTCATGCCTCAATCTCTCTCTCTCTCTCTCTCTCTCTTTCTCTCTTTTTTTCTCACTCAGGTGTGGATCGATGCCGGGACCCAAATCTTTTTCTCGTATGCCATAGGACTGGGGGCACTCACTGCCCTGGGCAGCTATAACCGGTTCAACAACAATTGCTATAAGTGAGAGCCCTTTTCCTGCGCAACCATCAGAGGGCAACCAGGCAGGGCATAGCAGGAAGAATATGCTATGCCCTGTAGGGTTGCCATGAATAATTTTTTCCCCCCAGCAGGGCTCCTGTCTCTGTAATAGCTGCACGGCAGGTAGAAATGCAACAGGCAAAGTGTCACCCGTTACCTCCAAGCTAGGAAGAGCTGAACCTGTTGAGTTGTGACTGCCGCGCAGCTATGCCTTTCACAGTAGCTCGCTCTTCAGACATCAGCAAGGGTATGGTGTCTCCGTATCATAAAACGGGTGGGGAACCCCTGGCCATCCAGATGTTGTCGGACTACAACTCCCATCAACCCTGACCATTAGCCATGCTGGCTGGGGCTGATGGGAGTTAGAATCTAACAGCACCTGGAAGGGCACAGGTTCCCCACCCTAGCCATGAAAAAGAAATCACCTGCTGATTTCTGCATATCAGAACATTGCTAAACATGCAAGAGCCAGTTGTTGGGGGGGGGGTGTTTTCTGTCTAGTTGACAACCCTAGGTGTCAAACCTAGTTGACTGACTTGTCCAGTGTGCAGAACAACTTTCATCTAGAACATATAAAGCAGGGCAGGGCAGTGAAAACGAGAGATTTTCCCTTTCCCTCCTACTCTCTGCCCGTGTTCTCACACTTTACTGCGTCCTCAGCTGTGACTTCAAAGATGAGGTGGGTGAGGTGTGTTAAAGGAGGCCACATTTTCAGTCATGTAATCTCAGTGGGCATCTCAATATCTAATGATTCATACTTTTATAACTCAATCCTATGCGGGTTTAGACAGAAAAAAAGGCCTACAACTCCCAGCATGCCCCAGCCAGCATAGCTGGGAAGTTGTAGGCCTTTTTCCTGTCTAAACTTGCATAGGATTGTACCCTTAGTAGTTTATAACTCCTCACCACGTCCATGTTAACACTGAGGAAGTCCCAAGAGAATTTACTACCAATTGTGTTCAAGAACAGCTGCCTGAAAATTGGACATGTCCCAGAAAAAGCTGGCGGAGGCCGGCCAGGGATGTACATTTCATTGGCCATAATCTGTAGCTGTGCTGAATAGCCAACCATTATTTTTTACTAGCCAGCAGGGCAGTGAAAACGAGAGATTTTCCCTTTCCCTCCTACTCTCTGCCCGTGTTCTCACACTTTACTGCGTCCTCAGCTGTGACTTCAAAGATAAGGTGGGTGAGGTGTATTAAAGGAGGCCACATTTTCAGTCATGTAATCTCAGTGGGCATGACAGTGGGCAATCCCAACACAACACCGTAGTACCTGAAACAGTAAGATCAAGTCTGCACAGAGATGTCTTAATAAAACGGAAAGCATTAAAAAAAAAAAAAAAGTATGTTTCCTTCATGCTTCATGTAAGCAGGAATATGGGCTCATGGTTATGTCATGGTTATGGTTACTTTCACAGAAACTTTTCACAAGTCTTGCTAGAACAGGATGTCTTTATAGTGGTGCTGGAAGAGGAGAATCATTGGCAATCTGGGACCACTGGGAGCCGTTTGAATCCCAAAGGCATCGATGCAGAGAGCCTTACCTGATCCTGCCTGTGGCTGGTTAGGGGCACCCACTGACTGCAGCGCTATGTCCACGAAAGCCAAACAGTACCAGAAATCTACTCAATGGCAGATAACCCTCCAAATCATCCGCCGCTGTCTTAAACATTCCAGATTTAGGTGGTAGGCCTCTGTACACTTACCTGGGAGCAAGTCCTAATGATCTCAGTGGGACGTGCATGGGATCGCACTGTGAGGGGGAAAGGAGCGAGGGAAGGCACCTGGACACTTTCTGGATGCCCTCTCCCCTCACCCCCAGAACATATCTCTGTTCGGCAGGGCGGTGCTTGTGAGGAGAATTCTAGGCAAGCGGGCCGCTCCATTTTCAAGGTTCCTTTCATGTCTGCTTCCTCTTCTTGCCAGCTGCTGCGCTCAGCAGGACGACCCCAACGCCCTAGTTCAGTGTTCTCCAACCTTGGGTCCCCCAGATGTTTTTGGCCTATAACTCCCAGCATGCCCCAGTCCAGCTACGCTGGCTGGGGCATGCTGGGAGTTGTAGGCCAAAAACATCTGGGGGACCCTAGGTTGGAGAACACTGCAAGTTGCATCATGCGCACGCCGAACACTCCGAGGTTTTCCTGCCTGGCTTCATCTCTGCAGCTGCTGCTGCCGCCGCCGCCAATGTGCAACCTCCCAACCCAGCTCCTGATAGCGTACATGTGCTGTGAGATGCTCCCAATGCCCCGTGGGCCTTCCCACCTCCACACCTGCTGCTGCTGCTTGTGCTGGGCTCAGAGGCACACCTTCCCAACCCAACCCAGCCCCCGCATCCCACAAGCCACACTGCAGAACACACCAAGATCCCCTCCCCCTCTTGCCTCCACACTGCCGCCTGCTGCTGGTTCTAAACTGGCACAGGCTTCTTCCCAGTACCACGCCAAACAGCATGGGTGGGGAACCGGGGGCCAGATTGGGCAACTCCCCCTTACCCAGCCACGCCCCCTTCCCCAAGCCAAGCATCGTTTGGTTGTCTCCTTGCTTTTGTGCAGTTTTCCCCTACAGTAATACCTTGGATTGCAAGTAACTTGGTTTGAGAGCGTTTTGCAAGACAAGCAAATTTTTAAATATTTATTTAATTTTTTTTTACTTGATATACAAGCGACGTCTTGCAATACAAGTACTGTAGTACGGCTTAAATTAAAAATCTCTACAAATTTTTTGGGGGGGATTTCGTTTTGATATAAGAGTGTTTTGGATTACAAGCACGTTTCCGGAACGAATTATGCTCTCAATCCAAGGCATGACTGTATTTGAAAAGACTGAAATGCCCCTCCTGAGGCTTAGTCACCGGCAGCAAGAGCTTTAAGCTAAAATAGGCTGATACTTTGGCCCTGCCTCTTTTGCCTTTGGCCACACCCACCACTTGAATGTGGCCCCCGAGAGCCTCTCCAAAATGGAATTTGGCCCTTGGGCTAAAAGATGTTCCCCACCCCTGCCGTAGAGACGCATGTGTGCAATGCACAGCAAAGAACCTCCACATGCTGCTGCCGTTTCTTCATTAGCAGTCCGATCCGACGTGGGATTAGGCATGCCTAAACCTAATTAGGTTTTGGGGCATCTAAGCTGTAAGCATGATATTGTTATTTATTTATTTATTTATGTCATTTCATTTCTTCTTTTTTATTAAATTTTAAAACAATACAAAGAAAATAACACACACACATAACTAATATTGTGCTCCCATCACCATGGGACCAAACAATCCAATAACTCTATAATTGTTCATTATTCCAAAATACAACATATCTTGACAGGGGTAAACTCCCTTTCCCCCTTTTAAACACATATTCCAAAAATAAACCCCAATATCCTTAAAATTATTTTTCTTTAATTGACCCCTTTTGCATTTAATATTACAAGTCAACATATCATTCAAAGCCATATCCCATACTTCGTTATACCATTCAGTAATAGTGAAAACTTGCTGGATTTTCCATTTCCTTGCTATCATTAGTCTACCTGCCGTTAACAAATTTATAATTAATTCTTTAACATTTTGAGAACCGATCACCTTTTCCGTTATTGTTAGCAAAGCTAGTTTAGGGCATACCTCTAAATCAGCTCCAGCAATTTCTGATATTTCCTCAAAAATCATTTTCCAAAAATCCATTACATTTTTACAACTCCACCACATATGAGCATATGTACCCAATTCCTGACATCCTCGCCAACACATTGGAGAACATTTATTGTCTATTCTATTTACCGTATAAAAATTCTCTTTAATTCTTATAGACATATTTTTCAATATTCGCCTATCCCAAATCTTGTTCCACTCATCCTTTGAATCATTTCATTTCTATATTGCCCAATAGCCAAATCTCTCTGGGCAGTTTAGAACAGTTCTTAAAACAGGGCCATAATACAGTCTGATCCCTGAAGGTTACCTCAGCAGTGGCGAGAGCCAGCGCGGTGTATTTATTTATTTATTTATTATATTTATACCTCGCCTTTTTTCCTCTTGCAAGGAACCCAAGGCAGCTTACATAATCCTCTCCTCCTCTCCATTTTATCCTCACAACAACCCTGTGAGGTAGGCTAGGCTGAGAGTCCGTGACTGGCCCAAAGTCATCCAGCGAGTTGCATGGCTGAGCGGGGACTAGAACCCGGATCTCCCGAGTCCCAGTCCAACACTCTCACCACTATGCCACACTGGCTCTCACACTGCTGTAGTCGTTCAAAGTGCTGGGCTGGGACTCGGGAGATCCGGGTTCTAGTCCCCACCTGGCCGAGAAGCTCACTGGGTGACTTTGGGCCACTCACTGACGCTCAGCCTAACCTACCTCACAGGGTTGTTGTGAGAATAAAGTGGAGAGGAGGAGGACCGTGTGAGCCGCCCTGGGTTCCTTGCAAGGGGTCAAAAGGCGGGAAATAAATGTAATAATAATTTTTAAAAATTGATGCTTGCTGCTGGTGAGGTGGCGAGTACGCCTGTTGATGTCTGCTCGTTGAATTGCTTATGAGATTTCCCCGTTCCTGTCCATTTTTGATCAACTAGGAAGCTGCCATTTATCGAATCAGCAATGCTCCATCTAGCACAGTACACTGATTACACCAGTGTTCTCCAACCTTGGGTCCCCCTGGCTGGGGCATGCTGGGAGTTGTAGGCCAAAAACATCTGGGGGACCCAAGGTTGGAGAACACTGGTTTACACCGATCGGCAGCCGCAAGAAAAGTCCCCTCTCCCCCCTTCCCCACTGGCCTGTAGACCTCGCTTGGCAGCTCTCATGCTTTGCCTTCCCTCCCCAGAGATGCCATCATCCTGGCACTGATCAATAGCGGGACCAGCTTCTTCTCCGGCTTTGTGGTCTTCTCCATCCTGGGCTTCATGGCGGCAGAGCAAGGGGTTGACATCTCCAAAGTGGCTGAATCCGGTGAGTGCCTGAGCCGCCTGTCAGAAAGTCAACTGGGGTGTGTGTGTGTGAGATACCAGACCGTGTCTCCAGTTTTGCCAGAGAGACAACGTTGGGGTGGGTGTGGGTCAGCCCTAATGGGAGCCCTTTGCAGAACCGTAGTCTGGGTCTCTCAACTCTTTAAGGCCTCACCCTAGAGCTGCGGCCCTGCGGGAGGCACTTCTCCCATGATGCAGCTGCTGTAAACCGTTCTGTGCCAGAACTGTGGGTGGGGACAGTCCTTCACATCCTTTCCGAAGGCAGTGATCCGAGGGGAAGGAGCCACACGACTGGTCCTACCCACGCTGGTTCCAGTGTTCCGATACTTGATTGCAAGAGCATGGGATCTCACCATGGGAATGCAATTTATGATTGGATTTGAAAAAAGCATAAATGGGCCAAGTGTGTGGCCTGTGAGTTTGAGTCAATCGGAGATAACAGCGGGAAATACCTTCAAGGGAGAATTCCTCCAGGGGGGCTCTGCGGGCTGGATTGGAGAGCCCGGCAGTCCAGATTAGGCGCATGGGCCAGGGGGTCTGCACTCCTGAGTTAGACCCATAAGCAGAGGCTTCTGTCTGGAGTGGAGTTTGGTACCAAAGGTATCTCTGCATTCATTTAAAAAAAAAAAAAAAACCATACACATACGCACATGTACACAAAACAAGTTTCTAGCCCTCATGGTTCTGAAGGAAAGCCTGAAAATGTCTTTCTGCTTTTGCACAATGCAAAAATAAAAATCCACATGACCTGAAAAGGTGATTCCCGGGAATAAAGCAAATGTAAATCCAGGACATGGTGTGAGGGCACACGATGCAGCCACCTTGCGGAAAATAAGCTGGGTCTGGACAGTGCCTGGATGGGAAACCCATCTGGCAACGCCAACTATATCCTGCCTTGAGTTCCGTGATGGAAGAAAGGCTGGATATAAATGTACTACATAACTAAAAGAATCAATAGTTTGTATAACCCAAATCTGATTGCATGGATTATATTTCTAGCAGAACTGGGAACGTGGGTGGTTCTGACTGTCAGTCACAGCCTTCCTTTTGTTTCACACAGAAGAAGGAATCTTTCAGCTCTCTTGTTAGCCCCGTTCTGCTCCTCATGTTGGCTTGGCTACCTGTCTTTTAAATCTCTCCACAACTGGGAACTTGGCCTCTGTTCCCTTGTCAGCTGGCAAGAGAACAGCCACCCTGTTCTGAGTTACGAGGCGTTTCACGAGAACCTGACAACAAAGGGTGCAGGAGAAGGTGACATTCTACCAAAGAGGCATTCGCAGTATTACTAGAGCATTGCCAGACAGCCAGAGCTATGGAAACGGTGAACGAAATAACCCTCCGCTTAAAGGTATCCCATATTCTGGGGGCCCTTGAGATGGGTGTTGTTTTTTGTCTCCCCTTATGCACAGAGAGTTTAGAAATCTTCACTTTTGTGTCTTGTGTTAAGAAAACATTTTAAATTGAATGTCACTTCACATAGAGCTACAGCAGGACACCAGTCTCAAGAAACCTTTTGCAGCCCTACAGCTGGAGATGGAAATGCACTTAATTATATGAGGAGATTAAGTGAGCAAGAGACTCTTTGTCAGTGGAGGAAATGAGATACAGGATCCTCCATCCTCCACCCCTTTACATGACCAGTTTATAATTAGATACGGAAAGAATATCTAAAGCAGCCTTCCCCAACCTAGCGCCCTCCAGACATGTTGGACTACAACTCCCATCACACCCAGCCAGTTCACCCACTGGTGCACTGGCTGGGGGTGATGGGAGTTGTAGTCCAACACATCTGGAGGGCATCGTGTTGAGGAAGGCTGATGTAAAAGGCCTGTTTTGAACGACCCATAATTGATTAACTAGACTGACATTTTTATAATGCTCTGAATGGGATTCACATTTTGTCCATGCTTCAGGTGGTATCTTTAAGAACCTGAATAGTTTTTCTTAGTTCCATTGTTCTATGTACTCACATCTGCTTTGTTTTTAGGATTGCTGCATATGGTGTGTATGTGTTTTATCCGTGATGTAACACCAACCCTTGTTAGTACCTTTTGATTGGTTGATATTCTCTGCCAGGAAAAGCTGAGTACTGAGACCTCTGAGGATTAATCAGATTATATTTGATTATTTTGCACAACTGATTCAGACTCTGGTAGTCATAGGAAGGGCAAGGAGCTATTCAGAGCACTGAAGCCTCGCCCTGGTAATGTCACTCACCCTTCTGTAGCTTCCAATATTTACACACACTGTTCAAATTCATAAGGGCTAGAAACTGCTTTGTTTTGAGGGGGGGAGGGAAAGGAAAAGTGAAAGCTGAGATTCTTTAGATGCTAGATGTGATGGCCAATACCAATTTCAGCAGTTTCATGTTACTGGAACTGTGAGGAAAGCTAGGAATTGTGTGAACTCTGCAGTAACAGACTCCAGATTTGATGCCAATGTAGGCCCAACTTCTGCAATAAAACATGAGAATTAAGCATGTACAGTTTGCTCCACTTCCCCTAGGCAAAGGGAGAAACAAAGATTTGTGCAGAGCTCTGAGCCCTTAGCCCTTGGTGACTGGAATGAGAGGCTGCAATTCTGCAGCCCTGGGGACTAGAAACTTGCGTTGTTCTTGTGAATGCCAAGCATTTATAGATACTGAGTTCTGCACTAGATACCAGGTTCTGTGCTTGCTTGGTATGTGTGACTGGACACACACACACCCCCCCCGTCCATGGCTTAATAGTTCTATCCATCCTAGATTGGGAGCTGGGCATCCTGGGGGGTTCTACTACCCTCGTCTTTTCCTTTCCTCCCCCCACAGGGCCTGGGCTGGCGTTTATTGCGTACCCACGAGCTGTCACCCTGATGCCCGTTGCTCCACTCTGGGCTGCCCTCTTTTTCTTCATGCTGCTGCTTCTGGGCTTGGATAGCCAGGTGAGAGTTGGGGATGGGGACGGCAAGCAGAGCGGCGAAGAAGTGGGCCGCTAAGGTGATGCAGGGCGGGCCGCCGGTTCCTTGCCCTGCCTCTCACCACCTCCCTCCCGGCTTTCTCCCGTCGCCTCCCCTCTGCCCTCCGCAGTTCGTGGGCGTTGAAGGCTTTATCACTGGCATCCTGGATTTCTTCCCGGCCGCCTACGCCTTCCGATTCCAGAGAGAGGTCACCGTCGCCGTCTGCTGTGTCGTCTGCTTCTTCATTGAGCTGTCCATGGTGACCGAGGTACGACAGCTGCCGAGACGCCAGCTGCGTGACGGGCGGGTGGGTGGGCGGGCGGGCATGTGGCCGCGGATGAAGAGCGTGCCTGCCAATTTTTGGAGAGCCCCAAAGAGGGAAGTTTTATTTACGAGGCCAAAGGCGTTTTGGTGGTGACTGAAGCAGGGAATGCACCCACCCACCTCCCAAACAGGCAAACCCTAATATTAGCACAGGGCCCTACCCTACTGGGAAGTTCTCCTGCACACGCATCGTTGACATTAACAGGGAGGTTGTTTTCGTGGGCCTTGCATGGGAGATTTTCCCAGTAGGCTGCCCACCACAGGTCAGATCTGTTTCTTTTCTACTCCGCCGCTGTTAATGGCACCTGAAAACTGCCACCCAGGATAGCCTTGTGTTGCTAGTAGATTTAAGTCCTTCCCCTGCCTTTGATGTCTCCACCCTCTGCCCCCGTGCTTAGATCCACAATAAAAGTCGAACTAATTAATTGTAGTCAGGGAGATCGTATTCCTAAGCACAGATGCCTAGAACAAAAACAATTAAGATGCTTCTTATTGCCCCTGCTTTCAGGTTGCGTAGATTTGAGTCTTGGTTCTTCTATTCAACTCAGCTCAAATCTAGACATGCCTGTTTTCACTTTCTGATAAACCAGCCTCAATCTGTTTGCAAAACTTTCTGAGTTGGGTAACAGCTCAGATTTAGTGAAGTTTGTTTTGAGAAACGTCAGGACTTTCAGGAGTCCAGTTGCTGAGGTCTTCTTTTGACCTAAGAACATGCATTCTTCAAGGCTTAGGCTGCAATCTCATACACACTTACCTGGGAGTAAGCTCCCAGTAAGCTCCATTGAAAACAGTGATATTTACCTTTGAGTAGACATGTCTAGGATTGCACTGTTAATTTCCCAAAAGAGAGAGAGAGGCAATCCAGCTTGCTTAGAAACCACACCTTCAGCTCCCGAAGATCTCTCCCCTTAATCCTAGATGTGTGTAAGCTGGTTGTAAATTACTCATTACCCTTCATACTCTACCAAATTAGCGGGTGTGCCCATGTACCCATATGCCCTGTGACATGGGACAATTTATACATGGCACACACAGTGTACGGCTAACCTGCAAGGGAGCATTTGCCTCTAAAACATTGCAGAGTATACTACAGGTACAAGAGGTGTATCTACTGAGGGCCATTTGATAGAATCAGAAGGATCAAGTGGTAAAGCTTTTTCCTGGGCTGAGCCACTTCAAGATGTAGGTGGGGGATTGAATTCTTGCTCCCCTATTTTCAGTTTTTCTTAAAATTCTTGCAGACAGAAAATGACCACATCAGGTAGAAATCTAGGTTGAATCCTTCTTCTTGGCATGCTATCTTTCTGTATGCAGGGAGTTGCCACCTGCTCATCACAGTCCACAAAAAGCTTGATTCTTCTGATTGTAGAAACTGGTTCTGATTTTGTAACATATGGCCTTCAGTGGACAGGGAGAAGTACTCATTATTTCACATATTCCACGGCTGAGCTGTGATGATCCCTGACTGATATCAACCCTTGGGGATCCCTCAAGACTTCTTCTTTTATTTTATTTTTTTAGCATACAAAGCAGCTGAGACACCTTACAAACAGCTTTGCTTTGATCGATCAGGCTCGGCTTGCATGCTGCCACCCAAAACAGTCAGTAATATTGCTTAGGAGACTTGCCCCATGTGAATGTCAAAGTGACCTGGGCAAAGAGATTCACCACCTGTCAAGTGAGAAAGAGATTGGCTTTGAAATCAGGGAGCATAAGCAGAAATAGGCGTGAATGGCTGTCAGTCAAGGTCAGGAAAGATCTTACACATTTGGACACTCCAGGTAAAATAGTAGCATCTTTCACAAACTCCCACCCAAGATTCTGGATCTCCTGGGGACCTAATGGTCCCTCCTCACCCTGTGTCTGTTTCTGTGGCTTACCAAGCCTGACCCAAGGGCCTCCTTTATGCCTTTGTCACCACAGCTGCGCCAGCCAGCCAGCTGTCCTCTGTTTAAGAATGCATACAGCAGTGGCTGTTGGACATATTTGTTCCCTTCCAGAGCCAGGTTCAGAGGAAACTGTGCAGTGTGTTGGAAGTGGGAGCTGGCTGCGCACAGTGCTGATTGGCCAGTGGCTTTGCAATCACAATCCCACTTCTCCTCCCCAGAACAATTTTGCAACTTAAAAAAAAAAGATTTGACGTTTGTTTCTTCAATAAATAAATAAATAACATGTTGTATGAACTTTTAATTGCATAAGCATACACGTGATGCTTAATTAAACAAACAAAAAAACAGACAACCCACCTGAAGCATTGGAATCGGTGGCGGGTTTAAAACGGACAACTTGATTCAGCGTTCGAAGCCGAGGCAGCTATGTCTGTTGGCTGTAGGAAGAAGGTGGGGGGGTGGGGGAGCTCCTATTTTTAGGTATGGGCCCTTACTGTGTGGCTTCTGAACCGTGTGCCAGAGCACATTGTAACCAGAGCACACGATTGGGGCTGAAGTGTGGCTTCCAAAATTAAGCCGTGAAGCTGGATGCAGCGCCCGCGCTCTGCTCCTGGGGGCAGGGAGGTCTTTTACACCATTGACGCTCTTCCCTCTCTGCCAGACAGTATTTGGCCTGTGACATCATCCAGAAGAAGGGAATAAGGACACCCTGGGATTCCCAGATGCAGCCCACCCTGCAGCAGCTGACAGGTGCAGGGGAATCCCTGAATCATCTCTGTTGCCCAGAAAACACCGTCCCATACCTGAGCCTGTCCCCGACTGATCGGCTGAGCAAAGTGGGACATGGGAGAGGCAATATTTACTGGGCTGGAGGGTACCTGCCCACCATTCTGGGAGCTGATTGAGAATATACTACAAAGTGTCCCTCCAATTTCAGTCCAGGGGGGGATTTTGCTCATGTAGCAAAAATGGCTTGTATTTGAGCAAGAAACACTACGAGCATCCCTTGGCTATATTTTTCTAAATTATTTATTACTTTATTTTATTTTATGCTGCCTTTCCATAAAAAAAAAAAAAAAAAAAGGCACTCAAGGCGGCTGACGATAAAGTGCAGATTACAAAACAAAATTCCTGCCACTGCCAATTCCCACTTATCTACCCGCTGCTACATACACCTCTCCTTCCCTTTGTCTATCTTCCTTGCCCTTCATTTTATTCTCAGTTTCCTCCTTTGGGCAGAGCAATCCTATGCGGGATGGAGTCTGTGGCAGAAGAGACACCACTTCCTAAGGCCTTCAAGGCTTGCGACAGCCGCGGCAGCAGATGTCGGGGTGACCTTTTCCTCCCCACCCCCACCCCCATTCCTTTTCATGCCACTGGTTTGTCTTTTTTTCAAAAAGAAAAATCCCCCTCCCATTTTTTCCTATAGGAGGGTAAATGCCTACATCAGCAACAGAGCTGGCAGAGTTTCCCCCCTTTCTTGTGGTGTGTCTAGAGCAGTGTTCTCCAACCTTGGGTCCCCAGATGTTGCTGGCCTACAGCTCCCAGCATACCCAGCCAGCATGGCTGCTAATGGCAAGGGATTCTGGGAGCTGTAGTCCAGCAACATCTGGGCACCCAAGGTTGGAGAGCCCTGCTCTAGGAGAGTCCAGAAAATGCAAGCAGTTGTATTGATCCATCCCAAGGAAACGGACATTCTTTACTCACCCTGAATTTCTGTTCTCCGCGAGTGGAGGAGGCCAGCACTGCCTTACCCCAATCTTGTTGGCCTCCCACACAAAGGAGAACCACTTCTAGCAGTTTTCTTCTCCAGCAGGAGCAGGTCTTCTGTAAAGCTAACTGGTCTGAATGGCCCATTCAAGACCAGGCCGCCCCAAAATACTTTGCATTACAACAGAGAACAATATATTGTTCCTGGGAAAACTCTTTTTTCTCCCCGGCTACTGGGGGGGGAGGGGCTCCACAGGGACCTCCCTCTTTGGAGGCAGACCTTTCTCTCTGCCTGCGGAGGGAAAGCCCTCAGTATCCTGTGGCGCCTGGGACACCCGGCTAGGGACCATACCTTGGCACCCTCAGTTCACAAATTCATTTTCTCTTACGTTTTGTGTCATTGATTCAGCTCCTTGTTGTGGGTTGTCAAGCTGCAGGGTGGCTTATACGGAAAGTGGCCTGTACTTTCTTTCATCATGTTACCTTGCTTATGTTTTAATAAGAGGTGGTTAATTCTCTCCTTGACTGTTTATTATAATGAAAACATTTTAAAAAAACATTGTTTCCAACATAGATACCTGCAGGGCTTTTTTTCTGGTGGAACTCACCGGAACTGAGTTCCAGCACCTTTTCTTCTATTAATTGCATTACAATTTAATCGCCATCTACTCCCGAGGAAATGTCATCCAAGAGTTCCGGTACCCTTTTCTCCAGAAAAAAAGCACTGGATACTTGTAAAAGCAACCTATGCCCCAGGAATCAACAGTCTGGGGAAGCACTTCAGTGCTTGGCGCGCTGGCTTTCCACAGCCCCCTTCCGTGAGCCCTGAGAACTGACGGATCGCTGGTGCTCACTCGCCCCACACTCGCCTCATGGCGAGATAGCCGGGTCTAATCAATGAATATAACTACTGGGCTTCTTGCTAACCTCCTTCAATGGCCAGCCCAACCTAGAAAGAGAGAGAGAGAGAGAGAGAGAGAGAGGGCGGGTGCAAATGACACACTAAGCCACACTGCTGTAATTTGGCCTAGAAGCCACCCTACCCCTGATGCACCCGACAGACGATCGGGCACATCGCAGGGAGGGTGCACCGTGTCTGCCCCTCCTGACCGTGTCTCCCTCTCCTTCCCCCCCCCCCCCGGTCCCCACAATCCCACAAAACGGCTTGCAGTGGCTCCGGGGAAACCTTGGTGCTCCCACAGTGTCCCCTGGGATACCTGCGAGAGGACCGAGGCGGGAAGCGGCAGGAGGAGGTGGATCCGGACCCCAGCTGTGCCTGATCCGTCTGTTGGGCACATCGGAGGCCCCAGGCAAAGGCTTCCCCGGCAACCCACATGGCCACCCCAGGGCCCCAGGTAAAGGGCGGCTTATAAGCCATCCCTGGGGTTGCCATGTTGTGTGAACCCGCCCAGAGTGAGGTAGCAGATTCTGGGCCACATTAAAGGATGGCGAGCGGTCAGTTACTTGGTTTATTCTTATTCTTTTACTATAGCGAGGGGGTGTGGGAGGGAGCCTGCACTGTTTGAATGTACGGACTCTCGCCTTGAGCCTCCGCTCCCCCACTCTCAACTTCCCTTTAGTCCTTGCCGCCCCTGAGCAGAAGTGGGTTCACCAAAGCAGTGCTGGGAACGGAATGTTGCTGTTGAAAAATGTGCTGCCCTTAGCAGCTGCTTAGTGGTCAGGCCGGGCCTAGCTAGAAGAACTGAGGTTTCAAGAATGTGGAGGGGGGAGCCGGCCGTGGGAGGCTGAGCGATGGAAACAAGAAGCCATCTTGAATACGTTCTGTTGTGTCCTACCTGCCTCACACCCAGGCCCTCCCCTTAGGGGGGCATGTATGTCTTCCAGCTGTTCGATTACTATTCAGCAAGTGGCACGACGCTTCTGTGGCAGGCCTTCTGGGAGTGCGTTGTGATCGCCTGGGTTTACGGTAAGAGTGAGTTGGAAATCTGTTAGGGAGGGTCGTCAGAAATTAAGTTGGTAAAACAAGAACCACAAATGTTGACATCGTGCGCAGGTCCACCAGACCGTCAGCTGCTTGGCACACGTGTACAGGAATGCACCCTGGGTAAAATAAAGAAAATATTTCCAGTCCTCATGGGTGCAAAGGGAGATGCATTCAACTAAGCTGCCACCTTAAGAGGGTGCATCACTTTCAGTTATGGCTTCTAGCACAAGCATGCATGTGCACACTCGCGCACACACACACACACTGCAGCATAAAGCACACAATCCCCACGCTTGTTTTGCAAAAGGAAAGGTGTTCAGGTATATACCTCCCTAGAAACTATATGCTCTGTCCTGTAACTTTAGCTACTCAGAAGCTGGTCTGTGATTAACCAGTTGGGCAGGAGCAGGAAAAGACATCCTACACATATTCAGAGGTATTCTCTTTTCAGGCCAGCCTGCATTACGCTATAATGTATAATGCTAATTTTAAATTATTATTATTATTATTATTATTTTAAAAACTTTTCTGGTCACTGCCATTAACCACCTTGCTGAAACGGCAATGACAGGAAAGTTTCCCCCCGTTATGTATGAGCGTGTGTGTGTGTATGTTTGTGTATACAGTCATGCCTTGGACTGAGAGCATAATTCGTTCCGGAAACGTGCTTGTAATCCAAAACACTCTTATATCAAAACGAAATCCCCCCCCCAAAAAAAATTGTACAGAGATTTTTAATTTAAGCCGTACTACAGTACTTGTATCGCAAGACGTCGCTTGTGTATCAAGTCAAAAAAAATTAAACAAATATTTAAAGATTTGCTTGTCTTGCAAAACGCTCTCAAACCAAGTTACTTGCAATCCAAGGTATTACTGTACTTATTTATATTTATATAGAGCTACAACATTCTTTCATTTAAGTGGTATTTTACTACTGTTTTCATATATATATATATATATATATATATATATATATGAAAACAGTAGTAAAATATAGCTGGAAAAGGGTGTTCTCTAGTGCTACTTAAAGGGTCAATTAAAAAAATTAACAAGGGATGAAAATGGTGCCAGCTGCAAAGGGCATGGTGAAACTGTGATAGGTTCCGCGGCCTGATAAGTCACGAGCCACATCAAAACCACATTGAGAGAGACTGAAGAGTTGCGGTAAGAGCACTAGTGAGGACCGAACATACTTGGATCATCATTGGACCATCACACAGAATATGCACAACATCCCCCCAGCAGTGTGGAAAGTCAGTTGCAATTCCACTTTTCGCGTACAGCGGAAGAGCATTCTCTGTCCGTCTGGAAGAACCCCAGGATATAGCCCTGTCTTTCTTAGGGTGTTTCCTTCCATAAGGCTCTATAGCAGTTCTTTGTTTTAATTGGCTTCTAAAGTGTGTTGGCCCAGAATGCCCTATTTGCACTACAAATGCCGCTCAGCCTTTTAGTCTGCCTGCACAAAGAGACTCAAAGGCGATTTCAGCCTCGTGTGAAAGAGCCACACGTCTTCTCTTCTCCCCTGCAGCCCCTCCCCGTGCACCCTCCAGATCTCCTCCTGAGGGTTGGGTGACCCTTTGGAAGAGAGTTGGAGAGGAGTGCATGCAGGCAGGAGGAGAGGAACAGAACCAGGATCCTGGATGCAGCCCATAGTCTAGCGCAGATGCATGCTGTGTTCCCTGCCATATGAGCGGCTGAAGAATAATTAAAGGGTAGGGTTTTTTCCCCACCTCCTCCTCCCCGCCAGTGCATGCTCCAGGGCGGAGGCAAACATTAACCGGCATTATGCTATATGTACAACATCTCATATTTAACTACCACCTCCTGATGCTGAGCTCACAATTACTAGTACAGATTAGAATCTACCTGTAAACATAGGTCGAGCGGGGTGAGAGAACCTTCCCCTTTCCCCCCACTGTTTGGCTGCCTTAGTTGGGAGCACAGTGGGGCAGTTAAAGGGTGCTGAGTGGTAACTAGTCCTCATGAACTTGCCCATTTACTGGTTGTGCGTACGGAGCCAGGGTTAGGGGGTTATCTCAGCTTAATTTGCTGGGACTAAAAAGAGGCGTGATATCGTGCGTGCAGCAAATGTGGTCAAAGGTTGAACTGAGCGCATTCCGTTCTGCACCTTCCCCAGTCAAGGGCATCTCTGTTTTCCCTTCCTCTCCGGGCTGCCTAGGCAGCGATGTGTCCTTGAAAGGTACCCACCTTATCTGCAGCAATTAGGAGAGAAGGAGCAGGCTAGCTGGCACAAGAGTTGCCCGGGATGCAGGAGCTTGCGCGGGTAGGATAAAGTGTACTGCAGGGGGTGCAGAACCCCTTTCAGTCCGAGGGCCGGATTCCATTTTGAAGAAGCTTTCGGGGGCCGCATTCCGGTGGTGGGCAGGGCCAAAGGCAAAAAAATAATAATTAAAAAAATATTTTCGCTTAACGCTCTTACTGCCAGTAATGAAGCCTTAGGAGAGGCATTTCAACCTTTTAGAAAGGGGGTAAAACTGGACAAAAGCTGGGGAACGACCAAAGGATTGGTGGCCAGGGGGGGAAAGGGGTGTGGTCATCTAGGGAACCTCGGAGGGCCGGAGTTGGGCCTGAGGTCTTGCACCCCTGGAGCGAGGGAACAAGGAGGAGAAAGAGGCTTTTGCTTAGTCTTGCAAGAGGCAGCACTGCCTCTGAATACCAGTGGCTGTGGAACAACAGCGGCAGAGGGATACTGCCCTTGCGTCCCGCTTGTGGGCTTCCCATAGCCACCTGGCCGGCCACTGTGGGGAAACAGGATGCTGTAAGGACACCTGCTCTGTTCTCACATTCTTGTGACCACTCACCCTCCCGCCTGCCTCCAGGTGCTGACCGTTTCATGGATGACATCGCCTGCATGATTGGTTACCGGCCCTTCCCGTGGATGAAGTGGTGCTGGATGTTCCTGACCCCTCTCCTCTGCCTGGTAAATCCCCCAGGGTGGGATTCGGAAGGGGGGGAGCAGCGTGGGGCACGGGGGGGGGAGAGAGGCACTTCCGACGTGGTGCCCACATAAAAGCTTTCAGGTGTTTCTAACTCAGTTCGTTCTTTCTTTCCTCTTGGTGGGATTCCTGGCCTAAAACTGGTGTGTGGCAGGCAGAAATCCAGCAGGAAAAGCTTCCTCCTGGAGGTGCTGCATTAACATTCACAGGTCCAAACTCTGCATGAAGAGTCGTGCGTGTGCACCCAGAGCTTTAACATGCGCATGAATCGGGCTGCTGTTGATGAGCAGAGTCGGCAGAAAGACGTGGCTATTCCTGAGCTAAAGGGTGAAATGCAGGAGGTGAAAGGGTGGAATGCAGCAGGTGAAGCTTTTTCAGCTCAGAATAGGGTGGCTGCCTCTTTTTACTGACCCTGCTCATTGCACCGTTAATGGCAGCCAAAGGTTTAGCACAGTGTTCTCCAACCTTGGGTCCCCAGATGTTTTTGGCCTACAACTCCCAGCATGCCCCAGCCAGTGTAGCTGGCTGGGGCATGCTGGGAGTTGTAGGCCAAAAACATCTGGGGACCCAAGGTTGGAGAACACTGGTTTAGCAGCTAAAGCTTTTCCTGGCACAGAAATAAATGGCAGGAAAAGATTCCCCTGCTAAGATTTTTGTACATCACATAGGAACAGGGCCGGGTGGGGGGAGGTGGCATCTATAGCTCAGAACCAAAAGCAGTATCTGAGGGAAAAGAAACGATGGGGTGTGGCACACACAAGTGGCACTAGTGGGGTGCAAGGCTGGGCAAAGCTAGAGCAGGCCCAAGACAATGCATGGCGCCTGAGGTAGAAAATCCAAAATGACTGTATTCCAGTTCTCCTTACTTAACAGGATGCACAATCCCCAGGGAGGTTTTCCCATACAAGCCTCACTGAAATGAACAGGAATTAACACGCTCTTGCGTGGCTCCTGTTCAATATACCAAGGAGCTTGTGTGATGCAACGTCCCTGGGGTTTGCGTTCCCTCTTAATTAATGAGAAGAGGAATGCACCATTTTGGAGTTTCTGCCTCAGGCATGAATAGGCCTTGAAATGGCTCGATGATGGATCAGATCTGTCTTGTCTGCTGCCCACTCTGCCACCCTTAATAGTATCAAAAATCTGCTGGCTGAGGTGGCTGCCTCACTTTACCTCATGGTGCGCCCAACTCGGAGCAAAACAGAACCCTTTCTCTCCTCCCGAGCCCGAAAAATATCACTCATCGCATGGGTGAGCAACTGAACATAGAGCTGCTTGTGAGCAAAAGAATGTTCTGTATTTTTGTTCACAGATTGTATACGACCCCTCAGGATGTGCTGGGCCCATTCTTACCTTCCTCCCCACCCACTTCTGGAGGCTCTCCCCCGCCCCCCCCAGTGCCACCACCGGTGATTAAGCTTGTCAGGTCCCAGGACCCGGCAGCCAAAGAATGATGCCGCATAGGCCAGGAACTGGGGCCTGGTGGGGTGGGGTTGAGCCTGGTATGGTGCGGTAATGGCACATGGTGGATTGCGGGGGGGGGGGGCACTACCCAGCTGTCCCCAGTGGATCGGGGAGCCGTCTGTTGAACATGGAGCTAATCTCAAAAGCTCCTTATCAAGCCAAGCCGAAATCAGCTTCACCACTACCACCACCACCACCATCATCTTGATTTTGGCCTCTCACCCTGACATTTTACCCCTTTCCTGGAAGACCCTGAGAAGGAAGCTGAAACCTTGTCACTTCATGGTCTTAATTATGACATCTGGCAACCCTTACTCGTTGCTGTATGATTTCATATGCCCCAAAGGGCTTGGCTCATTTTCCTAGACAGGCTACACACAGCCTGCAGATTCCCTACAGCTATTTACCGTATTTATTTATTATATTTATATCGTGCCTTTTTCCTGCAAGGAACCCAAGGCAGCTTACTTAATCCTCCTCCAATTTATCCTCACAACAACCCTGCGAGGTAGGTTAGGCTGAGTGACTGGCCCAAAGTCACCCAGTGAGCTTCATGGCTGAGTGGAGACTAGAACCTGAATCTCCCGAGTCCCAGTCCAACACTCTAACCTCTACAAATGCTGGCTCTCAAACTATGATTTGGATAGACTGGGATTAGCTCTGGTTTGCAGGAGCCAGGCAGAAACCTTGACTGATCAGATGGTACCTCACAAGCAACCGCTATAGCAGCCATCCCCAGCCTGGTGCCCTCCAGAGGTTTTGGACTACAACCTCCAGCACTCTTGTCCATTGGCTATGCTGGCTGGGGCTGATGGGAATTGAACTACAAAACGTCTGGAGGGCAACAGGTTGGGGAAGGTTGCTCTGTAGCAGTGCCCTTGGACTTGTCAGAGTCTGGATTCAAATTCCAGCTCAGCTGTGGCTTTAAACAGGAGGTTCTTGGCCCTCCTTCGTTTCCTTGTAAAAAGAGAACAGTAATCAAGATTGGCCCAAGACACTTTGCCTCCCCAAAGTGGCAAATGTAGGTCTGCACAACCAAGTATGTTGGCATCCAAGACGGCAGCGCTTATAGTGTGGACTCTCTAGGGAGCATCTTGAATGCTCCCCCCCGCCTCCCCAGCCTTCCATACTCTGCTGCAAGCCGCCATTTTGCAGACAGAAAAGCTGTTTACATCAGCAGTAGCGTGGTGCTGGTAGCAGCAGCAAGCAGCATTGCCCACTAAATAAGAACACTGTGAGGACTATCGCTAGAGAGGCTTGCTAGAGAACCCACCCGATGAGTGCTGCCATGTTGGATGCCTGTTTATCTGATTGGGTGTGTCGACCCATGTGATCCACAGTGGCAGCACCCGTAGTGTGGACTTTCTGGAGAAGAACTTGAATACTCCCAAGACTCTAGAGCAGTGTTCTCCAACCTTGGGTCCCCAGATGTTTTTGGCCTACAACTCCCAGCATGCCCCAGCCAGCGTAGCTGGGAGTTGTAGGCCAAAAACATCTGGGGACCTAAGGTTGGAGAACACTGCTCTAGAGATCGTGCCTTTCATCAGAACATGATCAAAATGGTCAAGAAGGGGGACCAAACAGGGAGGCCTTTCTTCTTCTTCTTCTTCTTCTTCTTCTTCTTCTTCTTCTTCTTCTTCTTCTTCTTCTTCTTCTTCTTCTTCTTCTTCTTCTTCTCTTCTTCTCTCCTTCTCCTTCTCCTTCTCCTTCTCCTTCTCCTTCTTCTCCTTCTCCTTCTCCTCCTCCTCCTTCTCCTTCTCCTTCTCCTCCCCCCCTCCTCCTCCCCCCTCCTCCTAATGCCCTGCAGATGTGTCGGGCCTCAACTCCCAGCATGCCCCAGCCAGCGTGCTGGGAAACTCATCCAGGTTGGGGCCAAAGTGTGTAGATTTGGAGTTGGGAAGTGTGACTGCTATATAGGCGCCAAACTATTGGAAGCTGGAGGACAAGCAGAGCGTCCCACACAACAGCAGCACGGCGGTGCCTGACCTCCCCTTATCCTCCTTCCAGGGCATCTTTCTTTTCAACGTTGCCTACTACAAGCCGTTGATCTACAACAACAGCTACATCTACCCCTGGTGGGGAGAAGCCATCGGCTGGGGCTTTGCACTGTCCTCCATGCTGTGTGTCCCTCTCACCGCCCTCTACAAACTCATCCGTGCCAAGGGAACGCTGGCTGAGGTGAGGCTTTTCCCCAGATTGCCAGAATGGAAGAGGTTGGGGGAGCCAGGAGGACTCCCGGGTCCAGGAGGTGTGGGGGATACAACAGCAGGAGGCAGACTTTGCCTCTGCGGGGGCCTAACCCTCTTCCACACGTGGACGGGTCAGATCGGAGGGTAGCAGGGTGGGTCTGAAGCAGCCCTGCCGTCAGGATGGCAGACTCGTGCTGAATCCATACGTGTGGGTTGCTTCCAGATGGAGGGCTCCTGGCGCTAACCATTGGAGGGCATGGTGCAGCAATTCTGCCTTTTCTTTGTTAACGGATTTACTGCAGTAAGAGAAAAGGTAGAAGAGGCAGTAGGAAAACATGGGAAGATTATGAGTGGAGGGCGCCAGCATCTGGCAGCGGCAGCACAAGGCGTCCCATACTGCTGCTCCCCGCACTGCCACCACCCGCCCACTCATCATTATTGCCCCCCCCCCAGCCCAAGTGCTGCGCTTTGAGGGGTTCTTCCTCAAAGCGAGGCGTTGTGAGGTGGCCATGGAGGCATGCCTGTGGCATTTGCTGCAGTGGGCAAGCGTCAGTGCCTGCATGGGCCCTCCTGGCAGCAGGGTGGGGCGATCCGCTGCCCCTCTCAATCTGCCGCCCAAGCAGGGGATTCACTCTGCCTCATGGGAGGGCCGGCCCTGACGTCTGGACTCCCCATAAAATTCCGCGAATGAGGCAGGGCGATAGCCCCATAAAAGCCTCATCTGGAAGTACTTGTGGTGCTGAGCCTTGCCATTCCTGCCTGCCATTGCTGGGCAGCAGCCAAGAACGGAGGCAGAAGGACCCGTGCACGTAACTGGCTGCCACTGTTGAACAGCGACTGAGGAGGGGCCAGATTTCTTTTGAGGTGCAAGTGCAGGCCACTGTCCCTTCATAGAGGCCTGTGGCAGTTTGCCCAGGCCACGGACTGTTATCAGTGTGCCTAGCCCATAATAGGCAGAGCCTGCAGCTAACCCTCTCCTCTCTCCCTTGGTGGACTCCCCCTTTCTCAACCCCCAGTTGCTGCTCAGCAGCTGTTGCTATGAGTTGGAACGGGCACCGCCGCCTGCGCTGCTGCTGATCTTATCTTCTCAGTTAGGAGCCCTCCAGACGTGCTTGTACAATTGGAGGTACTTGTTCAGTGCCCCTCCACCCAAGTGTAGTAGACTGGCTTTTTTAAAAAAATCCTTCTGACAGTCTTAGAAATTTAACATTAATGTGTTTTAAAAAGAGCAGATATAGTGGGGGACAAGCTTGGAGAGCATCCCATCAGATCAATGAAGTATTACACTAAAGCACAAAATGTGTAGACTTACAGAAAAACGATGGTTTTGCCAATGAATTCCCCAGGTCAGAAAAACTCAACCAAAGAAGGAAAATTCTCAGGTAAACCCAGGCTGCAGTGTTTACAACCTCTGCAGCTATTCACTGTGAGCGCTCTAGTTTGAGTTAATGGAAATGAGTCTTCTCTAGCTATTGCTGATGTGTTATGGAATGTGCATGAACATTCCAACTGCTCCAAAGTTTTGTTGGTTTTTAAAGTAAGCACACTAGGTCTAGGGAGAGATGAGGTGGTGAGCTGTTGAGCGGGAAGAACTTAGGTAGAGAAAGGTGTAGGAGCACAACTGAAGCGCTGTCCATTGGGTGTGTGTGTGTGTGAGAGAGAGAGAGAGAGAGAGAGAGAGAGGTATGTGAATTGCATGTATGAACAGCGTGCTCCTGTTAATATTGTGTGTGAGTATGAGGGACTGCGTGAGAGAGTTAAGGAGAAATGGGCACAGAGATTGCATTATACACAAAAGTATGTTTGTTGAGTTTGCGCAGGTCTCCACTTGTAAATGTCTGTTTCTCTCTCCCCTGCAGCGCTGGCATCACCTCACCCAGCCCATCTGGGGGTTGCACCATCTGGAGTACAAGGTGCCTGACGCGGAGGTTGGCGCTCTGACCACCCTGACCCCCGTCGCAGACGGCAGAGCCAAAGTCGTCATCTTGGAAAGCGTCATGTGACCAGCGCTCGCCCACTGTACCCCAACAAAAAGAGGCGCCATTTCTCTGTGCCACTCAACCCCTGGCTGCCAACGGGGGTGGGGGGTGGGATGCAATTCACCTGCCATGTGCTGAGTTGGGGGGGGGGGCAGTGCTCCCTGCATGTTGGGAAAAGGTATTACCGGTTCTTTATCCATTCTCCACCGTCTCCCCTCAGGGGCCAGAATTAAGCCTGGCTGACGGAAGGGATATAACCAGCCCGTCAGACCTCTGAGTGGAGGGTGGGAGTTCTAAAGGCCATATGGGTGGCGGGAGGGAAGGGGGGGGGAAGAGAGCCTTAGATTTACATTTTTTAAAAAAGAAGTTATTTTTTAAAGATAAAATATTTTAAATTTCTATATATACATGATATATATATATATATATATTTAGCCAAATGCACGGGAGGCAGACTTCCCTAGAGGTTTGGGATCCAGAAGTCCCGGAACTTTATGTCCTGCTCTCTTGGATCTGAACGGGTTAGAGATCGGGACCCCTGCTTTCCATCTCCAGCTCTTGTGAGGGGAGCAGAGTCCGGCGGCTAGAAGAAACAGGAAGGGGAAAGAAGGGGGCTGGGAGCCAGGCCACCTGGGTTGCTGCCCAGCATGTTGAATGGGGAGTCACATCCAGCAGTTTGCGGCGAGTGGCCGGCACTCTGTTCTCGGCTCCTTCCCCGTCGTGTCGAGATGGCCAAGGTGCTCCCCACTGCCTCGAATGCCCTTCTGGTTAGAGCAGTGTTCTCCAACCTTGGTGACCTACAACTCCCAAAACATCTGGGGACCCAAGGTTGGAGAACACCGGGTTAGAGGACCGGCACAGTCCGCGGAGTAGCCCTCCTCTCCCACACCGTTGCAAGGCAGCCGAAATTAGCAGCTGCCCTTGTTGGCCCACTGAATCAACCAGTCACAGTGTTACTGGAAGCCCCTGACTGCTACCTACTAGTTATCTCCTGGACCGGGGCCATGCTGGAGTGGGGGGGGAGAGAGGTGGGGGGACTATAGCGTACTCCCTTCACAGAGCTGGAAAGAGAACCCAGGTGTCCTGTTCTCCCTAGCCAAGGTTATACCCCAAATTCCTTACTTGCCTGACGGAATCTTGCCCGTTTCCTGCCTCTTCATCAGGGATGGGAAAACCCTGTCCCTCCAGAAGCTGTTGGACTGCAACTCCCATAATCCCTGACCATTGGTCATGCTGACTAGGTCTGATGGGAGTTGTTCTCCAGGAACATCTGGAGGGCCCACACATTCCCTACCCCTGCTCTACATCAAGTAGCTAGTGCCCCTCCCAAAAAGATTTTTTGCTGCGCTTTTGATTTGCACTTTTTCTAAGAGAGCGAAAGACTCTGTGTGTGTGTGTGTGTATGTGCATGTATATGTATGTATGTATGTATGTACCATATATATATATATATATATATATTCACATATCTGCAACAAACAGAACTTTAACTGTGCAGAAAGCAATCTATTTTTAAAGGAAGCACTTATGGAAGAGATGCATCTAATTTTCTTAATATTTCTGTAGGTTAGACAAAGAAAAAGAGAATGAGAGAGAAATCAGCATTTTATTTTGTGACAAAAGTTATAAATATTCTGTCTATATTTGTTTCGTAAGTGTGTGTGTGTGTGTGTGTGTGTGTGTGTGAGAGAGAGAGAGAGAGAGAGAGAGAGAGAGAGAGAGAGAGAGAGAGAGATTAAATAACATAACAAGCCAACCTCATGATACAGGGGATTGGGGTGTTTTAAAATTGTTGGGGTTAGTGGGGAGGGGGGGGGCTCATGTCAGTGTAGCAAGTACCAAATGATGGAGGAAAAGTGAACGGGATCGGGGACGGGGGTTAAACTGTGTCCGCACTAGCCAACAGTTGTGTGGGTTTGTTCCATCCTCTGCTGCATGGAGCTTGCTCTGTCTACACCTAATCCTGTCTCCTGGCATGATCTGCTTTCAGGGCTTCTGATGTGTTTTACTGCTACTTCACAGAATAGGTACCAATCTCAGAGCCACTTCAGGCATGACAAAATTCCTGCACCGAAAGCTAAATGGAGCCTCCGCGCTCGGGGGCTGCATCCATCTGAATGCCAGCTGCCGGGGAGCAAGCAGGAGAGGGCCGCAGCTTTTCATGTCCTGCTTGTGAGCCCCTCAAAGGCATCCAGGCCAGCTTCTCTTATAAACAGAATGCCGGGCTGGATTGGAGCCATAGTCCAAGCTTGCAGGACTGCAACCCTCATCATCCCCAGCCAGCATGGCCATGCTGGCTGGGGATAATGGGAATTGTAGACCCAACACTTCCGGAGGGCACCTGGTTGGAGAAGGCTGGTGTAAGCGGTTAACCTTTACTTTCAAGTAGGAAATAGCATGCGACATGCCGGTAGCTCATCGCATTTGATGAATCGGCCATGTGTTTCATTTTGCCGCGTTCACAGCTGAATGCACCCCACATGCCACTGCTAAGTGCGATGTTCTATGTGCAAGTTGCTCGCTGTTTCTTTCCCAAAATACATAGATTTGTCATGTCTGAACTCTTCATGTAATGTCTTTTAGCACTTGTTTCGGCAAACAGTTTGGAATATCTTCCATTCTGGCCCTTGTCCTGCTCCTCCCCCCTCCTCCATCTTTATCAGTTCGTTTGTTGCTTAGACGCCAGCTGATTATGGAATTCTTAGTTGGTTAATCACCTGCCTTTTGACCAATTCAATTTAAATATAGTTGCATATTACCAAAATCTCAATATTGGTGCCTTTTTGAGATTTTTTTTTTTTTTTTACTTTGTAAGCGCAAGATCCGTGACTCACTGTTAGTATGAAATGCCATCTCTGAATCTTTTTCTCTATCGTTTCTCATTACGGTAGCAGAACATCAGAGCTAAAATAGCCGCAAAATATGTGTGCTCTTTATATTCAGCCCCAGCAATTCAGATCTTCCTCCAGCAATTAAAATTAAACTTTGCAGCCTTATTTCACGGGATCATGTCTGCTCAGGTTCCAGGACCTTCACTAACAGAGAGACCCCCTTTCAACATTTTGCACACGCGTGTCCATTTGTATTCTTACCAAGTCATCTTTTCAGTATTCTTAAAGTTTTTACATGTGTACATATACTGCAGTTTGAGCAATGTATAAATGGGGTGCAGAGATTACCATGTATAGATAAACTAATCCTACCCCCCAAAATGGAAATAACATCTTCTCTCTTCCCACCCACCAATAAATAAATATGGGAAGAGGAAGCCCTTCTATGTTGTTAACTGGCTTCAAAATGCAAAACTTTCAAAGCATGCTGCATAGGAACACAAGAAACATCGCATTGAGAAACAAAACATCGATTAACAAAGGGGCCTCGGTGTGGATGTCAGCCTTAGAGGTGGAACTAGGCTTTGGTGCAGAGCTGGTCAGATTCCAGATTTGTTTTGGCATTTGCAGGGAATAATTTGGATATTCCTCCCAAAATCAGGCCACTGAAATACTGGTCAGTTCCTCTCCCCCCCCCCCAATCTGCTGTGTGCTTTGTAGCCCAGGCCCTCCTCCCCTCCTCGCTCATGTGGGGTGCACTGGGTGCTAGGATAACCCCATAGAGCGTTACCCTTTCTGAGCCATTCTTTTACTGCCAAGACATAGGGCGGGGTGAGCAACTTGTGGCCTCCAGATGTTTTGGCCTACAACTCCTGTCAGCCCTAGCCAGCGGTGAGGGACAATGGGAGTTGTAGGCCAGAACATGCCCCCCCACACACAAATTGCACACTCCTGAGCAAGGGTTTCTAGTGGAAGAGGAAGAGTGATACCAGTTGGAGGGCCTGACCATTCCTGATCAGTTTGGCCTAGGCCTGGCTGTGTAGTGGCCAAGGGTTACTACAGCCCTGTGTCGTAGAAATTCCTTCCTTGCCACCCCAGTCCTGTTTCTGTCGCATTTTCAGAAGGGATCAGGGGCAACCTCTTTTCCCAGCTGGATGAGCAATCAAATTGTAGGTTTGTACAATTAAGGCCATTTACTGGGTTTTGGTTAGAGTTGAGCTATTTAGCTGGCCTAGAAACGGCATGTTGCATGCTGAACACCCCACACACACACACTTTGTAATGGCTCTTGTCCTTCCTCTTCCCCATTTCTGCCCCCCCAAAACCTGCCAATTCTGTTCATCTCCTGACACAGCTCCTGCACCCTCACCCCCATCAAAACATTGATGTCCTAGGAATGAGACAGAAGTGAAATTCAGCCAGATTTTGCTGTGTTTTTTCAAAGGCCATTAGCCACTTTCATAGCTTGCCAAGATGAGGCTATCAATTTCTTGCCTCTTCCAGACCAAAGCAAACACCTAAGAGATTATAAATTTAACTGCCTTGTTCATTTAACGATTGGAGAGGAATTTGTGGGCCCACGCCGATGATCTCAGTGGTCTTTTGTTGTTGCTTTCGATCAGGAAGAATACAGCCCACTCTCCTTACATTCTGAACTATTGCACAGACATATTTTTTTCTTACACCCCTTCATGTTCTCCTTACTAATTTGTAGGCCAGAGTCAGGGCAACTTGTAGCCAAGAAGCCAGTATTTTCTTTTTGGTTTAATTTTATTTCTATATAAAACAAACACATAATATCAAACATGTAACAATTAACAAAACAAAATAGACCTCCAATTTTCTTCTACAGCAAATATAGGTAACAATAATTTTTCTTACTCGATAATCTGAATGAGAAATCTCTTCCCGTTGTCCCAAATTCACTTATTATTCCATAAATCCACAAACAAATCATTTCCCACTCTCTGCAAAAAGTCAATTAGAGGTTTCCACGCAATAATAAACATAGATGTTGTCCTTTCTCTGATTAATGATGTGAGTTTGGCCATCTCTGCCAGCTCCAGCATCTTGACCAACCATTCTTCTAGAAGCCAGTATTTTCAACTTTTGAATGCCTGGGGAATGAGTTGACAGAGTATAAAACAGCCTTTCCCCAACCTGGTGCCCTCCAGATGTGTTGGATGACAGTTCCCATCATCCCCTAGCTGACCATGCTGGTGGGGGGGAGGGGCTGGGAGTTGTCCACATCTGGAGAGCGTCATGTTGGGGAAGGCTGATGTAGAAGGTGCAGGTGAAGTTTTTTTTAACAAATGTTAGTTCCAGCTGTAAAATAACTCTGCTCTGTAAACCTGAAAATTCTGACCAGTTCCACCAATTCCCATTTCCACAAGAACTGTGGGAGTGACACCCCCCTTGCAATTAGGCCCCAAATGAGGGATTTCCCAGACACCATCTTTAAGATGGCCCTAGATCTGTGAAAGGGCCGAGTCTGCTCTCCATCTAATGGAGGGACAAACGGCTATCCAGTGTCCCATCTGCTCAGGGCCAGGTTTTCACAAGGAGAGTAAATTCATCTCGCACGCACACTCGCTCATGCCTGCGTCGCCAGAACTGTGGGAGAATCTAAATGTCTTCCAGGGTTTCAGCTTTAAATCTGCCAGTGTTGTCTCAATGCCGAGTGTTGTGTCAAACCACCCCCCACCCTTACACATCCCCCACCCCTCAAACCCTGCCCAGTGCAGGTTCTACGCCATCTGTGATTTTTTAATTTTATTTTTCGTGCTGACTTTATCATGGAACATAGCAATAAAAAGGAGTCACCCTGACCTTCCATTCAGTTGAATGTGTCTTTGTTTATTGGGGGTGGCTAGAGGGGGGGGGGAATTCTGATCATAACCCACCAGATGCTTTCTGAATTATGAACAGAGAGCTTTGCGAGAGAGCACACACAACAAACCACAGTTTAAACCAGCCTTCCTGCAGCGTGGTGCCCCCCAGGTGCATTGGACTACAACTCCCATCATCCCTAGCCAGCATGAGACATGCTGGCTGAGGGGGAGGGGACGTTGTCGCCCAACACATTTTGGAGGGCGCCCCGCTGGGGGAAAGCTGGTTTAAAGCAATTTCACTTTTGCCTGACTCTTCTAGGCTTCCAGTGTTGGGGAGTGATCAAGAATCCATGTGCTATGCGGGAGACGCCAGGTTTTTGAGGGTGCTCGGGTAAGATCCCCCTCAATGGGCTCCTGCCCTCAAGACAGTCTACCTTACCACACCGCCATTGTCACCAGCCCTCCTCACTACCACTGCTCTGCAAGCAGAGAGCCAGGGAGCAAGCAGGCAATGGCATCTACTGCTGCCTCACCACCACCACCACCTTTGTCTCAGCTGGAGAAAGAGGCAGGTGAACAAGGAGGCCACAATGGTGAAGAAGAGGAAGTCCAGGAGGCTCCTGTCAGTGGGCATCTTTGGCAAATGCCCCACCATGCCTACTCTTGACGCCGGCCTTGACAGGAGATCAGTTAGGAAAGACATGCACGAGGGTGCCTTTCTTCCAGATTATGCAGGACAGTATTTTTTTCAGGGTGCAACATAGTTGGGATGGGATGCAAAGCCTGGCAAGATGGACGGCAGGGTCACATCCGGAGCTGTTGCAGAACTTGGCAGAGGCCCAGGAGTGGGGCAGAGCAGAGACCCAAATCCGGCAAGAGCAGAGACCCAAGAGTGTGGTCCATGGCAAACTGCCAGTCTTCGTTGGGCCACCTCTCCAAAGCTTGCCGCTTTTTAGACTCTTAGGCCACTTACTTGCCAGAATGTGGTTTTGCTGGCTTGACCAACAAAATAATAGGTGGTTGGAGCAGGTTTGGGAAGTTTTATTCTGTTGCTCAGTGAAGCCAGGGAGCAGAGGGCGGCTCCAAGTCTAGCAGGCCAAAGCTCTGTCCCTGCTGGCGCCTCTGCTTCCCCACTGCCAAGATTGGCAGTTCAACAGACAACGCCGAAACAGATCCAAGTAAGCCGGGTCCAAAAGAAAGGAAGGCTCAGAAAAAGCGACTCCAAGGCGACAAGTCAGCTACCCAAGCCTGCTAAAACCCCACTGAAACCTACAATTGCAGTTCCCCTATTTGGGGTGGGGAACAGCGTTCTGTTGGCTTAAATGGCTGCATGACAGACAGATGTTCAACAGGCAAATCTGACCTCACTACACTTCCAGGCTTGAACAGCTGACACTCAATCTTCTGTGACTCTTGGAGGCAACAGAGCATGCTGAGTTCTCATTGGGCTTTTGTGGGTGCCTGGGCGGGAGGGGTTGCCTTTTCAAGGTTTAAGAAAATGTTTTGTATTTCTGCATATTTTCAGTACTTCTGAATACCTTATTCGGAACATAAACATTCCATCATACCTCTTTGTATCCATACATAACAGAAGGATTGGATTAGTTTTCTTCATTCCCAGTACCAAGGTACTAGTCCCCATGGTTACAAAGCAAGATATTCCAAATGTTAAAATACGGAACATTTACAACTTTTGATAAACACCCAGTATAGCACAAGCCACACCTTTGTTTAAAAACCACCACCAGATGCCACTTTCCAATGGACAAAATGGCACAGATCAAAAGCCAATGACTACATGGTGGCGGCAGCTGTTTCCCTTTGCATGTTTTTCTTCTTCTCCTGCCCTCATTGCCATTTACTTCATTTGCCCTCAGTTAATCTGATAGGCAAGTAGCCACTGCCTGATTTTTTTTTTAATTGCTCTGAATATTATCCTACAAGAAAAGGCTAACGTTTGCAGCTTTTTAGTTTAGAAAGTAAATTAGTATGCATTTATGGGGAACAAGAAAAGGACAGAAGTTCATAAAATGTTGAAGAGAAAATGAGAGAGCAAGAGATAAAGAAAAGTCACACCCCTCACTACTAAAACTTGGCAACACCCAACAAAGTTTATTGCAATAGGGTCAGGACTGATAAAGGACAATATTTATTCACATTGTGTATCATTAACTGATGAAATTACAAAACAAGGTGATAGGCACTAGCCCAGATTTCTTTTTTTAAAAAAGAAAAGAATACGATTTAGATAAATTCATGGACAATAAAGTGGGTCAAAGGCTGTTTATTAACCATGATAGTTAAATAGAACCTTTGCAACTGGCTGATGTTAGACTCATGGCGTTCTGTCTTATCAAGCCAGCCAAGCAATTCTTACATCCTTCCTTTTAAACATATGCTGAAGAGTGTGCCAAAAGAATCCAGGTAGGGATGGATATGTTTGTGAGTCTTATGTTGACCAAGAGTCCATGATCTCTTGTAATTTTCACAGGATGTGTAGTTCATAGTACGAGCTTGTCATTGCTGTTTGAAGAATAAAAATCAGTTTATGAAACAGAAAAGATTAGAAATTCCAGCATAGCACACCCTTTAATTAGATTAGAGGGTCAAAATCGACATGATCAAATCTGCTGCTACCACTGTCATCACAATCTTTTTCAAAGTTTAAAAGCAGCCATAGTGATTTGGGTGGGCAGGAGGAATAAACCCCTTCTGTATACCCCTTTTCCCCGATCCAGCCCAATCCAAGCAGCCTTTGGGGGGGGGCAGGCACATTACAAGGACCTGTCTTTCCCCACAATTGGGTTCACACAACACAATAATCCACACTCAAGGGTTGAGTGTGGGTTGTTGTTGAACAGTGGGCTGTCGCTGAAACACGGGTTATCGTGTTGTCTGAACCCAGCCGAGATAACAAACCATGGTGAACAACCCACAGTTCACAACCAACAAACCATGGGTTCTCTTCATAGGTTGTTCGTGATGAACAAGCCATGGCTTGTTAGCACAGCTGGGTTCAGAAAACACGATAACCCACGTTTCAACAACAACCCACAGTTCAACAACAACCTACACTCAACCCATACTCAACCCTTAAGTGTGGGTTATCATGTCGGAACCCAGTCAAAGCTTGGGGAAGGGCAACAGCCCAAGATGTTTGCTGCCTGAGGCAGAACAGCAAAGCCCCCCCCCCCACTCAAGTCTGGGCACAACATAGTACCCAAACTCTGCAAAATTATTTTGGCACACGAGGCAAAAACAAAACAAAACACCCCACCGGCACCTCTCCCTGACTAGAGGTAAAAATACAATCATTTATTTATTTATTTATTTATTTATTAATCGCCCATCTGGCCAGTCACCTACACAATAATAACCAAGTAAATAACTAAAAATCTGCTGCCCTTTAAAAACACCCAAAGTCTACTGCCTGAGGCGACTGCCTCACTCTGCCTAATGGTAGAGCCAGCCCTGGCAAGGGGTGAAATTTCAAGCAGAAAACAGTATGGGGAAATGGTTTTTAAAAAATACACCTCCCCACCCCCCACCCATTGCTGCAATTCGGGATCTCCTGCAGCTGCTTTGAAAGCTCTGAAAGAGACAGCGGGAGATCCAGTCACGGGTTCGGCCATGTCACCGCCGATTTTGCCCGAGAGGAGTAGTTTTGTACTCTTATAAGTCACCACAGGAGACACAAGAACTGCCAACCCCAGAACCCTCTCTCCTCTGCCCCTCCTCTGTCTTTCTCCAATGCTTCCAGGGGGAAACAGTCCCTTTCGCCCATCAAGACAGGTGAGTAAATCTGTGGCCCGCCAGATGTCTTGGCCTACAATTCCCTTCAGCCCTAGCCAATGGTGAGGGATTCTGGGAGCTGTAGGCCAAAAACATCTGGTGGGCCACAAGTCACCCACCCCTGATTTGGAAGAACAATCTACTTATCGCAGTGTTCTCCAAGCTTGGGTCCCCCGCTGTTTTTGGCCTACAACTCCCAGCATGCCCCAGCCAGCGTAGCTGGCTGGGGCATGCTGGGAGTTGTAGGCCAAAAACAGCGGGGGACCCAAGCTTGGAGAACACTGACTTATCCGGAGAAAGAACTTCCCAGGTTTTTTTCCCCTTAGTTGTTGTTTTTTTTTAAATGCTATTTCTCCCCCCTCCCTTCTCCCTGCCAGCTTATAACAGAACAGAGAAATCCATGATTGCAGCATAGCAGAGTTTACATTGTGCACATTCATCCACAAACTAAAAGTGTAGCAGCACAGAGAGGATTTCATGCTCTCAGGTGCTATTCCACATGAAAAATGTGATTTGGTACGCGGTTGTTTTTTTTTGTTTTTTTGGTTTTGTTTTAATTGTCCTGCCAATGCAAACACCACACAGTCTGTTTTCCCCAGGGGCTGTAGCTAGGAGAATCTTATAACACTAGCCCTGCAATGTAGTTCACTGCAGACTATAGGTGGATCGGGGTTTGGATGTGCAGCCAAAAATCCCGTTTTCAGAATAACTCTGGGGCTGCAACAAAGAGCCATCTACTTGAATTGCCCCTTCCCATTTGCTTGCTGAAGCTTGTGCTCCATTGACTTATATGGAGCTGTGTTGGATTTTATATACGGTATATCTGCCATTTTTCACACAAAAAACATGAGTGAGAAAGAGCATGAACTTCCAAATACAATAAAATCCTGGATTTCTCCATTGTTTTCTGTGGCACAGCTGTGACTACAGCTCCAGGGTGCACCCAAAGAAAGAAAGGCATTTAACGTCAGCTCAGGACCAGCCTTTCCATTAGGTAGAGCAAGGCGGCTGGTGGCTGCCTCAGGCAGAAAGTTTTGGGTGTCACAAAAGGGCAGCAAATTGCTGGGTTGTTTTTTTACTTCCATGGAAGGGGAGAGGCATTTGTGAGATTTTCTGCCTCAGGTGCCAAAATAACTGGACTGGCACAGAGGTCTATGCACGTTGACTTGTGTATTGGGGCGGGGGGAGCATTTACTGCTCCACCTCAGGCAGCAAAATGTCTTGGGCCAACTCTGTTTAATGTCCACTCAGAAGCTGGACATTGTACAAGTAAATTATCACAAGGCTATGATGTTGCCTCCCTCTCTTAAGATTAGAGTTAGCCATTCTCAGCACCTCAATTTGGGTTCAATTCTGGTACACAGAAAGAAATAAAGCTTCTCCGAATCAGTTTGAGTTCCGTTAAACCCAGTGCCGTATTGCCCTAAAAGCGTAACAGTTATATGTCCACTGCTGTAGAGGCGAGAGAAAGTTAAATTACTAAGTACTGACGCAGGGATGGGCAACTCGTGGCCCTCCACACATTTCGGCCTAGAACTCTCATAACCCCCTCACCAAAGGCTACGCTGGCTACGGCTGATGGGAGTTCGAGGCCAAAACACCCGGAGGGCCACAAGTTGCCCGAGTCAGAATTCTGCACCTGAGCAATCCCGGTTCTTCTGCATTAAGAAAAGCTGAATCCAGCAATCTGTATAGATTTGGCAAATTTGCAGTTTCCACTTTTCGCAGAATTTCCCACCAATTTTTTTACTATTTTGCCAAATGTATTCTGATTTTAGCTTAACATGGAGAGGAGCAAGGAGGTCTTCTGCAGGGCACTGGAGTTCCAGGCCTAGCCAGGAGCAGCAGTCTGATCGAATCACCTGCCCTATGAGATTCCGGTAGCCAGTGCCTCACACGTTTCTCAAGTTTATCTTCATAGGCATAAAGGTTTAGAGGGGAAAAGAAGAGGAGGGGGTGCTTCAGAAGCGGAATCCTGTGCTTACTCATGTGGGGCCCCAATTCCTGGAGGCCAGGTGTCCTACTTTACAGATGACAGTCCTCCCTTTGAAGGGCTGCCAGAGGACTGTCCCCTATTTCACAGGCATCCTTCTATTTGAAGGGCTGCCCAGCCTAAGTCGGATTTAAAGGTAAGGAACTGTCAGGAGAGCAGGGAGGAGTCTTGAGTCTGCCCATTGTCAGTCAGCACTTTGACAGCAGACGGTGCAGGGACACGGGTCATCTTCTTCCCCACTCTAGTGAGATAGATTGCATTTCTGTTTAAATTATAGTAATTATTTCTAGACTTGCGTCTATGTATAGAAATTAGCATATGTGAATGCCATGCAAACCGATGTCCCTCTTTTTAATTATTTTATAAATATTAACATAGATATGCAGCCTGATCTACTAAAAAGCCATCAAGTTGGGATATGCAACAATTTAAAACAATGAAACTTTGCGCCAATAAAAACAAGAACATTAAAAACAGTAAAAAAAAAAATTTTTAAATAGTTTTAAAAGATTCTAAAAAAAATATGTGCTTATCAATGGTTCCTTCTCAAACTGGGGCGAGGTAACGAGCGGGGTACCGCAGGGCTCGGTCCTGGGCCCAGTGCTCTTCAACATTTTTATTAATGACTTGGATGAGGAGGTGCAGGGAATGCTTATCAAATTTGCAGATGACACAAAGTTGGGTGGAACAGCTAATACTCTGGAAGACAGAAACAAAATTCAAAGAGATCTGCTGGATAGGCTGGAGCGCTGGGCTGAAAACAACAGAATGAAATTTAATAGGGATAAATGCCAAGTGCTGCACCTAGGGAAAGGAAACCAAATGCAGAATGGGGGACACTTGGCTCAACAATACTACAAGTGAGAAGGATCTTGGAATTGTGGTAGATCACAAACTGAATATGAGCCAGCAATGCGATGTGGCTGCAAAGAAGGCAAATGCTATTTTGGGCTACATTAATAAAAGTATAGCTTCCAAATCGCATGAAGTGATAATTCCCCTTTATTCGGCACTGATTAGGCCTCATCTTGAGTACTGCGTCCAGTTCTGGGCACCACACTTTAAGAAGGATGTAGACAAACTGGAGAGGGTTCAGAGGAGGGCAACAAGGATGATAAAGGGACTGGAAACAAGGCCCTATGAGGAGAGACTGAAAGAATTGGGCATGTTTAGCCTTCAGAAGAGGAGACTGAGGGGAGATATGATCGCACTCTTCCAGTACTTAAAGGGTTGTCACACAGAGGAGGGCCAGGATCTCTTCTCGATCATCCCAGTTTGCAGGACACGGAATAATGGGCTCAAGTTACAGGAACCCAGATTCCACCTAAACATCAGGAAAAAATTCCTGACTGTCAGAGCAATAAGACAATGGAACCAACTACCTAGGGAGGTGGTGGGCTCTCCCACTCTGGAGGCATTCAAGGTGCAACTGGATAGCCATCTGTCAGGGATGCTTTGACCTGGATTCCTGCATCGAGCAGCGGGTTGGACTCGATGGCCTGGTAGGCCCCTTCCAACTCTACTTTTCTATGATTCTATTCTAAAAGGCTGACTTGAAAAGATGAATTTTTTGGTGATGCGTAAGTGGCCACCCTAGTTCGGTAAGGAAGAGAGACAGAACAGCTGGCAAGAGAGGGCCAACTCTGGAGGTATTCAAGGTGCAGCTGGACGGCCATCTGTCAGGGATGCTTTGACCTGGATTCCTGCACTGAGCAGGGGGTTTGACTTGATGGCCTTGTAGGCCCCTTCCAACTCTACTATTCTATGATTCTATGAACTGAGACAGGAAATGAGATGCAGTGTGGCCGTCCATTTCACATGCCCTCATGAGCAACACACAGCATGAAATTAAGCCAGTGCACATACCCTTATCACAGACTGCTGTCAAAGGATGGCAAACCAATGGCCTCTGGCCTGCTCAAGCTCTTGGCTGCTAGAGACTGAGGGAGCTGCCAGCACCAAGAAATGTGAAGGATTGGGGGGGGAAAATAAATAAATCCCACACTCTTTGTGTGCTGCTGCAGCCCCTGAATCAGGCACAAGCTGTTCTGGCAGACAGGCAATAATTACCTCCTTCTCTCAACCAACACAATGAGCCAGGATTGAGGCATTGGATTCAGGAGGCCAGGCTTCTGGGAGTTCGGGGTGTTGAGTTCCACTACACTCCGGTTTCTAGGAAGAGAGAAAGGGGAGAAGAGAAGCGGCAGGGGCCAGTTGGGAGAGAGGCGCAAGGTTTGCTTTCTCCCTGGGATTGTCATCAGAGGCTGGGCAGCGCACACACGTTCAGGGCGGCCATAAAAGAATTGAGGGGAGCTGAGGAAGGTGGAAGGCAGCTCCAAAATGGGAATTCGGAGTCCAAAATGTGGGAGACGAGCAGGAGCCAAGGAAGGTGGAAGGAAAGCTGGCAGCCAGGGCTCCAACCCAGCATTTTTGGGGAGGGGAAGGGAGGAGCAGGCACTGGAATTTTTATATTTCCACTCCCCAGAAAAACGTGTTCTTGAAAAACACATGCATTTGTCAGAGAGGAAAAACACATCCTGCAGTTCAAGAAAGGAGGGAACGTTTCCCTCCTTTCCAGGGCTTTGGGCCAGAATTGCCCTCAATAGGGAGAAGAAAAAGAACAGGCCCACGATTGAGAACTGCTCTCGCCACCCTGCCAGAAAGGCCGCCTGAGAAGCGTTTTAAGGTTTGTTACTCCTGGCCTTGGCTCGGCTTTCACCATGATAAATCACCTGGCGGGAGCCTGAGAAAACAGATCCACCAGTGCGCAAACATCAGCACAGGATGGGAGGGTGGGGAGAGGGGACTCAAAATTTTCCACGTTGGTTGTACGCTGTGGAAGGCTGGGCGGCTGCCTTGCAGTGCCTGTCCGCATAGCCTTTGGCCTGCCTCTCTCTCTCTCTCTCTCTCTCTCAATCTCTCGCAAAAAAAGAAAAATAAGTTACACGTTAGCCAACCCTGGCTTCTTGGCAGGAGAGTGTGTAAGGGCAGGTCCTCAGATTACTGTTATTAGAGAAAACACGGCAGGAATGGGAGCGCGGGATGCACCATCATCAGGCGATCACTCGTGACCGAGTAAGATTGTCTTCCGGGATAAAAGGAGGAGATTCTAAAGAAGATTGTGTAGACTCTAGCGATGGGTCCGTAAGTGACTGTGGAGGCCAATTCTAGATCCACACAGCTTCCCACAGTGAGGACACAGGTTACCAGATAGAAGATGGTCCTGTAAAGGATTCATTTGACGTGCTTTCCGCTTAGCACGTTTCTCCCTTTCACCTTGCACTCGGGTTTCTTCAAAGTCCATGGAACCTTTGTGAAAGGCCAACCTCCATTTAGATCGTTCATGGGCCAGAGCTTCCCAGTTTTCGATGTTTATATTGCATTTTTTTAGATTAGCCTTATGAACATCTTTAAACCTCTTATATTGACCACCGATATTCCGCTTTCCATCCTTGAGTTGGGAGTAAAGTAACTGCTTTGGGAGACGGCAGTCAGGCATTCGAACAACATGACCGGTCCACTGAAGTTGGCGTTGAAGGATCATTTTTTCAATGCTAGTAGTCTTTGCTTCTTCCAGTACACTGACATTTGTTCGCCTATCTTCCCAAGTAATTTGCAGGATTTTCCGGAGGCAACGTTGATGAAACCTTTCAAGGAGGTGGAAGTGACGTTTATAGATAGTCCATGTTTCGCAGGCATACAATAAAGTTGGTAATACAATGGCTTCATAAACCAGTGTTTTGGTCTTCTTACAAATATCCCGATCCTCGAACACTCTATGTTTCATTCGAGAAAATGCGGCACTTGCGGAGCTCAGACGATGCTGGATTTCACTGTCGATGTTAGCTGTAACAGAAAGATAGCTGCCAAGATAGAGAAAATGATCGACATTTTCCAGTGTTGTCCCGCCAAGCTGGATAGATGGCATCACCAAAGGATTGGCTTGCACTTGCTGATGAAGCACTTTGGTTTTTTTGATGTTAAGTGAGAGACCAAGTTTTTCGTATGCTTCTGCAAAAGCATTTAGGATAGTTTGGAGATCATCCTCTGAATGTGCGGAGACCACATTATCATCAGCATACTGAAGTTCCACAACGGAGGTTGTAATTACCTTACTTTTTGCTTTCAGCCTGCTGAGATTAAAAAGCTTTCCATCTGTTCGATATATAATTCCCACACCGGTGGGAAGTTTCCCCTCGACAAGATGTAAAACCATGGCGATGAAAATGGCAAATAATGTTGGGGCGATAACACATCCCTGTTTAACACCTGATCCCACTTTAAATGGAGCACCATGAGAGCCGTTGTTGTCCAAAACCGTTGCCGTCATGTTGTCATGGAGAAGTCGCAAGATATTCACAAATTTATTGGGGCATCCAATTTTCATAAGGATAGTCCAGAGAGCTGTACGGTCTACAGTATCAAAGGCCTTAGCCAAATCGATAAATGCCATATAAAGGGGTTGATTTTGCTCCCGGCATTTTTCTTGGAGCTGACGTGCAGTAAAAATCATGTCTACTGTCCCTCTAGAGGGGCGGAAACCATATTGAGTTTCAGGGAGGATCTCTTCTGAAATAGATAGAAGACGGTTTGCGAGAATCCTAGCAAATATTTTACCTGCGGTTGCTAAGAGAGAAATGCCCCGATAGTTTCCACAGTCTGTTCTATCACCCTTCTTAAAGAGGGTGATAATTATGGCATCCCTGAAGTCTTCTGGGATCTCTTCTCTTATCCAGATTTTTTCGATGAGTTTATGAAGATGTTGTACAAGTTCGGGCCCCCCTTCTTTAAAGATTTCAGCAGGAATCCCATCTGGTCCACTAGCTTTGTTGTTCTTCATTTGATTAATGGCTTTTTTTACTTCATCCAAAGTGGGGAGTATTGCAAGTTCCTCTTTAATTTGTTTTTGCGGGATTTGCGAAAAAATCTCATTATCCACCTTAGACTTACGATTTAAAAGGTCATAATAATGCTCTTTCCAACGCAGTGCAATAGACTCTTTGTCTTTTAAGAGTTTGGTGCCATCTTTTGATTGTAAAGGGTTTGTACCATAGGTTTTTGGTCCATAAATGGCCCTTGTGGCCTTAAAAAAGCCCCGTGCATCATGAGATTCTGCAAGTTGTTGAATTTCTTCAGCTTTCTTTTTCCACCAAGCGTTCTTAAGTTCTCTTGTTCTTCTTTGGACCTCAGCCTTTGCGCTAGCGTAGGTTTTTTTCTTGGCAGCGCAGTTAATATCATTTTGCCATATTTGGAAGGCTTTCCTTTTTTGGTCAATTATATATTTAATCTCATTGTCATTTTCATCAAACCAATCCTGATGTTTCTTAGTTTCATATCCAATAGTTTGTTCACAAGCTGCAGTAATGGAGGTTTTCAGCTTAGACCAATGGTCCTCAATGTTGTCAGGAGGTTCCGTAGGTAGATGTTCCTTAAGAAGTGATTGAAGGTGAGTTTGCTTAATAGGATCTTGAAGGACTTGGATGTTCATTTTACGCCTTGGTTTCCTTCCTTGAAGCCTACGTTGGGGAGCAATGTTGATAACCATAGTGGACCGGATTAGTCGGTGGTCTGTCCAGCAGTCGTCGGCACTCACCATGGCCCTAGTAAGAAGTACATCGCGGCGATCTCTAGCACGGACAATTACATAAACCGCCAGAAGCCCTCACGTGATGGATGATTGACAGCAGGGAGCAACGGGGTGGTGGTGGTCACATCTGACACAGATCAGGGAATAAGGCCAGCGCACAGGCCACAGGCACCTAGGAGACTAACACGCCCCACCCTAAATCAATATGATCTATACACCAAGGGTCATGTCATAAGAGGCAGAAGGAGGGCTGTTTAAAGACGATGGGGTGGGACGACCTCACTGCCACCCCCGTAGTTCCAGACCTTGTGCCTTCCCCAGCAGTTAAAGGAGACCAGTTACGCCAAAAGGCACAAATCCTTTGGCATAAAAAGAACGGACAACTCCTTGACACACACACACCCCTCCATAACGCTCCAATTCTTTACATACTTACCGCGAGGCAACAAGATGCGGTCTTAACACGTACATTTTTGCAATTGGGTCCTGGCTAGATCGCAGGCTTCTACTGGCCACGCTGTCTGGGAATGGTGGATCTCTCAGGCTAGGAAAGGCTGCGATGGATCGACAAGGGTGCTTTCAACCCCTGCTGAAATGGCATGGGTGCCCAGAGGTGGCAGTCTCACTTGTAGAGCTTCTGCCCCATAGAAATTCAACAAGGCCAAACAGCTTCCAAAAAGCAGGACGGGAGCAGAAAGGGAGGAAAGTTTAAATGTTCTTCAAACCCAGTCACGTTTGTTTAAGCCTTTCCACTTTTTAAGATGTGCTGCCATCACAGATGCCACAACAGGATGGATTTCAAATAAACCTGGGCCCACAGGAGCGGCGCTGAGCAACAGCAGATCCTCCTTTTTCTTTGGGAGGCAACAAGAGGGCAACTGTGCATCCTGCAGCAGAGGCGAGATCCCACCTCCTCCCACTGACCCAGTCTTCCCCAACCTGGTACCCTTCAGATGTGTTGGACTACACAACTGCCACCATGCTGGCTGGGGTGATGGGAGTTGTAGTCCAACGTATTTGGAGGTCACTGGGTTCGGGAAAGCTGGACTAGGCAGATGCATCCGCAGCCATGCTGGTTCATCACTGTGCCTGAGGCCGTGACCCGTGTGGGCAGACACTGCATATCAAATGCCCCTAAGCGGCAACTCTCATTGCTTGCATAATTTTCAGTGGGGGCAACTCATCTGCGAGTCATCAAGTCACAGGCCATCAAGCAATGTGTCAGCACAATCCATGCCATGGCCTTGTCAGTATTCAGCTACAAGACTGCACACAGATTGGAAACAGGGAGCCGTTCTTCCTCCATGCTTTTCACTTCTCCATGTTCCCCCACCCCGACGCCCAAGAGCACAGCTGGTCCTAGCTCCATTTCCTCCCACTTCTATCCAACTTGGCCTCTGAACCACTTACGAGAATGATGTTCCCCCAGCAAAATGACCTTTGTTCCAATTTCGCCCAATTTAACTCAAACTTAGGGCACAAGCCTATGCATGTTTAGGCAGAAAAAAAGGCCTACAACTCCCAGCATGCCCCAGCCAGCTGCATAGGATTGTGCCTTTAATGTTCTTGACTTAATGAATTCCCTGTGACTATTTGTGATCCCTAGTTCTAGGGCACAGGTGGGCCACTTGTGGCCCTCCAGATGTTTTGGCCTATGACTCCCACAATCCCTCATCATTGGCTATGATTGCTAGGGCTGATGGGAACTGCAGGCCAATACAAGTTGTCCACTCGTGCTCTAGGGAGAAGCTCCCACACTTGATTACAACCCCACGCCGCTCCTCTGTTCAGGCTCTCCACGGGCATGGCAGCCGCCGCCACCATCACCACACACACGTTCAGCTCAATCCAGGGTCAACTCAGATTGACCTGAGTTACTGCCACCCCATCCACACTGATGGGGAATAGCTACTGAAAGGCAAGGTTCAAATGATCTCAGGCCAGTTGGAGGGGAAATGCCCTGTGCCCCCCAAAGACACCCCAAAACTTAAAACCCTAAAGTCCCATTCCATAAACTCGAGCGTGGAAAGCTAAGCAGGGTCAAGCTTGGTTATAACTTGGATGGGAGACCCCTCCTCTAGTTTCCTGCATGGAGCAGGGGGTTGGACTCGATAGCCTTGTAGGCTCCTTCCAACTCTATGATCTATGAATCCCAGCCCATCACATTTCTGCATCTGGATTGCAATCAGCATTGACATATGGTTGTTTGGAAGTCTTATCCCCAAGAGTTTCAGGTTCTGTTCAGAATTCTTGCACGGGGCAGGTGGGAGATGGGAAACATAAACGGAGCATCCTCCTGCAGCCCTTGTCAACAAGCAGCACCATAAGGCAACTTCATTTCAGGAAAATGTATGTACATTCCATACATCTGAGGTGTACAAAATTACGTATGATGTGGGGAAAGGGGATAGGGAGACATTTTTCTCCCTCTCTCATAATACTAGAACCCAATCGGGTCATCCCATGAAGGTGATGGGTGGGAGATTCAGGGCAGACAGTACTTCATACAATGCACAGTTGAACTATGGCAGCCTTCTCCAACTTGGCACCCTCCAGATGTGTTGGACTATAACTCCCAATATGCCCCAGCCAGCCATGCTGAGAGTTGTAGTCCAACACATCTGGAAGATGCCATGTTGGGGAAGGCTTAACTATGGGATTCACTTCCACAAGATGTGGTGATGGCCACCAACTTGGATGGCTTTAAAAGGGGATTATCTCATAGAGGATAAGGCTATCAAGGGCTACTAGTTATGGCCATGTATTATGTCCAGTAGCAGAGGCAGTATGCCTCTCATTACCAGTTGCTGGGGAACATGAGCAGGAGGATACTAAATTGTGCTCATAGTCCAGTTTATGGGCTTCTCACAGGCAGCTAGTTGGTCAGTGTGTGACTAGAATACTAGATGGACCCTTGGTGTGATGCATCATGGCTCTTATATTCTTAAATGCTTAAGAACATGGCAGTCCTTCTCACATCTGTGTCAAACTATTTTAGGCAGGAAATCCATAGCCGGTTCTCCCAGTTTTGTTCTGAACTTTTAGGGCAGTTGTAGGAGGATCCTAAGTTGATCCAAGTGTTTGGAAGGAGAGACGGGGGTGTTTAACCTTCTCTCTCCCCTGCCCCCCCCCCCAATTCTGCCAATTTAACTCACCTCTTGTTTCCCCCACCCCCTCAGGACTAAGACACACAGATGCATACTGGGGCCAAAATCTTAACTTCCATTTCAATGTTGATGGGGTCTTAACTGGTTGTGTCCACCTAGGGAAGAGCTCTCGGGGGTCCCCCGTACAGAGCTCAAGTGAAATAATCAACAATGCACAGCAGGAGAGGGCAGCTCAGACCAGGTATGCATGATCACAAGAGGGAAAACGCGCCACAGTGGCTTGTTATCCCTCCCCGCACGTGAGCCGCCCAATTACCCTTGCTGGGCGTGGCTTGTCATGACATCCAAACCTGGTGAGGGGGTTTGACTGGGGTGGTTTACAAACCCCCCTGAAACCCATGGCTTGTTCTAGGGTTGCTGGGTGGTTTGTAAACCAGCCCAGCCAGCCAGCCTCGCTGGGTTTGGAGTCATGACAACTCACCCCCAGCTAAGCAGTTATGCTAATTAGATGGCTTGTGACAGGCATGCAGGGGGAGGAAGAATAAGCCACCATGGCGTGGACCTGCCCTCACTGTTGGGAACTTTTATAGATTTCATAGGATCAGAGTTGGAAGGGGCCTGCAAGGCCATTCGAGTCCATCCCCCTGCTCAATGCAGGAAACTAGAGAGGGTCTCCCATCCAAGTAAGAACCAGGCCTGACCCTGCTTAGCTTTCCACGCTCAGACAAGCTGAGTCAGCGTGAGCCATTGGATCGGGAACAGGAACACTCATAGGTCGACAGGCCATAGCTCATCGGTCTGATGTGGCATCAGGCAGCTTCTTAGTCAACCATAACCAAAGAAGCAGCCCCCTCCCCGCACCAAAACACGCTTGCTACAGGTGCTGCTAGCGAGGGGAAAGAAACACAACCAGAATTCTCCTTCGGCCTGAGCTGGGGGACAGCAAGATACCCACCCTTCAGCATATTCTCCCACTCAGTCTTGCTTGAGCCTTGCTGCGCCCATGTTGCCCATGCTGTACTGGGCAACCCTGCTTCTACATTTGCGTACATGCCTTTGTACCTCGTCTCACCTGGGTGAGAGAATTCTCACCTTCTTGACAATATCGCGTGTGTTCTTCCCCGGTAAGCCCCTTCCACTTCCTCAGTTAAATCCTTCAACAGTACCTATTCCTCTACGCTAGTGTTCTCCAACCTTGGGTCCCCAGATGTTTTTGGCCTACAACTCCCAGCATGCTGGGAGTTGTAGGCCAAAAACATCTGGGGACCCAAGGTTGGAGAACACTGCTCTATGCAAAGGATGTGTTCTCTTTCCCAGGATCCTGTTTATTCTACCCTAGCTAAGCCCTTCCACCGAGTCCCACTCTTCTTGCTTTCAGAGTGCCTCACTTTCCTTCCTCAGATGGGCTCGCAAGCTGTCGCTCCTGTGGGCACCCCTCTGGCACCAGGTGAAACACTGCACACACTAGCAGCTTGTTGCTCTGGTCCCTGGTTGACCTTCGGAGGGCGAAGTGGAGCACAGAAGGACCAAGGATCAGAGCCCTCGAGTAGAAGCAGGGCAGACCCAGAAGCTGAGCTAGCTACAAAAAAAAGACACACTCAGACAGTGTGGCCAAGCATGAGTGGGAAGTTTTGACCTCAGAGGCAGTCAACAGGGGTGGTTTTGAGTCTAGCCAGTTAGAGCAGGTCAAGAACACCTGGAGGCCCACGCCCCATTAAACCAGAACATAGCAGTACAAGGTCAAGGACAGAGGGGGAACTGGGCTCCACCATCCCCCGTGCCACTCAGAAACCACACCAAGCATTTTTGTTCCAGAGATTTAATGAGAAGCTTTGTACAGTCACCATGTCTGTAATATAAAATAATACAGAGGCTAGGGACACAGAGAACTTTCCCCTCCCACCCAGGCAATACCAACAAGAGCACCTGGGCACCATGGGAGACATGCCCCACTCGTGTTCCCTCGAGCTTTGGATGGAGCAGAGAGATGCCCAGAGTCTGGGGGAACAGACACAGCTGAGAGATGAGGGGCAGCATTAAGAGCGCATGCTGAAATAGCCAGTCAACCCTCACCACAGCACCACACAATGCTTCTGGGCCTAGTAGTCCAGCCTGACCTGCCTACCCAGAAAGGTAGGCTTTCCCCCTCCTGTTGAGAAAAATCCCCTGGGATGCAGGGTCAGGCCATAATATCGTTCTGGTAAGCTCATCACCAGTCTCTTATCTAGAAAATGGCAGGGGCAGAGAGAGGCAGAGAGAGAGAGAGAGTTAACAGTGGACTCAAAAGCAACAGCATCAGGACTGTGCAGGGAAGAACGGGTGGGAGAGGATAATGGTGGGATGAGTATAACCCCCCAAGGACAAGCCCAGGATGTAAGAGAGGGGGCTCAGTTAGCTCCCCACCCCCGGCAAAAAAAAAGAAAGATGAATGCCCAGCAACAGAGAGCAGGATGGAGACTGGCCAGAACCGCTGATTGAGGATCATTCTTCCTTCTTGTCCTTTGGGCCATCGCAAGCAGCCTGGAAGAACAGGAGAAAAAGGACAACAGATGGTGTTAGAACAAGAGAGCACCTCTCCCATTTCACAGGCTTAAGAACAGGGCTGTGTCTACTCCAGGCTTTAAGAAGAAATCTGCACTCAGATCCTGTTAAGGGTGAACTCTGCAACCTGTACAGATAATACAGTTTTGCAAAGTTTATTCTGCCATGTTACTAGTAATGGGGAGGGACCACGAGATATACAGGCACCCCAAGCCACAGAAAACCGGATTCAAGGCTTCTGAGATTACAGCAATCGCTGCCCTCACACACTTGCAGGCATGTATACAGGCATTAAGGCAGGGGGTCCAGAGGCCATTTTGGCCAACGGACCCCCTCCCAGCAGGCTTGTGCTCCCCCACCACCAAAAAACAAAACAAAAATCCAAACAAATTGGTGATTTGCTGCCAAAATTCAGACACAAACCACTCTGTAGTACTCCGTAATGCTACAAGGGTTAAATTTAGCTTGCTTGCAAATGAAATTTGACCTTTGCAGTGCTCCACAGCAGCTACAGAGTGCTAAAACTGTCAATTTTAGCTTGCAAATGAGCTAAATTTGATCCTTGTAGCGCTCTGGACGCTTTCCCCTAAAATTAAAAACAAACAAACCCTTTTCTGCTGCCAAATCCAACAGCACAGCAGAGTCTGCATGCGACCCATGAGCAGCATGTTGCCCACCTCTGCATTAAGAGCTAGAAACTTTAGAAAAATAAGTTAATATTCTCAGGAAGCTGGACTCCACCCCCTTCACCATATTCGGTGCTTCTGTTGCACTCTCACAGAAGCAAGGTGCAGCCACTGTCCTGCTTAAGACATTCACAGAGCTCCTTAGACAGTGGAGCTGGTGGATACTCTGCAGCAGAAAACAGAATACAAGCCCATTGTCACTTCAGGCAGACAATAGCCTAGTCACAAGACTCTGCTTGCTCAAATATACACAACAGATTGACTCCCTGCTGGCCAATGACGTAACATCTCCATTCAAGCCATTGTCCTTTGTATTCTGCAAGGTCATGAGCTGTTCCTTCTTAGGCACATCACTCAAATGTGTCACACATGCCTAATGCTGGTCAGTGCACACTTGCCTCGTGTTAAAAGGTGTTGCAGTGTATTTCCTCCGGCATCCCCATAGCGATACCACATGCACTGACCACAGTTAGGCAAGTTCAAAAGTTAGGCAGGGCTGTGCATGCTATGATTCAGTGGGAGCACAGAACATGGTATTGCTGAGCACTGAATTTGGCTTCTTGAGGATCAGCTTTTTTTTTTGCTTTTTTTTTAAACAAGTTTCTAGTCCTTATGGATATGTTTGAAAGTGTGTGGTCAATGCCTGCTGAAATCTTAAGAAACTAGAAGGGGTGGCTGAATAGGATTTTCAGTGGTCAGAGGGTCTGGGCTTCAGTGCCCCATATAACTTCTTGCCCTTCCCCACCTGTGGCAAAACCAGTGGCAGGTCACTATTGTCCCCATATTGTACGATGGGGGCAGGACTGCCGCCGAGACAGAGGGAGAGTGGCCTGGCTGAGGCTACTTAGCAAGTTCATGGCAGAGGCGAGATTCAAACTGGGTCCATCACAATTCATAGCTCAGTTTCTTCGTTTCTACACTACAGCAGATCGTAGCCATCAGCAAGAGAGGCAGCTTGAGAGCCACCCGCGGTCACGGAGCCCACCCGCTCAGAATCATATCGCTAAAGATTATTGTTTTAAGAGTAGCCATTATGCGTGCTACTCCACACGTTAACCAGAACAGCACAGTAGTAACATTGCTTGCCTCTGAAACAGGCACCCTCAACAGCCCCGTTGGAAAAGACTGCGAGGCGGTGAGCGGCGACTCTCAAGGCAATCCTATCCTGCCTAAGCGTCAAGCTCGACTGTGCAGGAATGAGGCCTGCCCAGCAGTTGCCCAGGAGGGGCGCAGCAGCTGCTGTTGAATCCTGCCTCTCTGCCAACTGTTTCACTAGTGAGCTTTGAGCACTGCAATCCTGGGCGGGGAGGGGGATTGTTTTACGCAGCACAAGGGGCAAGAAAACAACCCAGCTCCATATGGCAATGCTTACTATGCAACCTGGGGATAGCACAAGGGAGCTGACCAGAATGGCCACGAGGACGGAAACAACCATGCGGGCCAAGGAGGCCGCAGCAGCAGCGGCAGTCCCCGATGCTCTGACCGAGCTAGTGGACAATGTCAGAAGTCGCTGGCTACGACTTTTCAGACACCTTCTCAGAACACGCACAGAGGGCGCTCTGCTGACCCACCAGAAGCCAGTTTTCCCCTTTCTTTGTCTCCCATCCCAAACTCTTTCTGAAAGGCAGCTAGACTAAGCAAACAGAAAGGTAACAGGAGGCAATACCCTTCCGTGAACTTTGGGCAAGGTGAGGCAGCCCTATTTGCACCCTACAGGGTGTTTTCAGGTGTGGCAGCAGCAAAGGTGAACAGGGAACTCAGTAGGCCTTGCCCACTGCAGTAAGGAATCCCCACCCAGATGGTGTACAGCAGGGGTGGGCAGAAAGTAAGCCCCCAGATGTTTTGGACTTCCAGCTCCCAGCATTCCTGACCATTGGCCATGTTGGCAGAGGCTTCTGGGGGTTGAAGTCCCAAAGATCTGGTGTACAGCAGCCTTCTCCAGCGTGGCACCCTCTAGGTGTGTTGAACAGTGACTCCCACCATCCCAGTCAGCATGGCCACTGCCGGCAGGGGATGATGGGGCTCAGGGCCCTGCAGATGTATTAGTCCCATCATCCCTTGCCAGCAGTGGCTGGGCATGATGGGAGCTGTGGTCCAACATGGCTGGAGAGCCCCAGGTTGGAGAAGGCTCCTGTATACGGTTTGCCACCGTCGCTTAAGCTCCTGCCCAAGCCAACGTGCTTCTAACCAAGAGAACCCCCGAGACGTGAATCACGGAACTCTGCCATTTGGACTAATGCCCCTACCCTATGGCCCTACCTCCTTAACGGAAGGCACAGGCTGGCACCAGAGCCAGCGGGTGCTATCTGGGATCAAGGGCATGAGAGTGACTGGAGACGCCCCTCAGGGCGAGGGATCTTACTCCTGCAGCAGACCAAGGAAACTCTGCTGCACCAGCCCTTGAGAAGCGGGACCGGGGGCACTCCTCAGCTGCGCCGGCCTGAAAAGCCATCAAGAGTAGCCACACACAGGTCGTATTTTCAGGCAGCTGGTGAGGCAAGCCGTCACTCGGACGGGGCAGCCGGACCACAGAAGCGCTGGGGCTGCAGGGGAGGAGGGAGGAAACAAACAGGTGGCCGCAGCAGGCAGGCAAAGCCAAGACGGAGCTCACCAAGGACTTGTGGGTTGAAAATGGAGAAGGAGAAGAACTGAAACGAGGATATTCAGGGACTGCACACAAGAACCAGCTATGTTCACAAAATCACAAAGGAGCTGTGTTGGGATAATTATGTTCTGGAAGGTTGAGTCTTATTTAGCATGCGTTAGCTTTGGGAAGGTAGAACAAAGCCTCAGAACTGCATCTCCTGAAGGAAGCCTTCCGCAACCTGGTTCTTTCCAGATGCATTGGCCTGCATCTCCCATCAGCTCCAGCAAGCCTGGCCAATGGCCAGGCCCAGGAATTGTATTCCAAAGCATCTGGGAGGCACCAGATTGGGGAAGGCTGTCCTAAGGCCCAGGAAGGAGAGACAGGCATTGTCCCAGTCGTCCTACACAAACAGAAGTCGACCAAAGTAATCCAAACCACCCTGTGCTCACAACAAGAGAGCGCAAGGGCAAGCAAAGTGCTATATTCCCACCCCCGTGTACCCACAGGGCCCCAACCAATTCACACGGGCCGAGTCAAACCTTGCCACCACACCACCCCAGCACTTTTCAAAACTCTCGCCAGGACTGACAAAAGAGAGAAATATGGAAGAGGTCCAGAATCTCCCCCAAAATGATGCTGCCGATCGGGACTAGGATAACGAGTGGGGCTGGCTCCCCAGTGAAGGGAGGGTTCAGTTCCTGAAGTCAAGCCTAGCCCGAGGACGCCCCAGGGCATCCTCCAGCCCACATCTTTGGCAGAGTTGTGCTTCCTAGTCAGCCAGCTTGACAACAAAAGCAAGGGCCTGCCCCACTCAGGCATTTCCTTGTGCTGTGCCAGCCCAGGGCTGCACCTTCCAGCCTCAACTCATTCACCTTTATCAGCTCCCAGGTGAGGCAGCATCCCGTGACCTGCTTACGTGCTGCCACAAACGTGGAAGATGTTTAGCAGGAAGGATTCCCGTCCGCTCGGCTCCGCCCGCTTGCTGGAACCCAGCCAATGAGGGAAGGACAGGGAGGAGCCCCGAGAGGGAAGAAGCTGTGTCGCATCTTTTTCTCAGCCCTCTGTGTGGGGATTAAGTTGCCCCGGCAACGGAGGCCAGATTATTTTTAAACTCACGTGTGTCTGTGGCGATGCAGGGTTTTTGTTGCGGGCTTGCCATTTAACCCTGGCCAAGCAGCCCAGCCTCCTCGGCGGCATAGGGCGGGAGAGAAGGGCCTGCGACAGCTCATGGCTATGGTCTCCTTAGGCGTGCGCAAAAAGCACCCCCCCGTGCCCCCACAAAAAAACAAAAAACAAACCTTGACTGCACCTCTTCCTGCTGCAGTCAGGGTTGCTGAGAAGTGGGGATTTCCACTATAGAATGGATACTAGCCTGGTTCCCTCCAGATGTGTTGGACTACAACTCCCAACATGCCCCAGCCATAGCACTGAGGAGAGTTGATGTACATTAAAAAAAAAAAAAAAAAAAAAGGATTTGGAAGCAAAGAAAGAGGAGCATGACTGAGGTGGTCATGAGATGCAGGTTACAAACAGGTTTCATAACTTTCCCCGAAAACCTGGACAATTCTAGACATGCATTTATTTCCAGACACAGCTGGAATGGCAGAAAGTCGCAGTTACTCTCCTCGGGGGGGGGTGTGTTGTGTTCACGAAGCCATTTTGCCCAGTGGGAGGGGGCACCCTGGACTCACCGCTTCACACGAGGCTGACACCCAGGAGCCCAAGAAAGGCGGGGTATAAATATAATAAATAAATAAATTCCACTTGGGACAACGACCTCACCCCATTTTAAGGGGAAACTACGCCAGAAAGCCCCGTCCCCTAGATCCATCCGGCTCTTCCCCATTTGAGCATCCTAGTCAGTGGGAAGCAGCTTTTTCTTTGAGGGAGAACTTACAGGAAGCCAGAGGGAAGATACTAGAAAGGCACTCCCCTTGAACCTGGGGTGGGGAGAAAGAACAAGAATCTTCCTTTCCCCAAGAGAACGTAGACCATCCTTACCCAGTTTGGTGCCCTCCAGAAGTTTTGGATTTCAACCCCCATCAGCCCCAGCCAGCATGACTAATCACCAGGGGTCTTGGGAGTTTCGTCCAGAACATCCAGAGGGCACCAGGTTGGGGGGGGGGGAAGCTGGCGTACACCAGGAGCGGGCAATGTGGGGCCCTCCAGATGTTGCTGGACTACAACTCCCATCAGTCCCAGCCAGCATAGCCAATGGTGAGGGATAACATGAGTTGCAGTCCAACATCTGGAGGGCCACACGTTCCTCCCACCCTCTGTGTAGACCAGTGTTCTCCAAGCTTGGGTCCCCAGATGTTTTTGGCCTACAACTCCCAGCATGCCCCAGCCAGCTATGCTGGGAGTTGTAGGCCAAAAACATCTGGGGACCCAAGCTTGGAGAACACTGGTATAGACCTTTGCACTGCATCTCCAGGAGTGGCCACAGCCGAGTACTTCTCGCAACTAGTCTGCTGAGCTCAGGGACCCGCACACTACAACTGCCATCCTCTGGCTCTAGCCTACCATCCAAGCACCACTCTCCTCTTGCAGCAACCGGCATCTGCTTGAACCACAACAGTATTGGGGTCCTTAGAAGTCAGGGAGATTGGCGGCGGGGGGGGGGGGGGAACACGACACAACTTCATGGCAGCTTTGGAACAGCCTCGCCCGGCACAAAGTGGCCTCACGCAAGGCCCTTTTTGACTTCACTCCCAACTCGGAACACCCCTTCTCCTCCCCCCCCCCCGGGCACCTGAAGCTTGGAGTGTTCTTCCAGCAGCCTGTCGTACTCCTTGGTCAGCCCTTCAGCCTGTTTGCGCATAGCCAGTTCCTCGTTTTTGGCCTTCTCCAAGACTGCGTGGGAAGAAGGAAGAAAAGCACACATTAGAACCATCGCCACGCCCTCAACCCACCCAACAACCCTAGTCTCTTGCTTGGGGGGGGGGGTGATGTGTGTGCATGTCAGTGGATCTCTGAACGGGGAGGTCATTCCAGATTAACCAGGGGGTGTCTGCATCAGATCAGAGCTTCTCCTCTCCTCCTTCAGGATTAAAAAAAACGGCAGCCTTTCCAATCTGAGGAGGAGCTGTGGACGTCCACAAATTACCTCCTGCAAGTAGAGGTCTCAGGTGAGCGGTCATTGCCCAGGCCACAAAGCTCATGCACCATCAATGGCCTGAGAGGACTGTTGAGGCAGCCCCTCCCCCACCTTCCTTGGGGCTACTTAAGACCTGCGTGCCTTGCGGGAAGAAGGCAGAAGAGGAGACGCCCAGGCTGGGAAGCTCACGCCATCAGCTCCTGTAGAGACTTTCTGAGAGAACAATATTCTGGTGTTTTTGGGTAACATTTGCTTGTTTCAGTGTTTAAAAATTATAAACTGCCTTAAGACGCCTTGGCAGAAAGGAAGTATAGAAATGTACAGTATTAAATAAATAAAATTCCCAACTGGAATTGATCTGGCAGTCACTGTATTAGGCACCAGTTCCATATCAGATAAGGATGCCATAACCCCAGCCACTCATTTTTGTCTCGGGGTGCAGAGCTGAGATCACTTCAGAGGGCTAGAGGGCTTTTTCCCTGGCAACCTGCCACTGCAATATCCCTTTCCTGGGGTTTGGGCTGACCCAGTGGTAGCTTGGGAGTTAAAATGACCACCCAAGGATCTAGATAGCTCTTCAGTGCAAGTCAGAAATAATCAAGTAGAACGTACGTTTCTGAAGGGAATGGGAGATCATCATTGACCTGGTTCTCATGATCAAAATAAGCCATATGGGGTGCGATTTCCATAATCAACCGCCGGGGCGCAGCTTGTTGCCTCGTCCCATGGGCTACTGTTGTAGGGCAGTGTTCTCCAACCTTGGGTCCCCAGATGTTTTTGGCCTACAACTCCCAGCAAGCCCCAACCAGCATAGCTGGCTGGGGCATGCTGGGAGTTGTAGGCCAAAAATATCTGGGGACCCAAGGTTGGAGAACACTGTTGTAGGGGAAAACAACCCTCCAAGCCATGCTGCCTTGGTTTGGACGGCAGGACAAGCCGCGCCTGGGTGGTGATTATGGAAATAGCGCATGACATGCACCACCATTTACGGTAAGTAAGCCACGGTGGCTAACTTTGATCGTGCAAACCAGGTCATTACTTGAACCATTTTGTTGTGCTCACTCTTGGGTTATTTAATGGATCCCCCCCCCCCCTTCTCCCTTTTCTTTGCATGCTTGGATCTGGTGGAAAAGAGAAAGTAATTCACAGTAATGACCATAAATATGGTATCAAGGGACTCTGTTCTAACAGAGAAAACCTGTGTGGTGGATAGAGGATTGGTCTCGACTCAAGGAGCGGCCCCAATGCTTCTCTCTCAGTCTAACGTACGTCACAAAGTGGCTTGAGGATACAGTAAGAAAATACATGGACGATCTCATTTTAAGTTTCTTGCAGGGAGGGTGTGAGGGGGGAAATCCAATGCATTCTGGATCGACAGTGTACAGGTTTGCAATCTTGCATTGTGTGGCAGGAGACAGAGGAGTCCTCCCAAGCCCCTAAACATTCCACAATTCTTCTTTCAACAGTGGCACCCCTGGGATGTTTGGAGAATCTAATGGCAGCAACTCATTTGGATTTTACGAGGGAGGTAGACTATGAGCAGGGAACTCCAAGTCCTAGAGCAGTTGGCACGCTTCCCATGACAGCATTAGCGTTACCAGAAGAGCCGAAACCCCATTACTGGTTATTGTCGGAAGTTGGCTTGGAAGGGAGACACAAGAAGACTACAACCCCTACCCTGATCCCTTGCTGGACAGGAGGCAGAAATGCCAACCCACAACTATCACCTCTAGATCTACACACCTCTTTGCCTTACATTCATGCCAGGGACTTGGGGGAGGAAAAAGACCGTGTCATCTGAGCAGGAAAGGTACATATGCCCACATGTGGTGGAGCTGTAAAAATGTTCTGGAACTTTGGCAGAAAGTGTTTGCAGAAATATCAGAAATAATTAGAATGGAATTAGAAGTCTGCCCCAAATTAGCATTGTTAACAATTACAGAAAAGTTAGTTTGTTTAAAAAATACAAAAGAATTGATTGTGAATTTGTTAACAGCAGCTAAATTAATGATAGCTAGGAAATGGAAGGTTCAACATGTCTTTTCAATTACTAAATGGTATAAAGAGGTATGGGATATCGCGCTAAATGATAAATTAACTTGTAATATTAAGTGTCAAAAAGGACAATTGGAGAAAGACACTTTTGTGAACATTTGGGGTAAATTTTTGGATTATGTGTTGGTGAAGGGGAACGAACCTTGTCAAGATTTGTTACTTTTTTGGAATATAGAATAGTATCTAATATATATATATATATATATATATATATATATATATAACTTGATCCCAAGAAGGTGGGGGGGTGTGCACGTTTATGTTGTATTTTTGTTGTATTCATTAATAGTTGTAAGATTGGGAAAAATTTAATAAAACATATTAAAAAGGGGGGGGGGGAAGAAATGCCAATCCACAACCATCACCTCTAGATCTACACACCTCTTTGCCTTACATTCGCGCCAGGGACTTGGGGGAGGAAAAAGACCGTGTCATCTGAGCAGGAAAATTGAATCAGGGACTTCCTAAGCTTACAGCCTGCCTGCCAAGCCCATATGCCACACCAGCTCTCCTTTAGGATGGCCTGCTTTGGGGCGGCAGCAGGACAAGACGGGACTCTTGGAGCCTTGAATCCACGGTTAAAACGCCAATCACGCAGCCTCTTGTGTCGCAGTGCCAAGAGTGAATTACGATCAGCTGTCCTACAAGCGTGGGTTTCTCTGTGAATTCTCTGTCTCTGAGAACTTTGAGGAAAATGCAGCAGGTACAACACAGGAAAATGCTCAGCTATCTACCCTCAGGCTGAGAACTGCCTGTTCGCTTGCAAAGAAATGGAGCCCCTCCAATCTACAGGAATGGCCCTGCCAAGTTTAGCAGCTTTTCTGCCTCTTAACAGTTAGCACCAGTTGAGTGCTAGGCACTGGAAAGAAGGCACAACACGTAGTGCCCTGACCTCCCCCTTACAATGGCTATAAAAAGGGCCTGCTGGAAGAGGAGACATACCCGTTTACCCAGGCATGCACGAACAGCTGTTCCGTTGCACTCCACCCCTCCAGTCCCAAAAATAAGGCAAGAACCATATCAAACTTGAAGATACCTTGACCACTGTGTGCGCGCAGGCATGCGTCTCTCTAGAGTGCCGCCCAAGGCGTGATCCAGTACTGGCCTGCCTGGCCACTGTGCCATTTGATCTGGTGGGATTGCGGTGGGTGGAGTAGAAGACCACGCTGACATGTTTGTTACACAAGCCCACTCAGTACCGAGAAGGTCAGGAGGGCCGTCGCCACCCAGGACTTCTCAGCTGCAGGATTCCTCTAGGGCTGATGTCAACCCCTCTGACTGGCTAGCTCTGGAAACAAGATCCAGCAAAGCTGTTCAGACTGGTTGATACTGCAATTGAGAACAGCAGCAGTCCAAGGTTTTGTGTTTTTTTTAAACACACACAGGAAGAGAGAGACTTCCACTAGGCCACTGCAAGGGTCAAGATCCATCTGCCTGCCCAATTCCCTGAACCAGTGGTGGTGATGATGGTCAGGATTATTACTTACAGCTGTCCTGTCCATTGCAATGAATCTAAAAGTTTTCTGCCCACTGCAGCCCCCAGTCAAAGCAAATGGGTCATCCAACACACTCGAGAGAAGACCTGCAATCCACGCCCCGTTTATTTATTAATTCGATCCATACCCTGCCTTTCTACCAAGAAAAATGGCACTCAAGGTGGCTTGTGCTCATAAATAAAACTGGATTAACTCAATAATAAAACAAATGCATTAAAACACAATTAGAAATACACTAACAAAACTAAAAAAAACATCCAACCCAACAGACCCGTATTTATTTTAGTGCTTAGTGGCAGCAAGAATTCCAGCTAACTACTTGTGGTAAGCTACTCATTTACAAGTGGCCACTGCAAGACACTGAAACAGTGATGCCTATCACAAGCAGAACTCTCAGACCCCACCTGCCCCCGGTCTCTTTTACGTTCAAGTGCTTGTGCTGTCTTACTCCCCATTGCAGACAGCTTAATGGATCAACCAACAGGTAGCCCAAGGTCCATGGGAGTGTCCTGGCGAATTATGTATGTGGCCGTGATGCAGAGTAACATACGCAGAAGTCCCCACCGCTGAAAAAGGTCCCTGCCCTTGAACAGCTTACAATCTAATTTTGACAGTGGGGGAGATAAAAGGGAGGGGAGGGGAGGGTAATGGGGGTGAACCAGGACCTAGCCCAGGGGTGGGGCAACCTTTAACCATAGGGCCAATTTTATGCGGCCCTCGGAATACTTTCAAAAGCCCTCTGCGTGAGATCCATTCAGACCTCTGGTAAGAGGAATCTGTCCCTTGGCCCCCCGAGCAGCAAGGAAGAGGGAGAGAGAGAGAGAGAGAGGGTGGCAGGAAAATAAGAGAGAGAGAGAAAAGGGCAACCCATCGACTTCCGGCTCTGCTCCTGCCCATCGCTGGCCTTGGCTCCAGCTGCCGCCGCCACCACCACCACGTGACAGATGGTGATCAACGAGGGAATGCTGCCCTCGGCAGAAGAGAGGTTGCCCACCACTGATCTAGGCTAAGATCCAAACAGCATCACTTCCCACTAGATCACTGTGCTCTTGCACACCTTCCATTTGCTTCAATGGGGCTCATGCCGGAGAACTTCCCCCTCGACTGCGCTCCATGCTCAGATCGGCATCCCCCACTCTGCTGCCTGAGACGACCGCCTCACAGCAGGGCTGCCTTTGGGAGGGCCGGGGTCAAGGGCAGGCATGGACGGGCACCCGACAAGGGCCCACACCTCAGCAGGGTCCCACCGACGAGAGCGCCCTGGACTTGCTCCTCCTGTTCACCATTGCAACCTGCTTGTTCACCTGCCTCTCGCTCTGGCCCAGACAACGGTGTGGTGGTGAGGAGGAGGAGATGCCGCTGCCGACTTGCCTGCTGGCTCTCAGCCAGTCAAGCAAGCAAGCAAGCGGGAGCAGTGAAGAGGAAGGGGAGCAGCAGCAAGACAATGGCGGCAAGAGGGGAGGCCCACTGAAGGAGCGGGCCCCATTGAGGGTGTCTTGCTCAAGGACCCTCAAAAATCTGGAGCCGGCACCGGCCTCTGGGATCAAGGCGAGCAAACCAAGTGACACCACCGTAAGCAGCATTTCGAGGCCAAGAAGCACAGAACAATATTGCTTCAGGAACTGGGTTGGGCAAGGGCTTCCAAAACATTTCGAGTCTGCCCTACCGCACGCGCTCTCAATGATCTTGACAACCATAAACAGCCAGAAGAGACGGGTTCCCAAGAAGCATGCCCATCATCAGGGCCCTCTTCAATAAGCCAGCTGATTAATTCCAAAGTCAGGAAGCGTTTTGCAGGGCCAGGGAAGCACCAGCCTTGTGACCAGAGAGAAGCCAAAGTGTTTACAAACAAATGCTTCGGGGTCGGTCCGTCTATTCCCAAATCTCGATGCCAAGTGAATTATTTTAAGCAGAGAGGAGGGGATGGGGCATTTGGAGATAGCACACGAGGGAAGCACATGGGCGTACAGCTCGAGGGATACAAATAGATACTGTATCACCCGTTCGCTGGCTCCCAGCCCTGACGAGCCAGCTGTGCACAATTTGGGGAGGGGGAGAAGCAGCTCAAGCGGCCTGCTCCCTCCCCCTGCAGGGTTGCGGGGAAATGGGTGTCTGCCATACGAGCAGAACCATTTCACAGGCAGGGGCGAGCGGGTGCTCCGCATTAAGCCACCAAGGGGAGGGACACACAGCCTCCTCCATCAGTTTCTCACCTCTCTTGGTGGAGGCCAATTCATCCTTTAGCTGCTTGACTTCAGCCTGCAGGGCTTTGTTCTCTTCCTCAGCCCCGGCCCCTTTGGTGTCCAGATCTGCTACTTCCACTCCTGCTGCCTTCAGCTCCTGAATGTTGAGGGAGGGGAGAAGAGATACGGGATGAATGGGGGGAAATAAGAGGGGGTGGGGGTGGAGTTCTAACCCTCTGGGGCAGGGAACATGTGGCCCTGCAGGTGTTGGTGGACTGCAACTCCCATCAGCCCCAGCCAGCATCACCAGGGTGAGGGCTGGTGGGAGCTGCAGTCCAGCAACACCAGGAAGGCTGCATATTCCCCAGCCCTGCTCTAGGATCAGTTTCTCAAAACTAGACACATTCCGGTCTTTTCTGGGCCAGTTAGTCAGGGCTCCTCGGTCCCGCATTTGTAGAAGGAACCAGACTCCAGGGGAGCCCCATCTCATTAGAACCAGGGATCGGGCAACTTCAGGAGGTCAGGAGGACATTTTTGCCCACAGGACCTCCCAGCCCGCATGCCAGAAGCTGCCAGGTGACCCCAAAATGAATTGGGGGGGGGGAGATTTTTTTAAAAGGAAAAAAATGGCATCTGTAGCACTAGAGTTCCAAAAAGGTCAAATTTACCTTGTCTGCAAACAAAATTTGACCCCTTTTAGGTCTCTGCAGTGGTTACAGAGCCCTAAAAGAGTCAAATTTAGGTTGCGAACAAGCTAAATTTGACATTTTGGGTGCTCCATAGAGCTATGGATGCCATTCCCCCCCCAAAAAAAATTCCCCCAGGGTGTGGGGGGGAGTGGGGCCCCACTCCTGCTCTAGATAGCCTGACACACACATGGCTTACAACCCACTGGGCTGTACGTAATAGCAACTTGGCCTCTCTCCTGCCCTTTTCTCCCAATCCACTCTGCACAACCTCAGTGCCAATCCATCTCTGGGCACAGTGGAGAGAGCCCGAGAGGCTGCAGGTAGACAAGACAAATCACTACAGTAGACGGCCCAGGAAAGAGTTCTGGGAAGCTATAAGTAGATTTCGATTTTTAAAAATCAAGTCAGGTTAAAATTAAGTCAGCGCACGGCTAGATTCTAGGGCAGTGTTCTCCATCCGTGGGTCCCCAGATGTTTTTGGCCTACAACTCCCAGCATGCCCCAGCCAGCTAAGCTGGGGACATCTGGGGACCAAGGTTGGAGAACACTGTTCTAGGGGTTGGCTTTTGTCCTCCCTCTCCAAAAGGGAGAGGACAAACAGGGAGTAGAAAGGGGAGGGGGGGGGGAGGAAGCCTTAAATTATTATGACAAATTAGCTTGACCTGGATTCCTGCATTGAGCAGAGGGGTTGGACTCGATGACCTTGTAGGCCCCTTCCAACTCTACAAGTTTTCTATGATTCTATGAAGCGATGGTTGGACTTTACAGCAAGTCACTTGGGGGAAGGCACCCTTAAGGGGCCGTCCTGATTTAGAGGCTGAGCAAAGCTCACTTCAAATAAGCACGTCTGTTTTCAAAGCACTTTGTGTACATTCGCTCGTGCTACTACCTCAAAAGGATAGGTCAATACGCCACTCAGGGTCACGTTACCCCAATCATGCTTGCCATGGCAAAAGATGCCGCCACTGTCTGGCAAGCGTGACAAGCCTTAGGATTCCCTTTCAACCTCCGACCTGGAAAAGAGGCAAGGATCGTCCCAGAGCTGTGCTAGGCTTCTGAAGAGCGGTACAGCTACAGGGGTGCGGCCTGACCCCACTCCAAGCTTGGAGCAGGGGACTATCCGTGACTGGGTGCTTAGGAGGTGCAAGGCAACATCCAGGACTACTGAAGCTGCCCAAAGTTCACAGACACAGGTAATGCTCATATGGGATGTTCCAAAGCCGAGAGACTTGCTCAAGACCAGGGAAGGAGCTCATGGAGGAGGCAAGATTTAAACAGAGGACTTGCTACAGGAGGACTCTGGAAAGATGTTTTTATGTAACGAAAGTTCTCCCCTGTCCCAGGCGCTCATCATCTAAGCCAGACGCCCCCAACCTGCTGCCCTACTCCAGATATTTCATTTCATTTATTTATTTATTACATTTCTGTGCCGCTCAATAGTTGGACCACCTTTTTTCAACATCTCCAGTGTTCCTGACCATTGGGCATGGTGGCTGGGGCTGATGGGAGCTGAAGTCCAAAATGTCTGGAGGGTGGGCACCAGGTTGGGGAAGGCTGCTCTAAAGGCCGCCTTCTTTACACACACACACACACACACACACACACACACACACCCTTTCCCCGCGTACAATAAGCCAAGATACAACCGGGAACTACCCTGTAGCTCCCCCAATGTTTCTCATTCACAAAAATCCAAACCCACTTTGAGCTACATAGCCCTAAAGGAAATGACCCCATAACCCATCTCTCCCCCTAACCGGTAGGTATGCCAGCCCACCTACTCCTGGGGTTGCCGACTGTGGACTTCACATAAAGATGGATATTGCTCCTACGCAGCGTTAAATGAGCAGGGTAAGACCAGAAGAAAAGTGGAGGGGTGTTGGGTATGGAAAGAGGTTTACCTTTAAGAAGAGGGAAGCGGCTAGTGCAGAGATTGGGATGGGACAAGGGCAGGCAGGAGGTGAGATTGGTTAAATCTCATCCTCGAACTGAGCCTGTATTTGGAAAGTGGTGGGAGTGTTCTGATCGTCGTTCATCTTCTATAAGCAAGGGCCATGACCAAAAATACTGGCATGATCAGCACAGAAGCGACAGTCCAACATTAGTGTTGCTATGTATAGAAAAATGTTATGCAAGGCATTCATAAGGAGGTTTTTGTTCTCCCACCGGCAGGCAAAGACGCTTTTATTCAAGCAGGCCTTTGGCATATAAACTAGTCTGATGCTGAAAGGGGTTTTAATTGGTTGGGTGCGGCTTATTTCTTTTATTATTCTGCATTTAATTGCATTTAATGTAATCTGGGTGACCAGCCAGATGGGCGATTTAATAATTTAATAAATAAATTTGTTTTTATGTTGCATTTTAATTTGGATTTTGCTTTTAATCTGTATTTTATTGCTAAATGCCTTGAACACCATTTTTTAGCAGAAAGGCGGGACATTAATTAATTAATTAATTAATTGGAGAGGTTCACAAGCCTGGGGGGGGGCATGTCATACCAGTGACTGTGCTAATGTCCTCCCCCCACCGCCATCTCTGGGAATCTTATTTTTCTTCCCCCACGAACGATTTGCATCGTTTCCACAGTTGTGCAACAACGGCTCCATTACCACTACCTCACCACCCTGAGGGTCCATGAAAAAAAAGCTTCCTTTCCCCAGGTGTTGCAACAAGCATGGATTTGTCCAACCGCTTTCAAGAAGAGTCGTGCTGGGATCAGCCCAAAGGCCTATCTAGTCCAGCGTTCCGTTCGCACAGTGGGCGGCCAACCAAGATGCCTCTTGGGAAACCCACAAGCAGGATATGAGCACAACTGCATCCTCACACTCCTATGCCCTGGCATACTGCCTCTGACACCGGGGGATAGAATGTAGCCATCGGGACTAGTAGCCATTGATAACCTTCTCCGCCATGAATCTGTCTCATCCCCTTTTAAAGCCCGCCCAGTTGACGGCCATCACACCATCTTGTGATAGCAAATCCCAGCTTCGTTGTGCGCTGTGTGGAGCAGCTGCCCTGTCAAGTAACTTTAACAAACACTTGTGTTACTAGCTTGGCATCAGCCACAAGGCATTATTCCAGCCCTCCAAGTTAAGTCCATAAAAGTTACTGGCCCTCAAAGTCCTTTTACTAGCCTGCCTATAAACGTATACCCAAGAAATGTGTGACCCCAAAACAACACACACACACACACACACACACAGCACCTTTTGTTAAACTTTCCTGCCTGGTTACCTAGATGAGATTTAGCCTCCACACACCAGTGGCTATTTATAAGCCTGCATTATTCAAGCGGGAGCAATTTGCGGGAGTTCTACCAGTTCTCAATGTTTTCAAAGTACACAATTCCCACCAATCGAGCCGGCCTCAAGAACCCAGGGGCATCGTTTTCAGGCAAGCCTCTGCTTTGGCACCTCCTGCCCCTCGTTATACACCCCTCCCAAGGCATTAAGCAATGCCTCAACAGAGCCAGCATTCAGAAGGTAACGTACACAACAGCCTCTAGGCAAGCTCTCGCTGAACAAACAAATGAGAGGGGGGGGAAAAACCCCATACAAACTGGTTCAAGAGTCACAATCATTACAGAAGCGAACTACGAGTATACATATGTTCCAGAACAGCCTTCTACAACCTGGCGCCCTCCAGATGTGTTGGACTACAACCCCCCATAATCCCTAGCACTCTGGCTGGGGATTATAGGAGCTGTAGTCCAACACATCTGGAGGGTGCCAGGATGGGGAAAGGCGGTTTCAGAACATCGTCAGATCTAGTCTTCGGAGGATCAGAGATCAAAGGGAGAAAGGGGGGGGGGAATCAATTTTTTTCGTGCAAAAAGGTTTCCAAAGAATGCATGATGATGAGATGGCCTTGCAAGAGAGAAGCTGCCAGAATGAATATAAAGTGGAGCTTTAAACCAGAGCTGACCCCGCGGCAAGGCCTAGAACGTAGGTTACAGTGCTTGTTGTGTTGCCTCAGCTCCATGCTCCAGTCTACCGCACAGGCCGAGAACAAGGATGTGCAACCCAGGCTGCGCGCAGGCCCCGCCGAGTCACTAACTTTTGCCACTCGCATGAGGCCTACTCCTGGCCCTGGGAAGGGCTGGCTTGTGAGCTCCAGGCCGGCCCCTTCTCATCACTGCCCAGGCATTAAGCAGAAGGCAGCATCGGCCACAGTGAGCAACAGAGTCACAGGACAGGAAGAGACCAGAATGACATCAGGGCAGAGGGCTCAGTCAGACCCAAGGAAGGATCCTCCACCCATCAGCCAGCCACATCCCACGAAACATGGTCTGGATTGTGGAGCAGTTCAGTGCAGGCGGAAAGGAGGGAGTGAAACAAAGAAGGCACCTGCAGAGCAAATGGCTCCAGGTGACCCCAGTCACACAATTAATGGGAAACTATTGTAGGCTAGTCACTCTACATATAAAATGTAATAATTTCCCCTACCTATGCACCCAACATAATCCACCAGCAAGAGCTGGTGGATTATGTTGGGTGCATAGGTAGGGGAAATTATCAGCTGACAGATGATGGGGGTGTTGCTGGTGGATGATGGGATGCCACCAGCAACATCCCCCCCCCCAAGCAGTAGCATCCCATCATCAGCACCATCCAGCAGTAGCACCCTCATCATCCACCAGAAACACCCTCCATGTGGTAATAGCACCCCTCATCATCCATCAGCAGGATTTGCTGGTGGATGATGGGGGTGCTACTGCTGGGGGGAGGGTGTTGCTGGTGGATGATGAGGGTGCTACTCAGGCCTGTCTTTAATGTGGGGCAAAAGGGGCAGCTGCAACAGCTGGAGGCACCCTGATTGGGAAACAGAGCACTTCCCCCTACCCTGGGGCTCTTTAGCTGTTGCACAACTACAACTCCCAGCATGCCCAGGTAGCCAAAGGCCTACCTGCCTCCTCGCCTGCTTGTGCTCTCCGCGGCGAGCCGGCCGCGCTGGACCCCGCGCTATGTTTTTGGCGGGGGGGGGGAACTTTGGCGTGTGCAGGAGCCCTCCTCTCTTCTGCCGCTCACCCGCTCGCGTCCCTGCTGCCCAGGGGGGGTGCTGCCGCCGCGCCAAAGTTCCCCCGCCCCGCCAAAGTTCCCCTGCCAAAATCATGGTGTGGGGGTCCAGCGCGCCGAAGCAGCTGGATGTGACGCGGCGGCGGCTTCAGCGGCTCCGGCATTGACTCCAGCGGCGGCGGCAGCTAGAGCGGCGCGGAGAACGCTCCGCGCCGCTCAGAAGAGCGAAATCGGGCTGCCCCCGCCAACAGAATCAGGCCATATGTGAGGCAGCGGCAAAGTTTTTTGCGGAGCAGGCAGCCTTGTCCTGCTCTCCTCTCTTCCGCTGCCTGCCTGCTCGAGTCTCTGCTTCCGGGGGGGGGGGGTGCCGCTGCCACTGCCGCTGCCAAGTTTTTTTCCCTGCAGGAGCCCTCTCCTGTCTCTACCGTTGAACCTTGGGCATCACCAGCGCAGTTTCCCCTTTTTGGGGGGAAAAAGTGGTCTACGAAAATCCCCCAGCATCCAGACGGGCAGAGCAGAAGGTTGAAAGAGCAGGGCGGCCCGGGTTGCAGACCCTGCTAGGACAGTGTTCTCCAACCTTGGGTCCCCAGATGTTTTTGGCCTACAACTCCCAGCATGCCCCAGCCAGCGTAGCTGGGAGTTGTAGGCCAAAAACATCTGGGGACCCAGGGTCAGAGAACACTGCTCTAGGACTATCCTATCTGCACAGGCTAGGGATGGGGAAGAGGAGTGAGAAGAGAGCAAGAAGATGGACTTCCTTTCTAATCTGGAATGCCATTTCAATCCTGCAATGAGAGACCCACCCAGCAAGCCTCAAAGAACAGGGACTTTTACTTTCGGGCATGTGTGCTGAAAGTCCCTTCCACCTCCTCCTCCTCTTCTCACCTCCAGCTGGACCCATCTGCCATGCTCCAGGGAAAGGGGAGAAGAGAGATGCCCATCAGGGAATAGCTCTTCGACAGCCCCCATAAGGAACCTAGGCACTGTCAGAGGGGCAAGTGATAAGCACCACCCATGAACAATTCCTGCACGTTTATCTTGGCATCATGTTTATGGCTACAGTTTGGAGAGATATCAGAGCTTATGTTCAACCCCTCCGCCATTCAGAGGGTCAAGGCTAACCTCTGCTAATATGCTCTTTTAATTAACTCAACTCCATAAAAATTCTTGCCGTGTCCGAGACCTTGCCCTTGCGGCAACCACAGCGGTGGCTCTTGGCTGCCCCCGTAAGGTTGAGCCACACAGGCTTTTCAAACAGACTGGCGACTCAAAGGCAGTTCTGGGTACAAGCAAGCCTGAAGTCTCCCTGCCACCACCATAAACAACATCCCCTATTCTGTAAATTCTGGGAATTACAAGCCTCATTCCATTGGGTTGTTGTTGTTTTAATTTTAGGAATTTCCATGCTCAAGGGGGGATTCTTTTGGTTGTGGAAGAAAGTAAGCAGGGCTGGTACCCTTGAGAAAAACTGGAGGCAGAAACACATAAATGGAAGAAAATAAAAATAAAAGGCATTTGGAGAAACTGGAAGCTGCGCTCAGATCTCAAGAGACTTAACCTAACAACCTTCTGTTTTGCCCATCACGAGGTGGAGACTTTCTCTTTCCTAATAAAAAGGAAGAAACCTGGAATGCCAGGATTCTGTGGAAACGAATGGATTCTGCATTAGAGGCTACAGCTGCGGTGGATTCCCAGAAAATCAACACACTTGGGAAGGGCAATGTAATTTATTGGATGAGCCCGTGTGTTTCACAGATGTACTGTCCACGTGAAGGAAGAATTGGGTGTCCCATTCCGAATTCTGAGAATCTCAGCACAACCCTGTGCAGCGTAACCCTCTGGTGGAATGTCTGAGCTCAACCCCAACCCCTGCTAGAGGTTGGGTCTCTCATCCAAGTAATAACCAGGCCTGACCCTGCTTAGCTTTCCATGCTCAGACAAGCTGAGCCAGTGTGAGCCACAGGCCTGTTCATGTGTACAGTTCTTTATACACATAGACCAGGGTCAATATGTTGAGCTAGGCACTGCCAGGAGAAACAGTACTGAGTTACATAGCAGTCCACCCGCAGGACTGCCACAACAACAGAACACATGACCGCGGCAGAATTCTGCATTCTGAGGATCAGTTTGCATTTGTAGCCCTTCACACTGCAAGTTATTATTTTTTTAAAATAACTCGGTAGTAATCAGCAAGGGGGCTCAAAGATTTCCAAGAGGTAAGGCTGCAGAGTCCTGTGTGACGCCTTGCTCCTTCCCTACCCTGTTCCCTCCACTGGATCCTTCTAGTGTTGTGGAAACAAAGAGTTGCCCAAATGACTCGCCCTGGCGGCCAGTTGACTTTCTGCACTCAGTGGAGGGAGACGAGCAGAGAGCACACACCTGGAGCAGAAACAAGAGGGGAGGGACCCCAGCTCAGCGAAAGGCACATGCTTTGCATGCAGAAGGTCCAAGGTTCAATCCTGAGAATCTCTAGTTAGAAGGATCCCAGGTAGCAGGTGAGTGGGAAAGCTTCCACGTGAGACCCTGGAAGAGCTGCTGCCAGTCAAAGTAGACAAAAACGGGATAGATCAGGGGTGGGAAACCTCTTTCAGCCCGAGGGCCAAATTCCATTTTGGAGAGGCTCTCGGGGGCCACATTTTGGTGGTGGGTGGGGCCAAAGGCAAAAGGGGGCGAGGCCAAAATATCCCCCAAACCAGCTTATTTTAGCTTATCGCTCTAACTGCCAGTAACTAAGCCTTGGGAGGGACATGCCAACCTTTTAGAAGGAAGGGAAACAGCAACCCCAAGACAAACTACCAAACGATCATCGGTCGGGGAAAGGGGGTGGGGCTAGGGGAAGTGGGGGTAGCCATCTGAGGAACCCCAAGAGGGCCAGATTTGGCCCCCAGGCTCAACACCCCTGGGCTAGATGGACACTGCCCGGCCTGCTACAAGGCAGCTTCCTACATTCCATGGCCAAGCAGTGTGGATTTTAGTTCAGAAAAATGTGTGCCTTGGCCATCAGATGTTTGGGGGAACGCCGCCTTGAGCCATCTTGGGGTATTCCCCCATATTTAAGTGCCACCAAGTCTCGTGCTAATGCCAGGCTAACGGGAGGAGGGGTTGGAAGGCCAGCTGTTCTGCATGCTTGACATTTGCTAGTACAGCACTCTAGGAGGGTCAGATCACCCACAGAGTATTCCTGGAAGAAAACAAGGCCTTGGTGGGTGATTAACCCATTGGTAAGGTTACGACCGTAAAAGGGGACCTGGCATATACAGTGACAGAAAAGCTCTTAGCCTTATAGGATTACAACGCAAACCAATAAGCACACCCATAAATCAGGTGCCTGAAGTCTTGGGGCAGGATGCACAGAACTGTGCCAGTTACCATCCACGGGGGCCCTGGGCCCTGCATCTCTATTTCCTCAACAGCAGCGGATATCCTGTCCGCTGCATTGAAAGCCACTTTTGAAACCGAGGGGAGCCTCAAAAGTAGTTCGTAGACCTGCTGATCGAACTAAAAAATGTCACTGAGAGGGGTGCGTGTGCAAGCCCTCGGGCTCACCTCAAACCGCTCTTTGGATTCCTGCCTTGAGATCCAGACGCACAAAACTGCACATTCACAGACCACCTGCAGGTTCGTAGGCACAAGACTATCAGGTGCCGAAATTGGCTTGCCAAGAATCTTAGTAGGCATTTGTGGCTTTTAAAAAAGCCACTCTGACACTGGAAAGATAAGTTTCCTCCACAAGTGGACCAAGGATCTCTCTCACCAGCCTCTCCACATTTGAGCAAGCAGTCTATTATAGACAACAACTCCCAGACAGAGATGTGGCCATTTGGACTGCATACATGGGCTCGTATGCTTAATTTATTTTATTTAAAAATGATTCATGATTAGTGAAAGTGGACATTCACTTGTTTTCTATGATTATTAACTCAGGAACTCTTCCCCCTTTCCCTGGCTCCCCTGGGGAACAACTCAATAAAATAGAAATAAATTTAAAAAGCACCTGTTTCTAGTCCTCTTGATATGGACTGTCCAGAACTACACTGCTGGCATGCAATTAAATGATAGTAATACCTTGGATTGCAAGTAAATTGGTTTGAAAGCGTTTTGCAAGACAAGCAAATTTTTAAATATTTATTTAATTTTTTTTTTACTTGATATACAAGCGACGTCTTGCAATACAAGTACTGTAGTACGGCTTAAATTAAAAATCTCTGGACAAAATTTTTTTGGGGGGGATTTCGTTTTGATATACGAGTGTTTTGGATCACAAGCACGTTTCCGGAACGAATTATGCTCTCAATCCAAGGCATGGCTGTAGTTTGTTAGGGGGAATGTTTGTCAGCGCTTCCTCTACTGCATCTTCCCCTATAGTTACTGTAATCCGTTTCCCTTTGCCCGTTATGCTCACCTATTGCTAAGTTGCCATGTCCTTCCCTCCCCTCTGTTACTGGATTCCAGTATCCAAAGAAAGTCTGACAAGGAATAATGTGAGTTACACTAGCTGGACTGCATCTGCGCAAGATGTTTTGGCTCAGAGCACACCACCCCACAACCACACTCCAGCTTGGCCCGTCGCACACATTTGTTCGGGCACAGCGTGCAGTCATTTCCCCTACATTTTCTTCTGTAGCCAGGAAAGAACGGAACAGGGGTGGGAAAACGCCTGGACCTTCAGAAGTTGTTGACTCCCAACTTCCATCAGCCCCAGCCAACATGGCCAATAGCCAGGGATGATGGGTCTTGCAGTCCAACTTCTGCAGGCTTACAGGTCCCCATGCCCCTGGAACAGAATCTTAATTGTAATCCACCCTTATCCAACACTGCTTCAACAGGAATGCCTCTCCACCCAGCGGGTCACATTTCGGGTTTAAGACGCAGGCAGAAACAGGCACGCGGAGAGCCTGAGAAGGCATCAGGTTTTGAGCGTGATAAAGAATCAGCAGTTTGCAGAGAGCCCGAGTGTAGCTCAGTTGGGGGGAAAACAACCCCCATTTGTCACAAAGAATGTGTTTAGATACGCCCGGGTGCAAAGGGCGGTATACCAGGGTTTGCCGTTCAGCCCCATTTACGGGGAACCATTACCCACTGCGCCATCAGTGAGCTCGTTTAAGAAGATGCCCAGACCTCTTTATCGCAGGGGTAAGAGAGACCCTCTAGAAATCCTCGACGGCTCCCAAATCATCAACACCTTCACAAGAGCCCAGCCAAGAGCGCTGCTCTCCCCGCTCGGGCCCAGGCCCTCGATTCCTCAGCACTGTACCTTCTTCAGCTTGTCGTTCTCCTCCATGTATTTCTTGGCAGCATCACTCGCTCCTTCCGCCTGCTTCTTGAAGGCTTCGTTAGAGGCCAGGGTGGTGGCGTGCTGGGAGATTAGGGTGATTAGGCGTCTCAACAGGCTGCAAGGGAATGGCGTATGTCTATTCAGTACATTAGAAGAGACAGTGCTACACAGTGAAATCACCAGCAACTCATGGCTCGCTCCGGAACAACTTAAGATGAGAATAGACAACAATGCCCAATAATCACAACTGTCCAAAATCCAACACATGAACTTCACTGTTACTTACCTTTTGGGGGGGGGGGAGAACTAAACATGTACACATGGAATATTTTTTTGGGGGGGAGATGGGAATTTACGTTCCACGTTTTACATACTGGTACTTTTGTAATATTTTTGAAATGCAAAAATAAAGATTATTTTTAGAAAACAGGCTGCAAGGACAGAGAAGCTGGTTAAAATAGGGGCTCTCAAACTCAGGGTGGATTGATTTAAATCAAGGCAATTTAAGTCACTGATTTAAACCAAGAAAAGTTGATTTAGATGACTGATTTAAATCGAGTTTCCCATTGAAACCTTTTCACACATTGCCTGATCAATGGCACAAATCTGATCACTAAACCATGTTAATTTATAATTAAACCTTGTATTATTGACACTGTTTCGTTCTTACAAGCAGGCTTTGCGTCTCTTTGGCTCACTATATGTATTTTGCAAATGTTCCTTTTTTTACCTATAAATGAAATGAGTTTAAGATATCATCATGCAAGGTCTTCCTTATTATGGCTAGCACCATGACAGTTTGAGGTTAACAGCAGAATCCGAAACATGTCTACTCAGAAATAAGTTCCATTGAGTTCAATGGGTCTTGCTCACAGGCAAGTGATTACAGGATTAAAGCTTAAGTATGGGAATACAGGTAGATACACACCGGACGATTATGTCTAAAAATGAAATGCCCATGACAGATAGGTTGAAGCCAGGTTTGATAGCTAGTGGGCAGACTAGAACGGTTTATTTTCATCAGATGAAAATGAAAGGCCTATATTTGGTAGGTAGAGCGTGAATACACATACTCAGATTTGCGAAATGATCAGATTGGTTCCTCATTTCCACAGGGAAGCCTTCTTTAGCTCAATTTATCTGGTTGATTGCCATTTAGAGGTCAACTCCAACCAAAAGTTAGAGTTCTCAATGGATGCCTGGATTGTGCGCGGGCATGCTCTGAACCACCCCGAAAGGGGAAAAACGCTCGCCTCCTACTTGGAACTAAATTGGTTAAGGCGCAATCCTATGCAAGTTTAGACAGAAAAAAGGCCGACAATTCGCTCAGTTAACAAAGAGCCACAGCAAAGGGCTCTTTTTAAGTCCCACTGAACAAGACTTCTCACCGATGCCCGGGCCCAGATAGAAGAGCATGAGCAGCAGAAGCGTAATGATGTAGAAAGGACTCGGCCAAAGCCTCTGCTCACGTTCCCATCGGGAAGGAGGCAAGAGAGCTTCAGCTATTGGGCAGTATAGAAATGAAAAAATAATTAATAATAATAATTATTATTATTATTATTATTATTTAAAAAAAGAGCCCTTTGCCGAGCCAACGCAGGGATGGTTCCACCGGAGCCAATGCTGCCAGCCCTCCCGTCCTCGCTGACATCAAAACACAGCCCCTGTTCAGAAGTCAGTTTCTGACCAAGGCTCTCCACCTAGATGCCTGCTCAGCTTCTTCCTGAAATGCCAGATTCAAGTCCAGAACCACTGGGGAGCGTCTGCAACAAGGCAGAGGCAGGGTGCAAGCAAGAGCGCCGTCTCGGTCCCCCATCAGCAGCGCTACGCTGGCTTGCCCACCATCCCATGACTACCCTCTTGCCCTGCTCAGGAGCCATGGACCAATACGCCAGCTGGGGCACAGGGATGCATCAGCCGCCATCACACGGGGATGAAGCAGACATCAAGCGAGAAACATTCAGTCGGTTTTGCTACTTCTAGGGTCAGCTATATCTCCCCCACCACCCAAAAAAACTTGAATCCAAGGCAGGATTTTTAGTTACACTCTAGAGCAGTGTTCTCCAACCTTGGGCCCCCAGATGTTTTTGGCCTACAACTCCCAGGATTTGTAGGCTGGGGCATGCTGGGAGTTGTAGGCCAAAAACATCTGGGGACCCAAGGTTGGAGAACACTGCTCTAGAAAAAGGTCCACCTGGTATTTTTTTAAGAAAAGCTTCTCTGAATCAAAACAGAGGGCTCTTCCTTCCCGACAACCCTCTTGTGAGTTGACGTGACTAAGAATCGGGGAAGGGCAAAGCCACCCTGGCTGACCTGCCACAGACGGGAGAGAGGCTTAGCCAAGGACCCCTCGGCTCCCTTAGAAGCTGTTCTGGGGAGGACCAATGTCCATCCTTGCAGAGACACGGAGCAGAGGAGCCCATGGCCTTGAGCCCGAGAGCTGCGCTCGAGATCAGGACATCGAGATCAGAGCATCCCCACCCCTTCAGCCAGACAGAGAAGCCACCACTCGCCTGCCCCTCCCCACCCCAGCTGCACGACAAAGCAGGCGCCCTTTGCAGGCAGCACTGCCCCCAAAGGCTTTGTCAACTCCCTTCATCAGCCCGTCTCAGCCGGCCAAAAGCAGCTGCTAATTAAATCCGAGAGCTGGGCAGGCAACCACCAGAGTGGACATCGGGATCTGCAGTCCGCTCCCAGAGCCAGGAAGGACACAATTCCCTGGTTCAGCCAGGCGGCAAACAGCTGCCTCTGACGCCAGAAGGTGGCAACATGAATGGCAAAGACGATCACCCTTTGGAGGGCGGCGGGGCAGCACTTTATTGTTTGAAATCTCTCACTCCTACTAGGTTTCTCGCTGCCAAATACACGTTTCTAGAAAGATAAGGCAGCAGGGCTCAAGCCTGACTGGAAGACTCATCCTTCTGATCTGACCAGCTCTTACTGGTTCTCTCCCAACAGTGAATGTCCTACAGTTTCCTCCAAGCTGGTGCCATCCATGCTGGCTGAGGGATGCTGGGAGTTGTAGTCCCAAGACATCTGGAAGGCACCAGCTTGGAGGAAGCTGCCTTACTACCATTCCCACACATGCAACGGTTGCCCTGGTTACAGACGGGCGATTCTGTCAAGCTTGATCTTGTTCGGGTTCTCAGTTTTCCACCGCTGGGGTCACCCCGTCCCAGTTCTGCATCAGACTGCAAGCCTTCCCCCCACCCCCAGGCCCCGTAGAAATTCTTATGTATTTTTGTGCCCACTTTTTTTCAAACGCACGCATTTTTGAATGCTTGTACCCATTGACTAGAGCAGTGTTCTCCAACCTTGGGTCCCCAGATGTTTTTGGCCTACAACTCCCAGCATGCCCCAGGTTGGAGAACACTGGACTAGAGCGTGTTTTGGCAAAAAAAATTGCACACATTTCACGCAGTTTCCCATGCACATTTCCCCCCTAACGATCTGTCTCCTTTTCGTGAAACGCGGCGCGAACTCCGGAAACGTGCAGCTCTCCCAACCACAAATTGCGTCCGGGTCCGGGAGGTACAACAAGCGGGGCGGGGTCTCGCACAAAAAACGTGAACCCAACAAATTTCTCAACCATCCCTAGTCCATCAAGAGAAAGCATTCTGCACATGCTCAGAAGCTTTATTCACTCTGCTGCCCAGCTTTGGGAACTCTGCTGCTCCCCCCCCCCCCCAAATGAATTCATGAGGAGGAGACCTGCCTTCTGGGAACCAGTAAGAAAACGATGCTGCAGGGCTGCCACCTTGTGGCCAGCAGCAGCAGCACAGTTCAGTCTCTGCAACCATCTCACTCCAAGGGCTGTGGTTAGCACAGTGTTTCTCAACCTTGGGTCCCCAGATGTTTTTGGCCTACAACTCCCAGCATGCCCCAGCCAGCATAGCTGGCTGGGGCATGCTGGGAGTTGTAGGCCAAAAACATCTGGGGACCCAAGGTTGAGAAACACTGGGTTAGCAGCAGCGGCAGCTAACAGGAGGCAGCACAGATCCAGCAACAGGTGGCCAGACTCCGTAGTATGGGGTTACCATCTGGTCTCCCGCACTGCCAGCCTAGAGGCAAGAGGGAGCAGTGTGCTGTGTGTACAGCTACAGAACAGTCACAATTTCAGCACTTCGCAGCATTTGTCCGTGGGACCGCAAAGGAGAGCCCGGCCTTGAAGATAAACCTATTTTTCTGTGGCATGACATTTAAGTGGGCTAGAACCCCACAGACGCATTCGCAAGGCGGGCTGGAGTCTAGTAACCTCTGAAAGTTTCGTACAGCTTTAACCCAATATCCAACAGAGGGGTACAGATTGGCCGGGAGGGATTTCGGATGGGCTGGGTGTGTACAGCAGGAATGAGGAACCTGCACTCCGCAGACGAAATCAGACCCGTGGAGGTCCTGCCATCTGGCCCACGGAAGAATATGGAGGTAACAGCAGGAATGTGAAGGCGTGGAATTCCGCAGCTGCTCCTCCAAGCACTCACTAACTCCATACCTCTCTCAGCACAGAGAAAGGCAAAATGGGCGGGGCGGGACACAGCACTGATATCATCCAGTCTGCATAACGATCAGCATCAGAACCAGAGTTAAGATTATGGGCAACTCCGCCAACGTTGCCACTGCCATTTCTGGCATTAAGCTTCCATGGTCTCAGGGCTGTGCACACACCACAGTTCTGCAGGCACACAGAACAGAACACAGGATCTGGTACAGACTCCCACTATTTTGAGAAACTCAGCTTCACCTAAAAAGAGGCGAGCTTCTCACCCTTAGGGTTGCAAAGATAGGCTTGGAAGCAGATGGGTCATGCCTGGCTCGGCCTCATGAAAGAGGCTGCTGAATAAGTCTTCCAATAGTTGGAGGAAGGGCTCCAGCGCACTGCACAGTTCCTTGCCGCTCCCCGTGATTAGGGAGGGGGCGTAGCTGCCCCTGGTTCGATCCCCGGCATCTCCGCGTGGGGCTGCAAAAATTCCTGCCAGAAACCCCGGAGAGCTTCTGCCGGTCAGTGTCGGCAATACTGGGCTAAATGGACCCACGGTCTGACTCGGAATAGGGCAGCTTCCTATGCTCGTATTATCAAACACTTTGCAAACATGCTCAATCTACACAATGGGTGCAATCTGCGGAATTCAGCTCCTCGTCTCTATTATTAGTTTAAGTTCTGGTAAACCTCACCCTCCAAAACTTCCCCAGGGCAGCTTTATAATAAAAGGAGAAGTGACATGATTAAGTGTTTATGATTTGATTTGATTTTCTGAGCAAAGGTCTGGTCAGCCTGGGCGCACACACAGTGCACACGGCCTTGCTTAAGGTAAATAACCAGCTTGCACCGTGCCTGATTCTAACATATAGCAGCAAGGGAACCAGACAAGGAGGCTGTGGCGTAACCCCACAATTCAGTTCCCTGGTGGATGTCCGCATTAGTATGTTTAGTGAGTATAGAACAGTGTTCTCCAACCTTGGGTCCCCAGATGTTTTTGGCCTACAACTCCCAGCATGCCCCAGCCAGCTATGCTGGCTGGGGCATGCTGGGATTGTAGGCCAAAAACATCTGGGGACCCAAGGTTGGAGAACACTGGTATAGAATGTTGAACTGAGTGGGTGTGGTTTGTGATGTCTTGGAAAGGGTGGGGGGAGGAGTATAGAAGGAGTGTTTGAGTGGTGTCAGTTTTAGTGTCGGGAGTTCGGTTAGTTGAGTTATTCGTGTCTTTGTCTGTCAGGAGTTTTGAGAGAAATCAGTGCTTGTCTGAGGAGTGAAAGTATTTGGAGTTATATATAGGGACTTAGGTTAATTACAAAGTGTTTGGTGTAGGCAGGTTTAAAGTTATTTTCTGGAACTAAGATTTTGAGAATGAAAATAAACTCATTTTTATTTTGTTTGCTACCCAAATCCTACGTGTCAGCTTGGCGTTATTAACCTGCATTACTGTTAAATCTACACACACACACACACACACACACAAACACACACACCTTTGTACCCACAGTATCATAAATTTAAAATAGATCCTTCATAACCAGTATTAATCTTTTCCCTCATTAGTAGGGGAAAGGTTTCATTTGATACCCCCCCCTCAGGTTTTTAAGTCTTGGTGCTTAGCCTGAGAAGGGTTTATGCGCCTGGTCCTAAAGTGTAAGGGACCGTGTCGTCGCAGAGGCATTCAGGGGAGATGCAGAGGCCCGCCTAAGATAGGGGTGGGGAATCTTTTTTGGCCTGAGGGCCAGATCGGTTCTGGGCAAGCATGTCGGGGGCAACATGCCCGTAGTAGGCAGGGCCACCCAACTGCTGGGGTGTGGGCCCGTGACATGATTGCTCACTCACACCTCACTGCAACTGGGCATTGAAAAAGCCTCCATTGGCACCAATGGAGGCTTTTTCAAGGTCTTGATGCAGCACGGGGCGAGGGGTGGGGGAAGAGCAGTGAAACTGTCTCATGCCCAATCAGTGACTGGAGATAAGGCAGGGAAGCCAGCAGGCCAGGTGGGGACTTCCCATGGGCTGGGGGGGTCCCGATCCCTGGCCTGGAGGATGCTCCCTACGAAGGAGTTCATAGAGGTTTCCCTTGGTGGAGGGCCAGAGAGGCTCCCTAGAGAACTCCTTGCAACCATCTGCAAGTAGTACATCAAGGGCCTCAAAGTAAACACTCTTCCCCAGGGGCCGTGCTGGCTGGGGACAATGGGAGCTGCGGTTGTCGTCCAACACATCTGGAGGGCACCCATTTGACCTAACTGGCAAGTGCTTGGCGTTAAGGATGGTGCATGCCAGTTGCAACTGATGCAGCATTATCTGGAAGCCGGTCCTGCAGTGCATATTTCCAGCGCCTCCCGCCTGCCACCTGAGCCACGCCAAGGCTCCCAAGTAGCCATCCCTCCGTAGGTACTCACAAGGACATCAGCAACGAGAAGCCAGCGATGTAGAGGTTTCGCTGGGCTCGGAAGAGCTTCATGTGAAAATGCTCCACAGCCCCAGGGTTGTTCTGCAGGTTCACTTTCTCGGTCACATCGTCGTATTTCCGGATCTCGCGAATGGCATCTGCAAGTAATTGAGAAACAGTCTGAGCTCTAAATACCTGGGATTCAGTCGCAAGGCCTGCTTGAACCAAAGCTCCAGTCTGTTTCTGCGGATGTAGTCCCATGTCCAGCACATCACTATGAATTGTCTAATCAGGAGGCCAAACAAGTAGTCTCATTGCAAGATCATAGGATCATAGAGTTGGAAGGGCCTACAAGGCCATCGAGTCCAACCCCCTGCTCAATGCAGGAAACTAGAGGAGGGGTCTCCCATCCAAGTAATCACCAGGCCTGACCCTACTTAGCTTTCCACGCTCAGACAAGCTGAGATGAGCGTGAATTGAGGCCCATGGTGTTATTCAGGGGTGCCAAAGAGGCCCGGATCACCAGCATAATCAAACTGCATTTCAGGCAGTTTCCCAAGCTAGGAATGAAGGACCGCAAAAGCATTAACCAGCACAATCGAGCAGCAAGAGACTGTGCCCTTCAAACCCCCCCCCCCCCCCAAGTAATCACTCCTGTGTCCTGTTGGCAAAGAACTGGATGTTAAGAATGAAGCAATCTGGCTGATGCAACTAATACAGTTTCCTATTCCCCTAACCCTTTGACTATAAATTGCAGCAAAAAATGAAGTTACATGATGCCAAACACTTTTAAGTGTTGTGGGCCGAGACAAACCAGTAGTGTGGAACCCCTTTTAGAACCAATGAATCTTCTTGCCCTCTTATTCCTGTGTTTTTAATTGTGTTTTTAATGTATTTGTTTGTTATGTTTTAATTAAGATTTTGTTTTTAATCTGGATTGTATTGTCAGCCGCCTTGAGAGCCATTTTTGGGGGCAGAAAGGTAGGATATAAATAAATGATATAAATAAATAAAAATAACTAAGATTGGCAATCAGGCTCTTGCCCGTAGGCAACTTTACTCGCCATAGGTGACCAAACAAGTCCTCTCTAAAGAGCTACGGGCGAGAAGGGAGGCAGAGACCTTAGCCCATGTTCTCCACATTATAAAGGCCACTTTGCCTTTGGAATGTTCAGGTGGCCTTGTAAACAAGTTAACATTCATCAGCCCAAAAGAATGTTTACTAGTAGTGTGTCCACCCAAAAACCCTTATGTCATTAACAAGACAAACTTCTCTGCCCAGTGGCTTGAAGGCAACTCTTAGTCATCACAAGCAACAAAGAGAAGGGCACTCTGCCATCTCAAAGACACCAAAGAGATGGGGACAACAGCCTCCAGGCCAGCGTTCTCCAACCTTGGGTACCCAGATGTTTTTGGCCTACAACTCCCAGCATGCCCCAGCCGGCATAGCTGGCTGTGGCATGCTGGGAGTTGTTAGGTCAAAAACATCTGGGGACCAAGGTTGGAGAACACTGCTCTAGGCACAGCAGAGTGGCCGGGCACACAGGGAGATGAAAGTAGAGCAAAGGTAGGTGACCACTCCCTGAAGAATATTTGTAATACTGTTACAGGGGAAACTGAGGCAAGCTAATCATCTTCCCTCCCACTGGGCAAGAAGAGCCATGTGCTTCCAGGGGCCGGGGCCAGCACACTGTTTTCCGGATGTCTGCATGAACGGAACATGGCCGCTTTTGGAGCAGGGGCACAGTGGAGAGTAAGGGGCGAAAGGTAATATGTGTGCAACGTAGAAAGCTCGTCTCACAGGCCAACAGTAGGGTCCCCGAACAGGTAATAGGAAACCTATTAGGCTGACGGAAACCTAGCAAGCTTTTCCAGCTGCAGCTATGCAGTTCAACTACTTGCTACCAGCCTACCATGGAGGCATCATCCAGGCTGTGTTCAGCTGGTCCAGGATGCCGCAGCACCGCTTCTGTCTGGAGCTAACCTTCAGGAGCATATTGCGCCTCTTCCGAGAGCTCCGCCAGTTACCAGTTTATTTTCAAGCCCAATTAGAGGTATGTGTGGGGGTTTAATCTTTAAAGCCCTTGGTGGTCTGGATCCAGAAAGCTTAGAGTGCTTCTTCTCCTATACACGTCACCCCACTGCAGGAGCCAAGCTCAGCGCATGGGACACGACACCGTGCGTCACGACTGCCTGAGGCACGGATGGCTGCCACTCAGAAAAGGGCATTTTCAGTGGTGTGCCCAAGCTGAGAATTCCCTCCCAGGAAAGAGGGGTCAGGTTCACTCCATTGGCATTTAAAGGATCAGCAGACACTTCTCGTGCTTTGAAGAATTAAGCCTCCAATAGCAAAATGATAGTTTTAGACGTAACAGTGCCGCCACCTGCTATATTTCATTGTTCCCTGCCATTTTAGAATGGATGTGTATTTTATCTGGAGATCATGTTACAAGCTGCTTTGAGGGCCATAATAGTGGCCATCTGGGATACAAGTTTAAAAATAAAGCTTTAGATCCCACTGGAGCAAGGGACTGCACTAAAGTTGAAGCAGGATTTCTACACCAGAACAGACTGTACTAAAGTTGAAGCAGGATTTCAACACATACTCAAGGTCTCAAAAGTATTCTAGAATTTTGGTCCTTCGAGACCTCGACTAGATAATGGGCAAGGACCACAGCTCAGTGGTAGAGAACCTGCTCTGCATGCCCAAGGTCCCAGGTTCGATCCCCGGTATCTCCTGGTAGAGCTGGAAAAACTCCTGCCTGAAACCCTGGAGAGTTGCAGTCAATGCCGATGATGTTGGGCTAAGTCAGTGTTCTCCAACCTCGGGTCCCCAGATGTTTTTGGCCTACAATTCCCAGCGTGCCCCAGCCAGCATCTGGGGACCCAAGGTTGGAGAACACTGGGCTAAGTGGACCAATGCTTGAACTCAATGCAAGGCCGCTTCCTAGATTCCTACGATTCATCTGCAAACTGAATTTGATAAGTCTCACCCAAGCTGGTCGTCTCTCCCAGGCTAGTTTTCTTTTCGAAACAGCAGCTGGGGGGGGGGGGGGCAATCCCAATGGGGATTGCAGTGCATGGGGTGGCTGACCCTACGGTGAGCCATTTCCCCCCCCCACTGGAACAGCTCCCCCATCACCAGCTGTTATAATGGCACCTTTTGGGACAAACCGTTTGGGGGCAATTCTGAGGGGAAATGGCATGAGGGGAAGGGTCAACCCACCCTGATGGGCCTGATCCGGATCTGCCCCCCCCCTTGTCTCTAGAAGAAAAACAAGCCCAGGACAGACAGTCAGATTGGCAAGTGTATCGTTTAGTTCAGGTCAATTTGTTCAAGTTCAATATTTGGTATTCACGTTTTAAGAAAACAGGGCTCCGTGGGGTGGTAGGTTGAAAGTCAGGGACTTACGGTAATTTTCCCTAGACAACCCTCATGAAACGGGTTCATCAAAATTCATGGCCATCCTAAACCAGGTTGGCCAACTGCTGGCCCATGAGCTGGGCTTGCCTTCTAGCGGCCTTACCAGATTTTAATGAAGGCGTAATAAGACACTTTCTTCAAGAGTAAAACTCTAAGCAAAGAAAAATACTCTCAGTTTATTCCACACCTGAGGATTAACATTTTTGTGACTATGTACTTTAAAAATTGGCCATCTTTGTTCTGAACTTTGCTAAACAGCCTCCAGGGGCCAGCACAAGCCAGCTCCCGGCCTACTCTGCTGGTTCCTCCAGCTCTGCCTAAACCGTAACTTGTGAAAGAGCTCTAGGAGCAATTTAACACTCACTTCACACACGGCCTCTTGCCAAAAGGACAAGAACTGGAGAAACCTGCTGAAAAACAGCCTGCCACAGGTGTTTACAGGAGAAAGCCTGAGCCTCACTGGGCATGTTTCCACCGCTAGATCTCTTGGCTGCCAGTGCACCATGCTTTGGACCATTGGAATGGGGCAGCTCTTAAGAGGAACTTATGCATCCCTATCACTGCATCCAGGCTGCTTTTCTATCTCAAAGGTGGTCAAAGTGGCTAATTGGAAAAAATGCATACAACTGCCTTAAAAAAAAAAAATTAGGATCCTAAAACTGGATTAGCAACACACCATCAAAAGGAAAGCTAGTCCAGAAAAACATGACGAGACAGCGCAGTCTTTACAAGACATGAACACGCTAACAGAGAGAGGGCTAGGTTAGCCTCCCAGAGCAAGGAATTGCACAATCTGGGTGCTGCCGCTAAAAAGGCCCTGTCCAATGTAGTCGCCGACTCAGTTTTGACAGTGGTGGAACCAGAGCAGGATAACTGTTGATGGCCTCAGTGGGAATGCAAGATCATGTGGAAGGAAGTAGTTCTTCAAATACCTGGGGGTCCCAAGCCCATCACAGCTCTAATGGCAGTTACCGGGCTTATTTCATGTTTGGGAAGGATTTAAACCTGGATCCTTCATGGCCAAACTCGGCACCCTGGACAAGCCACATCTAAGTTGCAATTGGGGGAACTCAAACAGTTCTCTCAACTCAGGAGACCGCCCACCAAGACAAGGTTGGAGAACTCTTCTAGAGTTGTACTTCCACCCCCTTTGCCACAGCAGTAGGTTGGAGGTGGCCCCAAGGGCCAGCAGCAATGGGAGACGAGGCACAAGTCCCTCAGACCTGAGCAGAAGCCAGCAAGCGGGCAGGCAGAGAAACACACAGGCAAGCGGTATTAAGATCACCACCACCCAACAGCGCAAGCTTCCACTCACCAAGGAACAACAGGATGAGGATGACTATGAGCACAACAAAGAAGGTGTTCCCGTACGTCACCATAAGCTGCACCAAGCGAGACTTGAAGATTTTCTGCCATCTGTGGAAGAAGGCTGGGGTTTAGCATCAATGTTTTGCACACTTGCGTAACTGCAACACATGCTGCAGGTATTCGACAGTTGGGGAATGTTGGGGGGAAAGAATAGGAGATGGGACTGAGTTTTGCGTCCCAGAGGGGCAGTTCCCCATTAGGACCAATGCCGGAGGTTTAGGAGGCTCCACATTAAGTGATGTGCCGGGGAAGGGCTGTGGCTCAGTGGCAGAGCTCCAGCTTTGCATTCAGAAGGTCCCAGGTTTGATCCCCGGCATCTCCAGGTAGGGCTGGGAAAGAATTCTGCCTGAAACCCTGGAGAGCCCGTGGCTGCCAGTCAGTGTTGACAATGCTGGGCTAGATGGACCCATGAACCGACTCAGTGACCTGGTTTGTGCAACACTACAGCCCACCATGGCCTAACTTAACCACAGGGTGTGTGTGTGTGTGAGAGAGAGAGAGACTTATTTATTATATTTATTTTTATTTTATTTTATTTATTATATTTATACCCTGCCTTTTTTCCTGCAAGGAACCCAAGGCAGCTTACATAATCATCCTCCTCCTCCTCTCCATTTTATCCTCACAACAACCCTGTGAGGTAGGTTAGGCTGAGAGTCAGTGACTGGCCCAAAGTCACCCAGTGAGTTTCATGGCCAAGCGGGGACTAGAACCCGGATCTCCCGAGTCCCAGTCCAACACTCTAACCACTTTTTTCCTGCAAGGAACCCAAAGCGGTTTATATAACCCTCCTCCTCTCCATTTTATCCTCACAACAACCCTGTGAGGTAGGTTAGGCTGAGAGTCAGTGACTGGCCCAAAGTCACCCAGTGAGTTTCATGGCCAAGTGGGGACTAGAACCCAGATCTCCTGAGTCCCAGTCCAACACCATTTAGCGTGGCACCTGTGGACGTCCAGCTTGTTGTGTGGTGTGAACCCGGGTGGCAGCAGGTGAGAAAGCAAACATGAGGCAGCAAACAGGGAAGGGCTGTATGGCATGATGCTGCCAGAGCACACAAAGTGGGTTGGGAGAGGAATTCGGCTTCCTGAGAATCTTTTGTTTTAAAGATGCTCGCAAGCATGAGCAGTGCCTACTGAAGTCTCAAAGGCCAAGAGAGTAGCCAAGTACTACAACCGTTTTTTCTACTGCTGCTATTTTAATGTTTTTATTTGTTGCTGTTGTTTTTATCCAATTGATGTGCCACTGTTGTAAGAAGATCACACAGGGGGAAAACCCCACGTTTTAATATTTTAATGCTATTTTTGTATGATCTTATTATGATGGTTTAACTACTGTAAACTGCCTTTGGGGGATAATCTGTCCTGAAAGGCCGGGGCCTATTACATGCTGGCCCTAACGACATTGTAGACCCATCTGTGGCCTGCTGTAATATATTTGCTAGGCACTTCCAGGAAAAAATCTCTTGCATCTGCCAGGACTTAAGACTCCAATGTTATGGCAGTTGAATCAGGTGAGGTGCCCAGAGCACAGCCTGGTCAAGTTTTCTTGGATTAGTTTCAGTTTGTACAGCTTGAGGATGTTGACAAGGTGCTTGGACAGGTTCATGCAACCACTTCCGTACTGGATCCTTGCCCCTTTTGGCTTATAAAAACCATAGAGATAGAAAAACTAGCTGGGCCAGGGGGGTGATCAATGCCTCCTTGCGAGAGGGAGTGGTCCCATGCTGCCTGAAAGAAGCGGTGGTGAGACCACACCTAAAGAAACCCTCTCTGGACCCGGAAGATCTTAACTTTAGGCTGGTGGCAAATGCTCCTTTCCTGGGCAAGGTCCTTGAGCTGGTGGTGGCCAACCAGCTCATGGTGCTCTTGCAAGAGACTGATTATCTGGATCCATTTCAGTCAGGGTTCAGGCAGGGATTTAGCACAGAAACAGCTCTGGTCGCCCTGTATAATGACCTATGACAGGAGAGAGACAGGGGGAGTGTGACCCTGTTGATACCCCCGGATCTTTTGGTGGCTTTTGGTACTATCGACCATAGTACCCTTCTGGGGAGACTGTCTGAGTTGGGAGTGGGGGGTACTGCATTGCAGTGGTTTTGCTCCTACTTGGATGGCCGGCTCCAGAAGGTGGGGCTTGGGGAATATTGCTTGACCTCATGGATTCTCCAGCATGGAGTTCCCCAGGGGTCAGTTTTGTCTCCCATGCAATTCAGCATCTACATGAAACTGCTGAGTGGGGTGATCCGGAGTTTTGGAGTGTGTTGCCATCAGTACACTGGTGACACACAGCTCTATTTCTCCTTTTCATCTTCATCAGGTGAGGCTGTGGATGTGCTAAATCAGTACCTAGCTGTGACAATGGACAATGGAGAGCCACTGTGGCGTAGTGGTGAGTGTTGGACTGGGAGTCGGGAGATCTGGGTTCTAGTCCCCGCTCAGCCATGAAACTCACTGGGTGACTTTGGGCCAGTCACTGACTCTCAGTCTAACCTACTTCACAGGGTCGTTGTGAGGATAACATGGAGAGGAGGATTATGTAAGCCACCTTGGGTTCCTTGCAGGAAAAAAGGCGGGGTATAAATATAATAAAATAAATGAGGGCTAACCAACAATCCAGACAAGACTGAGATGCTGTTAGTGGGTGGTTCTTCTGACTGGATGGAGGGTGTTCAACCTGTTCCAGATGGGGTTGCACTCCCCTTGAAGGAGCAGGTTCGTAGCTTGGGGGTCCTCCTGGAACCATCTTTGTCACTTGAAGCTCAGGTGGCCTCAGTGGCACAGAGTGCCTTCTACCAGGTTCAGCTGGTGGCCCAGCTACGCCCCTATCTGGACAGGGATAGCCTGAATTCAGTAATCAATGCTCTGGTAATCTCCAAGTTAGCTTACTGCAATGCACTCTATGTGGGGCTGCCCTTAAAGACTGTTCAGAAGCTGCAGCTAGAGCAAAATGCAGCAGCCAGACCATAATTGGCACCAGAAAGTCCGAGCATATAACATCAATTCTGGTCCGCTTGCACTGGCTGCCTGTATGCTTCCGAGCCCGATTCAAGGTGCTGGTTTTAACCTATAAAGCCTTACACAGCTTATTTTATTTATTATTTCATTTATATCCTGTCTTTTTTCCTCTTGCAAGGAACTCGAGGCAGCTTACATGGTCCTCCTCCTCTCCATTCCATTGTATCCTCACAACAACCCTGTGAGGGAGGTTAGACTGAGAGTCGGTAACTGGCCCAAAGTCACCCAGTGAGTTTCATGGCTGAGTGGGGACTAGAACCCGGATCTCCCGAGTCCCAGTCCAACACTCTAGCCACTACGCCACACTGGCATGGGACCGCAATACATGTCAGAGCGCCTCTCCCGACCTAAATCTACCTGGAAACTACACTCAGCATCTGAGGCCTTCCTCCGAGTGCCACCTCCAAGAGAGGCTCAGGTAGTGGCAACAAGAGGGCCTTCTCAGTGGTGCCCCCCCCCCGATTATGGAATGATCTCCCCACTGAGGCCTGCCTGGTACCAACTCTGTTATCCTTTCGGTGCAAGGTTAAGACTGCCCTCTATGCTGAGGCATTTAATGACATCTAATGGCTCTTAATGGTACATTGGGGGGGGGGGGCTGTGAAGGATTGAGGCCTACACAGGCTTGAGTTAGTTTGAAGCCTGTAGGCCCAAACATCTCCTGATGGGAGGGGGGCATTCGTGAGTTTCACTTCCCCCTCTCGGAGTTAAAAGTTTCCTTTTCAGTGAGAGAAGTCTCCTTTTCCCCCTAATGGAGTTAAGTTTCAATTCCCCAGTTTGAGGTCACAGGTTTGTAGCCTTCTAGTCCTGGTGAGAGTGTATGTATGTGTATGTAGGGAAGGCAGAAGCTGCAGGAGGGAGAGCGCAAAATTGGAGAGAGAGAAGCTGTGTGGAGGAGAGGTTCTGCAGGCACCAAGAAGCAGAGAGCAGACAGAGAAGCAGAGTCTGAATATCACTGAAGAATGCAGAATAGCCAGAGCTAGGCTGAGAAGGAATCTCTATTAAGGTCACAGGTGAAAGAGTACCTAGGTTAGAGAGAACTGTGTTATTATTTCTTTTATTTCTACTATACCTGCTTTTTGAAAGTATACAGCTCTATTTGTGTAATTACCTTAAGTTATTGTGAATCTAATATACCAAATTTACTAAAGTAAACAGTTATTGTTAACATCAAGTTGTTTGGAGTGCCTTTTGCACCACGCCTAAAGCCTACTGGGAAGAGAAGGTAAAAGGCAGAAAATTGGCATCCTGATACAGGAGGGGCTCTTAAAGAGGCAGATATATTTAAGGAGCTGATCAAGGTGTCCTGGCACAGGTGGAACCTTGACAGGGGCGTATGTCAGTTGTTTTTTCTCTTAACAGGTTCAGTTATATTGAATTTGTTTTAGCTGTTCAAACTAAACAGCTGTTTTAGCTGTTTTAGCTTGTTCAAGTTGTTTTAAACTTTTAAATTTTGTATTGAAATGCTTATGCTGTTCTTATTGTATTTGTATTTTGTATGGTATTATATGAATAGCCCAGAGATCTTCGGCTATTGGGACGGTATAGAAATGATATAAATAATGAAATAATAATAATTTTTAAAATCCATTAAATAAAAAAATGATAAGTGGCTGGGGACAGGGCTTAAGTGTCCTGAATAGCTACTTGCTCCTCTGAAGCAAACCAGAACTACACAAAAGACTAATATTAGCAGAATTATGCAGAGGTAAGTAGGTTAATTAAGGCTTCAGTCATTTATTCATTACATTTGTATACCGCCCAATAGCCAACGCTCTCTGGGCAGTTCACAGCATGATAAAACGTAACACAAAAACTTTTAACATGTGACACAACAGCAGCTGGGCCATATGGTACCAAACGCTGGACTATGTAACTGTCTCTCATTTTCCAATCAAGTTAAGCATAGGATTTCCCCACCCACTATCAGCAGCCAGGTCTCACTGGCCTGGCTCACACATAACAACAACACAGAATATGGGATGAATCTTGGGTTGTCACTACGTGCAGACCCTGCACTGTGGTTTAACTATGGGTTATTATAAAATGGAGAGGAGGAGGATTATTATAAGCCGCCTTGGGTTCCTTGCAGGAAAAAAGGCAGGGTATAAATTAATTAAATAAATAAATAAATAAAATAACCACGAACAACCCAGGAAGAGAACCCATGGTTTGTTGTTTGGTTGTGAACTCTGGGTTGCTCATGGTTAACAAGCCATAGTTAAACCATAGTGCAGGGTTCACACATAACAACAACCCATGATTCAAAGACAACCCATACTCTGGGTTGTCGTTACACGCAAACCAGGCCACAAACTGAATTATGCACACTGAGCAACTTGGAATGATTTATACAGCATATCTACCTTTTCTGGGTGCAAAATTTGGATTATCTTTTTAGCATACAAGCGTCCACAGCCCTGACAGTGATCTTTAGGGTTCATGGACCATGTCCTACATCAAAGTGGGAAACCTGTGACCTTCCAGATGTTGGTTGTTGGACTCCCAACTCCCATCAGCCCCAACCAGCATGGCCAGTGGTCAGGAATGATGGGAGTTGGAATGCAACACCACCCAGAGGGCGGCACACTTGTCCTACGTACAAGCTGGTGCAGAAATTCCCAGCTCCCAGACCAGCCACTTCACAGATGTTTGCCAATGAGGAACCAGCTGGTCAGGCACAATAAAGGGAGGCCCCAAGTGACTCTTCGCCCAGTGCCCTGTCACCCACAAATGTAATTGCTCATTATTCCAGCCTCCCACAGATTCTCAGCAGTGGCCAGACATAAATACTAATTGCTCACACTCAACCTTACACGTTGCTTCTTAGGCACCATCCCAGCTACAGTAATACCTTGGATTGCAAGTAACTTGGTCTGAGAGCGTTTTGCAAGACAAGCAAATTTTTAAAATAAATTTTGACTTGATAAACAAGCGACGTCTTGCAATACAAGTAGTGTAGGGATGTAACGGCTCACCTCGAGCAGGCGTAGCGGGCCGAAATCAGCCCTGATCACGCCCGCCAGAGACTTGCTTTGATATAAGAGTGTTTTGGATTACAAGCACGGTTCCGGAACAAATTATGATCTCAATCCAAGGTGTTACTGTACAGTCATGCCTTGGATTGAGAGCATAATTCGTTCCGGAAACGTGCTTGTAATCCAAAACACTCTTGTATCAAAACGAAATTCCCCCAAAAAATTTGTACAGAGATTTTTAATTTAAGCCGTACTATAGTACTTGTATTACAAGACATCGCTTGTATATCAAGTCAAATTTTTTATAAATAAATATTTATAAAAATTTGCTTGTCTTGCAAAAAGCTCTCAAACCAAGTTACTTGCAATCCAAGGTATTACTGTACTTCCTGGAAACCGTGGCAGAGAAATGGCATACATACCGTACATGCAGTGGCTTGCTGTGCTACCCAGCAGCCCTGGCCTGCCACGGCTCCCAAAATTACTCCCAAACACGTAATCCCATCCCCACCCAGCAACTCCTCACCTCGTTGCAGAGATAAAGGGTATGCACAGGAGAAAAACAAGGAGGACTTCTGCATACAGAAAAGTGGCCACGGCCGCCCACTGGAGACTCATCATGAGTGCCTTGGAAGGAGTTCTGCTTCGAGGGAGAGCGCACGGCTAGGTGCAATTCTTTGCTGGAAGGGAAGAAAAGGGCATTGGAAGACAGAATTTGCAATACAGAGTCCGTCACCACCCAATACCCCTCACAGCAGCAACTGCGGGACGCAACAAACCTTTATTTATTTATTATTATATTTATACCCTGCCTTTTTTCCCACAAGGAACCCAAGGCGGCTTACATAATCCTCCTCCTCTCCATTTTATCCTCACAACAACCCTGTGAGGTAGGTTAGGCTTGAGAGTCAGTGACTGGCCCAAAGTCACCCAGTGAGTTTCATGGCTGAAACCTTGTTCCAGAGCCAGGGCCCCGTCCTTAAGGCAGGCAGCAAAGGAGGGAGACGCTTCAAATACGGGCCAGACTTATTCACCTTTTTAAAAGGCTGACTGGGCTTATACTCCAGGAGGGCTCACCCCCATGCCCTTGGAAGACGGCCCCCAGACTTTTAGTCAGTTCCTTAGTACCCCTGTTTTCACAAGCTCTTCAGTATAGATTACCCTCCATAGATTTAGCCAGAACTGAGAGGGGAAAGGAGCACGGCACAAAGCCCTCCCCTACCACGCAACGTTCAGACAGGAAGAGGGTACAAGCGACATGCCACGAAAAATGTGTACGCGGCAAGGAGGGAGGAAATGATAATAAGCCCGTGCTGTGTCACAGGAGCTTTTAGACTGATGGATGCAGTCACAATTGTTCCGGTGTCCCCTTGAGATCAGGGAAGAGTCCCATTCCCAAGTTTGTTTGTTTTTTCTCTAGATGCATTGGGGTCGACCACAAATAAGCAAACTGCTGGTGGCAGGTCTGGCACCCCAGTAAGATCTCTTAGGAAGCGGAGCAAACAGTGGCACTGTTGGTTCAAGTGGTATCCGTGATGCACAAATCCATGGAGGGAGTGACGCTGCCCTGGATAACAGCAGCACGCACCCAAATATCAGGCCTGTGGCTCACGCTGGCTCAGCTTGTCTGAGTGTGGAAAGCTAAGCAGGATCAGGCCTGGTTATTACTTGGATGGGAGACCCCTCCTCTAGTTTCCTGCATTGAGCAGGGGGTTGGACTCGATAGCCTTGTAGGCTCCTTCCAACTCTATGATCTATGAAATCTATGAAATCAACTTGCAGATTAGATTCTGTCTGCGGACCACCGGCTGGCCATCACTGCTCTAGAGGAAGCACATGCCCCCCCCCCCCACTGCAGGCTGAATCGGGGTAAGATGAAGAGTGCTGCGTAGCTTCAAAAACTGCCTGCCACATATACAATTTATTTATTTATATGTATTTACCGTACTTATTTATTACATTTATTACATTGCATAGACGAAGCTCTCTGGGCGGTTCACAACCATTGTGATTCCACTTCCGTGAACAGGTGAGGGAATTACTCCCTTGGCCTTGTAGGCACTAAGCTGGAAGCGTACCAAGTGGACATTTTGTGCGGCCACCCCCACTCCACCCATACAGATCGGCCCACAGAAGCCAGACCAAACTGCAGAAGGAAAGGTTTGCAGAACGAGCAGTTCCTATTAATTCAAAGCAACTGATCAGATCTAGAAGGCAAGAACACCCCACTCCACTGCTCTCCCCCTAACAAATCCAGCATGAAGGAACTTCCTTCCTGATCATAAGCAGGGTTGCAAAAAATCATGATTTTTTTTGCAAAAAATAGGGGGTGGGGATCGATTTTTTTTTATTTAAATCAATGATTTTTTATTTATTTAATCAATTCCCCCCCCCAATTTTTTTTTAGTAAAATTAATTTCAACGTTTCAGGCAACCACATGTACAAATAGCCTACACTTAATAGTTAAGAACACCAAATTATACAGAAAACATTAATCAGAACTAGGCTATCTACACGAAAGGGTTGCAAAAAAAAATATCATGACTTTTTGAAAAAAATATTTAAAATCATGATTTTTTGCACACAAAAAATCGCTTTTATTGATGATTTAATCCTTGATTTAAATCATTCTGATTTAAATCATTGCAACCCTGATCTTAAGTGAAACCCTGTTCATACTCTTCCTAAGAGATTTTATTGGGCCACCATTCCCTGCCACCAGCATCCTGCCTATTTGTGGGAGACCCTAAGGATAAGAAGAACACCAAAGAAAGGGAGGTGTGGGTGGGTAGGTGGGGACCTTCCCTGATCCCAGTGGGACACCAAGCAGGGCATGCTTCATTAATGTTACCTATCTTGGTTTTGGAACAACTATCAAAGTTCTTTGCTCCCAGAACAATCAATAGACTACCTATTGGGTAAAGGTTGGAAAAGTCCTAGAAGTTGCACAAGTGCTTGAGTTGATGCTGGCCTTCAAAAAGGTAGCAGTTTCATGCTTTCCAGGGGTGGGTGTGGGGTCCTGAAAGACTGGTGCTGGCTCCTTTGAGGCCAAAATAGAGTTTTGCTTCTACAAGCGACCCCCAGCTTCCCAGAGCCCAAGCAGGTTAGCAACCGCCATTTGTGCCTTGAAGCAAGAGAAAAAGGAATTAATTGTAAGTTTATTGGCGGCAGGGAGATTACTGATAGCAAGGAATTGGAAAGTTCAACACCAGTACTTAATAATAGATTGGTATAAAGAGGTTTGGGGTATTGCTTTAAATGATAAACTAACATGTAGTATTAAATGAAAAAGGGGACAATTAAAGAAAAATAATTTTAAGGATATATGGGGACCATTTTTAGATTATGTTTTAGTAAAGGGAAAAGGGAGTAAGCCATGTCATGATATGATGTATTTTTGGAATATAGATTAATAATGGATTATGTGGATAGAATTGGTTTTGGCCCCGAGGTGATGGGTGCACTTGGAGTTTATGATTTGTAGGTTTATGTTCTTTGTATGTGTGCTCATTTAAAAATATATAAATAAATTTAAAAAAAAAAAAGCCATCAGGCCTCCGCCTCCCTTCCAGGCCAAAATTAACAGCAACCCAGGAGATGTACTCAAGTTTAATTTGGTTGATTGGCAAGCTACCCTAATACTTTGAAGGGATTAGAGAGGATAATTAAGGACTAAACCAGACTCTTGTTATACTCACTAGGTTCCCCCCCCCATGAAACTTGCATCCAAACTATTGTAAATGTAAGGCATGAGGACCATTGGTGGCTCCCAAGCAGTTTTTGTGGCTCTCCAGCTCACTCTGTTTTTGCAATAGCTGCAAACTCTGTCTCAGCAGCAGCTCTCTAGCTTCCCCTTGTTTGCTTTAGTGGTGGGCTGGCTGCTGTGATCTGGGCTACCAGACAAAGTTTCAGGGTGGGGAGTCAGGACAGGAGACCTGCCCCTCTCAGCTGAGGACAGAGGGGGAGCCCAGGAGGCAAAGAGCAATGTAATTAGCTAGATGCAGTGGCGCACTGCACATGCGCTGGAGATGGGACGGGGAAACTGCATGCGCATGCAAGAGAGCAACGTGGACTTGCTCTGGGAGTTTTCACAGCACTGAGCAGAGCAGAGCACTCTCTTTTTCTCTTAGAGAAAAAGATCCATCCCAATCCAAGGGCCAAGCGAGCGTGTCACAATTTGCCTGCCTGGTGATGTGACCTTGCTTGGACAATGTGCAGGGGGATGGTGAGGAGAGGCCGGAAAAGGCTTCCAGCTGAGTCCAGTGTACAACATTGCCACTTGACCGTGTGTGTGTGTGTGTGTGTGCGTGCACACGCACGCATGCACGTGTGCACAGGAGAGGCCCCCACAGCCCAGGAAAAGCTCTTGAAGTGGCTCAGTGACTGAGGCTAAAGGCTCCTGCTTGAAAAATAATGAAGATTGCTGGTTTAGGATTATAGCAAAGGCAGACAACACTCTTGGTGCAATAGAAGAGATGAAAAAAGGAAAAGTGCAGCTTCAGTTAGTTTATTATGTCCAAGAACATTCAAGCCATAAATAAATTAAGGGGAGTGGTGATGTAATTGACAGAACTGCATAAGGGAATAAACAAATGCAGGGAGAGCCATTTCTATACAATTGCCCCACAAGAAACTTTCTAGACCAAGTCCTTCTGTTCAGGGATCCATGGATCATTGCTGCACATCTAAGGCACTTTCCTGCACTGCCCCCCACCAATAGCAGGCTTCTGTATCGATAAGAAAGCAGCAAGCACCGCCAGATGAATAGATAATCCTTTGCCACCCTTGTACAGACCCAATGATATTTTATTAATCTTCTGGTTTGTATTGAAATAAGATATTTTATGCTGCTTTAATTGGATTTTACACTTTTATTGTTTTATTTGTGAACAACCTTGAGAAGGCATCTAACCATCAAAGGCAGAATAAGTACAGTAAAACCTTGGATTGCAAGTAACTTGGTCTGCAAGTGTTTTGCAAGACAAGCAAACTTTTAAAATAAATTTTAACTTGATAAACAAGTGACGTCTTGCAATACAAGTACTGTGGTAGGGTCAAGAAAAATGAAGACTTTACACTATCATTATTTATTGCAGCTTAAATTAAAAATATGTGTACAAATTTCTTACATGGGAATTTCGATTTGATGTACAAGTGCTTTGGATTACAAGCACGTTTCCGGAATGAATTATGCTTGCAATCCAAGGTATTGCTGTATATTTAAATATATAAATAAGAGTTGCATTCTAGAATTCTATAGAATGGGAAGGTTCTTCTCATATACTTGCCACAGACTTTCTTGAACTGTGCAGACATCAGGTAGATCATAAAACAGACATACAAACTACCAGGGCAAGAGGTGTTGCAACAACTTCTATTACTTAAATATTTCATGCACAGATAATCAGGGTCTTAAATAGGGATTCACAGCAAGCAGAGAAGCATGTTTACCTTTCTCTGCCTCACATCCACACCCAAATTTCCAAAAGAACACACCAGAAATTGTTCTATCAGTCTCTGAGAGTTTTTCACCGTTAATCTAATAGAAAACACATTTTTGAGAACATGTGGGCAGGGTGAGAAGAAAAGAATGATTCCACCATATTTGGGAGCATAACTATCAAGGCAGTATGGTATGCAAATATTATCAATGCAACTATATTTTATATTGTGGAGAAACGAGCCTTTGGGGGTACACACACACACCTCATGTGTGAACCAGGTGGGGACTGGGAGGAGGCAAGGGACTCGGATGGAATGGGTGGCGGCGCCTAGATGCCTAGAGAAGCTGGCCTAGGCTTTTCATATGTAGATAGTTCAAGCCATGACTCACGAGTTCCCTTCCCTTCCCCCCTGCCTGGCCAGTTCCCTTTTCCCTGCCTGGCCAGGTGAAGTTCAAATTGATTGGCTGAAGCAAGAAGGCTACAGAAAAGGGGAGGGGGAAGAGCTATTTCCCCACGTGTAGCCTTTGTTCTTGGTCTTAGTCCTTTTTTGGTAGCGTGCCTGGTTGGAGCCATGGCAGCGCGCCAGCGAGGGGCCCGAGCCTTTAGGGGGGCCCCCTCAAGAACCGACCCCAGGCAGCTCCTGGTAAAATTAGCTGGTTTGAGGGCTCTGGAGAAAGGCAAGCCTTGTGGAGGGCTATTTATCTCGGACCTGCGGGTAGATAAAATAGTCGTCGTCCCCGTCCCCCGTCCCCGGGCGGCAAGGCTGTGCTGGATCTAACCCTTGAAGAAGACACCCTCAGGTAACAGGTGTGTGCCTGAGAGATCTTAAGGAATCAGGTCTTTATTGTGTTTTGCAGCTTTACTGTGTACCAAAGTGTCTCTCTATATTGTGTGCTTCTCTTATTTCCCTAATCTTGTTGTAAGATGCTACCAGAAATAAACCTTGTCTTGGTTTTACCCCACATGGGTTTTGTAGTGCTCTGTGAATTCAGTATCTAAATCCAGGTTACAGAAATATGAAGGCGAGTCCCTAAACAGAGATCCAAGCAGGATTGCAGACAGCTGAGGCTGGCAGTCTGGTATCTTGAGATCTCAGAGGGTCTTGGTTCCTTTGCCAGTAGGCAAGGGTGGGGTAGTGGCGGGTCAGCCAGCCCCCCCTTCCGGGGCACATAGTGGCAAGTGCTGGGGTTCCTTTGGAGTAGGAAATGGTGGGGGTCTGGCGGGCCAGCCAGCCCCCCCTTCCTCCACATATATATATATACCATATATATATATATATGCACACTATGAAGACCTAAGCACACATACCCCAATAATTCTGTATCATTCAAAAACTTGGTTCTAGAATTATCACAATGATTAGAAGATATATTTTCCCACTTGCTCAATGTTTTACATCTAGCAGAACCAGCAGTCACAAGATTCTAGAACTCTTGTGGGCCACATGGGAAACAGGAGCACTGCAGAACAGGTCTGTGCATGTCTCTCTCTCTCTCTCTCTCACGCACACAGACACACACTCTCACACCTCCGTTTCGCCACACCTCCCCATGCCTACAAGATGATAGTCATCATTAATACAGCACTCCCTATGTTTACAACCCCTTACAGGGTTTTATACAGTTTCATCGGTTTGGCCTGCCCCTCCCCACCCCCAGAGCTTTCATTCTAAAGTTAGAAAATAGGGAAGCAAGCAATAGAAGGGGAAGGAGACACATGCACCCAAGGAGGAGGGGAGATGCAATTACACGTGTTTAAGATTTGGTTACAACTGGGAATGAGGGTTATAAGGGAATACACTACTGTGACACAGAAACTGGAATTTGAAACTAGGGTACACCACTTATCCCTTGCCCCCAAGGTAATTCCCCCCCTTCTTTCTCCCCATCTAAATAAAGAGGAAACACTGCATAACGGTAGGACAGAATCTACATCTATCAATAGTGGAGGGACGGATTCAACCCTTATTTCCCTAGTAGAAATAGTGGTTGGTTGTTTTTTCCCCCCACGGAAGGCTCCTAATTTACGAGCCTCCTAAATCCTTTCGCCACCCACCACGAGGGGGAGAAATAAAAGGAGTAACGCGTAATACATACCAAACCAAACCCTACACAAACCGACCCCACCTCCAGCCACAGATGCCTTGGCCAAGAGCGGAAATAGGGGAAGGATTGTACGCCCCGCCCCCCGGGGGTGGGATATTTGGCTGGGCCAATCACGCAATGGCAAGCAACTTTTCGGAACCTGGAAAGGAAGAAGAAAACAGACGGACAGCTCCGGGGAAGGCGGAAGTTACTGCCTCACCGTTACAGCCGTGTCGCATGCAATTCAAACATTTGGGGAGCGGCTTCCCCGGAAGAGCCGCCATGATAGGAGATCCACAGGAAGGGAAAGTGGGCGTCGTGCAAGACTCGTTGGCCGAGCAAAAAACGTGTTTCTGCGGGAAGCCTTCCCCAACCCGGTGCCCTCCAGATGCGTTGGACTACAACTCCCAGCATCCTCCAGGTAGCCATGCTAGGGGTCGTAGTCCAACACATCTGGCGGGCACCGGGTTGGAGAAGGCTGTGGAAACAGGGATCCCCGTTTTAGGCTGTTCATGCTCCAGTCCTGTATGCACGCTTTTTTCCTGGGAGTAAGTGCCATTGAACTTAACGGGGCTTAATTCTAAATAGACATGCATAAGTGGGGCTTGTTCCGAGCTAAAGCGTGTGTAGGGGTTTGTAGCCTAGGATCCAAAGCACCGGTTACTTTAGCCATCCCCAATCTGCTGCCCTCCGGATGTTTTGGACTTCAGCTCCCATTAGCATCAGCCAGCATGGCCAATGGTCAGGAATGCTGGGAATTTAGTCCAAAAACTCTGGGCACCAGGTTGAGGAAGGCTGGCTTTAGAGACGTCTACATTTTTTTACTCTTAAGTTAGCACAGGGGCCTCAGTTTGGATCAGGACCATAGCTGGGTGTTCTGGGGTCTTTAACCCCCCCCCCTTGCAGTCCTGATCGGGACTGGGCTCCGCGCCTCCCATTTATATTGCCAAGTAGTGATCCATTGGGTAATGCGTGTAAGAGTAAAACGTGTCTGCATCAGTATACAAGGGAATTGTGAAAGGACTGCCAACAGGTCCTTTACTCAAGACCAGAGATCAAAGGCTGCAAAACTGCCAGCCTTGGCTCTGCCGTCCTGACCGGATTCTCTCAGGGCCTTGCCCTGACATACACTGGATTTGGCACTGAACCATACACGCATGTGGGGTAAAACCAGGAAAGTTTATTTAAGGTAAACAGATTACAACAAAAGGTGGGAAATGAGGGAAGGAGAAAAGGTGGGGAGACAGTGGTATACACAGTAGAGCTACAAAATAACAAAGCTAGTTCCTTTACTATATAACTACCCAGGCCTTACTCTTTTACCTGGGGGTTGATCTTCATTAGGGCTGGCCTCAGCTAAAGCCCTACTCTGTGCTGCTTCACGTCTAGATCACAACAAAAACCCAAAAGCCCCAGCCGCAGTATAGATTCTTCCCCCCACCCTTTCAGTAGCCTAGGTGTCTTTAGCCAATCAGGATGAACTTAATCTGGCCCAGGCAGGGGAGAGGTGGCTCCTGGAGTATGACTAGAGTGCTTTCAGTTTTTAAAAATTCCCACAAAATGCACATTTCCTAACCCCTGGTCCCGAGACCTGAATTTCAAAGAGCAAGAGACTCCTATTTTTGCTTGTACATTTTTGGGTGGGGAGCGCACGGAGCTGACAAATTACAGCGATGCTAAAGCTTCTCCGCAACCTCCTGCAAGCTGCAGTCACTTTTACCCCTCTAACTAGAGAAAAGGAAGGGTAAACACGGCACCAAAAATAAATGGGGCGTCTCGCCTACAAGAAACAGGAGAGTTGGAAATTAGAATGGCTCCCCATCTCCTGCCCCACATACGGAGGCGTTCAAAGTGGACTAGGAATTAAGTTGCAGTGGAATTCTTTTTCTAGATGCATGCTTCTTCTTTCCTATCTCTATGATTCCTGCTCCGCCGTCAGAACCGAAATGCCGGGTGGTGTTTTGTTTTTTTTTAAGGCTAGAAAGGTCGCCGGAAGTGACGACTACTGGTGCGGAAGGAACGAATGAGGGGGTACAGTTCCACTCAAAAGCTTTAAAAGTCTTGTTATAACTTAAGCCTATTTTTTCACAGCTTGGATAGAAAAAAAAATGTGTCTCTAGTTTTACTAGGTCCTTTCTGATATTTCCGGTATTAAGTTGAGCTGGTTACTACTTGAATTCCCAATAGGATCATCAAAGCTTTCATCAAAACACAAGGATCATCAAAGCTTAACAATTTAATTCCGGAAGTTAGTCCAGACTTGGCGTTACTTTACATTTTTTTATCTCTATAGGAACAAATAGAGTGAGGCCATGACACGATGGAAAACCTCGGTTGCCACGGCAACGTCAAAGGGCATAAGATTTTATGAGTCCCTTGAGACTTCAGGTTCCTGTTTGCCAGCGATCGAATCTCCCACGTGAAGCTCAAGAGGCATAAATGCTGATGTCCCCCAACTCCCTTTTCCTCCTGAAACCCCTGTTGAGCTCTAATCTAACAGCGGAAGAGTGGGCAGGCCAGCTTCTCCAAGTGAGGAACGGAGGGTAGAACTTAAGAAGAGCCATGCTGGATCAGACCAAGGGTCCATTCTGTTCACACAGTGGCCGACCAACCCTTCTTATTTCCCCAATATTTTAATAGTTAGATGTTTACTTCCATTTTTTACTGTATTTTACTACTGTACCTCCGGACTGATTTATTTAGCTGTTCTATTGTACTAGTGCATTATGCTGGCTCAGCTTGTCTGAGTGTGGAAAGCTAAGCAGGGTCAGGCCTGGTTATTACTTGGATGGGAGACCCCTCCTCTAGTTTCCTGCATTGAGCAGGGGGTTGGACTCATAGATTTCATAGATCATAGAGTTGGAGGGAGCCTACAAGCCTATCGAGTCCAACCCCCTGCTCAATGCAGGAAACCAGAGGAGGGGTCTCCCATCCAAGTAGTAACCAGGCCTGACCCTGCTTAGCTTTCCACACTCAGACAAGCTGGGCCATCGTGAGCCACAGGCCTTAGCTTTCCACACTCAGACAAGCTGAGCCAGCGTGAGCCACAGACTCGATAGCCTTGTAGGCTTCTTCCAACTGATTTTATGATGATTGTTTATATTGATTGTGAACTGCCCAGGGAGCCTTCTGGCTGATGGGCGGTGTAGAAATATAATAAATAAATAAATAAAATGTTGTAACCTTTCCACATAGGGGAGTTGCTACTGCCCCTTGATCATTTGGGTTGCCCTTTTCTGAGCCTTTTCCAGCTCTACGAATATCCTTCTTGAGGTGCAGCCACCAGAACCATACACAGTATTCCAAGTGTGGTTGCACCGTAGATTTAGATAGAGTTATGTGATGATACCTTGTGAAGCATATCCTGTGATTGTTGTGAACTGCCCAGAGAGCTTTGGCTATTGGGCAGTATAGAAATGAAATAAATAATAAAAATCAATAATCAATAATAACCCTTGCCCGATAGCAAGTCTTGCTCCCTGGCCTTTACTTATACAAAGGCTTCACAACAAAGTACAATTGCTTCATGAAATATGGCTTATGGAGTCTTGCAATCCCTGCCCTTTGAGTCATTGAGAAAGAACACAGTTGTGTTGTAAATAATGCAAACTGGAAGATCTCCAGGCTTAAGTACAGATGGTGGAATGGGAGGTGTCCTTCACGGACATCCTGATGAAGTGAGTGGGACAACTTCTGGGCAGTGAGAACTGCAGCTCATTCCTCTGAAAATGCTATGACCTATATAGCCCCCTTCAGATTGAAAAGCACATTTGGGGGTAAATCAGAGAACCCACCCAGTGATAACAATCAGGGCAGAGTCTAACTTTAATCTCCATTATATAATCAGCTCTGAACTTTGTATACCCTTTTACACTAATGGTTCTTAAAGCCTTTGTACTGCCTCTCTCTTACAGATAAGTGGTTTTAGTGGAGGTGGGCCACAGAGCTAGTAATGTAATCTATTCCCCTCTTCCCATCCAAGCATACTGTACTCTTCTTAAGCATGCCCATTTCCCTAGATCTCATGAAACCTCACCACCCACCCATTGTGCTGTCAAAACCATCTGAGCCTGTGTAGTGCCAACTGCCTCCGTCATACACCCATAGCGGTAAAAAAAAAAAAAAGAAAAAGAAAAAACATAACAACCTTGTATCTAAGAGCTGGTGCCTAAATCTTGCTTTCTTCCTCCTCCCTCCCAATCCTTTTTCTTTTTGTGTCATGTCTTTTAGATTGTAAGCCTGAGAGCAGGAACTGTCTAATATTATTATTAGACAGTTAGCCACTCTGGGAGCCTTTTTTGGCTGAAGAGCACAGTAAAAATGTTGTTAATAATAATATTTTCTCAGGTGCTACAAAAGGAAGGGAAATTCTGCACCACATTTTTCCTTTATATTAGGGGTGAGGAAAGTGTGGCCTTCCAGATGTCGGTGGACTGCAGCTCCCCTCAGCCCTAGCCAGCATCACCAATGGTGAGGGATGATGGGCATTGCAGTCCAACAATTTTTGAAGGGCCACGTTTCCCATCCCTTCCTTATAGAAATGTTCCAGTAGCTGCTGGAGGTGTTTTTTTTTAGGGGATATAACAATTCTCCCCCTGCAGAACTGGATGTAGTAGAGCCTAGACTCTCATGGTCAAAGTGCCAGGACTTTTTATTTTATTAGCAGGGACAATGACTTCATCTACCACCCCTCAGACTTTCTTGTTCCCTGAGTTTAGCTGCAGTCCTCACAGACGCTTGTGAGGGGATGGATTTTCCCAGTAACAATATATTGTGAGCTGTCGTTGTTATGCAAAGTTTTTTAGGGTGGCTCGGTCTTGAATGGATAATTAAGACCCATTAGCTTTACAAAAGACATATATAATATTATAGACATATATAACCTATGTGGAAAGGTTACAACATCTGGGGTTGTTTAGCTTAGTAAAAAGGCAAGTAAAGAAAGACATGATAGAGTACAAAATTATGTATGGTGTGGAGAAAGTGGATGGGTCATTCCATGTAAAATCAAGCAATGAATTTACCTGACCGTCACCGATTTTGCAAAAACTTGGTGAACTTGTTGGGTCTGCTGAGAAAATAAGCTGCTCCAAAAATTAGACTTCTGGGACGAAAACTTTTGGAGATATGGCAATCAAAAATATGAAGAAAAACGTTAATTTTTGTGTGTCGGACACATTAAAATTACACTAATTCCAGTTCTACAGAACCTAGAAAGTTAATCATGGTGTTGGTGGAAAGCCTTTGAAATGCGCTTTCATTTGATATGTAACATAAGTGGTTTTTTGGAATAAATATATATTCAAGGTCAAATAGTAAAATTTGACCATGAATTCTGCAAAAACTAAAAAAATTTCTCCATGATTTTTGTTTTAGTATTTCATCTAACAGTGCTTAATACATGTACCAATTTTCAAAATGGGGTTCTTAACAGAAAACTAGTTACACCTTTTGGGGCGCTCTGTATGTGTCATAGTTCATATGAATTGCTATCTCACTGTACGTATCTTAAGAAAATATGCATTATCGCTTAGGTTTTGAATAAAACATTGTGCACAAGTACAAGCTACCCTGTCATAATTGTGCAGCTCTGAATTAGGTATTCTTCTTCGCAATAGCATACTTCCGACATTTTGTGTAGAATAATGATACTTCCTCTGGGTGGTCATTCTGGTATGAAATCAATCAAAGAATATTTCCAACTGAAAGCAAATTGCTTAAGATTTGGTGAACTTGTTCTGCTTATTAAAAAATAAGTTGCAGGGCCTATTGTTTTCAGAAGAATGAGGTTTAAAATATGTACTTTTAAAAAGGTACCAGTATGCTTAGGGAAAACATGTTCATTTTATTTTTTTCAAATAAATATACAGAAGTTTGACCTTGAATAATGACAAAAAACTCCTTTTGTTTTAAATAACGTTTAAAATCCCTGGAAACATGTACTGGCATGCCTTGGATTGAGAGCATAATTTGTTCCGGAAACGTGTTTGTAATCCAAAACACTCTTATATCAAAACGAAATTCCCCCAAAAAAATTTGTACAGAGATTTTTAATTTAAGCCGTACTACAGTACTTGTATTGCAAGACGTCGCTTGTATATCAAGTCAATTTTAAAAAATAAATATTAATTTGCTTGTCTTGCAAAACTCTCTCAAACCAAGTTACTTGTAATCCAAGGTATTACTGTACTTGATTTCAAAATGGGACTCTTACTAGCGTAGTTATTTTGATTTACTTAGATGTGGGCTTGAAAAACCATTATTGTGCATAGATGAGATTTTCCATTTTACTTTTATATACGCTGATCAATTTTATGCAGTTCAAATATTACTTGCTAACATTTTGTTAACAAGTCCTAAATTAAGGACCTTTTCATAACAGTAGTTTCTAGTCTTGAAGTTGCTGCTTGACACTCTTTGTCTGTTAGTGTATAGAAGTGCCCTGTTGGGCAACAAGGATTAGCTTTTGTCAAAACATCTGAAGATGGTATCCATAGGACATCTTGTTTATCTGGATACATAAATGATTTTGCTGGTCCAGCTGGATTAAGAAATCTCACTAACACTTCTGCTCTCTGATCATCTGTTTGTAAAACACAACCTAACCACCATTGTGAGATATAAACGCATGTAACAAATCCTCGTATTTCTTGCAATTCCAGTTCTTCTTTAATAGTCACTGTCTCTTTTCTGGATTCGCATTGAAATATCTTTTAGTAGCAACAGTGTGTTTTGTTAATGGAATTACAGCGTGAATTTTCTATGTCCCAGGAATCGTCTTGAATTCTCGAAGCGACATTTCAGAAGCTTTTCTTCCAGTTCATAATCTTTACTTGTGGTGTATTGAAATGCAACCTTTTCACAGTGCCACCCAAACCATCACAAGGCCCTTTTCCATGCGATGTGGCAAAGAAGTGCCATTCTGCATCGATACCGAAATCTGACTTATGCTTACTTAAGTTGTTGAAGTTTTTAGTTTTTATACTGTGCTGCTGCACCATCAGGGAAATAATAGATCTTAGTTACGCTACCTGTAGAAATTGTGTGCAGGAATTCAACAATTTGAAAAGTCATGAACACATTGCAGCAGAAGTGGGGTCAGGCACTTGTCACGGCTTCAGGCCTGCCTTTTTCTTTCTTATCAGAATCTGTGAATGTAGACATCCAAAGAGATAGATCTCTGTGAAGGTTTGAGGCCTACCCATGCCTGGTTTGGTTTCAGCCTGAAGGTCCCGGAAGGGAGGGGGCGGGCTTAAGTTTAATTTCCCTCCAAAAAATTCTGTTTTAAGTGTGTATAAGGGGGTGGAGTTATTGTAGGGAGGTACTGTGCATGTATAAAAACATTCACATCTTCTGAACTGTTCGAAACCCCGTTCTGGAAATCGGTACATATACTCAAGGTAAACATGGGTTATCTGAGGGAAAAAATCAGCAAAAAAAACCATTTGGTTTTTTTGGAATTCAAGGTCAAATTAAAGAAACTATGACCTTGAATATTTTATTTCACATGCATGCTTCATGTTACATATCAAATCAAAGGGTAGTTCGAGAGCCTTCATATGACACCATGATTTACTTTCTAGGTCAATTCTGAAGGAAGTTATGATACTTTTTGTGTAGTCACAAATGCTGAAAAATCGTGTTTGGGGCATTTTTTGAGCACACTGTACTTTTGAACCGTGAGGTATAATGACCTATAATTTGGTGTATGATTTTTTTGGTTGCTTTTACATGGAATGACCCAGATAGGAAGACAGTTTTCTCCCTCTCTCATAATACTAGAACCCTGGTCAATCCCATGAAGCTGAGTGGTGGGAGTTTCAGGACAGATAAAAGGAAGTACTTCTTCACCCTGCACAGTTAAACTCTGCAATTCACTTCCACAAGTTGTAGTGATGGCCACCAATTTGGATGGTTTTAAAAGGGATTGGATAAATTCATGGAGGATAAGGTTATCAATGGCTACTAGTCCTGATGGCTATATGCTACCTCCAGGATCAAAGGCAGTATGCCTATGTACACCAGTTGCTGGGGAACATGGGCGGGAGGCTGCTGTTGCACTCATGAGCTGCTTGTGGGATCCTGTGGGCAGCTGATTGGCCACTGTGTGAACAGAATGCTGGACTAGATGAACCCTTGGTCTGATCCAGTAGGGCTCTACTTATGTTCTCAAGACATATATAATAAACACACAACTGAGATAGATCAACACAGCTACCTGTATTTTCGGACTTTCCTTGGCGGCAAGGGACTGTCGAACACCTGCACTTCAATATTTACTACCACCACACCACTAGCTGGGAAAGCTACTAGCATTACTACATCTTGAAATCATACGCCTTTACCTAGAATGGTGGTCGTTATGATCAAGCAAGGAAGACATCTCTCTCTCTCTCTCTCTCTCTCTCTCTCACACACACACACACACACCAGTACGCATCCCATCCCCCCACAAACTACTTTCTTGACCAGATTACTTCAGTCAGGTGTTGTTGCCACGCCCTTAAAAACAGTCATCGGACCGGGTAACACGTGGTTCTTCTTTTCAGCGTCTTGTCATTGAAAATAAATCATCCGTTTGCTTTTGGAAGCCCCAGCTCCAGCACTTGCTTATAATGATGGCTGTGTCGGACCAATTAAAAACACACCCACCACCCAAAATATGGTAGTTGTTTTTTTAAAAAAAAACGGTTTAATTTCCAGATTTAAGCCAACACATTCCTAAACACACTTACTAGTTGGGAAGTAAATCCCATTTAAGCCCACGAGACTACAGCGTCCGAATAAGAAGGATTAGGATTGGACTGGAAGCGTCTCAGGGCGGGAGGGAAGGATGGGGAGCGCGCCTCCGCGGCTTACACGCGCAGAGCCTTCTTTCCCCTGCGGCCGTCTCTTCCGCGCGCCCTCTAGTGGCCGCTTCGGGGAGCCTCCTGCGCTCGTCGGCTACGTCCTCTCTATGGTGCCCTCAGGCTTTCTCTATGGTCTGAGCGGGATGGCCATTCTTCAGTCCCCTCCCACCTTGTCAGTTCGAGGGCTGGGCATTGTGGGACGAGAGCGGACTCTGGCTGACAAGTAAGCCCTGCCACTGCTGGGCAGAGAGCATTGCGCTCGAGCTGGAGGAGGAGGAAGAGAAAGAGGAGGGGGAGGGGGAAGGAGAAGGGGAAGGGGGGGGGAAGGGGAAGATAGTCACAAGGGGCAGTGCCCCCACCGTGGTGGTATCATGCCACTTGCCACAGCCAAAGTGGCAACACGGCTGGCCCAAGGGGTCACGGCCAAAAGAGCAGCAGTGGCACTGTTGGTGGCAGTGTATGGTGCCAGGAAGTTGTACCCAGTCCTGCGACGGCAGTGGGCTACCTCTGACCTCCGGGTGAACTCTAACCCAGCAGGAAACTCCAATCCTGGTGAGCCACCAGCCAAGTGGGGGGCACCTGATGAGGTGACACCATCACCACCTGGTGTGAACAGGGTGTTCTTCCTCCGCCTCTTGCGTCTCCTGCGGTTGCTGTTCCCTGGGCCACTGTGCCGGGAAACGGGGCTCCTGGCCTTGCACTCGGCTGCCCTAGCCAGCCGCACCTTCCTCTCGGTGTACGTGGCCCAGCTGGACGGGCGTTTGGCCCGCTGCATCGTCCGCAAGAACCCGCGTGACTTTACGTGGCAGCTTCTCCAGTGGCTCCTCATTGCCCTCCCGGCCACCTTTGTCAACAGTGCCATTCGGTACCTGGAGGGGCAGCTGAGTCTGGCCTTCCGTGGACGCTTAGTGGACCATGCCTACCAGCTCTACTTCGAGGGCCAGACCTACTACCGGGTCAGCAACATGGACGGACGCCTGCGCAACCCAGACCAATCTCTCACGGAAGACCTGGTGGCTTTCGCCAACTCTGTGGCCCACCTCTACTCAAACCTGACCAAGCCAGTGCTTGATCTCATTGTGACTTCCTATACCCTGCTCAGTTCGGCAAGATCGAAGGGGGCCGACACAGCCTGGCCCTCGGCCATTGCTGGGCTGGTGGTTGGCATCACTGCCAAGGTGCTGCGTGCCTGTTCGCCAAAGTTTGGCCAGCTGGTGGCTGAGGAGGCACGGCGGAAAGGAGAGCTGCGCTACATGCATTCTCGGGTGGTGGCCAACTCTGAAGAGATTGCCTTCTATGGGGGGCACAAGGTAAAGTGAGTGGGCAGGATGCCAGGATTCTCTAGGAGAAAAATAGGGGTGAGTTGATGGAAGGAGGGTTATCAGGTGTCAGGACTCCTGGGTTTCTAAGTAGGGAATTGTAGTGCAGTAGAATTAGGGAAATAAAGAAGGGTGGTGGTGGTGCATTTTAATTTTATTTCTGCTCTATGTCCTGTCACTTTCCCCTGCTGTAGAACTAAGCTGTGAAATGGAGGCAGTCGGCTCTGTTAAGCCTTCCTCAGGTGGAAGTGAAGCTGACGCCAAAGAGGGGGCTGTGCTGGGGCTGAAACGGGCACCCCTGTTTACTTCCCTTTTCTTTGTTGTTCTTCTTCCTTTAATTCCTCCAGAGGCAAGGCTGGGGCCCTGACCTTAATTTATCAAGTTTGGGAATTTGTCCCTGTTCATTAATGGTCCCCCAGGCTGGCAGTTGCTTCCTGAATTCCTGTAGAAACTGTCCTTGGTTTCTGTTGCTCATGCCTGACTCCTGCTTGAACCCTCAAAACAGCCCCGGGGCCTTCCATGTTTGGCTCAGGTGTGCCACTTAAGGACTCTCTTGCATTCCCTGGCAGGGGAGTGGATTGGAGGGCAGCAGGTGTGTGTGTGTGTGTGTGTGTGTGATGGCACTTCTGATCCCCAGCTCCGGAAAGCCAGTGGGATCCAGCAACAGATGCAAGCTGGGAATCATGATGCCTGGGTTCTTTCTGTCCCTGATTCTAAGGGATAGGGAAGGAAGGCTGTTCTATTGAAGGATGGGGAGTATGATGTTAACAGTCATTTCTATCACATATACTACAGTCCCCCTCCATCCGTTTCAATCTACCTGTGTAAAGCACATTCCAGGGATGAAAGCGCTCCCACCGCTGGCATCCTGCCACCATTACGGGTAACTTTAGGTCACACTTATACACACACTCTTCTCTCTAATGAATGGGGCCTGGCTCTGTCCTCAGCCATTTCCTAGAACCAACGCACACACAAATCGACAGACAAATACACACACACAGACACTTCAAACTGAAAAGTCTGTCGTACAACCGTTGCTTTTTCAAGACTTCTGAGCTAGACAACATCCCATGACCGTGATTAGTCACCACAACGTTTGCTATGTAGCAACAGGCTGAACTGTGTCACCGGTTGTGTTGTTTAGGTCGCCTCTGAATACGGAGGGTTTCCTTAGGGCAGTGTTCTCCAACCTTGGGTCCCCAGATGTTTTTGGCCTACAACTCCCGGCATGCCCCAGCCAGCTACGCTGGCTGGGGCATGCCGGGAGTTGTAGGCCAAAAACATCTGGGGACCCAAGGATGGAGAACACTGCCTTAGGGCAACCTTTCCCAACCTGGTGCCCTCCAGATGTTTTGGGCTACCAACTCCCAGGATTCCTGACCGTTGGCCATGCTGGCTGGGGCTGATGGGAGTTGAAGTCCAAAACATCTGGAGGGCACCAGGTTTGAAAAGGCCTGCCTTAGTTAGGGGTATTAATTAGAGGGCTTTGTGCCAGTGCAACCAACTCCTCTCCCCACAGTAATCTACTCATTGGTGGATCTTCAGCTTAAGATGGTCCCCTCCGCTGCCACCCGTCTTGCATAGCCGATAGAGGTGGTGGTGGTGGTGATGGGGACGCACAAGATAGAAACAAAGATTTAAGATGTCTTGCAGGTCATACTGTTGCCATATGAAAGCCACCAATTTGAATAGCGCAGGACCATGACTCAGAGTACACACACACACACCCCGGTGCGTGCTTCTCCATGGGTTGCCACCCCAATGGACAAGAAATACCGATCAGATTGCATTGGGACCCATTGGCAGTGCCCTCCTGATCCAAGGTGTGATGTTGGTGCAGGGTTTTCTCACGCGACTTTATTTATTTATTTACATTTATTAATCGCCCATCTGGCCGGCTGCCGGCCACCCCCCTTTTGGGGGTGGGGGACACATTTGTCAAAGTTTCAGTTCGGTGCAGTCAAGGGTCCCTGTCCCAATGCAGCCTAACAGGCACTTCTGTTTTCAGATGTAATGCAGTTAACAGGCTGTCAAGGTTCCACTACTGCAGGGACCCCTTGATCTGCCTTTGGGAGATATCTGCCTCTCCCCAAAGACCCAGTCCTTTGCCTGCTACCTCCAGTAACGTGGGTGTAGGCTGTAGGCGTGTGAATAAGTCACTCCAAACTCCAGGGTACACAACAAACTTTACTTATAGTAGTAGGGAAATTACTTAATAGAGTGGTTTTTAAATCAAAGCAGGTATGATAAAATAAAATAAAACAACCAAACAATGTTCTCTAGTTTCACTTCAGTCTACCTAGCGCCCGGGCGGACCGTCCGGCGGAAGGGAGGAAAGCAAACGCCGCCCCCCGCCGGAAGAAAATAGAGAGAGAGGCGCCGGCGGGGGGGAAGGAAACTTCAGGCGCCCCCCTGGATCTGGTGTCTGGTGGAGAGCGGCGGAGAGGGGGCCTCCGTGCGCCCTCCCCCAGCGCGATGGCACCGCGCTCCGAGCTGGCCCCCGCCAGCCAGCCAGCCAGCTCGGCCGGCCAGCCGGCCGCTGCGAAGGCGCAGGTTCGGGCAGGAAGAGGATCGCTCGCGCCCCTCCCCTTCCGAAGTGGGGCTACGGCGGCGGGAGCAGGTACGGTGACGGGGGGTGTCTTGGGGGTGTCTGGGGGTAGCGTGGGGGTGGCATGGGGGTGGCATGGGGGGGCTGCGGCGCGGCACGGCTTCGACGGGGGAGGGGCTTCGGCGGCGGCGGGTGCAGGTACGGGGGTGGGGGTGGGGTGTCTGGGGGTGGCAGCAGGGGTCCTGGGGGTGGAGGGCTGTGCAGTCAGCCAGCCAGTTTCTCTTTCTCTCTCTCTCTCTGCTGTTTCTCTCTGCTGCTCAGCACACACTCTCCCTGCTAGCTGACCCCACCCCACATATATAGTCCTCCCAGGAATGGAAGGTTATAACCATGTGACCCTGCACTGGAGAACTGATTCTAAACTTCTATTGGGTAACTTAAAACTCTCAAACTCCCCCTCCCATCGTGGAGTGTTTGGGCCTTCAGGCTTCAACAAACTGAAGCCTGTGTAGGCCTCAACAAACCCAATCCTGTGTAGGCCTCAAACCCTCACACGGGCAAAATGGCTAATGCGAGGCCAACAGGGCTTGTACCAGAGAGACGTAGGGGCAGAGCGACTTCCCCAGTTTCAAATGCAGAGAGGCAAGAAAAATATTAGAGTGACAACCGCAGCCAGAACTACCAGTATTAAACTGAAAGCTGCCAACTGCCATTGCCTATGGCTCACTATGGCTGTAAAAAAGGGCCATGGCTTCAGCCCTGCCTCTTTACAGTGAAAGCATCCTAGTGCCTGGCACTGGCAAGCAGGGTGGCTCCAGAAGTGCCAATGAGGGTGGCTTTTGGAACTGGGGCTCCTCCTTCTAACGCAGCGTAGCTGGCTGGGGCATGCTGGGAGTTGTAGGCCAAAAACATCTGTGGACCCAAGGTTGGAGAACACTGTTCTAACGTGACTGTTCAGTATCTTAGCAAAAGTTCGGGTAGTGTGTCACCGTAGTCCAGCCTTCCCCCAAGCTGGTGGCCTCCAGATGTGCTAGGGGTGATGGGAATTGCCATCTGACACATCTGGAGGGCCCCAGGTCGGGGAGGGCTGCTGTAGTCTTTTCCTTTGCTCTATCCTAGGCACAACAGGAAGTGGGGGATGTTTCCTTTCTAGATGTGCCCTTGAGAATTGCAGCAAGATAGAACAGGATGCCAACATATCTGGTTTCTACAGTTGATGTTTTGGAATGGAGTAGGGCAGCCCTCCCCAACCTGGTGCCCACCAGATGTTTTGGACTTCAATTCCCATCAGCCCCAGCCATGATCAAGAATGCTGGGAGTTGTCCAAGACATCTGGAGGGAACCAGGTTGGAGAAGGCAGAAGCAGAGCCTCTTAGCCTTCAATCCAAAGCACACTTATTAGGCAGTAAACCCCATTGAACACAGTGGACTTCTGTGTAGACATGTACTGGATTGCATTGTAAGGCTGCAATCCTAAATGCCTAACCATACTTACTGGGAATAAGTCCCGTTGAACTCATTGGAACTTATTTCCAAGTAAACATGCATAGGATTAAACTGTTAGTGCGACTGAATTCTAGAATTCTTCTGTCTCTCTTTAATTTTCTCCTGGGGATTTTGTTTTTTGCATCACTTGATTATTTGAGGACTAGTGGCAGTTCAACTTCTTCTTTTTTTTTTTTTTTACCAGCCTCTACTCCTGTGCCTTTAAACATTGCTGAATTGGACAGAAATCAGTAGGTGAAAGTTTTCTGGGCACGGAGATAAACTCCCCTGACCTCCTAATGTCTGCTGATAAAGTTGCTGTTAAAGGCAAACAGACCACAGCTGGCTGAAATGGTGGCAACCGCACTCCCTTGTGATTGTGATCATCTGAGAATTCGGTCTGTGATGTTGGAGAACGGCAATGGTTCAGTCGCGCATGCCAGCTGCTGCTGAATACCAAGTCATCCATGTGTGAACTAGCCCAAAATTCAGGGATGGAAAACGTGTAGCCCTCCAGATGTGATTGGACTCCAACTCCCATCAGCCCCAGCCAGCATGGGCAGTGGATCGGGGCTGATGGGAGTTGAGCTGCAGCACATCTGGAGGGCCACAGATCACCACCACCACCGTAGTGTCTCCTGTTGCAGTGAGCAACACAAGACTAGTCATAGTTGCTTCCTCTTTAAAAAAAAAAAAAAAACAACCCAAAACCAGAACCTGGGATAGTTGTGACTAACATAAGTCTCATTCCTTTAATGCAGGGGCATGCTGGGAGTTGTAGGCCAAAAACATTTGGGGACCCAAGGTTGGAGAACATTGCTTTAATGGGTCTACTCTGTGTAGGGCTAACATTGGATACCACCCCAAGCCTTGTTTCAGTGCCTATGAGAGCAGGCTGGTGTTCAGAAATTACCTAAGCAAGCGAAACTTTTCTTGGCCTAGAGATAAAGTGCAGAGCAAAGCTTGATGCGCCTTACTCATGCATGTCGCCCTGCTGCAAAAGGCATTGGAGCCAGTAAGGGGATGGGGGAAGGGGGCTACCTTGGGACGGTTGAACCTGCTCTTCACTTGCACACGGATGATGACATGCCAGGTTCTCTACCAGCGGGTGATATCTCTGGGTCCCAGGCTCCTCTTTCCCTTCAGTCAGTGACTGCAGATGCCTCCACCACCAGCAGCACCTTCGGGCACTGCTGCTCTCTGTGGTTCCTTTCTGGCCCGCCCACGTATCAATAGGTGCACATGCGCTGATCGATGGCCCCATGTGCGATCGGCCTTCTGCACATCGAAGCTTTGGGGATTGGAAGTGAAGGAACAGTGCTTCCGTGCTCTGAAATCAGAGCCACATGGCCGTGGCCTCTGCCTCAGCCGCTGCAAAGCTCGTGCCCTAACGCCTCCTCCTGGTGCCCCCTCTCCAGGTGGAGCTGTCCCTTCTGCGGCACTGTTATCGCGACCTGGCCTCCCAGATCAACGTGCTGCTCCTCGAAAGGCTCTGGTATGTCATGCTGGAGCAGTTCCTCATGAAGTACGTGTGGAGTGCTGCCGGGCTGGTCATGGTGGCAGTGCCAATCATCACTGCCACCGGCTACTCTGAGACAGGTGAGTTCAAGCAATATTGTAATTAGAGTGGAGCAACAAGGGACGCCTCTTTCTGGCACAAGCCAGACCAAAAAAAAATAAAAATGGGCCTCATATATTGGCAGTTCTTGAACTTAGTGTTAAAGTATGTATTTTTGTGTGTGTCAGTACAGGAATCATTAAGAACGTTTTTCAAAGCGGTGGATGAAATGCCAGATGTCAGCTTGCTCTGAGGCTTAGTCGGGGCAGCAGACCGAGGCAGGCAGGCAGGCATTGTTGCAGCTCCCCATTGGCCCTGTGCCTCCAAGTCTAACACAGTCAAGCACATTCGGTCACAGAAAACTGCTGTTGAGGGAAGAGAAAACTGGGGAAGGAGAAAACTAGAAAGATGTGATGTACAACAGCAGCAACTAGTGGGTTTTTTCTTGACACCTTTGAGCAGGAGCAGTCTATCTTACTGAGCAGTGATGACTTGGAATGTCACCGACATAGCAGAGCTGAATGAAATATTTGGCAGGAGTGGGTTGGGGAGGTGCTTAACCCTTCCCCAGCCTGCTTTTTTCCTCTTGCAACCCTGTTTCCACCCACCCACCCTCACTGCCCAGCCCAGCTGCTCAGCCTGGTGAGGGAAAGGGGATCACAAGTGGGGGAAGGTGGGCGAAGGGTTAAGCACACCTCCTGCCGAAATGCTACTTCTCCACTTCACGTTGCACAGTGGAGGCCCATGTTCCCAAACTTTGGTCGTCGCTAAATGTCTAGGTCTGCTTTTAAAGGACACAACCATTCATCATAACTCTGGAAACTGCCCTGGGCATAGAAATATCTAGCCGTGTCCTTGAGTACAGGCGTCGCTTTTGGGAAGAGGTTGGAGCTGTGAGAGGCGAAGAGGAGGCACAGTTTTGTCTCCTTAGCCAAGCCTTTGTTTTGCCGTCACAGAGCTCCGTTTGGTGCCGTTACAAAGGGTGAGGGTGGGGCGGACCTCAGAAGAGTGTGTTTACGTCAGCCTTCCCCAGCCTGGTGCCCTCCAGATGTTTTGAACTTCAACTCCCATCAGCCCCAGCCAGCCTAACCAGTGGTCAGGAATGCTGGGAGTTGTAGTCTAGAACATCTGGAGGGCATCACGCTGGAGAAGGCTGGTGTATGTCATAAACTTTATGATATATAAATGCAGCTCTGGTTCGCATGACATGACAGCCCACCATGGGTTAATAACCCTAAAACAAGCCATGGGTTAAGGATTGTCTTAACCCTCAAACAACCCTTGCCACCTGGGTTTGCATGACAAGACAAGCCAGGTGCCCACAGTGTGCTGCCGTGTCATGCAAACCAGGTCGGTGTGTACCGTCATTTTATTTAGTCAGCAATAACACACTGGGTGGCCAGTCAACTCGCCTCTTTTGCATATAGTTCATGAGTATCACGTGGTAATAAGTAGAATTAACACGAAGGATGTTGACGTCTTGATGATCTCGCCTAATAATACTAATAGTCTCTTGCTGCCTGATAATAGTGCCTGGGCTACAGCCCTTCTTCCTAATGTGCCGGGTTTGTGTGTGTGTGAGAGACGACGGCAACAGGATTTTCCCCTCCTGTGGCTCAGAATCCTGATGAAATGACCAGTTAGAACAGTGTTCTCCAACTTTGGGTCCCCAGATGTTTTTGGCCTACAGCTATGCTGGCTGGGGCATGCTGGGAGTTGTAGGCCAAAAACATCTGGGGACCCAAGGTTGGAGAACACTGCGTTAGAAGCAGAGCCAGTTCATCAGCAGTCTCCCCTTCCCGAGTTTCAATCTAATCACTTGGATCTTTCGTGATCAAATGCAACGGCACCAATTGCTGTGACATGCCCAGAAATTGCGGTGAACCGCCCAGAAAGCTTTGACTATTGGGCGGTATAGAAATGAAATTCATCATCATCATCATCATCATCATTAATAAAGGTGTCGCAGAACCCTCAGTGCTGATTGGCTGTTGTTGTGTCGTGTCCGTCAGTCCCCACAATGAAGCTTTCGTGCAGCCTTCCCCAACCTGGGTCTCTACAGTTGAGATGTTTTGGACGACAACTCCCCTCTGCCCCAGGCGCATGACCAATAGGTGGGGTTCCGGAGAGCTCTAGTCTGAAATATCTGGAGGGATCCGGGTTGGGGAAGGCTACTTTTGTGCTTTCTTTGCACTGTTGAGTTTCTTCTGAGCTCTTTCTGGCCCTCATCCCTTTTGCTTATGAGTCTGAAGAGAGGGCCTTGGTTAATTTAGCCTCTGCAACATGCCCCGCTAAAGTAGGGAGAGGTAGCTGAAAGGCCCAGGGACCCCAGACAGCCTGCAGGGACTTCCCAACTGCCCCAGCCATGGCACCGGACACAGGCAAATGGCTCTTTAAACTACAATTTCTCCCCACCACCCAACCACCACAGTGTAAACAGCAGCAGAGGCTCTGTCAAAGTTTGCCCCTTACAAGCCAGAACGGGGGAAGCGGGATGTATGAGGGGAAGCACCCTGAGCAAGCTTCTGCTGCCATTTGCAAGGGCACAAGAGGGAGTTTGAGGGCCCTTTGCTGGCGCATGGCTGAAGCGCATCAGGGAGAGGTTCCGCCAAGGCCTGCGTTGCTGGAGATGCTGGGTGGAGCGGGGTTTGCAGCCTCTTGCCTGGTGTTTAGTGCGCGCAGGTATGTGGGCAGAGTCAATGTTGCTGGCTCTCTAGCCCTTCCTCAGTTTGAAATTGGGCCCCTGTCAAACACGAGTTGCTGACCAGGGAGCAGCAAGTGTCAAGGCAAACTCCACGGCTTCATTTCATTAGCACTTTGTTGGCGGAGTGTTTCCCAGCCGTGCCCTCCCATCACAGGGGCATTCTCACGCTGATATTTTAAACCGCTGCCAAGCTCTACAGCTGCCTTCCACACCCTGATGCCCTCCAGATGTGTTGGACGACAACTCCCAGCATCCCCCACCCAGCATGGCAGGCTGGGGGAATGCTGGGAGCTGTCGTCCAACACATCTGGAAGGCACCGGATTAGGGAAGGCTGCTCTCTAGGCTCGGTAGCTCCCGCACAGCAGGCAAAGGGAAGGAATTCCTGGTAAGATCAAGGGATTTCCAGGCAGACTCCCGAATGAGTCCTGGAGCAGAGGTGGAGCAAGGGAATTCGACACAGAGATGCTGTTCCTGGAGCTCCTGCTAACTTTAACCGGTCTCCTCCCCTACCATGACATTGTTCCACGCCAGACTCGGAGGCGGTGAAGCAAGCTGCACTGGAAATGGAGGAGCAAGAGCTGGTGAGCTTGAGGACCGAAGCCTTCACCACTGCCCGGAGTCTTCTGACTGCAGCAGCGGATGCTGCGGAGAGAGTCATCTCTTCCTACAAAGAGGTGCGGATGCAGCTAGGTCCTTGTGCTGGCTTGGGAGATATCCGGTCAGTCAGATTCTCAAAGGAAGGAAGGGACTAAACCTTTCTGTCTCTGCTTTCCCCATTCTAAGTGGCACACTCCTGCAAGGCATGGCCCACACCCAGGAGGGTCGGGGAAGATTTGGGAGCAGAACTTCCTGGCATCACAATGCCCGAGATTCTGCTGCCCCATGTGATCATATTTTCCAATACCCACATACATGATCTTTGACCCAATAGTGCTCTCTAGTAATTTACGGGTCTGGTTTTGATCTGTAACAGACTTAACAATTTGAAGCGAACACACCCAGTTCTGCCATCCTACGCTCTCTCTCTCTCTGGGATTAAGTCCTGTTGAACTTGTTGGGACTTCCTTTTGGGTAAACGTGCATAACATCTGTGTAGAAGAGGCCATCTTTCCCGCCCTCCCATCCGAAGGGAATATCCACCCTGCTGATCTTAACCCTGTTTTGAAACTCATTTACGTGTGTTTAGAAACGCCCTGACTGACAGCACCCTCCTGACAATGCCATCCGAGTGCCACGTGCAGAGAGACATTCTCAGCGGCTGCCCACAGGTGCTCTCCAGGCTAGGGAGCTCTGCCTTAGGAGACCTGCTCCCCTTGGAAGCTTGCTGAAGCTGCATCCTTGGGGAAGGAAGACCGCTCAGCAGTAAAGCAAATGCTTTGCATGCAGAAGGTCCCAGATTCAATCCAGTTCAAAGGGATCAGGTGATGCGAAAGGCTGAGACCCTGGAAAGCCGCTGCCAGTCAGAAGTGCCAGTACCAGGCTAGCTGGGCCGAAGGTTTGACCTGGTATAAGGCATCTCCTTATAGCCATATGTCCATCTTTAGACTGCGGTTGTGTGCACACTTAGGAGTAAGCTGCATTGAACTCAATGGGACTTACTTCCACGTAAGCACATATCATGCTGTCAGGAGCATTATAAAACTTGACTGTTTGGGTTGGTTTCAGGAGCCCGGAGTTAAGCCAGTCAGTTTCTAGTTTCCGCATCTGGGTGTTTTGTTTTGTTTTAGTTGTTTGCTTGGATCTTAACTGAATCTAACAAGGCACTTTCAGGATTCTATATATACTCCTGTACCAAACAAATTAAAATTCCGCCCCAAGAAAAGTCAAATTCTGTGTCTCATAAAGATTATGCAAAATAATGTGCAGTATAATTCTGCCTCGGCTAGCCATAGGCAAAGGGCAAGTTGCTACAGAGCATATAGAAGCCCCATAGGTGGAAGTTCTTCTAATACTCCCCATCTGGTATCATAGGTGCAAGGCAATGCCTATACATTTTCAAAGTCTGTCAGTGCAGGCATAAGGACTAGAAACTTGATTTTAAAACAAGAAAGAAAGCTGAGGTTCTCAGGATGTTGGTGTCATCATCATCAGGCGATCACTCGTTACCGAGTAAGATTGTCTTCCAGGATAAAAATTTACAAAAAGGAGATTTTAAAAGGAGGAAATTCTAAAGAAAATTGTGTAGACTCTAGCGATGGGTCCGTAAGTGACTGTGGAGGCCAATTCTAGATCCACACAGCTTCCCACAGTGAGGACACAGGTTACCAGATGGAAGATGGTCCTGTAAAAGATTCATTTGACGTGCTTTTCGCTTCACACGTTTCTCCCTTTCACCTTGCACTCGGGCTTCTTCAAAGTCCATGGCACCTTTGTGAAAGGCCAACCTCCAGTTAGATCGTTCATGGGCCAGAGCTTCCCAGTTTTCGATGTTTATATTGCATTTTTTTAGATTAGCCTTAAGAACATCTTTAAACCTCTTATATTGACCACCGATATTCCGCTTTCCATCCTTGAGTTGGAAATAAAGTGACTGCTTTGGGAAACGGCAGTCAGGCATTCGAACAACATGACCGGCCCACTGAAGTTGGCGTTGAAGAATCATTTTTTCAACACTAGTAGTCTTTGCTTCTTCCAATACACTGACATTTGTTCGCCTATCTTCCCAAGTAATTTGCAGGATTTTCCGGAGGCAACGTTGATGAAATCTTTCAAGGAGGTGGAAGTGACGTTTATAGTTAGTCCATGTTTCGCAGGCATACAATAAAGTTGGTAATGCAATGGCTTCATAAACCAGTGTTTTGCTGGTGTATTCCGGTTCTATTGCTACTGGATGGAGGTGGGCTGAAAGTTTTTAAATACAGTAACATGTTTTAAATAAATGACAGACCTGCTCCAATCGCATAGTATAAGATTCCCTGATAGCTATTTGGGGGCAATTTCTTTACTCCCATGTAAATAGATCTGTAGGATCATGGTGATATCAGTTACATCCATTTCTATTTTGGGGCTCTCTAATCCTGACTGTAAATTTGATTATTTACCCTGAGCACCTTTTGTAAATACAAACCTGTGGGTTTCCAGACACATTTCCAGTAGCATAAGGACCAGAAACATGCTTTCAGAAAGGTAATTGTACTGTCTCCAGAATTTTCACTATGTGTCAGGTTCTGAGCCGAGTACCAGATCTCATGCAAAGACCCCCATTCCAGGGCAAAAAAGGCTGGATTACATGATCTCTGGGTTACCCTTCCAGCAACAGTAATTTGTTTGCTCCTTTCTACTTCAGGTGACCGAGCTGGCAGGATATACCGCTCGCGTATATGAGATGTTCCAAGTATTTAAGGATGTGAAATGCTGCAACTTCCGGCGTCCTGGAGAGCTCGAGGAGGGGCAGGCTCGTGCTGGGACAGTGATGAAGCATGGTGCGCGTGTAGAGGGACCGCTCCAGATACAAGGTAAGGCACTCCAGCCTCCAGAGTGTATCTTGCTGATGAGGCACAGACACTCCCAGCTGCTGGCTTGGTAACTGCTAGATGTGGCCCACTAGATAAAGAGACCATGTGTTGCATGCAGTGGCACCCGATGTTGGCCCTGGCAACAATCAAACCAAGGCTGCAATCTTAGGCACACTTACTCAGGAGTCATTCCCATTAAACCAGTGCTTCTCAAATAGTGGGGCGGGCCCCCCAGGGGGGGCGCGAGGCTCCGTAAAGGGGGGCTCGTTTGATCCACATTTCTTTCTTTTTTTATTCTCTTATACGTTAATAAGGATACAGTGTTATGCAGAGGTGTACTTATAACAATTTTATAGACAAATGATACTATTTACAGTCGCGCGGGGGGCGCGAAATGTTTTCTTCTTCCTAGGGGGGGCATGACAGAAAATAATTGAGAAGCACTGCATTAAACCCAGTGGGACTTTCTTCACGCATTAGGCTGTAGAAATCTGGGGACAGCTGTATAGCCTGCGTACAGAGACCTGTCAAACAGCAGTCGCGCAGAATCTTCCCAGCATTCCCCATTCCTCTAGCCTTTGATTGGTGCCTGGCTTAGGACCCCGGTTATTCAGACCCTAGTTCTGGGTGTTCTGTTGGTGACTTGGATCTAGCTCTCAGTGAGGTCGTCAGCCTGTGTCTGGACTGTACCACTTCAGATTGCAGCTGGAGGATCCCATGACATGACTCAATACAAAAACAATTCCCTGCCCATAGAAAGTTGGCGTGTGTTCTGTTTAGCTGCTGTCCCCCCGTTTCTTTGAATGTAGGGGAGCTGCTTCCCAATGTTTTATTTTACTCACTTTTTTTGGTATATATCCACAACCTTCAATACACGAAATGGTTAACACGAATAAAAGAAAAGTAGCATGTCAGGACAAAGGCTACCTAGAATTTTTTCTCCCCGACATCTGGTTTTCTATGCAGAGGGTGTGTGTCTTTAAATTATTTTTTGCATGGAGGAGTATTCAGTTGTGTGGGCAGCTGTAATCTGAAGCGGCACAGCTCGGGCACAGGCTGACCGCCTCCGTGCGATCTCGGTCTTGCTGCCAGCACGTGAGAATTGCCGGGTGCCCATCAGCCCAGGTCTGCCTGACCTTTCCTCTCTTTCTTTGCCTCCCTTCCCTGTGCAATGCACAATCAGTTGAAGAGAGGCAGACTGTCTATCAAGCTATTGTGTTTATTTGTTTGTTTATTTATTTATTTATTATATTCATACCCTGCCTTTTTTCCTGCAAGGAACCCAAGGTGGGTTACATAATCCTCCTCCTCTCCATTTTATCCTCACAACAGCCCTGTGAGGTAGGTTAGGCTGAGAGGCAGTGACTGGCCCAAAGTCACCCAGTGAGTTTCATGGCCGAGCAGGGAATAGAACCGTGAACTCCAGAGTCCCAGTCCAACACACAAACCACTATGCCACACTGGCTGTCGTGTAGTCTAATGGATGCTTGAACAACATTTCTTTATTATTATGGATTAAAACAATTGGCACAATTGATTAACCACTATAAACCAGGGTCAAACACAAATGCAGAAAGAACGCCAAACCACTTTTGATGACTTGATGTTGGTGTTGTGAAAGGAAGGAAGTCCCTTTCAGCCTTTTAGTTTCTGCTGCTCTGCCTGTGCTCTTACTCTTCTTTCCGATGTCATGTGTCTCTCCTTTTTCTCTTTCTGGCCTTTCTTCAGCTTCTTCTCCAACAGCCCCAAAGCAACTTTACCTCCTCTCATCTTTTCCCGCACATTCGACATCCCTCCCTTCACCCATTCACCCTGCAATCATAGGCCCTGGTTCTTGCTCTCTGTTGACAGTTGCTTCCTGGGCCAAACTCTATTTTCTGGTGTGTGTGTGTGTGTGTGTGTGTGTGGTGTATTAGATTTATATCCTGTCTTTCCACCCCCACCTAAAAAAATGACTTGGGTAGCTGACAAAGCTAAAAACAGCGGAAGAATCTGTAAGGTTCAACAGGGCTAGGGCTGTGTGCATTCTGTACATTAAAAATAAATACATTCTGTTCCAAGTTAAGCTTAGTTCTGTGCACTCATCTGTACACATGATGCAATTGAAACACCTTTGCAGGATATATATTGCATAAACTGTTCTGCAGGGTTTGTAGATTATACAAATCTATAGTGCGACCAGACTTAGAATACTGTGTACAGTTCTGGTCACTGCACCTAAAAAAGAATATTGTAGAGTTGGAAAAGGGAAACTAAAATGATCAGTCGGCTGGAGCAACTCCGCTATGAGGAAAAGTTACAACATCTGGAATTGTTTAGCTTAGAAAAAAGGCAAATAAGGGGAGACATGATAGAGGTGTACAAAATTATGCATGGTATGGAGAAAGTGGATAGGGAGACATTTTTCTCCTTCTTTCATAAACCCTGGGTCATCCCCGTGAAGCTGATTGGTGGGAGATTCAGGACAGATAAAAGGAAGTACTTCTTCACACAGAGCTGTAATTAAATGATGGAGTTCATTCCATTAACATGTGGTGATGGCCACCCATTTCAATGGCTTTCAAAGGGGATTAGGCAAATTCATGGAGGATAAGGCTATCAATGGCTACTAGTTGTGATGGCTGTATATTATCTGCAGTAGCAGAGGCAGTGTGCCTCTCAGGTATGGTTTCCTGAACAGGTGCTCCTGTCTAGTGTATGGGTTTGGGGGGGGGGGGAGAATCTGCTTGGCTCCTGCGGGGTGGGGGGAGCTGGACTAGGTGGACGTGGGCCTTCACTCTGATCCAGCAGGGCTCTTAAGTGACATGTTCTTAACTTACAAGGAGAGTCTTTAGGTCTGGATCCTGCAATCCTGCTGGCTAATGACTGCAGCTCACACTGTTATTGTCGCTTCATCCATAAAACTGATATCAGCTGAACCTCCACTGACCTGGCCCCAAATCCCCACCCCTGCTGTAATGCTAAAATGAGCAAGGAAGCCTGTATAGCAGGAGTAGGGAACCTCAGGCCTGGGATCCCAATCCAGCACTCCCCAGATGGCCACGCCCCCTTTCCCACAACCACTGAGCATTTGATGTTTTCCCAGCTTTTGCACGGGTTCTTCCCCCCCACCCCCTAAACAGTTGAAATGCCTCTCTCGAGGCTTCTGTTACTGGCAGTAAGAGCTATAAGCTGCACTCGGCTGGTATTTTTTGTATCTGGCCCCACCCCATTTGCCTTTGACCCCCTCGTTTTGCCTTCAGCTCTGCCCACCACTGGGATGTGACCTCCCCCCAAAAAACTTCTCTGAACTTGAATTTGGCCCTTGAATTTGGAAATCTGAAAGGTTTCACACCCCTGCCCTGAGGTGACTGAATACCTAGTAGACCTAATAGTTGGATCAGACAGGTTGAGTCGATTCGATAGGGAACTGTAAGGCTCTTCTTGTGCCTTTAATGGCTGAGCAGAAGGAGGAGTTTTGGCAGGAACAACTTTTCTCGCCTTGCAGGACAAGCTGCACCGCCCAAAAATTCTGCCTCCTGCATTCATCTTTGTCATAAAGGAGCCCTCCTTTCCATTCAGTCACTCTTCCTGGGCCAGCTGGGCTTCCAACTGTTGGCCAGAGCTCAGTCCTGGAACCTCTTCTGAATGTGATGCCTCGTTCCCTGGAATATATTATCATAGAAAGTCATATTGACTTCCTTACAAAAGGAAAGAGTGCACACGAGCATGTGCAGACTTCATTTCCCTCACTAATCTCAGCCAGTCCCCACAGATCCGATGATCTAGATCAGGGCTCTCCAACCTTGGGTCCCCAGATGTTGCTGGCCTACAGCTCCCAGCATACCCAGCCAGCGTGGCTAATGGCAAGGGATTCTGGGAGCTGTAGTCCAGCAACACCTGGGGACCCAAGGTTGGACTCTAGATACAGGTCTGGCCCAAACCCTGCTTCCTCCTGAGGCATGAGATGGACAATGTTCAGCAGAATTGCTAGAGCCCAGCTCCAGGCGATACAATACCTACATTCTTTCCTCACTCCCTGGCAAATACTTTGGGGTTCTGCCCTTCCCATATATTGGGCAACACTTGTTATGCCTTGTTGTGTTAGACCCAGCCTTGTTGGGTAGCTGTGTGTTCAGCCCAATTCAGACTTCATGCAGCCAAACTGCGGCTGAGTGTCTTCTTTACCCATGGTTTGGCATAATGTCTGAGGATGCTTCCAGGTGAGGCTTTTATTGTGCAATCGCATTGCTTAATTCATGGGATTTTGCTGTGCGTGTGGTTCAGAGGATGTTGTCTTCAATTTGTAGCCCTCCTGTATCTCCCCCCCCCCTCTGCGCACACACACACACACACACACACACCTTCCAGCTTTTTTACTTAACAGAAAAAAATCCAGCCAGCAGCGCTGGCTGCGGAGTGCTGGGAGTTGTAGAACTTCTTTCTGTCTAAACATGCATAGGATTGTGCCCTAAGGAAGAAAAGACTGACTAGCTACAGTCCAGTGTTCTCCGACCTTGGGTCCCCAGGTGTTTTTGGCCTACAACTCCCAGCATATCCCAGCCAGCTGGCTGGGGCATGCTGGGAGTTGTAGGCCAAAAACCGCTGGGTACCCAAGGTTGGAGAACATTGAGCTACACAATGCCTTTTGATTGTCTGCACTAGGAACTGGAAGCACCCAGAACTGATGCTGTGAGACAGAGAGAGGGAGAGAAGGATTCAGAGAGGGGGTGCTGCCCCCTTCCGGTTGAGTGTGTGTGTGTGTGTGTGTGTGTGTGTGTGTGTGTATTCCCTTGCAAGGGTGGGAGCACTGTCTTTCACTGCGGATTTGATGCCCAGTCTCTTCCTCCCTGTCCCCCCGCCCATCCCACCCACCCTCACCCCTTCCGACTTACAGGACGTGTGGTTGATGTGGATGATGGAATTGTCTGCGAAAACATCCCCATCATCACTCCCACCGGAGACGTGGTGGTCAGCAGCCTCAACATCCGAGTAAGTAGTTGAGCCGTTGGCCGATGGGGACCAGCGGGCATCGGGGAGGCCTCAGCTGGGGTAGCAATATATAGGCACTGCTGAAAAAACGAAGTGCAGGGGCTCACACCGCCTGGATGTTGTGTCCTTTGACCTGGAAGCACTTCTCTGTAGCCAGAAAAATGTTAAGATTACTCTCACGAAGTAAGGCTGCCAACTTTTGAACTGTCTTGTATAGCTGTGCCATTAACAGGGTCCTGATATTCAGGAATTAGCAGGTGATAATGCTGATCTCCATACCGTGAGAAACACCCCCCTCAGATTTCTGCCGATCCAAGTTGCTGTTAAAGGCACAGGAGCAGGCCGGGCCCTCTTTTCTCCCCCCCCCCCCCCGGTCAGTCGACAATCCTGTTGGCAAAGCAAATGCACTCTGCACATGCTCTTTTTTTCTTCATTGCTGTTTCGCGTATCCTCGGGCAGAGTACTGACACTGAAAGCCGTTTCTAGGGCTAAGCTCCCGCGGGTCCTTTCTCAAATTCATGGGGAGGTGGAAGGGAGGAGGGAGGATTTGCGTCGGGATGGCAAGCATTTTGTAGGTTAGCCTTCAGGGGGCAGGACATCAGTGGCAGCGAAGCTGGGACTGGTTGTTCCTGACAGTGTTGACTCTGCCTTTTACAAGGTGAGGTAGGAGGGATGGGGCGGGCTGATAAGGCCTTGATCACTGCCTTCTGGCCTTTATCTTTTTGCAGGAGTGTACAAAAAGCTAGAAATACAGCAGGAGTACAGGATCAGAGAGAGAGAGAGAGAGAGAGAGAGTGCTGATGTGGCTCAAAGAGTGCTGTCAAGGCCGCAACGGGGTAGAGTCACTGGGCAGGTTGCCTAAAGGGGCTGGCAAGTCATGGATATAAGCTGCTATGCTATGTTCTTGAGCAGTGTTCTCCAACCTTGGGTCCCCAGATGTTTTTGGCCTACAACTCCCAGCATGCCCCAGCCAGCTATGCTGGCTGGGGCATGCTGGGAGTTGTAGGCCAAAAACATCTGGGGACCCAAGGTTGGAGAACACTGTTCTTGAGCATTTGGAGGGGGGGGGGAACTGGGGTTGTCAATCAAGCCAAAGAGGGGTGGAGGAGACCAGTCCTTCATCATCATGCTCTCTGCTGCCCCCTTGCAGGTAGACGAGGGCATGCACCTGCTGATCACGGGCCCAAATGGCTGTGGGAAGAGCTCGCTGTTCCGCATCCTGGGCGGGCTCTGGCCGACCTATGAAGGCATCCTCTACAAACCGCCCCCCCATCGTATGTTCTACATTCCACAGAGGTACAATAGGCCAGTATTCAGGCGTGGGAAGGGAGGGGAATGTGGTAAAATGGAACAAGAAGAGAGCTTTGGTGGCTCGGACTGGACTCCTGGATCCTGTTCCCAGCACTGCGTGATGATATCAGGAGGGTTGTGGATATCCCGATGCCTGTATTCTAGCAGCCACCGAGGGACTGATCTTTTTTTTGCATCTGCGAGAACAAACGAGATAGACCTGATGTAGCAGGCTGGTGAAGAGACTGAACTGAGAGCCAGGAAGTCCGATTCAAATCTCGCCTCCGCCGTTTTATTTAATTATTTAGTTATTTATTTATTATTACATTTATATCCCACTTTTTTTGTTTTGCAAGGAACTCAAGGTGGCTTATATAATCCTCCTCCCGCTCTCCATTTTATCCTCACAGCAACCCTGTGAGGTAGGTTAGGCTGAGAGTCAGTGACTGGCCCGAAGTCACCCAGTGAGTTTCATGGCTGAGTGGAGACGAGAACCCGGATCTCCCCAGTCCAACACTCTAACCACAATGCCACACTGGCCATGGGCCTATGCGGTGGCCTCAGGCGAGCCACGAATCTCTTGGCCACAGCACAGCATACAGACACACCCCGTCTGCAATACAGAAAGTGTAACCGTAGCCTGCTTTAAAGGGCTGTTTTGAAAGCATTACTGCAGTGTTCTCCAACCTTGGGTCCCCATATGTTTTTGGCCTACAACTCCCAGCATGCCCCAGCCAGCATAGCTGGCTGGGGCATGCTGGGAGTTGTAGGCCAAAAACATATGGGGACCCAAGGTTGGAGAACACTGCGTTACTGAGATGAGGCATGTGGAACTGCATTGGATCCTCTCAAGCTGACCCTATAAATGCCAATCAGTGTTATGACTTGTCTGCTTGGCGTCTCACTGTAGGCCGTACATGTCTGTGGGGACCCTGCGGGACCAGGTGATCTACCCCGACACAGCAGAGGACATGGCGCAGAAAGGACAGACGGACGCCGACCTGGAGCGGATCCTGGGCATCGTCAACCTCAACTACATTGTGCAGCGGGAGGGAGGTCAGTGCGGCCAGACGAGGCTGGGCATGCCTGGGGTGGGGGGAGGTTAGAAGAGAGGAAGCGCTCTCTCTCTCTGCATACTCTGAAAAACCTTTTATTCCTATGAGGCAGCTGGGGAGGCCATGTATCACGTTTGCTTCCCTTGTCTTTGGTTTTCTGAAGCAGGAAGTGAATGGGCAAGGGGGGGGACGTGGGAGGGTCTGATGCACCGGCCTGACTGAGTGACCAATGAAACCTCTTGCCTTTCTATTTGTGGGCGTGGCCAGGCTGGGAAGCCGTCAACGACTGGAAGGATGTGCTTTCAGGTGGCGAGAAGCAGCGGATGGGGATGGCCCGGATGTTCTATCACAGGTCAGTGCCTGGAGAATGCAGTAAGGGGGTTTCATAGATTTCATAGAGCATAGAGTTGGAAGGGCCCTACAAGGCCATCGAGTCCAACCCCCTGCTCAATGCAGGAAACTAGAGGAGGGGGCCTCCCATCTAAGTAATAACCAGGCCTGACCCTGCTTAGCTTTCCACGCTCAGACAAGCTGAGCCAGTGTGAGCCACAGGCCTGTATCACCTTTCCATAGTTCCCTCACGGACATTTGCTCCTCCTCCCTCCAGCTCAGCCACGAATTGCAGCATGAGGAGGCAGGGCCTTTCTGGGGCGGGTTGGTAGTCCACCTCTGACCCCTTCCTGGTAGAAAGGCAGCAGGGCCAAAGTCAGGCCTGGGGGAAAGTCGAAGAGTCACACACCAGAGGCAGCCAAACAGGATGTGGGGAGGGAAGCGACCGATCAGGATCACAGCTGAAAGGTGAAAGAGTGTGGGATGGAGTGTGGGTCAGGAGTGGGGGATGGGTGGGAAGGAGGTGGGGCCACAAGGCCCAGGGGCAGAGTGAAGTGTTCACATTGGACCGGACGAACAGCCGCTTGGGGGGGTGTCTCTAATTTGTGCCCTTCCTCACCTCCCTAGGCCGAAGTACGCTCTCCTGGACGAATGCACCAGCGCGGTCAGCATCGACGTAGAAGGCAAGATCTTCCAAGCGGCAAAAGATGCTGGGATAGCGCTGCTCTCGATCACCCACCGACCTTCGCTGTGGTACGTCTCATGCTCTCCCCACAGACTTCGGTCTGCCGCGTAACGCTCCTTTGGCCTTCCTTCCCTGTCCACGGGGCCCTTGCTCAAGGACAGCGTCCCTCTATCAAATGTGCCCCACTCTTATGTGGGGCTCCCGGTGCTGTAGTGGTGAATTTTGAAGTGCAGGCGCTCCTCGTGCCAGTCCCTATCGCCGCACTACCAAGGAGAGTCCAAAAATGCAGGCAGCCGTGCCGATCCATTTCCACAGACCAGTTCTAGCCGTTCCCATCTCCACCAGGAGCAGGTCTTTTGCAACGCGAGTGGGTCTTGATCGCCAGTCAGGACCAGGCCACCCCGAAATGCCCTGCATTGCGACAGGGATCGCGCACGGCTATGTATCACTGCTGAGAAATCTCATTCTCTTCCCCTCCCGCAGCTGCTGTGAGGGTTGCAGCTCAGCTCGGAGGGAACAGGGAAGGCTGAGGGGGGTGGCAGGTGATGTCATCATCCCTGCTGATCAAAACATCCCAGCACTTTGACCCGGCGAGCCCTGGCTCCACTACATCAGTACGCAGGGCTTCCAGTGGTGATCTTCCATCTAGGACCTCAGTGTTCTCCAACCTTGGGTCCCCAGATGTTTTTGGCCTACAACTACCAGCATGCCCCAGCCAGCTACGCTGGGTGGGGCATGCTGGGAGTTGTGGGCCAAAAACATCTGGGGACCCAAGGTTGGAGAACACTGATCTAGGTTATGGATCAGGTCCTCCTCCATCCACCTCACTTCAGGGACCCTGCTGCAGCGGGCTCTCTCAGACCACTCCCTGGGCCCGGTCAAGGACCTTCTCATCTACCACACTGTGACACCATGGCTGGCTGGAATTAGCCGGGTGCCAGCAGAGACACAGTCTTACTCTACTTTTTTTTTTTTCCTCCTCTTGCTCGATGTCCCCTTGTGGAATCGGCCATGTCACCGGTCCACATGCAGAGCCACTGAGAGGGAAGGGGAGACTGGGAGGATTCCCGCAGAGGGCCTCCTCGGGGATCTGGTCGCATGTTCCTCCGTGAGAATACACCTCTGCCTCTCAGGGGTGGTTTCCGAGTGCCTGGTTTGCCAGTGGGAGCCCCTGTGGGCTACCACTTCCTTTCCCTCCCCTGCAGGGGACTGGGGATTGGAGGAGGAATGGGGAGCAGGCTGCAGAGAGGGGCGGGGGGGCGGGAATAAGCTCCAGGGGCCTGCCCACATCACTGCTGCCATTATTCTGTTTCTGCCTATCACCGTGATAATGCCTGACACCACCCCCTTGTTTCAGACTCAGTGACTGGGTTCGGACAACACAAGAACCCACACTCAAGGGTTGAGTGTAGGTTGTCGTTGAACCATGGGTTGTTATTGAAACGTGGGTTATCGTGTTATCTGAACTCAGCCGAGATAACAAACCATGGTGAACAGCCCACAGTTCACACCCCAACAACATACCATGGGTTCCCTTAATGGGTTCAGACAACACGATAACCCACGCTCAAGAGTTGAGTGTGGGTTGTTGTTGAAACGTGAGTTATCATGTTGTCTGAACCCAGCTGTGCTGACAAGCCATGGCTTGTTAACCACAAACAACCCAGGAAGAGCACCCATGGTTTGTTGTTGGGTTGTGAACTGTGGGTTGTTCACCATGGTTTGTTATCTCGGCTGGGTTCAGACAACACGATAACCCACATTTTAACAACAACCCACACTCAGCCTATACTCAACCCTTGAGTGTGGGTTATCGTGTTGTCTGAACCCAGCCAGTGACTGGGTTCACACAACACGATAAGCCATGGTGGCTTATAAGCCACGTCTGTTTCAGAGTGGCTTGTCGTGTTGTCTGAACCCAGCAGCATGGTTTGTTAATCACGCACAAGCCACTCTGGCCGGGTTCAGAATACACAACATGCCGCTCTGAAACAAACGTGGCTTATAATCCACTATGGCTTATCGTGTTGTGTGAACCTGGTCAGTGTCAGGGACAAGTATCTCACTTCCCCCAGTAACACTGCCCCGCTTGTAGTTGTCCTGACGGCAGTGACACCCAGTTCATGCTCCTCCTCCTCCTCCTGCCACCACCGACCTGGCTACTACCAGCCCACCCAGTCAGGTGAGGGAGGGAAGGCATCCTTTGTGAGCCTGGAGGCAGAACCTGCTATTTCCCCATTGACCAGTAGAGGCCGCTGTAGAGCCTAGCTGGTTCCCCTTTACTGGAGCAGGGACCAGCAAAGGAGTTTCCCTGGAACCTCCTCCTAGAATAGCCCCCTGATTCTGGACGTCCTGGCTCTTTAGTAACTGAAGGAAGCTTTATGACAGGAGGGGATGCACCTGCTCAAGCCTTCCTTCCTGTGCATGCTGTGAAAGGGACAGGAGGCTGGTTCTGTATTGAATCTGGCAATACTCGGGCCTGCCCACCTTCCAGGCCTCCGCTCCCCTCCCCTAAAGACGCCCTTTCCTTCTGCCATCTCTCCCTGTTTCCATCACCCCCTTCAGTCCCTGGCCGCTCTCCCAAGCAGGGAGTCACGTCCCCAGCAGGAAGCTGCGTGGGCGGGGGGGCATCACGGCCTCATCCCTGGAGACTGAGAGCCGCTTTGTTCTGGACTCCCCAGAGACAGCTCAGTGGAAAGATCCCTCCCCAGCAACAGGCAGGGATGCCAATCCCACCCACGCACGGGGCACTCGCTGGGCCCGGAGGGATGAGGGGCAGCAAGCAGCAGGGCGGGGGCGGGGGCCAAGCTTGGGATAGGCAGGCGGGGGCAGCAGGCCCAGGAGCGGAGCACGGCCCTGCACTGGCATCTCAGTGGCCTCCCCTCTCGTTTCCAGGAAGTACCACACCCACCTCCTCCAGTTTGACGGGGAAGGCGGCTGGCGCTTTGAGAAGCTGGACCCGGCAGCCCGTCTCTCCCTGCGGGAGGAGAAGCAGCGCCTGGAGCAGCAGCTGGCTGGGGTCCCCGAAATGCAGCAGCGCCTCAGCGAACTTTGCCAGATCCTGGGCGAAAACACAGCCTCTGCGGTGGGTGGGGTCTGAGAACCGGGCACTCTTCGACGTCCCCGCCCCACTCCTGCCCCAGCTCGGCCGAGTGCTCAGCTGAGAGGGATCCTGGCTGCTACGCTCTCCGCTCAGGAGGTGCCCTGGCTGCCGTCCGGGCTAATGAAGGAGTCGTTCTGTTCCTCCCTGCTGGGGCAGGATGTATTTCTGGCACCCGTTTATTGTGCACTTAGTAACCTTCCCTGACTTACCTGCCTCAGTTTAGGGTTGGAGGGAGGGAAGGCAGGATCATGCCCTGCCCTGACAAGCGTCTCTGAATTCTACCCTTCCACATGGAGGGTTGACTTCCCATACACACAGTGCTGAATATCCCAGGATAGTAACTCCAAAGCTCCTCACTGCTGTGAGCTGTGTTGCCACTGCCAATTTCTACCCTCTGTATCCACTGATGTTTGGGAGCGAGTTCCCAGGCAGAGGCTGCCGCTGCCTCACAAGTGCAGGAGCTTCAGCTGGGCCGGTCGCCGCCTTTCTTCACAAAACAGCCGCACAATGTTGGATGTGAACCAAAGCCATGAATGTAGCTTTTGCAACTCTCTCCCTTCGTTGCCTCTTTTTGCCACAGCCAGGCAGCCACTGTTGGCTTGTGCTGTGCAAGGCTGAAACCCAAGGGCCCCTGGAGTCCAATTTGAGGAAGCCCTGCCTCCTGCTCTCGGTGGCCCTTGGATGAGACGACACCAGGGGCGGCAAGTTAAGAACTTCGCATTCTAGGCCATTTGTTTTCAACAGTGTTCTGTGAAACTCCGGCCTTCCTCAGTGGCTTACAAAGAGTTCCTCAGTGAGAAGGTGGGTGATGCGGTTGCAGCCTGTCTAAAAGACATCATGTCCATCATGGACTGATCTTCCACAGGTGCATTGGAATTGGGGGCTCATTCTGAGCACCCTCTGCTGGTGCCATGGCTCATAGATCTGCCTGGTGGCCTGAACAAACGGAGAGTGTGCCCTACCGTACATCCCAGAATCCTCTGCACTGTACAGGGGATCCCAGGAGCTGACACACAGCACTTCCTCCGCAGATAAACTGAGGTGGAAAAGGTTCCTTGAGATAGAAAGTTTTGAATACTACTGTTTGAGGCTAACTTGGGACCCCCTTGAACAGCCCACATGTGCTGCGCTTGAATATTATAAAGCCCTTTCCTGAGTCCTTCTCCACGTGTCTTCTAATACCTGTGAACATCTTCACTTTTTTGGGGGGGGGAACGCCCCTTAATTTTGGGTAGCGTCAGTGTCCTTTGCCAAAACAGTGGTATGGGGGGCACAAAAAGGAGTGCCCTGGGGACACCACAGCAGAATGCCCTGTGGTATTTTCTTACAACATTTTCTATTCGAACCTGTTGAATTGATTTAAACACTGCTTCCTCTTCAAGGCTCATTTCCCTTGAAATATAAGGGGCCTGCAGGCAAGCTCCCGGGGGTTCATTTCCCCACCCCCTTCAGTTCAACCCCTTGTCTAAAGCAGGGTATATAGACTTATTTTTGTACGCAAACAACGGGGCCTCAGCCGACAACGGTGCATTGGTTCAGCTTTGCGGCCTGCCTCTGCGTAAGAAGGCGCGCGGAAACCCAGGTCTCCATTGCACCGTGCACCCCTTTACCTCTTGCCGCTGTGTGCGATGCAATTGGGAGAGGACCAGCTGCGCGACCTTGTAAGATCTAGAATGGATGGTTGCCCTCCACTGCAGTTATGCCAGTGTTGGTCTGCACACAGAGGCTTCCGTCTTCAAAAAATCCTAAACCCTCTTGCAATTACTCATGAAGGTGGCTTTTGTTGTTGTTGTTGTTGTTGTTTAAAGACTTGCTACCAGTTGTGTTTTCTCTGTGAAGTTACAGACCAGCAAGTTAGGAGTAATGTGTGCTCGTGTGTATTTTTAAACGAGCATTAGCTACAGCCATCACAGACAGATTTTTTTAAAAAAAATCTCGAGCTGCCAGCTTTTACGGCTGGGGTCGGGCTTTGATTCATGCCCTGCACAAAACTTCCTTTCTGCAGCCCTCTGGCCCTTCTCTCCCCTCTGCAGTTTTGCATGGGCATTTCCTTCCTCTCTCCTTCCTTCCCCTTCCCAGTCTTGCTGTGGTTCCTGAGCACAGTTCATTCTGGTGCCACCCATATTTCCCTGATAAGAAGCCTGCTTGCTTAGCAGAAACAAGCCAACTGCTGTCCGATTTCTCCTCCCTAGTGAAACTTCTGCACTGGCCTGCACTCCTGCATCCCACCAAGGCCTGGCACTTGGCATCCAGGCAAGGGCTGACATCCGTGCCCAACACCCACGGGCTGATGCCTGCCTTGCCCTCCCATTTGTGGATTTATCTGGTGGCAGCAGCTGGGTCTAGGAAGCCAGCCGCCGCGTGAAATTTCCCAGAGTTCCAGAGTGCCTGACTTGGCATCGCTCTAGGGCATTGTGGGAGCTTAACATCCTGGGGTGGCTGGTAAGCCTATCCAGCTACATATGCCTGTTAAGCCCCAGGTTGGAGGGCCCACCTAGGAGCTTCCTGCCAGGGGCCCTTTCAACCCTGGCTTGGCCTGCCTGGCACTTGATGACAGCTCTGTTTTTTGCAGTCCCAGGCAGTCAAGCAAAACCAGAAGTGTTTTATCAGTCCCCTGATGAGAGGCCACCATGCATAGCTTATGGGCTGCGTTCAACTTGGTGGCTTACGAGTTGTACAGGCCTGATCTGCTTGGCAACTCCCCATTAGGTCTGGCACCCTACTTTGCCAACGGGCGAGCCATCCCTAATTGGCATAGATCCATAGCCCCTGGAATTCCATGTTCCTTCTGGAGGAGTTAAGATGTCAGCGAGGGAAGCAGATATCGGCAATGCACATGTGGGTGCAAAGAGACTTGCGCAAGCTTTGCTGCCCGGTCCTGTCACATTCGTAGAGAGATCGTGGTAGCCAAGGCGTGTTCAGATCTCTGAGTCGCTGGAGGTTCTTGACTGTGCTTCTGTCAGCTAGTCCCAATTTTGGCAAAGATCGAGCTGCAAGGCACCAGCATTAACCTTAAACTAGCTAAGGCACCACGGAGTGTGACCTCTTGAGGCTGTTAGCGCATTGTAGGGCCCTGCTTGTTAGTCTGTGGCCAGGGGCCACGTCGGGAGCTGATGGATCTGTCCAAGCAAGCCTCTGCCATTCCTCATGCTACAGTGCTCCCACACCTTTCTTTGTTGCTTGCAGGGACTGCTGGCATCCTAGTCCCCGATGTCGTGATACTCCTGTGTACACACAGACATGAGCAACATCATAAGGAACACAGCAACCAGGGCTGGGCACTGGCAGCTGGTTCAGTTGTGATTTCGCTTTCTTCTTGTGGGCAATCACTGAGTCAAACCCGTGGACATTTTAAGCAGCCCAGGGGACACGTTTCCAGCCAGTTTGGGCTCTGGGAGATCATTCCGGCCCTGCCCACACCACCCTACCCCAGCATCTTTGAGTGCCACACTTGTTTCAGATCTAGCATCCTGCGTGGCCGGAAGAGATTGTTCTACTACAGGTTGCAGGGAGCTCTCACATTTTTTAAATACCCCCCCCCCCTCTCTATATATATATATATAAATTAAAGGAAGGAGGAAACCTCCCTGCGCATTTAAAAACAAAAACAAAAACAGCACAACAAAGAGAGGGAGAACTTGAGCCAGAGCTTTTCTCCCTGCTGTGCTAGTTCTCTACTTGCAGGGAGATTGCGTACATATGAACATTCAAAAGCATTGTCTTCCCCACCTGCAGTTTGAAGGAGTACAGCTGCAGGTGTAGATCCGGCCGTAGGTTTCTCAAAAGCGGAAAGAAAACCATATCCTTGTTGCTCCTTTTTCCTGCAGGCTTTGAATAGAGAATGTGACAGTTCAGGCTGCCAATTCCCCCCCCCCTCACTCCCACCTCCGCAAGCAGCTTCTTGCATCAGCTGTCATTGGGGGGGGGGAGGAATGGCAGCTTGTGTCCTCCACTGCTTCAGATCCTGTGGTCTCACTCCTGATCCAAGTGATCGGGAGTGAAACAAGCCAAACAGGTTAAGTCAAGCCATTTGCAGGTATGCACAGACCTAGACCCAGGTCCTGCTAGAGTGAAATTCTTTGCATTTCCCAATTCTGGAAGGGCTCTGAAACTCTATAAACACATGAGAGCAGACGGGACTTCTGAAGTGAGTTCAAGACACAGATATCTTGGGGGAGGAGGATTCAACTTTTTTGTCTTCTCTACTTTATTGTATAATTTGCTAATTTATTTAATTGCAGAGTGTCTGTGTGTTTCGTAAGATATTTTCAAAACACATTCTTTAAACTCCTTTTTTGGCCATCTTTTGAGCCTGCCGTCCACTGTACGAAAGCCCCAGCGAACAAACAGTGCAAGTTTATTGCTTTGAGTGTTGGAGAAAAGCCAAAGAGCGTGCCATGGAGGTTGAGTGTGTGTCAAAATTTAAGACTCTCTCAGTGGTATGATGCTGTTCCCATCTGCTGGCTCTGATGTCAGAATTTTACAAGCTATGCAACAAAGACTTCCTTTCTCTGCTGTTTTGTACGTGCAGAACTGCCACCCCACCCCTTTTTCTCCTATCCTCACAGTGCCTTTTATGCTGGCAAAAGCCAGGTTTATTCAGATGATGACAATAAAATACTATAGATCGCAAACAGCTGCCTGTGTGATTCTGAATTCAGCGATGGATACATAGCTACTGCATGGCCTCTGCCCAAGCACGGTAGTGATCAGAAATGGTGGGAAAGGGAGTCAGGATTGGCTCTTGCATTTCGGCCATCAGAGGGCTCCCTTAAGAGCCGATAGATGGAAGAGGGCATAACAGAATGTAGTAATTTCACACCTTCCCACTTTGTCCTGGCATTTATCAACTCCTTTCTTTCCCTTAGCCCAGCCTTCTCCAACCTAAGTCTCTCCAGATGTTTTCGCCTACAACTCCCAGCATGGCCCATGGTCGGGGATGGCTGGAATTGTAGGCCGAAACATCTGGATGACCCAGAATGGGGAAGACCACTCTAGTCCTGTTCACCTGGTCCCAGTCACCCAGTGGGACATAAGAGAGTTCACTCCTTCTCTGTTCCCCACAGTGCGGCATTCTCACAGCTCAACCTGAGAATTATCCTACCCCTTCCCCCGCCCCAAGGAGCTGGGGGTAGGTTGTCCTCAGCTCCTCGCTGGATTTTCAGTGAGAAGGTTGGAGCAGCACAAGCAAGAGGCTCGCACACCTTCCAACAACCTTCCTAGGAAGCCAGCGCAATGTGAAAAAGGCTATTGTAGCCAACGGCCCTTTGGGCCCTCCACAGGCCTCTGGGCGTTGACTTTTCCACAGCATGTACAACCTCTGGCACTGGCCACAAGGGAATCTGTCAGTAGCTGCAGGGGGGATAAGAAGCCTCAGGAGAGGGTGCTGGGTATAAGTGGATCTTGGTGAAACACAGACTGGTGGAGCTTCAAATCTGATGCACGTTGATCGGTGGTGCAAAGATTGGCACATGTCTAAAAGGCACAAGCCCTTCAAGTCCCTGTCATCTTTTTTGGGAGAGCAGAGAGAGGTAAGGGAGGTGAAACATCTGACTCTCAGAGGCCATATCACATTTTGAGGGAGATGGTGGATCCTTAAGGCTCAGCTAGAAACTGAAAGAGTAAAATTGTGTTAGTGTAGGCTAAAGGCATACAATTGGAAGGGGGTCAAAGGGAGATACCGAAAACCTAAGAAGGGCAAGGTTTCATAGATCATAGAGTTGGGAGGGGCCTACAAGGCCATCGAGTCCAACCCCCTGCTCAATGCAGGAAACTAGAGGAGGGGTCTCCCATCCAAGTAATATCCAGGCCTGACCTTGCTTAGCTTTCCATACTCAGACAAGCTGAGGCAGCGTGAGCCACTGGCCTGGGTAATGTTCTAGCGATCTTGTTTAAACAGCCTTTGCCAATAGTGTGGTGCTTCATTATGATAATTAAAAGTCATTAATTTATTGTTTTCTTTAAATGTAATTCATGCAACACATTACATTTCATTAAACAAGCGCCCACGGGCTTGTCAGCCCATCCCGCTGATTTTGCATTTGTTACCCAGAATACTGGCAGACTCCAGAGCAGGTTTACTTCTTGAAGATCAAGTCAATGAAATGCAGCTTGCGTATTTTTAAAAATGGCTCCGGAAGTAAAAGGGAGTATGACGTTACTTTTTATTCATAGAGCGCAAGCTGAAAATTCAAGGATGGGACATTCAGGCTGCAATCCTAATAGGCATTTGCCAAAGAGCAAGCCCCACTGAACACAATGGAACTTACCGTACTTCTGAGTAAATATGCATCGAACTGCACTGTGAGGTAACCAGACCCATACAAGTCCCTCCTGATTTTTAATGCAAGCTAGTTGTGATGTGTGTGCTGGACTTACTTCTGTGCTGCAATATTATTTGTTACATCGCCACCATCATATATAGAGCTTTGTAGAGCTTCATAACCTAAAACAGGGGTGGGCAACCTGCAGCCTACGGCTGCACCCAGCCCCCAGCCTAATATTTCGAAAGCCCTCTGCAAGCAGAGGCTCACACTGCTTCTGACCTTCCTGGGATCTCTCCACTACAACTATCAACCCTTGCCAACATGTGGGTGATAGGAATGGTAGTCCAACCCATCTGGAGGGCGCCGGGTTGGGGAAGGTTGGTGTTGACCATCTTGAGTTAAAGGGACCCATGGTCTGACTTGGTGAAAGGCAGCTACCTATGTTCCCAAGGCTGCCTCCTGATGAAATTTTTATTGTGCACACGGGTGGTACCGAAAAGATCCACAGGACAAAAAAAAATGCACAAATTTGCATATTCTAATTTACATATGCTCAAAAGTCTTTCTGTGTGTGTCTCTCTCTTTCTCTCTTTTTCAAGGGTCCTGTCTCCTAAGGACACCCCTATTTGTAAAAAGGGGTGTACGGACAGGGGAGAGGGGGGCTTTTGATTTCAGGGGCGGGAAACAGGCAGATTCAGGGAGCAGGAGATGAAGCACATTTGGGCAAAAAGCCAGCTCATCCGGGGGGATCAGATGCAACAGAGATCATCAGGGCCCCCTACCTTTATTTCAGCCAGTGCCCATGGAGAGCAGGGTGGTGGGGCAGATGGCCTCCCAGAGATCCGGGGCTCCAAATGAAAGATTCGGGGCTCCAGCCCTAGTGGGCTGCCCCCTAACACTGCCTCTGATTGTGCAATCGCCCTGCCTCATGTATGGAATGTCATGTGGGCCCAGATGGCAACGTCTTCCCTTTTTTACCCTTCCGTGTTCTCCCACCACTTTCCCCGAAGTTTTTATTAAAACCAAAAAGCAGGGAAAGACCAAATAGCTACACAAAGCCTTTTGCATTGTAGCCCTAGATGCCATCAGTCTGCAAGCGGCCTAAGTAAATGCCACTATGTTCAAGGGGGCTGTGGAGAGCTGCTGGATCTATGTGTGGCTGCCCCGTGTGGGTAACCACTGAACTGCAAGTAGCGGCCTTCTTAGTGAACAGCCTTCTGGACTGACTCCGCCCACCCGGGCTGGCCATTGGCTCATCCTAGGCAGGGAAGCATATAAAGGGCTTCCTGCTTGAGCGACATGGTCTTCCTGCCCTGTTGGTGGTCCTGTGGCCTGTTGGCCTTTGGTTCTCCTGATGGCTGCCTTGCTCCTTGATTTTGCCTTGTGGCTGCTCCCTCATTCATAGATTTCATAGATCATAGAGTTGGAAGGAGCCTACAAGGCTATCAAGTCCAACCCCCTGCTCAATGCAGGAAACTAGAGGAGGGGTCTCCCATCCAAGTAATAACCAGGCCTGACCCTGCTTAGCTTTCCATGCTCCGACAAGCTGAGCCAGCGTGAGCCACAGGCCTGTATGTAGCCACGTGAGCCACAGGCCTGTATGCCTGATTTGCTCTTTTGTCCTGTTTTCTGGCTCCTCCCATGGTTTCTAGTTCTTGGGCCCGGTTCACCTCAGTCTGCTGCCACAGCCCAGTCCTGATAGGGGCTTCAGTTGCATGCTGCAATTCTAAGCATGCTTACTTAGGAGGAAGTCCCATTGCGCTCAGTGGGATTTACTTCTGAGTCCTCATGCATAAGATCTGGCTGCAGTCTTGCATCTATCACTATATCTTACAGGTTGGGGACTTCTGGAGTAGCAATGTCACATCACCCAGGGTGGCTGGGTGACCGGCCAGATGGGCGATTAACAAATATAATAAAATAAATAATGTGGAGGAAGAGGGGGGGCTGGCTGGCCCGCCAGACTCCCACCCTTTCCTCCCTGCAAAAGGAATCCAGCACTTGCCACCATGTGGCCCGGAAGGGGGGGCTGGCTGACCCGCCACTACCCCACCCTTGCCTACTGGCAAAGGAACCAAGACTCTCTGAGATCTCAAGATACCAGACTGCCAGCCTCAGCTGTCTGCAATCCTACTTGGATCTCTGTTTAGGGACTCGCCTTCATATTTCTGTAACCTGGATTTAGATACTGAACTCACAGAGCACTACAAAACCCATTTGGGGTAAAACCAAGACAAGGTTTATTTCTGGTAGCATCTTACAACAAGATTAGGCAAATAAGAGAAGCACACAATATAGAGAGACACTTTGGTACACAGTAAAGCTATAAAACAATAAAGACCTGATTCCTTAAAATCTCTCAGACACACACCTGTTACCTGAGGGTGTTCGCTTCAAGGGTTAGACCCAGCACAGCCTTGCCGCCCGGGGGGAACTGTTTTATCTACCCGCAGGTCCGAGATAAATAGCTAGTCCTCCACAAGGCTTGCCTTTTTCCAGAGCCCTCAAACCAGCTAATTTTACCAGGAGCTGCCTGGGGTCGGTTCCTGAGGGGGGGCCCCCCTAAAGGCTCGGGCCCCTCGCTGGCCTGCCATGGCTCCAACCGCCAGGCAGGCACCCAAAAGACTGACTAAGAACAAAGGCTACACGTGGGGAAATAGCTCTTCCCCCTCCCCTTTTCTGTAACCTTCTTGCTTCAGCCAATCAATTTGAACTTCACCTGGCCAGGCAGGGGGAAGGGAACTCCTGAGTCATGGCTTGAACTATTTGAATTACATCTGCATATGAACGCTTTCAGCCTGGCTCCTCTAGACCTCTGGGCGCCAGGCCCCATCCTATGTTCCATGCACCCTTTGCTTCTTCCCAGCCCCCACCTGGTTTACTCATGAGGAGGCGTGTGTGTGTGTGTGTGTTTGTTCCTGCATGCATGCATGCAGGAACCCTAAAAACTCTTTTCTCTACACGCTAACTATGCACACCCCACCCCAGCCAGTTCACACCTGAGGTGTGAGTGTGTACCCCCAAAGGCTCGTTTCTCCACAAATAAATTGTGAAGAAAAGAGCCTTTGGGGGTTCACACACACACACGCCTCCTCATGTGTAAACCAAGTGGGGCCAGTTGAGGGGGCTGGGAGGAAATGAAAGGTACATAAAGCATCGGATGGAATGAATGGTGCCTAGATGCCTAGAGAAGGTGGCCTAGGGCTTTCATATGTAAATAGTTCAGGCCCAGTAACCATGAGTCATGAGTTCCCTTCCCCCTGCCTGGCCAGGTGAAGTGCATTATGATTGGCTAAGAGGCAGCAGAGCTACAGGGAGGAGGGGAGGGGGGGGAAGTATATTTCCCAAAGCGTGGGTTTTGGTCTTTGTTCTACCCAGCTGTGGTAATGGCAGTAAGCCAAAGACCCCAGGCAGCTCCTGGTGAAATTAGCTGGATTGAGGGCTCTAGTAAAGGCAAGCCTTGTGGGAGTTTTACCCATCTCGGACCTTCGGGTAGGTGTGGTAATCTCCCTCGGGCAGCAAGGCTGTGCTGGATTTAACCCTTGAAGAGAACACCCTCAGGTAACAGGTGTGTGCCTGAGAGATATTAAGGAATCAGGTTTTATTGTTTTGCAGCTTTACTGTGTACTAAAGTGTCTCTCTCTTTATTTTGTGTGCTTCTCACATTTCCCTAATCTTGTTGTAAAATGCTACCAGAATAAACCTTGTCCTGGTTTTACCCCACATGGGTTTTGTAGTACTCTGTGACTTCAGTATCTAAATCCAGGTTACAGAATTAAAGGCGAGTCCCTCAACAGAGATCCAAGTAGGATTACAGACAGCTGAGGCTGGCAATCTGGTACCTTGAGATCTCTGGGGGTCTTGGTTCCTTTGGAGTAGGAAAGGGTGGGGGTGTGGCGGGCCAGCCAGCCCCCCCTTCCTCCACATAAATAAATAAATAAATCTTGAAAGCTGATGGCATTGTTTAGTAAGCTTTGGTATTCTGCAATAAATCATGAGGTTGAGCTGGGAGTAGAAAACTAATAGAGCCAGTGTGGCGTAGTGGTGAGAGTGTTCGACTGGGGCTCGGGAGATCCAGGTTCTGCCATGAAACTCACTGGGTTTTGGGCCAGTCACTGACTCTCAGCCTAACCTACCTCACAGGGTTGTTATGAGGATAAAATGGAGAGGAGGAGGAAGATTATGTAAGCCGCCTTGGGTTCCTTGGGGGGAAAATGGTGGGGCATAAATATAATAAAATAAATATCTGTACTGTAACTTAAAGAAATTCGCTCAAGAAGAGATGAGAGAGGCACAACGCGGAGTTCACTGGAAGCCATCTTTATTCAGAACGGCGTTGGAGTAAGCAAGGCAGGCCAGCTACAACGTGCAAGTCCGAGCATGCTCAGTACTACAGTCATAGAATCATAGAATCATAGAAAAGTAGAGTTGGAAGGGGCCTACAAGGCCATCGAGTCCAACCCCCTGCTCAGTGCAGGAATCCAGGTCAAAGCATCTCTGACAGATGTCTGTCCAGCCGCACCTTGAATGCCTCCAGACTGGGAGAGCCCACCACCTCCCTAGGTAGTTGATTCCATTGTCTTATTGCTCTGACAGTCAGGAAATTTTTCCTGATGTTTAGGTGGAATCTAGGTTCCTGTAACTTGAGCCCATTATTCCGTTGTCCTGCAAACTGGGATGAACGAGAAGAGATCTTTGCCCTCCTCTGTGTGACATCCCTTCAAATACTGGAAGAGTGCGATCATATCTCCCCTCAGTCTCCTCTTCTGAAGGCTAAACATGCCCAGTTCTTTCAGTCTCTCCTCATAGGGCCTTGTTTCCAGTCCCTTTATCATCCTTGTTGCCCTCCTCTGAACCCTCTTAGTAGTCTACTAAGTCTACTACTTCCGGCACAGTGCTAGTGGTCAGTACAGCAATGAGTCATTCCTTACATTATTTGACCACGCCCTTCTTTCCTTGTCTAACAGATTCTGTTCATGTGCTAATTTCCAATCGGTTGGCTGTTAGCCAACTGATAACATCAGCAAATCTCTTTAGTGCCTGTAAATTCACCTCAGTCAGAATGCTTTTCCTTATCTTGCTTGTTGCAACTTCTTTGTGTCGCAACTTCTTTGTGTTTGCAACTACTACATGTCTGTCTGATAGCCCCTCAGTGAATGATTGGAAAGATGATTAACTAATCCCATCATTTGAATATTCCCCTTACCTCATCATAAGGATGCTCGATTCTTCCGTTCCTTCTTCACACGCCAGATGCTTAATGTAATGGATGTTACTGCGATTCTCATTACACCCTCCCTGCGTAAAAGAGGCTATTAATTAAGGACAAAACTTTTAGAATCAATTGTGGATGCAACATTGCACGCAACACTGCGGCAATCTGGAATTTCAGTCATTACTGACTGGAGTTTAGGAGGGCTCTTGCCCAGTTCCCCCCCCCCGCCGCTTTTTGAAATGCTTCCATTGCAGTTTCAGAGACGGCTCCAACTGCAGAAGGAGCATCGGAGAAGGAACTTACGGTAATAAGAGTAGTGCCGATGTCCTCCACCAGCCTTCCCCGACCTGGTGCCAATGTGTGGCTACAACTTCCAGAATTCCCAGCCAGCATGGCCGTGGTTAGGGCACCCCAAATCAGAAACATGGAGGGACCAATCCTATGGCCCCTAGACAGCGTCTGAGGGGTCCGTGGGATATTTCGGATTCCCAGACCCGGGGTTGGAGACACAGCAGCTCCGAACTCTGAGCCGGGAATCGGAGCTCCAATCCCTCTCCCCTGCTCCCTCGCAGCTGACGTGGCAAGAACCGCACCAGCTGCTCTCCAAGGTCGGAAAAGCGAAGTTGGAGAGGGGGGCGTTCTGGCGGGTGGGGGATGGGAAGAGATTGGAAAGGCCAGGAGGATACGAGTTCTCCTGATGCCTCTCTGGCCTCCTTCCTTCCCCCTCCCAAACGATCCTGCTAAACTGGCAAATGCAGGGTGGGAGAACGGGGAGGCGAAGATTGTCTCTGCTCTTCCTCCCATACAGTGCATTGGATATCTATAAGCCTCTGAATTTGGGGACTTAAGGGCGTCGCCATACGATTGCACCCCAAGGGTGAAATCCTGTCTTGAACATATGCTAGCTGAGGGGCTGTAAGATATAGTGGAAGCCCCCCCCCCTCTCTCTCTCTCACACACACACACACACACACACACACCTCCTGGTGCAGTGTACGATGTGCTGCCAGTCTGCCACCACAAACAATACGTTGACGCAACTGCTCAGATGTTTTAAGATGTTTTTAGGATGTTTTAAGATGTTTAATAGTATATATTGTGTTGTTTTAGTTTAGGTATTTTATATTTTCTGTTGTTCCCCGCCTCGATCTAGATGGAGAGGCGGGTAATAAATAAAATATTATTATTATTATTATTATTATTATTATTATTATTATTATTATTATTATTATTATCATCAGCAGAACACCTTGCCAGAGCACCTGCTATATACCAGCAGAATAGCCAAAATGCGGCTCATTTGTTGTCCATCTACCAGCCCATGACACATTATAACTGCAGTCGATGATCAATGTGTGAGTATATCATAGCTCCAGAAATTTTTTTTTTAATCTCCATATTAGACTGGATGGAGATGCTGAAGTTAAGTCTCTTAAGGCGAAATCCTATGCAAGTTTAGACAGAAAAAAGGCCTACAACTCCCAGCATGCCCCAGCCAGCTGGCTGGGGCATGCTGGGAGTTGTAGGCCTTTTTTCTGTCTAAACTTGCATAAGATTGCACCCTTAATTTGTCACATACAATCTAGGGACTGGTTCACACACAACCTTTCACCATTCATGTTTTTAGTAAATCACTTACAGCACAATACCCTATGCATATATTGTGGAGCTTTTGGGGGTTCCTGCATGCAGGCATGCAGGAACACACACACACACACACACACGCCTCCTCATGTGTAAATAAGTGGGGGCTGGGAAGAAGCGAAAGGTGCATGGAACATGGGATGGGGCCTGGCGTCTGGAGGAGGCAGGCTGAGGGCATTCATGTGTAAATGTAGTTCAAGCCATGACTCACGAGTTCCCTCCCCCCTGCCTGGCCAGGTGAAGTTCAAATTGATTGGCTGAAGCAAGAAGGCTACAGAAAAGGGGAGGGGGAAGAGCTATTTCTCCACGTGTAGCCTTTGTTCTTGGTCTTAGTCCTTTTGGTAGCGTGCCCGGCATGGCAGCGCGCCAGCGAGGGGCCCAAGCCTTTAGAGGGGGCCCCTCAGGAATTGACCCCAGGCAGCCCTGGTAAAAATTGGCTGGTTTGAGGGCTCTAGAAAGGCAAGTCTTGTGGAGGGCTATTTATCTCGGACCTGCGGGTAGATAAAATAGTTCCCCCCGGGCGGCAAGGCTGTGCTGGATCTAACCCTTGAAGAGAACACCCTCAGGTAACAGGTGTGTGTCTGAGACAGGGGTCTTCAAACTAAGGCCCGAGGGCCACATCCGGCCCGCCTTGCCTTTTTATCCGGCCCGGCGGCCAATCGGTGGAAGCAGACTTTTTAAAAACTCTTTCACTTCCAAGCACCGATTCTTTTGTCGGCGTTCCACATCCGGCGTAATTACATAATTTCCTGCCGACACTCAGCTCTCTCCCTTTCGTTCCCCCTCTCCCCTTTTCCCTCACCCTTTCTCCGGACCCGGATGCTGACTTGTGGCGGCGGCGGCTCTTCTCGGGTCTGTCACTGAGTGGCTCCGCCTAGCCTCTTGTCCTGTGCGATGGCGGAGGAGGAGGCCGGGGGAGCGTCCTGTTCCTCGGCGCCGGTGCCCGTGCGAGTGGCTGCTGCTGCGGGCAGCTGCCTGCGTGTGCAATGCCGACGGACTCTGCAGCCTCTGTTACCACCCAGCGCTCAATGTCATCAAAGTCATCAACGGCACCTCAGGGGCTATAGTCCGGCCCCCCAACAGTCTGAGGGACAATGAACTGGCCCCCACATTTAAAAAGTTTGAGGACCCCTGGCTCTGAGAGATATTAAGGAATCAGGTTTTATTGTTTTGTAGCTTTACTGTGTACCAAAGTGTCTCTCTATTTTGTGTGCTTCTCTTATTTCCCTAATCTTGTTGTAAGATGCTACCAGAATAAACCTTGTCTTGGTTTCACCCCAAATGGGTTTTGTAGTGCTCTGTGAGTTCAGTATCTAAATCCAGGTTACAGAGAAATTGAAGGCGAGTCCCTAAACAGAGATCCAAGTAGGATTGCAGACAGCTGAGGCTGGCAATCTGGTATCTTGAGATCTCAGGGGGTCTTGGTTCCTTTGCAGGCAGGAAAGGTTGGGGGTCTGGTGGGCCAGCCAGCCCCCCCTTCCTCCATTTGGGTAAGGGTGGGGTCTGGCGGGCCAGCCAGCCCCCCCTCTTCCTCCACATATAAGGCACCATGAAGTTCCATGCAATGGTGCTTACTCTCAAGCAGGTATGTATAGGATTGCATCCTTTGTTATGAATGTGTGACCCTGTGAACCAACTCTACTGAAAAGCATTGATGTGAAAGGTGTTTGATGTGGGATGGCTCATTCACACATGCAAATCATCAAGTGATGAACAGGCACCCATGAGCCAGCCACATGGGAGGACTTCACCTTCTTGAATTTCTCCACTTCTTTATGCACACAACTGCTGCTACAGAAAGGCTTGTGTGAACTGAGCTGCTCACAATGTGAGCTGTCAGCTCTTGACTGCGATCTTAGCTACGCAGTTTCCAGCTGCCAAAATCACTGGGATCGCGGCTGCTGGCTCCTGTTGCCCACCAGCGTAACCTCGTTTTCACTCTCTCTGTTCTCCACGTGGTGCCTGTGTACATGACGTGTGTCTCCCACATGGCCCTTTCCGGCATGCAGTCAAACAATGTTTCATGAGATCCCTCTAACACTGGGGAGCGGGTAGGATGAGTTCAGTTTTCAGCAGTGCATGCCAGTAGCCCTTACAAGCATTAGCAGGGAGAAAAAACCAAAAGATATTGCATTGCTTGTGTTAAGAATTTGCTAGTCAGCAACATAACAGGTGAACACAGCGCCCCGGTGTCAACTTGGCAACTTTGGTGTTTGTTTTCCTGTTCCCTCCATCAATCATTAGTGTGTTCATAAATTGTGCATTCACTGATTTATTTTACATTTATCTGTCCATACATTTATGCATCATGTTTTAACATATACTTATGCATATGCAATACGCATACATTCACCTTTTATGTGCTGATTTTTTTAAAAACAAAGATATTTCTGGTGACATTGCCAATCTGTGGGTTAGACTAGCCTTCCCCAACTTCCAGATGGTACCTGCCAAATGTCTTGGACTTCAACTCCCATTAGCCCCAGCCAGCATGGACAAAGGGCTCAGGAATGCTGGGAGTTGAAGTCCAAAACATATGGAGGGAACCAGGTTGGGGAAGGCTGGATTAGATCCCGATTCAGTCATACTTAGAGTTACAATCAATGGGACTTAAGTTAGTCATGCCTAACTTGACCCATGGATTTCAATGGGTCTACTCTAAACATGACTAAGGCTGGATCCAACCCTATTTATTTAATACATTTATATCCCACTTTTCCTCCAAGAAGCTCAAGGCAGCATACATGGTTCTCTTCTGCCCCCTGCCCATTTTATCCTCACAACAACCCTGTGAGGTAGGTTAGGCTGGGAGTGAATGTCCTAAAGCAGTGTTTTCCAACCTTGGGTCCCCAGATGTTTTTGGCCTACAACTCCCAGCATGCCCCAGCCAGTTACGCTGGCTGGGGCATGCTGGGAGTTGTAGGCCAAAAACATCTGGGGACCCCAAGGTTGGAGAACACAGTCCTAAAGTCACCCAGGGAGCTTTACATCTGAGTCAGTGGGGATTTGAACCTGGGTCTCCCCAGCCTTTGTAGAACACCCTGGGATGAGTGAGAAAATGGCATTTACTTTTTAAGTGCTCTTCTCCTAACCTCTCTTTCTGATCTGATCTAGGATGGTCATGGATTCCCGGGTATGCAATAGTAATAGTATTGACACACGATCAGTCTGTTTATTTATAGACAACATATGAACATGGATTAGATGGCATCCTCACTTAATCCATAAACTAAATTAAATTTGAGTGCTTGGATGTAATCCAAGCTATTTTATAGCCAAGTGCTCCATCTGAATTGGTTTGAGAATCTCAGCCTCTTATATGAAGTCAGGACTTAAGAATTTAACTTAGCAAGGAATGTTTGGGTTGTTAAAAACTGTGTCCTTAAAATTGATATAATTGTGAAGAAAAGCTTTTTTAAAATTCAGGTTGTGCCTTTTAAGAAGGCCCCCCCCCCCCCTCAGAGAAGATTCTCCCTGGCACCAGTTGGTCTCACCTTTTATCTTGTAAAATAGCCACCCTGTGCTCAGGGCGGAGCTAGGCTTGATTGCCTGAATAATCTACAGCAGAGAACCTGTCCGTGAGGTTCTGGTCAGAGATGGCACCAGAGATGAAAGATTGGTTTATAATTAGCTGAAAAGATCAGACCATGAGCTTTTTTCGACGTGAGTAAGTCCCCTAAGAGAAATGACCCCCTGGCTTGGGTGACTAGCTGTGGTGAGATAGCTTTGTTATTTTGTTTGCTCTGATTGTGTGTATTATTTATTTATTTATTTAATTAATTAATTATATTTATACCCCACCTTTTTTCCTGCAAGGAACCCAAGGCAGCTTACATAATCCCTCCTCCTCCTCTCCATTTTATCCTCACAACAACCCTGTGAGGTAGGTTAGGCTGAGAGTCAGTGACTGGCCCAAAGTCACCCAGTGAGTTTCATGGCTGAGCGGGGACTAGAACCCAGATCTCCCGAGTCCCAGTCCAATACTCCCACCACTACCAAAGTAGTCTGCTGTTTGATCCTTATACCTTGCATATTTCTTTCTTTTTTTGTTCCCCCTTCCCTTCTCCCTTCCTCTTCTTTTAACCCCAATAAATCTCTTGTTTAACCCTGACAGGGTGTGGGCTATGTCTCTTCGATTCAGTGCTAAATCCTTGAACTCACTGAGGAGGGGGACAGAATAGAGGGTGGCAGCTTGCGCCCTTACTCTCTCTCTCTCCTTTGAGGGAAAGGACTAGTTTGAGTTCTTCACAATAATTCTGTGAAGAAGAGAGCCTTTGCGGGTTCATACACACACACACACACACACACACCCTCATGTGTGAACCGGCTGGGGGTGGGGTGTGCATAGTTCCTCTAGAAGGGATGGTGCCTGGAAGTCTGGAGGAGCCAGGCTGAGGGCTTTCATATGCAGATGTAGTTCAGGCCCAGTAAGCCATGAGGCATGACTCATGAGCCTCCCTCATCCTGACTGGCCAGGTGAAGTTCAATCTAATTGGCTGAGAGGCAGCAGAGTTACAAGGGGGGGGGAAGGTATATTTCCCAAACCGTGGGTTTTGGTCTTTGTTCTACCCGGCTGTGGTAATGGCGGTAAGCCAAGGACCCCAGGCAGCTCCTGGTGAAATTAGCTGGATTGAGGGCTCTAGTAAAGGCAAGCCTTGTGGGAGTTTTACCCATCTCGGACCTTCGGGTAGGTGTGGTAATCTCCCTCGGGCAGCGAGGCTGTGCTGGATTTAACCCTTGAAGAGAACACCCTCAGGTAACAGGTGTGTGCCTGAGAGATATTAAGGAATCAGGTTTTATTGTTTTGCAGCTTTACTGTGTACTAAAGTGTCTCTCTCTTTATTTTGTGTGCTTCTCTCATTTCCCTAATCTTGTTGTAAAATGCTACCAGAATAAACCTTGTCCTGGTTTTACCCCACATGGTGTTTGTGGATTGCTCTGCTTGGTTCAGTATCTAAATCCAAGTTACAGAATTAAAGGCGAGTCCCTCAACAGAGATCCAAGTAGGATTGCAGACAGCTGAGGCTGGCAATCTGGTACCTTGAGATCTCTGGGGGTCTTGGTTCCTTTGGAGTAGGAAAGGGTGGGGGTGGCAGGCCAGCCAGCCCCCCCTTCCTCCACATGGTGGCAAGCGCTGGGATTCGAAGCTGAACCACAGAGTGTGTGCACGTGGGCAAATGAGAGAAATTGGAGAGGCTTTAGTGCATAAGTAGAGAGTTTATTATTTTTTAGAAATGAAATGTGAGATTGAGCCTTAGGAAAAACGTTCAGATTGCTGGCAGTCTGTGGGAGCGTTGAAGGCAAGAAATTTCAACTATGGAGGAGTTCCAGAACAGCTTGTGTGCCCAGCAAGTGAGCAGAGGGCAGCAAGTGTGAGATTGAGCCTCAAAGAAAGCGCTCAAATTGCTGAAAGAGGCCACCCCAGTCTGGGGAAGCCTAGCTCCCAGCAGAGAGCGTTGAAGGCAAGAAATCTTGATGTCTGTAGACTGGTGGAAAAAAGCTGCCTTGCTAGACAACTGGATGGGGTTGTACCAGCAGAAAAGGCAGGGCTAGTTCTCTTTTCCAGGCGTGGAGAGGCCAAGGGGACAAGCAAAAGAAACTACCCATCGAGTACAACAGAGGCTGGGAGTAGCAGTTGCCAGTGAGTAAGCAGAGCCAGATCCTACCATCCCCATCGCGTGCAAGAAGTCTGCGGGTGAGCAGATGGCGGCTGCGTGATCCCAAAGTTTGGGGGGCTGGAGGAGCCCGGGAAGAGAGGAAGAGGTGGTGTGTGCGCACGCGCGTGTGTTCCAGGAGGAGGGAGAAGACCAGAAAACCTCTCCTAAGAGAATGGTGAGCAAAACGTTGAGTTTTGGAACAGCATTTGATGAGTGATTTTAGTTGTGCTGTGTGCCCCAAAGAAATTGTCGAGACTTTTGAATTTGGACTGTCCAGTTGCTCTTGGGGGGGGCATGGTGAATGGACAGGCTGGGCAGCAGCAAGCAGAGGGGGGGCGGACATCAGAAAACCCCCCCCCCCAGAAAAAGAGACTTTGTCCCTGTGCAGAAGAAAAAGGGAATTTCTCTCCTAGCCAGCGAAGAGAAACGGAAAAAGGAATTTCCTTTCAGGCGTTTTTCTGCTGCCACCTGAAGACAACGGACTGAGATTAAGTGTTTGTTTGATTAAAGTCAACACATGTTGATGACTTGTTCCTGGGAAAAGGGAGGGAACAGGGATTCAGGTGTAATTGTGTTGTCTTTGTGTTGTCTTGTTGTTGGGCGGGCGATCCCAGTGTACGCAATAAAGAGCTGAAAGGAGCAGAGAGAGAAGGGGATTTCCCTCCTAGCTGGCGAATTTCCCTTCCAGGTGTCTCCAGCGAGAAGAAAAGAGGACTGAGATTGGAGGTTGATTAAAGCCAATAAAAGTTGGGGAATTGTTCCTCGAAGGGAGGGGATGGGTGATCCAAGTGTATTTGTGTTATCTAAAGTGTTGCTGGGTTGTTGGGGGACCGGGGATGGGTGCTCCCAGTGTAAACAACTGAACTATTTGTGTTGTCTTGTGTCATGTGCAAAGGTCAATTTGAAATGATGATGATGATGATGATGATGATGATGATGATGATGATGATTGTTGCATTTGTTCAAAGGGCCTCAAGGGGGCAGGGAAGAGTTGCCAGAGGAAAAAATCAGAGGCGAGGGAACAAAGCAGGCTAAAAGACAGATTGCCAAGCTGTGTGTTCTAGAAGCTTGGGTGGAGCCTCCATGGGTAAGCATTTGAGTCTGAAAGAGACAGTCATCCCGTGCAAGTTTGGGTGGTGGGCTAAAGGAGCCAAGCCCAAGAGGCTGGAAGATTGCCAGGCTGTGTGTTCTAGAAGGTGCCTTTGGGAAAAGGGGGGTGGTGGGACGCCACCAGCGAACCTTTAAAACAGTCATCCCATTCAAGTCATTGGGTAGAAAGTGCCAAAAGCAAATCTTTGGGAAAAGGGGGTGGTGGGAAGCCACCGGAGGGCCTTTGGAAACTGAGTAGAGCTTCCAAAGCTCAGCATTCAATTCTGAGGGAAACAGTCATCCCATTCAAGTCATTGGGTAGAAAGTGCCAAAAGCAAACCTTTGGAAAAAGGGGGTGTGGTATTCGTGTCATTGGGTGGTGGGAAGCCACCAGCGAACCCTTGGGAAAAAGGGGTGATGGTATTCACGTCGTTAGGTACAGGGTAGCAGAAGCAAGCCTGTAAAAGCAAACAAAGGCTAATTGAAGAGTCACATTTCAGTCAGCAATCTGCCCCCTACAGGCTGTGTGAGAAACAGCAACCCTGAAAAAGTTTTTTATTGAAGAGTCACATTTCAGTCAGCAATCTGCCCCCTACAGGCTGTGTGAGAAACAGCAACCCTGAAAAAGTTTTTTATTGAAGAGTCACATTTCAGTCAGCAATCTGCCCCCTACAGGCTGTGTGAGAAACAGCAACCCTGAAAAGATGGTCCTTTCTTATGGGTGCCGAAGTGTCTGCTCTGGCGAGGTATTCAAGTCTTATGTAGATGGGGCTGATATACGAGAGCATTGACGAACCTGGCGATGCTTCCTGTCTTCCCCCCTGGGGTGATTCTATGCAGATGTTGTTTGTCCCCTTTGGTCTCTGTGGAGACTGGCTGTCTCCCCCCCTGGGTCTCCTTCCCCCCACCTTGGTGAGTGTGTGTGTGTCAGAAAGGGGGCTTAGGTTGGCTTTCTCCACACTATAGTTAAGGTGTTTGATGTTTTGATGCTTTTTGTGTTGTTCTGTTTTTGTGTGTGTGTAAAAGTGAAGAAAGGTGCACTAGTGGTGGGAGGCTAGCGCAGGCTCTTTTCTTTCTTTCTTTTTTTTTGTTAATATAGATGAAAGGAGAGGGTTAACCCCTCGTTTCATCTTTTCCCAGAGGAAAGGGTGTGAAGAAGAGAGCCTTTGCGGGTTCATACACACACACACACACACACACACCCTCATGTGTGAACCAGCTAAAGGCTGGGGGTGGGGTGTGCATAGTTCCTCTAGAAGGGATGGTGCCTGGAAGTCTGGAGGAGCCAGGCTGAGGGCTTTCATATGCAGATGTAGTTCAGGCCCAGTAAGCCATGAGGCATGACTCATGAGCCTCCCTCATCCTGACTGGCCAGGTGAAGTTCAATCTAATTGGCTGAGAGGCAGCAGAGTTACAAGGGGGGGGGAAGGTATATTTCCCAAAGCGTGGGTTTTGGTCTTTGTTCTACCCGGCTGTGGTAATGGCGGTAAGCCAAGGACCCCAGGCAGCTCCTGGTGAAATTAGCTGGATTGAGGGCTCTAGTAAAGGCAAGCCTTGTGGGAGTTTTACCCATCTCGGACCTTCGGGTAGGTGTGGTAATCTCCCTCGGGCAGCGAGGCTGTGCTGGATTTAACCCTTGAAGAGAACACCCTCAGGTAACAGGTGTGTGCCTGAGAGATATTAAGGAATCAGGTTTTATTGTGTTTTAGCTCTATTTCTGTGTACTAAAGTGTCTCTCTCTTTATTTTGTGTGCTTCTCTCATTTCCCTAATCTTGTTGTAAAATGCTACCAGAATAAACCTTGTCCTGGTTTTACCCCACATGGTGTTTGTGGATTGCTCTGCTTGGTTCAGTATCTAAATCCAAGTTACAGAATTAAAGGCGAGTCCCTCAACAGAGATCCAAGTAGGATTGCAGACAGCTGAGGCTGGAAATCTGGTACCTTGAAATCTCTGGGGGTCTTGGTTCCTTTGGAGTAGGAAAGGGTGGGGGTGTGGCGGGCCAGCCAGCCCCCCCTTCCTCCACAAATTCATACAAATGAAGATAGGGTTTTTATGCCAAATAACTCACAGTACAATCTGCCCAGGAGTTTTCCTATGCAAGCTCCAATGAAATGAATCACAGAACTGATAAGCTTGAGTTTAAGCAGTGGTTACTTGATTCAAGACAAAAAGGAAATAGTAGCCAGAATCCAAATATAGACATGTCCAGTGGGGAATTTTGATTTCATGTTCCCTTAAAAAAAAACAACCAAAAAACCCTGGCCACCGCCCCCCATCCCATATTACAATTTTCTTTCTGTCTGTCTGTCTGTCTGCCCACCTGCCTGCCTTTCTGGTGCAGTATTTCTTACCAAAGGCCAAAGAAATCCATGACCGACCTAGATCAGGAAGTATTTCAGAATAAATAAACAATGTGGCGTATTTTAACTTACTTTATTGCAATTATTTTTCTGGACTTTGACACTTAAAACTACAGAGGTAAATGAAAATGGCTTATAAAGCAATCATAAAAAAAAAAAAAAAGTTGCAGTAAGGTGGCTAGCAAGAATAACAGTTTAAAAAGACGTATATAGAGGAGGGGGCATGGGAGTGGGAATGACAAAGGTTAAAGTCAGGCGAAGTTCCTGCTCCAGGTTTTGTGAGGCCGTTGGGCACGATGCCCAAAGTCGGCTAGCGGGACTCCTTGCCATTGTCATCACTGTGCATTCAGTTGCCCTCTCCCTCTGGGACTGGCCCGCAACACTGCCCAGGAGGAGAGGCCGAGGCAAGCGGAAGTGGCTGTGACTCGGTTTCTTTGCTCTTGTCCCTGCTCACATGCTCGGAGCGGGCGGGTGAAGAGGCAGAGCCATCGAAGAAGAGGATGAACCGCATGCCAGCCCCCTACGCCTACTCCGGTGAGATGGGTTGGGCTGGGCTCCATGCAGTCAGGTTCCAGGCAACCTGACCATTAACCCAAGTGGGCCCAAAGCAGATGCAAGGTCCAAAACAAGCGGGGTCCTGTTCCAGAGCAGTCAACAGAGGCCAGAGCCAGGTGCCTAATCAAACTAAACGCAGGGCTCAGTATCCAAAACAGCCATCAGGGTAATAGAAGCAGGAGCTTGGCCAATGTCCACACACACAACAGCATCACATTGCTCAGGCTGAGGCCAGTGTTTGATGGGGCCCAGCTCGGAGTACCACAATTGGTCTGCGGGTGGGGCAGTGAGCTGAGTGCATGTCTGGGCAGTCTCGGACGACTGTAGTCAAGATGGCACACTGGTAGCCAGGGGCGTAAACTACAGGGGGGGAACCAGCTGTTACGTGTTTGGGGGGGCAATCTAAAGTACCTCCAGGGTGTGTGTGTGTGTGTGTGTGTGTGTGTGTGTGAGAGAGAGAGAGAGAGAGAGAAGGGGTGGAAGTGTGTAGGAAAGGGGGGAAGAGAAGGGGGAGAACAGGGGCGTAAACTATGGGGGGCGGCGGTAGGGCTCAAGCCCCTTCTGGGATTTCCCAGAATTTCCCCCTCCAGACAACCAGCTGTTTAGCCCCATGCGCCCCGCGCCCCAGAAATTGAAAAGTCTATGCCCCTGCTGGTAACCTAGACTCAGCCTTAGTCTACCAGGGGTGCAGCGTTGTGTAGTGGTTAGAATGTCGAACTAGGACTAGGGAGATCCAGGTTCTAGTCCCCGCTCGGCCATGAAGCTCACTGGGTGACTTTGGGCCAGTCACTAACTCTCAGCCTAACCTACCTCACAGGGTTGTTGTGAGGATAAAATGGAGAGAAGGAGGGTCGTGTACACCGCCTTGGGCTCCTTGGAGGAAAAAAGGCAGGGTATAAATGAAATGAACAAATAAAATAAAGCAGGAGGTAAGATGCTGGAACCTGAACCAGTCAGAGACCTGGCTAGAGACACACATGGTAAAAGGAAAGAAGGAAAGAAGGAAGGGTGAGAAGGGGTAGTTGTAGGAATGGAGCAACAATATTAGTGAAAGGATATTGACAATGTCCATCTGTGCCAGTATAAAGCTTATCAGCAGTCTTTAAATTATAATTACAGTCACGCCTTGGATTGAGAGCATAATTCGTTCCGGAAACGTGCTTGTAATCCAAAAAACTCTTATATCAAAACGAAATCCCCCCAAAAAAATTTGTACAGAGATTTTTAATTTAAGCCGTACTACAGTACTTGTATTGCAAGATGTCACTTGTATATCAAGTCAAAAATAAATAAATAAATATTTAAAAATTTGCTTGTCTTGCAAAACGCTCTCAAACCAAGTTACTTGCAATCCAAGGTATTACTGTATACATAAATACCTGTGTATTTATTATTGGTTTCTTCTTCATGCCCCTGAGGTTGGGAATTCTGGGAGTTGCAGTCCAACACATCCGGAGGGCACCAGGTTGGAGAAGGCTGGTTTGTTTGTTTATTTTTTATCTACAGCATTTGTACACCGCTCCATATCTAGACAGATTCTGGAGCAGCGAACAATAAAAGGATAAAACAGATAAAAGAATAAAAACCATACAGAATAACAGAATAACAGAATAACATTAAAACTGTGGCTGGCCAGCAAAGAAGGCTTCCCAAAACAAAGATATCTTCAGCAGGCGCCAAAAACAACACAGTGTCAGAGCCCGCCTGACCTCCAGGGGCACGGAGTTCCACAGAAATGGAGCCACCACACTGAAGGCTCTTCTCCTGGTGGACTCCACTCAGGCCATTGGTCCATGTGGAACCACCAGCAGCTCTCTGGGCGGTTTACAACAGTTAAAATCATAAAATACAATATAAAATATAAAATTTAAAACCACAGATTAAAAACAAACAGCAGAGCTAGCAGCAGCAGTTACAATAATGGAATTAAAAACTACAAGATTAAAATGATTAAGATGATTAAAATGATTAAAATGCCTGGGAGAACAGAAAGGTCTTCACCTGGCGCCGGAAAGAATACAAAGTAGGCGCCAGGCGAACCTCTTTGGGGAGCTCATTCCACAACCGGGGTGCCACAGCAGAAAAGGCCCTCCTCCTGGTAGCCACCTGCCTCACTTCCTTTGGCAGGGGCTCTCGGAGAAGGACCGCTGATGCAGATCTTAGTGTCCGGGCAGGAACATATGGGAGGAGACGATCCTTCAGATACCCTGGCCCCAAGCCGTTTAGGGCTTTAAATGTTAGCACCAGCACTTTGAATCGGGCCCGGAAACAGACTGGCAGCCAGTGCAGATGAGAAAGCACTGGCATAATATGTTCTCGTCAGCCAGTCCCGGTTAATAATCTCGCTGCCCTATTTTGGACCAGCTGAAGTTTCCCAACCGTTTTCAAAGGCAGTCCCACGTATAACGCATTGCAGTAATCCAAATGAGAGGTTACCAGAGCATGGATAACTGTAGCTAGGCTATCTCTGTCCAGATAAGGACGTAGTTGGTATATCAGCCTAAGCTGATAAAAGGTGCTCCGTGCCACCGAGTTGACCTGTGCCTTGAGTGACAGTTGTGGATCCAAGAGCACCCCCAAACTATGAACCTGATCCTTCAGGGGGGAGTGCAACCCCATCCAGAACTGGTTGAATATCACTTAGCCAGGCAGACGAACCACCCACTAACAGTACCTCCGTCTTATCTGGATTGAGTCTCAGTTTATTAGCCCTCATCCAGTCCATTACTGTGTCCAGGCACTGATTCAGAACAGGTTGGTGAAGGAGGAGGTGCTCTCTCAGGTATCCTGGTCCCAAATTGTTTTGGGCTTGTACAGAAGTACCAGAACCTTCAACCTGGCCCAGTAGCGAATAGGCAGCCAGGGCAGTTCCCTCAGCAAAGGAGTGGCATGCTGGAAAGGGGCAGCTCCCGACAACAGCCGTGCTGCCGCATTCTGCACTGGCTCCGGCTTCTGGAGCAGCCTCAAGGGCAGCCCCACATAGGGCACAATACCATGCATGTTTAGACAGAAGTAAGTCTTAAAACTCCCAGCATCCCCCAGAGGTGTAGGACTTATTTCTGTCTAAACATGCACGGGACTGTGCCCTAAATGGTTTAACTTCAGAGTCAGATCAAAAGCATCATTGCAGGCACTTTGGACTCAACAGTCCAGTGAACTGAACAGTGAGCAGAACAATTTTTGTGATCTTCAAAGGCAAGGAGATTCATCTTCCCACCGTCTATCCAACCAACACGCACCGCTTCCAAGCTTTCCTCACACACTTTGCCCCCTTAAAACTCGCTATCTTTGCACTTTGTGATGTTTATCCCATCGCTACCGAGGCGGGTTTCTCTTTAAGTAGCAGGGATTGCTGTATAAGTAGCTGCTGTGGATCAAGCACAATCAGCTGAAATTGACTGATGAGGTGTGCCTTTTTGCTTTCATGTGTTTGTCCAATTGTGTGTGTGTGTGCGCATTTCCAGTCCAGATTCTCAAGCAACACAAAACTGCTTCTGTTTCAGGGGTATTGCATTTCCACAGTAATATACACTCCAACTGCAGTAGATTGTCACTCTGATAAATATGTGGCTTCCCCCCTTCATCGCTCCCTCCCATCCAGCCCTGAGCTAGCAGGGCCACTGCTGTGTAAAATGTGGATGTCCATGTCTCTCCCTTTGCCTCTACGTTTGAGGCAAAGTGCTCCCCGCCCGTCTCACTTCATTATGGGAGTGCTCAGCAGCATTAAGTCAGGGGAAGGCCTGTAGCTCAGTGGTGGAGCACATGCTTTGCATACATACACTCCCATGTTCAGTTGCTGGCATCTCTAGGCGGGGCTCGGGAAAAGTTCCTGGCCGAAACCCCGGGGAGCCACTACTTGTTCCTGTAGAACTGTGGGTAGGCAACCTGGTGCCTGCCAGATGTGTTGGACTACAATGCCCATCAGCCCCAGCCAGTATGGCCAATGGTCAAGGATCGTGAGGGCGGTAGTGCAAAACATCTGGAAGGCACTGGGTTCAGGCAACACGATAACCCGCACTCAAGGGTTGAGTACAGGTTGAGTGTGGGTTGTCGTTGAACCATGGGTGATCCTGTGGTCTGAACCCAGCTGCACTAACAAGCCACGGTTTGTTAACGATGAACAACCCATGAAGAGAACCCATGGTTTGTTGTTGGGTTGTGAACTGTGGGTTGTTCACCATGGTTTGTGTGAAGGACCAGCACCTGGGTCTTTTGCGTGAGTTCGGCGCTTAACAGGTTAACCAGTGCCGCGTTACAGCCCAGTACAAGCAAGAGGAACCACTTAGGAGGTTTTTAAACGCACAAAAGGAAACTCCACTTTTAAACTACCAAATAAGGCTTTTATTTGTTTACACAAGATATGGATCGGAACTTACAGCTTTCTAGGAATTACTACAACGTCAATAAGACCTGACGTGACCTTTAAGTTTATCAATGAACAGGCTTAGGCTAGCGCATTTGGATTAGTCAGTTACTTTAGATCAGAGACATCACGTTAGTCAGTTTCAGCCTAGCTCTGGGTCTGCTCGATCCGGGGAAAGAAACAGCTTACTCCAGCCGCTGCTGGAGGGTGGTTCGTGCTCAAAGCACCCTGGGTTCCCAACAACCAACAGAGGGAGGGGAGAGGGGTTTTCTACCCCTGGGTTTCCCGCTCTCCCGCCCCTTAGGTCAGGTGGGGCTTATTGCTTGCCCCTTCGTGTCAGGTGGGCTTATTCTTGCCCGGGAAGAAGGTGACGTATTGGATACTTTACAGCTCTTTGAGACTACCCTGTCAGGTTGATGGTCTTGATGGTCCTTTCCTGGTTTTGTGGATTACAAGCGAGATCCTCCTTTGCTGGAATGCCGGTCTGTCTGGCTGCTTCCCTGTAACCCAATCCCCCCTTCTCACCCCCCTCCCCTGGAGGACGGAGACTGGGGTGTGCGTGTACATGTATACTCGTGTCAGGCTTTCTCCACAGTTTATCTCCGCTGGGTTCAGACAACACGATAACCCACAGTTCAACAACAACCTACGGTTCAACTCAACCCATGCTCAACCCTTGAGTGTGGCTGTCATGTTGTCTGAACCCAGTCACTAAGTTGGGGAAGGCTGTGCTAATGTTTCATAATACCTAGCATTTAACTAGTGCAGGGGTTGGCAACCTGGTGCTCTCCAGCTGTTTTGGACTACAACTCCCAGCATTCCTGACCATTGGCCATGCTGGAAAGGGCTGATGGCAGTTGTAGTCCAAGACATCTGGAGGGCACCAGGTTGGGGAAGGCAGCTCTAATGCATCCCTCCTACATCACTGCTCCTGAATGCTTAATGTTAACACTTCTCTGATCAGTGCAGGACAGCGGGCATTTTGATTTCCCACAATGCTCCAGAGCAGTGTTCTCCAACCTTGGGTCCCCAAATGTTTTTGGCCTACAACTCCCAGCATGCTGGGAGTTGTAGGCCAAAAACATCTGGGGACCCAAGGTTGGAGAACACTGCTCCAGAGCAACACTATGCCAGAGGCATGGTGGGAAATTGACATGGTGGCATCATGGCACTGAGCAGAGAGAGGAGCACCAGAAAATAAGCGTGGGAGAGGGGTGCAAGGCAGGCATCAGCAGTGGGCTTTGATGGGGTGCCGGGAGGCATTCTATCATCTATGATGAGGAGGAGGCAGTGAGAAGGTAGGATCATAGAATCATAGAAAGGTAGAGTTGGAAGGGGCCTACAAGGCCATCTCGAGTCCAACCCCCTGCTCAATGCAGGAATCAGAGTCAAAGCATCCCTGACAGATAGCTGTCCAGCTGCACCTTGAATGCCTCCTGAGTGGGAGAGCCCACCACCACCTCCCTAGGTAGTTGGTTCCATTCTCTTATTGCTCTGACAGTCAGGAAATTTTTCCTGATGTTTAGGTGGAATCTGGGTTCCTGTAACTTGAGCCCATTATTCCGTGTCCTGCAAACTGGGATGATCGAGAAGAGATCCTGGCCCTCCTCTGTGTGACATCCCTTAAGTACTGGAAGAGTGCGATCATATCTCCCCTCAGTCTCCTCTTCTGAAGGCTAAACATGCCCAATTCTTTCAGTCTCTCCTCATAGGGCCTTGTTTCCAGTCCCTTTATCATCCTTGTTGCCCTCCTCTGAACCCTCTCCAGTTTGTCTACGTCCTTCTTAAAGTGTGGTGCCCAGAACTGGACGCAGTACTCAAGATGAGGCCTAGCCAGTGCCGAGTAAAGGGGAATTATCACTTCACACGATTTGGAAGCTATACTTCTATTAATGCAGCCCAAAATCACTGAGGGAGGGGTGCCGTTAAGGGTATCTTGCCCAGGGGCCCTCCAAAACCAGGTGTTGGCTTTGGCTCTGGTGAGCAGTGGGCAGGGTCCCTTTCTTTTTTGGGACGTAGGGCAAATTGTCACAATTGCCCCAGCTCTGGGCAACCGCAGTGCATACCACACGCTCCAACATTTAACAGATGGAAATAGGGGCATTCTTGTAAGGAGGAGGATTACAAGACAGTAATACCGAACTGCTGAAGACTCGACTCTGCTTGGTATACCTTGGGCATCGCGTGGTATCTTAGTGCATCAAGACATGCTCACACGTGATATGCCCATTTACATACACGTGCGTCCACAATCCACCCTAGCCCTTTCCCATTCATCCATTCCGTGTAGAACGAACGCTCGCGCCTGTTTGTGGCTTTAAGGGGACAGGCTCCGCCCCAACCTACACGCGTTAATTAGAACGTCTGTAGGGAGTCCCAGCGCATTCAGTTGCCTTTACAGCGTTCCCCTCGATCCCGCGTCAAGTCATCCCTTAGCATGCGGTGATTTGCCAAGGACACAGGCATGAGAAGATAGGGGCTGCTGCATGTGTTAAATTTGGACACTTAGATTGTGTGCATTACACATTATGAACAGGTGGCAACTCTGTTTCTTTGGAGCCTGGATTTGGCGAGAGTCTGGCGCAGCTTTCCGCACTGCATTGCAAGGAGGTGTCTCTGCGTAGGACTCGGGAGCGATGTTCCGCTTACCTGCTCTGCTTTTGAGCCTTTTATGGGTTGATTTTTGGTTTCTAAAGACACTCCAGCCAGCGAAGGAGGAGGTTTGATGGTTAAGTAGGCAAGGAGCGCCTGGCTTGGGATTAGCTCGCTTCGGACAGCAGGGGGCGCTTTGGGGCCTCTACCTCAAGCCAGCCTTGGGGCTTTGGGAGGGGGCGGGTTGGCTTGGAATTGGCTGCGAACCGCCGAGAAGAAGGGAGACACTCCGGAGTTGGCAGCGGTGCATTGTGGGGGAGTGGCTGCTGCTGGTACAATCGGTGCCGCTGCCCGGGAGCGGCTGCGGGCTGGGAGCGGCGACCAGGCTGCAAGTTCTCCGTAACTTGGCTCGCCAGGTAAGTGGGATCCGTGGCGCTTGTGGAGGGGGGGGGAGGGTTGGACGACCGTGGCGTGCGCCCGGAGTCCTCTTTACTTGGGGACAGATCGCATCATCTGCCCTCCTTCCTTCCCCACCCCTTCCCCGCCGCCCCTTACTGGTTCCGATGTCTTCCCGAGACCCTCAGTTCTCTCTCCCCCTTCCCGTTGGAGTGGCTGGTCAAACCCCGCTTGCGCTCCATTTCTTGATAAAACAACCAGCCCGCGCGCACCCCTCCGTCTGTATCCTTCTCCCCAATGCGCCCCGTCCCTCCCCTGTCCAGGATGCCAACCCCCCCCCCGGACCCTCTTTCTCCTTCCTGTCTTTTTAGCGACCCCCCTCCTTTCCCTCGCAAAACTTGTCGCTGCTCCGCTTTTCGGTCTCTCAGCACCTTCTTCAGCTGCGTTGCTCTCTGTCTGTCTTCAGTCATTCCAACGCCCCACTCGCCTTTCTCTGAGGCTTTCCCCAGCCTCTCTTTCTCTTGCGACCTCTCCCTGTTTTTCCTTCAGCCGGGGCCCCACTCTTGAATTCCTCCACCCATCTCTATCTGTCCTAAATCTTTTTTTTTCTCACTTTGCCAAAAAACAAACCCCCCCAAAAAACCACACACACCCATTTGTGTTCCAGGGCTTTTCGTTTTTTCAGATAGGAAGTTCTTATTTATTTTATTATATCCTGCCTTTTTTCCTCTTGCAAGGAATTCAAGGTGGCTTACATGCTCCTCCTCCTCCTCCTCCTCTCCATTTTACCCTTACAACAACCCTGTGAGGTAGGTCAGCCTGAGAGTCAGGGACTGGCCCATAGTCATCCAGGGAGTTTCAATGCCGAGAGGGATTTGAACCCGGGTCTCCCGATTCCCAGTCCAACACTTAACTACGCCACACCGATTCTTAGAAGGTGTGCTTTTGCACTGGATGTGGGGGGGGGGATGTGAAATTGTTAAACTCAGTGGGTGGAAGAAGAGGGATGAATGCTACAAGTGTTGGGTGTGGGGGGAGGATCTTTTGGCAGGCTGGCTCCCCCAGATTCTGCCGCCACACTTTCTCAAGATCTGTGGCACCAACGTTCCTTGAAGAGTGTGATGCTTTGTGTCTCTACCTGTTTGTCTGCATTTGTCTAACTGGATTGGCTACAGGGTTTTCAGGAGAACTGGGGAACAGGTGCCTGGACAGGGTGTGGATTGGAGCAGTGTGGTGATTACTCTTTTAAAAGTATGGGGAGAGGGGAGGAGTGAGTCTTGAGCACGCCTCATCAAGCCAGGCAAAGAGTGCAATACTTGTGTGGGAGCGGAGCGAGAGTGCCTAGTTTAAATTCGGAGTGCTTAGTTTTGATTAAGCTTCTTGGGGAAAAGGAAGCCATAATATAAAGGTGAGTTGTTTCTGTCTGACTGGGAGATTCCCAGTTTATTTCTGTTCACAATCATATCTTTTCTAGTAACTTCAGAGAAGTGAAGTTTGAGTCAGTTTGAATTTGGGGAAGGCCGGCCCGTAACTTTCCTCTCTCTAAATACCAACCTCTTCCCTTGCTCAAGTTCGTGGGGCTGTTTCTCTTACTGGGGAGTGGCATGACTGATTGAACTGCAGAAAGACTTCCCCCTAGGACTTCATTTGTGCCAGGGCTCAGCCCTGACATCTGATTTCATTGCCAGGGATCACTGCTGGAACATAAAGTAAGAATAGACGGAAATGTTCCTGAGGAAGTGCAGAGTGCATTCCTCTTACCACTGGGTAACTACAGAGACACCCCACACATCAGAGGGAAGGGCTGTCAGATTTCAGATGGGCTCTTTTATCATTTTTAAAAATAAATAAATAGAAATAAAGCACTCTGCCTCTTTTACCAAACAAGGTCACAAATAGGATGAATTCGCAATCAGTTCCACCCATTTAGTCATTTATTATATTTATATCCCACATTTTTTTCCTGCAAGGAACCCAAGGCGGCTTACATAATCCTCCTCCTCCTCTCCATTTTATCCTCACAACAACCCTGTGAGGTAGGTTAGACTGAGAGTCAGTGACTGGCCCAAAGTCACCCAGTGAGTTTCATGGCCGAGAGGGGACTAGAACCCAGATCAACCGAGTCCCAGTCCAACACTCTCACCACTACGCCACACCGGCTTATTTGAAGTTCTACTTCTGCCAGTCAGCACATAGACAATACTGAGCTAGGTGGACAAAAGGTCTGACTCAGTTTCAGGCAGCGTGTGTGTGTGTGTGTGTGTGTGTGTGTGTGTGTGTTGGTTTCTCTTAGCACTAAGCAGACAGCCCTGCTCTAGCTTTGTAAAAACAACAAAAAAGTTACACTATTTGTGATTATCCCATCACCCCAAATTAAATGGGGTACCCCACCCTGCCTGCACCTTAGCTTGGCGTAGTTTGTGCTGGAGTCTGTGTTGAAACCTGACTTGTGTACCCTTCTCCTCACACTGATTATGTTTTTTACAAGCTTTTAAAAAAAATAAATTAATGTATTGAATTAGGCAAACATTTACAGACAGACCACACACACACACACACCTCAACAAAAACTTAAACATAAAAAACTTAAAGGATATATAGCAAGGAAGGACAAGTGGGATTAATAGATCAATTTGGATATGAGCAATCTGGAAAAAGTCCCACACACCCGTTTACTAAATTAATGAAATAGCCTTGCTAGCCATATCGTGTAGATTTTGCCTTTCTCTCCATTGTACTTTTCTTTCTCCCTTCTCCTTTCTCTTGCGATTTGAAGTGGGGATATCCAAATGGATCTGTCAAACGGTACCCAGATGGCTTTTTATGATGTTGTATTATTATTATTATTATTATTATTATTATTATTATTATTATTATTTCTATACCCCCCCCCAATAGCCAAAGCTCTCTGGACGGTTTATCCCGTTGTCTGAACCCAGCTGTGCTAACAAGCCATACCTTGTTAACCACGAACAACCCGTGAAGGGAACCCATGGTTTGTTGTTGGGTTGTGAACTGTGGGTTGTTCACCATGGTTTGTTATCTCGGCTGGGTTCAGACAGCACGATAACCCACATTTCAACATCAACCCCAGAGTTCAACGACAACCCATACTCAGCCCTTGAGTGTGGGTTATTGTGTTGTCTGAACCCAGTTGTTTAAATTTATTTAAATTTATTTTGGGGGCACCTTTTAGGGTAGGTATGGGAGGGCGTTACTTCTTGGCAAGCTGGGTGCAGTGCTGGTTGTGACGTTTTGTTTATGTGTATGTGAACAACTGTGGGAGGGCTTGCAGGGCAAGCTGCCGCGTGTAGGTGTGGGTGAGGTGGGAGTCTGTCCTCCGCCCCCCCCCAAGCAATCTGCTGTTGACTCCAGAGCAAGTCCCAACAGGCCGGGCTGCCAGTCAGTCACACAGTCATTAAGTTGACAATGGGTGTTTGCTTCATCTTTCTAAAGTGGTATGTATTTATGGGGAGGGGGGAGGAGACGGAGACCGCAAGAGGTGTCCAGCCACGCTTCGGTCAGTGCACGGTTAAGCAGTGGAGTGGGATGGCGGATGGCAGCAGCGGGGGAGCCCTGGATTTGCCAAGTTCTCAGAATCACATGATTCTAATCCTGTAGCAGTGTTGTTCTCTTCTTCCCCTCCTCCCCTCACACAGTGTAGCGCGGGGGGGGGGGTGTGGATTAGTGCCTGTCTCCCCTTAATGGGACTGTTTACCATTGACTAGCAAATAGTGTTTAATGTCTGCCTGGATTATATAACAAACATAGTGATTATCTCTCTCTCTCTCTCTCTCTCTCTCTCTCTCTCAAATGTGTCAAGCATAGGAGTGTGGGGACATTGCCATAGCTTAGGATGGTTGGGGCTAGGCCTGTGGCCCTGTCCTAGACCTTGGTTTGGGTGTCTCTTCTCATCTTCGGATACCTAGATAAGCCCCCCTCCTCTCAGCTGTGAGAATGCCTCTCAACCCTAAAATTTCCTCTCCCTCTCTCTCTCACATGCACACACACACACACATACACACACACTTGCTGCATAGGCACTTCTGGTGTCTCACTCTCGGGGGTCTGCTGCAGTTCCGGGCCCCACACTTGCTGCTGCGTGTGTGAGGGACTATCAGAGGCCTCCCACGTTTTTGGCTCTTGCGGGCACCACCGCCAGCAGCAGCGCCACTGGGCTGCCCAGAGCCCAGCAAAGGCAGGCGGCAGGCACCTGGCGGGGCGAGGCGAGAACCTGCTCTCCCGCTGAAGCAGGTGCGTGCGGGGAGCCTCAGGCTGGCGTAAGCAAGAAAATCCATGGCGGTGGAGGATTCAGTGGGTACCGGCGGGCCTGTTGGGGATGGTGGTAGGTTGTTGTCGGGGATGTGTGCGTGTGTCTGCGTGTGCCTTCTGCTGGAACAGAACTACAATGCCTAGGCTTTCTGAGATATCTGTGAGGGGACATGTGCTTCAGTGCTCAGTGGCACAGTGCCAGTGAGAGCTCTGTACATGTGAAGCATATGGAGTTAGGAAACAGAGTGGTTTGTGGCAAGGTACCAGCCTCTCCCCCCCCCCGCCGCCCGCACCCTCCTTGGCTGTGGTCCCTTCACGTCTGCCCCACATTTCCTATTTCTCTTTTCCCTTCACGCTCTGACTGACTTTGACGCCCTCTTTCACTCCTCCGACGCGTTTTCCTACCCCAGAGCTTGTTACCCAGGAAGGCGCTCAAAAGCCCCATTGATTTCCTCCCGCACCACCATCCGTGTCCCGGCCCTCCTCCGCAGCTCCTTGACCCTTTCTCCTCTTTTTTTTTTTTTGGTGGGTGAGGCTCAGCGGGGCGCATGATGCACTGTGTGCATTGCAGGGGTGGGGTAGAGGAGAGGGATACCGGATTCTTCCACCTGCAAATGGCTCCTCCTTCCCCCGTACCCTTGGGATGAGCTGTGGTATCTGTAGGGTTAAACCCGCCAGTGATGCGCTGCCCGAGCCAAAGTCTTTCATTATCGCCTGGACCCTTATCAGGGGTGGTTCTGTCCCTGCCTCCCTGCCCCGAGCCAGACAAAGGGGGCATTCAGCAGCCCCTGGACTAGCATGGCTCTCCCCACGCCTGCTTCCCGCTGTGGGGGCGGCTGTGCTGGGTGGCCGCCAAGGAACGGCAGCTTCTTGCTGACCCTGACACCTTCTCAGCCTCTGCCTCTTCCAGTTGAGGGAGGCCTTGGTTGACTCCAGGACCCTGCCTGGGGTGGATGGGGGTGGGTAAGTGGTGAGTGGCGGAAGCGTGAGACAGGACTGAGTGCGCGGAGCAGGGGTGTGGCGGTGTCCTGTTCCTAACTTTGTAGCGAAGGGAAGAAATAGGTGGGACCAAACATGGCAGGGCCCAGGTGCCTGGGGGAGGCCTAGTGAAGGAACACCTCGTACCCTTCTTCCTGTTCCCTGCTTTTTTGTCTATTGCACACATACAAGTTCCCAGTCCTTCCCCACCCTACGTCTCCCTGCCTCACCCATCACTGACGGCAACCATAATCTCCCCCCACCCCCCGCTGCTTTGTGGGGGAATGTCGTGCCCCTCCCTGCTCAGGCCCAAATGTCCCAGATTCGACGGCTTCCTGGAGCCAGCAAAGGAGGATCGATGGGGCTTTAATGGAATCGGTAGCGCGCTATAATGGCGCATGGGAGGGGCGGGCGGGTATAGTAATTGCCTGGGAGAGCCAGGGGAGAAGGCCGCTTCCCGGGATGGAGGTTGGAAAGGGTGGGTGGGTGTCACTAGCAAGGCAAGGATTAGCAGGACAGCTGCAGGCTGGCTCTCAGCGGTGTCCTCCGCCAAGCCAGTGGAAAGCTCCCGCGTGCCGCTCTGGTGGAGCGAGCTCATAATCCAGTCAACGGTTTGCTCGGTCATGTTCCAGGGGTAGCCCTGCCATGAGGCAGCCAGCCGCCTGAAGTAGCCACAGGTTCTGGCCCATGGTGGCACCCAATTCATTGGGAAGCTCTGTGCTGGCTCTGTGGAAATCAGCAGGAGCTCACCGCAATACCCCTTGTGCAGGAGAACTTCCCAGTAGATTGCACGCCCCGTGTGTTAATTAGGGGAAAGGCTTCTTCCCTCACCCCACCCCACCCCACCCCACCCCACCCACGCCTGCCTCAAGCGGTCTGATGTCTCAGGGGAATGAGGAGGGGCTGCACTGCACCACCCAGCAAAATTGTCCAAAATGTTTGGAAATCACGTTCCACATTTGGAAATGGGTTTGTAAATCAATCTGCCTTGACCAGTGCCTTAGTTTTGCCGTTCGTCACCTTTTTTTTAATTAAAATGTCTTGGGCCAGGCTTGTGCTGCTCTGATTTCCTCCCCCCCCCCCAATCCCCTCGAAACAAAAATGTTAAAAGGTCCCATCAGGTCCCTGCAAACCAGGCATGGCCACACCCACAAAAGTCTCCCTGTCTCCCTGTCTGTCCCCTCCAATTAATCAATAACTCCACACAAGCAAATTACAAGGGATTCCTCTGTTCCCCCACCCAAGGGCTAGGCACAAGTCCTGACCTGCCCGATGCTTGCTGCCTCAGCCCCCCCCCCCATCTGATCATCTGACAGCCCAGCCCTGCAATAGCCGCCTTCTTTTGCCTAACTCATGTCCTTCATTCTGTGCCCACCTCCGCCTCACCCCCCCCTCCCGCCCCATTTCATTTTCTCCGGGGTGCCAGTGCTCTGTGTATAGGAGCTAGTGTGGGAGCTCTATTTCCATGGGATAATGGGCCCCTTTAGCCCCCGTGTGGCTCTGTGATGGCGCAGCCGAGATGGGAACAGTGGGGGCTTTGATTGGGGGGAGGTTATCACAGCAGCCATTGATGCAGCCTTGAATCGGACATCTAACCCCCACCCTGCCTCTCCCCTCCGCTGTCAACTCATACGCTGTCTTATCTTGTTCCTCCTCCCGTAGGCATGTCTGTGGAGCCCCGCACGCTACCATGTGGGAGCTGAAATGCCCCCAGCGCGGCCAACCGGTAAGCACTGGAAGTGTCGGTCTGGGACAGAGACGGGGTCGCACAGGGGAGATAGCGGGGCCGGCTGCGGTGCTAGAACTCCGGGGTCCCGGGCTCGGGAGAAGAGTTGCGGGGGAGCGGGGCGTCCGCTGTGGGCCGAAGTTGATGCCGGAAGCACCCTCTTTGGTGGTGGGGCGACCGCTTTCCCTGGCAGATACCTTGGTGGTAAACACCATCGCGTGGTAGGCTTTGACAACGGTGTTGCGTTGCTCTGCCGTGCCAAGGAAGTCTATTTGAAACTGGGAGCCTGGATATATTTTCCTGGAAGTGTCTCTCCGTGTGTGTGTGTGGGGGGGGGTGCCTTTTGTCTCCTTTACAGCCCCACCCCAGTGCCATTGTCTGTGTGCGTGCCTCTCTCCCCTTCCCCAGGGATTTGGGGGGTGTGCCTGATGGTGATGTTTCTGCATGTGCTGCCTCTGCTCCCTTCCAGCTGTTGCCAGGAGGGAAGGGACGGGGGAGGGGTTACTGTAAGCTCTAGTGGTCCCTTGCTTCCTGACTGCCCCCCCCCACCTGAGACTGGGTGCGCGGGGTGGGGTGGGGTGGGGTGGGGGAGAAATGGAATGTGTGGAGGGGGGAGACAGAAGGGTTGATTTCCAGCCAGACAGCCTGTTGGATGTCTGGGTTCTTCCCCCGCCCCTGTCGGGCAGATGGTTCCATTTGCTCAGGGATGAGATGGGAAAGGGTTGCGGCGGTGGTGTGTGCGTGGCTGGGTTGGGATTCCACTGGAGGGGGAAGGGGTGGGAGGAAACACCTTCACATCTGTGTGTTTAGGCAACAGCTGGGTCAGGGGAATTGGAGCAGAGTCGGGAAGGAGAGGGTTGTGTCCGCCACCCACCCCGTGCCCTCTTCCTGATGGCATCTGTCTGTCTGGCCTGCAGTGGGGTGTGAAGAGGAAATCATGCAAACCTGCAGTCCCATTCTTTGCATACTAAGGGTTCCCGTGTGCCAAGCTGCGAGTGAACTTGCCAGTTCACCCTCCGCGGCTGCTGCCCCATGGCTCCCCGCTGAGGTTGCTGAATCTCTGGGATTGAATGCAACCTTCCCTTTCCCTCCCCTGTTGGCGCACTGTTGATTTGAAAATAAAATAAAATAATGATAGTTAAAAGGTGAGATAAACATTAAACTCCAGTGATCACGTCCTTTGCACCCCCTTCAGTTGTACTTGGAGTGTCTTAAGTGTTCCTGCAGCTGCCGCCTTTGCAGGTCATGTAAGTGAGTAAGTTTCATACTGGTAGAAACTGGGCCCCAGGAGAGGGGAGTGGGCAGTGAAACTGAGGCCGGTCACGTGCCATTCGTGCCCCCCCCCCCCCCCGCTGGCCACTCTCTCCTGCCGTGTTTGGCGCCTGAGCTGTGACCTCGCTGAGGGAGGGGGATTAATTCCAAGGGGATTCAGCTTAATCGCCTTCCCTGGGCCGCTAAATCCCGGTCAGTGTCAGAAAGGGGGAGGGGGGCCCTCCTTTCCAAGGTGAAAGCTGCTGTGAAACAGGGCCCCCCCTCCACTTCCTCTTGGGGGTAATTCTGTCACCCCTTTTGCACCCGCTCACTGGGGCTCATTGCAGACAGGGCTGCCCCTGGTGAAACAACTGGCTTCCTGGGCTTTGGGTGGCACCAGGAAGCGTAGGATGGGGAATAAACAAAGGCAGCGACTGGTGTTCTGAATAGCACACAAGACTTGTTAAAGTATTAGCCCTGCCTTGGGGGCCGGGGGAGCGTTGTCATTTGGGATCCGCTTCAGGCATCAGAATGTCTTGGGACAGCACGGATTGTAGATGGTTGTAGCAGGGCAAAATGCAGGTTCTTGGGCTCGCTGTGGGAAAGAGTGGGGAACCAGTCATTCTTGCCAGTGACCATTTTGAGGGATGGGCCTTAATGGGCAGGAGTTTGAGGAAGGGGCATTGGAGCTGAGGAGCAGAGGCATCGTAGGCAAGAGAGAGAGAGAGACTGGATTCGCACAAAAAAACAACCCCCCCAAAATACCCGTATTTTTCCGTCTATAAGACGCCCCCATGTATAAGACGCCCCCCACTGGGCAGTTTCGCAACCGCACGGTTCTCTCCTTAGCTTACTTCCGTGTATAAGACGACCCTCAATTTTTAGTCTAAAAATTTTAGGAAAAAGTATAGTCTTATACATGGAAAAATACTGTAATGATCTGGTGCAGACACTGACCCTGAGGCAAGCAGAGACCTACTGGGGAGTAACTGCTGCCTGTCTAGCACAGCAATTCCCAAATAATATGCTGAGCCCCAATCTGATGCTGTGCGAGAACTGCTCGTAAGTTGTGAGAAGTATGCGCGGTAAAATAATTTCAGGAATCTTGTGAGCCCACAAAAGAGGCTGACCGCTGTGCCTCTGCAGGATTCACTGGAACAGGTTCATTCTGTCCCATCTCTGTATGGCGGGGTGGATGTTAAATTGCGCCCAGTACAGAGATGCGACAGAATTGTCTCCCCCTTGAGGAGGCTCCCTGTTGTGTGCCTGTGTGAGTCACTGCTCTGGGTCTGCCTCCTTGCAATCAAGAAACATGCCGAGAACAAGCAACTTGCGCAGGAACACTTGGGAGGAAAGGGGCCCCGTGAGGTGAGGGTGATTAACCCTTACTCTTACACTAACCCAGGGGAAGGGAACTTGTGGCCCTCCAGATGTTGTTGGCCTCTAACTCCCATCATCCCTGGCCATGCTGGCTAGGGCTGATGGGAGCTGGAGTTCAGCAACATCTGGAGGGCCACAGGTTCCCCTGCCTCTTTGCTCTTTCAGCCAAAGGGCGCCTCCAGTTTTAATTCAGAGGCAGAAGTTATGCCTCAGCTATCGGGGTAATGCTGATCTAGCATAATGTGGGGACAGACTGTGGAAATGCCGGGCTTCAGCTCATTACATTTTGGGGGGAAACACACCTGGGTGTTTAATGGGTTAAAGCAGGGGTGGGTAACCTCAGGCCTATGGGCTAAATCTGACCCTCCGGAGGTTCCCCAGAAGGCCACGCCCTCTTTCTCTTGACCGGCAAACATTTGGTGATTTTCCAGCTTTTTTGCATCTCCCCCCCCCCCCCATTCTGAGAGGTTGGAATGTTTCTCCTAAGGGCTTAGTTACTGGCAGCAAGTGCTCTAAGCTAAAATATGCTGGTATTTTGGCCCCACCCTTTTTGTCTTTGGCTCCACCCACCACTGGAATGTGGTCCCCTGAGAGCTTTTCTGAAATGAATTTGGCCCTCGGGCTGAAAGAGGTTACCCACCCCTGGGTTAAAGACAAGAAGGTTGAGCACAGCTGACCTGAGGCGAGCTTGGGTAGCAAATTTTGGCCCCTGTTAACAGATTCTAGTTATGGATAATGGAATATGTGCTCAGGCATCTTTGATTCACTTTTTTAATTGTGCATGTTCCGAGCTGCTTGCAGAGATCTCACTGACCTGGGGATGACATTTGCATCGGGCTGACTCATAAGGGAACACAGTTTCTCAGTCTCTTTCCCTCTCCCCCCCCCCTTTTTAAATGCACGTCTGATAGTTGCTTCAGTTGTTTAATATTATAGTGAGGATGGGAAAAAATGAACTAGAGCTTGCAGTGCCTTGGTCTCAAAGGATTATTCAAAATCAGTTTGTTAAAGTATTATGAACAATAAATTAACAAACAAGCCACTGCTTTGGTTTCTCGGTGGACATGGAGCTGTTTGGGAGGTAATGTATCGCGTGCGGAGGTCAGACTGTGATGCCTTTGCTTATTTTGATTTGGAATTGATTTGGGGAGACCACCAGTATTGCTTGCTGAGGACCCGGAGTTCTGGGACTGCAGGCATCATTTGGATTCTTCTCCCTGACTGCCCTCAAGGGAGCCAAGGTACCTCAGGCTTCCTAAGCAGGGCTGGTGTTAAGGCTAGGTATGGTTGTTGGGCACCTACGGGGGCCCACACACTCCAGCAGGGGCCTGCTGACAGGAGACTCCTGGACTTTCTCCTCCTCTTCACCGTTGCATCCTGCTTGTTCACCTGCCTCTCACTCTGGCCCAGACCACGGCGGTGGCGGTGAGAAGGAGGAGCAGGAGATGCCGCTGCCGACTTGCCCGCTGGCTCTCTGCCTGTCAAGCAAGCGAGCGGTAGCAATGAGGAGAAATAACATGGAAGAGCAATAGCAGCTGGTGAAAGTGAGAAGCTAGGCTCACTGAGTCATTTATTTATTTATTATATTTATACCCCACCTTTTTTCCTGCAAGGAACCCAAGGCGGCTTACATAATCCTCCTCCTCCTCCTCTCCATGTTATCCTCACAACAACCCTGTGAGGTAGGTTAGGCTGAGAGTCAGTGACTGGCCCAAAGTCACCCAGTGAGTTTCATGGCCGAGCGGGGACTAGAACCCGGATCTCCCGAGTCCCAGTCCAACACTCTCACCACTACGCCACACTGCCTCTCGGGGCCCATTGAGGGTGTCTTGCCCAAGGGCCCTCCAAAGCCTGGAGCCGGCACTGTTCTTAGGACCTGTGAACTAGTGCTTAAAATGTCTGTGTTGAGTGCTGGTCATCTCTTCTCTTCTTCTCCAGGATTTGGCCATGTTCCTGGCCCGCCTGCTGCTGTGCCTGATGGTTGCGCTGATGCTCCTGCTGCCATTGTCCCCAGCTGCTCGGCCCCCTTCCTACCCGTCCTTCTTGGTCCCCAACGCTACCTTCAATCATCTCGGCCAAGCCCAAGACACGGGGGTGCTGTACGTGGGCGCCGTCAACGCCTTGTTCCAGCTGAGCCCTGAGATGAGACTGATGGGGCGTGCCCGCACAGGGCCGGCCCCAGACAGTCCCGAGTGCCTCCCTTTCCGCGATACCCGCGAATGCCCACAGGCCCGGCTCACGGACAACTCGAACAAGCTGCTGTTGCCCAATGAGCGTGCCGGGGAGCTGGTGGTCTGCGGGCAGCTCTTCCAGGGTGTGTGCGAGAAGCGAGCCCTTGCAGACATGACCAAAGTGCTGTACCGTCCTGAGGATCCTGGCGACAATCAGTTCGTGGCAGCCAACGAGCCGCGGGTTTCGACCGTGGGCTTGGTGGGGCGACATGATGGCCGTGACCTGCTCTTTGTGGGCCGCGGGCTGACCGCAAAGCTCTCTGGGGGGATCCCACCGTTCACCATCCGGCAGCTGGAAGGAGCCCAGGCCTTCTCCAATGAGGGGATGGGCAAGCTGGTGGTGGGCGACTTCTCCGACTACAACAATAGCTATGCGGGCGCCTTTGCTTCCGACGGCTATGTCTACTTCCTGTTCTCTCGGCGCGGAGCCAAGGCACAGATGGAGTATCGCGCCTACCTCTCCCGGAGCTGCATGGAAGACACGAACCTCTATTCCTACGTCGAGCTTCCCCTTGACTGCCGGGATGCGAAAGGGCACGTTTATAACCTGGCACAAGCTGTGCACTTGGCACCTGGTTTTGCAGGGAAAGGGAAAGCCATCTTTGTGGTCTTAGCCGCCGGGCAGGGCTCCACTGCATCTCCCACAGCACAGACGGCGCTGTGTGCCTACAGCTTGAGTGAGGTGAACGCAGCCATGGAGCAGACTCGGCGGCTGTGCTACACCTCAGCCGGAATGGGCGCAACCAACGAGGAGGAGGCTGCCATTGAGTATGGTGTGACCTCTCGCTGCAACTTGTTACCCAAGGTGAGAGGGGAGGGAGAGGAGGGACGGGGCTGCCTGCTTTTTATGGGGAGAGGATCACCAGAGGTGGCTGCACTCCAACTTTTCTGTTTTTCATTTTACTGAATTTCCCCCCTCCCAGGAGTCCCCAGAGGCTTACCCCTGTGGGGATGAACACACACCTAGTCCCATCGCTAGCCGGAAGCCAGTGGTGGCTGAGGCCCTTCTAACTACTGTGCCGAGACTGACAGCTGTGGTAGCCATGGTAGAAACGGGACATACAATTGCCTTCCTGGGGGATGGCATTGGGCAGCTGCATAAGGTAATGCGCGGGGGGGGGGGTCGTCGTCGTCGCAGTAACTGTAATCTGAGCTGTATACTGTATCCCAACCTGATGTCCTCCAGATGTGGTGGACTATAAGATCCATCACTTCCATGCTGGCTGGGGATTATGGGAGTTAGCCTGCCACACCACCAGGTTGGGGAAGCACTAGGGGACTAGGTTGGAGGAGGCTGCATTCGATAGATTCCACACATCTGTACACATGTTAAGATATGCATTTGTTCCCTTCCCTCCAATATTTATTTATTTAGACCTGTACCCAGGGTCAGCCCTACCACGAGGCAGAGTGAGGCAGTCACTCAGGCAGCCGATGCTGGGAGGTGGCAGCAAGGTGTTGGAGGAGAGAGCTGTGGGCCACATGGCCTCCCTGCGCCCCCTAAGCTAGCCTGCTGCCTTCTGGTGTGGTGGAGAACCCTGTCCCACTGCCAGTGTTGAGGAAAGTTTCAGTTGCCTGTCCAGTCAGCTTTTGTACATGGAATGGGAGGGGCCGCCATCTTTTCCTTCGCCCCAGGCAGCAAAATGTCTTGGGCCGGCTCTGCCTCTGCCCACTTCTCTGCATGAGTGTGTTTCAGGGTTTTTTTGCTTTTGGTTCTTCCCATGTAGAAGGCGGGGGGGGGGGGAATCCCCCCGTGGGGATCATCCTGTAGGACGAGTGTCACGTGCAAAGTGGCTGTTGCCTCTGCAGGGCGCTTGTGTGGAGCTGCTATCTGTGGGCCTAACAACACATCACATATGTGCACACTCATATAGCAAACTCCGACAGCCCTTTTGTTCCCCATCTCTGGGAAAAGGCAGTTTGGGAGGGGGTGATTGGAGTGAAGCAGCAGCAGCAGTGAGGAAGAAACTTATCTCCCCACCCACCCCACCCCAGTGTTTATAGCAGCGCTTCATGAAGGAAACTAAAATGTGGGGAGGGCACTGTGGCTTGGTTACATGTGGCATTTCGTTAGGCCCGAATGTTGTATATGTTGTTCTTGTTTATACTTCCTTGATTCCTGCAACAGGGGCCATATCTTGCTAGGTTAAGTTATAGGGGATGGCACCTCCACCCCAGAAGTAGCTATGTTTTAGTAGGTTGGTGTTCCAAGACGTCTGGTTATGGCTTTGGGCCGGATGTGCAGAGCTTGGGGCAGAGCCCACGAGTCCTAGGCCCCTTTGCCTTTTTGCTAGTCTAAACCATTCCAGGTTTGAGACATGGAAAAAGAAACTCAGCGTCTCTTAGCCCAGCAGAGGTCACAGTAATTCCCTTGCAGACGCTTGGAGATCCCAGCTGTGTGTGGGAGATGAAGGATGAGATTGCTAGTGCTGTTTGCAAGCCACAGAAGTTGGTAATTGGTCACAGGTTCAGCATCCTGAGACTCTACTCTTTTCTCTCTCTCTCTCTCTCTCTCTCTCTCTCTCAAGCAAGCAAGCAAGCTTTTAAGTGGGTAGTCAGTGCCTAGTGACACTTCTGAAACCAGCAGGAAGCACAATGGGACATTCAGCATCTGGAGCATGGGGTCTCAATGCCCCACATGGCTCCTTCACTCCTCCCCATAACTACCAGAAGCAGAATTTAAACCTGTGCAAGCTAAACGCACACAGATTTGCTTAAATTGCATCATGTTTACAGATTGCAGAATTTAGTTTAGAGTGCAGAGTTTGGGTCATCTCGGTGCAAAATTTAACTTCTTTTGTTTTGTTTTTTAAAGCACCAGGCTATGCTTGGCCCAGAATATTTCCTCCTCCCTCTTAGTCTGGGACTCCACTTTCCCACAAAGTATAAGAAGCTACACCGGTAGCTTCTTATACAGGCTGGGCAGATTTGACTCAGCCTGTTTGTTGGGCTAGGTTGGATCTGATTTATTATTATTTTTAATTGCATGTGTCAGGCTGTTTAAAATTGCAAGTTTTGTGTGTGCTGTACCAGCACCTACTTGCAGGCGGATGGCCCCTCCTCCCCACTCCCTCCCAGACCACGCTGAAATCTGATAGAGCAGTGAATAAGTCTATCCTGCTGCCTGTGCTGCAAAGGTATTTTATATTTTGGATGCGGTTAATGAAATCACCGGTTGCTCAATACCACAACATTCTAAAGTAGTAGTATTGTCTTACCTTAAAGATATGATTAATGATACTGACGCATCTGGATGATTTTTTAGCCATTACACACACACATACACAGATATTATATATAAAAACGTGTGTGTGTGTGTGTGTGTGTACACACAGCTACAGTAGAAGATATCTATCTATCTATCTATCTATATATATATATATATATATGAGAATATAACAAAGTAAGAACTAACTGTAGAAGATATGTACACACACATATTTATTTATTTATTTATATCCCACCTTTTTTCCTGCAAGGAACTCAAGGCGGCTTACATAATCCTCCTCATCCTCCTCTCCATTTTATCCTCACAACAACCCTGTGAGGTAGTAGGTTAGGCTGAGAGGCAGTGATATATCACAGCAAGGGGGAGACCAACCTGGCCCCATACATCAGCCAAAGAAGGAACAGCTGCAGGGAGCTTGTTTTGTCCTCAATGCCAGAAAAAAAGGAGAAAGAAAAACCTATAAGAACCTTTTAAACTAAGAACTGGTGCCTGAGTTTTGCATTCTTCCTCATCCCTCCCAATCCCTTTTCCTTTTGTGTCATGTCTTTTAGATTGTAAGCCTGAGGGCAGGGACTGTCTTATTATTAATCTTTGTAAGCCACTCTGGGAGCCTTTTCTGGCTGAAGAGCAGGGTATAAATGCAGTAAATAAATAAATGTACATATACATCTATATATCTAGCGCATAATGAGCAATCTCTCCAGATGTGGGTATTATAGGGCAAGGAGTCCCATGGGAATTCTGATTTCCCCAAAGATAGGAGGTGAGAGGAGGCCCTTCTGTTGCATAAGGTACCGTAGCTACTATCAGTCTTTCAGCTGTAGCAAAATTGCTAGGCAAATTCATGGGAGGATAAGGCTATCTATGGCTACTAGTTCTGAGAACTATAGGCTATCTCCAGTATCGCAGGGAGTTGCTGGGGAACACGGGAGAGAGGGTGCTGTTGCACTCATGTCCTGCTTGTGTGCTTCCCATGCGCAGCTGGTTGGCCAGTGTGTGTACAGAATGCTGGACTACATGGACTTGGTCTGATCCAGCAGGGCTTTTCTTACGTTCTTTTGTCTTTGATACCTGGAATTGAATCAAGGAACTGATGTTTCTGGAAACTTAAGATGGCTTACCCACCCTCTTTGGAGGATCAATCAATATGCCATATTCTGCCATGTGGTTTCCCCTTAGGACTGTCCTCTGGTTTAAATTATGCTTAGTGGACAGATTTGCCTTTTACCAAATTTACTGATTTAATCCCTTAAATAACTTTATTATAAAAACCTCAGTATTAAGTGCCTTTTGGGATATTGAAGGAAGCGCAAGAGAGAACTTTACAATTTAGTAAACAAAATCCACCATTTATTAAGGAAAAAATAAAATGTGTTTAATATTTCTTTCGCACTTCAGAACCAACATAGCTTAAAAGCATGTGTGCCTTTTGCTCTCAGCTCCACTGTTTCTAAAACATTGTTTTGCTGATTTTAAGTGGTTTGCATCAATTTAATCAGCTAATGATTGCACTATTGTTTATACCAATTGAAGCTTCTAGTCCAAGTTTCCTCATGTAACTTCCCCTTGTTGCACCCTGAGACTTTTTTTTAAAGTGCCATCATTGCAGATGTAATGCTGTATAGCTGGGGTGCAGAACCTCTTTCAGCTGGAGGGCCAAATTCCATTTTGGAGATGTTCTCAGGGGCTGCATTGCAGTGGAAGGTGAGGCTGAAAAAAAATATGGGCCTGTGGCTTACGCTGGCTCAGCTTGTCTGAGCGTGGAAAGCTAAGCAGGGTCAAGCCTGGTTATTACTTAGATGGGAGACCCCTCCTCTAGTTTCCTGCATTGAGCAGGGGGTTGGACTCGATAGCCTTGTAGGCTCCTTCCAACTCTATGATCTATGAAATCTATATAAAACTCCTGCTGCCAATAATTAAGCCTTAGGAGAGGCATTTCAGCCTTTTAGAAGTGGAGGGCATGCAAAAGCTACGAAACCACCGATCAGCAGTTGGGGAAAAGGGGGTTGAGCCAGGAAAGGGGGCGTGGCCATCTAGGGAAGCCCTAGAGGGCCAGAGGTTCTGCACTCCTGGCATATAGTTTCTGTTAGTGCGTGCGTTTCATCTGGCTGAGCTGCTGCACCAGCAAATGTGGATTGGCTTTCCCAGACAGTTCCTCTGCAGCTGGGGCATTGCACTGCAGTTTACTCAGGACATGGTTAATCCAGCCCACAAAGTTCCATAGGCTAAGGCAGGGCTCTCCAACCTTGGGTCCCCAGATGTTGCTGGACTACAGCTCCCAGAATCCCTTGCCATTAGCCATGCTGGCTGGGTATGCTGGGAGCTGTAGGCCAGCAACATTAGGGGACCCAAGGTTGGAGAGCCCTGGGCTAAGGAGTAGGCAACCTGATGCCATCCAGATGTTTTGGACTACAACTCCCAGAATCCCTGAGCATTGTCCATGTTTGCAGGGGCTTATGGGAGTTTTGGACTACAACATCTGGAGGGCACCGTGTATTCCACAGACCCACGGTTGCACTGCTTAAGTACAGAATTGGGCAGAATTTAGCATCATGATAACCTTAGCTTTCATTTGTTAACTTCCAGTTTCTAGACGGGAAGGGTCCATGGCTCAGTGGCAAGATCCCACGCTTTGCATGTGGAAGAAGAAGGTCTCTGGTTCAATCCTCTGCAGCTGAAGGATCTTGAGTAGCAGAAAGATGCTAAGAGAGACCTTCATTTGTGGCCCCAGGGAGTGACTTGTCAGCCAGAGTAGCCATTTCTGGCCTTGATGGATGAATAGTTTGACGTGGCATAAGGACTTACTTCTGAGTAGACACGATAGGGTTGCGCTTCTTGGCCTTTTGGCTAAGATCAAGTATAGTGTAGATTGCACTGTTAGTTAACATACTTCGATTAATGTGCCCCATGATACTTACGGGGGGGGAAACCCACAGCTTTGTTATTTTGGGATTTCTTGGGATGTCATTCCTTCTCAATCCAAATAGCGTAACTGGCTTGGACTGTGCTCAGAGTGCCTACATGCGTCGCTCCATAAGCACTCCAGTGCACAGACGGAGCTCTTGCCTGCACTGGCTTTCCCACACAATGGCCCATCTTGCATAACTACTGTCACTGGAAAGCGGAGGGAGGTGAGGGGAAGCTGGTGAAGTACATTTGCAGTCATTTGCAGAGAGATTCCCCCGGAATGACCCTCCCTTCTAAAAACTGCGTTTGAGAATATGACTGCTTTAGCGGCTCCTTGGTACCTGTGATACCGCAATAGCTTCCCCTGGCCCCGGACATGCTTCAGCAGCATGCTTGAGCAGCCAAAGGGAAAAGACTGCCGCATTTCACAGGCCTGGAAGCCAGTGGTCAAGAATGTGTGTGGGCACACAGAGGTGAACGACCGCTTGCATTCGCCTACCCATTCAGCTACAGCCTATCTTTATGGCCGCACGCACATTATGTGCTAGGCTTGTTGCCAGTGTTGTGTAATGTGCCTGTTGATCAGAATCAGTGATGCATCATTAATCTTATAAATCCACAGCAGGTAAAAGGAGAAAAAATGGACAAGGTAACTGCACATAGCAGGGTTACTGCTGGATGAAGGCATAGCATGTGCGGTGGGGTGGGGAGGTTTGCTCAGGGAGCGGCCATAGCTCAGTGGCAAAGCACATGGTTTGCATACAGAAAGTGCCAGGTTTAATCCCTGGTATCTCCAGGTAGGACAAGGAAAGATTCCTGCCTGAAACCCTGGGGAGCTGCTGCCAGTCAGTGATGACAGTACTGGGCTAGATGGGCCAAGGGTCTGACTCAGTCCGAGGCAGCTTCTGATGCTTCCCAAGTGGTAGAGCATCTGCTTTGCATGCGCGAGTTCCCAGACTGAGTCCCTGCCAGGAACAGGTAAAAGGATAGCTGGGTTTAGAAAACCATTGCCTGTCAGAGCAGACCCGAGGTAGGCAACCTGGTTGCCTAATACAACTCTCATAATTCCTGACAATTGGTCATGCTGGCTGGGACTTATGGGAGCTGTAGTCCAAAACATCTGGAAGACACCAGGTTGCTTACCCTTGGAGTAGACGGTACTGGGCTGGATAAATCATGTGGTTCATTATAAGGCAGTTTCAGATGGTCATAAGTTCTAGGCCTCCATATGGCTGCGTATTTATTCTAGAGTTCACCGTGTAAATTGGGGCAGGCAACCCTTTTAGCCTGTGGGTGCATTTGGCACTTTGATAAACTGTTGTGGGCACCACCACAAAATGGCTTGCCACGGAAGGTGTAACTAGTCACACCTAGGACAAGTAACCTGCCCAAACAAGTGTGTGGAAGGCAAAGGTAGGGGCTGTGCCACAGCACGCTAAACAACTCCTTTGTTCTTCTTCGTGGTCTCTGTGCATCACACCTATGGGCTCAGCGCCTGTGCGGAGACCCATTTGGAAACATCTGTAGCTGAGGAATATTGAGCACCAGTAAAAACCTATTTCACAGAAGGCCATCTTTTTTTCACTTCCCCTCTCCTCTGCTTGCCAACTCATTCTCCCCATCTCTCTTTCTCACTCTGGATCACCACCCATAGATGCACTTTCGCTGTCTCTCCACCCACCCACACCTCTCTCTCTCTCCCCCCCCTCCTTCATTTCCTAAGAATGTCTCTGAGCCATATCATGGAGCCTAGAGGCATTCATGGGAAATGAAGGGGGCAGCAGCTGGAGTCACCTTGGCAAGCACCTAGAAAGGAGTCCGAGGGCCAATTGGTCCCCTTGGGTGTGCCACGTTGCCTGCTCCTTGTGAAAATCTTGTTCAAACATATGATATTCACTGTTTGGATATTTCTTGGATTCTACATATTCGTACCGTTTTACGTATAGGATTTAAGTCTACATAGTATTTCTGTTGAGTATTTGTGCAAAGGTCAGTATTATGCATCAAACTTGCAACACATTCCTGTGCATGCTTACTCAGAAGTAAGTCCTATTGTGTTCAGTTGTGCATACCCCTAGGTAAGTGTTCTTAGGATTACAGCTTCAGCACTGCAGTCCTGAACACCCTGTACATGTCTACTCGGAGGTAAGCTCCACTGAATTTAGTGGGACTTACACCCAGCTGGCTATACAGCTAAGTGTGTATAGGATTTACAGCCTAAGAAATCTTTGGTGGTTGATATTATCTGGCTTGTGCACTGCTCCCTCTATTTCTGTGGGGTGCAATTTCATTTATTTTTACAGAGTTCTAGGCTGCCTTTTAGGGCAAAGCTCTCTCAAGGTGGCTTACATACAAAGGATAAAATGTAATTCCAATAAAATGCCAGCCGTTTAACTGCCGCTTTTAAAACTGCTGTTTCGAAAGCCAGCACAACACTGATATTAATTTTAAAAGCTAGTAAGAGCAAGATTCTAGGTGTCACTTTTACCCCTTCTCCTTCTCTTTAAAAAAAAAATCATTTAAGCAGAGCATGCAAGTGTCTGAGGGGTGGAGCTTCTGTGTCTCTCCCTCATGACCTCAATTCATGTTGCCTTTCCCACACTACCAGAAGGGCTGGTCCTCTCATTACACTGGGCTGAGGCAGCTGCCTCAGGCATTAGATGTTGGGGTACCATTAAAGAGCAGCAAACTATTCATTATTGAGTATAGTTTATATTTTTTTCTACCATGGGATGGGAGTGGGGAGCACCATTTAGACCTTTTGTCTCAAACCCCTTAATGTCTTGGGTCATCTCTGGTTACACGTTGCAGTCTTGGATGCCACTCCACCCCTTGCCCCAAATATCCAAATAATGCCTACACTCACTCTCTCTCTCTCTCTCTCTCTCCCTCCCCCTCCCCCTCCCCCCCCCTCTCTCTCTCTCACACACACACACACACACACACCACACACAAACAGAGCCAATTTACAAGTAAGTTCATGTAAAATAAGCACCTGTGCATAAATAGATTTACATAATTAACACCGAGGGCAGTCTTTGGATGGCCTTTGCCCTAGGACTGCCACATTGACTTTATTTTAAAGGGTCATTTCTCCACTTTCTAGAGCATCATGGTCCCATAGAACACCATAGAAGTCTCTTCTTTCACTTACTACACCAGGGGTGGGCAACCCCTTTGGTCTCCGAGGGCCACTTGCAGTGTTGGGTCAGGAGCCACGCACCTGCATGCACGCAAGCACGCACGCACTCTGCCCCAGCCCCGCCATCTTGACATGGAGGGGGGGATGAGCAGGTTTAAACCTCCTCTCCCTGCCCACTGAAATCAGGGGATGGGATTGCTGAGGTGGGGAAGCTTAAAACCTTTCTGCCCCCCACTCCCCAGTGATTCTGATCCCTGTTGCTGGGGAGGGGGAGTTTAAAGCCACTCTTTCCCCACCCCACCCCCAGCAATCCTGAGCCAGAGTGCCCGCCCAATCGTCTTTGCCCTTTAAGGAGGCAAAGAATGTAAACACAAGGACCTAATAGACTGGAGTGTCATCTCATGGTGTCTATTTCTAGACTTGTATAGGTTTAGAGACCTCGTTGGTGGTGCTGTATCCGCTAAACATCTTGGTAATAGGCAGTGATACTCCTATTAATTTATCTAGGTTTATCTGAATGGTTCTGTGGCACAGGTCTACAGCACGATCCCCACCGGCCAGCGCTCTCCGGTCAATCCAGACCTGCTACTAGACAACAGTGGTGCCCACCTGTATGTGATGACAACCTCGCAGGTGAGCTGACAAGAGGCTTGATCTCGCTCTCCCCTTACTTCCAGCAGCAGTGCGACGTGTCATCTTCAGTTTGGAAGGGTCGAGGGATTCTGCACCGTACTTGGTTTCAGGGGAAATTGTGGTGGGGTTTCCACTCTTTTTCTTTCCCTACATGGGAGTACTTTGGGGGTAGAAAACTGATAACATTTACTGTGGTGATGTGTGCAAAGCACTTTTCATGTGCTCAGAGGGAATTTAGCCTTCTGTTGTTAGATTACTGGATGTTAAAGGGTTCAGCCCCACTGTAGAAAACAAATGTTGAGTTGGCAGGATGTTTGTTTTTGTTTGCCTTCCTGTGAAATATGTACGGTAGCTTAGCTCATTTGTATTGTCTAGAGCAGTAGGATAAGACAGCATGTGTGGGGCTTGAGATGCCAGATGCCCCCTTTGTAACATGCCCCCTGCCCTGCCGAAATCATAAATCCAACCTTCCTTTCTCTCTGCTTTTGCCATTCTTTCCTTATTTATACCTTTCCTCCACCACTATAAAATTCTGAATTCTGCCAAAAAACAAGCTAAAATAAATATCAGTCAGAAGCCAACGGTAGATCTGCCGGTTCCACCCTGCCGGTTGCATTACGCAAGTAACCCCCACCACGTGCGCAATGGCATTTTAGCATTTCCGGGACAACCCGAAACGAGTGCAAACACTTGTTTCTGGAAGGAGGCAGGTTAGCGGAGCTCGCATAAGGGAGCTCTGCCGACCTGCCTCCTTCCAGAAACGAGCGGCTCTGCTCATTTCGAGGTTTCCCCTAGGAAGCGCTAAATCTCCCTCGCATAAGTGGCGGGTCCCTCTTGTGCAGCACCGTTGGTGGGACCCACCACTTGCACAATGGAATCGGCGGGATGGGAAAGAATTGGCAGGAGTATAAGCACCCCATTGGATACTGCCCATTGGCTTCACAGTACATCTGCAATTTGTACAGTCCAGTGCAAAATGTATTGCAAATTAATACATACTCCAGTTGTGGTGTTTGTTTTTTGAGTGTAGGATATGAACTTCCTTTTTTTCTGAAGACAAGTGGAGCCTGTAGCTAATTCTTGACTCTCTTTGCAACCTAGGTCTCCAAGGTCCCTGTCTCAGAATGCCCTCACTTCCAGGACTGTGCCTCATGCCTGCGTGCCCGAGACCCCTTTTGTGGTTGGTGTGTCCTGCAGAGCAGGTGGGTGTCCGCTGAGAGAGAGCGGAATGTGAAGCGTAGCTGGCTGGGGCATGCTGGGAGTTGTAGGCCAAAAACATCTGGGGACCCAAGCTTGGAGAACACTGCTTTAAAGGAAAGGATACACAACCTTTTTCACCCTCTCTATTGTGATTGGCAGGTGTACCCGAAAGTTGGAATGTGAGCGCCATGAGATGGCCAATCACTGGCTCTGGAGCTATGGAGCTGAGAGCCAATGTTTGAGAGTGGAACAGATGTCGCCAGCCAATCAGAGCCGAGAAGAGCAGACAGAGGTGAGTGAGGAGGGTGAGAGATTGAGGTTAGGAGCTGATTCGTCCATTACCCTCTTAACAAGTGTTATGTGCGGAATGACGCCCATCCACATCACCTGTGTTTACCTCAAGCCCACCCTTGCTTCCCTTTTGTAAGTCGGTTCCCTCCCACTAGCAACCAATATGGGCAGCAGTGGCTGGAGATCCCTTCCAGCCCTCCCGGTGTTCACTATGTTCTGGCCAAGAAAGATCCCCAGCCGCTACCGCCGCCCTGCACACTCATCCCACATGTAAGAGGGGTAGTGTATGACTTGGCTCACCCAGTCTTTAGTTTACTTAAGATTTGTAAACTGCTTTTCCTTCCAAACGTGCTCATTTATTAAACCTGAAATTAACGTCACAAAAAATGAAATGTTGATATCAAGACCATAAAATAAACCACATAAAAAGCGGCAAAGCCAATCAAGCTACAGTCCACTAAAAATGTGCATCTCCTGCCCTACCCAGGTCTCCATGCTGGTCCCTCGTCTCCCGTCTCTGGCTGAGGGAGAGCATTACCACTGTGCCTTTGGGACCCAAGACAGCCCAGCCCAGCTGCAAGATTCCTGGGTTCGCTGCTTCTCACCTGTTCCCCAGCAGGTACCACCTACCCAAGAGGACAAAGGTGAGCATGAGAAGTATGTATGACTCCTGGCTTTGCATTATTGCCTCTCTTAAGGCTGCTATTTGCCCCAAAAGGTGTGGATGATGAATCAGTGCAAGGGCTCCAGTCCAGACCCAGAGCGTGAATTGGACCAGATCCCTCTATGGCTGCTTTTCCTTCAAAGTAAAAGTGGCCAGCATAAGAAACAGCATGCTTAACATAATGTGTAGCTTCTTGGCCCCTGTTCCTCCAAAATAGTTGTCAGTTGGGTTGCCAACATTTCAACCAGCCTCTGCTTCTGTGCCTTTTAACAGGAACTTAATCTAAAGCAAAAGGCAGGTGAAGCATTTTGAGGCATGAAGACAGTGGCGCCATTAGTACTGGACCACCGGATGGACGTGTGGGGTTGTGCCACCTGGCAGTGGCCCAGAAAACCCCCAAGAAACACCAGAGGCAGCCATGTGCCAGGAATTTAAATCATTTCCCCAAGAGTGAGAGTGGCTGTGACCTCAACTATTTGGATGCCACCTTTGGCATCGTGCAGCCCACTGGAGCATTGGGAGGTTGGGCTGACTCCTCATGCCTGCCCCCTCGCCACTGTGATACCGTCCGTCGTTGGCCCCGTGCCCTGAAAGGTGGCCCTGACTGGCTGCCATTCTCACTCCTGGGGAAGGGATTTAAATTAAAATGGCACACAGGTTCAGCCTCAGAGTCGGCCAGCAAAGTGTTTTGCTTTGCAGAGCACCCCAGCAGCCCAGCCAGCCAAAGAGAGAGGAGAATGCTGCCACTGCCCAAAGGTAGAAAGAAAGCAGGGCAGCAGTGACAGGCAGGGAGTTAGTGAGAACAGTGGCCCTACTGCCAACAAAAGTTTAAAAATAACCAAAAAAACCGCCCTCAAAATTATAGGCCAGTATAGGGGAGCTCCCAGAAGGCACCTTGCCCGGGCCCCCATCGAACCTGGCAGAGCCACTGCATGAAAATAAACATTTTCACCTGCTAAATGTCTACAGATCAAGCTGCTGTTAAAAGCACAGCAGTAGACACTACTTCAGAAGTTGGCAACCTTAATTATTACTTGCTGGTTCAGCTCTATGTCCCCAATCACTAATACAGATCAGAACTGCCAAGTTGCACACGTTTGCAAAAACTGGGAAAGAAATTGCCTTGTGTCCCTCTCTTTTGAGTACCCCCATATGCCAAAAGAGAGGTTTATCATGTCTTAAGTAAGTAATCTATGTGAACTGACCTTGAGAGTCAAGAGTAGGATTACTGTAGGGAATTATTTCCCTGCACTATTTTGTTTCCTCAGCAGGCAGTGGGGGAGTGGCAGTTTTGTGAAGTCTCCGGTTGGTCCCATTGGCAAGGCCTTCATAAACCTCTGGGAGTTCCCATCCAGTGAGGCCCACCAAGGCAGTTTTGTCATGCAAAACAAAAATATACTTCACATAGGAAACTAGCATGTCAGGGAAAAGTGTGCAGGCCTTCCCCCTGACATGCTAGTTTTGTGTGTGGTCATTTTATTACATCAAAACCAACGGGAGAGAAAGAGGAGTCTCAAGTGCTTAGGGAAAACAGTTATTATTGCCCAACGTGTTTCAGAATTTTTTTCCTTCATCGGGGGCTGCTAGTCTTTTGTTGCATATATTCAGGAAGAAATCCTTCAGCTATCTCCTTGGCATGGAAGTCAAAGACTTCCCTAATGTATACTTATACAGTTTTAATGTATTTTATCCTGTTTTTATCTTGTGTACATTGCCCAGAGTGGCCGGTTTGCCGGCCAGATGGGCGATAAATAAATGCAAATTATAAATAAATAAATAAATAAGTGCCTTCCCCTCTCGTTTTTTCATTTCATTACATCAACCTTCCCCAACTTGCTGCCCTCCAGATGTGTTGGAAATGCTGACTGGGAATTATGGGAGTTGCAGCCCAACACATCTGGAGGGCACCAGGTTGGGGAAGGCTGTATTATATTTTTGGCACTGTGGTGGGAAGTGGATGCTACCGCATGTCATTCAAATTCCTTCATTCAGGCTTTGGAATATCATGGGCCTCCTTTGCCCATGCCCAAGATTCCAAGCCAGGGTTTGTGGGTTTGGCTGGAGGAAGCGTGTGCCTATTACCTAGCAACAGTGAAAGGCTTATGGCCTAGACCAAACCGATGATCTCTGAGGGGCTTTCAGCACAATGGCCTAAACCAGTGTTCTCCAACCTTGGGTCCCCAGATGTTTTTGGCCTACAACTCCCAGCATGCCCCAGCCAGCATAGCTGGCTGGGGCATGCTGGGAGATGTAGGCCAAAAACATCTGGGGACCCAAGGTTGGAGAACACTGGCCTAAACAGTAGGAGAAGTGAAGAGGCCATCTGTGTGCACAGGCTATTGCTATTTTAATTTTATTTATATCCCGCCTTTCCTCCAAGGAACCCAAGGTGGCTTACATGGTCCTCCTCTTCTCAATTTTATCCTCACAACAACCCTGTGAGGTAGATTAGGCTGAGAGTCAGTGACTGGCCCAAAGTCACCCAGTGAGCTATATGGCCAAGTGGGGACTAGAACCCGGATCTCCCGAGTCCCAGTCCAACACTCTCACCACCACACCACACTGGATGGTATGTACAGAGTGCACCGTCCATCTTGAATGATGAGTAAGTGGAAAAAAGTTTGCTGTCCCCAGGCATGTCTCACTTTTCTACCCTTTTCCTTCCTCAGATCATGTGACTGTGGCATTAGCGTTGATGTTCCGGGACGTGGTTGTGGCCTCCGTGGGATTTTCCTTCTATGACTGTAATGCCGTGAGCCAGCTCGCTGATGCCACCCCGTGAGCGAATGATGAGTGGGATTGGAAGCATGGGGGGTGGCAGTGGCTGCAGGTTGGAGACTGAGAGGCATCTACAGGATAACGGGGGGGTGATTGTGGGGCGGGGTGGGGGGAGAGCTTGCCCTAGCAAGAAGCTTTAAGTTAAGGACAGGACTCTGTATACTCTTCTCAGCAAAAGATCAAAAGTAAATTAAAAAGGGAAATTGAATTCTGGAACTTTTCTGTAAGATATGTGCAAATTAAGCATATGTACTTATATGCGCTTGTTTTGCATTATTTACCCTGCTTCTGCTGGAAAAGAACTATGCAGAGCACTGAAGCTCCACCCTCTGAACATTGCGAGCCAGTGTGGCGTAGTCAGGACCGGTGCAGGGCAGTTTGGCGCCCTAGGCGAAATTATATTTAGCGGGGGGGCCGTCGTGCCATGGGGGGGGCTCCGGAGCAAAGCAGCCCTGCTCTGCAAACCACCACCACCCGCAGCCGCCGGACCCCCCCGCCGCCCCCCCCACCGCCCCCGGGCCCCCCTACCTTCCCCCCCGCCACCTACCTTCCCCCCACCCTGGCCGCCACCTCCTCCGAGGAGGAAGTGACGCGACGGGCCCCCTGCGCCTGTTTTTGGCCGGGGAAGCCAGGGCAACAGGGCTGTTTAAGGTGGCCGGGCGGGGCAGGAGCGCGCCGGCAGCGAAGAGGAGCGCAGCGTTTCTGCGCCCTCTTCAGCTACGCGCCCTAGGCAACCGCCTAGTTTGCCTAGCGGTAGCGCTGGCCCTGGGCATAGTGGTTATGGTGTTGAACTGGGACTCGGGAGATCCGGGTTCTAGTCCCCGCTCTGCCATGAAACTCACTGGGTGACTTTGGGCCAGTCACTGACCCTCAACCTAACCTACCTCACAGGGTTGTTGTGAGGATAAAATGGAGAGGAGGAGGATTATGTAAGCTGCCTTGGGTTCCTTGCAGGAAAAAAGGCAGGGTATAAATATAATAAATAAATAATTGAAAATTATACTGAGCTTCCCCTAGTTTTTATGATTTCACTTGGCATTTTGAGACTTAACTTTGCTACCTTAAGGGCTAGAAACTTACTTGCTTTAAAAAAGAAGCTGTGATTCTCAGGATATCGAACTTTATAAGGCAGTTCCACCTCCTTTTTTGTACTTACTGATCACAGACAGTCCTGGCTTCCTGATTAAAGGCCCTTTTCCTTTGACCCCCTTTTCCCATAGGTGTGGGACATGTGTGGACAGCCCCTGGATGTGCCACTGGTGCCCATCCAGTCATCATTGTGTCCCTAGAGGGCCCTGCCTAGACAGAGAAGGGCTTGTCTACAATCAGAAGGTGAGTAATTTAAACTTTACAGCAGTGCCTGCCTGGCTGTCCAGAATAGATAAAGGCCGGGAAAGAAGAAGAGAGGGCGAAGTGCAGCTGTATCTTTCTCCTCCATGGCATGTCTCCTAGGTGCCCGTTGAGGACCTCCAGGGTCCAGCTGCCTGCCCTAGTGTGGGGGGCATTGGAGAGACCCTCTTGATTCCTGTTGGTGTGGAAATGCCACTGAACCTGGTAGCCTGGAATCTACACTTGTTGATGGTAAGCAGAGAGATTAGAAGTCCGAGGGAGGGGTGAGGCTTTGAGAGAGGCTCGAAGGTGGGCCATCTGCCCTTGGGATGCCCGGTGCTCATCTCCATTACAAAGTTAAATGTGTCTGAAGCTGTCGTATCTTTCCCTAAGGAATCCCGGGAATTGTAGTTCTTGTAACGGTGCTCTTAGCTTAGGGCAGCCTTCCTCAACCTGGTGCCCTCCAGATGTTTTGCAGTGCAACTCCCATCATCCCTTACCCTTCGCCATGCTGCCTGGGGCTGATGGGAGATGAAGTCCAAAGACTCTGGAGGGCACCGGGTTGGGAAATGCTGGCTTACGGGAATGCCCTTGCCCTGTTGCAGAATGATGTTCCCAAGGTTCTTTGGAAGCTGTGGACGTTTGAAATGGGTTTCCGACTGGTTTAAAGAATGTCTTGTAAATGAGCTATGGCTTTTTGAGGAGCTGTGGGCGGCAGGAGTGTCTCCTACTAATATTTTCTTTATTCTTTGTAAAGAACACCCCAGGGATGCAGTCCCGGTCCAGGGGGGCCTTCAGGTTGCAATGATGAGTGGGACTGGTATTTTGGGATGGGCATTGCCCCTCTGTATTAAGGAAGATAGAGTGGGGTAGGAGGTGAACAGACTCTGTGGCAGGGCTGGGGGTGGAGGGGCAGGTGAGGTGTGTAGGGCCCTGTCTGACCCTGTTGTCCTCTTCCCCAGGGCCCAGTGACACTCTCCTGTGTACTGGAGGTGGAGGGAACCCCGGTTTTCGTCCCGGCATCCCTGGAAGAAGGGGACAAGGGAACATCCCAGCATGTGCAATGCCTGCCCCAGGCCTATAGCTACACACAACCTGCCCCAGAACTACATGTCCCTCTCTACGTCATGGTGGGGGATGACCAGCGCCTTGATAGCCGTGGAGTCCTGAATGGTAAGGAATGACCAGCTGAGGTTGAATGTTTGTTGTCATGATAAGCCCAGGCCTTTGTATGAGCTGCAATTCCATAGGAGTGCAGAATGTAGCTGGGTGCAGAATTCAGATTCGTGAGAAGCTCAGCTTTTAATTTAAAACAAAAAGCAAGTTTCTAGCCCTTAGGGCTACAAAGATATATGTGAAAGTGTGTGGACAACGCCTGATGAAATCTTAAAAGCCAGAAGGGAGGGGAGGAGTAAGATTTCCAGTAGTTGGAGGTGGGGTTTTGGTGACCCATATAACTCTTTGCCCTTCCCCACAGTATCAAAACCAAAAGAAATTAAGCATAGTCATAAGCACTGCATAACAAACTATCCAGAATAAGAAAATATATATAAAAGACCAAAGATAGCCATGCTGTTTCCGTGAGTAAGAAATCCAAATCCACAGTTAGGAGAGAATCCTAATCCCATTTAAGATAAAAGTCTAATCCCAAACAAACTTCCACAAAAGATTGTGCAAGCTTTCAAGTTCTCCAGAACTCTTCATCAGGCTAGGTGGTATAAGAGGCAGGAGATAGGAGAAGAATCAGAAAAGCTCAATAGTTTGGCCAGGTATTGTGACCATGAGGTCTGCAGTATAGAGTCAGTTTCAAAATTGTGATTGCAGAGTGACTGAGTCACTGGTAGGTGTTGCAGGTATCAGATAACACCTAGCATTCTGGGACAAAGAAGCCACAGCTGATGCCTGTTTCTAAAGACATAAAAGCGTGCTGCTACACATCTGCCTCTTGCCCTGGCTGAAACACACAGCTCCCTCAGTAGGTAGAGAGCAAAAATACAGAGAAACATGGCAGTCCTTATATTAGCAAAGCCGGAGATTAGTTTTAGGTGATGCACTGGATAAAAAAAATCAAATATATATATATATATAATGACCTGGTTCGCACATAAAGGCAACCCTGAGTATGGGTTGTTGTTGAATCGTGGGTTGTTGTTATGTGCAAACCCTGCACTATGGTTTAACAATGGGTTAACCGCAAACGACCTAGACTTCACTGCCCAATAACAAACCATGGGTCCTCTTCCTGAGTTGTTTGTGGTTAACAACCCACAGTTAAACCATAGTGCAGGGTTCGCTCATAACGGCAACCCACGATTCAACAGCAACCTATACTCAGCCCATACTGTGGATTGTCATTACACACAAACCAGACCATTGTCTCTTTAAACATTGCATGGTTTATAGAGGCTTCTTGGTGCACAATTATTTTTTTTAGTACAAGGAGCACTGAAACCTGGTTATGCCCCATTACTACTGCCCCCCTCCCACTCGGCCCCGCTACTCTTCATAGCTCAAGGTCTGCTGTCTGGCACCTTCCTGCCTCCCCTGGTTAGGATGGAACTCTCCCTGGGACAGAAAAGGCGGTATGAACAGCGCGACTTGGATCCATCACCTCTTACCGTCTTGCTTCCCCCACGCAGTGACTTTGTACAATTGTTCTGCCGGCCGTTCTGACTGCAGCCGCTGCAAGGCTGCCCACCGGCGTTTCCGCTGCGTCTGGTGCCAGCTGGAAGAAGGGCCTGGCTGCGTCTATGAGGAACGATGCCCATCCAAAGTTGGCGTGGCCGCTTGCCCGTCGCCAGTCATCCACTCGGTGAGAGTCAGCACAATTGGGCCCACTAGTCTTTTTGCCTCTTGGTCCAATAGGAGAGGAGTGGGCTCCTCTTGTTCCAAGTTTTTGGACAGGGCTTGAGCCAGGATGCAGGTGGAGACATCCCTGTACTAACTTGGGCCCCATGTAGCAGTATGCCAGAGTTGTGGGCTGCTTCACTTCCAACTGCAGATAGGGTGCTGGCTCAGCTTGTCTGAGTGTGGAAAGCTAAGCAGGGTCAAGCCTGGTTATTACTTGGATGGGAGACCCCCTCCTCTAGTTTCCTGCTTTAAGCAGGGGGTTGGACTCGATAGCCTTGTAGGCTCCTTCCAACTCTATGATCTATGAAATCTAAATCTATGAATGCTCCTCCGTTTGGAGAAATTCCCTTAGGGTGCAATCCTATGTATGTTTAGACAGAAAAAAGTCCTACAACTCCCAGCATCCCCCGGCCAGCCCAGCAGCGCTGGCTAGGGAATGCTGGGAATTGTAGGACGTTTTTCCTGTCTAAACATGCATAGGATTGCACCTTTAATGTAGAAAACAGACATGTTGGGGAGAAGCCTATTCCAGAACCCTTCTCCCTGACATCTAATTTAGAGATGTGTGAACAAGCAAAACTTCAAGTTCATTGAAGTATGTTTGTCTTGTGTCCGTATTAGATTGCGGTCTTTGATTTTTGTTTTTCTTTTTGCATGAAAATATGTGCGTATTCCCGTGTGTATTTTTCCAAATGTACGCATCAGTTGTGTGCATCTTTGAACTGTGTACATTCTTCTCCCATTGATTAAAGCGTGCTGCTTGTGCACATTTTCAAAAGTACACAATCTTTTGTGCACATTTTTCAAATGTATGTACGCTGTCAAATGCATTTTTTTTTTTGGTCCGCAAATCACATTGCAAACTTGGGAATGTACAGACTTTGATCGCCGATTGTGTTCAAGTCCGTGTTCATTCTGGAAGGTGCAAATTGGGTGAATCCTGATTAAAAAACAAACTGAAACTAATTTCACTTACATGCCTGCATCCAGTTATCTGTATGCAGGATTACTTTAAAAAAAATTTTTTTTAAGATTAAGGGGTATCCAGGTATGTTAAACTCCTTGAAGTCTGAGGTTGTACAGCCCAGACATAGATTTATCAATTCAGTGAAAATTAGGCTTTGTCTGTCACGTGCGTGCATGTGCAGGACCGGTGCAGGGCAGTTTGGCGCCCTAGGCTAAATTATATTTAGCGCCCCCCCTCTCGTGCCGTGGGGGGGGGCTCCGGAAAGCAGCCCTGCTCTGCAACCTCCCGCCCCCCCGCCACCGGACCCCCCCCGCACGCTGCCGCTGCCGCCCCCCCACCTACCTTCCCACGCCTCCTCCGAAAAGGGACCCCCGCGCTCTGTTTTTGGCCGGGGAAACCAGAGCAACAGGGCTGTTTAAGCCCTGTTGCCCTGGTTCTTCCCGCCAAAACAGAGCGCGGGCGGGGCTCCGGAAACAGCGCGGAGAAGGTAGGTGTCGGGGGGGGGGAGGTGGCACGGAGGAGAGGCGAGGCGAAGCGAGGCGAGGTGGGGGGGAGGCGGCGCAGAGGCGAGGCAAGGTGGGGGGGAGGCGCCCAGGCTCGGCCCCACCACTACGAGTCCGGGCGCAATCCCCCGCACTGACCTGGCTTTCTCGGAGAGGCGGGCGGGTGGGCAGGGCAGGAGCGCGCCGGCAGCGAAGAGGAGCGCAGCGTTCTGCGCCCTCTTCCGCTGCGCGCCCTAGGCAACAGCCTAGTTGGCCTAGCGGTAGCGCCGGCCCTGTGCATGTGTATGTAGCCCTATTCAGGCATTCCCCATCTATATACTGTAAATTCAAGTGAGGAGGGGGAGCGTGCTAGCTTTTACCACTCCATCACCGTTTCCATCACCCTCTACCTGTGAAGGTCAACTTTGTGAAGGAGAGACCCATATCCGTGGAGGCTCTCCAAGTGATTTGGAACCCTGATTTTGCAGTGTTTGAAATCACATGGAGCAACTCCCCTACGAGGAAAGGTTACAAAATCTGGGACTGTTTAGCTTAGGAAAGAGATGAGTAAGGGGAGGCATGATAGAGGTGTACAAAATTTTGCATGGTGTTGAGAAAGTGGATAGGGAGACAGTTTTCTCCCTCTCTAGAACCCGGGGTCATCCCATGAAGCTTGAGTGCTGGGAGATTCAGGACAGATAAAAGGAAGTCCTTCTTCACACAGCACATAGTTAAACTGTGGAATTCACTGCCACAAGATGTAGTGAAGGCCACCAATTTGGACAGCTTCAAAAGGGGCTTAGGCAAATTCATGGAGGATAAGGCTATCAGTGGCTACTAGTCCTGGTGGCTATATGCTACCTCTAGCATCAGAGGCAGTATGCCTATGTACACCAGTTGCTGGGGAACTTGGGCGGGAGGGTGCTGTTGCACTCATGTCCTGTGTGTGGGTTTCCCACTGGCAGCTGGCCGGCCACTGAGTGAACAGAATGCTGGATTAGATGGATTTTGATCTGATCCAGCACGGTTCTTCTTATGTTCTGACATTCCCATCAGAAAGTCGCCCTCCATATGTAGAAGGCAACAGAAATCATGATGGAGGGGGTGGGGCTAGCACACTCCCCCTCCTCGTGCATTTAGCATGCACAGTTTTAGAACACCTGAACAGGGCTTATGTGTGTGCCTGTATCTTGTGGCGCAGGCTGTTTGTCTGTGAAAGCTTTCTCACGGTAAACTAGTTAGCCTCCAATGCAGGTCTGGGGAACCTGTGACCCTCCAGATGCTGCTGGTCTCCAATTCCCATCAGCCCTAACCAGTCTAGTCAATGGCAAGGGATGATGGGAGTAGTAGTTCATCAATATCTGGAGTGCTACGCATTCCCCATTCCTGTTCTAATGTGCCACCAATGCTTTTGTTTTGTTGTAGTAAAATCTGGAGGGAGGAACCAGTTTGGAGCTATAATGCCATATTCCTTTCTAGATCCATCCCTTCAGTGGACCATTGGAGGGCGGCGTGTCTCTCACAGTGATAGGATCCAACCTGGGTCATCGTTTTGAGGATGTGGCCAGAACAGCGCTAGTGGCTGGGCTACCATGTATCCCTGATCCAGCCCAGTATCTAGTCTCTACTCGGTAAGGCTGTGATGTTATGATATTGTGTGTAAATTAATATGTGTATATATCAGGGCTCTCCAACCTTGGGTCCCCAGATGTTGCTGGACTACAGCTCCCAGAATCCCTTGCCATTAGCCATGCTGGCTGGGTATGCTGGGAGCTGTAGGCCAGCAACATCTGGGGACCCAAGGTTGGAGAGCCCTGGTATATATGGTAAGTATAGTAATGTGTTCTTGTTATGAGTCTATGGTTATAGGTAGGTATTCCTGTTGCATCTCCGTGTTTTATGGTAGGTAAGTCTATGGTGAGTGAGAAAGGATGGGCAGGAAAAATGGCAGTTTTGCATATGTGAGCTGATTGGCTGAGGGAGTGAAGTGGGTGTGTTGTGGGAAGCAGATTAAGTTAGTTAGGAGTTTAGTTAAGATTGATCAGAGCCAGTAGACAGAGTTAGTGAGTGCAGGAATTATTAATGTGAACAGATGGTGAGGGTGAATTTAGAACTAGAATAGCATAGCAGATTAAATAGTATTAACTGAAACTTACGTACTGAACTTATTTCAAGAAACTTTTGTAGTTTAAATAAACTTTACTTTGTCTGTTAAAGCAACCTGTGTGAGAAGCAGTGCTTGACATATTGTCAGAGAAAACATAAAGGTGTTCATTAACATAAGGTGGGGATAATATAAATCCCAGGGACAGTGTGAGAGTTGTAAGGGTAAGGGTTATAGAGAGAAAACCCCATACCTTACAAAAACACACCCACACCTCCAAAAGGAGGCCAAAAAAGAAGACGGCCCTATGAGGTGAGGGGTGTGACAAAGGTGGCCTCTGGTGGGTGGGTTTGAGTCTCTCCCTATACACTGCAAACTTTCTGAAACCAAAGTAGCTCAGCTTTTGGCTCAGAGCTACAAGAAAGCTACCCCAAGCGGGACTGTTTCAGCTAACATATGTGTTCCGTTCCACCAATTTGCATATCCCTTTTATTGACATGGTGCATACCAGACTACAGCAGCATGTTACTGAACATTTACTGTGCAGCATTCTTCTGATATTTCATTAACTGAAAAGTTAATGGTCTAACACAGCCTCCCCCAACTTGATGCTTTCCAGATGTTTTGGCCTTCCAACTCCCATCCCACCCTAGCTAGCATACCCAATTGTCAGGCATGCTGGGAAATGTAGACCAAAACATCTGGAGGGCATCAGGCTGGGGAAGGATGGCCTAGCATCTTGTTCTCTTCAGTGGCCAGGGGAGCCCACGTGCAGGGCATGCAATCAATACCCCTCTCCTGCTGCTGCTCCCCAGTAAGTGGTACTCATTGGTTTGATGCTTCTAAACTGGGAATTTCCATACAGCCACCATGACTGATAGATGGTGATGGATCTCCTCCTCCTCTATAAATTTGTCTATAGCTCATGTCAAGCCATCTAGGGTAGCGGCCATTGCCGCATCTTGTGGTGAATTCAAATGTTTTCTTTAAAAGGCATTCTTGGAATTTTAATAAGAGCCCACTGGTCTCATATTGGCCACTTCTGGTCAAAATGTTCCTGCTGAGACATTCTGCAGGCTTCCCTGTAATAAGGCCTTTCTGTCATTCTCTACAGGATTGTCTGTGAAGTGCCCCCCGGAAAGCGAGGGTTATCTGGCCCTGTTGAGGTTGCTGTTGGAGGCCGTCCACCGGGGGTTTCTGCAAGCCACTTCACCTACCAGGTCAGTGTCTGACACAGGATGAGGTGAGTGGGGAGTGGGTGGGTGCTCAAAAGTGGCTCTAGGGCAGGGGTGGGCCACATGTGGCCCCTGCAGCCCCCCCGTTCAGCCCCACCGCTCCCTGAAATTTGGGAAACCCCCCCAAAAGTTTTTTTTTTAAAGCCCAAACATTTTTTGTGTAACCAAAATGGCATCCAGAGCTGCTATGGGGCACCAAATTAAGGGTTTGCAAGCTAATGTTGACCCTTTTGGGACTCCATAGCACCTATGGATGCCATTTTGTTTTTATTTTATTTTCTGTTTTCAGCACCTGTGGGAGGGTGTGTGTGAGTGAGAGAGAGAGAGAGAGAGACCTACAGGGATTCTGGGCAGGGGCGGAAAATGAAGAGTAGCGGGGCCATACCTCCTTGAGTTGCCCAGCCTGATCTATGGAAAGACTCTGCTTTTGAACCGGGGGAGGAGGGGGCATGTTTGCTCCAAGTGGTTCTCTGATACGATAAACTTCCCCTGTGTCACTGTTACTATCTGGGAAGGAGGGGGAAGGACAGGTCAGATGCTGTGAACACCCACAAGCGCTGTCCGCAGCCCTAACAGGTGCTTCTCTCCTCAGGACCCCACCCTTCTTGATCTGCACCCCAAGCTTGGCCCCATGGCTGGGGGCACGCGAATTACTATCACTGGGGAGGAGCTTCTGACAGGCACTGAGATAGCTGCCTATGTGGGGGACCTGCCCTGCATCCTGTGAGTAATGTAGCTCTTTTTTTATTCCCCCTACCTCTGATTCCCCCCACCTCTGATTCCCCCCCACCTCCTTTTTACTTCTAGTCCCAACCCCTCATCTAATCTCTTTGCTCTTATCCAACAGCGAGGAACCTGTGGAACCCAAGGCCATCGTCTGCCGTACCAGTGCCAGTTCCAAACCACAAGAGGCACCTGTCTGGGTCCAATATGGCGGGGCACAGCGCCAACTGAAGGAGAAACCCTTCCGTTATACACTTAACCCCCAGCTCACTGGAGCTTTCCCACCCACCAGCTTCCATGGGTAAAAGGCTGCGGGATTAGGGCTGTCACCTGATTAAAGAAATCTTTCTTGATTGATCAGTTCAAATCTGCATGAATTTGCATGTGCCAAAAGAGAACAAAAATGCACACACACTCTTTGTTTTTAGATGGTGCCTGTATGCGTGTGTGACACAACAGGCGCCATCTTAAAAGAGGCATCCCCTCCTGCATGGGGGCGAGTGCGAGAGAAAGAAGGGGGACTGCCTGTTCGAAAATGGTGCCTGCTGTCTTCTGTTTTGATAAATATGTATCAAAAATGATTTTAAATTCTGATGCTGATTAATTGGGGGCATCTTTTATAGTCAGTCCAAAGGTTTTTAGTTGATTAGTCACATTGCAGCCCTATTATTTTGCAACTTTAATAATAGCAACATTAAGAATATTAATGGCCTAGCGCCATCAGTGTACATAAGACGAAATTGTAGGTCTCTGCCCCAGGAGCTTTGAGTCTAAGGGCCAAGCTAGGTGTGATTTTTATTCAAGTCTTTAGCTCTTTTGTGGTTGTTTTGTTGTTGTTGTTGTTTTAATAAACAGCCGGTGGAGGGTGGGTAAGCCAGAACAGGACCCTGGCAGCGGGAGGGATTCAACCCTTTGCCTTGCTGCAGTCCTGACCTGAATCAGGCCCCGCCCCCCACAGTACCTTTTCTTAAAATCAGCCATGTAAGGGCTAAAGACAAGAATGTCAGATCTACTTTGGCCTTAAATTTTGTCAGAGCAGGAGGGAGGAAAAGAGGCAGGGTTATCAGAATGAATCTATGCAAATGAATCTATGGTTTCTTAGGCCTCATTTCACTTGGTGATGAGCACAAAGGGATTAGGCCAAAGGTTTCACAGAAGAGGTAGGTTTTGAGCTTGGTTTTGAAGGGAGAGAAATAACTGGCACCATGTATATAGGAAGCTTCTTTACACGGAGTAGTCCGAGCATGGGTTCATCTAGCTCAGTATTGCCAACGCTGACTGGCGGCGGCTCTCCCAAGGTTTCAGGTGGGATTTCTTTCCCAGCCCTAAGGAGAATGCCGGGGATTGAACCTGGGACTTTCTGCATGCAAAGCAGGTGCTCTGCCACTGAGCCATGGTGCCTCCTGAAGTAGATGTTCTCCGGGACTTCCCATGCATAAGGGGCAGCAAGGGCAGGGTAATTTAAAGGAGCAGGAGATGTTTGGACAGCTGAGGGTGTGAGATAATGAAGGAAGAATTGGGGGGGGGGGAAGCAAAGCCACGGAGAACTTCCATCCGATACCCGAGGGCTCTGCAGTTGTGAGCTTGTGAGCATAGTGTCTGCGTCAAAACTGAGGGGTGGCAGAAGACTGTGACACAGACAAGCCCCTGTTGCCATAGCCGCTTCTCACCTTCCTGGCTGCCGACTTTCCCCAGGGGCGGACGGATCATCCGTGTGGAGGGGACGAATTTGGATGTGGTGCAGCAGCCGCTCATCAAAGCTGTCCTGGAGCCAGAGGAGGAAGAAGCGGCAAGCAGAGGCAGCCGGAAGAAAAGAGCGTGTGACTCCATGCAGGGGCCCCATGCCCCGCTGACCCCAGCTCCCCCACGCCCCTGTGCCGAGGTGGGAGGCTTGTTGGAGGTGAGTGCGGGGCGAGTGGGGAAGAGACGTTTTGGCTTGGCGGTCGCAGTTCAGGAGCTCGTCTCTCTCTTTTATTCACCCCCCCAAGTCTTATATCTTCACAGTGCTGGGAAACTTGCTGTGCCAATTCATCCACCCTCCTCCTCTGTCCGTCACCGGCCGTGCCGCCCAGTGCTCGCTTCCGCAACCTCCTCTTTGAGTTGGATGGGCTCCGTGTTCCCTTTAGCAATGCCAGTGGAGGCCAAGATTTCTCCTACAAGCCTAATCCCCGCCTGCGCTGGCCCGGACGGGATTCCACTGGGCGTTCTTTCAGTCTTAAACCTGGCAACGTCTTGGACATAGAGGTGAGTCGGGGGACATAGCACCAGGACCATATTAAGGTTGGTTGTAAGGCCCTGGAAGTGGGGAGGGGGCTTCCTAGGATGTGACGGTCATTCCTCCCTTGTTTCCTAGCGCAGTGATACTTTTGAAACCTGTTTCACCTCCACCCTTGCCACTTGCTCAGCTATTCATGCTCCTTTATGCCTCCACCAAAGCCAACAAAATCTCTGCAGCTCCCTCTCTTTGGACTCATTGCAAGTACGGTAGAGTTAACTGATCAGCAAGGAACTGCATTGAAGGGTATTGATTCCCTTTTTGTGTGCCAGGGCACACTAGTGTGTCACTAGAGAGACTGAAGTGTGCCTTGGAAAAACTGAAAACCTCTCCAACACTCTAAATCCTTTAGAGTGAGTAGCCCCATGCTAGTTTTGACACCCCTCCCCTGCAACACCTTGATAATATATGGCAGGGGTGGGCAACTTGTGGCCCTCCAGATGTTTTGGCCTACAACTCCCATCATCCCTTGCCATTGGCTATGCTGGCTAGGGCTGGTGGGAGTTGTGGCCTTCCAGATATTTTGGCCTACAAGTTGCCCACCCCTGATAAACAGGCAGGGACATCATTCCAAGGGGAGGGAATAAGCACACACTGGAATTCCCTGATGCAGCCTGTGCTACAGGGGACAGGTGGCAGGGGCATTGTTCCAGAAACATCAACACCCCTGAGCTTTGACTGACTGGGCAAAGGGAGATCGAGGCTCTAGGAGGCAATATTAACTGGGCTTTCCTGCAGTATCCAGGAGGATGGCGTCCCATTGTTCTGGGAACTGATCGATGTGTGTGTGTGTGTGTGTGTGCTTCTATTTGAGGGCAAGAATGAGATCTGCTTCTGATTCTAAGCCAGAAAAACTCCCCACACCTGCCCCAGGTATCAAAAGTTTGAGGAACATGGGAGTAATTAGGCCTGCAGAACTCATGATACACTTACCCGAACGCAGCCCAATTGCCATATCTTGTAGCCTGACAGTTGCTTGACCACGTTCTCTCCCTCTTTTTGTTTTGTTATTTGTTTTTGGCTCCAGGCAGGGTGTTTTAAGTGGGAGCAGGGGACAGTTGCCCAGGTGCATATGTTCTGTTTGTTCATCAGGTACAAAGGGATAGCCACCTGAAGGGTTTGGACTTACGGCATAGTGTCCATCTTGGAGGCAAAGGGATATAGGGTTACGTTACCCCACAGCACTGCCTTGGCCTGTGCGTACAAACAGGGAATTGCATTTTTGACTCTCTTTCTGCACCCCTGTAGGGAGAAGGCTTGAACCTTGGCATCAGCAAGAATGAAGTGAGGGTCATCATCGGCAACAGCGACTGCACAGTCAAGACCCTCACGCTTACCCATTTGTACTGTGAACCCCCCTTGCAGCCCCCACAGCCACTTAACGCTTCCTCCGTGCTGCCAGAGTTCATTGTGAGTTCAGGGAGTGGATTGGTGGGAATGGAAGTGTGTGTGTGTGTGTGTGTGTGTGTGTGTTGTATGCAGGAACCAGCCCCCCCCCCACACCTCTACTCTGCCCCCCACATCTGTTTCCACACTCTGGGAAAAGTTCTTCCTCCTTTGAAAAACCTCTGGAGGATCTTCTGTGTAGCCCCAGACTTGGGCTGGGCGAAACTCTCTCTTACTAGGTACATGACTTGCTTAAAGTACATAGATGAGATCACACCCTTGTAGTTTGCATAATGACAAAACCGATTCTGTCCTCACAGTGGCTGCTACAGATTAGATTTCCCACTCCACCCATAAAGCATGCACAGGAACTGCAGGTCCACACAATACAAATATATTGGTTTGATGCCTGTTTTAACTGTCATGGCTTCCTTCCTGGTAATTTAGTGGTGGTGCTGAGAACTCTGAGCTCCCTACCACCACCACCACCCCCACACACACAGAGCTACTGTTCCCTGGGGAGAGGGAGTGACTATTAAACTGGTTTATGTAGGTAGTGTAAATATGCCCTTAGAGATAAAGATCTGTTTTACAGCCCTTTATATGCCCTTGGTGTGAATACAAAGGGATTAAAGGGATAAGGAATTGAGCTGTGTGGTGGCCCTGAATTTGCCTCCCTTCTTTTCCTGCTCCAAGCTAAATGCTCTTCTTGATTAATGTTTGGGATTAGGATTGCTGAACCCTGATCCAGAGGGGGAGCTTGTAACTCTTGCCCTCATACACTCAGATCATGCCCTGTGTGGGATCAATGCTGAGCTTGTCCTGGATTGAGCAAGATCAGGTGGTGGAGAACAGCAATCCTAAGGTTCACTTCCCAAATGGAAGAGGAGTTTTGTCCCCCATAGTCCTCAAGCACCCCTTTAAAACAATAGCAGCACTCAATTGTATTTGCATCTGTGGCTGCGACGTCCATCATTTTGGACCGGAACCATTTTGGAGTCGTGTGGGAGAAAGAGAACCAGCCTTCTAGGGAGGCGCTATATTTGAGCCCCCTGTCTTTGAGCCCCCCCGCACTTGATGCTCACTATGCTGAGGGGTCTTCACATATTTAAACACAAACAAAAACACACAAAATGTCCAACACAACTGGACTGGCGCCAGGTTGAGGAAGGCTGATTTAGAGGATGAAAGAGAGTTTAGGAGTCTTCAGTTCCTCCAGCTTATAGAATGATCTTAGGTGTCCATGGTTTAAAATTTGTTAGTCTTCAAGGTTCCACAAGGCTTTGTTGTTGGGTGTTTTGTTTTGTTTTTTGCTGCTATGAGCAAATATGCCTACCTCTCTGGAATCAGCCTTCCATGCTGCCCTTGTTGCCTTACAGGTACAGATGGGAAACTTACGCCTGGATCTCGGCCGGATTCGCTATGACACAGAGCCGCCATCCCGTTTCCCTCCTGAAGCCCAGATTGGACTGGGGGTGGGGGCGGCAGTGCTGGCTTTTGTTGTGTTGCTGCTCATCCTGATGTACAGGTAAAAATGATGGTGATGATTCAAGGGGAGAAATGCACAGGGAGAAGGAACAGCCATGTGTCTTTCACCCCATCTTTGCTCCTGAGAAATTCTGTGTTTTGTCTTTCTTCCCACATCCTTGCAGGCGGAAGAGCAAACAAGCCATGCGGGACTACAAGAAAGTGCTGGTGCAGCTGGAGAACATGGAGAGCAGCGTTGGGGACCAGTGCCGCAAGGAATTCACTGGTACGGAATGAGGTTAGCCCAGCATTTCCATACCTGGCCCCCTCCAGTTGTGTTGAAACACAGTGATGGGGCTTGTTCTCCAACACATCTGGAGGGCACCAGGTTGGGGAAGGCTGGGTTAATGTATATGGCGGAAGGAAGGAAGAAGATGATTCTCAACTCGAGGGATGATATGAGGTGGGGGATATGTAGAATGTCCATAGATCTGGGAGAAGGTGGGGAACCTTTTTCGGCATGTTCCATCTGTGGGCAGGGCCAAAGGCAGAGCGGGATTCCCATTTTAAGCCTACTTAGCAGGACTGAGTAGGACTGAATCAGCAGCACTTTTAGACTGGATTCAGACAACATGATAACCCACACTCAAAGGTTGAGTATGGATTGAGTGTGGGTTGTCATTGAACCATGGGTTGTTGTTGAAATTATTGTGTTGTCTGAACCCAGCTGAGATAACAACCCACGGTTCACAACCCAACAACAAACCATGGATTCTCTTCATGGGCTGTTCGTGGTTAGTGCAGCTGGGTTCAGACAACATGATAACCCACATTTCAACTACAATCTACACTCAACCCATACTCAACCTTGAGTGTGAGTTATCGTGTTGTCTGAACCCAGTCAGCATCGCAAATACCAAGCCTCTGCAGGTCTAGTCAGAAGTGAGCAGCAATCCTGCCTGCAAAATGTACACCTCAAAATATTTGCTCGATTCTTTGCCGGGTATTTAAAGGTTAATTTCCTTTAAATACCCTCTTATCTCTGATCAGCGATAGGAGATAACAGCAAAAGAAGCTTGCGGGCTGGATGGGGAACTCCCAGAGCTGAATCCTGCCCATGATCTGGAGGTTCCCCATCCCTGCTATAGAACTGTAACCTTGAATATTGCAGCTTAGGTCTGAAATATCTTCTGAACCTGCGGGCTAGAGTACCTACAGACTAATCCACAGATGTATAATCTGAATAATAAGGGAGAGCCTGAGCCTTAAGTAAATGTGTAGGAATGCGCCTTGGAGTAGGGAATTGGGATAGATGGGTCCAAATTGGATGGAGGAGGTGGAACAGCTCCTGGAGGAGAGCCAGTGTGGCGTTGGTGTGAGAGTGTTGGACTGGGACTCGGGAGATCCGCTCGGCCATGAAACTCACTGGGTGACTTTGGGTCAGTCACTGACTCTCAGCCTAACCTACCTCACAGGGTTGTTGCGAGGATAAAATGGAGAGGAGGAGGAGGATTATGTAAGCCGCCTTGGGTTTCTTGCAGGAAAAAAGGCGGGGTATAAATATAATAAATAAATAAATAAACAGCTATGGATGATATGAAAACCACCTCATATGCTCATTGAGTTGACTAGCGATGTAATTGTTTTCCTGCCAGATCACATAGATCTTAGATATCCTACATAGGGAACCCATTCGTGTGAGGGCTGAGAACACCGCAATCTTTGGGAGAACTAGTGGGGTGTGGGGAAGAGTATGGGATTCTCCTGTCTGGACGTATGCATCACTCATGCTGGTGAGGATGGGAGGCAAGACCTCGGAGAGCCTGTACCTGGATATTGTGCAAAGCAGTGGCCTAGAGAGGTTGTCCTGGACGTTGGATGCAAATGGCTAGTTCCTGTAGGAGTTGATGGGTGGGGCATGAGATTTAGGAAGCATTTCTTTCTTTATTATATTTCTGTACACCCACTAGCTGAAGCTCTCTGGACAATTCATAACGGTTAAAATCCTAAAATACAATGACATGACAAAACACAGTATACAACTTCTAAAAGTTTAAAACTACAGTATAAAATCAAAGTAAAAACCAGCAGCAGTGCAAAGATCAGAAAATACAATAATGGCTCTTAGACAATAAAAACTGAAGAACTGAATTGCCTGGGAGAATAAAAAGGTCTTCACCTGGCACCAAAAAGACCACAGAGTAGGCACCAAGTAGCCTCTCTGGTGAGGGCATAGATAAGAAAGAAAGAAAAAAGGAGAAGACTCCAGAGAACACAGAATATGAGTAAATGCAAAAAGCACAGGAACCTGGACTGTATAGGTTATAAAGAAATAAATACAGGAATAAAAATGTGTAGTAGATGTAATGCAGAATCACAATTTACAAAGATTAACATATGTGAATACAAAAATAGAATAAGCAAGATATGAAACAGATCAGAGAAATGGCAATAGCTTAACAGGAAATGACATAATGTGTAAATACACAAAGAATGACAAAATGCTGGAAAGTTAAAAAGCATATAACAAATGTATCTGTACTAAAGAAAGCAAAATGCTATGACACAATTTGTAAATACACAAAGAATTACAAAATGGTAGAAAGCTTAAACAGAATGTAACAAATGAATCTGCACTAAGGAATGCAAAATGCTATGATAAGAGTATCGGTTATATAGTACTTGTTTCACATACTTCTTCAGAAAAACATTCCTTAAATAGTTAGTCACGAGGATGTTTCATTATTTTCTTCCAATAGACATCTCCTGAACATGCTTGTGGTTCTTTTAATCTCAGTTGATAAGCATACAAATTGAACTAAAACAAAAAGGATTTATTAAAAAATTCTTACATTGTAAACATGTAGGACTTTAAAGAGTATGATAAAGCAAAATTCTCACCCTCCACAAGAAGAGAAAAATTCCCAGATGGAAAGCTTCCAAAAGGAAATAAATCCTGACTGTGCTAAATCCTCTACGTTTTATCCTGCGATTATCAAAAACATTTTAATGAGTATCAAAATTATTGCTGTAAACCTGGAAAAGAGATAGGAGAAGGAATTGGAAGAAAATAATGAAACATCCTTGTGACTAATTATTTAAGGAATGTTTTTCTGAAGAAGTATGTGAAACAACTCCGGTACTGTTGTCATAGCATTTTGCTTTCTTTAGTACAGATACATTTGTTATATGCTGTTTAGCTTTCCAGCATTTTGTAATTCTTTGTGTATTTACACATTATGTCATATCCTGTTATGCTATTGCCATTTCTCTGAACTGTTTCATACCTTGTTTATTCTATTTTTGTATTCACATATGTTAATCTTTGTAAATTGTGATTCTGCATTACATCTACTACACATTTTTATTCCTGCATTTATTTCTTTATAGCCTACACTGTCCAGGTCCCTGCGCTTTTTGCATTTATTCATATTCTGAGGGCATAGATAAGGACATAGTTGGTATAGCAGCCTAAGCTGATATTTATAAGCTGCCTTTCTAGATCAAGTCCATTCTAGGCAGTGAACAAAGTACAAACCTAAAAGTACAGAGAGCTGTATGGAAGGGAGCCAGTCTTGGAAGAGGGTTGACTAGAAAGAGGTGTAAATCCTATACACATTTACCTGGGAGTAAGTCCCACTGAACTCAGTGGAACTGGCTTCTGAGTATGCATGCATAGGATTCCACTGTTAGTGTGGTGGGAGTTGAGGGCTGAAGAGTTGGATGAAAAAACAGCTGGAAGGAGCGGAAGTGGAATTATACCTTATTGTCAGATTAATAGAGTTGTCACTTCTTCTTTTTTAACTAGCCCTGCTCCTGAGCATTTAACATCAGCCTGACTCTCGGAAATTAAGCAAGTGAAGGATTTCCTGGCACGGAGACTGGTGATGAGAAACTGCTTCACCTGCTTGATATCTGTGTGTCAGGGTGTTGTATAAAGGCAGAGGAGCAGAGCCTGTGAAAGATGGTGATGGCCCGAGGTGAGAGGGTATATTCTGAAGAGAGAAATCTCCAGAATTTCATCAAGGGAGCTTTTTGAGGTGGATCACAGAAGAGTATTTGCTAGCATAGGAAGCTGCTATGTTTTAGGTAAAGAATTCTATCAAACCGCGGGCTATTGTTACTAATATGAAGGATTGGGTGTTGCTCACTCCTCCCTCCGCTTCTCCCCTTCTTTTCATCCCCCCTGCCCCCAACACAACCCGCTTCTTGCTTCAGACCTAATGACGGAAATGACTGACCTGAGTGGGGAGCTGGAGGGCTTGGGGATCCCGTTCCTGGACTACAACACCTACACCCAGCGTGTCTTCTTCCCGGCTCAGGGGGATGTGCCCTTGCGGCGTGTGCTGGACCTGCCGGAGGGCCGCCGTGCCACGGTGGAGCAGGGCCTGGGGCAGCTCTCCAATCTGCTGAACAGCAAAGTCTTCCTGCTGACGGTGGGCACTCTGGGGAAGAGGAGAGGTAGATTCTGGAAAGTGGCTGGGTTACACGGTAGATTCTTTGCCACTCTTGGGAGCAGGGAGCAGATTATGCTGCAAGTCAGGGGTGGGCAACTTCCTGTGGTCAGGGGCCGCAATTGACCCATCTGTGACCAATCAGGGGCCAGCCCCTGCTGAAATTGCTGTGGCGGCAGCAAAAAAGTGGCAATTTTGCAAAGAAACCAGATGTCTTGTTTGCAAGTAGAATTGCACTCCTGAGAGGCTTCCGGGAGTGCGAGTCTGCTTGCAGACAAGACTCATGTGCCCTGCACACCTTGGTTCCTTGCAAAATTACTGTTTTTTGTCGCCACCACTGCAGCGGAAATTTCAGCAGCCCCCCCCGGCCATGCAGGGTCCATATTGCCCGCCCGTACTGTAAGTGGAGAGTTTTGGACTTGCAACGTGTCTGTATGGAAGGGCTGCCCAGTTACTACCTGGAGATCAGAATTGTAGTTTTAAATGTCTGTCTGTATGTAGTGGGAGCTGAAACATCACCTACAAACACTTGCCAGCCATAACTAACACAACTCTAGTGCTGCAAAGTAGGTGGGAGATGGGAGGTGAACGGAAAGACCCTGCGGGCTGGGGGAGGGGAGAGAAGTGTGCTGCTAAATCTCTCCTGCTTCATTTAATTAGGAACTGTAACATGTACATTGCTAACCTCTTGAGTTGCAATCTGGTGCTTCCCAGATCAGCCTTCTCCAATCTGGTGCTTCCTAGATCAGCCTTCTCCAATCTGGTGCCCTCCAGATGATTTGGACTACAACTCCCAGGGTACCAGGTTGGGAAGGCTGTCCCAGATGGACATGTCTTGTATTTTTAGGTGGGTTTTCTCCACTGTCTGAGTGGCTGAGGTGCCCTTAGTTGTGTTTCCTGCCCCGCAAGAGGAGTGGCACTGAATGGGCTGTAGCATAGGGTGGGGGATTCTGGCAGGGGAAGTGACGGGCTTTCTCTGCTCCTCCCCAGTTAATCCGGACACTGGAGGCCCAACCTACCTTCTCCCAGCGGGACCGATGTCATGCAGCATCGCTCCTCTCGTTGGCTCTTCACGGGCGCTTGGAGTACCTGACGGACATCATGCAGACCCTGCTGAGTGATCTCGCTGCCCACTGTGTCGCCCGCAACGCCAAGCTCATGCTCCGCAGGTAGGCCTTCGAGTGGCAGGCAGTCATGCCGTTTATGGATGAAGTATTCTGGAGGCATTGGGAGGAAGATGGACAGATGGATGAATGGATGATGGGTGGAGAAAGATGTTCTCATTCAGAGAAGTCTCATAGTAACTCATGTCCTTCCCCCCAGAGTATGGAGGCCTTTACATCTGGTGGAGTCATCTATGTTAGGGTTGCCAACTGACAAGAATTTTATGCAATACCCATCCACCTGCCTTTTTCTTTTCTTTTCTTTTTGATACCAGAAGGTAATTAAGGCTTAATTTGGAACCTCATGAATAGCAAAAACTCATGCTACAATAAATTTGTTTTTATGGTACTTCTGATCTCTCTCTCTCTCTCTCTCTCTGTCTTGCTGCTTTATATGAAAATGACTACACTTTTTGATGGTTATAAACAGCAACTAGTTTCCTGAAGTTAGGGTTAAGCACTCTGCACATGTTCAGAGGCATTGTCCTGGAGTCTTTTTCTTTTTTAAACCCCTAACTTTATTTCCATCAGGGAAAGTACCCTCTGTGCCTGTAAAGAAGCTTTCTGCTTAGGGGACCAGAAGTTTAGTTATCAAAACCATTCTGCTGAAACCACGCTGCTTAACCACCACCACCACCCCGTCCATTCTGCAGAACAGAGTTTTGAATTAAAAAAACCTCAGGCTCTGTGGGCAATTTACCTATATTCTGCAACACCAGGTGGGCAAAGGCCAGTTCGCCCCATCTTTTGTTGGCACTGGAGAGCAGGAGCTGGTTCTGGTAGCAAACTTTGGCGTGAGGGAAGGGTGGAAGATCGCTGAGGCAAGTTAACTTAGCTTTGCAACCATTCTGCAGGACAGAGACCGATGGTGGAGAAGCTACTGACCAACTGGATGTCCATCTGTCTCTACTCCTATCTCAGGGTAAGCTGTGCAGCATGTCTGGATTGTGCGTTCAAGGCAAGCCTTTCCCAACCTGGTGCCCCTCCAGATGTGTTGGCCAATAGGGAGTTGTAGTCCATGTTGGCTGGGGATGATGGGAGTTGTAGTGCGGCACATTTGCAGTGGGGGGGCGGGACACGACACCAGGTTGCAGATAGTTGTTCTAGGTCTAAGACAGGAGTGGTGGATGGGAGCAGAGAGGAAGTTGGATTGATGGAAAGAAGGCGGGAGATGGGGGACAGGCCCAGCCCTGCACAATGTTGTTACCTTAAGGCAGTGTTCTCCAGGGATGTTGAAGAGTCCTTGGTTTCGAGTCACGAGTCGAGTCACGAGCCTTTGGACCCAAGTCTCAAGTCCGAGTCCAAGTCCTTGGTCCAAAATGGTGACTCACACTGAGTCATGAGTCACTCCCAAAGCTGACTCCACGAGTCCCTATTAAAATCAATGGGGTTTTCCCCCAACAAAATAAGGCTATTTCAGATGTGTGGCTTAAATAAATTCTAGGCACAAGTGTGCCTTTTTATTTCAAAACTCTGCAACTGATTTTGGCAAGAACACACCAGGCAGAAAAACCCAAAATAACCAGACAGGCAGAGGAGGCAGGGAACCCCAAAACAGGCAGGCAGAGGCCTTTGTCTTGGACAATTCAAACTGTGGAACTGGTTAAGAAGAGACCAGGCAGGCAGAGGAGGCAGGGAACCCCAAACAGGCAGGCAGAGGCAGCCAAACCCAAAATGTCTGAAAGGTTGCATTTTAGGAAAATGATTTTAAAAAATAAACTTGCTGTACTTCCTAAAACCTATCCATGTTGCATTTGAGGAACACGATTTTGGAACACGAGTCCTTGGTCTCGAGTCCCGAGTCGAGTCTCGAGTCCCATTAAAAATATTGGGACTCGAGTCTGACTTGAGTCAGAGGGGGGACTCAGTCCGACTCACGAGTCGAGTCCTGGAGTCCGAGTCCCCATCCCTGGTGTTCTCCAACCTTGGGTCCCCAGATGTTTTTGGCCTACTACTCCCAGCATGCCCCAGCCAGCTACGCTGGGAGTTGCAGGCCAAAAACATCTGGGGACCCAAGGTTGGAGAACACTGCCTTAACCAAATGTTGCCACTAGTGCTGGCTCCCCTGTTTACTGCTCCTGCCTAGTCCTGTGACTTGTTGAGGCTTCATGAGGCACCTTCACTCTATATTCCCACAGTTATGCCAGCCAGGACTGGCCTAAGATGCTTTGGGGTTTGAGGTAGAAATACCCAAATAGCATCCTATCCAAACACACCTTAATTTAGAATGGGGATGCGATCCACCCTATGTAAGTGAACATTCTTTTTTATCCTGCCCATCCTGAAGAGAGGTTAGAGTGGCTTCATCACTTTAGTTCAGGGGTGCACAACTTCTTTGGCCCCGAGGGCTGCATCTTGGGTATACTGGGCTGGCTGGGGGCCGCACATGTGCGTGCACATACACACACACACACACACACACACACACACGGCGCACTCAAGTGTCATTCTTACCAATTTGGGACGTTTTACCGCCAAGCGCAGTCCAACTCCTTGCATGTCTATTCAGAAGTAAGCCCCTTTGCACAACAGCTTTCAGGCATGCTAAAGCATGGCCCAATTCTAAAATGTAAACCTGCTTACCGCTGCAGAAAGTCTCCTTTCTTCAATCCACCTTTCTGCATTTTTCTCCCGCAGCTCAGCTGGGCTGCGGGTGGGGTGGGGTGGGGATGTGGGGGTGGGAAGTGGGTGAGGGCCTCATAACCCACAGCCGAGGGGTCCGTTCAGGCTACAGGTTGTGCACCCTTGCCTTAGTTCATGGTCGGGCCGTCTCTGATACCAGCCAACCTGTCGGGGCTGCATGTCCACGCCTGCCATGCCTGCCAGCCTCGACCCCTTGGTCCCTGATCCACACCGCACTTTGCTCCTTGCCATACCCTTTCCACAGCCTTGGCTATTTCCCTTTCCTTGCTTCCCTCTGTGCATCCAACCATCTTGAATAGCCAGAAGAGGTTACCCAGGTAATAGTAGGGGGGAACCAAAAATCCATTTCCTTTGCTGCTGCAGCAGCAAATGTGTGTTTGCCTGTCTTGCATTCTCGCTCTCTCCCTCTGTCTCCTGTCCACCCCTACTCCACTTTATAAAGTATTACACTCCAGTCCTCCACCTGTTGGTGCTGGACTTAGGGCTGGACTTACTCTGTCCTAAAATCAAGCCAACCTAAAACTGTGTGCCAATGTCACCTAATGTTTGCACCAAGAAAAGTGGAGTTCTCTGTTCTGTATAAATTATGCAAAATAAGCACATTTGCATGAGGTTTTTGTTTTGTTTTGTTTGTTTTTGCTTATCTTGCATAATGTAGTCTGGTTCTGGTAGGACATGGGGATGGGTTGGGAGTTATGCAGGGTACTGAAGCCCTGCCCTTGTGGCTGCTGAGAAACCTATTCAGCCTCTCCTCTGGCATCTGAGACATACTAGGAATTACCCACACAAACACTTTCAACCTTTCCGTGCAGCCATAAGGACTAGAAGTGGGTGGGGGGGTTTTTTGTTCTCTTTTGTTTTAAAAGAAAGCTGATGTTCTCTGAGAATTGAATTAAGCAGCCAGTATCACCAGCTGTTTTTTTTACCTGCACTTGCTTGGCATTTCTGAAAATACACACAACCCTGATGTTGCTCTGGTGAAAAAGATGAGGATTTCGGAAGGTCAGACTGTGGAGCTCCTGTCTCCAGCTGTGCAGGTGTGGGGTTAGGTGCGCAGCTGAGCGGGGACTGTTTCCACCTGGGAACCCAAGCTTCATTCTCGTTCCCTCTCTCTCTCTCTCTCTCTTTCCTGGTGAAGGAGGTGGCTGGGGAGCCCCTGTACATGCTCTTCCGTGCCATCAAGTACCAGGTAGACAAGGGCCCAGTGGATGCTGTGACGGGCAAGGCCAAGCGGACGCTGAACGATGGGCGACTGCTGCGAGAAGATGTGGAGTATCGGCCCCTCACCTTGACTGTCCTGGTGCGGGGGGGCGGCCCTGGTGGTGGGGCTGAGACCCAACGCATCCCAGCTCGTGTCCTTGACACAGACACCATCACCCAGGTGAAGGAGAAGATCTTGGACCAGGTCTACAAGGGCGTGCCTTTCTCTCAGCGCCCCTCTGTGCACTCGCTTGACTTAGGTGAGGAGTCTCCTCCACTCTTTCCCCCATCGGTGGGGGTCCCCTGTATTGGATAAGGAAGGATCCAAATCTGTTGAGGTTGTTTAATTTGTTTTGAGAGAGTTCTTTATTAAGTTGTGGCTCAGTCTTCCTGCTGTGGAGATTCAGGGGTGGGGTGTGAAAAAAAGATGCCCTCACTTACCAACTCTCCCTCCCTCAGAGTGGCGCTCAGGCGTTGCTGGCCACCTGACGCTTTCTGATGAGGATCTGACGTCCGTCACGCAGAACCAATGGAAGAGGCTCAACACACTACAACATTACAAGGTATGGTGGGCTGAGTGTGGGATAAGGTTGAGAGGAAGAGGGCGGAGCAAGATTATGGAGTACTAGCTGATTAAGGAAAGCCTTGGCTGCAATCCTGACTTTCCATATTTTGTTTCTGACAAGAGCTTGCTGGATCAGGGCATGTCCTGGGAATCCTTTCCCTTCCCAGTCACATGGTGAAAGAGGGAGTCTGTTTTTCACTCTCTCACTCAAACGATTTCTTACCACCTTAGGTGTGTGTGTGTGTTTTTGTTGCTTGTTTTATTCCCTTCCTCTTTTCCCCCCCACTCAGGTTCCAGATGGGGCCACGGTTGGTCTCATCCCCCGCCTTCACAATGACATCTCCCAAGGCACTGGCCAGAACTTCTTCTCTGGAGAAAGTGAGTGTGAGTCTCTCTCGCTCTGGAACCAATGCTGTCTCATGCAGTGGAGCATCCTCCTCTTTCCCTCCTCTTTGTGGTTCAGCCTTCCTCAAACTTGGTGCCCTTCAGATGTGTTAGACTACAACTCCCAGCATGCCCCAGCCAGCATGGCCAATGTAAAAATGGAGAGCAAAGATTACGAATCAACATTCTTGGGAGAGACTGTCTTGTATCAATGACAAGACTGTGCAGGAGCACTAGGGACCCCACTTCACATGGTTGGTCGTAAGGTGCGAACCAGGTCATTGTGGGAGTGCCAACAAGGGGTATGAACGGCCAGAGACAGAGAAACTGGATACCTTAGGGAGGCAGTGAAACTAATTGGGTGGGGTGAGATGCTCTCATCCCTTGGTTGGCGAAAGCTCCATTATTATCATTTTTGTCATGCCTTCAGCAATAACTGTCCACACGTTTTTAGATTTTTCTTATGAGTACTAATAACTTGGGTTTTCCCCCCAAAAAGAAAACATAGTTTCTAAGGGAGCCACTTAAATTTTGCACCATCGATATTCTGTGCTTTGCAGTGTAGCAGCGGCCTTGATACAAGTTCATAGAACCCTGCCTGTGAAGACTTATATAGGCTTCCTCTGTGACCCTGGGCTAGGGATGTGCGGATTTTGTTAAATCCATTCTGTCTGCGTTTTCTGGATTGTCAGCCTTTTACCTATGCCTTCTCTCTCTCTCTCTCTCTCTCTCTCTCTCTCTCTGTGATCCTCTCATTCATCTTTCCCCCTCCACAACTCCCACTTCCAACTGCCTTTTTTTAACTGACTCATCCCATCTATCTCGCACTCTAACTCATAGCTATGCTGGCTGGGGCATGCTGGGAGTTGTAGGCCAAAAACATCTGGGGACCCAAGGTTGGAGAACACTGCTCTAACTCCTTGTTCTGTTGTCCCCTCATTGACAGAATAGGATTTTTTTAACCAGAATTCCATTCTGCTTCCGCTAGTGTGCATTAGTGCTAATGTGAATTAGCACATATCCCCCCACCCTCCAGTGAAAAACCAGTCCACAAATCCACAGAATCTGCGTGACTCGGAAAAAGCCAGTCCACTGCGGAATCTGCAGGTCAGATCCATAGAAATCCGCAATGGACTCAAATGAGTTCAGATTTCTCTGACATCCCTAAGGTCCCGGGCCTAGGATCTTCTTGTTTCTCAGTAGGTGGCCTACAGGCCTGAGCAAGCCTCCAACAGGCCCACTGAACCTCTGCTTCCACCTTCCTGTAGGCATCGCCATTTCCCTCGCAGCTTTAGTTTGCTGCTGGTGGTAGCCAAGACTGGAGCACCAGTAGTTATTGCAAGCGGTCAAGTGTGCATGGGTTAGCTGATGGCCCTCAGGTAATGGGTGGGCTGGCCCACCTCACCTTTTAACGAATTCCCCACTGCATCCTTTGCAGATACCCCAATGCTAGAGGATGGTGAGGAGGGCGGACTGCGCCTCTGGCACCTTGTAAAGCCATCCGAAGAACCTGAACCAGCAAAGCAGCAGCAAGACCGGCGCAGCAGCCTGCGAGAGCGTGCAAAGGCTATTCCTGAGATCTACCTCACCCGTCTGCTTTCCATGAAGGTAAAGGACAGGCATGGTTTCCCCCCCCCCATCCCAATCCTCAAATATATCAGTCCTCTAGAGCAGGAGTGGGCAGTATCTCCAGATATTTTGGACTACCAACTCCCAGAAGCCTCAGTCATCGTGGCCAATGGTCAGGAATGCCAGGAGTTGAAGTCCAAAATATCTGGAGATCTACTTTCTGCCCACCCCTGCTCTAGGGCAGCAGCTTCCCAACTGGGATTCCTTGAAAGCTTCTCAAAATGAGAAGATCTATAATGACAAACCAAAACTAAACAATCCGTTCAAAGTATTTTACCATTTTGAAAAGTGTAAGTCAGACTTGACCCTCAAACTCTGTTTGCTCAAATATTTGGGTACAGTGGTAGACAACACTGGAAATAGTTTAAAATAAATTTCTGAGAGCAATACTGAGTGCTCCTTCCGAAGTGTATAGAAGAAGCTCTTCTGAGCGTTGAATTGGAAATTTTTGCCCTGGAGATGAGAGCCCAGTTCTATATACAGTCATGCCTTGGATTGAGAGCATAATTTGTTCCGGAAACGTGCTTGTAATCCAAAACGAAATCCCCCCAAAAAAATTTGTACAGAGATTTTTAATTTAAGCCGTACTACAGTACTTGTATTGCAAGACGTCGCTTGTATATCAAGTAAAAAATAAATAAATAAATATTTAAAAATTTGCTTGTCTTGCAAAACGCTCTCAAACCAAGTTACTGTACTTGCAATCCAAGGTATTACTGTACTTAACTATCATTGGCTTAAATGTTGTGTCAAGGGAGGAAGGGGAGACTAGTAGACTGTACAAAAGAGTTTATTGGGCATTGGATTGGTCTGTTGCTAACTTTGGGGTCCTAGGATAATGTTCACAGTAGGATCACACTACTTAAAACTGGTGCTTTCTAGAGGTCCCAACTGTCCAGGGTGCACCAGAGAGTCTTTCTAATCCCCGTTATTTCTCCTATTCATCCTCCAAAGGGGACACTACAAAAGTTTGTGGATGATGCTTTCCAGGCTGTGCTGAGTGTTAACCGCCCAGTGCCAATCGCCGTCAAGTATCTGTTCGACCTGTTGGATGAGCTTGCGGTGCGGCATGGAGTCAGTGAGCCAGAGACGCTGCACATCTGGAAAACCAACAGGTGAGATGGGCATGGGGTGTTCAAAGCAGCCTCAGCTAGGAATGGGTAATGGCAAGGAGAGCTGAGCCTTGAGGCTCAGTGGTTCTGCAGACTGAATATGGGCAGAGCAAGTCAGCCAATGTTAATGTTCTTCCTCTCTCACCCGCCCCAGTCTGTTGCTGCGCTTCTGGGTGAACACACTCAAGAACCCACAGTTCATTTTCGACGTGCGAGTCTCCGACAACTGTGGACGCCAATCTGAGTGTCATTGCTCAGACGTTCATCGATGCGTGCACAACTGCTGAGCACAAAGTTGGCAGGGTAAGTCTGCATGTGTGTGCATGTAGTAAACAGGGTGAGTGTGTGTGTCTAAAAGTCACACTCATGCATCTCAGAACAGGTCAGGTCATGCTTATCTTGATCCATTCCGACAAAGGATAAAGTCATAAGGTTGGCAGAGGCGTAGTCATACTCAATTTATTTGTATACCATATTTTCCACAATTCATTGTGCTCAAAGCAGATCACAAAAACAAGCAAGTACGATAGCCATCATTATAATACAATAGTAACTGAATTACAGCTCATTTAAAACATCAAAATTTAAATAAGCCCAAGACATCCCAATAGGTCAGTTAAGAATATCCAGTACCAATAATATCAACATCAGATTCACATTACCTTACATTCATAAGCCAGTGTGGTGTAGTGGTGAGAGTGTTGGACTGGGACTCAGGAGATCCGGGTTCTAGTCCCTGCTTGGCCATGAAACTCACTGGGAGACTTTGGGCCAGTCACTGACTCTCAGCCTACCCTACCTCACAGGGTTCTTGTGAGGATAAAATGGAGAGGAGGAGGATTATGTAAGCCGCCTTGGGTTCCTTGCAGGAAAAAAGGTGGGGTATAAATATAATAAATAAATAAAAATAAATTAGAAGTCAGTTGAAAATTATTAAACCCCCACACCCCCACCCACCCACACCACCAAAAGTAGCTAGATGCCTTTATTGTCTTTTGCTCATTATATTGGCCATTTTAGGACTTTGGCAACCAGTGCCCTTCTTCCTTCCTTTCAGCCTAGGAGCACATCCTGTACTCTAAAACAGGATCCTCCAGGCCTTTAACTTTCATATTAATCCCACTGCCACCACCAGAGACATCCCTAATAAAAGCAAGGTAAGATGATAGATTTTGGATGCCGTTAGGGGCAGCAGCCTTGGAGGTGGACAGATAAGACCCATGTAGACTGCAGTTCACTCAGACATTTTCTTGTGCACCTCCTGCCCATTTCAGAGAGGCTTGCGCAGGAGAATTTCCCAGTGGATTGAGCCCTGTCTTAATTAGCCATTTGGATTTCCTGCCTGAGGCACCGAAATATCTTGGCACAGGCCTCATAAAAATGCCTTGACCTAACCCATGGTTTTAACCCTCACACTTAACAGCTTGACATATTAAATGGAGAACAGGAGTTGAACAGATGTCCCACACCACAGCTGACTTGAATCAAACTGTTGAAGAGCAGCTTAATAAAACAAACCAGCTTGCTCAAGCCTGCAGAGTCAATCCACACTAAAAAACAAACTGTACTTGATTCTTAACCAGCCTTGCATAGGAGCAAAGTTGTTCTACTAGCAGAAACCACTTTGCCCAACATCCCATGTCTACACAGGACAATTTCAGGTGTCCCAGAGGAACTGGGGTGAGGCGCTCCAAGATCTTGAGCAAAAGGGCAGGAAACCTTTTTCCCAGCACCGCCATGGCTAATTGACTCCCAACTATAAACATGACCATTCATGTCTTATCTTGATTGGGGATAAAGGTTTTGGAATTCCCTAATACAAGAGGCTCAGCACTTAAGCTGAAATCCCATTCTAGGTTCAGTGTATTTTTAATCAACCAAAGCTTCATCTTCTTACCAAGACGCCTCTCGTGGTTTTGGCCTGTTTCAAACACTTGTGCAGAAGTGCTGATTTCAAGGCACTTATTGCTGAGTGTGTGGGAATAGCTTTACTCCCATCAAGCTCAAAGGATCATTTAACACTGAAGATATTTTTAATGGTGTTGCATCACTCTGCTTAACAGTCTGTGTTGCAAAACTTTTCTTTTCCCACATCTGAGCATTTTCCTCTTCCAGGTTACATGCATTTATAATTTAATTTCCCTCCTCCTGTAGCGGGATGCTTTAAATTGTGGCTGTAAGCAAATTCAAATTCAAGCAAGCATGGATAAAATAACTTACACTTAAGAGGTCATCAGCTGGCATCCCAAGGGCTAAATCTGGCTCCCCAGTTTTCAGAGTTCTTCCTCCCATCATCTTAAGCCATTTTCTTTGGGATGTGCAGGGAGCTATGTAGCAGTGTTCTCCAACCTTGGGTCCCCAGATGTTTTTGGCCTACAACTCCCAGCATGCCCCAGCCAGCGTAGCTGAGAGTTGAGAGTTGTACGCCAAAAACATCTGGGGACCCAAGGTTGGAGAACACAGATGTAGAGCATTTAAGCCTTGCCTCTCTAAACTAGAAATTCTTCCTGGTCACCTTGCTTCTGAGATTTCACCTTGTGTTGCCCACACTTTCGAGCCTTAAGTTTTGTTTTTTTAATGAAATCTGAGATTTCTGGGATGTTTGTGTTGAATACAGCGAGCCTTGGCTTGTATACCCCTACTGATCTAAAAGTCTTATCTTTACTGTAATCCTAGAAGTGCAAAGGATTCCTCTGCTTATAGCATTTGCAAGATGTCTTTTGAAGAAATTATTTTTGCATGTAAAGCCCAAAAACTGTAAAAGGGGCGGGGACACCTGCAATGTTAGGGACAAAATAGCATTTGCTGTTCCTTGTACTGCAACTGTTGATCCTTCTCAATCTCACATAACCTGTGGAACTGGTCAGACCAGACTGAGACCTGCTGTTGCCTCCTCTTAGGCATCTTCCCCAAGGACTGGTGGTTCTCCCACACCCTTTTTTTTTTCCATGACCAAGAGCTCATTTGATGAATGCTATCTTTTTGAGATACAGGCATTCTTCATTTTTAATTAGGGCTTTAGTTCAGCTTCTTTCTTAGCAGCTCATATCTGGCTTCTGCTATTCTGTCAGGAGTGCCTTGCTGAAATAGTCTTGGAGCTGTAGTTTTGTTAGGGTGATGAGTGCTAAAGAAATTGGCAGATAAGAGGGTTGGGAAGGAAGATGGCTCCTTCTCACAAGTGGCTCCTTATATTTAAATCAGCACAATCTGTAGGATGATTGATGCTTTTAACCCTTAAGCCAGGTTCAGAAAAAACACCACCACTCCAATCATTCTTTATGTCTCCTGTATTTTATAGTTTGAATATGAAACTATATGAAAAACATGTTGGCTAAAAAGTACCAGTACAAAAAGTAGAAGGGAGAAAGAAAGTACACTTCATTTGAAATGGCTCTTCATGTTCTGCTGCCCTGCCCAGTAACAAGTTTACCACCTCAGTGAAAACTAGGCCTCAGTTAAGCCTCTTCTCTCCTTTTTGTTCTTCTAAGTCTTAGGAACAAAAAGGAGACTAGCAGACTCAGCTGACGCCTAGTTCTCACTGAGGTGGCAAACTTGTCTATTCTTATGTTCTTAAGCTTTAGTTCTTGGAGTCCAGGAACTTAAGCTCAAGAACATAAGAATAGACTTGCTGGATCAAACAGAGGTCCATCTTGTCTAGCGTTCTGTTTCCAATTATGGCAGCCAGCCGGATCAGTTGGGAAGCTCAGAAGGGACTAGGCCTCCCAGAATCTGGTATCCTGAGGAATTCTGCCTCTCTGCTTCCCTACTTATCACGGCTAATAGTCATTAACAGGCCTATCCTCTTTGTCAGTCCTGAATCTTCTGGTATTTAACTTTTGCGGCTGATCCCAGATTGTTTGCACAACTCGCGTCTTTCAAACTAAGAGGTGTTCTTTTTGCTGCCCCTTGTGAAAACCCCTGTAGCTACTACCCAAGCATTGGGAGAGCTTGCCAGGTAGAGAGAGCAACATATTTACCCATCAGAACTTTTAAGTTGGGCCTTTCTTTCTGTCTGTCTGCCTTCAGTAAGCTGCCTGTTTTGTTTCTGGAGGGTTTAATGAAATGTGAGGTGCATCCCACTTTCCTGAACAAGGCCTACCTTCCTGTCATTCCTGCATCACTGAGGTGGCAAATCTGTGTCTGAGTTGAAAGTAGGCTTCAAGTGGCAAGTTGGGACTCAAAAAATCCCTGCACTAAGAAAACTAATGTGTCAGGGGGAAGGCTATGCTACAACTCTTCTCCCTGATACCAACTCTTCTGGGTGCAGGGAATTATTTTGGTATGGAGGAGAATTCCATCATGTGAGACCCCACCTGCAGTCTGAAGTGGCACAGCCCTGTTACAAATGTGCCACCTCAGTGAGAACTAGGCCTCAGATAAGCCTGCTCTGTTCTCCTTTTTGTTCTTCAAACAGAATAGCCCTGGCAACAAACCAACTGCATTGGGCAGGCAACACAGTCTGTTTCCTTGTTATTAGGAACAGTTTTATGCCTCTTGAAGAATGTGCTTGATGGGGGTGGGGGAACATTAAAGCCTGCTTGATATTTAAATGACAAGTCAGTCAAATACAGTAATACCTTGGATTGTAAGTAACTTGGTCTGAGAGCGTTTTGCAAGACAAGCAAAAATTTTTTAAAATTTTGACTTGATAAACGAGCAAGGTCTTGCAAGACAAGTCAGTAGGGATGTAACCACTCGCCTCGAGCGGGCATAGCGGGCTGAAATCGGCCCCGCTCACGCCTGCCAGAGACTCGCTTTGATATAAGAGTGTTTTGGATTACAAGCACGTTTCCGGAATGAATTATGCTCTCAATCCAAGGTATTACTTGTAGTTATCTTTTTAAAAGGCGAGGGGTGGGTTCACACGTTATGCCAACCCGCCCTGGCAATAAGCCAAGGTGGGTTGGTTGTTGGCCAAACAACCCACAGGGTGCCCGACAGATTATCGGGCTCACCGTGGGTTGTTCGCCCCCTCCCTCCCCCTCCTTCCCCCTCGGTCCTCATGCGGGTATCCCAGGGAACACCGCGGCCAGCAGGACAAACTTGTCTCCCCCGCCCCACCGCAATTGCAAGCCGTTTTCGGCTAGCCACACTTTTTATCCATTTACCCTTTTTGTTCCTGAGATCGCAAAGTCCAGCTTGACAGCTGGCTTTCGCAGTCTCTGTTTAGATAGTCACTGACAGCCCCTTAAAAGTGCCTGAGCAGCAACTTGGACGGGCTGTCAGTGGTTGACAAACATTTTTTTATTATTATTTTTGCACATATAATGTGCGTAACAATTGTTGCTTTTTGGGTTTTTTTTTAAATTAGCCGCAGTTGCAGGAGCACAGTTGTGCGAGTGCAGAAATCAGGAGCCTCAGTTGGGCAGTGTTGCAGCGGAGCAGGGCAGTACCTGCTGTCACAGTGCTGCAGGTACCAACCCTGGACATTGACCCAAATAGGGTCCAAATAGGATTTTTCTTTCCTGTGCTTTCTCTTTACAGCTGTCAAAAGGCAAGCTGTCAAGGGAAAGCAAAGGTGTGAGTGATCTTTGCTTGCGAAAAGGGGTGGTGAGATTTACAACTATCGCAGCAAGATCCTCAGCTTTTCTTTTTTCTTTTTACCCTGACAGTCCTCAGGATGATGCAGATTTTGCACTTTTACTCTATTTTGTACTCTAGCTGCTCGGGAAAGTGCAAAAGTGCATTTCAGGGGAAAAGGCGTTTCCTTGGCAGTTTAGCTGTCAAAACTCTGGGTCCCCTTTATAAGGGGTTTTTAACAGGGCAATAGGTGGTTTTTGACTGGGACCTATACAGCCATATGTGTACCCACGATGGGGGGTTGGTTGCCTGGGTTCAGGCAACACGACAACCCATTGTGGGTACAACAACCCCTACAACAACGCGTGGGCTGTCAGGGTGGCTTGTTGCCCTCAAACAAGCCACCCTGCAGGGATTGGTCCAGGTTCGCATGACACAACAACCCATCATGGGTAACAGCCGTCATGCGTTCCCAGTCAAGAGGTGGCAGGGCTCAAGGCCTTCCTGGAAGTCATGCCCTCTGAATAACAAGGCCCTGCACCTTGATCCCAGAAGTGGGTGAAGTTTATACTCCAAGGGACTCTTTCTTTTTTCTTTCTTACTACTTTATATCAACTATGCAGAGTCCTGCATTTGGAGAAGGGTTTGGAACCCGAGCCGTCGCTCACATTAAAATGCTGAGTTGGTCTACTAAATTTTACATGGTTTCCCCACCACCCCTTTCATTCTCTTATATATTCTCTTTTCCCCCCAAAAGGAAACCAAGGCAGCTAATATCATTCTGCAAAATACAAAAAACAGCTTTATATTAACAGTTCTATGATTCTTTTGTAAGCTGCTTTGTGGGACCATTATGGTACCACAAAAGGTGGAGTGTGAAATCTTAAAAAAATAAATACAAATTTATTTCACAAAAATAAATATAAATTCATTTTACAAAAAAATGAACAGGTTTTCAATGGCATGAGTGTTCATGCAGTCATTGTACTTGTCATTATTTTAGTTTTATTAAAAAGCCTTTCTACATAGGAAGGTTTGGCAGTGAATTCTAAAAGTCTGCTACTGTTAGCAAAAGAGTTCCATAGTCCTAGGGCTGCTGCAGAAAAGGCCCCGATTTTCATCCTTATTGACTGACTTCACACAAAGGACAAGTAATACTGAAGCAGGCCAATCACACACACACACACAATCTAAGCTACCTCACAGGGTTGTTGTGAGAATAACAATGAGAGCTCCCATATACACAGCTTCAGTTTTGTCACATTTGTATCCTGCCCTTCTTACAAGGATCTCTGCAGCGCTTGGGGATTATCTCATTTTTAGCCTCGGAACCACTTTGTCAATGAGGTCACCTGGAGGGGAACTGATCACAGGTCTCCCTGGTCCAAGTCCAACACTTTTTCCAGGGCACCACACTGGCCCTCCACATCGGGAACAGAGCCACAGTACCCTCTGCTAACTCATATCTGGGCAGCATGAAAAATCAAACCGTTAGCCACTATACCATTCCTAGGTATGGAGACATAATTTGTGAGTCTGAGTGTGTGTGTCCGTGTCCATTCCAAAAGTTCTTTTGATCACTCCCTCTTTTTTTCTTTTTCTCTCTCGTTCATCAGGATTCACCAGTCAACAAACTGCTCTATGCCAGGGAAATACCACACTACAAACAGATGGTGGAGAAGTAAGTGTGAGGAAAAAAATAAAATAAAAGAGGGGTGGCGATGAGCATCTATCTCTGCTGAAGAGAAGAGGTTGTGTTACATCCTGTATAGATTATGCAGATTGAACACAAGTTTCTATAACCTCTTATTTTGCATAATTCTGCTTCTGCTGGTCACGTGAAGGGGCAAGGAGCTAAGGCAAGGCCCTGAAACTGCTTCCCCAGCAACTAGAAATCTGATTTACCCACCTCCTCTGGCTCTGGAGATTTCACAGTCACTATCCACAAATTGTCAAGCATATCTTGGCTCACCTTGTCTGAGCGTGGAAAGCTAAGCAGGGTCAAGCCTGGTGATTACTTGGATGGGAGACCCCCTCCTCTAGTTTCCTGCATTGAGCAGGGGGTTGGACTTGATGGCCTTGTAGGCTCCTTCCAACTCTATTATGAAATCTATGAAATCTTCATAAGTATAACATCTAGAACAGGGCTCTCCAACCTTGGTTCCCTAGATGTTGCTAGCCTACAGCTCCCAGCATACCCAGCCAGCATGGATAATGGCAAGGGATTCTGGGAGCTATAGTTCAGCAACATCTGGGGACCCAAGGTTGGAGAGCCCTGCTCTAGCAGCTTTCTTTTAAATGATTTCTGCAGCTTTTCTGCACTCCTATGAAATAAAAAACCTACAGATATCCCTGACCACATCCATGCACTGTATAAAATCATTAATCTATTATAACTCTTCCCCCCCCCCCCGCACCAATCCTTCAGTATCTTGTAATCACTAACATTGGTCAAAGATTTCATACCTAAGTATGTACTGGAAGAGTGGAAAGACCCACCTTTTTAGTTACTACTATTCATCGCCATTATCATCATTATTAATTATTATTACTATTATTAATGTTTATATGCTGTTCTATGATTTAAAAAAAGTGTATTGTGTGGCTCACACAATAAAATAGGTTAAAAACAACTATAAACAATACAATGAAGATTTAAAAGGCCTTGGAAAATGTAAATAACTAAAACCTAAATTATGAATGAGAAAGGCACTTGGTGGTCTGCCTCCAACGTTGCTTAACAACATTGCTAGTTTTAAAAGAATGACACCGCTTTCCTGGTAGAGAGAGAGGTGGGGGAGGGCCTTTTGAACAGTTTAAAATGTTACAAATGTCACTGGCTCGTTTGATAAATCAGTTTGAAGTTATAACAAGTGTGACCTGCAACAAAATGCTATCTTTTTGGCTATCTACATGGGGAAAGACGCTTGGAGAATGAGTAGAATCATAATGATGCACTACAAATTGGTAAAGCAGAATCACATGGTTCTAAAAGAAGGCAGTATCTCAGACGCAAGGAAGAGAAATGCCTAACTTTATAGAATGAACAAAGGTTTTAAAAAACACACACACCAAAGCTCTAGGTACCACTGGCACCTAACACTTTGTGTGTGACAACCTAGGTTGCCGAAGAGGGCAAGGAACAGATTTTAGCTCCTTCCATGTGAGACGCTTCTGGTAGGGCCTGGCTACTGACTCCCAATCCTTTCTCAGCTTAGTTAGCCCAACCAGAAGAGTACATTTCCTCATCACTGAATCATGGCAGCCAACAGCCACTCACTGGAGGAAGGAGGGTTGTATCCTATGTTAGAGTAGACCCATTGAAATGAGTGGGGCTTAAAATTAGACTAAATAGCAAATGTATCCCAACCCAAAACCAAGAACCAATAAAACAATTGGGAGAAGTAAACTGGTGAAGATGAATAATATCCCAAAAGTCTGATAACGTTACTTTATACAGGCTACAAACAGTCATCAAGCAATATTATTATTTTTTATTATTATTTACATTTATTAATCGCCCATCTGGCCGGCGGCTGGCCACCCTGGGCAATGTACATAGAATAAAAACAATAAAATACATTTAAAACAGTATAAAAAATTTAAAATCTTAACCCACCTCATATTTCCGCCTGAACAGCCAGGTTTTTAATGAGCGGCGGAAGCTCAGCAGAGAGGGGGCATGGTGGAGGTCACTTGGGAGAGAGTTCCACAGTATGGGGGCCGCCACAGAAAAGGCCCTCTTCCTCGTCCCCACCAGTCTAGCTGCTCTGGCTGAGGACAAGGAGAAGGCCGTCTGTGGCAGATCTTGTTGAGCGGCCCACTTGGTGTTGCTGGAGACGCTCCTTGAGATAGACTGGACCGGAGCCATATAGGGTTTTAGAAGAGAATATCAGAGTATTGTCAGACTGAAAGGGGCCTTAAGCTCCACTGTGAATATATAATTCTGAAAAAGGGAAGGAACTGTAGTGGTCATAGACCAGAAGGTTAACCAAAATACTAATGAAATCACTCAGGAGGCTTCCCTACTAGGAACCTATAAGCTGGTGAACAGGCTCCTTTCAGTTTGACAGTACTCATATATACATATGCTTTTTGCATGTGTATATTTTATTTTTGGTTTGGCAAGGTCCATGAATTTGTGCCTGAATTGGTGGACACACTTCAGTACTCTGTATAATCAATAGGTGTGAAAAGCGTGGATTGAGACGTGTGTGTATATAAAAGTATATATATCTTTTCGTATACCTTTTTATATACTAGACCACTGAGGAATACCTATGGTCGAAATGTGTTTGGTTATTTCTGGTATTGAATTATATGATTGTACAGCTTGATTTTGCTCTCTTTTATTGCTTAATGACTGTATAGCATGTCATTAGCCTGTATAAATAAAGTGACATTATCAGACTTTTCGGATATTTTTCATCTTCACCAGTTTACTTATCCAATTGTTTTATTGCGTCTTAAAATTAGACTAACATTGGATACAACCCAGAGGTTAAAATTTCCCGATACGTTTGAGCCATGGACCTTACTCAGTTGAGCACTGCCTGAATGGAAGGCAGCTGATGTGGGGAACATACTGGGATGCAGCCACGAGAACAGGATCTGTCCTCTCTGATCTCCAACTGGCCATTGTAACTCCTAAACAATCTTGCTTAAGTTTTGCAAAAGTTTTTGTATTCTTGATAGTTGGGAAACATTGCTCTGTGAAGGAAAAAAGAAAGAAAGAAAGGAGAATTCCTTTTACCACTCCTTAAGCACCCAAATTGAGATTGTGGTTGCTTCTAGATGGAGGGGCTCCCAGGCACTACCAAATGGAAGGCATTGTGCAGCTGTTCTGTCTTTCTCTCATTAATGAATTTTCCATGGTAACAAAAATGACAGAAAAAGTGGTGGGAAAACATGGGAGGGGTTATGAGTGGAGGATGACGACATCTGGACCCCCCAAAAATTCTGAGAATGAGACAGGACGATGGTGTGATAAAAGCCTCTTCTGCAAGCACCCTGTGTCTAGGTGGTTAAAGGGGTGTTAAGGGGGAAATGATCTTGAGGATATGCCCCTGGCTGCTATCTTGTATAGTCCTTTTTGCTGAGTCTTCCATCTTGGCTCTCCACTAATCTTTCTCTTCTCTCTCTCCTCCCCACTCCCTCCCGCTTTGCGGTCAGATATTATGCTGACATTCGACAGACTGTTCCTGCCAGCTACCAAGAGATGAACTCAGCCCTGACAGAACTCTCAGGGGTAAGGGATTGCTGCCAACATCCCCTCAGTCATGATTTTGAGAACCCAAGCAGCATATATATAAACAAGGGCACCCTAACTCTCAGCTTCACTGATCTAAAGCTAGCCCATGCTGACTGAATTTACCATCAGGGAAAGGTTGCATGCAGCTCAAATAAACACCTCAAAGCTCTAGGCCAGCCTTCCACAATCTGGTGCCCTCCAGGTATTTTGGACCTCAATTCCCATCAGCTTCAGCCAGGATGGGCAATGGTCAGGAATGGTGGGAGTTGTAGTCCAAAACATCTAGAAGGCCCTAGGTCGGGGAAGGCTGCGCTAGGCATTATACAGCCTCTTCTCCCGTCTGTGTTCTCCAACCTTGGGTCCCCAGATGTTTTTGGCTGGGGCATGCTGAGAGTTGTAGGCCAAAAACATCTGGGGGCCCAAGGTTGGAGAACACTGCCCTACATGCACGCACACTCTCTTGCGCTCTCCCTCGTCCAAGTCAAATGAGTTGACCTTTTCAGCAGAATTTCCTACACTGAGACGTTTTAAACCTGTCTAGGGTGTGGTGCAATGTTAGATCCTGGAGAAATTTTCAAAAACTGGGTTGAACAAGGGCTACTTGTGTCATGATTTGGACAAGACATGGATCATTTACACGATTACTTTTGTCACGTGCTGGTCCACCAAAAATGGGATTATTCGCACAACTGGCAGGCTTGTGGTAGCCCTTGGGAAAGGGCTTTAAAAGCCAGCGCAGGCTGACTCTGATCATGTGCACCCCCTGCTGTGCCCAGGATTTGGCCTTCAGTGTGTGTTGGCAGGTTCTGAAAGCCGGAATCCTGTGTGTTGGCAGGGGGCACGTGTCCAAATTATTGCAGGCTGGGAGCCGCTATGCATCCATGTGAATAGGCCCACAGTCAGCACAGGTTTACTTCATTCTGCAGAAAAATGGACACATGAATTAATAATAACTCTTAGTATTTCTATAGTGCTTTCTGAGTGTTCAGAGTACTTTGTGTCCATTATCTCGGTAATCTTACACCAACCCTGTAAGAATTATCCCCTTTAGCAAAATAGCCATCATTAACAGATGGGGCGTGTGTGGCATGTACACGGCAAGGACCGCTCTGGGGGCACTGCCTCTCTGTGTGCATAGCATACATGGCACCCCCTTGTGGGGATCCAATCAGTGAGGTCTGGGTCGCAGCAACAGCAGTGCTTTACACCCCCCGCCCCCCCGAGGAATGAATTACTGTCATTCGCTTCTGTGGGAGAAAGTAAAAGACTGCACTCAAGAATGCTATTTGAGGTAGGGGCTATACTGGTTACTTCAGCTAATGAGAGTCAAATCTGCTGTTGCTCTCTGTATTCAGGTCTCCCCATTTTAGTTCTTCTTGCGATAGTTAAACCTGTGTCTGGGCTGTACAAATTCAGACTAGAAGTGGGGGCTCAATTGATTGAATGCTCCTCCTTACCAAAAAAAACCCCTTTCATGTAGAAAACTAGAACATATGAGAGAAGACTTTGCTTGAATGCTTCTGTGTCTTTCTCTTTGTCCATGTGTGTGGGGGGGTGAGGGGTTTTTGCCATCATTTCTCCCCCACCCCAATTCTCACTCTCAGGTTGAGGCTGTAATCCTATACATACTTACCTAGAAATAAGCTGCATTAGTTCTGTGGGGCTTACTTCTGAGTAAACATGCGTAGGATTGTGCTGTGATAGCCTTCATTATCTCCATGAATGGGAGAAGGCTGACCAGCACAAGATTAAAATAGAAATAGTTGTGCTTGGGTTTCTAAATAAGAGTGTTGTGGGTATGCCCTCATTTCCTCGATGCACAAAATGGGCAGAAATGATCATTTTTGGATTCTTACGAGGATGGGTGAGAAGGACTGTAAAGCAATTGGACAATTGTATGAATCTGACATATACATAAGACAGTGGGTGGGAATATATAAAAATACAAGGACAGTTGTGTTATGAATTTTTAAAACAAAAATATAGTAATGCTTTCCCCATCGTATTGCCTTGGCAGAAATATTCCTCTGACCTCAATTGCCTGGTGGCCCTGCAAGAACTTTACAACTATATTAACAAGTACTACGACCAGGTATGGTGGTAAATTTCTTGGGACTTTGTTACATAGGGGTGGACAGGGGACAGAAACTAGTTCAGCCTTTCCCGACCTGGCACCCTCCGGACATGATGGACTACAACACCCAGCATCCCCAGTCAGCATGGTTGGAGGGGGGATGATGGGAGTTGTAGTCCATTATGTCTGGAGGGTGCCAGGTCGGTAGAGGCTGAACTAGTTGCTGCGGGAGAGGGAGGATGGTGCGCCCATCTATTCTAACCCAGCCCCTGAAGAGAGATTGGCTGCTTCAGGCCGGCTGGGAGACCTATGGAGCAGTGTTCTCCAACCTTGGGTCCCCAGATGTTTTTGGCCTACAACTCCCAGCGTAGCTGGCTGGGGCATGCTGGGAGTTGTAGGCCAAAAACATCTGGGGACCCAAGGTTGGAGAACACTGCTATAGAGGGATACAACAGAAGGTTTCTGCATGAGACAGTCAGGCAATACATTGGCATTGTGTGCCTTTTTTGCAGATAATCAGTGCACTAGAAGAGGACCCATTGGGACAGAAGATGCAGCTAGCGTATCGACTGCAACAGATTGCGGCTCTCGTGGAGAACAAAGTGACTGACTTGTGACATTCCTGGATCCGCTACATGCCCAGACTGAGCGTGACTAACTGTGCAATCCTAAGCATGTTTACTCAAAAGTAAACCCCACTGAGTCCAATGGGGCTTACTCCCTAGTAACTGTGTTCTACGGTTGCAGCTGAAGGGGGGGGGCAGGCTGATCCATCCTGAAAGCTGTCCGTTTGTGTGTTTCCGTGCACACGTTACACTCCCCCCCCCATCCCACCCACCCAGTGCCTTAACTGCATAGATGCTGCCAGGCTCTCTTGCACTTGGTGCTCTGTCTCTTTTTTTAAAAAAAAACTAGCTGCAAAGGGAATCCTCCCAGTCCTATGCACTGGCTTTGTAAATAGAAGGGTGTATTTATTTCTGTCACTCTCTGAGGAGGGTGCCGGCTGCTATCCCCCACCTCTGGGGGAGTGGGGTTATGGCAGCTCCCTGCTGACCACTGCAGCGCCCGGGATTTGGGGATTTACTCCTTTCACCCCCAATTTCCTGGCCGGTAATGCACTAATATTGGGGGGGTAACACCACTTTCCAGGTTCCTCTGTGCAAACAGACTCTTAACTAGTCTCTCTCTTAACCCACCCCATCTCTCCCCCCTCCCCAATTTTATGTATATATCGGAGCTTTCTGCTCCAGGATTGTATTTATTTTAATGCGATTTTGAAGAATTAAAAAAATCCACTTTTCAGAAAAATACAGTTGTCTGATTTACTCAAAGAACCTTAAGAGAGATGAGAGGGCTGGGAATGGAAAGGGTTAGCTTAAGCAAGATGACTCTGACTTAGTAATTAAAGGCTGGGAAAAGCTGGGAAGATGCTTTAGTCCTACCGTTGGCCTCTTTCTTCCTCTCTCATAGTTTGTTGATTAGGAATTGCACACATTCAAAAACCAAGCCTGTATGTGTTCCGCATTTCCATACAAAGACAGAATATGGTATTAGGCACAGATTTCAGCTTCATCTCAGTTTCCTTTTTTAAAAAGCAAGTTTCTAGCCCTTACAATTGCAAATATAATGGGAAATGACAAAGTGCTGCCCTGAATAAGATCTCCAAGTGTGTGTGTGTGTGTCCAGAAGGAGCAAGGCTTTATCTTCCCCCACATTCCTCCCTGCTCTGTCCCGGGATTAGGAGACGCAGAGTAAATGATATGAAATGCAATATAATTTGCATGCTTCTTACATTGCATATGTTATGCACTGCAGGGGTAGGCAGCGTGGGGCCCTCCAGATGTTTTGGCCTACAACTACCATCAGCCCTAACCAGCATTGCCAGTGGTGAGGAATGATGGGAGCTGTAGGCCAAAACATCTAGAGGGCCACAAGTTGCCCACCCCTGTAAATATACAGGCTCCAGAATTAAGATTTTCTTTGTACAGGATTTGGGGTAGCTTGGGACAGAATTCTGATTGCTTCAGAGCACTGAAACTGGGTGGGATCTGAATTCAGATCCTTACTCTGCCATGAACCTGCTGGGTAGCCTCTACTGTTGCACTTGGCTTGGTGGCGAGCGGTGTATATTCGCTGCCAAAAGAGCTCAGTGGCCTCGTCTTGGAATACCCGTGCCAACTCCCTTTTGTCCTCGGGTAGGTAGTCTCACAGCGAGCCAACCTTCTCCCAAAGGAAAAGTTGGTAGCGTGCCATGGTGGCCTCGTAGTTTGCCACCTGAAGACTGAGGATGAGTATATCTTGCAGCCAGGAAGGTCAAGGTGATGTCCCTCCTTGTCAACCAGGGCCGTGTGCTGCTTAGAGGACTTGCCCTGTGCCGACTCCACGATGATCGAGTTCAGTAAAGGGTGAAAGAAGAGAAATATGGTGTCCTCTTCTCTCAGCCTGATACATGCTTTCCAGCCTCCTCACCATCGGTGGAACTGATGCAGGGGTTTTCTAATTCTGCTGGGCAGTTTGCACCAGCATAGGAAAGAATGGAATTGCGGTCAGTACCAACGTTTCGGTGTAGACTGCGTCGAATACCAGGTCCTCAATTCTCTGTTCTGGGTGCTGGGTCTGGAGGCCCAATGCTTCACCCATCCACTGGATCCTCTCAGAAGTGTCCTAGGTCTTCCAATGGAGACTCCCGGTCTCTGGAAGATACCAGCGGGTCCGGAGATAGAGGAGAGAGAGTCTGAGTCATAATCTTCCGGAGAAGAGGAAATCCTGCGAGATGAAGAGGCTGGAAGGGCAGGTGCCTGGCTCGTAACCTGGTGCTGTGCAGCAGGTTGTGTTGGGGCAGCTGCTGGCTCCGACAATGGAGGTCTGCCCAGAGATGCAGGGGGGTTCCCTGCGAGCACGTTTTTGCTCATGAGAGGGGTCTTCGCGAGGCTGAAGTGGGGGGCCTTGGCCCCGAGGAAAGACTTCTTGGTACCAGGAAGACAGTGGATGGTACCATCCTGGTCCATACCGATGCCAGTAATCATCCCAATAGTACTGGTGCGGAGGGAACGACCATTCAGACCCCCGGTCCCAGTTGGAGAGCAGAGATCTGGAACGGAATCTGCAATGGGAGATTTGTTCTCTTGACTGGACAAGCAGTTCGAGAGATAACTGGAGGAGAAGGCAGATGTTGTTGCCTTTCTCGGTGTGGCTGAGATCTAGGAGCTCCTGCAGCAGGGCGTTCCCCAGCCAGGGAAACGTCACAGATCTCTCCCTCCTGAGAATGATGCGGAAGGTGGAGCATTGGTACCGAGGGTTGCTTCGGTACTGAAGATGAGACGGCGGGTTGTGCAGCCGGCATCGAAGGCTGTTTCGATGTTGACGCAGACGGTGGTGAAGGGCGGTGGGTCGAAGCCGATTTAGAGGAGTCTTTCGACCTCCTGTGCTTTTTCTTGTGGTGTTCAATGTCTGCTTTAGCCTTCTTCACCTTCGCAACTGCAAAGCTGCGACCTGGAGTTGGAGGGTCGAGCATGACTGTCTCCGGGTGTGGAGGCGTCAGTAAAGCGGCAGCAGAAGCCGGCACAGTCGCTGGGGGGTTGGAGACGTCCACCGCCTCCAGAGCCCTGTTCCACATCTCTGCTTTCAAGCGGTCCGCCCTCTGCCTCCTTGCCTGCTTTGTAAACGCTTGGCAGTGGGGACCCATATCCACTACGTGCCCCTCACCTAAGCAGAACAAGCAGACCGAGTGGCCGTTTGTCGGCGGGGGTTTGGCACCGCAGCGGACACATTTTCGAAAGGCCGCCTTGAGAGGCATTGCCTCGGAGCACCTCCACAGTACTCCGGGAGAAGGATATAGATTAAATAAACAAATAAAATAAAAATCAGAGAAAAAGAAAACACTACAGTAGAGAAAAAGATAAGAATAAAACCAAAGTTTTCCTCAGCAGTCTATACGAGAGGTTCCGAAAGACACCTAGTCACAATGGCGATCGAAGAGGAACTGAGGGAATAGGCGGGAACCCGCTAGCAACAAGCGCAGTAGGACAGTGGGGGAAGGGTTCCTGCCTAAAACGCCTCCGCTTTAGAAGTCTCCTGAAGGAGGCCTCAGCGCAGGTGCAGAGCCCATATGTGTGATGCACAGAGACCATGAAGAAGAAATATTGATCTTACCTGCTCAAGCCTCGGAGCTGTAGTTCTAGGTTAACAACAACAACACAACTGGGTTAGATTTGAACTTTGGCTTATAGGCCATAATAGATGCAGGTCGTTTTGGTGCACAAGAACCTCTTGGCGCAGGTGCAAGGCTATCGGGAGTAGACGGGACCACTACATGGTTTTATTAGAACCATGTCTGGTTCCAGGTTTGTGAGGATCTTGTAGGCCCCTCCTCAGCTCGTGGTCCACTGCAGGCTTACCTGGCTGTGGTGGCGTGGGGCAGCGCTCTGAGCAGCATTCAGTGGCGCTGCCAGGGTGGAGAGGGGCCTTAGGTAAGATACCCTCCAGCCCAACCCCCCACACACCTGTGTGCTCTGCCTCCCCATCACCCCCACCTGGCTTGCTCTTTCTCCTGCTATCTTACCAGACAGCAGCAGAACCGAGAGCACCTTCTTTCTACTTAAAAATGTGCAGTAGCGTTCAAGCACACGACAGGGCGAAGCTGCAGTCGTGCCAACATCTTGATTTCCCCAGGGTACCTGTGGGCACATGAAGATGCCAGCCAGGCATGATGACTGCAGCTCTGTTCCACAGGGTGCCTGACCTCTACCTGATCCCAGCAGTTTGGCAGCTCAGTCTCTCCTCGTTGTTGCTAGGTCAGGGGCATTGTGGGAAATTAAAAGGGGTGGCTCGTTCTACCCGCCCTGTGCTGCTTGGGAGTGCTGGGCCAGAAAAATAATTGGTAGCGGGACAGGCAGGCATCAACAGCGAGTCCTGGGTGGTGCTGATGTTGGCCATGATTAGTATGATTAATACTCAATACGTTGTGAAATGTGCAAGCTACTTAATTATTCTTATCTTACCCCGAGAACAACCCTTGAAATAAACCTTGTGAAGTAGGTCACTAAACTCCCATTTTGCAGGCTGCGGAGCTGATCCTCAATAAGTTGCCAAAGGCCACACAGCGAGTCCCTGGCTAAACTGGGACTGTAATGTGGATGTTCCAGATCTAACACTTTCTCAGTACTGCTGGTTGCAAGTATCCTTTGATCATTGCAGACTATCCAGTGGGCCAGCCAGTGGTATGGCAATCATCCTTTCTGTGTCCTGCTGAGGGCTGAATGCTACTTTCTAAGAAGAACTGTCTTAACAGTATGCCATCTCTGATTAGTGGCTTGATGCCCTCAAGAGGCAAGCAAGTAAGCTGATGACACCAAATTATTTAGGCTAGTTAAAACGGAAAAAGAATTGCGGAGAGCTCTGAAATGGTCTCTTCACATTGGAGAAATGGGCACTAAAAATGGCAAATGCAGTTCAGTGTAAGCAAGTGTAAGGTGTAGGTGATGCACATTGGGGCAAAGATTCTCAGCTTCACATATACACTGATGTGGTCTGAGCTGGCAGTGACTTAACCAAGAAGGGGATCTTGGGTTGTGGTGAATAGCCCAATGGAAATGTCAACCCAGTGTGCGCCTGCTGTGAAAAAGGGAAATTCTGTGATGGGCATAGTTATAAAAGGAAATGAAAACAAAACACCAATATCAAACTGCCCTTATACACATCTATGGCGTGTGACCACACTTGGAATACTGTGTACGGTGACCTCCGCCATGCCCCCTCTCTGCTGAGCTTCCGCTGCTTATTAAAAACTTGGCTATTCAGGTGGGAATATGGGGTGGGCTAATGATTTTAAAGTTTTATACTGTTTTAAATGTATTTTATCCTGTTTTTATCTTGTGTTTTTATCTTGTGTACATCGCCCATCGTTTGAATTTTGGAACATGGAATATCAATATACAGACATTGCTGGATAACATAGATAGTGAACGTCCTGAGCGTAGGACTGCTATTATTGCAAGGGAGCTGAAACAGTTTAAAATTGACATAGCAGCACTTCAAGAAACTCGAAGGGCAGGAGAGGGACAGTTGAAGGAAGAAAAAGGAGGTTATACCTTCTTCTGGAAAGGACTACCGGAGCAGGACCAATGAATACATGGAGTAGGCTTTGCCATCAAAAATGAGCTAGTGAACTCTTTGTCAGAAGTTCCTACTGGCATTAACGAACGCCTGATAACTCTTCCATTAAAGCTCGCCAATAACCAGCAGGTAACTATGTTGGCTTATGCGCCAACATTAGATGCTGATGATGACATCAAGGAAAGTTTTTATACCCAGTTGGACACTCTCCTGTCAGAGATACCTAAGGAGGATAAAATTATCCTCCTAGGGGATTTTAACGCAAGAGCCGGGCGTGAATTTGATTTATGGCCAGAAACTATTGGAAAAGGCGGAGTTGGTATAATAGCAACCCGAACGGAATCTTACTTTTATCTATATGTGCAGAGCATAATCTCACTATTACAAACACGCTCTTTCGACAAAAGAATAAGTTTAAAACATCATGGCAGCACCCACGGTCAAAGCACTGGCATCTTCTGAATTATGTAATTGTCCGTGTTAGAGATCGCCGCGATGTACTTCTTACTAGGGCCATGGTGAGTGCCAACGACTGCTGGACAGACCACCGACTAATCCGGTCCACTATGGTTATCAACATTGCTCCCCAACGTAGGCTTCAAGGAAGGAAACCAAGGCATAAAATGAACATCCACGCCCTTCAAGATCCTATTAAGCAAACTCATCTTCAATCACTTCTTAAGGAACATCTACCTACGGAACCTCCTGACAACATTGAGGACCATTGGTCTAAGCTGAAAACCTCCATTACTGCAGCTTGTGAACAAACTATTGGATATGAAACTAAGAAACATCAGGATTGGTTTGATGAAAATGATGAGATTAAATATTTAATTGACCAAAAAAGGAAATGTGGAGAAAGCCCAAACACCAGTTGCACACACACATACACACAGTTCCCCCCGGGGAGGGGGCGAGGGAGGAGGGATGAGATCACCAGGGAAGCAACCAGACAAGTCATCAGCCCCAACAAAGGAGGACCTCGGCGGAGATCCACAAAAGTCCAGGAAGGACCATCAAGGACCATCAACGAACAGGGCAGTCTCAAAGAGCTGCAAAGTACCCCTACGTCACCTTCTTGCCTGGGCAGGGATAAGCCCACCTGAAACAGAGGGGCAGGCATAAGCCCCCACCTGACCCAGAGGGCGGGGAGAGCGGGAAAACCGGGGTAGAAAACCCCTCTCCCTTCCGGTAGTTGGTTGTTGGTTCCTGGGGAACCACGGGTACGCCAGGTCTAGATCCACCTAAAAGCAAGCCGTCTGGGTACACCGGTCTCAGCCAGGAAGTGCCGATCGGGAGCTGGGCTGAAACTGACTAGAGTACTGTCTCTGATGTGAGGATATTGACCTGATTCAATCTGCTAGCTGGGGAGCCTGCTCATTGGGTAAGACGGGAGTCAGCTAAGGTTGTGTTGACTGTAAACGTATTCCTAGAAGACTGCTAGTTCCGACCTGATTATTGTATAAACAAATAAAAAGCCTTATTTGGGCATACAAAGGGTTGTGGTTTTTCCTCTTGTACTCGAAAGCCGATACGAGCCGTATTGCTTTGCCGGTTAACCCTATAGTTGCCGAACTCACGCAAAGGATCCGGTTGCTGATCCTTCACAGGAAAGCCTTCCAAATATGGCAAAATGATATTAACTGTGCTGCCAAGAAAAAAAATCTATGCTAGTGCAAAGGCTGAGGTCCAAAGAAGAACAAGAGAACTTAAGAACGCTTGGTGGAAAAAGAAAGCTCAAGAAATTCAACAACTTGCAGAATCTCATGATGCACGTGGCTTTTTTAAGACCACAAGGGCCATTTATGGACCAAAAACCTATGGTACAAACCCTTTACAATCAAAAGATGGCACCAAACTCTTAAAAGACAAAGAGACTATTGCACTGCGTTGGAAAAAGCTTTATTATGACCTTTTAAATCGTAAATCTAAGGTGGATAATGAGATTTTTTCGCAAATCCCACAAAAACAAATTAGAGAGGAACTTGCAATACTCCCCACTTTGGATGAAGTAAAAAAAGCCATTAATCAAATGAAGAACAACAAAGCTAGTGGACCAGATGGGATTCCTGCTGAAATCTTTAAAGAAGGGCCCCCCGAACTTGTACAACATCTTTATAAACTAATCGAAAAAATCTGGATAAGAGAAGAGATCCCAGAAGACTTCAGGGATGCCATAATTATCACCCTCTTTAAGAAGGGTGATAGAACAGACTGTGGAAACTATCGGGGAATTTCTCTCTTAGCTACCGCAGGTAAAATATTTGCTAGGATTCTTGCAAACCGTCTTCTATCTATTTCAGAAGAGATCCTCCCTGAAACTCAATATGGTTTCCGCCCCTCTAAAGGGACAGTAGACATGATTTTTACTGCACGTCAGCTCCAAGAAAAATGCCGGGAGCAAAATCAACCCCATTTATTGATCTGGCTAAGGCCTTTGATACTGTAGACTGAACAGCTCTCTGGATTATCCTTATGAAAATTGGATGCCCCAATAAATCTTGCGACTTCTCCATGACGGCAACGGTTTTGGACAACAACGGCTCTCATGGTGCTCCATTTAAAGTGGGATCAGGTGTTAAACAGGGATGTGTTATTGCCCCAACATTATTTGCTATTTTCATCGCCATGGTTTTACATCTTGTCGAGGGGAAACGTCCCACTGGTGTGGAAATCATATATCGAACAGATGGAAAGCTTTTTAGTCTCAGCAGGCTGAAAGCAAAAAGTAAGGTAATTACAACCTCCGTTGTGGAACTTCAGTATGCTGATGATAATGTGGTCTCCGTACATTCAGAGGATGATCTCCAAACTATCCTAAATGCTTTTGCAGAAGCATACGAAAAACTTAGTCTCTCACTTAACATCAAAAAACCCAAAGTGCTTCATCAGCAAGTGCAAGCTAACCCTTTGGTGATGCCATCTATCCAGCTTGGCGGGACAATACTGGAAAATGTCGATCATTTTCTCTATCTTGGCAGCTATCTTTCTGTTACAGCTAACATCGACAGTGAAATCCAGCATCGTTTGAGCTCCACAAGTGCCGCGTTTTCTCGAATGAAACATAGAGTGTTCGAGGATCGGGATATTTGTAAGAAGACCAAAGCACTGGTTTATGAAGCCATTGTATTACCAACTTTATTGTATGCCTGCGAAACATGGACTATCTATAAACGTCACTTCCACCTCCTTGAAAGATTTCACCAACGTTGCCTCCGGAAAATCCTGCGAATTACTTGGGAAGATAGGTGAACAAATGTCAGTGTACTGGAAGAAGCAAAGACTACTAGCGTTGAAAAAATGATCCTTCAACGCCAACTTCAGTGGACCGGTCATGTTGTTTGAATGCCTGACTGCCGTCTCCCAAAGCAGTTACTTTATTCCCAACTCAAGGATGGAAAGCGGAATATCGGTGGTCAATATAAGAGGTTTAAAGATGTTCATAAGGCTAATCTAAAAAAATGCAATATAAACATCGAAAACTGGGAAGCTCTGGCCCATGAACAATCTAACTGGAGGTTGGCCTTTCACAAAGGTTCTATGGACTTTGAAGAAGCCCGAGTGCAAGGTGAAAGGGAGAAACGTGCTAAGCGAAAAGCATGTCAAATGAATCCTTTACAGGACCATCTTCCATCTGGTAACCTGTGTCCTCACTGTGGGAAGCTGTGTGGATCTAGAATTGGCCTCCACAGTCACTTACGGACCCATCGCTAGAGTCTACACAATTTTCTTTAGAATTTCCTCCTTTTAAAATCTCCTTTTTTGTAAATTTTTATCCTGGAAGACAATCTTATTCGGTCACGAGTGATTGCCTGATGAAGATTACATCGCCCAGGGTGGCCGGTTGCCACCCAGATGGGCGATAAATAAATATAAATAATAAACAAACAAACAATAAATAAATAAATAATAAATACGGTTCTGGTAGCCATACCTCAACAAGGATATTGTAGAATCCTTCGTAAAGGTGCAGAAAAGGGTAACCAAAATGATCAAGGGGCAACTCGCCTATGAGGAAAGGTTACAATGTCTGGTGCTGTTTATCTTCGAAAAAAAGGTGACTACAAGGAGACATGATGGAGGTGTACAAATTATGCATGATGTGGAGAAAGTGGATAGGGAGACATTTTTTCACGCCCTCTCATAATACTACAACTTGGGGTCATCCCGTGAAGCTGAATAGTGGGAGATTCAGGACAGATAAAAGGAAGTTCTTCTTCACATAGTGGCGCATAATTAAACTATGGAATTCACTACTACAAGATGTAGTGATGGCCACCACTTGGATGGGTTTAAAAGGGGGTTAGACAAATTTATAGAGGATAATAAGGCCCCCGGGGGGGGGGAGGCTGAAGAGAGGAGGAAGTGGCCAGACAGATCCGCATACCAACAATGGAGGGCCTCGGCTGGATTCCACAAAACCCAGGAAAGGGACCATCAAACTAACAGGGCAGTCTCAAAGAGCTGTAAAGTACCCAACACCTCACCTTCTTTTCCAGGGCAAGAATAAACCCACCTGACACGAAGGGGGCAGGCATAAGCCCACCTGACCACAGGGGCGGGGAGAGCGGGAAACTCAGGGGTAGAAAACCCCTCTCCCCTCCTTTTGGGGGTTGTTGGGAACACGGGTTATTTTTATCAAGATTCGTCCTCCAGCGGTGGCTGGAATAAGCTGTTCTCTTCCTCGGATCGGGCAGACCCGGAGTCAGGCTGAAATTGAGTCAGCGTAAAGTCTTTAGTCTAAGGTAACTGACTAATCCCAATGCGCTAGCCTAGAAACCTGTTCATTGATGAACTCAGAGATCACGCCAGGTCATGTTGACGTTATAGTATTCCTAGAAAGCTGTTAGTTCCGCTCCGTATATTGTATAGTAAATAAAAGCCTTATTTGGTCATACAAAGGGCTGAAGTTTCCTTTTGTGGCGCAAACCTCCCAGTTGGCTTCAATCGCATGTACGGGCTGTAACTCAGTGCCGGTTAACCCGTTAAGCGCTGAACTCATGCATAGGACCCGGGTGCTGGTCCTTCACATGTTGTTAACAGATAACACCACTTTTCCCACACCTTCTTTGGCTCGAAGTTGGCAACTGCAGGCAGCATTCCTCAGGCAGGCCAGATTTGACCCAGCATCCTAGTTCAGTCGCTGGCTGGGGCATGCTGGGAGTTGTAGGCCAAAAACATCTGGGGACCCAAGGTTGGAGAACACTGCGTCTAGTTGTTGATTCCTACACATGGGTGGACGCAGTACTCTTTTGTTGATTCCTACACCATGGGTGGACGCATTACTCTTTGGTTGCGTCAGTTTTGCAAATTGGGTTTCTGCAACTGCGTTCTGCTCTGTTGTAATTTCTGAGAAGTCACAGGCTGTGTGGTCTATGTGCTTGTTGCAACCTGCTGTTAACTCTTCTAGTGCTTATTTGTTATAAATTGCCTTGAGAGGCCAAACACAGGTCACAAGGAGAGCTCTTTACTCGGCACTGGTCAGGCCTCATCTTGAGTACTGCATCCAGTTCTGGGCACCACACTTTAAGAAGGACATAGACAAACTGGAGAGGGTTCAGAGGAGGGCAACAAGGATGATAAAGGGACTGGAAACAAGGCCCTATGAGGAGAGACTAAAAGAACTGGGCATGTTTAGCCTTCAGAAGAGGAGACTGAGGGGAGATATGATCGCACTCTTCCAGTACTTGAAGGGATGTCACACAGAGGAGGGCCAGGATCTCTTCTTGATCATCCCAGTTTGCAGGACACGGAATAATGGGCTCAAGTTACAGGAACCCAGATTCCACCTAAACATCAGGAAAAATTTCCTGACTGTTAGAGTAATAAGACAATGGAATCAACTACCTATGGAGGTGGTGGGCTCTCCCAGTCTGGAGGCATTCAAGGTGCAACTGGACAATCATCTGTCAGGGATGCTTTGACCTGGATTCCTGCACTGAGCAGGGGGTTGGACTCGATGGCCTTGTAGGCCCCTTCCAACTCTACCTTTCTATGATTCTATGATTCTATCATCTTTTGTGACTTCAATTAAGAGGTAAGGTGTGAAGGATCAGCAACCGGATCCTTTGCGTGAGTTCGGCAACTCTAGGGTTAACCGGCAAAGCAATACGGCTCGTATCAGGCTTTCAAAGTACAAGAGGAAAACCACAACCCTTTGTATGCCCAAATAAGGCTTTTTATTTGTTTACACAATAATCAGATCGGAACTAGCAGTCTTCTAGTAATACGTTTACAGTCAACACAACCTTAGCTGACTCGCGTCTTACCCAATGAGCGGGCTCCCTGGCTAGCAGATGGAATCAGGTCAATATCCTCACATCAGAGATAGTACTCTAGTCAGTGTCAGCCCGGCTCACGATCGGCGCTTCGTGGAAGAGAACGGTGCACCCGGACGGCTTGTGCTTAGGAGGATCTGGCCCCGTGGTTCCCAACAACCCACTACCGGAAGGGAGAGGGGTTTTCTACCCCGGATTTTCCCGCTCTCCCCGCCCTCTGGGTCAGGTGGGGCTTATACCTGCCCCTCAGTTTCAGGTGGGCTTATCCCTGCCCAGGCAAGAAGGTGACGTAGGGGTACTTTGCAGCTCTTTGAGACTGCCCTATTCGTTGATGGTCCTTGACGATCCTTCCTGGGCTTTTGTGGATCTCTGCCGAGGTCCTCCTTTGTTGGGGTTGATGACTTGTCTGGCTACCTCCCCGGTGATCTCATCCCTCCCCCCTCCCCCCCTCCCCGGGGGAACTGTGTGTGTGTGTGTGTGTGCAGCTGGCGTTTGGGCTTTCTCCACATCCTCCCATTTGGGGAAAGATGGCATTGGGATCCACCACCCCAATCCCTATCTAACTGTTTTCTACTGAGAAAGCCCGGGACAACCCATCTGCCACGATGTTGTCCTTACCCTTGATGTGCTCTACGGAAAAATCAAAATCCTGGAGGGCCAGACTCCACCGCAACAACTTCTGGTTGGACCCCTTCACCCTATCCAGCCAGCACAGGGGGGAGTGGTCGGTCTGCAGCCGGAACCGGCGGCCCCACAGGTAGGGGCGAAGCTTGGTCACTGCCCACACTATCGCTAGGCACTCTTTCTCGACAGTGGCCAAGTTCTGCTCCCGAGGCAAAAGTTTCTTACTTAAAAAGGCGACCGGGCACAGCCCCTGCTCTGGTCGCTCCTGCAGCAGGACGGCTCCCTTCCCCGCTTCCGAGGCATCCGTTTGCAGAACAAAAGGGGCTTCAAAGTCTGGGGCCTGCAGCACAGGGGCTGCCATCAGGCAGGCTTTCAGTCCCTCAAACGCTGACTGGCAAGCAGCTGACCATTGAACCTTAACGGGTTGCCGCTTTTTGCACAAGTCAGTCAGGGGGGCGGCTAGCTGGCTAAAATGGGGCACGAACTTACGGTAGTAGCCAGCCAGCCCTAAAAAAGCTTGGACCTGCTTTTTCGTCTGGGGTTGGGGCCAGGTGCGCACCGACTCTATCTTGGCTTCTAGGGGCTTGACACTACCTCCCCCTACCTTGTGTCCCAGATACTCCACCTCCCCTCTCCCCACCTGGCATTTCTTCGCCTTCACCGTCAGCCCTGCATCCTGAATCCTCTGAAACACCTGGCGGACATGTTGCAGATGCTGCTCCCAGGTGGAACTGAAAATGGCGATGTCATCTAGATACGCGCAGGCGAACTCCCCCAGCCCATTTAACATGCCGTTTACCAACCTCTGGAAGGTAGCCGGACCATTGCGGACCCCAAAAGGGAGGGTGGTAAATTGGAACAACCCCAGGTGGGTCACAAAAGCAGACTTCAGGGCAGCGTCCGAATCGAGCGGGACCTGCCAATAACCCTTCGTCAGATCCAGGGTAGTGATGTACTTGGCCCTCCCAAGCCTCTCCAACAGCACATCCATGTTGGGAATGGGGTAGGGGTCAGGGACGGTCACCTTGTTTATTTTCCGGTAGTCTACGCAGAACCGGACACCCCCATCCTTCTTAGCTACCAACACAATCGGGGAGGACCAGGGGCTCGAGCTAGGGACAATAACCCCCAAGTCCAGCATGGCTTGGACTTCATCGGCGACGACTTGGGCATGGGGCCCTACCGCTCGGTAGGGTAGGGACTGTATGGGGGGGCTACTCCCTGTGTCGATGGTGTGCTATATGAGTGTGGTGCATCCCGGGCGGTCCGAGAACATGGGCTGGAAATCCTCTAAGACCTGAGCGATCTGTTGCCGCTGCTGTTCGGACAGGGAGGGGGACAGTTTGATCTCCTCTATTCCTCCCCCTTCCCCCCACTCGGCCAACAACCCTCCGTCCGGGTCTCCCTGCTCCACACATTCCTGCACTCCCCCCACCTTCGTTCCCCGTTCTACATACAATTTTAGCATATTTACATGGAATACCTTTTGCCTCCCCGGCTGTCCCGGGAAGGCCACTTGATAATTCACCTCCCCCAACCTTCCAATCACGGTCCCTGGGCCCTCCCACTTCAAGCACAATTTGTCCGTCTTTTGGGGGCGCAGTACTAACACCTGGTCCCCCACTTCAAAAGTCCGTGGCACAGCCGTCCTGTTGTACCACGCGCTCTGCCGCTGCTGTGCCGCTCCAAGATGCTGCTGCGCCGTCGCCCTCACCTCCTGAAGGACAGTCTGGAGGTGCTGCATGAAAGTATGCACAGGCATGGAGGCTTCTGCGGCAACCCCCTCCCATTCCGCCCGTAACAGAGCCAAAGGTCCCCTGAGCTCCCTTCCAAACATCAGTTCGTTGGGGGAGAATCCCAGGCTTTCTTGGGGGGAGTCCCGGTAGGCAAACAACAAGTAGGGGAGGGCTTGGTCCCAAGTCCCAGGGTGCTTAGCCGCATATGCCCTGATCATTTTTTCCAGAGTCTGATTGAAACGCTCCACCAACCCATTGGTCTCGTGATGGTAGGGCACCGAAGTCAGGTGCTCCACACCCCCCAGTTCCCACATTTTTTTAAACAGTTTGGACATGAATCCTGTGCCGCAGTCCGAAACCACCGTGTGGGGCATTCCTAGGCGGGCGAAAAGAGAGAGGAGAGTCTTAGCCAGGCTGGTGGCGGAGATGGAGGCTAAAGCAAAAGCCTCTGCGTAACGGGTGGCAAAGTCAACAACATTGAACCTTAACAGTCAATATAAACTTCTTCCCCGTCTTGGTGGGGGGATTCAAAGGTCCCATGATATCCATCCCTATTCTTTCAAAGGGGATGCCCACAATGGGTAGGGGTTGCAGGGGGGCTTTCGGATGGTCCCGGTTATGTCCCACCCGCTGGCAGACATCGCAGGACCGGCAATATTCCCGCACCTCATTTGCCACCATGGGCCAGTAAAACCCCTCTGTCACCCTGACCAAGGTCCGTTTCTGTCCCAAGTGCCCTCCCCACGCCACATCGTGGGCCAGCTGTAGCACAGCCTGGCGGTACCTCGCAGGCACAACTAATTGTCTTTTCCGTGGTTGGGGACCCGGTTCAGTCCTTGGGCAGAATTCTCGGTAGAGGGCTCCTGCCTCCCACAAAAACTGTTCTGACTGGTCCCCTACCCCGGGCCCTTGACTGGCCCGATCCCGACATCCCTGGAGGGATGGGTCGCTTTGCTGCTCTTCTTGAAACGCCTTCTGAGTCCCAAAATCACGGGCCATTGGCGCGAACCCCCCGGGGTCTTCTCCCCTCCCCACAACCGCAGGGGGCGGCGGGGGACGGCTGACTGCCTCTGCCGGGGTCACTTTACCGCGGCCGGGAGGGGGGCCCGGGGACCTGGGAGGCTGCGGGGCAGGGGCTTGCTTAGTCCGACGCCGGGTCACCACCCCCACCTTGACCTGGGCAGCCCGGAACGCAACGTCGTTCCCAATGATGATTCCCCATTCTTGTTGCCCATGCACTATAACATCCATCTCCGCTTCCCACCCCTTGTACTTGACCCAGACCCGGGCGAGGGGAACGGCTATGTTGGGAGAGTTATAGGGCTTTATGGCACAGGTGCGCCCTTTTAGCAACTGTCTCTTCTTTACCTTACTCCAAGGTAAAGCAGTTATGTCCGCCCCAGTGTCCCTATACCCCACCTGGGAAACATTGTTTACAGAGATGGACTCACAGAATTTGTCCTGGCTCCACCGCAGCTGCTCCGGTGAGGCAATGCGCATCAATGATGCCTGTGAGATGGCCCCCAGCGAATGCTGTCCTCCGCTCCTCAGGGACCGCGCCGCATCTTCACCGTCTTCCTCGAGGGACGAGCTGGACTGCTGATCCTCCTCGTGTTCCTCCGGTTCGCGGGACTCTGGAGCAAGCATCCTCCCCACCTTGCCCGGCGATGTCTTGGAGTGGCGGTTCTTCGCGATGAGCTTGGGGCAGCTCCTCTTGAGGTGTCCCGGTTCTTTGCAATAGAAACAGCCACTGGTGCCGGGGCTTTCCTTGGGCTTGGCTAGGGCTCCCTCCCGAGGATTGGGGTTGCCCTTTTCCACACTTCCCTTAGCCCCGCCACGATGGAGGTGGCCCCCCTTTGGTCCTTTGGGCTGCCGATACAGTCCCATTTGGTCGGCCAACTTGCCCATTTCCCTACAGTTTGGGGGGTCCCGATCCCTCACCGCCGTAGCTAAGCCCTCAGGGATAGTGGCACAGAATTGCTCTTGAATCATGAGCTCCCGCACCTCCGCCAAAGTAGTCTTCCCGGTTGCCCCCATCCATGCGTCCCAAACCTGCCCCAGGTGCGCCATCCAGGAGGCATACGTGTCCCCTGGGGTAGGCTGTCAGTAATGAAATTTACGGCGACAATGCTCGGCAGTGAGGGCAAACCTCTCTCTCACCGCTTCCTTGAACGCCCCATAGTCCAAGGGGGCAGTTTGGGTGTGAATACCCAGGAGATCAGCCAATTCCCCGCTGACCTGAGTCCTCAGGGCAGACATCCTTAAGTTGTCCGGCACCCCCTGCTCCAGGCAGGCAGCCTCGAACAGGGTGAAAAAGATCAGCACATCCTGTCCCGACTGGTAGGTGGGGAATTGCTTCCTGTCCCATTTAGGGGTCGTGGTACCCCCACTCTGGGGTGCAGGGGTCCCCCCTTGTCCGGTGCCCATGGTCAGCCTGGCCAACTCCAGCTGCATCTGTAACGTTACTTGTTGCTGCTGGCACATTTCCTGCTGATGCTGCATCAACTCCCTGGCTTGCTGCCAATTGAGTTGGGGAAAGAGGGCATCCAACCCTCCTCCCCCCATGGCTCCGCCAGCAACCCTTCTGTCGAGGTCTTCCTCTGCCTCAGGGTCCCTTATCTCGCTCCTCCTGCCGCTACTGGTAAGGCTGGGGCTACCCCACTGCTTGGGTTCCTGCCCTTCTAACAGTCTGGATGAGGGGCTAACAACGATGAGGGGGCTCCCCCCCTTCCTGCCTTGCAGTCTTCGGCCGCACCACCCACTCCATTGTGGAGGTCTGGGCAGGGGTCTCTGGGCTGCTCACTAGCTCCGCTTGCACTTGGCTCAGGCTATTCATTTTCTTTGATCTGAGTGCTTCCCAGCAATCTACTAGCCTGCCCGAAGCCCTGCTAGTTCCGACTGTCAAATGTGGTTTCCAATTGTCCCGTCGTCTGCCACCATGTGAAGGATCAGCAGGGCCGGATTAAGATAGGGGCTATTGGAGCTGCAGCTCCAGGCCCCTACCCCAAAATAGGCCCACAATCAGGACCGGTGCAGGGCAGTTTGGCGTCCCAGGCGAAATAATATTTAGCGCCCCCCCTCCAAAGCAGCCCTGCTCTGCCAAAAAAAACAACCCTGCGCAGCCACCACCAACCTACCTTTCCCCCGCCCTGGCGGCGGCAGCCGCTGCCGCCGCCGCCGCCAAGGGGGAGGTGGAAGTGACGCGACAGGACCCCCGCGCTGTTTTTTGCCGGGGAAACCATGGCAACAGGGCTGTTTAAGCCCTGTTGCCCTGGTTCCTCCCGCCAAAACAACGCGGGCGGGGCTTCGGAAGCGACACGACGCGGAGAAGGTAGGTGGCGGGGGGGTCGGGGGGTGGTGATGGCGGCGGTGGCGGGAGGCGCAGCGGCAGCGAGCGGGAGGGCGGGGGGAGGCGCAGCGGCGGGCGGGACGGGCGGGCGCGGCGGTGGCCAGCGGACGGGAGGGAGGGAGGGTGGGGAGGCGGAGGCCTGGCGGGGGCGGCGCAGCGGAGGCAGAGGCCTGGCGGGGGCGGCGCAGCGGCAGCGAAGAGGAGCGCAGCGTTTCTGCGCCCTCTTCAGCCGCGCGCCCTCCTCAGCACCAGGCCCATAATGCTCTTAATCCAGCCCTGAGGATCAGCAACCGGATCCTTTGCGTGAGTTCGGCAACTATAGGGTTAACCGGCAAAGCAATACGGCTCGTATCGGCTTTCAAAGTACAAGAGGAAAACCACAACCCTTTGTATGCCCAAATAAGGCTTTTTATTTGTTTACACAATAATCAGATCGGAACTAGCAGTCTTCTAGTAATACGTTTACAGTCAACACAACCTTAGCTGACTCGCGTCTTACCCAATGAGCGGGCTCCCTGGCTAGCAGATGGAATCACGGTCAATATCCTCACATCAGAGATAGTACTCTAGTCAGTGTCAGCCCGGCTCACGATCGGCGCTTCGTGGAAGAGAACGGTGCACCCGGACGGCTTGTGCTTAGGAGGATCTGGCCCCGTGGTTCCCAACAACCCACTACCGGAAGGGAGAGGGGTTTTCTACCCCGGATTTTCCCGCTCTCCCCGCCCTCTGGGTCAGGTGGGGCTTATACCTGCCCCTCGGTTTCAGGTGGGCTTATCCCTGCCCAGGCAAGAAGATGACGTAGGGGTACTTTGCAGCTCTTTGAGACTGCCCTGTTCGTTGATGGTCCTTGATGATCCTTCCTGGGCTTTTGTGGATCTCTGCCGAGGTCCTCCTTTGTTGGGGTTGATGACTTGTCTGGCTACCTCCCCGGTGATCTCATCCCTCACCCCTCCCCCCCTCCCCGGGGGGAACTGTGTGTGTGTGTGTGTGTGTGTGTGTGTGTGTGTGCAGCTGGCGTTTGGGCTTTCTCCACATAAGGCCTATCAGCCTTTAGGTATGAATATTCGAAATCCCTTGTATTATATCAGGAGCCCCAATTTCAGTGTCGCACACCACAAGGGCTTCCCCAAATAATATAGCTTTGTGTGCATTCATCCATGTGTGACAGCACATGCACTCTTCTCTGCATGTGTACACACACACACACACACACCATGTAAACACACAGAAATGATATCTGTACAGGGAAAGTGTCACAAGGGACAGCATCCTTAACAAGTGCAAAGAGGTTACTATCCTAGGACTGTGTGGGATTATACATGATGAGATGGAGAACAGGGTGGAAGCTGTGTAGTTCAAGGGACAGAGCACTCTGCTTCAAGCCAGAAGCTCCTGAATTCAATGCTCTCCTTAGGTTTTCCTATAGCCTCTTGTAGGATGATGATATGCGTGTTTAGGGAGTTGGTGTAGTGTAACGGCCAGCTCAATTGGTGGCCTTAGGCAAGCCCACATCTGTAACCTACCTTACAGGGTGATGGTCAGGACTTCAAGGGAATGCATGTGAAGTGCTTTGGACACTATAAAAGTGGAACTGAGTCAGACCATTGGTCCATCATCTACACCAGGATTGTTGGCATCAACCCTCAGCTGCTCTCCAGGGATTCAGGTAGGAGTCCTTCCTAGATGCCAGGGATTGAACCCAGGACCTTCAGCCTTCATAGCATGTACTCCACCACTGAGCTACAGCCCTTCCCTCCCTGTGCTGATCTGTTGTATAAATACTTTTTTACTTGTTGTGAGTAAGCCATACTGTGTTCAAGGAGGACTTACTTACTGCCCAGTAAGTGTACATAAGATTGCAGCGTTACGATGCTTTGAGCGAATCCTATCGGCGTAATACCTCATTAGGTCAACCAACAGATCTCAAAAATTCAAATTGTGCAAGCTTTGAGATCTCTGTATTTCTTCAGCAGGCAGGAGTCATGACTTCACCATCAAGTAGATTCCCCCCCCCCCCATTCCCCTGCTCTGAAACGTGCTTTTGGTAACATCATCATCTTGCCTGATGAAGAAGTGGGGAGATCTTGAAAGCATGTACCATTTTTTGTCAGCTTTTGGTTGACCTAATAACGGTATGACACTAATATGGATTTGGGGGCATTTTTTCGTCCCGTCAACCCAGCAACCTTTGTTATTGTTTTTGAGAGAGAATCACTATTTCAGCCTCAGTTTTCCCTATTCCTGGGTGGTGGTTATTAAGGATGATGAAGACCGTGAACTAGGGTGCCCGTTTTGGGTTTTTTTAAAGTGCTGTATGTTCTATACAGAGAGAGAGAGAGAAGGAGCGCGCATAATTATCTTTTTGTAAAGTACAAACTTGTTATTCGCCTTTTCCTCCCCCCACCTTCCCCTTTCCTTATATGTCAGAGCAAAGCGCGATGTCGGGGGGGGGGAAGGTGGGGGGAAGGCAGAGAGGAGGGCCAGTCTCCTCCCTTCCAGCCTCACGTGGTGGAGCAGAAGCGGCTCCTGCGGGTGGGAAGGGGCCGGCCTACGCAGGCGCAAGGGGGATTCCTGAGCTTCTATGGAGCTCACAGGGGCCGGGGCGGCGATGAGCAGCAAGAAAGGTAGGCGGGGGGGGGGGGGGCGCGGCTGCCCTGAAAAGTATAGGGGCTGCGTACTTTGGGGGGGGGGAGATAACTTTTTGGGTTGGGGAGAAGGCTTGGGGGTTGCACCAGGAGGGGGATCATGCAGCAGGTGCAAAGGTGTGGGGGGGGTGTTCCTCTTTGCCGGACTCTGCTGCCATTTGCAAGCTTGCCCGGGAAACTTTCGCAGGGAGAGGATCTCTTTCCACCACCGCCACGCACTAATTCTTCTCCCTCCCTCCACTTCACCGCAGGGCCGGGGAACGGCCGGGGCAAAAAGAAGAAGCATAAGAAGGAAAAGGCGCCGGCCCCGTCGCATGCAGAGAGCGAGACCCCCACGGGGTGAGTGTGGGGCGCGATGAGTGGGGTGGGTGGGTTGGTTGCAGAGATCGTTCGATCCGGCCTCTTAGCTTGGCGGTGAATCGAGCAGCCCCGTCCGGGCGCGGTGGGAGTGCAAGAGATCGCTCCTGCCTCTGCAAACTGCCGTTCTCAGTGCAACGGGCCATTGCACCCAGATTTAGTGTGGCTTGCGTGGTGCCGGTGCTGGTGTTGAGAGGACGCTTGCAAAACAGGTGCAGAAGAATCGCATGTGGGTGTGCCAGGGCTGCTTATGGTTTCTTAACGGCTGGTTCACGCACGCACGCTCATCGCTTGATGATCATCACGTGTGAATGGGCCGTGGTCACAGGTGAAAGGGACTTAAGTGTCCCCTGAAGCGCAGTGCTTTTCAGCGGAGTCAGTTCACGAAATCCGGTGACTTATGTGCATGTGTGAACCAGCGCTGACCGTTTTGTAAAGGTTATGAATTCCAGAAGAGTCGGTCTTAAGGCCCTTGCAAGGAAAACCGAACAAAACGCAACTATGATAATACTCCTGTGGCAACGTAACTCGTTTATTGCAGCATGGGCTTTTGTACCTTACATTGTGCTTCATTGATGCTTGAGGTGGTCAGGAAAGATGAAAGGTAGGATAATTCCGGTATCTGATGCTGTAGGCTTATAGCCATCCGTCTGCAATACTCAGTTGCAACAAAACCTAAGTAGGGGTGCCTAAGTAGGGGTGACTTCGTTTGTTCACCTTGGGACCTCCGTTATCAACATTTATATTGTGAGCTTCTTGGGGCAGGGACCTTTTTTGGGTGGCGTCTGAAAAGCACTGTGTACATTGATGAAGATGTAGCCTACACATGTTCATGCCACAGTAAACGTGTTAGACTTTAAGCAGCCTGAGTTCACGAACATAGATCAGGTGCCTTTTGTGCCATGGTGGCTGTGGCAGGCAAGTCGCTCCAGATGACTTGAACAAGTGAACCGAGCTACGTACCCTAAGGTAAGGTAATTCCTGCCACTACAGTCTGGTTTGGTGGGGAAAGCCTTAGTGCAGGTGTTGGCAATGTGGTGCCCATGGACACCAAGGTGCCCTGGACACCTTTGTTGGTGCACACCAAGGTGCCCTACTCCTTACGCTTTTTTCTTTTTTTTTTTTAAGTTAGCACATTTCCTTACCAGCAGCTGGGATTGCTGTGAAAGAGTTTTCTGTTGGTGCTGAAAACTGTGGATTCAAAGGAGCTGCTTAGTGTTGTTGCTCAGACTCCACCTGTTCCTTGTACTCTTTTGGGCAGGTTACTTGTCCTTTGCCATGCCTCCCATGGCAGCCATTTTGTGGTGGTGCCCATGGCAGTTTCTCAAATTGCCAAATGTGCCCATGGCCCAAAACGGTTGCCCACCCCTACCTTAGTGGGCTTGCGATTCAAATCGGGCCTTGGGCTTTTCCGGAGTACCTGCAGAAGGCAAACGCGTCTGAAAGGGAATCGCCCTCCACTCCTTCCTTGCCTACTGCTACATAGGGAGAAAAGGAGCTCTGTAAATATGTAAGGGTGGTGAGAGGAATGGACGGATTCATAGCTAAGAAATCTGGATAGCTTGGGATAGGAAGCAGCCTTATACGTGGTAATTTGGGGGCAGCTCTGCTTGCTTTGGGAAGGTTACATACTTTTAAAAGTGCTGTTGCCATCAAAATCTTCAAGGGGTGTGTGTTTAAATGACCCCTCAGTTCAAGATGTACTGATTCGTGTGCAGTGCAGTCCTGTACAGGTCCACTCGGAAGTAAGCCCCATTGAGTTCAGTGGGACTTACCGCCAAGTATGCGTGCATAAAGGACTGCAGGCCTTAGAAATATGAACATTTCCACTGATCATGGGGTAGTTACAAGAGTCCATTTCACCACGCGTTTTACCTCTGCCTGATGTTCGATAAGATTCTCTTTATCACTTGGCAGCGTGATGCAGATCATCCCTGATAGTTTGGTCTTGTGTCTCAGACTGAAGACCAAGCCAACGTCCAGGGAAGAAACTGGGTGCAGGCAAAATGGAGCTGGTTGTGTTTCTTTGTTTGGGGGCGGCGGCGGTGCCCTTTAACTAGGGGCCTGAGGGAAGCGTGGGAGATAGGTGGTGGTGCTGCGGCGGCGGCGGCCTTCCTGCAGATACGAAGATCGAGCCCCATCTGTGGGTGATGGAAGTACCAGTGCTGGTTACTGGGCCAGATGTATCTTCTGGGGCAGTGTTCTCCAACCTTGGGTCCCCAGAAGTTTTTGGCCTACAACTCCCAGCATGCCCCAGCCAGCGTAGCTGGCTGGGGCATGCTGGGAGTTGCAGGCCAAAAACATCTGGGGACCCAAGGTTGGAGAACACTGTTTTGGGGAGTGACCTGTGTATGCAAAGAGCGGCCTACATTTGCTGTGAACCCTGATGCAGAGGCCAGGAAGAAAAGCTTTCAGGCTGATCTGGGAAACACCGAACTAAGGCCTAGTTTCTCGCTGAGGTGATCAACCTGCGTCTGGGCCGTGCCGCTTCCGATTGCAGGTAGGGGCTGATAGGACTGAATGTTGTTCCAGACACCCCCACCCCCCACCCCCACCCCGAAATAATCATCATTCTCCACATAGGAAATTCGTGTCTTGGGGAGAGCTGTGCTAAATCTCTTCTCCCTGGCGACTGGGGCTCTTTACTCCGGGGGTGTTTTTTTGTACGGAAGAGCATCGAGTCATGCCGATGCCACACCTGCAGTCTGGAGCAGTCGTAGGATTACCACCTCAGGGGCGCAAGGCCTACGCCACACAGGGCTTGGTTGCTTTCCCTTGCCGGTCCCATCCCCCCCACCCAGATTCCATTCCCATCCTGGGCCCACAGCTGCCGGGGGCCGTTGGGCTATTTTTAACCCCCTGGCCCGCCTCTCGTCTCTGTGCACATTTGGGCTCTGACGGGGAGGAGGGCTCTGAGCTCACACGGTATTAATTCCTCTTCTACTAATGAGGGGAGCATGTGGGACAGATAAGGGGCCCAGCCACCAGCATGCTCTGCTTTGGGCAGAGTCTTCCGGCTCCATGCCAAAGCCGGCCACACGGACGGCAGCCTGGCATCCACGCCGGAATCGGCAGCTCCAAGCCAGACCCAGGAGCTTTCCTCTGAGGAATAGTTTTCTTTTCCCTGGGGAGGACCTCAGCAGATTCCCCTGCCTCTTCCCGGGACAAGAGCTGGAAGATCAACGGCAATAGATGGGGTGCTCGTAGCCCTTCTGCCAACAAATATTGGTTTATGATTGGCCACTGTGACTCCTGCCCCATATATCTCCTGAGATGGGGGAGACGGAACAGGAGGGACTGGGAGGCAGTAGGTATGTACAAAAGATTGCCCAGAGAGGTTGTCGGTATTTTATTTTAATTTTATTTATTATTGTGCCATTGGTGTACTTTACAAAGTAATATAAGCAAAAAAAAAAAAAAAAAAGCATAGGTCTCTGCCCCGAAGTGCTTACAGTAACTAAATTTCAATAGAGTAGGTGAAGAGAGAGAGTCGAGGGTAACGGGGAAGAATATCTGCATCTGATGAAGTGGGCTGTAGTGCACGAAAGCTTACGACCACAATGAATTGGTTAGCCTTTAAGGTGCCGCAAGACTCTTTGTTGTTTTAGGTTTTGTCCGTGGTTCTTCCATTCCAGAGGTGGCTCTCGATCCGGAACAGGCAGAGGATGCCTGTCAGGGGATGTTCCTAACTATAGAAGCAGGATAAAGATGAATTGGAATGAAATGAAATACATCCGCAGTGGGAGTTGGAGATGGTCACTCTCTCAGTGGCTTCTGATGGGTCCCTTTGTCTGTCCATCTCTTCCTTCCTCCCCCCCACCCCTTTCCAGGCCACAGAGTCCCTCCTGCTCAGATGACACTCCACGGACCCCCCCAATCCCCCCGTTGGCTCTCCCTGCTGCAATCGGAGAGGGGCAGTTGGGATCTGATGATGAGGAGCAAGAGGACCCCCGAGATTACTGCCGAGGTATTTGGGCAATGTGGGGAGTGGGATGTGCTATTCTCCCAAGCCGGGGGGAGGGGCTCTCTTTCAGAATTATGAAGGGGGGGGCTCAGAGGCAGCAGCCTTTGCGGGCCAAAACAGACATTACAGCCATGCCTTGGATTGAGAGCATAATTCGTTCCGGAAACGTGCTTGTAATCCAAAACACTTTTTTATATCAAAACGAAATCCCCCCCAAAAAAATTTGTACAGAGATTTTTAATTTAAGCTGTACTACAGTACTTGTATTGCAAGACGTCGTTTGTATATCAAGTAAAAAAAAATTAAATAAATATTTAAAAATTTGCTTGTCTTGCAAACCGCTCTCAAACCAAGTTACTTGCAATCCAAGGTATTACTGTACTTTAAATCCATGCCTAGCGGCTGTGCTGTTTTTGTCCATGTTTACTCTAGAATAGGCACAGGGACCCAATCCAGATCTTAAAAGCCCTCCTAAACACACACACCTTGCTAGGGTTCCAATCCAGATTTGGGCCCCTGTGCCTACTTTAGAGTAAAACTGGGGGAAAAAAGACATCGCTGCTAGACCAGTGTTCTCCAACCTGAAGTCCCCGGATGTTTTTGGCCTACAACTCCCAGCATGCTGGCTGGGGCATGCTGGGAGTTGTAGGCCAAAAACATCTGGGGACCCCAGGTTGGAGAACACTGTGCTAGACACTGATTTAAAGTAATGTCTGTTTTGGCTCTGGATGCTGGGGCAGACAACGGAAGAGGACTTTTGCCTTTACAATCTGCTTGTGGGCTTTGAAGAAACTTCTGGCTTTCCATTGTTGGAGAGAAGATTCTGGACTAGATGGTCTGATCCAGCAGGGCTCTCTCTCATGTCCCTAAAGCAGGGGTGCAGAAGCTCAGGCCTGGGGTCGCAGTCCAGCCATCTGGGCTTCCCCAGATGGCCACGCCCCCTCCCCCCCACTCCTCATTTTGTAGTTTCCTGGGTTTTGTGTAGTTTCAAAAGGTTGAAAAACCTCTCCTAAGGCTTCGTTATGGGCAGTAAGGGCTTTAAGCTAAAATATGCTGGTATTTTGGCCCCACCCCCTTTGGCCTTCAGGCCCCACCCCCCACTGGAATGCGGCCCCCGAGAGCTTCTCTGAAATGGCATTCGGCCCTCGGGCTGAAAGAGGTTCAACACCCCTGTCCGAAAGAATAACAACAAAAATGTATAAACATCTTTTATACATGATTCGCATATTTTATTTATTTATTTATTTATTTATTTTATTTAGTCCATTTCTAATCTGCCCAATAACTAATGTTCTCTGGGCAAATTACAACCAGTTGAAACACTAAAATGCCTTTTTAAAACACAGTTAAAAATATGAAATGCAATACAAATATTTAAAAGAATAAAATGCAATATAATGCAAAACAATAAACAGCACAGGAATCGATAAAGCAGTCATAATAGCCTAGAACTAGGTCTCTAAAAATGCCAGGGAGGAAAGAAGTTTTTGCCTGGCGCCGAAAAGATAACAATGTAGGTGCCAGACAAACCTCTCTGGAGAGAGTGGGGCGCCACCACTGAGAAGACCCTATCTTGTAGCCACCCACGTAGCTTCCTTTGGCAGGGGCACCCGGAAGAGGGCCTCTGAAGATGACCTAAGGGTCTGAGCAGGTAACTACAGGAGGAGACGTACCTTTAGATTCTCTGTATGGAGGGTGTACAGTGTCTCTTCTTAGGCCATGGCTCTGGGAGCTGGTATAATTAACTGGCTTATCCCTCATCTCTTTACTAGGTGGGTATTATCCAGTAAAGATCGGGGACCTGTTCAACGGGCGCTACCACGTGGTGCGGAAACTTGGCTGGGGGCACTTTTCTACTGTCTGGCTTTGTTGGGACATTCAGTGAGTATTTGGGGGAAGGGAAGGCAAGATGCACACCCATTTTCTGTCCCCTACCAAAATGGGAGGGAAGGAAAACTAGTCCAATGTCCCTCGCTTCCCTGAAAAAGCAAAAAAAAATATGTTTTGAGAATGGTCAGATTGAGGTGCACACATGGGAAGATATATGAAGAGAGAGGGAAGGAGGGGAAGGGAAATAGAAGCACATAGGAAGTCATTTATACTCCAGACAGATCCAGAGTGAAGGGTGGAAGGGAGGAGGGGAATGTGCTGAGAGTTTATAGGTTCATGAAATTCTCTGATGCTGTGAGGACTAGAAACTTGTTTTTTAAAAATTTGTTCCTGTGGTTATTGGCACAAAAGTCCCTTTGACCCTTTTGGGGCCATACATCTTGTACATTTCATCCAATCTAGTGCCGTAGCACAAGGACAGATGAAATTGGAGAGCAGAATTCACAGGATTGCAGCCTTTTACTCATAACCAGCCATTCTAAAATAGTGAATACCCTGCGGTTTGAGGCTCACAGTCACTAATATGGACTAGACTCCCCACTCTTAATAAGAATGCAAAGGATGGGGGGACGGGACCCAACCTTTCTAAGAACCTCCTGAACATGAGTACAAAATGTTGGTTCAGTGCAACGGGATACCTAACCTGTGTGCCTGGGTCTTGAGTATACACGTGAGAATCCAGGGGTTCGGTGGGTGGGTGGGGGACAAGGAGCGGATGAGCATGGTTGAGGCTGCTTTCGGGACCATAAAGTGGAATATACATTTTTAAAAAGTGGGTAGGGGAAGCCAGGGCTAACCCAGCCCCCCCCCTCCTGCCCCCCTCCCCCCACAGGCGGAAGCGTTTTGTGGCCCTCAAAGTGGTGAAGAGTGCTGTGCACTATACGGAGACGGCTGTGGATGAGATAAAGCTGCTGAAATGTGTGAGTTTGGGGCCTTGTTCCTTCCCCCCCCCCCCCCCAATTCTGGGTGAGCTGTTCCCCTCAAGGAATGGGTTTGGTGCTTAGTTCCTAAAAGGGGAGGTGGTGGGGTTCAGGCATAACTGGAAACCCTTTGGCTTGGGTGCTCCGACCCCTCTCTGCCCGGCCCCACCCCCTGCCGGTATGACAGTGCACTGTGGGGTGGGAAACACACCCTGCACATGTCCCCTTTATCATTCCATGCTCTCCAGGTTTGAGCCTTGGCACCGAACACCATTTTCTGGGCCTAAACCCAGAAACCGCTTACGGATCTTAGGTTTACAAAGTGGGCCCCAAATGCTTACGCAAGTGCTTGAGCAACAGGAAAAGGCAGCGGAGCTCCATGGCGTAGCAATTTCTTCTGCTAACAGTACATTGGATTTCGGCCTGAGAGAGGGCTGAAAGAGGGCGTCTTCGGCTGCAGCACCCAGGATTTGGAACCGTTTCCCAAGGGCGGCCCACCTGGCTCAGTCACTGCTCACTTTTAGATGGGCAATGAAGACAATTCTCTTCTAGCGAGAATTTTTGCTGAGCGCCGTCTTTCGTGCTGTTTCCGTCTTCTAGTTCTCATAGTGCTTTTTAGATTGCCCTGTGGCTTTACTGATATTTTTCTTGTTTCCATTATTCCATATTGTATTTAGTTTGACTGTAAGCCAGCTTGAGAATTCGTTAGAAAGGCAGGGTATCAATCCAGAAAATAAATAAATACACACCACACTATTGGGGTTGTACCAGTTCAGACTGCAGGTGAGGGACTGGATGCTTCCTCACATTAATCAAAGCTTGCTATACTTTGAGAATTAGTATATTGGGGGCAGATAGTGTATTCTAACTGTTCCCTGAAGTGTTAGTTGTCCACATGCAGGGTTTTTATGTTTCTAGGGTTCCTTTCAACATGCATTCCTTCACCTGCCACAACAGTATTACTGAATCTGTAGATTGATTCTCCCTGTAACAAGGTGGGCCAACCCTTCTTCATCCAAGGAGGTTGTGTTGGAAATGGTTAGCTTAGAAGCCTAGTCAGCAGCTAGTTTTCCTTGAGGGTCAGTTTGAGGTGGGTTGGTGGGCCACAGGCTACTTTCCCCACCCTCTGAAGAGTCCGGCCAAAAAGTCACTTTGCTGCAGATGCCACTCCTCTTGTCCCTAGGTTGGCAACTGGAGGGGGGCAGTTTTGTCCCAGGGGCTTCCAGTTGCTGACCCTCATCTAGGATGCTTTGTTTCCCTTTAGCTGGTAACCTCCTTTCCATCCTCCCAGGTGCGGGACTCCGATCCCAGTGACCCCAAGCGCGAGAACATTGTCCAGCTGATTGATGACTTCAAGATCTCAGGGATCAACGGTGTCCGTATCCTTCCACAGGGGCACCTACAAAAATCGTGTCTTTTCCTGTTCAGTTAATATTGGGATCCACTCTTGTTCCAAAAATGTGACTTCTAAAAATACCTTTTTCAGGCCTGATCTAGACCAAACTCTTCCTCTCACTTTTTAGACTTCAGGTGGGAGACTGCCTGAACATTTCCCCAACAAAACAAAAAAACTGACACTTAACTTCTTGGTGATTTTTCTAGGGTGGTGGGGAGCATTCAGTCCTGCAATCTACCTCCCACTATCTGAAGTGAAACAGTCTAGGGATAGTTTGAGCCAGTGATGGCTGTGCTCCTTGCTTTTCCATTCTTCCAGGAGTTCTCACATAGCTTCTTAAAAAATAAAATAAATGATGTGTGTGCACAGTGGTGGTGGTGGTGGAGAACCTGGTAAACACCACCAAGGCCTCCCTCACCCTTTCACCAATTCCCTGTCATTTAATGAACGGTTCTTCTCTATATTCTAGGGCTGCTCTGTGCTCTCCCTCTCCTTTGCAGCGTGCTTAATAAAAGCAGAGGGAAAGAAGTGGCCAGTAATTCCCCGCCAGAAGGCTACTCCTGCCACCCTTTGCATGAGGGGAGCGCTGAGAGCCAGTGTAGCCTAATGGTTAGAGATTTGGACTAGGACTATGAGAGACACGAGTTCTAGTCCTCACTCGGCCATGAAGCTCTCTCAGTGACTTTGGGCCAGTCACTGACTCTCGGCCTAGCCTACCTCACAGGGTTGTTGTGAGGATAAGATGGAGAGGAGGAGGCATTATGTAAGCCACCTTGAGTTCCATGCAGGAAAAAAGGGTGGGATATACATATACGGTAATTAATTAATCAATCCAGGTTTTGTGGCTATCTGGAAAGATCCTAGTCTTCACTGTGGCCCGTTGTCAACAAGCAGGTGTCCCAAGGATCTGTATTCAGCATTGCCCCCCACTGCAGAACACTGGCACGCTTCTCCGCCTCTCTCTTTTTGCCCGAAATCTGCTTTAAGAGTTGTTTTCAAATTAATGCATTAATATCCCGGGGGAAATATGTGTGTGTTGGGGGACAGGGGGACATTGTTCTGGCACATTACTCACAACCAGGTAAGTCATTCTAGCAGCTCTTGTCTCTCCTTGACTTGACTCCTGCCCAGATGTCTGCATGGTCCTTGAAGTTTTAGGGCACCAGCTGTTGAAATGGATCATCAAATCCAACTACCAAGGGCTTCCTATACCCTGTGTTAAGAGCATCCTACAACAGGTAAAGGCGGATTTCTTTGTAGTGTTGCCTTTGGGGAGGTTGATGTAGGGGGCGGGTTTAGTTTGTACAGTCAGGGTCGTTCCTCACCTCATTTAGGCTGCTCAAATCTAGGTTATGGTATCTTGTATTATCCTCACTATGGTACCCTGGTACTGGTGTGTCGATCAAAGCACAAGGATGGGTTTCTAGTATTTATAACACGCCTGGTCTGGCCAGTCCGAAGGCTTTGTCCTGCCTGCCAGTCAGAGGAGCCGATGTTGCATGCACCTGTGTCCTTCTGCTCCTGAAGAGGACTCTTGGGTTTGAGCACACACACCAGTCCACAGTAGTTAGCAAGGCCCTCGGAGTACCTGCAACCACCACCTCTTGACATGAAAGATAAAAGAACCCTGTATTCCTTCCCCATTTGAGTGTGCGTCTCCCTCCTCAGGTGTTGCAGGGCCTCGACTACCTCCACACGAAGTGCAAAATAATCCACACAGACATAAAGCCGGAGAATATCCTGCTGTGTGTAGACGAGAGTTACGTGCGGCGCCTGGCAGCTGAGGCCACCATCTGGCAACAGGCTGGGGAGCCACCCCCTTCTGGCTCTGCAGGTAAATGATCACATCCTACCTGTGCTCTTACCATCTTTCTATGGGCAGGCGGGTAATTCCAGACTTCGTTCTCCCCTTCTGCGTTAGATGAGCAAGGTGTGTGTGTGTGTGTGTGTGTGACAAGTAGCAAAGTCAGAGGTGGTTGCTAGCAAGCAAGCATCTCCGTTAGATTGACTTAAAAATAAGCAAGGATGCAATAGCAGTTTGCCAAACTGTGGCTAATATTACATTATTAGGTACCTCGGTGAATGCAACAAACAGTATTAGGTAGCTGTTGAACACACAAGACATACGGATAAATTTAGAACTGTACTTGCAGGAATAAAGGGGTGGGGGTGGGAGACCAGAAAACACAAAATACAGTGATACTGAGGAAAGTAAATTGTCCAGAGAATCCTTCACAAAACGTAACACGCAGAAAAGGTTTAGCTGAATGGTGAGGTAGAGGAGAGTTAACTGGTAAGAAGCGGAGCAAAATTAAAAGTGTGGTGGTTCATGAAAGGCTAGACCCTGGTCAGCAACTATCTTTACAGGAGGGCAACTGTGAAGGGAGGAAGGGGGTGCCCTAACTCTGGCAGTGTAGGCAGGAACAAAAGGTTGCTCTGATTGAACACCAACCCAGCAGGGTAGGCTGCCACTACCCCCTTACGTCCAACTCAGCCTGAGCCAAGGGCCTCTCAGACCTAAGGTTTATGAAACAAGGGCCCAAGCCAGCACCCTGTTTTTAGAGCCCTAAGCCTGAAACCTTAAACAGCAATAACCAGGAGGAAACTCTGGACTTTGTACCAAGGCTTAATTGGAATACAGCACATACCTTCAATTATGATGGGTGGTAAATTTACTTACAAAAAGGGGAAAGCATTCAAGGAAACAGAGCAATCATTGGAAAGTGTACTTACAAGAGAAAACAACAAAGCCAACTAGACCTGTCCATGTGTACTAAGGCCCAGGTCTTCAATAGAACAGGACCTCAGAAACTAGCAGTCCGAAGCAGACAGTGGAAAGGGGCCAGACGAAGACAAGGGGCAGCTGTCGCCCCCCTAGTTTTATGCCCAGAAACCTTTAGCCAAGCTAAGGTGTGATTCTTGTTAGCCAGTCACAAGCTGACTGAAACAATCTTCGCAGGCTTCTTGGGGGGTGTGTGTGTGCCAGAAAGCTCCCACAAACACTCAGCTGAACTTGTTCGGCCCAGTTGGGAGAGTGCTGCTGCCTGCTGTGGTCTTGTTGGAGCCCTGGACAGACACGATGAGAGAACACGCACAGATGGCCTCGCAGATACATGCAGGCTCAGCCTCACGGAGCGGAACTTTACAGGCCGCTGAGACACGGGATTTCTTGACACAATGAGATGGCAGGCCAGCCCCCCCCCCCCCCCACATGCAAACACATTGAATTGTCAGGAAGTTCCGTTCCTGTTTCCATCACTTTCCCCACACCTTTTCTGCCTCTTGGCGTTCAAAGGCAGGGCATGATGATGATGATGATGATGATGATGATGATGATGATGATGATGATGCAGAGTGTGCTGGGGAAGTCGGTGTGAGACTGGAAGGCCAGGAGAAGGGGAGATGTTTGCTCACTGCAATGGAGGGAGGCTTCCAAGGGATGGTGGCCAGGGCTGTGTGTGCTTTGTGCTCAACATACTGGAATTCTGCTGCTGAGATCCCCCCAAAATCTGCATCAAGAAAAAAATGACCTCTGCATCTTTCACATGTATGGAGATGATTTCCATCTTTTGTTTTCTGCAGTTCATTTTTCTCCAGCTCCTGGTTGGCAGAGGAGGTGCCAGACCAGGCTCGTGAAGCCGTCTTCCTCTAAACCAGGAGTAGGTAACCTGGGGCCCTCCAGCTGTGTTGAACTACAACTCCCATAAATCCCTGACCATTTGCCGTGCTGCCTGAGGTTTATGGGAGTACCAGTCCCAACACCCTGGAGGGCACCAGGTTTCGGATCCCTGCTTTGACCACTGGACAACCTAGGCCCCACCCTGACTTCAAGAGACTTCACTAGACATTAGTTTCACACTTCCAAGTATGTTCTTGCAGCCATGAGGACTGGACACACAGCCTGTTTGTAAATGAAAAGCCAAGGCGGTTGGGATGCTGACTTGTGGAAAACACAGAGGCCCTGGGCATGGCTGCTGGAGAACAGCATGAATGAACCTGGCCATATGGACCGGAGCCTGGTGGAAGTCCAAATCCTGCTGCAATTCAGAACTTCAGCAAGATTGATTTCATCCCCCCCCCCCCGCCACCCTACCTCGTGCCCTCCAGATGTGTTGGACTGCAACTCTAGAGAGAAGCATGCTGGCTGGGAATGATGGGAGTTGCAGTCCAGCACATCTGGAGGGCCCCAGGTTGGGGGAGGTTGATTTATTTGATCACGCTCAAGATTCTCTTACGGATCACCAGAAGGGGCAATTCCCTATTCAAGACTGTGCCAAGTGTGGCCATAGAGAAAGTTGGGGTAAAGTGGGGTCAATCATGGCTCCACTCCCTGGGCTCTAGAAGGTTAGCCCAGCCGCACTGGGGTGCCTGCCCCCCCCCCCCGATCCTCTCCCTCATGTGCCCTGTACCTTCTTAGCATTACTGATTGATGTTTGTTTGCCTTGGATTTCCTGGCTGTGTGATTCTGGGAATCATTTCTGTCTCTTTCTCTCTCCCCCTTTTCTCTCCTCACTCCATCTGTGCACCTCTTCCCTCAGTCAGCTCTGCACCCCAGGAAAGCCTGGTAAGTCCCCCACACTCTGGGTGCCCCCACCTCATCCAGGGGCGGTGGGAAAAAAGGGAAGTTTTGGATTGCCTGTCTTTCGAGCCCGCCCCCCTCTGTGGAGCTAGCTGGCTGATACCCACCACAGCTGTTTGCCTTGTGTGGATGGATGGGCCTTCCCCCGCCCCCCGTGTTTGGCAATTTGCATCTAAGGCCACACCTGTATTTATCACAGTCCAGACTTCCAGATCCAACCATGGGCATTTTTCTCACATGAAAGCCAACACTAGAGCAGTGTTCTCCAACCTTGGGTCCCCAGATGTTTTTGGCCTACAACTCCCAGCATGCCCCAGCCAGCGGGGCATGCTGGGAGTTGTAGGCCAAAAACATCTGGGGACCCAAGGTTGGAGAACACCTGCACTAGAGAAAGGAAGAGCAATCTCAGCCATGTGTGGGCTGTTCTCGGAGCAGGTTGTTGTGCTCTAGGTGAGACGATCTAGGCGCTCTCTTCATAGGAAAGAAAAATTTAAAAATATATACCTTCTACCAGATCAGAATACTAGGCCAGGATTGCCTCTTCTGTCTGGTAGCAGCATTCCAAGGTCAGACACAGGCCTCTCGCATCACGTGCTACCTGCCCCATTTAATTCAACTTTGGCCCTTCTTCAGGCAAAGCAGCTGCTTGACCACTGAGATATGACCCATCCACCTCGGGTCACCCCAAGGCATTTTAGGGCCCTGGGTGGAAAATGTTCCCATTCCCCTATTTAACACATGACACATCAGTCCCGTGCTCTTGCCTGGCTCCTGCTCCTTTCAGTGGGGCTGGTCCATGCAGGAGAGCTTGCTGGTTGATTCTACCTTGCGGATCAGATCACTCTGTCTGTCTCTCTCTCTCTCTCTTGCTGCCCATAATGGCACCCCAAATCCACTGCCATCTCGTTTCCCCTCGTGGTTGTTGCACCATGACGGGGTGGGTAGGGGAGAAATAGGGAGGGAGGAAGAAGAGGATTGCAATGTTGAGTCAGATTAAGAATCTATCAGTATTTGGGGTGTGTATATTTCAGCAGTCGCACAGCCCACACCTGAATGCAAACCAGAAACCTAGAATTCTTTGCTTGGAATGTTACGTAGGGAAAGCAAGTTTGCACAGATTCATCTACCTACAATTTATTGCCGATGCAGTTTATTGTATAGTCTTAAAATAGGGGTGCCTTTGCTGAATGTGGATCCTTTGTTAAGGGCTTGGAGGAGCAGAAAAGATTAAGAGCCAGTGGGGCAGGCAATACGGGGGACAGAGAGTGGACTCAAGCTGGGAGAACTGATCGTGGAGGTGTGCAGCATGAAGACGGACTCCTTTTTGGCCACTTAACAGTCCCAGTTCCTAGAGCTATTAGCATCTATTATTGCTCTTGCTTATTAGTGCTTTCCTCCTCGTTAAGAGTGCTAAGGAGGTATTCTTCTAAGAAGCAAAACATTTCCCCGATTCTATAGCATGGATTCAACCGATTTCATACTATAGCAGTGAAGATGCCACAATTCACAGGGTGTCAATTGAGCCAGGCCCCTTGAACAGCGTCTCAATCAACATTTTTGCAGCATCACCGCAAGCAATGAGTGGGTTTGCTCCTAAGGGAATGCGCACAGGAGCCAATTGAGAGATAATGCTGGCAGTCTCATAACTCTGGGTAAGAGGCAGGGAGGGGGCAGTAAGGTCGTATGCTCCCTCCCCCTTCGCATGTGAATTCCCCTTATCCCGCTCACTGCCGTGGTTAAGTATCGCATCAGCGCTGGCACATTAAGCCGGGTTAACGGTACTCAGGGTTCCATCTTAACCAGGGTTTGAAGGTGGTTCACAAACCCTGGTTAAGTGGGAACTGGTCAGCTTTAAGCCATGATGAATAGTGGTGCTGATGTAGCACAGCCGTGGCTAAGGGTGCGGGGGATTTGTGTGCGAGCTGGAAGGGTCTTGGGGAAAGGATTGCGCCATCTTGTGGCCTGCTTCCAAGCACTCCGCCATGCTTAAGAAATTGCCTGCTTTACATCTGAACCAGCCCCACGTGGCAGATTCATGGTCCTTTTCTTTATTGTGCACACTCTTGAGTCCCTCTTGCATATGGTGATGGGCTAGACCTTCCTATATGTTTGCAAGCTTGCACTCCTCCTCTCCCACATAATTCCCCACCCACCCCCGTGCTCGTTTATTTCTTTGTAGGCCGTTGTGTGGGGTTATTTAAATTTGTGAGCTTAGCGCTGTGTGGATTTCAGTGGCAGCCGACCTGCAGCTTCCAGTCTGAAAACACCTGCAAAGTTGGTGTAGGGCTTCATTGGGAGGGGCTGTGGCACAGTGGTAGAGCACCTGCTTTGCGTGCAGAAGGTCCCAGGTTCAATCCCCGGCATCCCCCATTAAAAGGATATGTTAGCAGGGAAACACTCCTGTTGTAATTGGTGCTGTTGAGGTTGGAGGCGCGGTCAGTCACCGCTCCTGTGCTATTGAGGTGAGGTAAAAACAGAGTGGGGAGGCAAAAGTGGTCTGCAGCCAACAAGAGAGAGACTGGAAGCCTGACCCAGAAGCCTTTACAGGCGGCCAGGGAGTGACACTGGCCTAACCTGTTCTGGCCACAGTTGGGTGGGCTTCTTTGGCAGGTGTGAGTGGCCCCTCTGCAAATACCTCTCCTAGCAACAGCTGGGTAGTGGTGTGATTATAGGCCCCTTCCTCAGAGAACGACTGTTTTTGGCCAGGCGATGAACGACCTAGTGCTCTTTCTCCCCTGCGTGGCAGTCGTGGGCCACACAGGGCCTCTTGGCTGCTTCTAGCCTGAGCTCTCAGGACCCAGTTCCTAACCATGCTACCCAGAAGCCAAATCATGTGGGCACCTGATATCATGGTTAGCTGTTTTTACGAAAAGCCGTATGTATAATTCAGCCAACTGTAACCTCAAGAAGGAAAACCCACTAATTATGGGGCAGGGAGCCATATAATCTCTTGGCATGGTGGGTTTATAGTCGTCCTTCGCCACATCGGTCACCCTCAAAACAAGAAACTATGCCATTGTGCACCCATGCCATTTGGCTTTCTGATGACAACAACCTTGCTGGCATGACGTACAGCCTTAGTGTGAATCCTCATGTTACAATGAAGCAGAGCAAAATGAAGCGCATCTCTCTTGTGCTTCCTGTTACCCCAGTTCTGCTCTAAAGCATGGGGCAGGCAGACATCTGGCATGTGGGGTCTTCTTTGATTTTTTTTACAAGAACCCTGAAATCCACTAACCCAGGCCAACTGCACAACAGTGACTGCGGCAGGTGGGGTAACATACTCTTAAAATTAAGGAACAGGGTCTGTCTCTGAGCACTCATAGAGTAGAGGGGAGATTCAGAAATCCTTTTAAGTAAGTAAAGATGCTCTGCTTAGGAATTTTGTTTTCAGTGCCACAATTTTGCTGACAGTCCTGTCACACACAAATCCACTCCTGGTTCCCCTCCGCCAGCTTTCTTCCATCTCGGCAGCTTCATTTAGAAGGGTGTGGGGAGGGAAGCTGGTTGTTGTTGGTACTGGGAGTCAGCACCCCTTGTTGATCTACAGCAGATCACCCAGAGGTCTTCCATTAGATCCAGCTCTACATTTTGCCCACCCTTGACATAAAGTATGAAAAAGCAGTGCCGGTGCCCTTAGAAAGGCCCCAACGTGCCACCATGCTCGCTCTGCACAGAACACCCAAGCAGGTCGGGGCTGTGTGAGAGAACTCCCCAATTTGCAAGCCCTGCTTTCTTCCAGGGGGAAGGGATCGTTCTGAGGGGGCCTAAAATCCTTGCACCAACGCTGCAAAATGCAAACTTTGCAGGGGTGAGCTCTGCGTCCCTTGGATGCAAAATCTGCTTGTGCCACTCTCGTCCCTGACAAAATTGTAGGTAGAAAAATCACCCGAGCAAGTTCCTTTTGGCACAGCCTCTCCCAGCCTACTGCCTCCCATTAGCCCCAGTCAACTTGAGGGATAATTGGAGTCGTAGTCCAAAACATCTGGAGGGCAGGAGGTTGGGGGAGGTTTTCTTTGTCCATCCCACCAGAATCACGACACGGGAAAGTGTGGCTGCCCCTCCCACCTGCTTCCCTACGACACACAAGGCTGCCCCAGGACGGGGGTCCCCTGGTTCATGTATACAGGCCCTCTGTCTTTCGGCCAGTGCCCTCCTTGCATTTCGGCACACGTGGGTCTATGGCTCCTCACTAAGGCACCCTTATTTTGTAACGTGGCCGGGTGACCGGCCAGATGGGCGATTAATAAATATAAGAAATAAATAAAACGTGGCTCCCAGGTGCGCATGTGAGGGGAACCTGTGTGGTACAGGTTCATGGACTTGCACGTAGATGAAAGTGGCATAGAAATGGCCCTTTTAAAATCCCATAATTCCTGGTTTAGTTCCTGCTGCTGATGCCCCGTGGTTGTCTTGGCTGCTCTCTTGCATTAGTGGTGGATTATGCAGCGGCCATTGCCTCGCTCTGCTGGAAGCCGAGAGGGCCGTATTTCATATGCTCCCACCGTAACTTTTCTTTGTTTTCTTTTTCATACTCGTGCCCGTTTTCCTTTTCCACCTCAAAAATACTTGTGCATGTATACACATGTATACATCTCCATCTACACCCACACCACACACACACACCTTTTGCCTGTGCAAGTGCAAGACTGTTCCCCCTTGCACACCCATTATGGTTTATTTGTCTTCCCGTTCCCAGTTGTATGCTCTTCATGCATTGTGCCTGTTCTCCGGAGTTCACGCTTCTGCCGCCGAGCACGCCCTTGTCTCTGTATGTCATTCATTTGCTTCTGCCCGTTTTTGCTGTGGCCCAGCACAGGCTCGCTCCAACACCTTTTACTACCTTCAGCAGCAGCTCTGTGCAGCCTGAGCGTTGGGCCCCAGGGTCTTTTACAATAGGGGTGGGGAATGTGTGACCCTCCAAATGTGGTGAGATTGCCACTCCCATCAGCCCTAGCCAGTATGGTGAGGGATGATGGACGTTTCCGTCCAACCACATCTACAGGGCCATACGTTCCCCTATTCGTGCTATATAGGATCAAAAGGGACACTGAGGCTCAGTTCTTGGACCATGGACTGTTTTCTTAGCACCCCTAAATATATGATTGGCTTGAACGACCGCTCGCTTCTGCCGTTGGGCTAGCCTTGGACCCACCCAGCTTGCTTTGTAGGCCCAACATTTGCATGCCGCCCTCAACCCTATCCCACTCTAATCCCTCCTGTTGTGTTTTATCTGTGCCTTTACTCAAGCTTCTCTTCCCTGGCAGGGCATTCCTCACTTAGGCCCAGTGCTCAGTGCGGCGGTCAACCTGTGTCCAAGCTGTGCCACTTCAGACTGCCGGTGGGAGCTGACATGGTTGAAATCTTCCTCCGTACCAAAATAAATAAATACATCCCCGCACGTAGAATACCTGCATGTCAGAGAGCAGGGGTGGGGAGCTAGGCTAGCCTTCTCCCTTGGCATGCTAGTTTTCTCTGTGGAGGAGTTTTTATTTGGGGGAATGTTTCAGTCATATGAACCCCCACCTTCAATCCGAAGCAAAGAGCTCAGACACAGATCGGACTAAGGCCTTTGTTTCCAGCCGATTGCTTGTAACGCTTGTATTTTTTTTTATTATTTATATATATACATATACATATGTATATATATACACATACACACATATATACATATATATATATATATATATATATATATATATATTTCCTTGTGCATCTTACAGATAAGCAGTGCCTTTTTTGGCTACATTTCCCCCCTCTTTGCCCCCTCATTTGTTTGCACATGGCTACTCTCTTGCACTGTGTGTGTTTTGGGGTGCTCTGCTGACACCTCTGCTGTTCTGGGGAACCCTGGCCCACTGGCAGTCGCATTTGCTTCCAGGTGATTCCCTTGGTTTGCTCCTTCTAATCCTGCCCCCATCTGCCCCCAAGCATCATGGGCTGGCACGTGGCTCATTGGCATGCCTCCACCGCACCCCTGGCCACCCCACTTTCCCATGCAGCCCTGGAATTCTGAGTGGGCAGGGCTGTGACATGAGGCCCTTTCATCTCCCAGAACGGGAAGCTTTCAAAGAACAAGAAGAAGAAACTGAAGAGGAAGCAGAAACGGCAGAGTCAGCTCCTGGCTGAACGCCTTCGGGACCTTCAGCAACTGGAGGAACTGGCAGCAGGTGACGCCAGCGAGTCCACACTGACCCCAGGTGAGATTGGGGGTGGGGAGCCACCTGCTGTGGTATAGCCTGCTTCCTGTGTGTGGGCAAGCCTGCAAGCTTGATGAACACTCTCTCTCTCTCTCTCTGCCACACACACATCCTCCATTTGTGCCCTTGCTCTCCTGCCCCATGGCTCAGTTTAAACCTTTGGGCTTGTGTGTCTTCACTTGCTCCTCTACTCCTGTATTCACACAGCGCATAGTTAAATCTGTGGGATTCACTTCCACAAGATATAGTGATGGCCATCAATTTGGACGGCTTTAAAAGGAGGAGAATGGCTACTAGTCCTGGTGGCTATAGGCTACCTCCAGTATCTGAGGCAGTGTGCCCGTGTACACCAGTTGCTGGGGAACCTGGGCGGGAGGGTGCTGTTGTGCTCCTGTCCTGCTTGTGGGTTTCCCGTGGGCAGCCAGTTGGCCACTGTGTATACAGAATGCTGGACTGAATGGACCCTTGGTCTCATCCAGCAGGGCTCTTAAGTTCTGTATGCTTGTATTTTAATTGCCTGTTACAAGCTTGGCTGGCGTTCTCCCACCACCACCACCCACCACCCCCAATGATCATTTGTCATCCTACACAGCAAGCCGGCAAGATCAAGATGGGGAACCTTTTTTGGCCTGAGGGCTGAACTGGCTCCAGGCAAGCACGGTGGGAGCCACGTGTCAGCAGTGGAGAGGGCCACAGCCCAAAGTGGCTGGGGCAGGGCCACTGCTTGCGTGTGGCCCCCCAACATGCTTGCCTGCACCCCTACACACACACACACACACACACACACACACACACAGAGTCCGCTTTGCCCACCCCTCACCTTTCCCAGCTGGGAGAGGCAAAGGGCAGATGAAGCTCTCTGAGCCAGCTTCACTCCCCAACTGTGAAAAGGGAGCAAAGCGACTGAACTGCGGCTCAGTCTCTAGCGCAATTCTCCTGCCCTCTTTTCCTGAGGGGCAAGGCAAGAGCCAGTGTGGCGTAGTGGTGAGAGTGTTGGACTGGGACTCGGGAGATCCGGGTTCTAGTCCCCTCTCGGCCATGAAACTCACTGGGTGACTTTGGGCCAGTCACTGACTCTCAGCCTAACCTACCTCACAGGGTTCTTGTGAGGATAAAATGGAGAGGAGGAGGAGGATTATGCAAGCCGCCTTGGGTTCCTTGCAGGAAAAAAGGCAGGGTATAAATTAAATAAATAAATAAATAAAAATAAGGCTTCCTAGAAAAGTAGAGTTGGAAAGGGCCTACAAGGCCATTGAGTCCAACCCCCTGCTCAATGCAGGAATCCAAGTCAAAGCATCCCTGACAGATAGCTATCCAGCCACATCTTGAATGCCTCCAGTGTGGGAGAGCCCACCACCTCCCTAGGTAGCTGGTTCCATTGGTATATTGCTCTTAACAGTCAGGAAATTTTTCCTGATGTTTAGGTGGAATCTGGGTTCCTATAGCTTGAGCCCATTATTCCGTGTCCTGCAAACTGGGATGATCGAGAAGAGATCCTTGCCCTCCTTTGTGTGACATCCCTTCAAGTACTGGAAGAGTGCTATCATATCTCCCCTCAGTCTCCTCTTCTGAAGGCTTTGGGGAGGGTGCCAGTCTCCATTGGAGGCTGTTGTGAGCCAGATGGGCAGGCCTGGTGGGCCAAATTCAGCTCGCAGACTGGAGGTTTCCCATCCGTGCCGCAAGCCTTACCGTGAAAGGAGACTTCTCCAGCCAGCCTGTTTTCGTTCTGCATGTTTGTCTTCGCATGTGCAGAAGTTTCCTTGCACGTTTGTTAGTACCATGAGAGGCCTACTAGTCCAGTATTCTGTTCACACAGTATTTGCTTATTTATTTTATTTGTTCCCCACCTTTCTTGCAAAAATTGGCACTCAATGCAGCCAGTTTGATGCCTCTAGGAAGCCCACAAGCAGGACCTGAGCACAATAGCATCCCCAGCAACCGGCGTGCAAAGGCATACTGTCTCTGATACTACTGGAGGAAATAGGTTGCCATCGTGACCAGTAGCCGTTGATTGCCCTATCCATTAATTTTTAAAGCTATTCAAGCTGGTTGCCTTCACATCATCATGTGGTAGCGAATCTCATAATTTAACTACGCACTGTGTGAAGAAGTGTGTCCTTTTATCTGGGCCTGAATTTGGCTACATAGGATGACCCCTTTCCCCACATCATGCATAGTTTTGTATGCCACTTCAGCCTTCAGGTGGAGCCTTATGCCACTGAATGCTTCTCCATACCATAAATATATCTCTGCACATAGAAAACGAGATGTCAGAAGGGTCCTAATCTACCCTTCTCCCTCATATGTCAGTTTTCTGTGTGAAGGGATTTTTATTTTTTGTGTAGAGGACTGTTTAATCCTGAGAGTCCCCCTCAGTCTGAAGTGGAGCAGCCTCCAAACACGGATGGGCTCACCACCTCAGTGAGAATTAGGGCCATGCGAGAAGAGAAACACGTATATTTTGTGAGTACTGTTCATTGGGTATTTGTAATCAACAGGTTTTGATTTTTCAATACTTTGCATTCCAAGTGTGATTGGGTGTAGGATATCTGTGGACATTATATACCTGGACTTCAGCAAAGCTTTCGACAAAGTGCCTCATGATATCCTGATTAGTAAGCTAGCTAAGAGTGGGCTAGATGGAACAACTATCAGGTGGATCCACAATTGGCTAAAGAATCGGACTCAAAGAGTGCTTATCAATGGTTCCTTCTCAAACTGGGGAGAGGTATCGAGCGGGGTACCACAGGGCTCGGTCCTGGGCCCGGTGCTCTTCAACATTTTTATTAATGACTTGGATGAGGAGGTACAGGGAATGCTTATCAAATTTGCAGATGACACAAAGTTGGGTGGAACAGCTAATACTCTGGAAGACAGAAACAAAATTCAAAGTGACCTCGATAGGCTGGAGCGCTGGGCCGAAAACAACAGAATGAAATTTAACAGGGATAAATGCCAAGTGCTGCACCTAGGGAGAGGAAACCAAATGCAGAGTTACAGAATGGGGGACACTTGGCTCAACAATACTACAAGTGAGAAGGATCTTGGAATTGTGGTAGATCACAAACTGAATATGAGCCAGCAATGCGACGTGGCTGCAAAGAAGGCAAATGCAATTTTGGGCTGTATTAATAGAAGTATAGCTTCCAAATCGCGGGAAGTGATAATTCCCCTTTACTCGGCACTGGTTAGGCCTCATCTTGAGTACTGTGTCCAGTTCTGGGCACCTCACTTTAACAAGGACATAGACAAACTGGAGAGGGTTCAGAGGAGGGCAACAAGGATGATAAAGGGACTGGAAACAACTGGAAACAGTCTCCCTATGAGGAGAGACTGAAAGAACTGGGCATGTTTAGCCTTCAGAAGAGGAGACTGAGGGGAGATATGATCGCACTCTTCCAGTATTTGAAGGGATGTCACACAGAGGAGGGCAAAGATCTCTTCTCGTTCATCCCAGTTTGCAGGACACGGAATAATGGGCTCAAGTTACAGGAACCTAGATTCCACCTAAACATCAGGAAAAATTTCCTGACTGTCAGAGCAATAAGACAATGGAATCAACTACCTAGGGAGGTGGTGGGCTCTCCCAGTCTGGAGGCATTCAAGGTGCGGCTGGACAGACATCTGTCAGAGATGCTTTGACCTGGATTCCTGCATTGAGCAGGGGGTTGGACTCGATGGCCTTGTAGGCCCCTTCCAACTCTACTTTTCTATGATTCTATGATCTGTTTGATGCCTGCCTCTTTCTCTCTATTTACTTACATATTTATTAGATTCATATCCTGCCTTTTTTCCTGCAAGGAACACAAGGCGGCTTACACAATCCCCCTTGTCTCCATTTATCCCTCTGAGGTAGGTTAGCCTGAGGGTCAGTGACTGGCCCAAAATCACCCAGTGAGTTTCATGGCTGAATGGGGACTAGAACCCAGGTCTCCCAAGTCCCAATCCAACACTCTAACCACTATGCCCCACTGGCTCTTGGATGTCTTTTTACCCACGTCTCCCCTTAGGCACGCACAGATTTATGTATGTATGTACAGCCATGCCTTGGATTGAGAGCATAATTCATTCCGGAAACGTGCTTGTAATCCAAAACACTCTTCTATCAAAACGAAATCCCCCCCAAAAAAATTTGTACAGAGATTTTTAATTTAAGCCGTACTACAGTACTTGTATTGCAAGATGTTGCTTGTATATCAAGTCAAAACAAATTAAATAAATATTTAAAAATTTGCTTGTCTTGCAAAATGCTTTCAAACCAAGTTACTTGCAATCCAAGGTATTACTGTATCTATGTGTTTATAATACTTTTATACTACTAAATATACTAAAATCCCTAAGTAGTTCACAATAAAAATACAATATAACAATATAAAACAAGAGAAAAATACTAAATAATTAAGAACAAAACATAACAATAAAAGAGGGTAGCAATAAGTTTACAGGTCGGAAAGCCTGTGAGAATGCAGCCACAAATGGAGCTCCGTTGCTCTCTGTTGGCCAATGACGATTGCCTCACCCTTTCCCCCTGCGTTGGGAAACCCTGAGCCTCTTCTTTCCTCTTCCGTAGACCTGCATGGCGGAGCCCCCATCTCGGTCTCCACAGTTGGCGGGGCAGAGCCCTCGGGGGGATCTCTAGCCTGCAGCCCCCAGAGCCTGACATCGTCCTCCGGCTTCTACACGCACAATGCCTACGACAGCTGCAACGGGCATTCTCCGCCGGGCACGGCCAGCCGGCACTTCAGCCCTGACTCGGCAACCTCGGGCTTCTCAGGGTCCCTCTTCTCCGGCTCAGCCATGTCAGGCATTTCTAACCAGCGGGAGCAGTGGAGGGCTTCTCTCCCCCAGCAGTGAGTATCTGCCTTCAGTCCAGTAACCTCACAGAGCAAGGAGTCCAAGGAGACATGTGTGTAGGCCAGTGTATCTCAACCTTGGGTCCCCAGATGTTTTTGGCCTACAACTCCCAGCATGCCCCAGGGACCCAAGGTTGAGAAACACTGGTGTAGGCCCAAACATTGGTGAACCATCTTAGCCTTCCATCTTGACATCTACAGTTCCCCACACCCCAGGTACAACCAAGTTCCCCACCTTGGCCAACAGAGTTGGGGCACAAGGGGGACACCTTGTTCCTGAGGTAAAACTGGAGGTACACGTCACTCTCACAAGCCAAAAGATTTGATTTTAGGATGTCATTAAGAGTTAGAATTGCCCACTTTCTGAAGAGAACGTGTTTCTGCACAAGTTGCTCTTTGGCGGGGGTGGGCAACATGTGGCCATCCAGCTGTTGTTGGACTGCCAACTCCCATCATCCCTAGCGAGCACAGCCAATGGGGAGGGATGATGGGAATTGCAGACCCAACACGGTACACCAGCTGGAGGGCCGTACATTCCCCGTCCCCTGCTTTTTGGGGTGCCCTTCCTCTGAGGTGATTCTGACTTTGGGAGTGATGGAAAGATTCAGTCGCATCTGAGGCAGGGAATTGGCAGAATTGTCTGCCCCCAGCAAGCCTGATTGGAAGGTGGCCCAGCCAGAGCAGCCAATGACACAGAGACCTAGCGGGCAGCCTCCGCTGTGGATGAGTGTCTGGGGCTCACAGGAGAGTTTTAATTTTTCAATGGATCTGTGCCGGCATTACTGGCTGAGTGGTTAACTTCTAAAAAGGGAGTTGCTGCGGCTCAGGCCTGCCTGGAAATGATACACTGCAACCTGATCTCAGATGTTGGGGGCAGGGGGGCTGCTTGTATCTTCTCAGTGCTCAGGGGGAAACATTCCATATGTGCTCAGAGGCACTCTTTTTTTTTATGGTGACATCAAGGGTGCTTTCAGATGGGAGGGCTCCTAGCAATACCAACTGAAAAACATTCTGCAGCTTTTCTGTCTTTTCTTCCTTAACGGATTTATTGTGGTAAGAGAAAAGACGAAAGAAGCGGTGGGGAAACCCAGGCGAGTGACAAGTGGAAGACGATGACGTCTGGACCCTCCGTAATATTCTGTGAATGGGGCAGGACGGTGGTGCCATAAAAGCCTCGTCTGGGAGCACCCATCATGTTCCAGGCTGCCTCTGGGACTGAGCCCTGGCTCAATTGAAGTTGTGGTCATTTCCCAACCCCGTGGTGTCCCACAGAACTTTGTCCATGGTTCTCCCTGCCTCACGGGAGATTCCCCAACCTTTGTCAGACTATTGTTCTTCCCCTTCTTGGCAGCCATTTTGAGCCAGGGAATAAAGCAATCTCATATAAGGGATGACAAATGGACAGTTAATTAATTTATTGTGATACATTTTGTGGGGGTTGAGAGAGAGAGGGAGATGCCATTTTCGATTTTTCACCTCAGGCACTGATATGTTTTGAGCTGGTACCTCCCAAGCGACACTTGGACAGCTTTTAGGCGCTTCATTTTAGGGGGCGGATGTGAGGCGGGTGTTTGGATTGCCATTCCACACAATGGCTTTTTTAAAACTCTGTTTCGCACTCTTGACTGTCTCGGCAGCTTTTGGTACCTCTGAATTCCTGGTGAACCCCTTGGAACCCCAAAATGCAGACAAGATCAGAGTGAAGATCGCGGATCTGGGCAATGCCTGCTGGGTGGTGAGTGTGCCCCCACCTCCCAAAGGGGGCAGAGTTGGTTGGGTTGCCCACGGGGAGTGGGAAATGGGGGTTGTATTGCAGAGGGCGGGGAACATGTGGGTTGTTTAAGGGCCTAAGCTACGGGGAATAGGGAAAACTCTGATGGGAGCAACAGGGAAAGCTTTCAGAAGAGAGTAAATTGCCGAGGGCTAGAATACTCTATATATGAGGAGGCATTTGCAGCAGACTTGGAAGGCACAGAGAAGAATAATCACCTTTCCTCCCACCCTCAATGAAAAGAATATATCACAAATACTTCAGAAAATTTCAGTTTTTGCCGAGCTTAGAAATAAGTAAGTTCTGATTTACTACTTAGTCACTGATTTGTAGTCCACTTTTCTTCTAATAAGGGTGGGTTACCTCCACTGTATTCTCACAACCCTGTGAGGTAGGATAGGCAGAAAGTGAGTGACTGGCAGCAGGGTCACCTAATGAGCTTCATGGCTGAGGGGGAGGGTTTAAACTCTGACCTCCCTGGCAAGAGTCCAGTGCCCTAACCCCTATACCACACGGGCTACTTTTATTGTCATACAGTTTAAAAACAACAGCTCATGTTTGTAGAGAATATATATAATATTATATACAGTAATACCTTGGATTGCAAGTAACTTGGTTTGAGAGCGTTTTGCAAGACAAGCAAATTTTTAAATATTTAATAATTTGTTTTGACTTGATATACAAGCGATGTCTAGTACGGCTTAAATTAAAAATCTCTGTTCAAATTTTTTTGGGGGATTTCGTTTTGATATAAGAGTGTTTTGGATTACAAGCACGTTTCCGGAACGAATTATGCTCTCAATCCAAGGCATGACTGTAATATCATAGAGAGCACATTGATTGGTATCTCAGAGGAAGCTGCCAAGGAGCAAGGCTTACATGGGGGAGATTAGTAAGAGCCGTATCCTGTCAGGAGCAGTGGGGGGGGGCTCTGTTGTGAGGCGGAGGGTCTGCCTTTTGGAAGGGGGATAAGTAGGGCTCTGCTTCGGTTGACGGTGCACCCTAGCTCTGAACTGAGGCAACAGTGTCATTGTGGAAGAGGCATTTGGTTTGTTCTGCAGGGTGGCTCTTTGAAGGGGTTGTCTGTCATGGGGGTTTTATTTATGTATTTATTAGATTTCTATAAATGTTTTACATTTGATTGTGGAGTGTGGGCTGTGTCTCCCCCCCCCCCAGTGTGTGTGTGTGTGTGTGTGTGTGTGTGTGTGAGAGAGAGAGAGAGAGAGAGAGAGAGACTCATCATCTTCTCAATTTCCTCAGCACAAACATTTTACAGAGGACATTCAGACACGCCAGTACCGGGCACTGGAGGTCCTAATTGGTGCCATGTACAGCACTCCAGCTGATATCTGGAGCACGGCATGTATGGTATGTTCAGGAGTTTCCTTCCCAGCTCCTCCTTACTACCTTCTGTGCCAGATTCTGGTGGTTTCAATTGCATTACTAGGGGTTAGGTTTTTGATGCAAATGCATCAACGGGTGCGGTTGGCAGCGCACCATTGGCAGGCATATTTAAATGCTGATGAGACTTGCCCTCTGTTCTTCCAATGCCTGGAGAAGTGGGGCAGGGTGGGGGGAGAACCTGGCTAACCTTGCTCTGAGTCTCAAAGACACTTGGCTGCTACCCGTGGTTGCTATGTGCAGCTCCAGGATCAGGGGCAGTATGCCACTGAAGACCAGTTTCTGGGGGGCTACAGCTGGAGAGATCTACTACTTTTGAGTCCTGCTTGTGGGCTTTCCACAGGCATCTGGTTAGCAACAGTGGGGAACAGGATGCCGGACTCTGCCGACCCTTGGCCTGATCCAGCAGGGCTGCTCTTTTGTCAGAAAGATCGTCTCTCGCATCTCTCAGCAAGACGTCTCTTGCTCCTTTCTCCTTAAGGCAGCACGAGTTCTGGAAGATTGCCCTGCCCCTCTCCAGGCTCAGGAGAAGGGAGAGGGATCTCACCAACCTGGCGCTGAGCCTCAGAGAGGCTTGGAAAGGAACAAGATGGTCTCGTTGCTTTCCTGGCCTCTCCAAGGCTGAGCGTGAGAGAGGTGTGCTCCTGCCCTCGATAACCTAGCACAGTGGAAAAGCAGTGGAAAGAGCTCTGTAGTTTTGTATTCTAAAGAAAATATGAAAGATTTTCATTTCCCTTCTAACAACAGCGTGGTAACTTTGGTTTGTTACATTATCGGTTACTCTGCAACTCCTTCTCAGTCTGGCAGGCTCCTGTGTTGCAGTGCTGGAGAAATGTGCAAGCTTGTTTTGAATCGGGTGGCCTGCATGTCCCGTCCCCCCGTGGCTGCTTTTACAGCCCCCCTTCTCCTGCTGCCGCTACTGAATTTGCTTCTGCCACAGCGGCGGCAGCAAGAAAAGCGGCGCTTTTGCAAGGAAGCCTCCCGGGAGCACAAATCTGCTTGCAAACAAGCCATGCACTTCCTGCGTGTCTTTGTCTCCTTGCAACGTCGTTACTTTTTCTTGCCACTGCAGCAAATTCAGCAGCAATTGTGGGGGTGGAGTGTGGCCCCTGGTGGGTTCCGGGGAAGGGTGATGCAGCCCTCCAAAAGTTGCCCGCCCCTGTTTTAAACTGAACAAGTTAAATGCTAGGTGGTTAATGAATTAAATGTCCTTCCTTTGTTGACAGTCCTATTCATAATGTGATAGCCACACCTTTGAAGTAACAGGGCAAAATGAGAACTTGTGCTAAAACCTCACTCCCTTTAGCAGCTTTAATCCAAGCCATCAAAAGCCAGGCCTGGTAGATGCATCTGAAGGCTGGCTTACATTATCTCACACATCCTCCACACAAAGACCTCTTGACAATGGCTCCTTCTGGTGGTTTTATCATATCTTTTAATGCTATTCCCGTGGAGTTGCTTAAACTGTGCTAGAGCAGGGGTGGGCCACTTGTGGCCCTCCAGATATCCCCATCAGCACAAGCTAGCATAGTCAATGGTGAAGCATGATGGGAGCTGTAGGCAGAAATGTCTGGAGGGATGCAGGTGGCCCACCCCTGCTTTAGTCCATTGATAAAACCAGTCCTTTTGTCTCCCACGTCCTTGGTTGGATGTGGGAGGCCAGGTGGTGATGTAAGGCTGTGTAGGGCCTAGTGTTGGAGGCTGGGGGCTGATGGGAGTTGCAGTCCAAAAATATCTGGAGGGCCACAAGTTCCACACCCCTGCATTTGAGAAAGATTCCTTTAAGGCTGGTACAAAGGCCTAAAAAAAAAAATTGGTTTGGGCTGGTTGGGTGGGTTTGTTTTTTTCTCCCTGCAACTTCTTCACACAAACACCTTAATCTAACTACATAATGCCAGCTGCTGAAGCAGACTCCACATGACAGCTGTGTGGTGTGCAAACCAGTCCACAAAACGCGTCAGCGCCATCCTCATGCTCTGAGAATAGCTCTCTGTGTGTTGTTGCGATCTGATTTTGGTGCATGATGGCACAAATATTCAGATGCCAGTCACAGCTCCTGCCAAGTCTTCTTTTGCAGGGGGTGGGGCAGTGTCAGCAACAGAATCCCCTCGCTATTTAAGCTAGTGAATAAGCCTGCCCTGAAAACCTTTACGGAGTCCAGACAGTACCACATGAACCCTTATGACTAGTTGCTTAGGCATCGTTGATGATCTGACTGGTTTATAGTGGTGACACACAGGCTGGAGGTTTAGGATCCACTGAGGGCCAAAGTCCTGACATTGGTTGATCTGAAAAACTGTGATCGGTCAAGAAAGGAGAGGAGACGTCTCTTAACTCCGTAGATGTGATTGCTCCCAAGAGCTAGTATAGGGAGAAGAAGAAAAACCCATGATAATTCCCTCCCTCCTTTTTTTGGCAGGCATTTGAGCTGGCAACTGGCGATTACCTCTTCGAACCGCACTCGGGTGAGGATTATACCAGGGATGAAGGTAGGAAGCTCCTAGCTGGTTGAGCCAATGAGGATTGCGTGTGAGGTGTTGCCAACTGCCTTAATACTTTAATCTGGAGGGCACTGCTGATGCCACTGTTGGTTTCGCAAGGGCATGCTGGAACGCTGGAACACTGGAGGGGTGGGAAGGGGCATGTTGGAGGGAAGTGGACCTGCTTGGCTCTTTCTGCTACACCGCTGAAATCCTGGCCGTGAAAGGAAATGATGACGAAAAGGAGCTCCAACATGGAAGGCCAGGGTGGTGGTTGGGGAAACCTGTGTAGATCTGAGGTGGGTGCCGTGCCAGCTCCAGGCTTTTGAGGGCCCTTGGGCAAGACACCCTCGGTGGGGCCCTTCAGTGAGCCTACTTTCTCACCGCCATCGTCACCGGCTGCTAGTGCTCCTGATCTTCTCCTTTCTCATCACTGCTGTCGCTTGCTTGACAGGCAGAGAGCCAGTGAGCAAGTAGGCAGGGACATCTACTGCTCCTCCTCACCACCAGCACGCCTGGGCCAGAGCGAGAGGCAGGTGAACAAGCAGATCGCAATGGTGAGGAGGAGCAACTCCAGGGGGTCTTGTCAGTGGGCCCTTGCTGGAGTGTGGGCCCTCGGCAGGTGCCCGACCATGCCTACCCTTGACGCCAGCCCTAGGTGGGTAGACATTTCTAGGAATGCATTATTCCAAGATCACCACACACGTTCGTCGACCCTTAACATCTTTCTGCATTGTGTTACTGAGGAGGAACCCAACTTGCATTCCCTGCCGGAGTTCCATCCCTTTAGCCAACCAGCTACTTCCCCAGGCATGATCCATAAACCCTGAATTCTCCCTTGCTCATCAGCTGTAACATGGCTGGAGCACATGGGCATGGCTCTGCCGCAGAAGGGGACCGCCTTCCCTTCAAGGCCCCATGGCTCTGACGTCTTCCCTCTTTCAGATCATATTGCCCACATTGTCGAGTTGCTGGGCGATATCCCTCCGCACTTTGCTCTTTCGGGGCGCTATTCGCGGGAGTACTTCAATCGGCGAGGTGAGTTGAGAAGTGTAATGTTTCTATGCGGGTCTGAAAATGCATAACCCTGACCTATACATATTCACAGCCTGTCTGTGGAAGTGGGGTTGTGAAAGGTGGGACCCTGGGGTGAGCAAAACCAGGTATTGGGCGAAACAAGGCCAGCAAAGTCTGCACACTTCAGGAGTCTGGTTTGGGCTCTGCCTACCCACCTGCAGTAAATTTCCTGACGGTTACAATACTTTTTGGTGGCGGGGTCCACAATCGGTTTCACTTCATGCAGAAGCAGCCTGTACCCCACCCTTGCCACAGCTACATTGGTGGTCTTTCAAATACATTCTGCTGCCCATGATCTCCATTCCAGTGTGGAACACAATTCACCAGGACGTCCTCTTGTGCAGAACTCTTGCTCATTTGAGCTTGTACAAGAGTGAGTGTACACTGTGGCTTAGATCTGTCTGGCTCCCACACCTACTACTATCACTGGTGGCCACTTCACCTTGCATTGTCACAGGGCCTCCTGTGGTTAGTCCCTAGGTGCTCCTACCTTCTTCCTGAGGATCCCAGCATTTATTTATTTTTATTTTTTAAAGAGCAAGTTTCTAGCCCTTATGTCTGTGAAGATACACTTGAAAGTGCCTGGGCAGTGCCTGCTGAATAAGATGGGCCATGTTCAGAAGGTAGCACTGTAGTGTCCTGCATGACTCTTTGCCCCTCTCCATGACTAGCATAAACCACAATTATCCAAAATAAGAGAGGGCATGCAAATTTGCTGAATATATGGCCTCTACTCCAATCTTGCCCTTTGTTTGCCTTCTTTCCCCAGGGGAACTGCGCCACATTAAGAACCTGAAGCACTGGGGCCTGTATGAGGTCCTGGTGGAGAAATACGAGTGGCCCCTCGAGCAAGCGGCCCAGTTCACGGACTTCCTCTTGCCCATGATGGAATACATCCCGGAAGAGCGTGCCACGGCTGCCCAGTGTCTGGAGCACCTGTGGCTTCAACTCCTAGGGCTAAACGTCGTCCAGACCAACGGCTTGCTGAAGTAAGGGGGACTCTAGCCCACATGGATTACCCTGGCACGGTGCCTAGTGCTATCACTGGAGTGGAGGGAGGAGGTTTTTGTTCTCCCCCTGGTTCCTCCCCCTAAGTGGAGGGCATTCCAAGATAGGAAACAAGAGGCTGATTACATGGGGGGGGGGGCTGTAAGGTTGGATGTGGAACCCCAGGACCCAGGTATTACTTTGTGGCTATTTCTGAAGCACAGCCAGAAGATTCCCATAACCCCATGCCAATTCTTTTCGTAGAGGTTGCCTTCTTGGTGCTGTCAATGGCCATCTTGCCTAGGTGCCCTTGACCGACACTGTTTGACTGTTTTTAATTAGTCTGGGGACTCCTCGCAAATGTGTGTGTGTGTTCCCCCTGCGTTTTAAGGCAGAAGGGAAAAGGCTCCCACCTTTCCTAACTCCAGCTGGCAAGAGAGTGGATGGGAAGCAGTACGAGAGGAAAAGTTCCTAGCAGGTGTATGTGTGAGTGTGGTGCAGGACTAAATACGTGAATACGCTTTGGGAGGTGAACTGGAAGATGTGCCTGAGCGTTTGAGCAATAAGTTGGAAGCAACAGCACAGCCTCTCAGTTTTGAGTACCCAGCCTTTCTGGAGATGGCAGAGGTGCCGTGTGGTTCTGGTGGGTGCCCCTCCAAACTTCCAGGCCAAGGAGACTCGAGCTCTCTTGAGCAAAAATTAATATGCAAGCGAATGAATTTATGCAAAGTGACATGACCTGGGGATGGAAGTTCCATGGTGGAACTAGCTGGAGGGGCGAGAGAACGTAGCCCATGGAGAAAGCAGTAGAAATGCATAGGTAGCAAAGTGAGAGGGAGGGATTCCTGTTCCCAGCTGACTATCAGTCCCTAGCACTGGATGTAACTGTACTTCTAGGCATTTGCTGGAAGAATTCTCTAGAATTGTGATCAATTGCTAAGTAAACAGGGCCTGATAGAACAGGGACCCTTTTCTACCCCTCAAGCATTTGAGTCCTGTTCCCCACTGCCTAAACATATAGCTCATAGATTATGCTGCAGTCCCTAATATGTATGCTTTACACTAGCCAGGGGCTGAGGTGCAAGTAGTTGCTCATAATTCGGTATTCTGAGCATCACAACTTTAAAAACAAGTTTCTAGCCCTCGTTGTGGAGAATACATTTTTTGCAAAGGGGTAGACAGTAAGAGAAGATTTTTTCAACAGCTGGACTTTTTGTACCTTGTGAAGTCCGTATCTCTGGTTACCTTCTATTCCTATGCTGCCCATTTCCTTTATCAATCCAGTTGTTCCCCCAGTTTTTTGAGATGGGTGGGAAACACAGCAATCCTCCTATTCAAGCTATTTCCATAATGTATTTCAAGCTTTACCCTAGCTGGAAAAAAAGGAAGCTAGCTGTGTATGTTTGAGTTTGTGTGATTATCCTCCAACTCCCCCCCGGTGGATGTTCGAGGATGGCTAGAATTGTTGCCATCTCAAGTTGCTGCTACAGGCCCCCCCCCTTATATTTTTTGACACTTTTGCTACCTGTGATCAGCTTTTAAGGGTTTTTTTTTTAAGGCGGAGAGAACAGCTGCTCCAGAAAGCTTAGCTCAAGATAAGCAAAATGTTCAAGCTACTTTGTGCCTTCGAGAAGGAGCCTGTCTACTGTTCGTGATGAAGGATTGAAGAGGGGAGGGCCCCTGTAACCTTTCCCTAAAATAGAAAAGGAGTAAACTACGACTAAAGGAAAGATACGGAAGGGCTAAAAAAATACTTAGAGCCAGGCTTAAACCCAAGGTTCCAGGCCCCCCTATCCCAGGGATATCGGGTTGGATCCAAACTAAGTTAGCTAAGCTTAAGTCCCATTGAGTTCAATAGGAACTAAATTTAACTAAGTTAATCAGGATCCAACCCACCATACTGGAACCCAGTTGTGTCTCCGCCTGTAGCAGTGAGTGGATGTGAAGCCTCTTAGGCAGCCTTCCCAGACCTGGTACCCTCCAGATGTGTCGGACCGCAGCTCCCATCATTCCCAGGCTGGGAATGATGGGAGTTGCAGTGTAACACATCTGGAGGGCACCAGGTTGGGGGTGGCTGCTCGTGGGTATGGAAACATCTGGGTGCACTGTTCCCTAAGAGGAGTGTCTTTAAACCAAAGTTGGGTCGCAGGAAAAGTAGGCCTAAGGAGAGGGAGACAAGACTGTTGCCTTGCAGTGCAGTCTCTTTAATGCGAAGCCATGGCCTTTTGTTGGGTATGGCCCGTGTGTGCCAGTGTCGGGGGAGAGTGTGTGTGTGTGGGTGGGTGGGTGTTTTGGAAACCCCCCCCCCCCTGTGCTGTTGCAGGGAGTGAATTCAAGACTTTTCATTAAAACATTTGCAATAGCCTCTGCCTCCTCTTTTCTAAGGTCAAAGGGGCGTTTAGGAAAACTGTGGCATGGGAGAAGAACTGCACCAGGAGCAGGTTCTTCACTCTTGCAAGGGGAAGGATTAAGGGGTTTTGTACTCTCCCTCTGAAGTGAGAAAGTCTTTCAATTCTTCTGGTGTTACTTTCTTTCTAATGCATTGCTATGGAGGGAGAGCAGGGACTGCGGGCAGTTCTACACAAATACAATGAAAGCTGCGGGTTCAGCAGCCTGAGACCATCCACTTCTCGTTTAAAAGAAAAAGCCATGCTCCTGCTACAGAACCACTCAATTCAGCAAGACCTGGATGAGCATCAAAACACATCACTTACATCCACAGATGTCTGCTATGTGCACAGTTCTCACCTGCTGGATAGGAGGGCAAGTTTCTAGGCCTTCTGGCTATAAAGATTGGTGGTACAGGTTTAGTGCCCTGCAGCTCCTTGGTGCTCCCCAGTGCCAGCAGAAGCACAAGGGTTAGGTACATCAAGAAATGATGCACTATTTATGCTATGGTTGAAAAATATGCACTGCCTTAGAATGAAGGTTTGGGTCCCGTCCCCCCCGAATCACAGATTAACTGTAACTTTCATTAAGGGAGATGGTTATCTAATTTAAAGCGCAATCCTATGCACGTTTAGGCAGCAGAAAAGCCATGCTGACTGGGAGTTGTAGGCCTTTTCTGCTGCCTAAATGTGCATAGGATTGCACCCTTAGTGTCCTGAAAATTAAGTGTGTCTTTTTGTAGTTGATTGGACAAAAAATCTTGTAAGAACACATAGTCACAGAAAGATCAGTATTTTTAACACTCATTTCAGATGTCTTGAATGGCAATTATACTCCTAGAAGTAGCCACTCCCTTCCCAAACCAAGTATTCCTAGCCCTTTATAGTTATGCTGTCCTCGCTTGCAGGTTCTTTCAGTAAAACTCACCAGATCCTTCAAAAAAAAAAACCAAGATCCCTACCCCAAACCCTTCCCCTGATTTTTTCTCATCCCACATTAATCCAGTTTCTTATGCTGGTCTATCAGTCAACCTAAAAGCAAGAGACATGCACAAACATGATAGACCTCACGCTTACATTTATTTCCCTTGGGGAGACGGGGAAGAATTCTCACTATGTACAGAAGACGGAGATTGTGCTTTGATCGCTTGTAATGGAAGGGTCGGCACCGTTCACAAATAGCAGGGTTGCTCCTTCTTTATGGAGATAGGAGCAGGTATCTGTTTCATTTGCAGCTGAGATGGGGAAACTCCTTTGCTGCTGCTCTCTTAGGATTTAGGATGTCACTTACTGAAAAGAAAAGAGTAAAAGTTCACTGGTCAATGCAAGCAGCTCAGAGACTCAGAATTATTTCTCATTCTGCCTAAGCACTCTGGTATGCCTCTCAAATTCCCATTTTAAAAGTGGAAGTCCCCCCCCCTTAGCTTTCACTAGGCTCAGTGTAGGAGGGCAAAAATCATACATAACTGCTCTTCCTCAACTTCTGCTGCCAAACCCCCCCCCTCCCCAAGAGCTGCACTCTACTGCCTTCCTGCCCACCTCACCTGTGCCAGGTTAGGGTTAGCTTTGCAGATCTGCTTCAGGATCGACTGTACAGCTGTCGAGGTTGTGCCCTGGCCCCCAATATCCGGTGTGTGGGTCTGGAGACGAGAAAGAAAGAGTTGCACTAAGCCAGCTTCTCACAATTGCCCATCCACACAACTGGGGGACCCACTTATTTTTTTTACCATATACAGTCCATGCCTTGGATTGAGAGCATAATTCGTTCCGGAAACGTGCTTGTAATCCAAAACACTCTTATATCAAAACGAAATCCCTCCCAAAAAATTGTACAGAGATTTTTAATTTAAGCCGTACTACAGTACTTGTATTGCAAGACGTCGCTTGTATATCAAGTAAAAAAAAAATTAAATATTTAAAAATTTGCTTGTCTTGCAAAATGCTCTCAAACCAAGTTACTTGCAATCCAAGGTATTACTGTATTTGTATGGTGAAAGTGCTGACAGTGTGAACCAGCTTAAGTCAGGATGTGACCCAGAAGCAACTCGTGACCCACCAGTAGAACAGTTGGTGTTTCCATGCCCCAGAGAAACCCACAGAACTAAAGTTTAGGGTGTGTGTGGTGTGCTAGGGATCTTACTAGTTAAAAAAATTAACAGCCATGACTGCCATGAAAGAAATGGTTATAAAGCCGCCATAGGTTTGTAATGTGAATAGGCTACTACCCCTAGTGCAGGGACAATTAAGAGAATACAATTGCTAAGGGAGGCATAAGTTTCTTGACTCACTGACTCTGACACACACATGCATACATGTATATGTGTGTGTACACTCTTCAGTCCTTGTGGCCAATTGAAGGGATGGACTCCTCAGCACAGCCTCCTTAGAATAACAGTGTCTACTTTGTACCACCACCGCCCCTCCGTACCACGTGCCAGAGGCAGAGCCTATTATTTCTGAAGTGTTTCTCTGCAAGTCCCAGGCAGAGCTATCCTATGGGGAGGGAGAAACTGAGGCAGAGGAACCACCTTTTCTCCTTCCACTACGGGTGGAGAGGGGAGAGCATTTTTTTTGGCCTGTTATGACCATGCTCCTTTTACATTTCCCCGCCCATTGCTCCCAATTGTGTTGTCCTCATCCCCATTCCAAAACTGATGCAGGAGGTGGGTCCGAGATCCTGGCATCCTTTTTGTCTCCATGCTGGTTGCGTGTCTAGTGCAGTGTGTTGTGCAGTAAGACTTGCTGTGCTGTCTCCAGCCTCGGAGAGGGAGATCAGAAAAAGTCTATGACCCCCTGCGATGCCCTCCCAGGGACCATAAGATTGCGCCTTAGACATTTTATGAATTATATTCCCACCCACACTGCATTCCCCAGTTTCTCTGTTCCATCTGCACCCTCACTAGGACAAATGGAGCACCACCTGCTCACCATTCCTCATTTTATCTCAAATGTATTTGGAGAGGCTCAAAGGGTTTTTGCCAATGGCTGCATCAATCCTAATTTATCTAGGAATAGTTAATGTATATTAACCGCATATCAACCATACCTTGGAGTGGCAAGATAGGTATTGGGTTCCCCTTCAGAACTGAACAAGGAAACCAGTATGAGATGTTCTACCATGGATTTTAAGACCTCTGCCTGATATGTCAGGGCCCAAGGGAGAGGCACCCAGTGACTTTATATCCAAGAAACCGCATCATATTCCCATTTTTTTTTATTCATCATTGGCCCAGGAGGAGGAAGAGGACTAGAGCCACTTACTTCTCCATCGTCCATGGAGGTCAGGACCGCTTTACGGATCACAGATGCATAGCTGTGCAATCTGTAATGAACGACAGATCCAAGGGATGAACAGCAGCCCAAATCCAGTCTCTTCCCCCCCACATGATTATGGTAGGAGCTGCCACTGGGTGGGATATATGTTTTAAGTCATTTTTAGCCCACCCTTCCTCTAAGGAGCTCTGGCAGGGTAGGTGGTTCCCACAATTTATCCTCGGCTCCGTAAAGTATGTTGGGCCAGTCACCACCTCCCAATCTAAAGTCACCCAGTAAATGTTACGGCTGAGCTGAAATGTGAAGCCAGGTCTTCCGACAGTCTAACCCAGCACACCACATTAGCTCTCACAGTCAGGAACCGGACTAATTGGGTCTCGGAGGGAAGTATGAGGCTGCAGCTGGGGTGGGGAGAGAGGGCTCCAACACATACTTGAGGTGATCCAGCATCATACAGCTGGCAAGCAGCATGGCTGTGGGGTTGGCAATGTTCTTGCCCGCAATGCTCTTGCCAGTATTGCGTGTGGCCTGGAGAGGAGGGAGGGGGAAAAGACAGAGATGAAGTGTTAGACACTGAACTATATGACCAATGGAACAAGAGCATTTCCAAAACGCAGGAGAGATCCTGTTTTACTGGCGTATCCTGGTCCCTTCTGTCCCCGTTCTGTTAATTCCAGGCAATGCTTAACTGAGAGATGCTAGGACTCAAGCCTAGCCGGATGTCACAACCTCTGACTTGGGGACCTTCCAGTGGCTGCTGGGTGCGATTTGAGGGCCCAGCTTAGAGGAGGCAGTGCTCAGCTCCCCACCAAGCCGGCTGGGCCCATGAGAAAATGGAGAAACCGGCATCCCACCTGCTTCTATGACTAAGGTGCCACTTATGAGGACACCGGAAGTTTTATACTCTTCCCCAGGTCATGGAATCCCACAGCTTCTCCCTCCCCATGGTCAAACCTTATCTTGCAGGTTCCTTGGGGCAGGGGCTTATCTCTCCTTGCACCGCTCATGTTATAAACCAGGTCTGGGCAACCTTTTCACAACCCTGAGGGCTCCAGGTGGTGGGACTGGGGGGCGCCTGCACGCACACACGCACTGGGTTGCAGGGGAAACTGGATGGGCTCCCCCGAGCTGGCAGGCTGCAGAGAGCAGCCAAGGGCTGCATAGGGCAGGTTGCCCACCCCTGCTGTGTAAAACGGTCCTGTATCATGATGGTGCTGCATAAGCAACCAACAATATATGCCTCTTGGTAAGATACCAAGCCAGTGGCGTAAGCAAATTACTCCCTAGGCGCTCCTGTGACCAGCACACAGCATTGAAGGATGCTGCAAATCTCAGCTTCAAAACGTCCTCGTCTCTACGATGTCTTATCTGTCCCTATCACAGCACACCCCCAAGCTGGTTTCAAATCCTGGTTACGCTGGAATCCTGGTTAACCTTAACCCTAGTTAATATCTGTGCCAATGTAACACCAAACCACAGTTAAGACTGGTGGGGAAAACGTGGTCCAGAGCAGGAGCATGTGAGTCTCCTGATCTCTTAACTACAGTGAAGAGCTCCCCACACATTAAGTTTGCACAAACTTGTAGGAAGAACTCATGTTCAGTTGGCAGCTACACATTCCCGTCCAGATCACACACACACACACACACACACGCACCCCAATTTCACCAGAGCTTTTGATATCCATCCCTCTCAAAATCTCAGCTTCTTTCTAGGCCTCACCGTTTCAAAAACTGCATAGTCGCGTCCGTAGTTGGCCCCTGGCACCAGGCCTGGCCCCCCAACCAGTCCAGCACAGACGTTGTTGACAATGTTGCCATAGAGGTTAGGCATAACCATGACGTCAAACTGCTGTGGGCGGGACACCAGCTAGGATTTCAGAGAAGGCAGTGAGTGGAAAGGTGACAGCAACATAAAAGTCCTCCCACCCAGCCCAGTCACGAAAGAATGGTGACATGTTTCAGGTCTACCCAAAATCATGCATAAAGGCTCTCTGAATTTAAACCATTCCTGTGCATATTAGTTCAATCCCCTATATCACCAGGGAGTTCTACATTGCTTTGATCAAAATGCTAAAATTTCTAGTCCTCATGACTGCAGAGAACATTTTACCGAAATGATGGCTATGGGCACAGACCAATGGGACTACCGTAACACCTGTGCAAGTTTCATGGGTTCTCCTCCCAGAAGGTGGCTGTGTGGTTTTAGGAAAAACTGAGGAAATTGGGAGAGGCTAGTGAGGAAATCTGAAGGGGCCTCAGTGGGAAGCTCTGAGCTGCACTGCGAAAGGGAATGAAAACCAAGGTTGGGTTTTCTTCACATAAGACTCAAGCCTTGCATTTGAAACTGCAGCTGGACATGAAACCAGATCAACCTCGGAGTACCTGCATCGTGGTGTTGTCAACAATCATGCTATCGAAGGTGATGTTTGGGTAGCCAGCTGCCACCTCTTTGCAGCACTGCAGGAAGAGTCCGTCCCCCAGCTTCCTTTACGGGAGGGAAAAGAGGGGCAAGGTCAGCCAGAGCGGATGGCCAACCTGCGGCAAAGGTGCCACCAGTGGCAGAGGCAGCCAGCGCTTGTGGCATTCCTGGACAAGAGCAGGAAGGTCTGTGGAGCTGCTCAGGGCAGAGTCAGGCCTGTACTCCTGCCTGCCTCTCCCACACTACACTGCTGACTGCTCCCGGACTGCATGGCCAGGAGGAAAACTGCCCCGAGGCACAGTGGCCTGTATTGTACCATGCATCAGACTGGCACCATCTTCTACTGTGGATAAATGGGGCCAAAAAGCTTGGCCACCCTCGAGCTGGAGAACTCTCATCCCCTTCCTGCAGCCATCCCTGCTTCCCCTCATCCCACACACTCAAAAGCACGAACAACCCACACACGTCCCATGACCTACATGATGTTGGCCTTGTGGACTGCTGTCACCTTCTTGCGACCGGTCTCACGCGCCAACTTGAAGGCGTATTCTGCGATGCGCAGAGACTTGGTCCTGGTGATGATCTTCAGGCTCTCCACTACGCCGGACACGCTCTGCGGGGAGGAGCATCGACATACTCTCTCGGATTTATCTCCAGCCCAGTACCAAGGAGGAACCGCGGGCTGGGTGGGAAATGGCACCTACTGGCCATGGACACTGCAAACCCTGACTCGGAGGATTGCTGACTTTAGGCACCCAACTCTCTGCGTGTGGTTTCTCCCCCCCCCCCCCCAACATATCCAATATGGTGGATCCATATCTAATTTTTAAGAGTGGCCAGATATTTAACTGAACCAGAGCTGTAGGCGCTGTGCCTGCCTGTCTCACACCAATGTGAAACAAAGCAAAAGCAAATGGATCTTGCCTTCACAGGCAGAACCAGTGCACAGAGAAACTCAGCTGCTCGCTCCCATTTGCCTTGTTTTGGCAGCTGCTCACTGAGAGGTGCATCAGGGAGAAATTGTGTGGCTGTTCGCACTGGGGAGGAGGTGGTTAAAGAACCCTTTGTCAGCATCTTGACTTGTGTAGGAGAAAGGACTTTGAGGTGCACAATAAAGGGAGGAATCCTGGAGATTGGAGGAGGATAGGCTGAAGGGCCAGGCAGAGCTCCTGGGCTGCCAGTTGCCAACCCCCAACATAGAATGTTTATTTATTTTATTTATTTCTTATATTTATTAATCGCCCATCTGGCCGGTCACCCGGCCACCCTAGGCGATGTACAATTAAAATACAATAAAACAATACAATAAAATATAATAATTAAAACAATATAAAAAATTCTTTTAAAAACCTAACCCACCCCATATTCCCGCCTGTACAGCCATGTTTTTAATGCACGGCGGAAGCTCATCACAGAGGGGGCATGGCGAAGGTCACTAGGGAGGGAGTTCCATAATGTGGGGGCCGCCACAGAGAAGGCCCTCTTCCTAGTCCCCACTAGCCTGGCTGCTCTGGCTGATGGGATAAGGAGGAGGCCGTCCGTGGCAGACCTTGTTGAGCGGCCTACTTGATGTTGCTGGAGGCGCTCCTTGAGATAAACTGGGCCGGAGCCGTGTAGGGTTTTAAAGGTCAAAACCAACACCTTGAATTCGGCTCGGCAAGCAACTGGTAGCCAGTGCAACTCATTCATCCAAGAGAATGTTACTCTGACACTGCACTGAAAGGTCCCTTGGTCCAACAACCTGCTGCACTGCAAGACCATCCATCCATTCCCATCCCTTAACACCCTACTCAGACCTGCCACAAGCAGGGAGCAGGTATGCTGCAGGTGCTTGCAAAGCAAACAAGCCTACCCACACTGGAAACGGCCTTTCCCTTATGCAAATAGGGTTGAGACGGATGCGGGGGGGGGGATTAAAAGGGCAAGATTGGCTTCCTCTGCTAATGGGCACCTCATGCTCCAGGCTGCTGTATTCACCCTCCGTGTTCTCCCGGACTATCAGGATATCGATGTTGTGGTGCCTGGTTGCCACTCCTGGAAGGCTCTTGCAGTGGATTACGTTGGCAAAGAGATCCAGATTAGTGCTGTGGAAGCAGAAAAGCAAAGGAGATGGTCACATGGCATAGACTCTATGCACAAGTCGTTTCAGAAAGCACTTGATCGGTTCTTCTCCACCAGTCTGTCCAACTGCTTCAACAAGAGCATCATGTTGCTAGCAAAAATCCTGGCTACTCTACAGGCGGGCAATCTGCGTCACAGGAAGTGGGATTTTCTGACATGCCTGGGCAGGAGCTGGAGAGCTGCTGGGTCTGGCTGTGGCACGGGAACACACCTAGTGCTGCATGGCTGTCGGTTCCCCAGCTCAACAAGCGAGAAGTAAAGCCACACCAAGACACTAGATGGCGGTGCTGCACAGGTGATGGTGCTGTCGTACACACTAGAGTGACATTACCTCATTCTTGGGACTTGTGACACTACCACAGTAAGCAATATGCTAATTAAGGACACAGGCATATATATGCTAGCTTAACATACTTCATTCCTATTGCAAGATTCATGGCTTTTTGCTGTTGATTTTGAAGAATATGGAGTTTGTTTATTTTGTTTAAATAGTGGGGTGGGCCGGCTCAAGTTGTGTCGGCCTGGTTTAGCAAACTCCCAAGCCCTGCCTGCCGTTCGGGCTAAACCTCTCTCATCTCACCGCAATATGTTGTTCCGGGACTTGTGGGATGGCGGCAGGTTATGGTTCGTCTCGATGTTTCCTATACAGCCAGAAAGAGAGAACCAGTTGATAAAGGGGACCCCACTTCCTGGCCCTGGCAAGCCTGATGTGATGAGACGGGGCAATCTGATAATGGCGCCTATCCTAATCCCGCTTGCCCGTGTGCATCCTGGGTTAGGAACAGATGCGGGTACACCATCAAGCCTGGGAAATCTGGATATTCAGGATTCCATACTGGCAACAAATATACGGAGAAAAAAAAACTAAAAAAAAACACAAATATACGGAGAGGCTGCAGGAAAAGTGCTGGTTTTCAGCCTCCGTCCATAAAATGGGAATACGTGGCACCAGTCTCTTCCAGGGCTGTTGTGACGATGCACAAAACTATTTTGTTTGCATCGCAAGTGACAGTAGAGGCTCCCAAAGCTGGTCTCTTCACATATTGTTAAAGCAAAACCTGGAATGGGCTCATTCCAGAAGGAGAAGGAAAGAACTCAAAAATGTCTAACATCCAAGAAGCATTGGAAAATAAAGGGTTGCCCCATTGCCCACCACCACCAAAGTGTCAGCTGTAGAATCATGGGGCTGTAGATTATTACTGTTATTAGTAATACTTTAATGTAATAAAATCCCTCCACGATAAAGGGCAAGACAGCCATCAAGCCCAACCTCCATGTCCCAAGGCAGGATCGCCCACATGCACCTCACCCTAGGATTAGGCCAACGCGGTGAAGGCCACAGGGTGCCAAACGCAGAAAGCAGGAGGTATCGAGGGGCACCGCACCGTGGGACCAGCACAACACAGAGATCCGAGAACTCAAGCAAGTGAAGCAAAGGACCTGCTGCAGGGCAGGGGAATGGGTGTCCCTCCAGATGTTGTTGGACCGCAACTCCCATCATCCTTGACCATCGGTTATGCTGGCTAGGGCTGATGTGTGTTGCAGTCCAACAAGCTCTGGAGGGCCACTAGTTCCCCACGCCTGCTACAAGGGAAGGCAAAAGCCAATCCGCCATCGGGATTGCAAACTCCTCCCCGTGTTGCTGCTCAAGCCCCATAAACATTTGCTGAGAAGACGAGTGCGGCGGATCCCTCCTACGTAAAGATCCCAAGACCCAATGAGAGCCCCCCAGCCTACCCTTTCAGCCTTTATCAAGCCCTCTACTCCTTGTGGCGTAGTACCCCAGAGCTAAACCTGACCGCCTTCAGCATAATAGTCCCCAGCTGCCTGCCTGGAGTCAGCCAGTGATATGCAGGACACCCCCTGCGCCCCATCTTTTCAGCTTCCCTTTAGCAGGGGATCCACCCCATTTGCACAACTATACCTGCTGTGAAAAGATCACCGTTACCTTTCAGGGCCACACGGTTACGACGGATGGCCATGAGGGCGTTCTTCATGTCCTCTTCGGATGCCCCTGAGCTCACCAGAACTTCCTCAAAGTCCACGGGCACACAGGCATGCCTGGTAGAGAGACGAGAGAAGTCTAGGGCAGTCACTGGGGATCCCGGCTATTGTTCTGGGGGGAAAAGGGGCTCTCCCGGGTTAGTTAGTACTACAGCCTCTGAGTGCTCAGAGTCCGGCTGCCTGTGTTTGATGCACAGCTGTGGAAAGCGGGGATTTGATACCTGAACAGTTCCTTGACATGAAGCATGAGTTCTGGCCCAATCCCATCTCCGGGGATCATGGTCACAGTGTGGCGTCCCCCGTATTTGGCAGGCGGGGGCTGCAAAGAAAGAGAAATGGGTGCTTCATTTCCTGGGAAAGTAACTTTCCCTTTGTGACTAGCCGGGCCCGCATGGCAGCCATTTTCTGGTGGTGCTCATGACAATTTTTCAAATTTTAAAATGTGCCCACAGGCCCAAACAGGCTGGGGAGCCCTGATCTACCCAGTAACATCAATCCTAATTGGTAGTCCCTTTCCAGACAAGGCCCTTCCCACGCCTCCTGTCCAAGATCCTTGAACTGGTGATGCAAGGGGTAAGGACCTCAAAAGAAACTCTCCAAATTGGGGAAACGGGATTAAAATGGCAAATGAGAGTTAACGTAAAATGGCAAATGAGTTAACGTAAAATGGCAAATGAGAGTTAATGTAAGCATAAAGCAATGCACATTGGGGCAAAAAATCTTGGCTTCACATACACACTGATGGAATCTGAACTAACCAGGAAAGAGATCTTGGAGTCATGGTGAATAGCCCATGGAAACATCAACTGTGGCTGCAATCCTACACACACTTACCTGGGAGATAGTCCCACTGAATGTATTGAGATTTACTTCTGAGTAGTCATGCATAGGATTGCACTGTCAGTGTGTGGTAGCATCATAGAATGTAAATTTCATGCTCAGGATTATTATATTAAGAAAGGGATTAAAAATAAACCAGCCAGTATCCCAATGTCTTGATATAAACCTATGCACCTAGAACACTATGGACTGTTCTGGCTCTCAAAACGAATATTGAGAATATTGTGGGGGGGGGGGGGCAAAGAAAAGGCCAAAGACATTGATTTTGTGGCTGGGGTACTTTCCATATGAGAAAAAGCTTGAGCATTTGGGGGTTTTAGTTTAGAAGGGGAAACAGAACTAAGGTGGGACATGATAGAATTTCAAAAATTGTGCACGATGTGAAGGAAATGGATAGGGATTCCCCCCACCTTTCCCCCATAAGAAGAGCCATGCTGGATCAGACCAAGGGTCCATTTAGTACAGCGTTCTGTTCAGTGGCCAACCAGCTGCCGTGGGAAACCCACAAGCAGGACATGAGAGCAACACAGCACCCTCCTGCTCAAGTTCCTCAGCAACTGGTGTTGCTGGAGGTAGCATATAGCCATCAGGACTAGTAGTCATTGATAATGTTATCCTCCATGAATTTGTCCAATCCTCTTTTAAAGCCATCCAAATTGCTAGCCAGGACTAGTAGCTATTGATAGCCCCATAATACTAGAACTTGGGGGGGCGGGCGGGCAATAATATGTAATGGCAGCAGATTCAAAGAAAGTATTTCTTCATACAACACATAATTGATGGAACTCACTGCTACAAGATGTAGATGGCTTGGAAAAGGGAACTAGATAAATTCATGTAGGAAGAGAGGTCAACCAGTGACTAAATGGATCATGGCTACCTCTGAATACAAACTGCTGGGGGGTAATGGTGGGGGCACGATTACTGCTTTCATGTTCAGCTTACATGCTTCCTGGGATCATCCAGCTGGCCATTAAGAGAAACAGAATTATTATGATTTTTCTACTGGATGGACTTTTGGTCTGATGCATACAGCAGGGCTGTTCTTTCTCTTTTTATGACCACAGACAATATACATACAAAGCATGTGCCCTGCCACACATTCCAGCCCTGCAGCCTCAGAGCCATACCTATTCCTCATCCCTCTACTTTAACAGAAGAACAGAATTAGCCTTCACCCCTTGCCCGTCACCACAGCTCAGGCCACTTCCAGCCACCCTGAATACATGACAGATGGAGTCAAGGGCCTCTGCCCATTGGCTAGAACGTTAGGCTTAACACTGACAAGGTGGGAAAACTACTTACGATAATCTGTTGCTGTAGGCGGTGTGACCGGAACAGATATTGTGGAGAAGGGAAAAGAAAAAGAAGACAGGGGTTTTAGACAGCAGTGTAGAAAATGCAACCATAACTAAAAGGATGCCTGTCTAGACCACTTTGCCAGCACAGTGCCTTACAATCTCTTATATCCTTATAACAGTTCTGGGCATCTAAGAGAGCTGTCAGTGAATTTGGTTGGGGCTAGGGGAAGTAATAAGCAGGAAGACATGAGTGCCCCCCTATAGCATCTCTCTGGAACAAAGGAATAGCAGGCATAAGCTATACCAGGGGTGCAGAACCTCAGGCCTGGAGGCCAAATCTGGCCTGCCTGGGGTCCCCAGATGGCCACGCCCCCATTCCCTGCCCCCACAACCACGGATCATTTGATGGTTTCCTGGCTTTTGCAGCTTCCTCCCCCCATTCTAAAAGTTTGAAATGCCTCTCCTAAGGCTGAGTTGCTGGCAGCAAGAGCTTTAAACTAAAATGGTGTGGTTTAGGGCCCCACCCTTTTTGCCTTTGACTCCGCCCACCACTGGAATGCAGGGGGGGGCAGAGCTTCTCTGAAATGTAATTTGGCCCTTCGGGCTGAAAGATATTCAACACCGCTGAGCTATACAAACCGAAGCCACGTTCCTGCGATTGCCATCTGTTAGAACCTGCACCTGTGAGGGAGAGGGGGGGAAAAGGAAAGGCTAAGGAAGGAGATTTAGGGTATCTAGAAGGCATTAGCTCTTACAAGAAGGGAATGGGACCTAGCTGGGGTTAGGCATCCAGCTTGGCTGCACAGAATTCTAGGCTTGAGTGAGACCTTGCCATTTCCCTTTGCCAAACACCAGGGTCAGGCATCTGACCTGTCAAAAAGAATTTTGGACAACTGGCTTGATTTCATAGAATTTAGCAGAAGTCCTACTATGCTGGCACAATGCTGGATATGCCATCGCCACAGGGGAAAAACACACATCAGCAGAACATCTGAGATGTGCCAACAGAGCTGTCCTGCTAGCAAAGATATGCTAGCAGAATGGCTGAAATGGTGCAGGACATGGGTGGCACATGGGAAGGGGCATTCAAGGTGAAGCTGGACGGCCATCTGTCAGGGATGCTTTGACCTGGATTCCTGCATTGAGCAGGCGGTTGGACTTGATGGCCTTGTAGGCCCCTTCCAACTCTACTTTTCTATGATCCTATGCACATGGGTGGCACACCCTTACATCAACTCCTATGCCCCTTCAAGCTACAGTCATGCCCCCTGTCAACAATGCAACTTTACACAATTGGGGTCGCCAAGGTGGTGCCCACCTGCCTCCCTGCCTGTTCCTGATTTAAATAACTATTTTATTTTGAACGGGGAGGCTGGCATGCTGCAAAGTGAAAACCGGCCTCTAGCACCACCTTTATGGCCAAGAGCGCCTCTGGGATTCAGAAAATAAAAATGTTGGCTGACTGCAGCTCAGTGCTTTGTTTTGAAGCATGCCCAGCCACCCATGGAAGTGAAACAGGGACGCTCAGGGATGGTAGGAAACATGGGGGGGGGGGGCAGAGGGAAGAGAGGGGAGGTGTTTTGCCTATACTGTGTGTGTGTTTCCCTGAGCACCACTGGTTGTGTTGTGAAATGGGTGCTGGAGCAGAAAACGGTGGGTTCAAGAGCATTGTTTTGTGCCTTGGAACTCAGAGCCCACCTCTGCCTTGTACTTAGGCTCTTGAGCACGTTACAGCCATGCCTTGGATTGAGAGCATAATTCGTTCCGGAAACGTGCTTGTAATCCAAAACACTCTTATATCAAAACGAAATCCTCCCAAAGAAATTTGTACAGAGATTTTTAATTTAAGCCGTACTACAGTACTTGTATTGCAAGACGTCGCTTGTATATCAAGTAAAAAAATAAATAAATATTTAAAAATTTGCTTGTCTTGCAAAACGCTGTCAAACCAAGTTACTTGCAAACCAAGGTATTACTGTACTTTTCTTTTAGCCTCACCAGTCTGCCTTCTTGGCAATGTGTGTTTGTGAGTGGGGATCTACTGGTGGATTTGTGTGTGGTTTGCAGTAGGTCAGAAAGGGTTTCTTTATGAGTCCCAATTGTTTAATAACAGCATACGACAGAATTACTTTTTCCACCTAAACTCAATTGCTGAAATGAAGTAAGTTCAGTTTCAGGGCTGAAAACAAATTCCCAGACTCAGAATGTGCTCAGAGGCACCCTGTTCTTTCATTGGAAGTGTATGTCTTTTCCACCTAGTTCTGGTTTTAGTTTAAAAAGAAAAAACCTAGATCTTGGGGTTTTAGTAAAAAACAAATTACAAGTAAAAAAAACCGTGAAATCTGCCCAGCCCCGATCTGGAGGACACATCGCCGATTTAACCCAAGCATTTAATTCTCGCCTACTCTTTCTACTGTCCAATCAAAACAATCCGTAAGGCAACTACTCTCACCCCCCCCCCTCTGGGAAAGGGACCGCCCCTGGGAATCTTTCTAGGAACGCCCTTCCAAGGTCGTCGAGCCAATGCGAAAGCCTCGTTCTCCCTTTGTCCCGCCTACCACTTGTTCCCTAACCAATCAGAAATGTCGCAACGATCTCTCTCCCCCCCCCAGCGGGGACAAAACGCTGTGGGTCCGGTTTCCCTTCCCTCCCCACAAGGTCAATGTCACAACCGTAAGTTAGTGGTCCTCTCACCGAGCGAGGTGCTAGCAAGACTGGCCTCCAGAGTTGCCTGGTGGTATTCAAAACTACCGAAGCTGCCATCCTTGAGTCTCCTTAGGGGGGGTCTGGGCGTAGAATTGAGGAAACCTTATCCAAACACCGCGAGACTTAACATAAAATCCCGCGAGAGATGATGACAGGTTCCCGCGCGAATAGTGAAAGAAGCGCATGTGCAAAAAGAGTCCTCTGAGCTCTTCTCTCCCACTCCCACCCCCCCCCCCCCATCGGATAGGGTAAAAAACGGGATTCTGAGATCCCAATAAATCCTGGCAGTTATTTCTTCTAGCCGGAGTGCTTCTCATTCTCGCTGTTCAGCGATAAAGGGCGCTGCAGCGGCCATTTTATTATGGCGCAATCCTATGCATGTTCAGACAAAAAAGTCCTACAACTCCCAGCATTCCCCAGGCATCATGGGATTGCACCCTAATAAGGATTGCGCTCTAATCATCATCATCATCATCATCCTACAATTCCCAGCATGGCTGGCTTGGGAATGCTGGAAATTGAAGGATTTTTTTTCTGTCCAAAAACATACATAGGATTACTCTTTTAGTCAGTAGTCGTAATGGCATAAGGCAGAGCTTTGTTAAATGCCTTACCCGATAGGTTTTTTTTAAAAAAATACTTATTTCAGACAGAATACAACCATTATTGTTGTAATGCACTTTAACAGTAGATCTATGTAACAAGGCCATGAATAAAAATCATGCCTCATTGAGGTTGAGAGGAGGGCAAGTAAATGGAAAGTCATTGGTATAAATAATCTTGATATTAACCACTATGAATGGTTTTTTTAAAAAATGTTTCTGTAAAGTTCCAATAAAATTGCTCATACCGACAATGACAGATAAGCCACTATATAATTTCTGTGAAGAAAAGAGCCTTTGGGGGTTCCTACATGTACACACACACACACACGCCTCCTCATGTGTAAACCAAGTAAGGCCAGTTGGGGGGGCTGGGAGGAGGCGAAAGGTACATAAAGCATCGGATGGGCATGGTGCCTGAAAGTCCGGTCTAGGGCTTTCAAGTGCAAATGTAGTTCAGGCCCAGTGAGTCATGAGTCCCCCCTCCCCTTGCCTGGCCAGGTGAAGTTCATTCTAATTGGCTGGAGGGAGGAAAGCTACAGAAAGGGGGAGGGGGAAAGAGCTATATTCCAAGGTGGGAGTTTTGTTTCTTGGTCTGTCTTTTGGGTCACTGCATGGTGGCTGTTGGAGCAATGGCGGTAAACCAAGGAGAGGCCCAAGCCTTCGGGGGGCCATCAGGATCCGACCCCAGGTAGCTCCTGGTGAAATTAGCTGAATGAGGGCTCTGGTACCCATCTCGGACCTTCGGGTAGGTGGAGTAGTTCCCCCCTGGGCGGCAGGGCTGTGCTGGATCAAACCCTGGAAGAGAACTGACCCTCAGGTAACAGAGTTGTGTGCCTGAGAGATATAAAGAATCAGGTTTTGTTATTTTGTAGCTCTATTTCTGTGTGCCAAAGTGTGTCTCTAATTTTGTGTGCTTCCCTCATTTCCCACCTTTTGTTGTAAAATGCTACCAGAATAAACCTTTTTTCCTTGGTTTTTTACCCCACATGGTGTTTGTGGATTGCTCTGCTTGGTTCAGTATCTAAATCCAGGTTACAGAATTAAAGGCGAGTCCCTGAACAGAGATTCAAGTAGGATTGCAAGGAGCTGAGGCTTGGCAATCTGGTACCTTGAGATCTCTGGGGGTCTTGGTTCCTTTGGGGTAGGAAAGGGTGGGGTGGTGGCGGGCCAGCCAGCTCCCCCCTTCCTCCACAATTTCAAACTGTCGAAAGCAGAGCTGGTAAAAAGATGGTAACACATCAATCATCTTTTACACACATCTCATCTGCATGTCTGAGAAAACACCCCTAGAAGGGTGCCAGGCCAAATGCTGCAGTCAATCCACTCTGCTCTCCAAGAAGTGCTATGTTACCCATCTACTACACATTTGCTCTACCTTGCAATGGAATCTAGCCCACAGTTAATGCCCTTATACAGCAGCCTGAGGCGAAGAGGCGACAACCACCCTGTATCACTATCCCCACATTACAGATGGATGCTGATAGATTACAACTCTCCAAGAAGGCTTTAAAGAATTTTTTGTGGCTGAAATACAACACGTCACTGATACATGACTCCACACCAGCCTTCCTCAGCCTGGTGCCCTCCAGATGTTGGCTTACTACTCCCAGCATCCTCCAGGCCCACACATCTGGAAAGCACCAGATTGGGTACCAGGTTGGGGAAGGCTGCTCCACGGCAATCCTATACAGTACAAACATGTTACAAGATGTCTGCATCTGTATATTTTGCAATTACATAGGACATACTAATATTTCAAGTGGACCCTTTTCAGTTAGGGTCTTCATATGTCTAAGGCTGTAATTCTATTGGGGCTAAATTCCATTGACCTCCATGGGAGGTCATGCACAGCAGAGCCGCTCAGTGCACAATCCTACAAAAAAAGTCCTACAACTCCCAGCGTGCCCCAGCCAGCTTCTGTCAGTCTAAACAAGTATAGGATTGCACCCTTAAACAGTCATACGGTTACATTATGTTGAAAACAAACAATGGGGGGGGAATCCACACAAAGAATTCTTCAGGTTGCATCGAACGTAACTTTAATTACATTCCCCCCTCCATCGCCCCTTCTCCAATCAAGGGCGCAATCCTATGCATGGTTAGGCAGGAAAAAGTCCTACAACTCCCAGCATGCCTCAGCCAGCAATTTTTTTTGTCCGAACATGCATAGAATAGATCGCTCCCTACACGTCGAAGCCCCTCATACTTCCTTCCACTCCCAAGAGTGTAAAACACACCCTCCCAAATCAAGCCGGAAGCTAGGAGGCGTCTGGTGCCATTCTAGCCTTACTCTATGGATGCAATCTCTAAAAAAAAATTTTTATCACAGGCTGCCGCAAGGCCCGACATCTATGATTCGAGCACTGTCCTAGAGTGGCACCATTGATAAACGGCGCGCAGGCGCGTCCCCACTCTCTTTCCGCTCGGCGAGGTGAGTGTGCGAGTGTGTTGGCTGCTGCGCGGCTCTGGCCTGTGGAGACGAAGTAGGCCCCAAACCCGTTCCCATCTAATCCCTTTGTGGCCCATTACTGACACTCTGTGTCTATCTCTCTTTCAGACCCGTAACCATGGGCCGACGACCCGCGCGTTGGTAAGTTTTCCGCCCGCTCCGGGGATAGAGAACGAGGCGGGAGAAGAGAACATGGCTGGCTGCGTTGAGGGCGGGCGGGTGGGTGACGCGCTCCCGCCATAGCGGGACAGCGAGGGGGTTGCTGCTGTTAGGAGGCCTTTCTTGATCGCCAGCTCCCACTTATTTTCCTCCCAGGCCAGGAAACGTGGAGGATAAGTCTGTCAATAGATATTAACCACGACAAGCCCAAGTTTGCTGGTAGCTGATGCCTTCAATGAGTTACTCGCGGCATCTGGTTGACCTCTTGTTGGGAGTCAGAATGTTGGATTAGAACAGCCTTCCCAACCTGGTGCCGCACTGATGTGTTGGACTGCAACCCCCATTATCCCTTTGTAGTCCACTATGTCTGGAAGGCACCAGGTTGGGGAAGACTGGATTAGAATGACCCTTGTTATATCATAATTTCTCCGATTAGCAAAATAGTTTTCATGTGGTGGTTGCCAGCTTTCCCCCTGCTCTTTTGCATAAGAACATAAGGAGATCCATATTGAATTCAAACAGGTCGGCCTACGCCAAGATCCTGCTTCCAACAACATAACTTTGGGAAGGCCATAAGCAAGGCATGGATGCAAAAACCCTCCTCTGTTCATCCTCACCACCTAGTATGTTAATACTTGGCATTTATGTAGTGCGTAGGAGTGTTAAGAATGCTTTATGTAAATATTTTTGGTGTCCTTGGCACAACACTGTAAGTTTAGGTCATAATCATTGCAGATGGAAAGTTGAAGTTGAAAGTGGTGTTGCCTAAGACCAGCTAGTGAGTTCATAGGTGAAGCAAGAAAGACTTCTTGATGTATAGATTGGTCTCTCGGCCAGCCACTGTACTACTAGATATTTGGATAGGCCTTAACTTGAGGCAAAAGCCTGCTCCAGAAACTGCTCTTGGTATTGGGAGTCATGGTGTTGGGAATCCATTGGAAGTCTGTCCTCCCCGCTTAATTATCCCAAATTAAGTGGGGAGGATGGCTCAGACTCCCAGTGGATTAGAGAACAACATTTTCTACCTAACAAATTCTGTTGGAACCTACCCCATTTCATTAAGAAAAGATGATATCAAAACAGGGATCAGAGCTCACAAGAGTAGCTGGTACTTAACTGGCATATAGTAGTAGCTATTTGCCTTATGATAGTCATTTGTTACCTGGCCCCAAATAACTTGTGTAGGGGTGCCACAAACAACATTAAGGACCACTAAGGATTTGATATGGGCCTTGGATCTTATGTTTTCTCAGAATGTAATGAGAATTTCTGAGCATTTGTAGAATATTTTACTATGCCGCTTAGTAACCCACAATCATTTTTATGTGAGCAAATTCAGTAAAGCAAGGACACAGGTGTCAGTTCTGTTGCCATACCTCTTCTCTTTCCCCACTCCTGCCCAATAAATAAAGACAAAGGTTTGTCAGCCCTTTATTAATTATTTAATGATTTATTTGATCACTTACCTGATAGCCATAGGAGACAAGAATGCATGCAGTGTGAGTGCATAATTCCATGCAGGCAGTTGAGCAGATCGACTCAGTGCCCAACATTCCTGTAGCAGCCCCAGTAGGCTAGTAAAATTTTTGCAGGCTTGTAGCTTTTGAGGGCTTACGTACAAGCCTTCTAGTTTCTAAACTAGGTATGTAACTGCAAGTCTTGGGAGGGGCGAAAGCGGCCCGCTCGGCCCCTCCGAGACTCACAACTTACCTGGCTGCTGCTTGATCCACGCCGTGCCAAAGAAAGGAGCTTCAGTTCCCAGGTGCGTCAGTTACGGTTCCCCTGGTGCTGTGTTTTTAGCGTAAAAGCCAGGGCAACCCAGCTTGAAACGGCTGCGATTTGCTATTTGCTGCCGTTTTAAGCTGGGTTGCCCTGGTTTTGACGCTAAAAACACAGTGTGGCGAGAGCGGGCAGTGGGTGCTCCAGAGCACCCCCGAGAGCAGGTAAGGTACCGCTCGATTTACATCGCTATAAAAAAAACCCAATCATTCTTGCTTACTGACAGTTTATCATTATCTTGGGTACAAGGGACAGTGTTCACTAGAGGCAACAATTTGGCCACCTGGGAGAAGCTAATGGGTGGCCCTCAACATCTCTGGCCTGAAGATGGGGATACAGGATCTGATCTATTTAAACATTCAGCTGTTCTGGCTGCAATTTTAAAAAAAGTGCCTCTCACCACCCTGTCTTCTCCCTGCAGCTATCGATACTGCAAGAACAAGCCTTACCCCAAGTCCCGCTTCTGCAGGGGTGTCCCTGGTAAGTAAGATGATGGTGAGATTTGTTTTTGCGTAAGATTATAAATGGATGTTTGTGCTTCCAGAAAACAACATTAGACTTGGACTGAGGTGGGATTCCTTGATAAGACTCAAAGAGCCTGAACAAAGTGGATGGCACCTAATTTGGCCAGTGGTTTCCCCACATTTATTTTATTTTTATTACATTTATACCCCGTCTTTTTTCCTGCAAGGAACTCAAGGCGGCTTACATAATCCTCCTCCTCTCCATTTTATCCTCACAACAACCCTGTGAGGTAGGTTAGGCTGAGAGGCAGTGACTGGCCCAAAGTCACCCAGTGAGTTTCATGGCTGAGCGGGGATTTGAACCTGGATCTCCACTCTTACCACTATGCCTTGTCTGTGCCCTCATGTAATGGTGGCTGATAGGATTACTTTTCCTTCAGATCCCAAGATCAGGATCTTTGACCTGGGCAGGAAGAAGGCTAAAGTTGATGAATTCCCACTCTGTGGACACATGGTGTCAGATGAATATGAGCAGTTGTCATCAGAAGGTAAGGGATGCCAACAGGTCATGCAACCAACCCTTGCTGTTGCTGTGATTATATGATCTGCCCCATTCATTGTGTGCTCTCCCCACAGCTCTAGAGGCCGCCCGCATCTGCGCCAACAAGTACATGGTCAAAAGTTGTGGCAAGGATGGTTTTCACATCCGGGTGCGCCTTCACCCCTTCCATGTCATTCGTATCAACAAGATGTTGTCGTGTGCTGGAGCTGATAGGTGAGGAATGGTTTGGAGACCCAGCTCTATTACAAAGAGGAATATTGAGTGAGCGTGCAGTCAATTAAGCCGACCAGCCACTGTCGCTATCAGCGGCTGGTGTGCACTGGCTGCACACAGCAACTCCCCTGGTTGTGTACGTGCTCCGTTCCTTGTACGGAGCACCTTAAGGGACCTTGGGAACACCGTTCACACCTGGTGAGGTGCTTCTATAGAGATAGCACCTGTGGTGATTGGCTGGCTCTATTCACTAATACCGCCAAAGGAGAGCCTGACTGGTGGTGGTGTGGCAGCCTAGCACAAGCCTTGCAGATCATAGACTAAAATCTTACGCTTTGGTTTCTCATTAGGCTCCAGACTGGAATGCGTGGAGCCTTTGGTAAGCCTCAGGGGACTGTGGCCCGTGTGCACATTGGCCAGGTGATCATGTCCATCCGCACCAAGGTGCAGAACAAGGAACATGTAATTGAAGCGCTGCGCAGGGCCAAGTTCAAGTTCCCTGGTCGTCAGAAGGTAATGTGTGTGTGGGGGGGGGGGGGCTTACTGGCAGTGCATCTGGTCTTTGGGGAGGGTGGGTATAAAGGCATTGTGCTTCTGAACGTAGGACACAGAATTAAATCTAATGCACTAGTGAGACCTTATGATTCTTTTTAAAAGGTCAAGATAGACATGCTGGTCTCTTGCTGCTCTTAACAAATTAATCCTAGGTGGAAGGTTCGCTATGTGAATCTCCTTTCTCCATATCACAGTGACTGGCTGTAGACTGGTCTAGAAGTACAGGGCTTGCACTCTGTAGCGTTTCTTAAGTCATTGGAGATGGGTTAATAGGCAGTTATAGCTGCTTTCACATGTGCGTGTGTCCAGTCCTTTAAAAAAAAGAGCACTTGGAGGCAATTTGGAAATGCTGGGGTAATTTTCTGCTCTCATTCTCTTCTCCAGATCCACATTTCCAAGAAATGGGGCTTCACCAAATTCAACGCTGATGAGTTTGAGGAAATGGTGACTGAGAAGCGGCTTATCCCTGATGGCTGTGGAGTTAAATACATCCCCAACAGGGGGCCTTTGGACAAGTGGCGTGCACTTCACGCAGCATGAGTGCCTGATGTACCTATCCATAGGCTGCTCCACTCAGTTCGTTTCTTGAAGGAAGATTCACGAGAATAAATAGTTCTCTATCTAGCTGCTGTGTGATCATTAATGTTTGGGTGAGATTGGAATTAGTATAACCTTGAAAAAGTGTGGTTCACTCTCATTTCGAAACTAAAGTGAAGATGCTTATGAACTGATGAGAATCTGCAATCCTGTCACGTGAATATTCTCACAGTAGTGAATCCCTTGGGTTTGTCTGTCGCATGTGCTCCTAAAGAAGGGGGGAAACCAGAAGGCTTGCAGGGCAGCATAATCAGATACAGAATTGTCCTGTGTGCTTTATAGCACTGACTGACTTTAATGAGAAGATTGGCAATTGTGGGCAAGGTATGTTTCAAGCATATCTTCCCTTAGCAATCTTACCCTAGAATGCATAGCCCATAGTTGCATGCATGGCTATAGTCCAGGGGTGAGCAACTTGTGCCACTTCATATGTTTTTGGCCCATGACTCCCCATCAGCCTTAGCCAGCATAGCCTAAGGTGAGAGATGATGAGACTTGTAGGCCAAGCATCTGGAGAGCCACAATTTGCCCACCCCTGCTATACTCTAGGTGCAGGGCTTGCTGGGGCAGTGACTGGCACCTCATACAAAACCTGAGTGTATGATCTTTGTATATAGAGGAGTTGACCTGGGGGCAGGGTGTTTTGAAAAATTGACAGCATTTTTGTGAGAAAAGTTTTCATTTGGCTGCAGAAAGCTGATAATGAATGAGCGGTCTACTCTTGTGTCACGCAATGACCATTGGGCAGAAATGTGAGGAGAGGGCTGAGATACATATATATACACACCCTTGTCTCGGTTTGTACTTCTAGTAGAAAAAATTAGTCAGGCAAAAAAAAGTGCATTCTACAGAAACTGGCCGAGATTTGTATTTTCATGGCTCCTGTAAATAGGACAGGTAGCACGGCACATCAGTTGTATGTGAAGTTTGATTAAACAAGATCTTCTAAAATGAGTACCCAACCTGCAGGCCACAAGTTGTGCAGGCACTGTATTGCCCCTGCCTGCCACTGTTGAGCTCCACTAATGGTGCAGAAGCAGCTATGGCAGGAGGGGGAATCCCCAGGCAACTTTGCAGCAACTGGCACTGCTGCTTCCGTGTTGCTGTTAGTGGTGCAGAAATGGATGCCCATTAGGGTCACTGGGAGGGGTTGAAAATGAAGTCTTGGATTCATAGATCAAGTCCAACCCTCTGCTCAATGCAGGAAACTAGAGGAGGGGTCGCCTATCCAAGTAATAACCAGGCCTGACCCTGCTTAGCTTTCCACACTCCAACAAGCTGAGCCAGCGTGAGCCTAGAAAAAGGTGGTATTTCTTCCATGCTGCTAATGGCGGCACAAAGGTGGTGATGTAAAGGAGTAGGTAATGTGTGGATCTCCAGATGCTTTAGCCTACAATTCCCATTGGCACGGCCAATGGTGAGGCATGATGGGAATTGTAGGTAAAATCACTGGCCACAAGTTGCTCACCCCTGAGTTAAAGATGCTTCTTTTTGTTAAAAAAAAATAAAAATACAATTGCCCGTGTTCAACTGTTTCAGAGGTGTTCACCAATTAGATGTCCTGGAACTGATTGTGATTCAGCTGAAACAAAACAGGAAAGCTACAGGAAGCAAGTTGGAATCTGAGGAAGTGTGGAATACAGAGACCACAATTCACTCGAAAGCACATTCATACTGAATTCCAGAGCTAGATGAGTAGATTATCCTGTTCACCTATGCCTGAATTTGGGGAGGAGCAAGGAGTTCGGGCCCTACAGCCCCAACCACGGGAAACATTTTATCCCCCTCTGTTTCTGAAACTGCCCAGCTTTGAGTACCATTTTGACTGAAAGGGTGGCTTAAAATGCATGGAATGAGTTAAAGACACATTCTCCACTCTTAAAAGTCTATTTTCATAAACATTCTTTGGAACCTGTAGCGTAGCTTACCGTGGGCCCATCTGGCCAGGTGCCTAAAAATGAAGGCACATATTCCCCTTGCTTGACCTTTAGTCTCAAGAAACAGAAGGATGGCCAAAGACTTAGAGCTCTCGCTGGGCCTTGGGGGTAAGCTGCAGGTTCACCTCCACAGGATAGTGATCGCTGATTTCTAGGGCCTGTAGAAATGATAGATAGGTGTGGGTTATCGAGATCTCCTTATCGCATTCATGCCAGCAACTTGTGCTGTGGGCATCGTATGTTTCTTTTGAGTTTGTTGAGGAGGGACCCTGATTGCACCCACCTCTTCTTCAGAGAGTCCAAGCGCTCTTGTGAAGTTGAAAGGCTTAGCCGACCTGGGCACAACAGCATCGAGTAGCTCTTCCCCGTGGACTATGATCCTAGAAGGGAAGGACAGAGAGTGTAAGGTGGAGGGGGACTGGGAGGGCTCCATTCTCCCTCCCCAGGAAGATGAGCACGTTACTGTGCAGAAAGCAGGGATTTGTGGCATGCCTGAACAGGTGCTGTTCATATGTACTATAGTTCACTCTACAAATGAAGGGAAAGAATGCTCTGGGCCCCATTGCCTTAAGGAGTAAAGAGCCTCATTCAAGCAGGAACAGCAGCAAGGGAAGATCAGCCTGGCCTGAAGTGCATTTAAATGCCTGCTTATAGCTCACCACTTAGTTCTGGCCTTGATAAACTGATCTCCCTTTTCCTGCCACTCCCCTTCCATTGTGTGTCTTGTCATTTTAGTTTGTAAGCCTGATGGCTGGGCCTGTCTCCTTTTGTCGCAGTCGTAGTAGTAGTAGTAATAATATATTGTTGCTGCTGTGGCTACTGCTACTACTATGATGATGCCTGTTATATACTTTAGAGACAACTTATGGCATGCTTGCCCAAAAGGCTGGTGACTTTGGAGTTGCTTTTGTGAACGAGATGGAAAGTTCCTTCAGAGAAAGGAGGTGGCTGGAGCTGGAAACGTGGGTTTGGTACCTGTCGTAGGCACAGCATGTCCGGTGGCTGACTGTGGTGTCCTCTTTGTCACCGATGAGCCAGTGGAAGGCAAGGTGATTGCGCAGGCGGATCCTAGCCCAAGCACTTGCTGGGATGTAGGCACCGGCAGCATTCAGGTCTCCCAGCACCATCACATTCTGCTCGGATTGTGGAGGGGGGAGGGTTGTGTGTGAGTATTCATTGGCTCATTTACTTAGCAACATCCTCCACCCATGTCTCCCATAACGTACTTCGATTTTCCACCGTTCCATCAGTTCCATGCACACTCCAAAGAGCAGGTCGAGCTCATGGGCAGCTTCCCGAGGACTAGAGTGATGTAAGAGTAGCACAAAGTCCAGGATGGCTGTGGGTGGGTGATAGTGGTTCAGATGATGGGAGGGGATGGGAGAGTTTCCACCTCTAACCTCCTCCTCCCGCCACCCCAACATACACACACCGCAACTGCTTTCCCTTATCTTCGCTTCTGCATACATTTGTGCTTTGTTTCCCCACTCTCTTTCCTCATCTCTAATCCACCACATGCTCTGAGCACCACTGAACCATCCAGGGCTATATATGCCATTGGAGCATTAAAAAAGAACCAAAAAAACCAACATATAATGTGGCACTGGGTGTAGCATTCTTTTTTCTTTTCTTTTTAAAGAGCATGTTTCTAGTCCTTATGGCAGCAAAGATATGCTTGAAAGTGCATGTAGGAAATGCCGGCTGAAATTTCAGAAGCAGGATGGGTTTCTCTATATAAGAAGGCATGGTCAGGGACAAGCCTACGAGTTCCCAGCATCTATTTGTGTTTCTTCCCATGATTAGCACAGCAGTGCAAATTTTGCAAAACAGTAAAATTAGCCCGAGAAATTACTGAAATGTGCTTAACTTACATAATTTATACTTGTTGCTGAATTGAGCCTTTCGTAGTCCAGAATTCTATTTTGGAATCTATGACATTTGTCCAGAACTATCTCTTGGAGCCCCATATGGAGAAACTGGACATTACCTGTGTATGACGAGTGGAAGCGCGCAGCAAAGGGTCCCCTAGCAAAGACCTCGGAGTCTCCAGCATCCTCATCCCCAAATTGGCACCAATCAGTAATTGACACTACATCCATCCTGTCAATCAGAAAAAATAGGCAGCAGAAGGAGGAGGCGTCCAAGGAGGCGTCACAGCTCAAAAGGTTTACGTATGGGAACTTCCCTCTGGATATTTGCTTTCATAGTTTGGTCCGCTGTATCTAAAGGTGAACTTGGATCTGGGAGACCGAAGTCTGTTGCAGGCTCCTGAATGAGTCATGCTCGGGTCTAGTTCTTACTGAGATGGTTAAACTTGTGTCTGGGTTTGTACCACTTCAGAGACTGCTCGTGGGGGCTGTCATGACTGAATACTTCTCCATCCATTCATTCTCTCACACACATGTATTTAGATATACAGTAATACCTTGGATTGCAAGTAACTTGGTTTGAGAGTGTTTTGCAAGACAAGCAAATTTTTAAATATTTATTTAATTTCCCCCCCCCTTGATATACAAGCGACGTCTTGCAATACAAGTACTGTAGTACGGCTTAAATTAAAAATCTCTGTACACATTTTTGGGGGTGGATTTTGTTTTGATATAAGAGTGTTTTGGATTACAAGCACGTTTCCGGAACGAATTATGCTCTCAATCCAAGGCATGACTGTAGATAGCTATAGCTACGGTGTATTCTGCACATAAGAAACTAGCCTAGCCTTCACCCTGCTAGGCTAGTTTTCTATGTGGAGAGATGTATTCATTATTCAGTCAGCAGTCTGACGTGGTTCAGCTCAAACACTGGTTTACAATCTCGGTGAGAACTAGGCCTCAGTTCCCCATCTGTATTGCTGTAAGGCCTAACGATAATGAGCAAGTGTGGTGTAGCGGACAAAGAGTTGGACCTACGCAGGATCTGAAATCCAGGTTCAAATCGCTGCTCAGCCGAGAGGCTCATTGGGTGGAGCTTGGGAAGTTACAGACTCGCAGCACCGTCTGTCTAACCGGCTTGTTGCGAGGGCCAAATGTAGATCTGGAGGAAGGGTGGAATATAAATGTAATCAATATTGTAATGCAAATTTCAATTACGTGCTATATGATTGGTTAGCGGTTAAGATATCCTGACAAGATTTTCTTGGCTAGGGTTGGATTTGGTTCTGGGAGCTCTGGTTTAATGGTGTTCCAGCCCCACTCCCCCCAAAAATTACCGATACACAAAGACATTCTGCTCCTTGTAGCTGCCTCGCCCAAGCCTCTTGCTCTCCAGGTGCCTGTAGTGATGAGAAGGATCATGCCTGCCAACAACAGAGAGCCCAGGATGCCATGTTGCTGCCCCATTTGCCCTCCCAGAACAGGAAATGCAACCCAGGAGTTGTGTGTGGTTCCACCCAAGGTTGGAGAACACTGCGCCAGGGTATGACTTATCTTGCTGGCGCTCCAGCCTCCTTCCCTGCCCGTCCAAAGCACCTCAGCTAGATGGCCAAGATCAGCTATCTAGCTGATTTGCAGGGCAGGAGGCGCACATAGGCAAAGATTGCCTGCACACTCCTCCCACCCTGCATAGGATGTTCATAATCCTCCGGGTACGGAGGGTTACGGGTAGCCCCACTGGAGTGCGCCCTAAGGGCGCAATCCTATGCACGTTTAGACAGGAAAAAAGCCCTACAATCCCCAGCATTCTCCAGCCAGCATGGGTGGCTGGGGGAATGCTGGGAGCTTGTAGGACTTTTTTCCTGTCTAAACATGCATAGGATTGTGCCTTAACAATGTGCTGCCTTTTCATGACACCCAAACTCAGCTGCCCAAGGTGGCCGCCTGATCTCACTCTACCTGATGGTATGGCCTGCCCTTCAGAACGAGGGATAGAATCTAGAGCTGGCAGAATGGACTTGTACCACTTCTGACTGCGGGTGGCGGAGGTGCCTTTTTAGAAGGCTCCCCACCCTGTGAATAAAACACACACTAGCACATCAGGGATAATGATTCTTGCTCAGCCCATTCCTTGGTGTGCGAGTAGGCCAGCGTTCAAAAATGGTCTGAAGTGGTCCTGACCATTGTACGCCACATTCTGCTGCACGTGTAGGCCGGGCCTATGATTGGGGGAGGCATCCGCTGGTACCTGTTCAGCTCCCGCAGCAGCGTCCGAATAGCTGAGCCTTTGGAATCGCGTACCTCTTGCACGGCAGAGATATCGCAGCGGGAGAGGATCTGGCAGGGGGAGAACAGTGGCTGGTCAGACAGAGCCTGAAGCTAGAGACAAGCTTGTTGCCATGCCCCCTCCACTGCTGAGGTGCTGTGGGTCCCTGTTATAACCGCCCTGACCAGGTAGGCCACTCCAAAGCCAAGAGAGTGTGGATAATGTGACACAGGGGAAGCTGAGACAGAGATCCGTTCTGCTCTAATGTACCATGGCAACCGTCTGCCTTTTCTATCAAAGACTGTACACTATTCCCTTGATCTTTTTCAGTGTCGCAGATGATGGAGGGGTGCAAATCTCGCACTGAGCCCAGCTGCTCTGAGATGGTTCACCTAAGCATCCTCTGCTGCACTGCAAGAGAGCCTGGGGTGTGCACCTTTGGTTCTCACTGCTGCGAAGTGTCTTAGGCCAACCCTGCCCAACCACACACCCCTTCCCCATGTAATTATTCCTCATGAGCACCTATATCTCTGACCAGCCCATGGGTCCTATGTACTGAGTGACCATTAGAAAGAGTTAAGAGGTTACTGTTGTTTAACCTGTGTTAACATAGAAGCTGTCTTATCCTGTCAGATCATTGGTTCATACAGCTTAGTGGGGAGGCATCCAACATCATGTGAGCAGACTTCCCCCCACACACACACAATAAGCCTTCCCACCCCCCTGTATCTAAGAACGTAAGAAGAGCCCTGCTGGATCAGACCAAGGGTCCATCTAGTCCAGCATTCTGTTCACACAGCGGCCAACCAGATGCCCCAATGGGAAACCCACAAGCACAACATCAGGGCAACAGCACCTTCCCATCCATGTTCCTCAGCAACTGGTGTACATAGGCATACTGCCTCTGATACTGGAGGTAGCATATAGCTATTAGAACTAGTAGCCATTGATAACCTTCTCCTCCATGAATTTGTGCATGAATCTCCATGAATTTATATATCTGCTCTGGAGGGTTTCCTAGGGCCACAGGGGAAGGGGAAACCCATTCCGCTGGTTCACAGGCACAGTTGGATACATACACCCAGTAGAGCAGGAAACCCGGTGCTTTCCAGCTGCTTTGGAATATAACTCCCATAATTCTCTGACCATTAACCATACTGGCTGGGGCTGATGGGGGTTGCAGTCCAAAACAGAGGTCAGAAGGTTGCCTACTAGTGCACATGGGGTTCAGACCGACAGGGGTCTTCCCAATTCCCAGCCCTACCTGGAGTTGCCAAGGATTGAACCTGGGACCTTTCTGCATGCAAAGCAGATGCTCAACACTGCTATACAGTAATACCTTGAATTGCAAGCATAATTTGTTCCGGAACCGTGCTTGTAATCCAAAACACTCTTATATCAAAGTGAGTCTCTGGCGGGCGTGAGCGGGGCCGATTTCGGCCCGCTACGCCCACTCGAGGCGAGCGGTTACATCCCTACATTGCAAGACGTCGCTTGTTTATCAAGCCAAAATTTATTTTAAAAAATTGCTTGTCTTGCAAAACACTCTCAGACCAAGTTACTTGCAATCCAAGGTATTACTGTAGTTATGAGATAGTATAAAGTAGCACCACATGCTCATAAAATGTGCTACATATTTGCAATTAAATCTTACGTTTAATATATCCAAGAGCAGGCCTTTGAATTGTACTGTGAATCAGGCTCTTCCTCAACCGAAATGGCACCTCTGCTCAAAATGTCTATTCTTTCCCATATTAGGGATCACTACTCTTTGTTCATATTCACTTATTGTTGAAGCCCAGCCTTCCCCAACTGGGTGCCCTCTAAACATTTTAGACTTCAGTTCCCATCAGCCACAGCTAGCATGGCCAATGGTCAGGAATGCTGGGAGTTGTAGTCCAAAGCTGTAGTTCATCATCCAGGGTGGCCGGGTGACCGGCCAGATGGGTGATTAATAAATATAAGAAATAAAATAAATAAATAAAATAAAGCATCCAGAGGGCACCAGCTGCATAACAGCCAGCAGAACTACACTTGCAGCCTGCTGAAGAGGCATAATGTGCATGATGTTTTTGCCTCTGAGTAGCCCCAGCTGTCCTGTCCCCAGATCTCCTGGGTTGGGGACATATCGTTTCTAGCAGGGCTGAGTGCGGGCACTCTCCTTGAACAACTGTAGCACGGCTGCCAGCATTCCCTCCACCTGAACCAGTCACAGACTTACCTGCACAAGAGCTCCCATGACCCTCCGGTTTGCTGCCTTGGCTCTCCCAAAGCTGCGTATGTTGAAAGCACAGATTTTGAAGGTGGCAAGCACAAGCTGCACGCTTAGCAAGATAAGCAGGAGGGTGAAGCCTTGTGCCATGGCCCTGGCGCATCCTACGTGCCCTGGATGCATGTGTCGAGCTGATCAAGAGGATAAATGCTGGCCCAGAGGGACTATATTGCTGTGTCAGCAGCCAGGCAGGGGAGGACACAGGCCTTTGTGCTGGCCGTTGAGTTTGACATGTGACGATCTAGCAGAGAAAGTGCTGGACTGCACCAGCGGGATATCACTTGCTGAGAGAGAATGGAACCCCAGAAACCACACCCCCATATCCTCCTCACTCTCCACTTGGGTTCCCCTGGCCTTCCAGAAACAGTCATAAATCATCCTTCTCAATGGGCTAGTTTCTTGTACATGGAGCCTCAGGAATTTTCTGGGAGCACCTCTTGATCAAAATCTTAAGTAAACCACACAGGCCAGTTCGCCTTTATTAATTAATTATTTTATTGATCCTTTCCAGTTTTTCTGTTGAGATCATTGATGCGCAAGTGCATGGTGCGGTTGAGGTTGGACTGGTTGTGTGTGTGTTTAAATTCTATCATGTCATGCAGGATCCGTTTGAGGAACTGTTGGAAACATTAAAGCAAGGTGTAAGCCTTGCATGTTATGCTCCTTGTTGATGATGGCATTATTTAAAAAATTCTAAGCATCCCAAGAAAGATTGGTGGCAACAGGTAGGGGGGAATACAATCATTTTTTGAAAAAAAGCATTTGCTCGCACGCACACACACACACACGCCACTATAAGCTAACTCAAAGATAACAGGGAGTGATCGTGAATAGGAGAGAGCACAAAACGTTTTGCAGATGGTCTTGCGCTCTTCATTACAAACCAGGAATCTTGCTGAGGGCAGTTCAGACAGCACTGCATCATTTTATCAAGGACTAAATGTTCCCCATTGAAATCAGTGCTCTTTAAAAGTGCTTAACTTTGGCAGAATAATGTCCAAAGCTTTTACAGGCAGCAGTGAATGTAGGGAGACACAGACAGGTAAGGAGCACCAGAAAAACAGAGAGAGTTCCAGAAAAGGCATTTTCTCCATATTGATCAGTGACTTTAGATAAACATTATGGAAATAACATACACAATCCACATGCATCCCTCTTTATAGGTCTCTTCCTAGCTAGAGAGGTAACTGAACTTCTACCGAAGGGCAAAGAATACACAAGCTCCATAGCCCCTGTACTGATTAAATTGGATATTTGATCGTGTCAATTTCAAAGGTACAGGCAGTCCCCGAGTTAAGTACAACTTACAGACAACCCATACTTAAGAACAGACTTCTGGGTCCCCCGGCACTACATCGTTTATGTAGCCTACATAGCATAGATTTCATAGATTTCAAAGATCATAGATTGGAAGGAGCCTACAAGGCTATCGGGTCCAACCCCCTGCTCAATGCAAGAAACTAGAGGAGGGGTCTCCCATCCAAGTAACAACCAGGCTTGACCCTGCTTAGTTTTCCACACTCAGACAAGCTGAGCCAGCGTAAGCCACAAGCCTGCATAGTATACTACACAATTTGTGTAAGTTATGCAATTTGTGTAAATGCCGTTCCCCCCCCCCCATAGAATGCTGTGGTGTTCTGACTTACATACAAATTCAACTTAAGGACATTCTTAGGAATGGAACTCGTTCGTGACATGGGGACTGCCTGTATTCCAGATAGTAATGGGCTATGGTAGTAAGAATGCACAAGAAAACAAATCCTACATTAGAAATCCTGGTCTACCTAGAGCAGTGTTCTCCAACCTTGGGTGCCCAGACGTTTTTGGCCTACAACTCCCAGCATGCCCCAGCTAGCTATGCTGGCTGGGGCATGCTGGGAGTTGTAGGCCAAAAACATCTGGACACCCAAGGTTGGAGAACACTGACTTATAGTGTGCCACTCTCTATACTGGATAACACAAGTCCACACTGATTCATGCAGTATAAGAGGGTGGGATAACACATACACACCCCTTTGCCATACCCTTGTCTAGGCTAGGGTTCATTTTTTTTAAAAAAATCAAAGAACTGATCATATGTGTCATTCTGTCTGAAGAAAAGAGCAGTCAGGGTCAAAGAGGGCTTTGTAAAGGACATTAAGAAAGGAACTGTATTCTGGGAATAAGAAGTGGCATTCAAACTTCTTGCCTTTCTTAGCTCAGGGAACTGAGAGCATGATCCAGGAGTACACTCGTAGTAGGGCATATAGTTAATCCACTCTGTCCATGGAGGACAGGAGAAGACGCAAGAGGCAATGAGTGGCTTCAGAGAGGTAGATGTAGGCTAAACTTTACAAACAGTTCTTCCTAAAGAGGACTTCAGCAGTGGGAGGATAAGAGAGGCTGTGAAGATACTTTCTGGTTTAAGTTAGATAGCATCTATGAGGGATGCTAAGTTAGGGACGGGGAAATCCAGATCTAAAGATGATCTACACTGGCTTTCCCCAGCCTGCTGACCTCCATGTTTTGGATTTCAATTCCCATCAGCCTCAGCCAGCATGGCCAATGATGTGGAATGCTGGGCGTTGTAGTCCAAAACATCATGAGGTTTAGGAAGGCTGATTTATACAGAAAAGAAAACCCCCAAACACTTAGCACAGCCTTCCTGGGACTGTACCACAGCTTCAAAATGCTGACAGGGAGTTGCATGTTGTACGCTCCTCATCCTTAAACATCTGCTTAACATGCTAGCTTTTCACACCAACAGAGACGTTGATGTTGGGGAGCATTCGTTAGAACTCTGCTTCATGCCGTTGGTTAAAATACAATGTTAACGTAGCAAGGAAGGGGGAAGGTTTCTGAGTGACCGTGTGGATTTGACCAGTGGGGAGCAGCATCTCCCACTCGCAGCAGAGGCACTCATCCCCAGGTGCAGGGGAGCTCTTGGTTGGCAAGGGAGGGAGGTGTACTGGGAGGTGTCCCTCACTGACCTGAGTTCATTGGCTACTGTGGCGTAACCCCACAATTCAGTTCCCTGGTGTATGTCTGCATTAGTATGTTTAGTGAGCGAGCATAGAACGTTGAACTGAGTGGGTGTGGTTTGTGATGTCTTGGAAAGGGTGGCGGGAGGAGTGTTTGAGTGATGTCAGAGTTAGTGGAGTAGAGTGAGTAGTGTGTTGGGAGTGTGTTGGGGAGTTAGGTTAGTTGAGTTAGTCGGGACTTTGTCTGTCAGGAGTTTTGAGAGAAATCAGTGCTTGTCTGAAGAGTGAAAGTATTTACAGTAATACCTTGGATTGCAAGTAACTTGGTCTAAGAGCGTTTTGCAAGACGAGCAAATTTTTAAAAATAAATTTTGACTTGATAAACAAGCGACGTCTTGCAATACAAGTAGGGATGTAACCGCTCGCCTCGAGCAGGCGTAGCGGGCCAAAATCAGCCCTGCTCATGCCCGCCAGAGACTCGCTTTGAGAGCTTTGGCTGTGGGGCGGTATATAAATGAAATGAAATAAATAAATAAATAAATAAGAGTGTTTTGGATTACAAGCACGGTTCCGGAACGAATTATGCTTGCAATCCAAGGTATTACTGTAGAGTTATAGGGACCTAGGTTAATCACAAAGTGTTTGGTGTAGGCAGGTTTAAAGTTATTTTCTGGAACCAAGATTTTGAGAATTAAAATAAACTTATTTTAATTTTGTTTGCTACCCAAATCCCATGTGTCAGCTTGGCGTTATTAGCCTGCATTACTGTTAAATCTACACACACACACACACACACACACCTTTGTACCCACAGTATCATAAATTTAAAATAGATCCTTAATAACCTGTAATAATCTTTTCCCTCATTGGTAGGGGAAAGGTTTCATTTGACCCTCCCCTCAGATTTTTAAGTGTTGGTGCTTAGCCTGAGAAGGGTTTATGCGTCAGGTCCTCAAGTGCAAGGACGGTGTCGTCGCAGCTACCTCTGGGTGTGGGTGGCATTGCTGCTTCCCCAACTTTTGCTGCCTGAGGTGGTCACCTCACTAGTCTAATGATAGAGCCAGCCCTGGGGCTGGACCGTAGGCAGGAGCCGTGTGGTCAGCTGGTAGTAAGGACCAAAGAAGAAGTAAAAAAAACCCAAACCCACAGGGCTACCGAGAGGCAGGATCAGAGCTGTCGATAAGGGTCAGCACGTCTGGGCACTCGTTGAGGGCCCACACCCCAGCAGGGGCCTGCTGACAAGAGCCAGTTGGAGCTGCTTCTCCTCTTCACCACTGCGACCTGCTTGTTCACCTGCCTCTCGCTCTGGCCCACCAACGGAGGTGGTGAGGAGGAGCAGGAGACGCCACACGGCCTGCTTGCTCACTGGCTCTCTGCCTCTCAAGCCAACCAGTGGTAGCAATGATGAGAGAGAGAGAGAGAGAGGGAGAGAGAGAGAGGAGGAGGAGGAGAAGCAAGAGCAGCTGGTGACAAAGGCAGTGAGAAGGTAGATTCATTGAGGGAGGGGGGCCATCTTGCCCAAGGGCCCTCCAAAACCTGAAGCTGGCACGGAGCAGGACTGAGGAGCAATCCAGGAGTCAACAAGGACCAAAGAGTAAACAAAAATACAGGCACAAACCAGAGCGCAGGAAGACCTTGATGCCTGAGCATGGCTCATCTGGAACAGGAAGCCATCTTATACTCCAGTGTTCTCCAACCTTGGGTCCCCAGATGTTTTTGGCCTACAACCCCCAGCATGCCCCAGCCAGGGAGTTGTAGGCCAAAAACATCTGAGGACCCAAGGTTGGAGAACACTGTTATACTCCTTCCTCTCCAGGCCTTTAGATCCTCCAGGAGGATCTAAAGGCCAGCCTGAGTCCCTGCTGGAGTCAGTCCAGGGCCTGAAGGTTCTTTGCTGAGCAACGGCTACCTGCAGTTCCATGGTTTATCACACGGGGGGGGGGGCTGCACACAGAGCCAGCATGTCTGGACACCGGGGGAAACTTCTGCACAACATCTTCTTCTGGACCAGGGGTTTCTCCAGTCAAAGGTATCCTCTACACCTCGAATGCTGTAGGACCAGCACAGCCAAGATCAGAAGAGCGTCAGAGTCTGTGCCCTGAGCTAGACAGCATGGCTATGGCCAGTAGCACAAGGCCAGCTGGACTGATAGGCTGGGTCCCCAGCAGGCTGAGTTCAGCTCCACCTCTACAGGGTAATGGTCGCTGATCTCCAAAGCCTGGAACAATGGAGAGAGAAAGGGAGAATGAGGAGCTGGGAAGTAGTTTGTAGGGTTTCTATTCCCTGCTCTCAATATGAGAAAAAGGTGCCTCCCTCCCAACAGCAGATTCCCAGCGCTTCAGTGCAAGGCGGCTACCTTTCCTCCAGGGGCACAAAAGAGGACATGTCACACCTACTGAAATCCCTTCTGCTACATAACTACTAAGGAGACAGGAGTCCCTGTCCTCTTTTGCAATTGGCCACCCTTGGAGCACACCGGGAGAAAACACTGCCAAGCCAGTAGCATGACTCACAGTGGTCTCACAACTGTGTATAGAATCATAGAAAAGCAGAGTTGGAAGGGGCCTACCAGGCGATCGAGTCCAACCCCCTGCTCAGTGCAGGAATCCAGGTCAAAGCATCCCTGATAGATGGCTGTCCAGCTGCACCTTGAATACCTCCAGAGTGGGAGAGCCCGCCACCTCCTTAGGTAGCTGGTTCCATTGTCTTATTGCTCTGACAGTCAGGAAATTTTTCCTGATGTTTAGGTGGAATCTGGGTTCCTGTAACTTGAGCCCATTATTGACCCCCCCCAAAAAATTTAAACAATATTCGCTCCATAAGACGCACAGACATTTCCCCCTATGGGGGGTGGGGGGGAGTGCGTCTTATGGAGCGAAAAATATATATATATTTCAACAGAGGTGCTTCGCAAGGCAAGAAAGGCAGGAAGAATCTCTTCACAGCAGGAGTATAGCGGAATTGTGCCGCAAAGGCCCCTGGGATACATGCTGGGAGCAGGCGGGAGGACAAAGCAGGAAACAAACCATGGCGAGCCGGTGAGTGCCTGATTGTCTGTCAGCAGCAGCAGCAGCAGCCTGGCTCAGCAAGCGATTAACCAACCCACCGTGGCTTGTTTTCAGCGTGGCTTATCCTGACATGTGAACCGGACAAGTATATCTTTTTGAGGGCTAAACTGATCTAATAAATCTTGCTTAATAATTCTTCATTGGCTTCCAGTTTGTTTCCAGGTGCAATTCAAACTGCTAGCTTTTAACCTACAAAGTCTTATATAGTTTGGAACCAGGACAGTTGAAGGAGCACTTCCTCCCATACGATGCTATCTGCCCACTGCATTCAGCATTGGAGGCCCTGCTATGCATCCCATCACTTTCAGAAGCATGAACGTAAGACAGGGCCTTTCCTATTGCGGCCCCCAGGCCCTCTGTGAAACTCCCTCTGTAGAGAGGTTTAGTTGGCTCCGTCTCGCATAAGCTTCAGACAGGCCTGTGGCTCATGCTGGCTCAGCTTGTCTGAGTGTGGAAAGCTAAGCAGGGTCAGGCCTGGTTATTACTTGGATGGGAGACCCCTCCTCTAGTTTCCTGCATTGAGCAGGGGGTTGGACTCGATAGCCTTGTAGGCTTCTTCCAACTCTATGATCTATGAACTAAACTGCTCAGACTTTTTAATTTTGCCAAGCTTCTAGCGTGGGTTAAAATTCAGTCTCCTTGTTTTATGCTAAAGTGCACTGCTTAGCTTTCCACTGAGTGTGGAAAGCTAAGCAGTCCTGCTAAAGTGCATTGTTCTGCTCTTGGTTTTATTGCATGAAATTGGTTTTAGTAATTTGGATTGTTGGGGTTTTTTTTACTATGTATTTTATTAAGCTTTTTTTGGTAAGCCCCTTTGAGTTTATTTTATAAACAAAAGTAGGGCATTTTTTAAAAAAATAAACAAGAATTCTTAGCCCCTCTTCAAATAAAAGTGCCTTGCACATTGTTGGGTTAAAACTCTTGTGTTGTTTGTCCCTCAGCAACCCAGAGTTCTGGGTTTGCATGTCACGGAGCACAACCCAAAAATGGGGTGTTCCTGGGTTGTTTTGTAAACCGGAAATAAAGCTGAAGCAGTGAGCAGTCCAGAGGGAGCACGCTCACGCACTCACTCCTGCATGGCCTCGACTAACTATGGGTTAAAAACCCCATGGTTGGTCATTATGTGCAAACCAGGTCATAATAACCATGTGAGTTCTACATCCCCAAAAGAACTGCCTGGTACCTCTTCCTCTGAGAGCCCAAATTCCTTGGGGAAGTCAAACGGCTGAGCTGATCCAGGCACGACTGCAGCCAAGCAGCGTTGGCCATGTACCACGATCCTGTTTAGAGGTGAGGGAGAATGATACATGGGTTAAAGCAGCGTGGACCATGCAACTTTTCACCTGAACCGAGCCTGGGTTCCTGGATCCCACCCAGTGATACAGTTAAGGTAATTTTAGACACTAAGCTTAATGGACTTGGAGGTCTCCCTCTTTAGATGGTAAGGCAGCCCTACTGCGTTTGGGGACCCTCCTGTTCATTCTGCTGAGTAGGGCCCTGGGTATCTGCCCCAAAGTCCTGCCCTGATGGCGCCTCTGACCCCACCTGTCATAGGCACAGCGGGTGTTCTCTCGAACGGTGGTGTCAGCTTTGTCCCCAATGAGCCAATGAAAGGCAGGCTTCTGGCGCAGGCGGATTTCTTTCCAACGTTTCTTTGCCACGTAGCCACAGTCAGCATTGAAATCACCCAAGAAAATCATGTCCTGTACAGGGGGTGGATAGGAAAAAAACTATTAGGTCTCCTAGATTCTTTTAAGTGAGTAACAGGATCAGTGGGTTATCACACCGGGTGTAGAAAAGCAATGTCAGCTGTATATAAAGCACTTCACATACATCATCTTGTATGCAGAGCTCTGCAGTGTGGGTCAGCATTATCACCACATATTGCAGATGGGGTGGCTGAGGGTGAGAAAACGAGTGGCTTGCCTAGAGCCACCTAGTGACTTTGTTGCAGAGGTGAGATTTGAACTGGATCCTTAATCATTATTATATTAAGATCCAGCCACAGTCATTTACGGCTTGGTAACCTCCAGACTGGACTACAATAATGTACTTTATGCAGGGCTGAAATGTGCAGAAACTTAAATTTTATTTATTACATGTATATACATTTATAAATTGGACTGAAATGCTGCTGGCAGAATATTCTCTGGGGCTGGTTGCACATCACATATATCTCAGGTACTGTTTCATCTTCACCGGTTACTTATTTCTTTTTGATCCCAATTCAAAGTGCTGATTCTTACTTTTAAAAACCCTTAGCAGCCTGGGAACTTGTTACCTTAAGGAACAGCTTCTCCTAGATGCACCTTCCCGTATACTTAGATACAGGCCTGTGGCTCATGCTGGCTCAGCTTATCTGAGTGTGGAAAGCTAAGCAGAGTCAGGCCTGGTTATTACTTGGATGGGAGACCCCTGCTCTAGTTTCCTGCATTGAGCAGGGGGTTGGACCCGATGGCCTTGTTGTAGGCCCCTTCCAACTCTATGATCTATGAATCAACACCAGAGATCCTGCTTTGTCTCTCCTGTTTTGTCTTCTCATGGTAGAGACGAGAAACAGGGCCTTTTTGGTTCTGGCACCATTGTTGCAAAATACTCCCCCACCCCCTAGGGAAGCCTGCCTGGCTACCATTTGGTGAAGAAGTGACTTTTTCCGGATGCTTTTGGTGGTGACTGATTGCTGTTTAAGAATCTTTGTTACTGCTGATAGTGGAGTGTTCCCCCCCCTCGTGTGTGCGCGTGCAGGTGTATTGTAATTTGTATTGTTGTCATTTTTTAAAAGTAATAATCAATGAATGTTCTTGGAAAGCACGGTAGGATATACATTTTTAAAATCAATCCATCAAATACTAATAGTAATGTAATCTCGTTAAAGTTCCCCAAACCACTAGGTATATTATTACCAAATTAGAACTCCCTGGTTCACAGCACAGTCTCTTAGGCTGCAATCCTCTGACTTACTTACTCAGGAGAAAGCACCACTGAACACAATGGGACTTATTTCTGAGTACAGGATTGCATTGTGAGCCACAATATTACACCAGCTCTCAAATGCCACAAGCAAGGCAGCCTTCTCAACACCCAATCCATCCCTACACTGGTACTCTCAGCTGCCTTCCTCCCTTACATGCTGAGGAACATAGCACAGGAGTCCTACTCGGCTGGCTGCAGCTGATGAAAGAAAAGGATGGGCAGGGACAGTCAGTCTCCCTCAGCCTGGCGCCCTCCAGGTGTTCTGGACTACGTCTTCCAACATTCCTGACCATGCTGGCTGGGGCTGATGGACACTGAAGACCAAAGCATCTGGAGGGCAACCAGGTTGGGGAAAGTTGAGCAGAGGAAGGGGGCAAAAGTCATGGTGGCCACAGCCTCGCGGAGTGCCTTTGCAACATGCAGAGACACATCCAGGTGAGGAGGACCTGCTCACATTGTCTGCTCACACCCAAGAGCAATCTCTCATCTCCCCTCCCCACAGCAAGCTCCCTATAATTTCTCTTCAGGGTCAGTCCCCCCCATGCCTTGCAACTCCGTGCTCCATACCTCTGTGCCCCAGCGTGCCTGTACATTCAGGAAAACATCGTAGAGAGCATCAATTTCAGTCTCTGCCTTTGAAGGCATCGTGTGCTGTGGGATCAACACCAGCTCCGGAAGCTCTTGGAGAGTGGAAATGGAGAAAATGACCACAAGGAAGAGAAGAACCGAGCCAACTTGGAATCCAAACCCAACCCAACCTTCTATGGTTTGAGATCAAGTCAAGTTCTGAAAACACAATTTGATTCTGGCTTGTTCTCACTAAACATAGTTTAAACAAATTAGAGTTCCCCAACTTTGGATGTAGCGGGGAACTATGATTTGTTTAAAAAGCAGATGCTTCCAATCACACTCCTCTGGTGTACAAAATAGGAAGAGAGAGGAGTATGTAAGCCTGAGGCTCACTGTGGTTCATTTATGTAACAAGAAACCATAGTTTCCTCTTAGGCTTGAACTGGGCCTTAGTGCCCAAGGGTGCAATCCAATGCATGTTTTGTTGTGCTGGGTGGGGTAAAATATGTGGTATGGCATTTGGGGCTCAGACCCAACTTCTGCCTGGTACTCAGTTTCTTCGGTATGTTACTTGCCCTTTATGATTAGGCAAGCCCCCGAGGCAGCCATTTTGCGGTGGTGCCCACTACTACGGTTTCCCAGATTTCTAAATGTGCCCATGGGGATCTGATGTGGCACATCATGGTGGTATGATTCTATTCCCCAAGGAGCAGTGGTAAATGTTGAAGTTCAGGTGCTCATCATGGTAGTTCCTGATGGGACTTGAAAAAGATGCTAGGAGAGGATATATTGTTGAGTATTATCCTTCCTATCTCACGTTAGTGAGATCAGCAGAGTAGAGTCCCTTTCCAGCTTAAAAGAAGCTTAGATTTGGCTAGTGTTAGCCAGTTAGCATTTGGTAATCCAGGATGCTTTAAGGCAGACTGGATTTCCCTGGTTTTGCCCCCTTTTCTCTCCCTCAGAACAATAATCAGAGACACAGTCTTGTAAAAGTTAAAAGTAACATTTACTCACTCAGATTATGCAGTTTCATTCAGGCAGGCTTAAAAGCGTTTCTTACAGTTGGTTACAGTACATTTGGAAATACTTGGGGTCTGAACTCTGGTTACATGTTGCTGTTAGAACAACGTGGAGGCAACAACCCTTACTACCACATTCAGAGTCTCAGCTGGAAGAGAAGAGAGCTGAGAGCTACGCCCACTTCCTGCTGAGGCTCAGCTAAATATGCACTGAATATCTTCTAGGGAATCCACCTTAGAAGATACCAGTGGCCTTAACCATTTCATCCAACTAACTGGTGAAACATGAGCCATTGGTTTTGATTGCACTTTAAATATTCCACAGTTCCCATAGCCACATCCCCAAGGAGAGTCCAAAAATTCAGGCAGCTGTGCTGATCCATATACAGGTCTGTGGCTCACGCTGGCTCAGCTTGTCTGAGTGTGGAAAGCTAAGCAGGTTCAGGCCTGGTTATTACTTGGATGGGAGACACCCTCCTCTAGTTTCCTGCATTGAGCAGGGGGTTGGACTTGATAGCCTTGTAGGCCCCTTCCAACTCTATGATCTCTGAATCTATATCAACAAACCAGCTCTAGCAGTTTTCATCTGCACCAGGAGCAGGTCTTCTATAAAGCTATTGGGTCTTACTTGCCCATTCAAGACCAGGCCACCCCAAAATACTTTGCATGACAACAGAGAACAATATATTGTTGCTGGGAAAATGCATTACTTCCCAGCCACTGCGTGAGGATTGCAGCGAAGCAATTAGGAGGCAGCAGATCATGTCAGCGTCCCCGCTAAGCAAAAAGTGCCGGTGCTGCATCCCTGCGGGCAGTGGCTCCACTGCAACACTGCTGAGGAGCATTTGGGCCTGCCGTTTTCTCCTCTAGAGCAGTGTTCTCCAACCTTGGGTCCCCAGGTGTTTTTGGCCTACAACTTTTGTAGGCCAAAAACAACAGGGGACCCAAGGTTGGAGAACACTGCTCTAGAGGTTCAGGCTTCCCTCTCCCACAGCTCACCTTTGTTTGGCAGGCTGAAGCGGGCAATGAAGGGCTCCCGCGCAAAGACATCGGGTCGGTCTGGATGATTGTCCTCGTACGTATAAGACTCCAGCATCCGAATCCCCCGGTGCCTAATGGGAAGGGAAAGGCACAGATAAACAACGGAGGATCTGGACCCAGGGAGGAGGTGGAGTCCAACACGTGTGGAGGCCGCCAGGTTGCGGGTAGGCATTCTGTTATCAGTGTACTGTCGGTTCTGCTTTTATGAGTGGATCATGCAAGACGGGAGGGGAACACCCCTCTCTATTTTGAAACATCACATTGCGCTGAGGCACACATTAGCTGGAAAGTGCCGGCACGTCGTCTATACGTCCTTCTTCTGGTAGAGTCATGCCGATCATCTGGGGGAGTCGGGGGTACCACCAGACTGCAATGTATCCAGCGTGCGTTTTAAAGAAGAAACGTGTGAGGGAAAGAAGGGGAGAAACAACTTGTCTGCTGTGAGGAAGAAAGGGGGAGCACTACTGCTACCGCTTCACTGTGTTGTCTGTTGAACCTTGACTCCCATAGTCTCCCATGCTGGCTGGGCATGATGGGAATGGTAGTCCAACACATTTGGAGCGCACCAGGTTGGGGAAGGCTGTTTTAGTCAGTCACGGTCTGAACTGTGCACAGTCCTGCCTCCCTTTGCCTCTTACTTTGGACTAGGATGAGAGGGGAACCTGTGGCCCTCTAGATGTTTTGGCCTACAACTCCCACCAGCCCATGTCAGCATAGCCAATGTTGAGGGTTCATGGGAGTCATCTGGCAAAACATCTGGAGTGCCACAACTTGCCCACCCCTTGCCCTAGTCCAGCGGTAGGGAACCTGGGCCTCTCTGGATGCTGTTCGCCTCCATCTTGCATGCATCTGCATCATCCCTGACCATTTGGTCATGCTGACTGGGGTGGGTGGGAGTTGGAGTCCAACAATACCTAGAGGGCCACAGGTTCCCCTCTCCTCCTAGTCCCAAGTAAGAGGCAAAAGGAGGCAGGACAGGACTTAAGGGGGTCAGTGCACAATTAATTCACACCGTGACTGACTAAAACAGCCTTCCCCAACCTGGCACCCGCCAAATGTGTTGGACTACCACTCCCATCATGCCCAGCAAGCATGGCTATTGGCCCTGGTGGCTGAAGATGATGGGAGTTGTAATCCAACATATCTGGAAGTCATCAGGTAAGGGAAGACTGTTTTACTAGAACCCAAACAGCCAGGTGCGAAAGACATGCATTCGGAATTAAAGAGCAGGAGGGCATTCTGAGTGCATTCTGAGCCGAGGAATTTGTTCTCAGTACCAGAACTGAACTGAGCTCACAGTCCTTTCACATAAAAGTCCACTCCTGGTAACCCCAAGCTTTTTTCATATGGCAGCCTAATTTAGGTGGAGAAAGTCATTTTGTTAGGAAACAGAAACCCTTGCTGATCTACTGCAAATCACCCAGAGATCTAGTAAATCCCCATCTACCTTCTGCCCACCCCTGATGTAGTGGCTACAAATACAGGGTGTGTGTGTGTGTGTGTGTGTGTGTGTATTCCATATTTCAGCCACAAACTCATGACCTTAAGCAAAAGGTCATGAGTTAAGCAAAGGATGCTTAAGGCACAATCCTATACATCTTTAAACAGAAAAAAGGCCTACAACTCCCAGCATTCCCCAGCCAGCCATGTCTGTCTAAACACGCATAGGATTGCATCTAAAGAGTCTTGTGGCACATTAAAGATTAATAAACCATTTATTCTGGCAATACGTTCTCGTGTACTACAGCCCACTTCATCAGATGCAAGGGAAGCAAAAGTGAGAAATGGTGCAATCCTATGCATATTTAGACAAGAAACAGGCCTACAACTCCCAGCATGCCCCAGCCAGCCATGCTGGCTGGGGCATGCTGGGAGTTGTAGGCCTTTTATTCTGTCTAAGCGTGCCTAGGATTGCACCCTTAAGGCCTTTAAGCAAAGGATGTTCAGATAAAGTCATGTCATATATCAAGTGGGAGAAGCAGGTAACAAAGTTGTGACAAAGGATTGGCCATTAATTAAAATGAAATGAACCGTGATAGAGGAGGGGTTTAAAAAAATCCTTTTCAAGTGTAACATACTTTATGAGCAACCCAGTCTTCAAGATTCTATTCTTTCAGTGCCCAATTGCACATCTGCAGTATGGGGATAATAACACTGACCAACCTTACAATCTTTTCCAAAGATATCTGAGATAATGTATTGAAGTGCTTTGAACACTAAAAAAAAAAAGATACCAATAATAATTATTCCAACAGGCTGTACCAAGGGAGATGAGAAGGGAAGCGGGGCATTCCGCCAGCCCTGCTGAAAAACGATTTTATTTTTTTCCTCTTCCTGTCCCATCCCTTTTTTTCCTTGTGTGTTGGATCTTTTTAGATTGTAAACCTGCAGGCAGGGACTTTCTTGTTTTACTGTCTACCTGTGAGCTGCTCCAGAAGACCTTTTTCCTCTGAGGAGCAGGCTAAAAATGTTTTAAATAAATAAATAAACAAGCACTACACAAAATGCCAGTAGTAGTAAATAAATAAATAAATAAATAATTTAATAACAACAACTGAATATGTGGACAAGGGAGAGGCACTCACCTGTATATGAAAACATAGCGTTCCTGGTAGTTGCCCCGACCCAACAGAGAGCTGGTGTGGTAGCTATAGGTGCCAGAGCCACCATCAAACCTGACAGGAGGAGAGATTATTCAGATGAATTTAAGCCATAGGGTTGTGGGTTTTGTTTGTTTTTTTGCAAAACAAAGTCTATATGAATATAGAAAAAGCACTGATTGGCATAGAAGATGTCTCCTTGTCAGGCAAGCCTTCCCCAACCTAGTATCCTCAGGTGTGTTGGACTGCAACTCCCAGCAGCATCACTGGCTGGGGCATGCTGGGAATTGTAGTCCAACACATCTGGTACCAGGTTGGGGAAGGCTGTTGTAGTAAGGCATTGACTGTGGGGCTCAAGCCCTGTGAGCCTGGCACTGGTTTCTTGCTTCCTGCACTACCAGGGACACTGGTCAGATGAGTGGACTTCAGCAGTCAAAAGCCAGAGCACTTATCACCGCAGTCCGGAATCCTCCTGGTCTTGGGAGTCAGTCAGGTGATACGAGAGAGCCAATCCTCTGTGCAGCTGCCAGCTATAAAATGCCCAGGTCTGATTATCTCCCTCAGTATGATCAACTTGTTGCTGTGGGAGACACTCGCCTATGTTACTTGCCTCCCTTAGCCCCACCAGAGGTATTTGTCAGCCTGTGGACCTGAACACCTGACTCTCCTCATCCAGGAGGTGCTCAGGCCTCATGGCTATGAAGAGGGCTCCCGGCTCCTCTGTTGTGTCTCACTCACACTATAATTAATGTGTCTTCCCGTGCCCCGTGCCATTTCATCACCACACACAACGTTTACACGTTCGACGTTCCCCATCTTGACATAGCCCTACCATGAGACAAAGTGAAGCAACAGGTTTCAGTGGTACATTACAGGCAGCAGAGTGGCTGGCAACACACAGGGTTGTATCCAATGTTAGTCCTACTTAAGAGTAGACCCACTGGGGGGGTATCCAATGTCAGTCTAACTTCAGTCCCATTCATTCCAATGGGTCTAATCTCAGTAAGACTAACGTGGGAAAAAACCTATTGAAATAAATGGGACTTAAGTCAGACGAACATCAGATACAACCCACACAACTGATCCATCATGGGCACAACCCACTGGGAGATTCTCCTGTGCAAGCCCCATAAAACAGTTTTTTATTCATTTAAATGAGGCTTGAGCAGGAAAACATTCTGGTGAATTGTACCCAAAGTAATTTGGGGTGTGTGTGTTGTTTGTTTATTTATTTTATTTTAACCCTGTCTTTCCACAAAGAAAGAAAAATGGCACTCAAGGTGGCTTATGATCATAAATAATAATAATAATGATAATAATAATAATAATAATAATAATAATAATAATAATAATAATAATATTTCAGTTATTGTGAACTGCCCAGAAAGCTTCAGCTGTTGGGTGGTATAGAAATGAAATCATCATCATCATCATCATCATCATCATCATCATCCACCCAACAGAATAATAATATGATGATGATGATGATGATGATGATGATGATGATGATGGGTGGATGATGATGATGATGATGATGATGATGATGATGATGATGATGATGATGATGTTGGGTGGATTATGATTTATTATTATTATTATTATTATTATTATTATTACATTATTATTACATTATTATTATTATTATTATTATTATTATTATTATTATTTCATTTCTATACCACCCAACAGCTGAAGCTCTCTGGGCAGTTCACAATAACTGAAACTTGATTAAAACAATAATAAAACAAATGCATTAAAAGACAATTAAAAAAAACCCAATGACAGAATAAAAGCGTTGCCCTTTGGGTATTTCCACCTCAGACACCAAAATGTCTGGGTCAGCCCTGCTCTGCTCATCCACACCGTCCAACCTTGCTCTTCTTCATTTCTCCCACTACCTACTCTTTCCAAAAACCCAGTCATCCTTTACTCCACTTTTCCGTCATCTATTTATGGTTGTGTTTGTCCCGTATTAGTCACACTCACCGATTCAAGGCATCCACCAAGGCAGGAATTGCCTTTCCTTTTGCATCCATCACCTCTTGTAGAACAGAGATATCGCAACGAACCAGGATCTGTGGGGTGTGCAAGAAGGGGATGGAGTAGAGCGGAATACATTAGCCTATGTTTGCTTTGGGCTAATTTCTTTTTCTCTTTGCATTTACCTCAGTGTGTCCTTTTTGTTACCACCACTGACTAAGCTTCTAGCGATACAGAATGGCCCAGTTTGCATGTAAGGAGAAGCCAGCGTGGGTGAATTTCCCTGTGGGGCTTCTTGTGGTGGTGGTGGCCGCCATTTTGAATATTCAGGGCACAGCAGCGGGGCACTGTAGCTTCTCGTTACATGCAGATCCAACAAGGGTGGGCTGTTGGGGTGGTTGACAACCCTAAAACAGCCCATGGGTTCTGGGTGGCTTCTCAACCACCTCAACAACCCACCTTCTCCAGGTTCGCACTTAATGACGAGCGATGGCGCATACAGCTCGAATATTCAAAATTTCAGCCACTGCAGCAACAAGAAGCCCCACAGGGAAATTCACCCACCGTGGCTTCTTGTTACGTGCAAACCAGGTCTATGGATGCACACTGATGTGGGTCTTTAGAACACAGGTTGTGCCAAGTAGCTGAAAAGTGGGGAGATATGTGGAAGATATTTCAAGTGCAACATTAGTGAAAGGAGGAGGAAGTGTTGAAGCCTTTCCTCTCCCTGCTACGCCCCGCACAATGGCTTTTCCCTTGGCTGCTTTCTGGACACCAGAAATAAACCTAGCTAAGGGAAAAACCAACCACCACTGTAATTGTTACTTTGATTTCAATGTTTTGTTTTGTTTCTTTTATCTGTTTTTGTCTTTTTACTGTTCACTGCTCGGGAATATACCGTACTTGGATATGGAGCAGATGATGATGATGATGGTGATGATGATGATGACGACAGTGGCAGTGGCAATATCCACTGGGGAAGTGGATTTTGTGAAAGGTGAAAGGGTCCAACACTCCTTCCCACCTACCACTTCTTCATCTGAAATTGACTCCCAATCCAGCTGCTACACAGCTGTTCGGCGTGACCCATGTTCTAAGACACAGGTTTGCCGCTGTAACATTTTGTTAGGCCAAACAAAGCTCCTGTTCTAGAATTTGTCCTTTAGGCCTAGTATGCACAAACAGCAGATGGCATGGCAGAACTGTTCCTGGGCTGTATTTCTCAGGTGGAGGGCTGAACTGTATAAATGAATCTCCACCCCCTATTAAAAAAAACAAAACAAAAAAACACCTCCCTGCACAGAGAAAACTAGATGTCATGGGCCTAGTTCTCACAAGTGGTAAACCTGTGCCTGGGCTGTACCACATCAGACTGAATGCTCCTACATGGAATATATATATATATATATATATATACAGAGAGAGAGAGAGAGAGAGAGAGAGAGAGATTGTGCATAGAAAAGTAGATGTTAGGGAGAAGGCTAGGCTAAAATCCCTTGCCCTGCCATTTAGTTTTTCTATGGGGTGGATTTTGTTTTGTATGAAAGTGCACTGCATCATGTGAACCTCCACCTGCACTCTAAAAATGGTACTGCCCAGACACAGTTTTACCACCTCACTGAGAACACTAGGCCAAGTACAATTGTTCTAATTCTATCCTCCTCCATGATAGGCTATTTTCATATGAGTATGGATTCTTTTTCATGGGGGTAGAGACTGAGAGTATTCAAAGGCACAGTCTAAAGAGGCACAGTTGTAGGCCAGCCCTGAGGTACTTCAGTATTCTAGGTAGGGCTGAGTATATACTGTACTACAATTATATATATATATAAAAAAGTAATTTGCAACCTGTATAGATTATATGCTAATTTGACAATTTTTCACGTATTTGTTTATTTTGCAGAGTTTGTTTGTTCCTTCCCAGGTATTTCCCCCCATATTTTCAAGTTTACTGCTGCACTCATAAGGACTAGAAACATGCTTTAAAAACACAGCAGTCCTCCGAATGCTGAATTCTGCCCCCAAACACTTTTCGCAGAATACACAAAGCCCTGGGGTCCTAGGAAAATATGACAATGCCATCCACAGATACACACACTGAACTGGATCCTGCAGCTGCTGCATTTGGTAGCTTCTTCTCCTAGCCAGGCCTTCTCCTAACCGGCCCACTCCCTGTCCATTCGCTGCTGCTGCTGCGCCTGCCTGTCTGGGTTGTATCTTGGCACCCCACCTTGACAAGCGTGTCCATGACGTTGGCTTTGTCTGCCTTTCCTTGGGCAAAGCGCTGAGTGTTGAAGGCACAGATCCTCGTGGGAGTTCCTGCTGGGCACAGCAGCAAGAGCAGCAAGATGGGCAACCGGAGGCACACGGGTCCCATCCTGAGAAATCCAGCCTGGTTCCTTCTACTACAGATAGACTTTCTGTGGAACAATGAATGGGAGAAGTGGTGGCAGGGAGAAGAGGGTTGAGAACTGCATTAAACAGTGGCCATTCATGAGACCTCTGGACTCCGTGGCGGTGCCAATCAGAGGGGCAGGGCGTTCAGTGCCCAGCCCCCCAACCCCCCAACTAACAGTCACTCTTACTCAGGTTTTCTCTTTTATTTGGCTGCAGCACAGACCAGGCTAAATAGAGAGCTACTACGAAATAAAGGACAGCACAAACTAAAAATCCAGAAGGCTGCAGCACAAAGCGTGACACGGCTACTGCTTCCTGCACCAACAGGTTCCTAGGCAAAGCTTGGTTTGAGCCAGGTCATTGGCGTCAGTGGCTGGGTTCAGACAACAAGATAACCCACGCTCAAGGGTTGAATGTGGGTTGTCATTGAACTGTGGGTTATCATGTTGTCTGAACCCAGCTGCACTAGCCATGAACAACCCATGAAAAGAACCCATGGTTTGTTGTTGGGTTATGAACATATGGGTTGTTCACCATGGTTTGTTATCTTGGGTGGGTTCAGACAACACGATAACCCATGGTTCAACAACAACCCACACAACCCACATTCCTTGAGTGTGTTGTCTGAACCCCGTCAAGAGCAGCTTTCATCTCAGAAGGAATAGCAACTTCCAGGGCCAGCCCTACCACTGAGCAGAGTGAGGCAGCTGCCTCAGGCAGCAGATACTGGGGACAGGACGGCAGCTCCTACCATTTCCCTTCCGTCTCCTAAGCCAGCCAGCCTGCTGCCACCAGGTATGGTGGAGGAAACTGTTCTGTCAACAAATTATGGCAGCAAACTGTTGCTTGTTTTCCTGAAGACAAGGAAAAATCTTAACTGCCCGGTGCGGCTTGGTGCAATGGCAGCCAGATAAGCCTGCCGCAGGCCCACAGACAGAGAAGCGCCCCCCACCAGAGGGTACTTTGCCTTAGACCCCCCTTAAACCTGGAGGGGTTCTGCCTCTCCTGCCAAACTGAAGCTTTGGGGGAGGCTTGCAGGGAGAATGTGCCCCCTCAGATATGCCAGGCCTAGCGTAACTGTGAATGTTATCAAAAACTGTTGGCACATTTGCATTTTTCTGCTGCAGTCATAATGTCTAGAAACTTGGGCTTTCTTTCCAGGCTTCACCCATAGAAGCTACAAGAATCTTAATCATAAAGCCCATGGGTGTCATCCAGCACAGCGCTTAAGGCTGCAGTCTTAGGCAGACTTCATATTCCTTTTCCCGCCTCCTGCCCAAAGAAAGGGATAGTGGCTTTCTGGTCCACTTCCCCTATTGAAAAGAAAGATACTTCCTCTCTCACTTCCAGTGAACAAATATGACGAAGCCATGTTTAGAAAAAGTTTTTATAGGGGTTTGGTCATTCAGCTTTCCACAAACGGGTGCCCTCTGAATGTGTTCGGACTACAACCACCAGCATCCCCAACCAGTGTGGTCATTGACGGCTGGGAATTAAGGGAGTTGTAATCCAACACATTTGGGGCTGGCAAGACAATCTTACTCCTGTGTAAACCTCCCATTAATCTGAGGTTGCAATCCTATTAATGTAAGACCTATTCAACTCAATGGGACTTATTTCTGAGTAGACGTGCGTAGGGTTTTGGTGTAGACGGAGCAAAAGTGAAGTGCTTCTGTACAGAATAAGCATCCCAGTCCCACGATTGCACGATCCAGTAAGCAGAAACGATGAGCAGTGCCGACAACAAAATCCCAACGAGTTTTCCTCCCGTTTCAATTCGCAGCCATTAAGAACAGGCGCTGCAGCCGCTGTGCGTAAGGTGTAAGAACCGACGCCAAACTATTTTGGCAGATCTGCCCAGTAATTTATGGAGCGTGTGGGGGCAGCAGGATACTTGCCAACGTCTATTGATAGACCAACCTTCCAGCTCGTTCAAGTCAGTGTTACAGCCCGATCCTAATCATGTTTACTCAGAAGTAATTTCAGAAGTTGATTTCAGAAAGACTCACGCACCGACCCCGGGCGGCTAGCCGTGTAGGTTCGGAATTGGGTTTACGTTCGATTTGCGGGCAGCAAACCTTTAAATAAGAAGCATTTCTTGGAAGTATATTTTCAAGGAAGTATATTTTCAAGTATACTGTTAGGACTCGTATTTAGCCCGTTAGGTGGATAGAATGGACGGTATGGACCTGATCCTGCTGCGAGACTTCACTGGGGGTCCAGCTACCGTCGGATCAGGATCAGGAACACTCATAGGTCGACCCCTAAGTTCAGGATCGAGCCTCGCGAGTGAACATCGCCTGCCATGACGAGAGACACCAGAAAAGGGAAAGGGCGGCAGCTGATGCGTTTTCCCTTCCTGACAACTTTCGGCGATTCTCGTTCAAGCACCCCCCCCTATAAATGCCTCTGTACTTTCCCAGCACTCACCCGCATTGCGATCCGTAAAGCACGAAGTCCATTTCTCGCTGTTCCTCCATCCGCCGCCGCGGACGGGGCGGGCTTGAAGAATCCAATCCGATATTATCCCAAGCAAGAAAGGGGAGTCGCCGCTGGCGGAGCCGGCCCGCCTCGGAAGCTCGCAGTCCAGGTCGGGGAAGTGCAGGCGACGCGCAGACAGGGCGCGACGGGGCTCAGCCTGTGTGGCCCAAGGGTGAAGTTAATGTGTGTGTGCAGGCTACATGAGCATGTGCAGAGATCACTGGGGTCACCACTGAAGAACCACAGCCAGCTTGCCTGTGTCGCCCCCCCCCCCCCCCCCGCTTCAGCCCCAGCACCTGCTTTCTTGGGCCTACAAATCCAGCATTTCTGGCCAGGCCCTGTCAGGAGGAAACTGTAGCTAAAATCAAGGGGCAAAGGGGTCCTCCACATGTTACAAAATATCTACACAAACTGGCCTCTTTCCACATAGGAATCTGCGGGAAACCAGGGCTCAGCCCTACCATTAGGTAAAGGGTTTATTCTAAGCATTGTTTTCAAATGCACAAGAATCCGTTGCAGCCCCCCATCCCCAATGCATGAGTACCTCCCAGAAAAACAATAAAAAGATGTAAGTCCATATTCCCAACTGCACAAAAACTTTCCAGTGCACAATTTTTTCCAACGGCACAAAATGTGTCCAGCTGCACATTGGACTAAACCTTGAGGTAGAGTGAGGTGGCTGCCTCAGGCAGAAGATTTTGGGTATCCAGAAAGGGCAGCAAATTGTGATTTACTTTGTTATTGTATTTTTACTGCCAGGGAGTGGGGGAGGCACTTGTGGGATTTTCTGCCTCAGGCGCTTAGCTGGCTCTGGGTTCTGTGCATGTCAACATGGGGGCAAGGGTTGCATTTTGCTGCAACCTCAGGCAGCCTCTAAGCCGTAATATATACCAAGAGGGGTCATAGGAATACACACCAAAACATTACACAAAAGCATGCATGCCGAAGCACCATGCTAGCTCTCAGATTCTTGTGACAACATGCAGTAGCCTAGCCCCAAAGGTACCGTGTGCTTCGGCATACTGAATGTGTGCTGCCTTGCCGTGCCAGCAGCAACACATGCACTGATGTGTCAGTCAATGGCTTCTAGTCATTACAGCTTTATAGTAGCTCCAGGATGAGAGGCAGCATGCATCTGCCTACCAGTCGCTGTGGAACAACAGTGGGAGAGGGCTAGTGCATTCCTGTCCTGTTTGTGGGCTCCCCAGAGGCATCCATTTGGGCACTGTGGAACCAGGATGGTGGACTAGGTAGGCCTTTGGTCCGATCTAGCACAGCTCTTCTTATAAGGACATAAGAAAAGCTGTGCTAGATCATACACACACATATGAAGCGAGGCAGTAATGCATTTGCAAATGAGGCCATGATGCGTGGTCATCCTATAATCTACAGCAGTGTTCTCCAACCTTGGGTCCCCTGCCAGTTAGCTTCTGGGTCCAATTCCAGCTGATGGTTATTACAATGGCCTGTGCAATGATGAGGGCTGGCTCTCCTATTAGGCAGACTGAGGCGTCCACCTCAGGTGGCAAATGTTGGTGTGCAGGGACTGGCACTGAGGTGTTGGAGGACAGAGGTGTATATGCTAGCTATGCAGCCTGCCCTGCACTCCATAAGAGAGTCTGCTGCCCATAGGTGTGGTGTTGGATGCTTTCCCATCACCAGTGCTGATGTGGGTAGGGTGGTGGTGGAAGGCACCTTCATGAAACCCTGTGTCCCATATTTCCCTCCCCATCTTCTAAGGTTAGAGGGAGTCCTTTTCTGAGGTAAAATTGGTAGGACTGAAGAACAGGGCCTTCTCTGTAGTTGCACCACCATTTTTGGAACTCCCTGCCAAGTGAAGACTACCTTAAAACATCCTAACATTCTTCTCGTTGTTTAATTAAAACTTGGCTGTTTGAGAGAGCTTTTCCTGGGGTTGGCTAGCTGTTTTTTGTTGTTGTTTTGTTTTCAACTGTTGCTTGCAGAATTATGTCATCTGTCAGTCTTAATTTTTGTAGTGTTCCTTTATTTGATTTTATTGCACAACACTTTGTGTAATTTAAATAGAAAAGTGTTTCATTAATACATTTTAACAAAATAAACAACACAGGGATCAATGAAAATGTAGGGTGGTTTTTTTTATGACATGCCTGCTACATTACACAGATAACCAATAACAATACTTAGCATTTATATAGCGCTTTAACCCAAGCGTCCAAAGCTCTTCACATAATTTTATCTCAATAATCCTTACAACGGTTCTGTGAGGTAGGCCAACATTATTATCTCATTGCAGATGTGCCACAGAGGATCAGTTTAGGAATCTACCTTATTCCAGGTCAAACTGTTTTGTCCATCTGGCTCTATAGAGTTTATTTTGAGTGGCAGCAGGCTCTTCAGGGTCTCCGGCAGAGGTCATTTATATCATCCTTTGAACTGGAGATTCTGGGGACCGAGCTTGGGACGTTCTTCATACAAAGCAGGTGCTCTAGCACTGCTCTATATGATTGCTCTCCAAAGGGAAAATAACTTGCCTAAGACAACTAAATGAGGTCATGGTTGAGGCGAGATTTGAACTGGGGACTTCCCGGCTCATTTTCTCAGTCAAGATCAGTGCTCTGCAACAGTGGTTCTCAGACTGGTCATCAGTTGTGGCTACAAGGGAGGCCACAATACAGTCACAATCCCAAAATGTAAACAGAGCAATCTACGTGCCGCCACCCCTAAAGTCCCGGCCAGCCATATGCAGTCACCTTGGCTGCATTTGAGAAGCCAGGCTCTCAAATGAGGCCAAGAAGAAGCCATGAGTGCCACTTTGCAAATGTCTAGGTTTGTTCTTCAGAACCTTATCGGGGTTCCTCGATGAGAAGATCAGCAACAGCGAGCAAGCTGCCCTGAAAGGCAAGTTGCCCGCCACCACTGCTTATCTCCCCCTGCAATGTACGGCCACAGGGGAGTGTGGAGTGTGCTTCAGGGTGCCCTGTCAATTCATGAGGAGCAACAATGAAGGCCAATAGGCCTGGCCTGTGTCCAACATGAACTGAGTGCACACAGGACTGGCCTAACCATATAGGCACAATGGTCAGTGGCTTGGGAGCAAAATGAACTGAGTCCACTCCAGAATACAGTTGGATGCAGTTACATTATCCTACCTACAGCAGCAAAAACCCATGAGCCATCCCTGGGTATGCAGCCTGTAATATGCCCCAGAATCCTTTGCGAAGTATAGGGTCATGTGACAGAGCTTCATGGGTTCCTCAGTAGATGAGAAGGTGTGGAAGGGTTCTTCTGAAGGCAGAACATTTGTGTGTGTGTGTGTGTGTGTGTGTGTGTGTGGGAAATAGTGCTCTAGAACAGCCTTCCCCAACCTGGTGCCCTCCCACTGTGTTGGACTACAACTCCCAGCCAGCCTTGGTGGCTGGGGGATGCTGGGAGCTGTGGTCCAACATGTATGGAGGTCACCAAGTTGGAGAAGCTGCTTTAGAGACATTGTATCATTCAAGGAACTGGGGATTTTTCTGCAATAACATCATCATCTCAAACACATCGTCCTGAAGAGAGGCCATTTGGGGCCTCAGCACCTGTCCATTACTGCAGAATAGTTTCTCTACAGGAGCAGAGTTTGGCAGGGTGGTGTTAAATTTGATAAAAAGCTTTGCAATGGCTGGGTATCTTTTCAGTTGCCCCAATTCGTGCGAGGGATCGTTCAGGAACTGCAGCCCGATATTTCTTAAGGCTGACTCGGCTGCCGCCATTCCCTGGTCGTCAAAGCCATAGAAGTCGGTGGCAGCTTTTGGCACCGCTGCTTGGTCGGCGAGCTTTGTCAAGGTGTCACAACGGAGCAGTTCTTGCAAGAAAAGCTCCTGGGCCATTTTCTTATCATCCGGACTCTGCAGCCAACGCAACTTGAAGAATGGATGCGACACGGAAGCAATGACCAGGGGCTTTGTGTTTTTGCTGCTCACGGCAGCGTCGAAAGTCAACATGTGCCCAAACTGCTTTTGAAGTTCCCCTCTTCAACTCATCCGCCAGGCAAGAAACGTATTTTGGAGACACCGACTCAAGTCGGCACTTTAACACAAGCACCATGGGTAGGACAGCACCGTAGAAAGACTCCACGGCCTCATCGGCTTGGAGTTTGCTGAGGGCTGTTGCCATCGGGGACATCACCTCGAGCCACTCGCCTAGGAATTCCAGCTCCAAGTTGGTAAATTTGGGAAGCTGAAGGCACGCCATCACGAGATTAATTGTGCCACGCATGTCGTATATGCGGCAAAAGCAATCGAACTCCGCATTCCACACGGAGGCTGGCTTGGGGACCGGCTTTCCGAGGGCGTAATTCACAAGCTCCGCATTTTTTAAGCTGTCTTGGGAAACGTTCCTTAGAGCGGAGCATTTGCTTGCCACGCTTTTAAAAAGATGCCTGTATGGAGGGCTTGCGGCCAAAGCCCTGGAAGCAGCAGTCGCGGCAATAAAGCTGAGCGTGCAGGAGAAACAGGACACATGGGGTGGCAAATAGAACACACAGGAAGGGTCAACCATATCACTTGACAAGGCGTCATAAATACACATGTTGACACATACGTCGGCACTTGGGAGATCCACTTGCTTCTCAGCATCCTTCCCCCCTTGTTGGTCCAAGTTATCCTCTAGTGCTGAGAACAGCCGGAAGGTTTTCCCAAAGTTGCTTCTGCTGTCTGTGACAATGTGCGTTATTTTTGTGGAGTCCAAATCATACTGTGCATGGATCTCGGTCAACAGAGATGCAAGCATCCTGTACAAGAGAGGTCCAGTAAACCGTCGGAGACTTAAGACTGCAGATTCTCTTGTCAAGTTGGCTGCATTGATCCAGTGGCCCGCAACCCCCATGTAACTTTGCCCTCGATACGTCCACACATCTGCAGTCGTGCAAACGTAAGAAACGGCGGCCAATTTCTTTTTCATTCTTTCAAGGACCAAGCTGCATCTTCTCGCCAGTTTCTTCTGTAAGGTTTCTGTAGAAATAATTGCAGCCCTGGGAATAATCCCTTTGATTAAAGTGTGGAAGCCACTTCCTTCAACGATCGATAAGGGAAGCATATCGGTGATGACAAAATTGAGAATCAGCTGGTCTAGATTTTCTTTGGATAATGACCCATCACACAGCTGCTGCCGTGGGAAACGATCCCGGCGAGGCTCAAAATATTTTGGCATTTCCGCATTCACTTTTAACATGTCATCACCAATTTGCTTGCAATGAATATTTTTCCTTTTGTGCATAATCTTCAGATATTTTTCTCCATGGATTCTCTGCAACAGGAGAACTATTTCAGCCAATGCTATATTTACACATTAGTATAATAACCATACAGAAACGTTAACAGCCTTGTGTCACATGCAAAGATACAGATAATTCTGATGACTTTCTATGTGGTCCAATACGGACTCCTTCTTAGAATCTTTTTCTTTCTTTTTTAAAGCCTCTAGGTCTCATGATTACGCAGAGGAATCTGAAAGTGTGTGGGCAAAATTGCTAATGGACTGAAAAGAAATAAGCAAAAAGATGCAGTAATTTTATTTTAAAGCAGTAATATATTTACTTTAAGTAGAAATAAGCTCTTATTTTAAAATTCTTGATTTCAAAGGCTAATAAAGAGAGCTAGTGTGGCATCGTGATTAGAGTGTAGGACTAGGACTCGGGAGATCCGGGTTCTAGTTCCCACTTGGCCATGAAGCTCACTGGGTGACTTTGGGCCAGCTACTGACTCAGCCTAACCTACCTCACAGGGTTGTTGTCAGGATGAAATGGAGAGGAAGAGGTAGATTATGTCAATATACAGGCCTGTGGCTCACGCTGGCTCAGCTTGTCTGAGCATGGAAAGCTAAGCAGGGTCAGGCCTGGTTATTACTTGGATGGGTAGACCCCTCCTCTAGTTTCCTGCATTGAGCAGGGGGTTGGTTTCGATAGCCTTGTAGGCTCCCTCCAACTCTATCTATGAATCTACGTAAGCTGCTTTGGGTTCCTTGCAGGAAAAAAGGCGAGATATAAATATAATGAATGAATAAATGCTATGATAGCTAAACAGAACCTGCATATACAGAGGCAGGATAATCTCTGAATATCAGATGCTGAGGAAAAACAAAAGGGGAAGAGTGTTTTTTCACCTTGCTTATGAACTTTCCTGAGGCATCTCTCTGGCCATCTGGAACAGAATATTTGACTCCAGCAAAACAGGGGTGGGGAACTGGACCTCTTAAGATGTTGTTGGAGTACAACTTCCATCATCCCTGACCATAGGCTACGCTGGCTGTATCACGTGTAAATGGGCCACAAGAAACAGAACTTCCCTATCACCTCACATCACTTGACAGTCAATGTTTTTGAATGGTGCTAGTTCACACATTCCACTGCCAGTCTAGCATAAAATGTTGGAATTCCCCCACCACTGCACTGTCATGCATCATTAATAGCATATGCAAGAGATTGCAAAGGGGTCTCTCTCCATGTACACACATTCATACCGATGTTTATCTATGGACTTTAATATTTTTATTACTCATATTTGGGGGTGACTCACACCACAATTTACTTTGTATGCATTATTCACCTGTCCGGGGCCGGCACGTATTCATGTGGACAAACATATCGCGTGAACCAGGCAGCCACGAACAGAGTCAGCAGCACCAATTCCTATGACTGTACCAGCAAATATTCCGTCCTCCACGATCACAGGAGCTATCAGTAATTAATGGATACTCTTGAATACACACACGCACGTGTGAATGAGCCCTCAAGGGCCAAAACAGATGCGACTGCGAGCGATTAACAGTAAAGCAGTTGCTAGGGTAATCAGGGGTCCAGACACGCCCTGTCACGTATCACGCACTTATATCACGTGAGTCGGCCCCCTATGCGTGTAGAGTTTGTATGCTAACGGTACGCTGGCCCCGGCTCCCAATCGCCCCTGTATACGCAAAAATTCGCGTGTAAGCTGTTCACACGCTGCCAGGGCGCGCCTGGAACGCTTTATGCGGGCAAACGCCTAACGCGTGCGGCAGCCTGCACGTCTGTTTCGGCTCTCTGTTCTTTACCTGCACGTGTTTGGTGAAATTGGATGGCGCCTTGTGCTGCCCTCGGATGGTCTTCCTTTTGTGCCTGCAGAGGCTGCAAACTGCCTGAATGAAGTTGCCATCGTCTTCAATGACCTCCGAGAAATAAGTTCTCACAACGATCGGCAGCGCTTTGCTTTCGGACTCCGTCCCTGAAGACATGGTCATTCCGATAGCCTCCAAGGGCCAGAAACTGTTTAATACAACTCGGGGCGGGGTGTTACCAGTGGGAAACGGCGATACTCATCATAACTAGGGGGTCCTCGGCAGCTGGAAATGGTTTCCCACCCCACTGGACATGCGTCGACGCTGGGGAGGCTGCTGGGAAATGTAGTTTATTCCCAAAGATTTCACGCGGACGGGTGTGTGTTTGTTTGTTTTACACGTGAGATAACGTTTGCTTCAGCGGGACTGATGGTCACTTTGGGACACGACCAGCAGCCTGTCACGTCACTCAGTTTCAACATACTGTGGGAAAAAGATTTGCGGGTGGCGGGGAAGATATTCAATTGTACGTTAAGATTGCAATCCTGTTGTAATTAATAATTAAGTACTGTAAGTACATTTCTATACAGCCCAATAGCCGAAGTATTGAACTCTGTGGGACTTACTTCCAAGTAAACATGTCCTAGAATTGCGCTGGAAATGTCTCCCTGAAAGAGTAATTGCAATCCTGTACCCGTTTATCTGGAAGTACGCCCTACTGAACTCAATGGGGCTTACTTCATGAGTAGCCACACATAAGATTGTGCGGCAAGAGGGTCAAACATGCACGTTCTACTTGGAATGTTGTGTTTGGTCCCTTTTTAAATATGTCTGTACATCATAGTGCAATCCTATACATCTCTACTCAGGAGTAAGTCCTATTGCGTTCAATGGGACTTACTTCTAAGTGTGTATAGCAGAGGTGCTGAACCTGTGGCTCCCCAGATGTTATTGGACTCCAACTCCCATTGGCCTTGACTATTGGCCATGCCTGCTGGGGCTGATGGGAATTGCAGTCCAACAACATCTGGAAGGCCATGGGTTTCCCCACCGCTAGTACATAGAGGATTGCAGCCTGAGATTACTGATAAATATGCATATATAAAAGAGGGACGGAGCAGAACATGTTTTTTGCCTTCAACTAGTGTTATTTAGATTTCTATAACATTCCTAGTCTAAGGAAATTGTTTTATTCTGTACGGCTTTTTATTCTTCTTTTTTTTTTTAATGCTTGCAATGTATGTTTTTAATGTGCACCGCCCAGAGAACTTCGGTTATTGGGCGATTTAAAAGTACAGTAAGGGCGCAATCCTAAACATGTTTCAGGCTAAAAAAAAGTCCTACAACTCCCAGCATTCCCTAAGCAGCCATGCTTGCTGGGGAATGCTGGAAGTTGTAGGACTTTTTTTCTGTCTAAACATGCATAAGATTGCGCCTTAAATAAGGACTAAGGTTCTACAATTGCTAATTCCAACCCAATCCTTACGTTCATAATGCCGGAATTCTCCCCTCTTAGCCATAAATCTAGAGTCACACACTATCTCAGACTTTATTAGAATAGTTCATTTCTAAAACGGAACTGTGGTTTTCCACTATAATAACTTCCAAAGCAAAATAGATAGGGTTTTCACCATAGTGATGTCAAGGGATAGTGCGACGCCATTCTGTGCACATAGAGAATCATAACTCCAAAGGCAACAATTTTTTTACAGGAAACAGGCCGTGTGTCCCTCTAAACTTTTTCTAAATCCGTGGGCTTGCCTGAAAATGCGTCATTCGGGGAGCCCTTTACAACAGCTCATGGTCGTCATTCTACGAGAGCGCTTTATGGCTCGCTCTCTTTCCTCTTGTCTATTAAATGTTTAAAAATATATTTCTGTGGGGAGAGAGATTGCAAAACTGGGGCTTCTTTTTTTTTTTTTTTTGGCTGAGCAGTGGGTGAGCTGGTACCTTTTTACTGGAACAGAAAGAAAAGCAGCCACGCTTTGACGGCAGCAACGAGGAGGAAGAGGTGAGCGGGATCATGTAATGGGGATATCCTGCTTATCCCAAGGGGTAAATGGAGAGGGGAGCACAAGTGCCTAATAAAGGAAGGAATAAAAGAATTTGGGTGGGGACAAAGTGATAGAGTTGGCATCTTTTTTTTCTCCTCTTGTGTGCGCAGGATGTGGGGGCCTGTAAGATGCAAAGCAGGTAGAAGTTCAACAGGTACCATTCTCCCCTAGCATGGAGATGGGGAAGCTGCACCTGCTGAATTTCTGACAGCTATTTCAACAGACGGGAGGCCTTGCAGAGGCAAGGTAACAACCAGCAGAAGCTTGGTTCTGGGGATGGAGAAGCAAGCATGGGGGATATATTAGTGGAGGTCACTTATTCCTTGTGGTCCAATTAATAGTGATGTGTTCAGTGGCACTGCAAAGTGATGAAATGCGTTTGGGGATAGCTAGGGCGAGGTGGGGGTCGCTTGTAGGGAGGGAAACAAATGGCAGCTGATGGGGAGTAGGTTGCCCACACTTCTGACCTGTCGTCTTAACACCTCTGCAGCTGCCTCCCATTGATCCCCCACCTCCCAGTAGGAGAAAGCGCTTGGTTGATTGTAAAAGTGGCAAGCAGGGCAGCAGGAGGCATGCAGAGACCAGGTTTGCAGGAAGGGATTGGGGTTGGCTCCGGGCATGTGGTCTGCGGTGCTGTAACTAAGTACTATGGCCAGTTATGGCATGCTCCTGCTTCTCCCCCCCCCCCCACAATTTGACTTGGCAGGGGCAATTGTGGACCTTAAAGGGGACCACTGCCAAAATTCCAAGTTCAGTGCTTGGACGAACTACTTCTGCTCAAAATCTGTTGTGCAGAAAACCTGCTGACTGCTGCTATCCAGTGCCGTGTGCATCTCTGAATTTCTCTTCTCCCCTACCTCCAACAGTATTCTATAGCCGGATGTGCTTTCTTGTGCTTGGTTGCAGGCACGGGACCAATGAAAAACTGTAACGATGTTATTCTGCTTCACCTACTGCCCTGACCAAGCCTCTGAACAAGCTGATGTTTAGCTTTACATCTTGAAAATATGCTTAAATGCTGTGAACTGATCACCACCACCTTACATACCTCATCATTATTTTAACAAAGGTCAATATATTATTTGAACTTTGTACCCAGTGCAGGTGCCTGATTGCGCACTCTAGTCGCATTGCTGGTGAGCACTTTGTGTAACTGGGATTAAGGCAATGAGGTTCACACGAGGTGGCAGAGAAGAGGGGGAGCTGAGACGATGCAGGAAGAGGCTGAAATTGGAAGGCTCCAGTTGTCACCTAAAACACTTAAGAACCGATTGTTAGGGATTTGTGCTAATTTGTAACTCAGGATTGGTCCCCAGGTTGAAGGACCAATCTAAAGAAGGGGTGGATCAGGTATGACTTGGTGGGTAGTGGGTGCTCCCCTAAAATATTTCCCAGTCTTCCAGCTTTCATTCACAGTATTTTTATTTAATTTGTATAGGAAAAATCCTTGCTTGCTTATTATTTATTATATTTATACCCCGCCTTTTTTCCTTCAAGGAACCCAAGGCGGCTTACATAATCCTCCTCCTCTCCATTTTGCTACCCTTTCATTTCCCCAAACTAGTTCTTCTGGTCTCTGGGTGGATCAAGGCAACTGTAGTGCTTTGGCAATCATTTTTTTAGGGATGGAATTAAACATGGCATATGCCAGTTTCTACATGGCATATGCCATGTGTCATATAGTATTGGCCAATATGTGTGGGTGATTGCACTTCAGTTACATCCCCTCTTCATTGTATGGTCTGCTTAATTCTGATGAGGATTAGCTTAATTGAGAAGAGGAAAGGTGATCCTTTGAATCTTAACCATTGTAACCAAAAAGAGCAGTTGTGGTGCCTGGCTTTCTGGTTCTGGCCTTATGCTTTGTGGGTATACCAGCTCCTGGCAGAAATGTAGGGCAATCTTTTTTCTTTTCTTCTTTTAATATTGTGGCAGCCCGTAGGCAGAGGTGAGCCTGAGGGGGTGTGGTGCCAGCTGCGAGTTCAGGCAGATCCCTTGTCAGGGGAGGGCTGCTGCTGCTGCACAGGAGAACTCTGAGCGAAGAGTCATACGAAAAGTGATAGGTTGAAAAGCACTGTGCTGTTTCTTCTCTGACAGGGACGGCGGATGCTGGTGCCTCGAGAGGATTGCCAGGAATGGGAAGATGCCCCTTGAGGTGAAATGGCCCTTTCCCCGGGCCCCAAATCTGCCCTGGAATTTGGCCAGCAGGCTGGTCATGGGATTGGTGGGCACCTACAGCTGCTTCTGGACCAGTGAGTATTTTTGCAGCCCCCAGTCCCTGCATGGCTGGTGCCACAGTAAGCAAATGCTGGGAGCCCCCCCCCCCCCCGAGCTGACAGTGTTACCATTTAGGCTCCTTGGGGGATTGGAGCATACAGGCGTGGTGCTAGGTACTGAAAAGATCTGGGGCTCAGGCCCACGGGGGGGGGGGCGGGAATTGCACGAGTTGCATATGCTAATTTATATATGCTCTAAAATCTGTGTGTGTGTGTGTCTTTAAAAGACCCTGTCTCCTAAGGACACCCCTATTTTTAAAAAGGGATGTATGGACAGGGGAGAGGGAGGGCATTTGATTTCAACTGGGAGTTGTAGGCCAAAAACATCTGGGGGCCCAAGGTTGGAGAACACTGGGATAGACAGAGCCCTGGGATTCTAGCACTCCGGTTCCCATCTGTCCTAGGAACTCATCCCGCCTCTGTACTGTGCTGCTTACCAAGCTCTCATCCTGCTGTCTTCCCTTCAGGGTATATGAACCAGCTGAACGTCCATAACGAAGAAGTACTATATGAGCTAATTGAGAAGCGCCAGCCAGGCACCCCCCTCCTCACCGTCTGCAACCATCAGTCCTGCATGGATGATCCGCATCTGTGGGGTATGGTACTGGAAAGGAAGTGCTGCCACCTGGGTGGATAGGAAGGGAAGATCTTTGCCCTTGTCTTGCCTTTGAGAGACTGGGCCAATCACCTTCCTGGATTCTGGAGCCCAATGAGCAGAGAGGGGGATGCTTCCCCGCCCCCTTAGGACCTCCATCATAGAGGCTTTGTATTTGCCATTATTAAGGGCTAGAAAGGTGAGCCCCAAGCCTGACTTCTGTGTGTGGCAGTGTTTTTCCTAGGTTGGCAGTGATTTGGTTTGGATTGTTCCCAATATTAATGTTGCTGTGTCTCCCGCAGGCATCCTGAAATTACGGCATGTCTGGAGCTTGCAGAAGATGCGGTGGTGAGTATGGGGAAAGGGTGGCTGTTCCTAGAGAGGAAGGAATGGGACTCCTTTGAGTTCCTAGATCTCTGCAGCACTGCCCATCATACTCAATTTGGGCTCCCAGGTTTTCCAAGAGTACAACTGAAATTTTGGCTGACTCTGTTCTGACATACGGTAGTTTATTTCTCTCTCTCTCTTTGCTATCCCAGGACCCCAACAGCTGCAGACATCTGTTTCACCAAGGAGTTACATTCTCGTTTCTTCAGCCTTGGGCGATGTGTTCCTATCTGTCGTGGTAAGCAGATGACTTGCTTGGTAGACCCGGGTAGCTGGGGCAAGCAGCACTTCAGATACAAATGAAGTGGCTGTCTATGCAAGACCAGGGCCGTGGGCAGCAGAACCCAAATCCAGGCCTGAGAAGGTCGTATTTCCTCACTTTCATTTTCTCAGCCTCAGTTTTCCACCTGCCGTCTGTCAAATGGGGATAATAGTGATCTAGACTGTTGAAGATAAAGATAGCCAGTCACTTTGCAAAAGAAGAGGGCTGTATATGTCGTCCTCTTACAGGCAAAAATGTGTCTGCATTTTAATGCTCATGGCTGCTTCTTCTCAACCCTGGCTAGAGGATGGTCGGGTTGGAGCAGTATGCGTAGGGCTTAGGAACGCACGGTTGGGGAGAAGAGCTTGCCCTACATGTGGGATGGAACATTCATTAGCCCATCTTTTCTCTTTGCAGGAGATGGAGTCTATCAGAAAGGTATGGACTACATACTTGAGAAGCTCAACCATGGAGACTGGGTGCACGTGTTCCCGGAAGGTAGGTAACAAGTGGCTCTCTGAATATGCTGGGGGCCAGAAGAGCATGGGTGCATTTTATAAAATATTGCGGGTGCAGCCTTTCTGCAGTGATGCTGTTGGCTTCAGAGGGCAACTTACTGTGCTCCCGGTTGCCCTGAATTTCCTCCATCTTTCTCTTGCAGGCAAAGTGAACATGTCCCAAGAGTTCATGCGCTTCAAATGGGGTAGGTACCTTTTTGAGGAGGAGGAGGAGGAGGAGGAGAGCATTTAGGGGCAATGTGTCCTCTCTAATTTCCCTCCCTCTTCTTCCTTCCAGGTATTGGGCGTCTTCTGGCAGAGTGCCACCTGCACCCCATTATACTGCCACTCTGGCATGTAGGTGAGACCTGAATCGGGCAAGAGGGAAAGGAGAGGAACAAAGTCCTAATAGGCAGGTGCCAGTGGCATAGGTGGTGGATGTGAATTAGGGTTGCCAGATTCAGTGTGGGTCAGGACTCCTGTTCCTTTTATATTTCTTTAATAGCTGTGTGGGAAGGTTAATTTTGTCAGGGGCCACTTCTCTTCGCCAAGACAGTGGTTTTGGAAGCAAAGCTGCCACCCAAAGAGAGCTCTGTCCTGCCTCCACTGGGGGAGTAGGGCTCCCCCACAATTCCGTTTTCTCAGGCCCCAGCTTTTTTTTTAAAGGCCTATTTCCCCCCCATCTGTCTTTTCTTTTTACTTGGTTTAGCTCAGCCTTCCCCAACTGGCCATGCTGGCTGGGAGTGAATGGGAGTTGGAGTCCAACATATCAGGAGGGCACCAGTGGAAGGATGGGTTACCTTGGGTCGCCAGATGTTGCTGGCCTACAGCTCCCAGCATACCCAGCCAGCATGGCTAATGGCAAGGGATTCTGGGAGCTGTAGTCCAGCAACATCTGGGGACCCAAGGTTGGAGAGCCCTGGGTTAAGCCAGTCATTGTGGGGAGGAAAGTTACAGGTGGCCTCTTCCAGGATGATGATTTTGTTGCCATTGTCATCCTGTTCAGCAGAAAGAGTTCATTGTAAGTGCCAATATTCCTCTCTTGGCATGGGTACGAGAGAGAATGAAGACGTTCTCCAATGTCCCTCTTCCGAATATGACATGGCAACATCGATGGGAGAGTTTCTGAGAAGCTTCCCCACTGTCAGTTGAGCATGAAAACATGCATGTGTGTGACCTACTTGCGTGATCAACACTGAATGCTATTTAGTACGGCAAACTCTTATCTCGGCCCTTGCCAAAATTATCCCCTCTGTGCAACTATTAAATACACATGTTGTCATCATTGTTGATGTCTTTACCAGGGTGGGGCTGAGATCAAAAGTGACCGTTTTGTGTTGCCTTTCAATCTTCCTAGGAATGAGTGATGTCCTCCCCAATGCACCCCCTTATGTGCCCCGCGTTGGACAGGTGAGTGCTTTGAGATGTGCAGGATGAGGAACTACTAGCATTGCCAGTGTGGCGTAGTGGTGAGAGTGCTGGACTGGGACTCGGGAGATCCGGGTTCTAGTCCCCCTGCTCGGCCATGAAACTCACTGGGTGACTTTGGGCCAGTCACTGACTCTCAGCCTAACGTACTTCACAGGGTTGTTGTGAGGATAAAATGGAGAGGAGGAGGAGGATTATGTAAGCTGCCTTGGGTTCCTTGCAGGAAAAAAGGCAGGGTATAAATAGAATAAATAATAAATAAATAAATTGTGGAAGGAAGTGGCCAGTGGGACTCCAAGCAGCAAAGGCGTTGTTGACTTCTAGAAGAGAATTTGCCTCCAGTTTGCTAATGCTGCCTCTTCCTCTTGTTGCAGAAGATCACTGTGTTAATTGGGAACCCGTTCAGTGCCCGGCCCTTGCTAGAGCACCTGCAGGCAGAGAACAAGTCGGCAGTGAGTACAGAGGGGAAGCACTAGGGTGTGTCTGCCTGTGTTAAGGGCGTGAAGCAGTGCAGGAGTTGCGGGGTCAGAGCTGGATAAACGTCTGGGCAACGTACTCTGCAGCAGGGGTGGGCAACCTCGTTCAGCCTGAGAGCTGAATTCAATTTCAGAAAAGCTTTCAGGGGCCACATTCCAGATGGGATGGGGACATAAATACCCCCCCCCCCAATATTGTAACTTAAAGCTCTTACTACCCATAATTAAGCCTTAAGAGAGGCATTTCAACCTTTTAGAATGGTGAAAAAACTACACAAAAGCTGGGAAGCCACCGAACAATTGATGGTTGCGGGGGAAGGGGGCATGGACACCTGGGGCCCTCTGGAGGGCTGGATTTGGCCCCTGGAGGCTGGATTTGGCCCCTGGGCCTGAGGTTCCCCACCCCTGCTCTGTAGCATCAGGCCCTAGAAAAATGGGCTTTTGCTGTGATGGATAACTGTCAGATTTCCCCCAGTGCATGAAGACTATGTGTCCAGCCTGCTTCCTGTGCTGGTCTCTCAATTTTTGTGAGCCATGGGGCTGTTCCCCCTCTAGCAAAGTTGGGAACCTGCAACCATGTTCCTAGATGGGAAAAGATGGTAAGAATAAGTAGACTATCGGGTAAGAGAAGCTGAAGAATGTCTCTGCAGCAGAAGATATGAGTTCAGGCTGAATGGCTGGAACTGGGGAAACGTAAGTTTTGTCCACCACTCTGCTTTTGTGAATTGGCTCAGCAAAAATCCACTGTTTACACGTCAAAACGTATTTGGGATCCAAAATGATGTTTCAGGATAGTCCCCAGGTCCATTCATTTGTTCACGGGGCTGGTATCTGTCAATGGGCAGGTTCGCACATCATGCTAACCCACCCTGGCAATAAGCCACAGTGGGTTGGCTGGCTAGACAAGGTAGTTTGGACAGGGAAGTATACATATGAAATCTGTGTACTGTTTAGCCCTGCCTAAATCCCTGTTTTCAAAGAAACCCCTCCTTCTGACAGCTGTCAAAAGCAAGTGTTCGCGAAAAGGTGTGTGTGTGTGTGTGTGCACTTTCCCCCTTTCCTGAGCACCTAAGAGTCTTGGGAGTGGGTGGAAAGGTTGTGGGCACTGTGACCTGGTGGTGGGGGGACACACACTCAAAACCCTGAGGATCCCACTGTAAAGGGGGGAAAATGTCACCTACCCACTTTCACAAGCAAAGATCACTCATGGCTTGGCTTGGCTTTGACAGCTCGCCCTTTGACAGCTGTCACATTAAAGCAAAGTAAACAAAAACTATTTGTAGCCTTCTCTGGGTCAATGTCCAGGGTTGGTACGTGCTGCACTTTGACAGCAGGTACCCCCCCAGGATACTGCCCAAGCGAGGCTTCCCGTTTTCAGACCCATGGAACTGCACACCTCCACAGTTGTGCAAGTCCGGCCAAAAAAATTAAAATAAAATTACAAAAAAATATTTGCACATTTGGGGCACAAACTTTTTTTTTTTTAAAGTGACCAACCAGTGTCAGCCCCTCCAGTGTGCCACGTGGGCACTTTGGAGGGGCTGTCACTGGCTGTTACTTCAGAGACCGCTGTTTGCGATCTCTGGGGGGTGGGAAGGGCAAAAGCTGCGGTGAGCAAAAAAGGGCTTGCAATTGTGGTGGGGTGCACCGAGCCAGTGATGGTCATCCCAAAGTGCCGCTTGGGCACTTGTGGGGCAGCTGTCACTGGCAGTGGCCCCGGAGAGCTTGGCAAAAGCAGCAAGGCATTTTTGCCACTCTGGCCAAGCACCTCGCTTGCTGTTTCCCACAAGCCACAGTGGGATCGGTCTAATGGGTTTGGACAGCACAAAAGCCATCATAGTTTGAACAACCCATAGAACAGCCCGTGGGTTTTCAGGGTGGCTTGTTGTGGGGACGACGACAAGCCACCCTGTAGAAAGCGGTCTGGATTCACATGGCAGGACAACCTGCCGTGGCTAATTACCCACAACGGGTTGTCATGTTGCACAGGCCAGGTCAGTATATTGCTGTGGATTGGAGGTGGGGCAGAGTTCTTGGGCGTCCCACTTTCTTGCCTGTACCAGGGCATCCATACATAGGCAGCTAGCCAGTGCTTGTCGCATGGCCTCGCTGCCCATGGCCACATCTTCTCCTTACAGGTGGAGATGCGGCAAAGCATTGACCGACTTCATTCAGGAGGAGATCCAGACCCTGAAGGACCAGGCCGAGAGACTGCATCAGACTTTCAAGCTGCAAGGCTAGCGATGTGGCTAGGATGAGCATGGGAGGTCCCTCCCACTGACGCGTGGATTGGGCAATCCTGGGGCACGATGGGGAAGGAGGGTCCCTGCTGTGAACTACCTCTTGCCTTCACTTCTGAGTGACAGGTTCCCACTCTTACACCTGCCGCCCATGCCACGCCACAAGTGGACTGGTGTTGCGTGCAGAGGGTTGGAGGAAGGCTCCCCCGCGTACCTTGTTGAGCCTCGCACCCCATCAGTGTGCCTCGTACCCTGTCGTCATGCCTGTCTCCTGAGGGGCAGGTCTCAGAACTGCTATTGTATGTGGACTTTCCTGTTGCCAGAAACCAGAGGTGCTGCTGGGGCTTCAAGTTAGTGGATGCCTGTGATGCACGTACAGGAGGGAGGAGTTGGGAGGGGCAAGGCAGGCTCCACCCCCTTCCTTGCAGTGATCCCGCTCTGCACCAGCCTCCCTTGCTCAGCTCGGTGGGGGCTGGAGGAATAGGTGATGGGTTCTGCAAGTTCCTTCCTTTTTGTAGAAGATTGGTCTGTAGGTGGTTTTTATACTTGGCCTCTCCCCAGTAAATTATTCCAAACCCTGCTGCAGCCTGTGCTGAGTTCTTTGGTGATATTGGCAGGGGGAAAGAGGGTTGAGGCTGAGGATGGCTTTCCGCACACACTTTGGCTCTGGGTAGGAGCGGTACACATGCCAAGAGGGGTGCCTCATCTGTTTTTTGAACACCTCTATTGAGAGTGCCAGGGAAAAGGTCCTCCCTCTGCCAACCAGCCGAGGAGACATCTTGCTGAAGAGTAGACCGGGGGCCTGCTCTTTACCTCTGCATCTCTTTATGCCAGGGGTTGCTGAGCACCACACAGAGAAAATGCCCACTGTGAGGTTGCCTGGACTAGAACCGTTAAGAGGCAGGGGGGGGGAAGTGGTTCTGAGGACACTGGCCAGGTTGGCTACTACCTCTCCCATATGCATGAAGTGATGGGAACAACCTGCAGTAATTCTCACTCAAAAGTAATCCTGCTAGGTGGACGGCACTCTAGCTTGAAGCACAGCAAAGTGTGGTGGCCCCCTTAAGGAACAGCTTAGCTGCCATTAAAAATGGCAGAATAGGAGGCAGACAAAAATGGGGGGGGGTACAGTCTTGTGCAAGCCTCAGTGGAATGAATGGGTGTTGTACAGTATGCTAAAATTAACAAGATGCAGACTGGAATAAAGTCTTTAATATCATCCTGAAGATTAGCAAAAGGGGAGCTGTACACACTTCCTGGGGGAGTGCATTCCAAAGATATGAGGCCACCATGGGAAAGGCCCTGTTTCTGATACTTGCCAGTTTCGCAGCTCTCACTGTTGGACCTGAGAAAAGGGCCTCAGATGCTGTTCATAAAGGCTGGGCAGGTGCAGGCTCTTATCAGTACAGGCGGTCCTTCAGATAACCTGGTTTCAGGCCTTAAAAGCTAATACTAGCACCTTAAACTGGGCCCAGAAATGAATAGGCAGCCAATGTAATTGGTACAGAATAGGTATAACATAATTGGAGCTCTTAGCTTCTGCAAGCTTTCTGGTGGCTGCATTCTGCACCAATTGTAGGCCATCTTTAAGGGCAGACCCACATAAAGCACATTCATCAATTAGCTATGCATGTGGCATCCTCATCCTAAGCATGGTTTCTCTGGAGTAATTAATGCTATGAGGAAGAAAGGTGAACACAATGCTGAGTAACTAACCTAAAAAAAAGTTCACTCAACTACTAAAAGAAACAAAGGTAATGATTGTATAACACTTGTATTTAAGGTAAGTGTACGTCAGGAATTACGTACTGGAATACAATAAAGGTCATTGCTGAGTATGTCATTACAAATCTAGGTACACGCTCTTAAAATATTTATTCATTTAATATATTTTTATACCGCCCAATAGCTGAAGCTCTCTGGGTGGTTTACAACAGTTAAAACCATAAAATACAATATAAATAAATATAAAACTTAAAACCACAGATTAAAAACAAACAGCAGAGCTAGCAGCAGAGTTAAAAACAGCTACAAGATTAAAATAATTAAGATGATTTAAATGATTAACATGAAAACAAAGTAAGCTGTGTTGGTCCAAAAGAAATTCTGAAATTCATGATCAGGCAATGCTTTTAGGGTGCATGTTTAGACAAAAAAGTTCTCTAACTCCCAGCATTCCCCAGCCAGGAATTGTAGGACTTTTTTCTGTGTAAACATGCATAGGATTGCACCCTTAGTCTTTTGAGATCTCCAGATGTCTTCATCAGGCTAGATGTCGCACAAAAGAGGGTGAGATGTTAGTTATAAAACCTATGTAGGAGCTTTAAGAGGCAGGGCACAGGGTATTAATGGGTGTATAAAAAGTCATTTTGTGGCTGCTACGCTGAAAGTTTAAACTCCTTCATAGGAAGGCAGTATCTTCTAGCAAAGTCATATAGTTCCTAAATTGTGCCAGTAGGAAGTAGAGAGAACCTATATAGTAGTGGAGGGAGCAGACCTCTCCCAACTTATTCTTCTGGGCAGGTAAATATCTTCCTGAAACCTGCAGAAGAATACTACTTCCCACCCTTGATGCTAGTATTGTTCATGCTTAGCTCATTGCTCCTGCAATTAGTGGTGGCCCCAGTTAAGGAGAGACCCATGAAGAGTACATTACAACAGTCTATGGTCTTAGCACAGCTATTAAGTATATCTTGCCTTTCTTCCAGGGAGCTTAGGGTAGTGTAGATGGTCACTTCCCCCACGCCATTTTATTTGCACAACAACCCTGAGAGGTAGGTTAGTCTGACCAAGGGTCATCCACTGAGCTTTATGGGTGCAGGGGGCTTTGAAACTATGTCTCCAGCGTCTTGGTCAGACGCTCAAACCTCCTGAATTCACACCTCTTCCTCTGCGCACTGCAAGTCCTCTCTGTGTGTGTGGAATATACTCTCCACATGCTCAAGGCCCACTCACTGGCCTAAGATTGAAATCTAGCAATGGAAAACACTGCCCACTACGTTCTCATAACTTCTTCCTGCCAAAAAATAATCTACTTTGCTGGAGATGAGGGCAAAGCTCACCATGCGTGATGACACACACTGACTTCCCAATGATCACAAAATTTCGCGGCTTCTCCCATACGAGTTCAGGGCCGGACCGCAAATCCAATGCACTCTGACTTTGGAATAAGCCCTATCGAACACAGTGAAACTTACATCCAAGTAGACATGCAATAGGATCCGCCAGTCGGCTGTACGGAACTCTGGGGAGGAATCTCCGATCAAAGAGGAAGGAAACCAGAGACAGCCCGAAGGAGGTTCTTATTGGCTCTCGCTGATCCTGCCTCGTGCGCTCATTGGCTGCCCTTCCCAGCCTGAGGGCGGCAGGGCTTCCCTCTCGCGTTCTGATTGGCTGCGGCGGGCCGGGAATGAAAGGAACAGGGCGATCCGCGGAAGGAGCAGGAATGAAGATGGCGTTGCAGGAGGTGACTGGTTTTCTGCTGTTGGGCCTGGCGCTGGTGGCCGCGCAGACAGGGCAGGTGCCCTTGCTCGCTTGGTCTAGCCACAGGTATGTAAGGCCCTGGGCTGCCCTGCGGGGGCTTGAGGCAAAATAGATGTGGGGCGCGGAGGTGACCCCCAAGGCGCTCGTTAAGATTGCTTAACACGGAAGATTGACCCCCTTAACGCTCTCTAGCCTCTCTGGATCACCTTATTCACACGTTGAGGTTTTATTCATACACCTAAATTATAAAGCATGAATGCGGCAAACACGTGTTTGCAAGTGTGTGTGTCCTATGCAGATAGTGTGTGTGTGTGTGTGTGTGAAAGAGAGAGAGAGAAGTGATTAGTTGTAACTCTCTTCTGAATCTCCGCCAGGTAATGTGTGAAACGCGCCCCTGTTATGATCGTAGATAAAAGTGGACTTCTAACTCATGATTGTGAGTGGAACGGGGACTCTTAACTTGTATTTTTGAGAAGCGTGAACCCAGAGCTGCGCGTAGTCGTTCTGGATATGATAAGGTGTACTTTGCTTCCGGGCATGAAGTGCTGCCACAGGGATGTGGTGGGTTGTGGGAATGAAGAGGTAAAGTCTTAGCTGAGTAATGTGAGGTGTCCTGGGGAGTGTGGGGAAGAATAGAAATGGACATTGTTAGCGTAGGGTGGAAGGCTGGTTCTAGGCCTCCTACTGGAGTGGTGAATGGTTTTGCTTTTACCGTTTATAGGAAGTGTGTTCTTGGCTTAGTTCTTATCAGCCTGGCCACAGGGGCAAGTAAGTGTTTTGGAGGGATTAAATAAGGAAAGAGAGCCGATTCTAGCACTTTCCTCAGCCATCCATCTCTGCTTCTCAATCTCAGGGACTGTTTCACACATTACATAGTGGCAAAAGCAGTTTGCTGTTGCATGTATGCGTAGGGGGTGGTTGCAGCCAATCTTGGCTCCTGTTGTACCTGCCTATACAAAATATACGTCTGCAAGCATATATGTATTGCGTCACAACTGTCAGTGAGCATAATCGTCGTTGCCCCCACCACTACCAAAGACATAGATAGGGTGGGAAGCATTTCCCAAAATAAAGCAGTCGGGAAATCCATAGTTAAGGGGAAAAGCAGCAGTTTGGTCTTCCTCTGGTGCCGCAGGCTCGGCTAAACATGCATGGATGGAACAGGTAAAAGCAACACACAGGTGGATATACCTGGTGTGGTGGTGAGAGTCCATCTTCAGGGGAAGTGCCATTCGTTGATTATGTCTTGCATCAAAGATGGCAGAGAGGCTACCCAGGTTGTGGTATTTTCCACGCTCTATGGACAGGGTATTAATTCACATGTGATGTGTATGCTTTTCCAAAGTAGTCACTAATGGTGCAGCAATCCTACTGTCCCTGGGGAGGTATCCCTTGACACTGGAGAGGACAAAAGGAGACATGTCAGGAAAGGCAGTTGATCCACAGGATCCAGTCCCCCCCTGGAATGGGGGGGGGACACTACACCAGCCTTGAAGCTGATGTCAGGGCAGAAGGTGGTGAGGTAACAGAGATCACAAGCTGGCAGGGCATAGGAAAGGGTGGTTCCTCTGGCTCAGTTTCTCCCTCTTCTTCCCTCATAGATTTGCTTCATGCATATCTTGTTACTTATTGTTAGTAGGGGCATCTTTTTCATTTGATTTTCTCTCTTTTCACATGTTTCCCCATTTGATTGATCCCCACCCCCCCACCTGACTCTGTTTCCCCTTTCTTTTTTCCTCGTGTCTTGTGGGAGACTGCTCAGCTATTGTGATGGGGTGGGATAGTCAGTTTTAAAAGTTTCTTCGGACTATCTGTAGCCATAGGCTGGATGGGGATGAACAGAGAATCTGAATGAATGAAGAACATTTAATTGTTACAACCATTGGTTACAACAAAAGCCACAGAGGAAAACAACAAAGAATACAATTAAAAATACAATATGGTAAAAACAATTAAAAGAAACATCAAAAACAAGTTCATAATCAATAAAGTTTACTTATCACTCCTCATAGAGAGTTAAAAATTGTCTCAAAGTTTAGCTGCTGTAAGAGCCAACTCCACAACTGCCGATAGAATCGCCTTATTATGAGATGTAAACCAAAAAAATGATTTTCTTCAAATCAGTCCAAGCATTTTTCCCCCCCTCTAAGGACAGGATCTAAAAACTTTATTTGAACGGCCGAGAAAATAGGACAGTTAAACAAATGATGAAGGACGTTTCCACTGACTCACTGCCGCATGGGCACAATCTGGAGCCGTATGGTATTTTGTTAAGGGAGTAATCCTATGGCACCTAGACAGCGTCTCCGACCTCTGAGCTGGGAATCCGCGATCTGTCGCCCTCCCCCTTGCAGCCTGCATGGAAAGAACAGTGAAGGCTGCCTCTCCAAGTTTGGGTTCCCGACCTTGGAGAGAGGGAAAAGGCAATGTTTGGGTGGACAGGGAGGGGAGGAGACTGGAGAGACCAGGATCCTGGGTCTTCTCCATCCTCCTTCCCTCGTCTTCCAAAGATGCCCCAGCTAGACAGGCAGAAAAGCCTGTCTAGCAAAAATGCAGGAACCGAGGAGGATGAGGAGGCAAAGATCACCCCCACCGCTCCCCCTTCCCTGCATAGGATGAGCATAAGCTTCCGGGTTCAGGAATAGGACTGCACCCTAAAACGCTCTTCTAAAATGGGGGTTGACAGTTGCATCCTGAGTCTGGTTGGGGCATTTCTGAGGGTAGAACTGGAGATAAGCTTCAGATAGCTCTCACATTCAAATTTGGATTTAAATCTTGTACAGGCAGTCCCCGGGGTTACGAACGAGATCTGTTCGTAGGTCTGTCTTTTAGTCGAATGTGTACGTAAGTCGGAACAGAAGCCGCGCAATGTTTTCAAAGTGTTGCGAAGTATAGTGTGTGCATTCATAAGTACAAACCATTGTATTTTACTCAAGAGTTTTACATATATGGTGGTCCGTTCTTAAGTATGAGTTGTCTGTAAGTCGGGACATTTGTAACCCAGGGACTGCCTGTATACTAGTGAGAACAGTGCATGAAGGTGGTTAAAAAGAAATGGTAGTGGGATGGGAGTTGAATTGCAATTCAGACTGTACAGATGTAGAAATAACTTCTGCGTCCTGGAAATGTTCAGGAACAAACATGTTTTTGGTGTGTGTGAAAGAAGGGGTTGGTATTTAATCCTCCTTCCCTCCGCCCCCACAACCTGTTTATGGGAATAAAATCCTGGTTTTTGGAGAAGATCCTGTAATGCACTACTGCACAATCTTGCTCGCTCTTGTTGCTATTTGCTTTGCTCTCATGTTACAACTGCAAGAGCCAAAGTCAGAGTGATTTTCTCAATGAGCATTTGATTGAACCTGGTCTGCATGTGACAAACATCTCTGGAACTTAAGTTGGCCTGTATACTGAGCACAAATACTCAGTACTGGGCTTTTCCGCCACTTGTTTTGTAAAGTGTCAAGTTTTATTTCTACAGTATTCCGCCTTTTGGCCAAAAGGTCCCCCAAGGTGGCTCACCAAGGTTAACACAAATGCCAAAACGATGCAATAAAACACAACTTGCAAATTTAGAGCAGTGCTATCCTATTTAAAATGGAAAAAAACTAAAACCCAAACACATCTTTCTTCAGTGCCTAAAAGCAAAGCCCTATCTCCCCAAATGCAAGAGAAAAACAGGAGTAATATAAGAACGTAAGAAGAGCCATACTGGATCAGGCCATGAATGCAATAGCACCCTCGTGCTCATGCTTCCCTAGCCACTGGTACTGAGAGGCTTACTGCCTCCAATACTGGTGGTAGCGTATAACTATGAGGACTAGGTCGCCACCGATAGCCTTATCTTCCAAAGTAACTCTGCCTGCCCCTCACCTGCCTGGGAAACCTTGTAAGGAGCCTGGGGGGGGGGGTGCATAGCAGATGGAAAAGCTCGTCCTTGATCGTCTTTCCCCTGCAGCAGTGGCCCCTTTAACTCCCATGAAAGACATGAGGATACTCTTGCCCTGTCCGATATTCTAGCGTAGGGAGAGGGCGCCTGTGCGAGGAGAGGGTGCCTGGGTGGTAGCTCTTCTCTTTCTCATTTATTTATTTATTATATTTCTACCCCGCCTTTTTTCCTGCAAGGAACCCAAGGTCACTTACATAATCCTTCTCCTCTCCATTTTATCCTCACAACAACCCTGTGAGGGAGGTTAGGCTGAGAGTCAGTGACTGGCCCAAAGTCACCCAGGGAGTTTCATGGTTGAGCAGGGGACTAGAACCCGGATCTCCTGAGTCCCAGTCCAACACTCACCACTACGCCACACTGGCTCTCTTCTGACACCTTTTCTGCCATTTCCTTTCTGTGAGCACAGCTCCTTATGGTCCCCCTTGGCAGCCCCGCATGAGGGGCACGTGGTGACAGAGACTCAGCTTGCAGCTTTACTGGACTCAGGCACTAGATGGTGGACCTCGCAACGTCCTGCTCTTCCTTCAGGAGAGGGTGAGTGTTTTGTTTGTTTCCTGGTCCCTGGTAAGCCTCTTTCACTGGCGACACAGATAAGACTACAGATGTCAACCAACCTCAGTGAACTTCTTCCCCCTGGGAATTGTTGTCATGTGAAGGTGATGAGAATTCTTCTAGTCCTTCAGAGAACTATAATTCCCAGGATTCCTCTGTTGTGGGGGGGGCCATTGCAGTTACTGGCTGGACAATTTTATTTATTTGACTGTGGACATTACTGTAACGCTGGGATGTTGAACCTCTTTCAGCCTGAGGGCTGAATTCAATTTCTGAAAAGCTCTTGAGGGGCCACATTCCAGTGGTGGCAAGGCCAAAGGTGTAGGACCAAAAATATGATGAATGCCAGCATATTTTAGGTAACTAAAGTTTAGGGAGAGGCATGTCAACCTTTTAGAATTGGGTGGGTGGGGGAGCTGCACAAAAGCCAGGAAACCACCAAGCAGTTGGGAGAAAGGGGGTGGGATTGGGGGAAGGGGGCATGGCCATCTGGGCTTGATTTGGCCCCTCAGGCCTGAGTTTCCCCACCCCTGCCCTGGGGCTATCTCCATGCCATTTATCTAGTCCTGATAGGTTTGCTCAGACTCCTAAATCCCCCCCCCCTTTCCAGCCTAATCCCTGACAGTAGAATAATCTTCTGGAAGTGCCCTTCCTTTAAGCTGCACAATGCCATCATTGGGTTCCGATGCAGGTTCAGCAGAAAGAGGAATTTCCAGTCTTTTGAGAACACACATGGGAGGAAAGGAGAAGAAGCCTCTTTGCCCTGGTCATATGAGCTGGGCGCCATGTGACTTTCTGTTTATCACTTCCTCATTCCATTTATACCATCCTCCCTTTGTCAGGCCCTCTGCAGGATTGAAACTAATTTTATGGCAGCATAATTGGGTTGCTGCTGCTGCTGTTTTCCCCCTCATATCATCTGTTTGTTAACATGATGGGGGGGGGGGGAGTTGGACTGGAGGTTGTGGGAGTCGTCTTGCCCCTAATCTGGAGCGGCTGGGAGCCAGCAGAGCTCCCCACACCCGTTTTATCCCTTTGCACTGTATGTCTGAATTAAGATCAAGGTGGCTTCCTGATGCTCGAAATGGAAATAAATGTTTCAGTTGCAGTACAGAAATGTAATGGTTAATATTTAAAATAGTACTTTGGTCTTTCAGCTCAGCATTGAGGATTTTACAGCCTATGGTGGGGTTTTTGGGAATAAGCCTGACAGCGCCTTCCCCAACCTGGAGGTGAGTGAGGAATGGTGAGCTGTATGTTGGGTTGAGTCACTGATTCCACTCCCCCCCGCCGTTGTATATGATGGCACTTCTAACAGGCCACTGCATTCTAGTGGATTGTCAAGCACTGACAGGTAAAAAGAATTGTCAAGTAAAAAGGGGAACTTAAAAACATAATTGTATGTTCACATTCCTGTCCAGTCAACTAGAGTTTTTTTTTCTATAGGGAGTGATCCTATGGCCCCTAGACATTGTCTGAGGGGCCATAGGATTTTCTGGATTCCCAGCTCCGAGGTCGGACACATCACCCCGACCTTGGAGCTGGGAATTGGAGCTCCGCCCCCCTCCCACCCCCTCGTAGCTGGTGCGGAAAGAACAGGAGCAGCTGCTCTCTGAGGTCGGAAAAGCAACCTCGGAGAGGGGGGGAAAGGGGCGGGGCGGGGAGGAGACTGGAGCGGCCAGGATACAAGCTATCCTGATGCCTCTCCAGCCTCCTGCCCTCCCCTCCAAGATGCTCCAGCTAGACGGGTGAAAAAGCCCATCTAGCAAAAACGCAGAGCGGGAGGATTGGCGGAGGCAAAGATCACCTCTGCTGTTCCTCCTGCTCTGCATTGGATGCCCTTAAGCCTCCGAGATTCGAGGGCCTATGGGCATCCCGATAGGATTGCGCCCTTCGAGATCTTAGGATATTAAGCAGTATGCAAGTAGAATGAATAAATATATTAAATATGCTGACTTTGTTGAAGGCGCTAAATATTGTGCATCAGGGTAAGATATTTTTCAGTGCGGCAAAAGTGCATAGCAAATGACCTAACTCACGACTTTAGAGAAGTTCTCTGTAGAGATGGAAATAGATTTCATAGATCATAGAGTTGGAAGGAGCCTACAAGGCTATCGAGTCCAACCCCCTGCTGAATGCAGGAAACTAGAGGAGGGGTCTCCCATCCAAGTAATAACCAGGCCTGATCCCTGCTTAGCTTTCCACACCCAGACAAGCTGAGCCAGCGTGAGCCACAGGCCTGATTCAGTGTCATCTGCAGTTTCTGTCATCACAGAAATGATTCAGTGTCATCTGCAGTTATATCCTTGGAAGTGGTGATACAGGCAACATGTGAACTGAGCATCGCCATCCTGTAAATCCTTGATCCAGTGACTCTTGATTGTCGTGCTGGCAATTAATAGTTAAACCGTGGAATTCATCACCACAAGATGTGACAGCCACCAACCTGGACAGCTTCAAAAGGGGATTAGACAAATTCCTGGAGGGTAAGGCTATCAATGGCTACTAGTCTTGATGGCTATATGCTACCTCCAGGATCAGGGACAGTGTGCCCATGTACACCAGTTGCTGGGGAGCACGGGCGGGAGGGTGCTGTTGCACTCATGTCCTGCTTGTGGGTTTCCCGTGGGCAGCTGGTAGGCCAGTGTGTGAACAGAATGCTGGACTAGATGGACCCTTGGCCTGATCCAGCAGGGCTCTTCTTGTGTTATTTTAGATTCTTAATAGTTCATCTGGGGTGAAGTGCCAGCAGTGGTAGCACCAGATCCTTGTGCTATTTGTACCTCTTCTCTGAAGTACCTTCTCTCTCTCCCTTGTCCTCTTGCCTCGTGTTTTCATCCTTTTTTTAAGCTATTGCTGGGAGAAGTAGCCATCTGGAAGCAGCCGAACAGAATAGCATTAGCTTGATCAAAGGAGAAGCAATCCAGTGGGTGTTTTCCAATATATGCTTCCAGGACACGGAGTAGCTCGTTCTGGATAGCCTTACCTTTTTGATCATTTGTAAGCAAGGTGGAAATGTTGCGTGTGTTTGTTTTTAATGGTCACAGCCTTGCTAATACAATGCAAGCATATTTCTGTATCTCCACTGCAGCTTTTTTTGGTGGTGTCCGTGGTTCATTAGTATACGTTTGCAGCCACGCAGAACTCCAGATGCCTTGAGAGGTGATAATAGGAACTCTTCCCTGCACAGCCTGCGCAGTTCCAACAGATGTCACGCCTTCATACTAGGTCGGTCTTCCCCAACCTGTTGCCCTCTGGATGTGTTGGCCTACAACTCCCATAATCCCCCAGCCAGCAATTAATGGAAGTTGTAGTCCCAACACATCTGGTGGGCACCAGGTTGAGAGAGGCTGTGCTAGGTTGCAAATGAGAAAATGTTTGATTAGTAAGCTGCATTACTTGGAGTGAGCTTTGAACATTGGTGGTGGGGAATGGGGTGTCTTGGGGTCGCTGGCATTAGCAGACTGGGAGTCTGCCGAAAGTCAGAAATCTATAGCACTAAAAGATGAGCAGGGTGGGAGCAGGGAAGCTCAGGTCTGTGCTGGGAGCTGAGGAGCAGCCCTGGAGGCCTTGTTGCCTGCTGTATGTCCTAGGATGCCTGTGGGGCAATAGTCCTGACTCTCTCTCTGCCTTCCCAACAGAATGCACTGGGAGCAGCTCCCTCCTCCTTGGTCCTTCCCTCTGTGGACTGGTTTGCAGCCAGTGCTGTCCCGGCCTTTTTGAAGGCCAAGCTGGGCATATCGCCTCTCCATGTGGATCAGAACACCCTCCAGGAACTGCGACTCAACGCCAGCCTGCCTGCTCTCCTGTTGATACGGCTGCCATATACCACCGGGTATGTAAGCAGCCTTGCAGCAGCTTTCCTTATATTGCCAAAGGCTGTTGTGCCCTCAACTGCTGCGTTGCCACGTACCAAGAGGGGGTGCGTGCATCCATGTGTCTGTGCAGTTGACTAGCAAACACAGAGTTGTTTTCCAACACATCTGGAGGCTACCGGGTTCGGGAAGGCTGCCTTAGCATTTCAAATAACATCACTGGTTCATAGTCCTGGATGACCCATTATCGAGGGCATGGACTCCCTTCTGTCTGAGGCAACGAGAGGCCCTTTGGCCCCGAATGCCAATGCCCAAAACCTTCCTGTCCAGCTAGGGGAGGCATTGACATTGTGATGGAGTCTAGTTTCATACCGAAGGGGGAAATGTTAACAAAGTAACATTTCCCTTCTCTCTTTCTTCCCTACTCCAGCTCTAGCCTCATGGCCCCGAAAGAAGTTCTGACCAGCAATGGTGAGCAACAGCGTGGTACCCCTAGCTCAGTGGGGAAGAATGGCCTATGAAGGCATTTAGGCTGGGCGCGTTTGGCTGAATTTTCACCCGTTGAGAGAGGCCGTTACTTGGCATGTCTGCAGGGTCAACTTGGCCTAAAGTTTGGTTGGTGTCCTAGGACCTCAGGGGTCGGTCTTGTATGCAGCTTTCTGGACAGGTGCTTGTTGGCTGACAGTGTTTTTATTTCTGAATGGATATTTCTGAAGGGATTAACGCAGCCTCCCCCAACCTGGTTCCCTCCAGAGCTGTTGGCCAGCAGCCACCCCCAGCCAGTGTGGCTGGCTGCGGGATGCTGGGGGTGGTTGTCCGACACCTCTGGAGGGCACCAGGTTGGGGAAGGCTGCACGCCAATGAGCGGCGGCAGTCGAGTGTTCTCTCAGAAGGGGCAGCAGTTCTATATGGAAGCCGGGATGTTTGATTTGACACGGGAGGAGACCAAGAGCGGGTGGGTAACCTGGACCAAAATCTGAGGAAATGAGTGGTTCTGCGCTGGGCAGACATTTGTTCATGGGCTTGTGTTGCCATTGGTCAGAAGGCTGTAGCTCAGCCTTCTCCAACGTGGTGTCCTCCAGAAGTGTTGGAGTGCAACCCTCATCATTCCCAGTTTTATTTTAGGTACGGTAATTGTTTTTAACGTTGGCATGGCTGGCTGGGCATGATGGGAGTTGCAGCCCAACACCTCTGGAGGGCGCCAGGCTGGGAAAGGCTGCTCTAGCCTTTGAGCTGGGAGGCTCTCTGTCTCCCGCCCTTCCCTAACAAGATTTCTCCATACATACAGATGAGATCCTGGGACAGGTTTTGAGCGCCCTTCAATCAGAGGACATCCCGTATACAGCCATCCTGACTGCTTTGAGGCCCTCACGGGTACACGGACCTCCTGATTCCTATGCTGCTTTGGTTGGATTACTGCTCTGTGGTCTCTCCCATTCCTGGGAATATATGTCCTAACACTTTATTAATTTCATGTTTCCATTTATGCCCACAGCCATTTAGCCCCCCAAAACAGGCTCCCGAAGCAGCTTTGTGAGAACACATTCTACAGCTGCCTTCCCCAACCTAGTGCCTTCCAGAGGTGTCGGACTACAACCCCCAGCATCCCCCAGCCAACCATGCCAACACAGTATAAATGTTAAAAACAGTTAAACTCAAACAAACAAAAACGATGTTTAAAAGATGCAAAATCTAATTGCGAACCCAGCAGGATTAGCCAAACAGGCAATTTGTTTGTTTGTTTATGTTTGTTTATTTTGCTGGGAAGCCAGCAATGAGGGAGCCTGGTAGGCCTCTCTAGGGGGAGGGTTCTTGAAAGTAGGCGGCAGTGCTGAGCAGGCCCTGCTCCTTGTAGCCACCAACATGACTGGATAGCTATGGCACTTGGGACAAGGCTTCCTGAGACTGGGGAGAGGGAGGTCATCCCGGGAGAGGCACATCACTTTGAAACCCATAGCAGCTTATCTATCCCATTTCTCTTCTTTCCCCCCACCCCGCCTCGCAGGGTTGCAAAAAATAAAAAAATGATATATTTTTTTTATTTAAATCAATGGTTTTATTGATTTAATCAATTTCCTCCAATATTTTTTTTTTAGTAAAATTAATTTCAAAGTTTCAAGCAACCACATGTAGAAATAGCCTACACTTAATAGTTAAGAACACCAAATTATACAGAAAACATTAAGCAGAACTAGGCTACCTAAACGACGGGGTTGCAAAAAATCATGATTTTTTGTAAAAAAACAACAAAAAAAGATTTTTATTGATGATTTAATCAATGATGTAATCATTGATTTAAATCATTGCAACCCTGCTGCCTCGCCCCACCCGTTTCCCCCTCTATTCTCTGTTAAAGTGATTTTAAAAAATGGCGATAATGTATTACCTGTGTGGCGTTGTAATTTTGTTTTAATCCCTTTAAGCTGCCCACAGTACTTTGGTTATAGGGCAGCCTATACATAGTATAGAATTGAAATAAAACTTCTCCTCCAGGTTGTCCGGGATGTTTCTGATGTGGCCCCCGAGAGGCTGGGTCGGCAGCTGCTCCAAGAGGAGACTGCGGTTGCACCAGTTCGTTACCCTAAAACTGGGATCCCAAAGATACTCTTCTGGGCCAGCAACTTCTCGGTAGCTGTTAACGACACATGGCATGACCTTACTAACCTCACCTTTGGGGCTCATGCTGTTGTCGACGCGGAGAAGTCCAGCTGGGCGCCCAATGCTTCTGAGTAAGTCGGAGGCAGGGGATATGAGGTCAGGATCAAAGGTGTATGATGGGCAACAGGAATGGAGGGGGAGAGCTGGATGTGATCACCTGAGCTGGGACAGTGGTGCTGGGGTGTGTGTGCGTGCGTGCGTTTCCACATGGATGCTGGTGGTTGACAGCCAAGGATGCAGAGGATCAAGTTGTGTCTGTGCGGTGTGCAAACGAACAGCCGGATCCTGATTGAATGAATCAAACTACTTGCATGCATATCTGCACATATTTATTTGGCATAATTCTGCTTCTGCCAGTCATGATGGGGAGGATACTCAAGCCCTGTCTTGGCCTTCCCCAACATGACACCTTCCAGATGTGGTGGACTACACCTCCCATTATCCCCAGCCAACTGGTTTGCATGGCAAGGTGGCTGGGGATGATGAGAGTTACAGTCCAACTCATCTGGAAGGCACCAGGTTACATTGCCTTATCTCCAAACTACTAGGAACACCACCTCTAGGGATCCCCCATCCAGGGATGACTATGGGTCCCCCCCAGCTTATCTCTCTACAGACTTATGGACTAGAAACTTGGCTTCAACGCGCGTGCGCACACGCACCCCCCCCCCCTTGATATAGGCTTGGGTTGATGAACATCAGTGCTTGTTAACACTTTGTTTTTTTCTCCATATCTTAGGTTGGTACTGAAGTATCCGAATGTGGGTGGGCATTCCTTGACAGTCACGTAAGTATGATGGGCACAGCTCCTCAGACTCTGTTCTTATAGCAACAAACATCATTTGCTAGGAATTTATGCCTACCTTTTGAATCTGGGGAAATAAATAGCCAGGTTGGTTCCCTACCTTCAGCAGGTTTGGAATTCTGCCCCATCCCATTTTTTCCCTTTCCATTTTAAAACTGATTATCCCTTCCCACCTTTTTTTTTTAAAGGTATACTTTTTAAAGGCATGCTTTTTTACGGTACATGCGGCTCTCAGGCTAACTTTATGTGACCCTCAGCCTAATTTCAAAAGCATTCTGCATGCAATCAGTTCAGACTTCAGGCACTGTGTGGGGAAGAAGAGGAACAGAGAGGAAAAGGGGGTGGCAAAGAGAGAAAGGGGTGACACTCATTTTTGGCTCTGCCCCTGCCCACAGCTAGCTGTGGCCCTGCCCGCTGCCAACATGTGGCCCCTGGCAGCTTGCCCATGAAGGAGTTGTAGTTCAACACATGTGGAGGGCTCCAGGTTGGGGAAGGCCGATATATTGTTATGTTATAGGGTAGAGTCTGCCATTGCAAAGAAATCCTGGGGCTGGGCTTTAAGAGCATCGGCCGCTGAGTTTGGGGTGGAGTGATGGGAGTGTGATGGGATTTTAAAGAACTGTTCCGGGTGATCTTTACTGACTGTTGCTCTTCTCCCTCTTTGCACCCCTTCTCTTCCCTACCCCACCTCCAGGTTCCGCATGACAAACATCCACTACCGAGTTTCTGCCCGGCACTGGTTTACCCTCCACACTGTGGAGCTGGCCAGGCCTTCAGCCCTGCCAGCTATCTTCAATGCCACCCAGGTGACGGCACCCAGCAACTATTCTTTCAGCTGCACTCACGTCAGCAGTCTGCCAGCCTTAGGGGGCATCTTGGTACCCAGCAGAAATGCCAGCCACTGGAAGGTGCTGATTATGAATTTTCAGGTATGCTATGGTGGGAGAGTATATTCTAGTAGGCTTAGAGTCGTGGAAAGGCTCTTGACGGAAGGTTTGGGCCCTTCACGCCTTCTCAATTAGGTGCTGTTTTCTGCCTCCATCCTTGGGCTGGCTCCCTCTTTCACAAGCTCTCCTGGCAATGGAAGGCGGCTAGCCATTGCTTGCTTTTTGTGACTGAATCCCAGGGAGCTGGGCCCAGGGAATCTTCCTTGCACCCCCTGTCCTCTTGCAGGCTCTGCAAGTGGCAGCTGAACAAGAACTGTGTTTTGCCCTATGCTGTGATCACGGAATGTGTTAGGCTCACATTGGGGTGGGTGGGTGGGTGTGGCCAAAATCGGCCTCCCTCACTAATGTATGCACCCCAATCCCTTCAGATCCAAAGCTACAATGTGACGGGCGACCGTTTCTCCTACGCCAGTGACTGTTCCGGCTTCTTCTCTCCTGGAATCTGGATGGGTTTGCTGACCTCCCTGCTTCTTGTTGCCATTTTCACCTATGGCCTCCACATGGTCATGAGCCTCAAGACCATGGACCGTTTTGATGACCCCAAGGGGCCTACCATCTCTGTGCCCCAGACAGAGTAGCCTCCAGCTTCTGTACTCCCTGCCCTTGGCAGCCTTCTGACAATGCTGGGCTTGTTTTGTTCATTCCATCTGCCGTCACATCTTCCCCATCCCTGGCACAATGCATTAAATCCTGTTTGGTCCCAATCCCTTACCCTTTCTCCCTTCTGCTTCCTTACCCCAGTAGCTGCTTCCCCACTAACTTTCCCTGATCACTTCTTTTCCCCTCTAATCCTTTCTAGCTTCCCCAACCTAAACCTTCCATGGAAACATTCTGTAAATAAGTGGGAGGTGTAGTTTTCCTACTGGATGGAGGTGTGTATCCTGCACGTGTTGCAGCGTTGAGGCTATTTGCACTGAAACTTGCTGAGGACAAATCTTTTCAGGGACACGCAGTCATCCCCCTTCAATTTCCAGTGGGATAAAAGCAGTCCTGCCTTGTAATGTGATGTACATTTTCTCCCAGTTCATTGTGTTAAATGTGTTCTTAACTTGCCCCCTTCCCCAAATCCCTTTTTGCAGCCTTTCTGTTGTATTCTAAGTGGTCCTCCTTCCCCCTACCTTATTTATTTATGTGGTTCCTGTGATTAGCTCTGTTTACAGTGACTTAGTATTTGGGACTCCATGCTGCTCTTGATCAGGGATGGGAGGGGTCCCCTTCCTATGACCCCTTGTTGTTCCATTAACTTGAAAGACATGAATAAAAGAAAGAAAGATGAATCTGTGTAGTAGAGTGTGTGTGTGTGGAATGCAGGAGGCTCCTCTTGGGAGCTGTGCAAGGGAAGCGCCTCCCCCGCCCCCGGACCATTAGACAATGGCTTACTACTCAGATATATAATTTTTCTCTTTTCTCCTATTTCCCACAACCAATGTCTTACTGCAAGGTAGACACCCTGGCATACTGGTTATTTTGGGGGATGCATTAAGGTATATTTCTTATACACTCACAGACACACATGGCTGCAGTATAACATTTATTGGCCTTCCACTATGATGTTTTAGATCTTCAAAATGAGGGAATGACAGGCTGGCATTAAAATGCTGTGGGTTGGATTCAGTGGTGTCATTCCGTTGATGAAACTGCTTTCATCAGCAGAACCAGGAGGGGAACAATTCTCCCACCCCATTTTGTTAAAATCATAAAAGCCCTTAAAATCTCCTCTGGAGGCTGGGAAACCCTCTGGAGCAAATTTTTTTTAGCACCGTGGAGGGCTGTATGGGGGAGGAGAGAGGGAGAATTCCATTGCACTAGCAGATTTCAACTAGCGTGACATTGGATTTAACCCTATATCTTTAACTGCTAGCAAGTGATGCTACTAGTTTTACTAGTTAAGAGGTGGAAGCCCTGATAAGGGTCCCTAGGCTGGCAAAGAAATGGCAGCTGGTTAGGTCTGCCTTGCGGTTAATGTGGCTCCCAGTGTTGATACAGTAGAAAAGGAAACAAACCTAAGTTTGGGCTCTGCTTCCCTTTATTTACTACTGTTATGACAGTTTTGATAAGTAACTTAGTCCTGCTCTTCTTTGATATGTCTAATTCCCATAGTTTAAAGTAGCTGAAAGTAAGCGGACTTTGTCCTGGTTCCAGTTGCTGTGCTTAATTTGGACTTGCAGTTCTATCTTCCTTTTAACCAAATCTAGACTCGGGGGCGGGGGGGGGAGACACACACACACACACACAGAACTCTTCCTTGGCTTTGCTTACCTGTGTAAGCATACTTACACAGATACTTTTTGTTATCTTTGCTGTAGTGCAATGGGGCTGATGTGGTTACATTTCGAAAGCCTTTAGTTCATCAAGCTATGGTTATTGAAGACTTTCCTAACCCAGTGAGTCACTCTTATTTTTTTTTAAGTCATATGGATTGAAATTGACATCTAGTTTGAACCCACAGTAGGAAGCACGTACTCACCTATCTGCCAAGTGCTCAAAACAGCTTGAGAACATGTTTAAATGTTTTCTTTAAGTGCTGGATATTAGATACTAGCAAATTGTATGCTGTGGGCTCTTATCTGTCTTCCCTTTTTTTTTTTTTTTAGTAATGATTGTGTTCAAGAACCTAATAAAAAGGAACTAGCATTGGTCTTCAAAACATAATGGTAAGTTCCACCATTGCAATGTTATATAAGTAAACTCACGTTTTACACATTGCAAGTAAATCACTCTAGCCAACTGAGTTTAAGTACAGAAATACCTTGGATTGCAAGTAACTTGGTTTGAGAGCGTTTTGCAAGACAAGCAAATTTTTAAATATTTAATTTTTTTTTACTTGATATTTATTATTTACATTTATTAATCGCCCATCTGGCCGGCAACCGACGTCTTGCAATACAAGTACTGTAGTGTGGGTTAAATTAAAAATCTCTACAAATTTTTTTGGGGGGATTTCGTTTTGGATTACAAGCACGTTTCCAGAACGAATTATGCTCTCAATCCAAGGCATGACTGTACTGTAGTTTCAAAGTAGCCCATTTAGACTTGAATTTTGTACCATCTCTTCACAGGCTTTTAGTGTAAGTATAATTAGCAATTAATATAACTGTTTCTCCAACCTTTATGTACATACTGATGCTCAAAGGATAGCTATCCCAATGAATATATACAACTAGATGGATAAATCATGTGCTTGAGCTTTCACATTAAGTGGGAAAGGTTAGCTTCCAAGATCCTACACCGGTATAGAAGGGATGAAGTTTTCCTATCCCTCTGAGACATGTTGGAGTGCAGAACACCTTTTACGAGCACTGAATTTTAAAAAATTCAACCCCAGATAAACTTAAAAGCTATGCTATCATTGACAGAAGAAAGGACAGCCTTCTGGGGTGGGGGAATGCAAAATTATTGTAAAAGTATGGCCATTGACATAAGCAATGCATCCAGGTATCTTGTCATTTTGCAAACAGATTTCACAATATAATAGCATTGTGATCTTCCAGAAAAGGGGGGTGGACAACCTGCTGCCCTCAGCCTGTTCTCAAAAGCCCTTTGCAACCTATGAGTTCAGATGTCTGGGAAGAATTGTCTGTGCTTTGGGTCTGTACTTTGCTGGCAGCTGACTGCGTAGGACAGGGGCCCAGGGGTAGAGAGAGAAGGAGAAAAAGAGTGGCTCTACCCACCCTTGGCATGCAGCCCTGAACAGAAAAAAGATTTCCCACCCCTGTTCTAGAATGAAGGCTCACCCTGCTAAATAAGGCGTGTGTGATAACCTCTAGAAGAGATGGCTGTCCAGTCAAAGCATCCCTGACAGATGTCTGTCCAGCTGCACTTTGAATGCCTCCAGTGTTGTAGAGCCCACTACCTCCCTAGGTAGTTGGTTCCATGGGCGTATTACTCTAACAGGAAATTTTTCCTGATGTCCAGGTGGAATCTGGCTTCCTGTAGCTTGAGCCCATTATTTTGTGTCCTGCAACCTGGAATGATCAGAGATCCTAGCCCTCCTCTGTGTGGCAACCCTTCAAGTACTTGAAGAGTGCTATCATATCTCCCCTCAGTCTTCTCTTCTGAAGGCTAAACATGCCCAGTTCTTTCAGTCTCTCCTCATAGGGCTTTGTTTCCAGTCCCTTAATCATCTATGTTGCCCTCCTCTGAACCCTTTCCAGTTTGTCTACATCCTTCTTAACAGTGCGGTGCCCTGAACTGGATGCAGTACTCAAGATGAGGCCTAACCAGTGCTGAGTAGCGGGGAACTAGTACTTCCCGCGATTTAGAAGCTGTACATATTTGTAAGCTGGTTAACTGATTAGCATGTGCAAACGAGCATACTGGCCGTTATCGTCCCGTCCCCCCATCCCATCACGGGGGTGGTGGCGGGGAGAAGGTGGCGACCCCAACAGAGAATTTGAGGCACACAAAATAGGCCTATTTTCCTTGGCGGACGTATCACCGGGTCTAACAGAATAAATTTTGAATGAATTGGTTGCAACTGGGAATATTTTAGGGCGGCGTGTGGTTATTTTAGGAGGCGCGGGGGGGGGGGAGAGGGACAGGAAGAATTACTTTGCTTTGACAGTTTAAGGTCAACAGAGAGGGAAAACATTGTTGAGGGGTGCGTCTAAGCCTCCCCTCAAAAACACGGATTCCTTTTTTTTGGGACAGGAACCCGACGGTGCTATACCCGTTACCATGGTGAGGAGGAGGGTGGCCCCAGGATTGGTAAGCTTCCGCCACCGCTTTCAGGTGATGACAGAAAAGGAACAGCCGGAACATGTTTTTTCTATACTCTCTGTCCCTCGCGTAGGGTATTAAATTTGGAGGAAAAAAACTACTCCCACCCACGCATCCCTCTCTACTATCCCTCCGCGCCCAGCCTCATGGCGTCTTCGGCAAAGGGACGGGGGATGAGCGGCTCGTAGGGGCGGTTCCCCGTGGCGGAGCAATCCCTGTGCCGGGACTCGTTTCCGGCGGAGGGATCCGACTGTGCTGCTGGTGCTGCGGCCCCATCTTGGCTCGGGGCGGGGGGAGGCGGCTCCGCAGCCGGCACCATGGACGAGGCCTACGACGTGATCGTGCTGGGCACCGGCCTGACCGTGAGTCCGACGGGGCCACCTGCCCTCCCTCTTCCCCCCTTGCAATCTGCTCTGTCCCGCCATCAGATCAGCAAGCCTGGTGGCTTTGCATCCCGTTCTCCCTCCGACTCCTGCATCCCCGCCCCGTCATCAGCATCCCTGTCATGTCCGGGTGGGGTTGCATTTGCATCGCCCCGCAAGCAATGCCCAGCCCTTTATGGCTGCAGCAATGCTGCTCCTACAGCAACAACCGAACAGCTATAGCCCGTATGCATGTGTGCGCCTCCCGTTATTGTGCGCCTGCCTCGTTGCAGCTGCTGCCCACCCATCTCCTTGTTTGCTCGGCATCTCCGGTTCCATATTGTATCTGTCCTCCATCCTGGATTGCAGTTGTTATTCCCAGCCGTGCATTCGCCGCCGCCTCCTCCGCCCCATCCCTCCGGCCTCCCAGCAACCTAACGGGAGATGCGTTTGGTCCCGTTGCAGCAGCTCCTGATGCAACCCGACGCCATCAGCTGTTCCCGAAAGTGGGAAACCCTAGGCACCGATTGCATGCACCTTCCACTGCTTGTTATTCTTCTAAGTGCCCCTCCTCATTTGGAGTTGCCAACTCATCAGCTGCCTTCCGTAGCTGTGCCTCTAATACTGGCTTGAAACACAGACATTAAGTATGTGATAATGGTTGTCTCTAATGCTAGTCTTACTCAGAGTAGACCCATTGAAGTGAATGGGATTTAAGTTAGACCAACATTGGCTGCAACCCATTGTTTATTTCTCTGCTGTGAAAAAGCTTCCCATGACGATTTCTGCCGATCAAGCTGCTAAGGGCACAAGAGCAGACCACCACCCCCATCTTCTGGTCAGTTGGTAGCTCTGTCCCATTTACATCTCAATAAAGGCAGGAAGAGGCAATGGCATCTCTGCAATTCCCATAACGCCCCCCTTCCACAGCCACCCCTGATGCAGCTGTTTTACTCTTTGCTTCCTAATCCTGCAGTCCCAGTGTGAACAGCACACCCCATCAGCGCCCAAGGTTGAAGGGTCTGCAGTGCATGGTGTTCTATGCCATGTCCTGAGCATCCCTGCAGCTGGTGCAGATGTGTGTGTTTAGCTCATTGCAAGCTCAAAACAGTGCACCATCCATCCTCTGTATGCAGTTTTCTGGATCCTCCAATTAATGCAGTCCCCTTCCTGTATTTTCCTCACTCTGAACTTTGTAACTGTATATACAATTTTTATCTGCTTGTGTAAATACTTCTCCCATTTTTAAAAAAGCGAAAACAATCTGCATCTCCCCAAGCAAATCCTTGCAGTCTAGGAAGGATACTGTATATTGTTTCTCCCCTTGCAGACGCAGTCCCTGTTATGTCAAGATTCCAACCCCCAACCCCCAACCTCCTGTTTCCCCTTAGCACCCCAGTGTCTTCTCTCTGTATCAGCTTGGCTTTGTGTCGTTCAAGGTCTTTGGCAGAACTGGACTAACGTGCATTTCTCCCAAGGTTAATCACTTTCTTGCACTTTCCCTCAGCGTGACCAGACAGGGAAATGTTAACCAAACCCCAATATGTTGTTTTGCCTGTGTTCCCACATTGCTGCAGGTTGGGGTTTCCTGCTCTGGGAACCAATGCAGGCCAGCTCTTACTGCCCTCAACAGGTAGTTTGAAGCCCCCTTTTACATAATTGGGAGGTCTTTCTATAGTTTCTTTGTCTTTTGCACTCTTGAAGATCTTAGCTTTTCCCATGTCTGTTCTCTCCAGTAATGTCAAAATGATACAGCCCTAATTTGGTCTCTTTTTGAGCTACCCCCTTCTTTTTGCAATTCCTTGCCCCCAAAGTGGAGAGGGGCCAGTTCTGCCCTGCTCATGCTCTGAACCCCCTTGAAATTGTAATCGGCTACTGGGCGGTGATTTCTGATCATATGTACACACACACACCCTTTCTCAATCTCCTGCCTGCAGCCCTATTCGGAAGGGGTAAAAACTGGATTTCTCATGTCTTTGGATCATGGGAAATGGCTTCATACCAAGTCAGACCCATTAGTCCAGTCTTCCCCAGCCTGGTGTCTCTCCAGTTGTTTTGGACTTCAACTCCTATAAGCCCCAGCCAGCATGGCCAATGGCCAGGAATCCTGGGAGTTGTAGTCCAAAACATCTAGAGGACACCAGGATGTTGCGTTAGTCCATCTAGTTCAGTACAGTATTGTTGATTATGCACTGACTGGTAGTGGCTTCCAGAGTTTCAGGCAGGAGTCTTTCCTAACCCTACCAGAAGTTGCTGGAGATTGAACCTGGGACATTTTGTATGCAGAGCATGAGCTCTACCACTGAGCTTATGGGCCTTCACTGTGGAACCACAGCCAACACAGCCAATCTCTGTGTTGTGGACCAGGAATGGACAGAACCTCTTAGGGAGATCACTGAGTCTTCTTCCCTTCCTGGCTTACTTCCTCTGAACTTCATCTCCAAACCCAGGTTGTCTTTAGAAGAATACAAGAGGATCTTCCCTAGAGAAGCAGTTCATCTTCTTCTGTCAAGCAGGCTGCCCTTCTCCCCCCCCCTTCCAGTGCACCATTAACAGCAGATATAGAATCATAGAAAAGTAGAGTTGGAATATGGGAATAGGATTGGAGCCCTAGGTTCTCTTCCCCCCCCCTGCCCCCTCGATCTTGAAGCCACAACTGTTTGCCAGATGATAGAGCTATGCTGTCTACAGGGCCGGATTAAAGCATTATGGGCCTTGGTGCTGAGGAGGGCGCGCGGCTGAGAGTGAGCCAGGAACGCTGTGCTCCTCTCCTGCCGCTGAGCCACCCCCTCCAGTCCTCTGCCTCCGTGCGCCGCCCAGGCCAGGCCTCCGCCTCCCCCAACCTCACGCCCGCATGCCGCCGCCGACGCACCCCTCCCGTACGCTCGCCGCTGCGCCTCCCCCGGCCCTCCCGCTGCTGCCGCTGACCTCCCGCTGACGCCGCCGCCGAATCACACCACCCCGGACCCCCCCGCCACCTACCTTCTCCGCGTCGTGTCGCTCCGGAGCCCGCCCGGTTTTTGGCGGAGGAACCAGGGCAAAAGGGCTTAAACAGCCCTGTTGCCAATGGTTTCCCCGGCAAAAAACAGCGCGTGTGGTTCCCGTCGCGCACATTCTCCTCTCATCGGAGCAGCAGCAGCAGAATCGCCGCGCTGCAGGGCGGGGGGGGAAGAGGTAGGTTGCTGGTGGCGGCGCAGGGTTTTTTTTTTTTTGCAGAGCAGGGCTGCTTTGGAGAGGGGGGGCGCTAAATATTATTTCGCCTGGGGCGCCAAACTGCCCTGCACCGGTCCTGATTGTGGGCCTATTTTGGGGTAGGGGCCTGGAGCTGCAGCTCCAATAGCCCCTATCTTAATCCGGCCCTGGCTGTCTAGCAGTTCAAATTGAGTAACATAATATAATTAATTTGCTTTGCTTTACTTTGGCAAACTCTGATCAGCTTTATTAATAGAAGTATAGCGTCCAGATCGCGTGAAGTGATAATTCCCCTTTACTCAGCACTGGTTAGGCCTCATCTTGAGTACTGCGTCCAGTTCTGGGCACCACACTTTTAAGAAGGATGTAGACAAACTGGAAAGGGTTCAGAGAAGGGCAACATAGATGATTAGGGGACTGGAAACAAGGCCCTATGAGGAGAGACTGAAAGAACTGGGCATGTTTAGCCTTCAGAAGAGGAGACTGAGGAGATATGATCGCACTCTTCCAGTACTTGAAAGGTTGTCACACAGAGGAGGGCCAGGATCTCTTCTCGATCATCCCAGTTTGCAGGACACGGAATAATGGGCTCAAGTTACAGGAACCCAGATTCCACCTAAACATCAGGAAAAAATTCCGGCCATCTGTCAAGGATGCTTTGACCTGGATTCCTGCATTGAGCAGGGACTTCTTTGGGGGGGGGAGTTTAACTGTCGTGGTTTCCCCCCAAAGAATCCTTGGAGCTGTAGCTTGATGGAAGTGTTAAGCATTCTTTGTTAGAGGCCTCTAGTCTCTCTCTTCTCTTCCCCCTCCCCCTGCCTCCTTGCTACAATTCCTAGGAAGAGGAACCATTTATTAAACCAGTGTAAGGGCGCAATCCTATGCAAGTTTAGACAGAAAAAAGGCCTACAACTCTCAGCATGCCCCAGCCAGTATCTACGTGACATACTCAAAAGGGCTTTTTCAAATTCCCATTTTAGATTAGAACAAACAAGTGGTTATTGTCTGGATCCTGCACCATAAACTAACATCTTCCCTTACAGAAACACTTCTGTTTCATGGATCACCCACTAATTTCCCTGCACTCAAACAGCCATTTATTCTTGTGTTTCTTTCTACAACTAGTGAGAATTGTTGTGATTTGGAGTATTGTGTGGAATGGAGGTGTGTGAACATCAGACGAACCTATTGGACAGTGTCTGTGACAACACTTAATGACAAAGAAATTACACAATTCCCACGCAACCCTCACCCCCAAGGATGCCTATGCCAAATGGGACTGGTGGTTAGAGGACTTGCATGGAGCTGCAGCATAAGGCCCTGTACTTGTGTTATACTCAAGAACGACATGGTTGCCACTTCCCTGTGACTGAATTCCCTGCCACCCTGGTAATTGAAAAGATAACTGAAATAACTTTGGATGGCTGAAATCATGCATGAGGGACATAGGAAGTTTGCACATTGGCCTGCACTTCCCTAGAGCAGCCTTCTTCAACCTGGTGTCCTCCAGCTGTTCTGGACTACAGCTCCCATCATCCCCAACCTTTGGCCATGGTGGCTGGGGCTGATGGGAGTTGGAGTCCAACAACATCTGGAGGGCCGCAGGTCCCCCTCCCTTGCCCTAGTGGATTGGTAGAACTGATATGCAAACTTTCCATCTGATTTGAGTTATCCAGGTATTACCAGAGTGTTGTGGTATCCAGACAAGGAGAAGCATCCGTGATGAGGAGGACAGGCTCTGGATTTCAAAGTGTGGAGAATCCCCTTGTGAGCTTCTCTCTCTCTCTCTCTCTCTCTCTCTCTCTCTCACACACACACACACACACACACACCCATCCACCCTCCTACAACCAATCTCTGGACTTTGCCTTGAGTCTTTATAGCTGAAAGCTGCTGAGGTGAAATTGACCAGGGCATTCTGCAGGCTTAGCCTTGAGATGGCTAGCTTTGGCTCCAGTGACTAGGCCAGAGAAGCACTTGTCGCTTTCACAGCAACTGTCTTATGGCTAAAGTCCCAAGGCACAATTTGAAGACTTGCTGCTGACTCTGTGTGTGGAGAAGCCCCTTGCCCATTTTTCAGGTTTCCTTGAGACCAGTCAGTTTCCACTCCTGTGCCAGCCTCCCTCTTTGTAACTGAGCACTCCCACTCTCCTTCTGTGGAGCACGCACTGGGGTGTTGGTCATGGGGAGAGAACAGCATCAAGTCTACCCCACACACATGCACACATGTTGTGTGCCTTGAGTATCGTGCACTTCCAGGAGTATAACCCAAAGGTTCCAATGCACATTTTAAACTAAGGTGGAGAAGGTATAACCCTACTCACTTTCTGTCCTAGGAATGTATCCTTTCGGGCATCATGTCTGTCAATGGCAAGAAGGTCTTGCACATGGACCGGAATCCGTACTATGGGGGTGAGAGCTCATCGATTACCCCCCTGGAAGAGGTGAGGGACCAGGGGCACTGTGAGTGTGTATACCTATGTTGGAAGTAGACCTAAGAGGCAGTGTGCTCGGAAATTTCCAGTTCAAATCTCTCCTCAATCATGAACTCAGTAGGTTATCTTAGGCAAGGCATCTTCTCTTGTCTTCATAAGGGGGTAATTATAGTACTGTTGTAAGGGTTACAGAGATAAGCACACTCAGAAAAACTGCCACATAAAGCTAAGCAGCAGTGTTATTCTGTTGTGCAAGTTTTCATGTTTCCCAGAATCCTTCCAGCCAAATGCCTGTCAATAGCCAAAAAAGTGAAGTTATTATTTACATGCTGTACTGCACTGACTGCCTGTATGCTGCCGAACCAGACTTAAGGTTTTTGTACTAGTCTACAAAGCCCTAAAGAACTTAGGACCAGGATGCTTAAAAGATCCCCTGATCCCCTATTGGCCTGCTCAGGAGATACCCGCCTGGTACCCAGCATTTTGGAGGTTTGATCCATCATGGCTCAGACTAGGGCCTTTGGTGTTGTACTGCCCACTCTTTGGAACTCCCTACCACTATAATTTAAGCAAGTGCCAACCCTTCTGGGTTTTCAGCACCTATTGAAAACTTACCCTTTCCAACAGGCATTCCCAGGAAGGTCATTTTGTTGTCTGTACGAAGACCTGTTTTTGTACATCACTTAGAAATGTCTTGGATAGAAGCAATTCATAAATATCATGAAAGAAAATTACAAAATAAAATAAAATAAAACTTAAGGGTTCAGTACAGGGGCGGGGAACCTGTGGCCCTCCAGATGTGGAGAGGGAGCGCAGGGCCATTCCACCAGCTGAAAGGCCGCCCTCCTGAAGGCTCCTCCTCCCTCAATTGCCACCACCAGCAGCCATTCCAGCAGGCTGAGAGGAGGGAGATGAGAGGGAGCGCAGGGCCATTCCACCAGCCCTGCCAGGAGTATTAATTAATATTCCCCCTTCTTCCCTCCCCATTCCTTTTTCCTTGTGTGTCGTGTCTTTTTAGATTGTAAGCCTGCGGGCAGGGACTGTCTTGTTAATTGTTGTAAACCGCCCAGAGAGCTTCGGCTATTGGGTGGTATAAAAATGAAATAAATAAATAAATAAATAATGTTACTGGGTGACAGTTCCCATCACCCCTGACCACTGGCCATGTTGACTGAGGATGATGGAGGTTAGAATCAAAAAGAGAGAACTAATCTCAAGATTTATTTATTATTTGATTTATACCCTGCCTTTTTTCCTGCAAGGAACCCAAGGCGGCTTACATAATCCTCCTCTCCATTTTATCCTCACAACAACCCTATGAGGTAGGTTAGGCTAAGAGTCAGTGACTGGCCCAAAGTCACCCAGTGAGTTTCATGGCCGAGCGGGGACTAGAACCCGGATCTCCCGAGTCCCAGTCCAACACTCTCACCACTACACCACACTGGCTGTATGCTGAAAAAATAGTTTTATTCTTTAAGGGAACGATTCTATGGCCCCTAGAAATTGTCTGAGGGGGCCATAGGACATTTTGGATTTCCTAGCTCCGAGGATGGAGGCAGTGCTCTGACCTCAGAGCTGGGAATCGGAGCTCTGCCCCCTCTCCCCTGCCCCCTCGCAGCTGATGCCTAAAGAACCAGATCAGGTGCTCTCCAAGGTTGGGAAAGCGACCTCAGAGAGGGGTTAAAGGGTGCATTACAGGAGGCAGGGCGGGCAGGAGACTGGACCAGCCAGGATACAAGCTATCCTGACGCCTCTCCAGCCCTCTTCCCTCCCCCTCCAAGGTGCTCCAGCTAGATGGGTGAAAAAGCCTGTCTAGCAAAAATGCAGAGCGGGAGGACGAGGAGGCGAAGATTGGCTCTGCCGCTCCTCCTGCTCTGCATTGGATGCACGTAAGCCTCTGAGTTTGGGGGCTTACAGACATCCCAATAGGATCAGTGATTTTTTTTATTTAATCAATTTCCCCCCCCCCCCAATTTTTTTTAGTAAAATTAATTTCAAAGTTTCAGGCAACCGCATGTACAAATAGCCTACACTTACTAGTTAAGAACACCAAATTATACAGAAAACACTTTCCTCATTTTTTTATGTTACCAGTATTATCAGTTACTAGGCTATCTACACGACAGGTTGCAAAAAATCATGATTTTTTGCAAAAAATAAAAAAAGAAGATTTTTATGGATGATTTAATCAATGATTTAATCATTGATTTAAATCATTGCAACCCTGTCATCTTGCACTTGAGAACCTTGAAAATAGTAGTGCCGGTGTCCTGATGGCTGTGACAAGGAAAAGCCCCCTTAGATTAAGTGGCTGTGCTTTTTTGCAGTGGCCTAGGAGAAGTAACAACCTTTTTGTGGCTGATACAGCTGAGGTCAATTCTCCTGCATTTTGGTGACACTGATATGTTGTGTTATTTATTTATTTATTTATTCGATTTCTATCCCGTCTACACATAAATGCCCCAGGTGTTATATGTTCTAATTGAAATGTCCTGTTTGCGTGTGCATGATGCACTGTTTTTCTTCAACCCACCAGCTCTACAAACGCTTTGAAATTGCTGACGGACCCCCTGAATCCATGGGGCGTGGCCGGGACTGGAATGTGGACCTTATCCCCAAATTCCTCATGGCCAATGGTAAGTCCAGCTCCATTTAGTCTCTTGGCCTGCTGGCCAGAAATGGGATGCATTTTCCTGAAAGAGGGATGAAGGTGACCTGAAGAAAGGGCATCACTGTAGAAGGGCAATCCCCAATGGCTTAGGCAGACCCACACAATAGTACCATGAGATCTATTGGTGTATTGGCTGGCACTGATGAACAAGTGTCCAGACTTGTCCCTGGTGCTCTGTGTCTCGTGTGCCACAGCTCTGCATGTACACTCCAAGCACATCTACCTTGTGAGCTTTTCACCTCCTGTTTGTAGCTTCCTCTGGTTTTTGTCCTGGGTATAATGCACTGGGTGGGGAGGTGGAGGGGAAGGTTCCAGGGGTCCAAATGAGGCTTACCTTCTCCCACGCAGGCCAGCTGGTGAAGATGCTGCTGTATACAGAAGTGACGCGCTATCTGGACTTCAAGGTGGTGGAGGGCAGCTTTGTCTACAAGGCAGGAAAGATCTACAAGGTGCCATCGACAGAGACAGAGGCGCTAGCATCCAGTAAGTGGGCCCTGACTTAACAACTGCCTACCAAACCATTCTACTAGTCACACCTCACAGGGACCTTGGTATCTATATTTCTTTGCTTTTATTTTATTTTAAACTGATATCCTGCTTTATAATCCAATAATGGGCTTTCCAAACACACAGTGTAAACCAGCTGGAGAAGCGTACCCCAAATCCATATAAAACAATTAAAGCCAGTCCATAACAATGGCATGAACAAGATTGTCCTAGGGTGGTGTTTTTAAAACTTCTGATAGCCGAGCCACCACCCCCTCCCAAATTAAAGTTGGAGGCACAGTTCACTCTCACACCAGGAAAGCTTTTCTTTTAGAGAACCTCCTGCTGTCGGCGTAGCCCACCTCCTGTGTATCTGCATGAGTCACTGGTATAGATCTGCCTCCTCTGAAGGCAGGCAAATTCTGCTCTTGCGTGTCTCTGTCAGGGGTGATTGACTGATCCAAATTGCACCTGGTGTGGAAACACAACAGAATCACCCACCCCCCAGAAGAGGCTGATTAGAAGGAAGCAAGGTCAGAGCAGCAAATTGCGCAGAGACGCACTGGTCAGCCTTCTCTGCGGATGGATACTCAGAGCCTTTGATTTTTTAACACCTTTTATTTCTTGCAACATACAATTTGTAGATGTCTATCCTTGGGCCACAACTGCCTGCCTAAAATAGAAATATTTCTGCCACATTTTGTTCATTCAAAGTGTGATCTGAGATTCTGGGGTCTGGGAAGTGACTTGATGCTAGTATTTTTTACATCCTCCTAGACCCAAAGATACCACTCTGGTGCTTAGTAAATCTCTTGCAGGCTTGGAAAGAGAACGGGGGCTTCATCTCTCTCCTCCCCTTGAAGATGACATGCTTGCACTTTGTTGACCACACCCTATTAGCGAAGAACCTTTAACTGGAGATGCCAGGGATTGAACCTGGGACCTTCTGCATGTGGCCTACCCCTGAGCCAGGGCCCTGGTATAATTCAGAGTAATTCTCCAATGTGCTGTCTCCAATCCACCCATCTTCCCTACTCCCCACCCCTCAGATCTCATGGGCATGTTTGAGAAGCGGCGCTTCCGCAAGTTCCTGGTGTTTGTGGCAAACTTTGATGAGAACGACTCAAAGACATTGGAAGGGGTGGATCCGCACGGCACCACCATGCGCGAGGTCTATCGACGCTTTGACCTGGGCCAGGATGTCATTGACTTCACAGGACACGCGCTGGCGCTCTACCGCACCGATGAGTGAGTGGCTGACCAGAACTCTTTCTCTTTCTGACATGTTCCAGTGGTTCCCAACCTTGGGTCCCCAGATGTTGCTGGACTACAGCTCCCAGCATCCCTTGCCATTAGCCATGCTGGCTGGGTATGCTGGGAGCTGTAGGCCAGCAGCATCTGGGGACCCAAGGTTGGAAACCATTGTTAGCCCATCTCCCCCCCCCCGGCCGCCGCCCCTTCATTCTAGATTACGCACCACATTGCATCCCGCAGTAGTTCTAGCAGCCTCTTGTTCTTGGGGATGGACAGGTCAATTGAGGGTAGTCGGATCATTGGATGTCCTTCCCAAGACTGGCTGCTAGGCTTTGTGGCACGGGGAGAGACATGCAAGGAAACCCCTAGGAAAAAATATTCTGGATTCCTTTCAAGGCAGTTGACCGTTTGACTTCCTCAGGCAAGCAACATGCCCTTGTCTGCCCGCTAGGAAGCCCCCTCTTGCCATGTCTGCCCTTACCTGCTGTTCTCGGTGGGACTGAAGCAGGCTGTTTTCTCTTTCCACAGTTACTTGGACCAGCCCTGCTTGGAGACCATCAATCGCATCAAACTGTACAGTGAATCCCTGGCCCGCTATGGGAAGAGCCCCTACCTCTACCCACTTTACGGTCTGGGTGAGCTCCCCCAGGGCTTTGCCAGGTACTTCCATCTCATAGGGAAAAAAGGGCATAGGTAGGACGATTTCTACCTTTGATCCACTTCTCATACTGGAACCGGTATATAGGCATGGCCCCTGAACCCAGCTACTCGTTATCAGTGCTGACATATTCACCACCACCACCACCCAGATTCTGTTTCAAGAAACTCGGACTCTGAGCTTTACATGAGCGGCCCAAATTAGTTATCTGCAAACCCTGCTTAAACTTGTATGTTTTATCCTGGACGCAATATCTGCGATTTTGAAGAATTCTCATTTTTGTAATGGTTGCTTGCAGCAGAGCTGGACAAAGGAGAAAGATGAAGATGTATGAGGTGATAGGGATGCTTCCTGAATGGGATTGTGAGGGAGAAACACATGTCCCAGAGGAGCACAGAAACTGTACTCCGTGAACACTTTTTTTGGTAGATCCTGACTGCCTACTTTCCCAATAACGTAAGGATTGGATACTAATTTTTTTTTTTTTTTTTGGTATTAATATAATCTTAAGATGATTTTTCTAGGAAACTAAATTCTATTTGATACCCATCACAGAAAACAAACTGCTTTGATATTGGGTATATATCTAGTTGGAGTAACTTGAGGATGAAAGCTATGGGGGTGGGGGTGGGATGAATTCTTGCATGTTTTGGATTGGCAAAATAGCTCTGCCCTTGCGGCTGAACTGCACGGGGGTGGGGGGGGGCAGGGGGGAGCGGTTTGGTCAGTGCCCTTTACCCCCTCCTCCTGCCCTCAGGCTCAGCGCGATCTACGGTGGCACCTACATGCTCAACAAGCCAGTGGATGAGATTGTCTTGGAAGGCGGCAAGGTGATTGGGGTCAAATCGGAAGGAGAGGTGAGAATGGACAGCTGGTGCCTTCGCCCCTACATGGCAGAGAGGCCAGGGAGAGAGATCTCGAGCCGTGTCTAGAAATTGTCCCTAGGAAAGATGACACTGGGAAGACCGCTCCTGAAACAGGAAGGGCCTAACTTTGAAAAGGCCCTTCGTGTTGCAAGAGGCTTGAGCTACCATTGCCGTCTGCCTTCATCCAGAGTTCACTCTTCCTCTTTCCCCCCAACCTCATGCTTCATCCCTCCAGATCAGTGTTCCCCAACCTTGGGTCCCCAGATGTTTTTCGGCCATGCTGGCTGGGAATGATGGGAATTGTAGGCCAACATATCTGGCGGGCAGCAAGTTGGGGAAGGCTGCTCTATTGCATACATTGACAGCTTGAACCAGGGCAAGAGGCGTGGGCTAGGGATGAGATGAGAAGAATACAGGCTTGTAGGATCCAAGCCAAGGCACCCAAGGGGGTGAAAATTTTGAAATGCGAAAAACAAATACTTCAAAACATAGAACAGCAAAGTTCTCTCAGGCCCCTACTAGTCCCTTCCGGAGTTGATGGCATCATCTTGGCCTGGGTTGCTGCTTTTTTTGTCTTCCCTCAAGGTGCACAGGTCCCAAAGTCAATTGTTGAACAATTGGGAGTCAGAAACCCTTGCACATCTGCTACAGATCAACCAGAGATCTACCAGTGGATCTCAGTCTACCTTTAGTTCACCCCTACACTACGGTAGCAAGTCAGGGTTAAGCCTTCCTTCAAGCTGCTTCCCTGAGGCCTAGTGCTGGAGGGAGGGAGCTGATTCGCCAACAGCTGATTCGCCAACAGCTGATTCACCTGTTGTTCTCTCATAAGGACTCCCTGGAGCAGTAGAGCTTTCTTTTCATCTCTCCACTTTCTTTTTACTTTTCCCCTCCGTTTACCTTTGTTCCCGGTTCCTTCCATTCCTCCCCCGCTTTCACTGCCCGCTTGCGTAGGGCAGTGAAATCCTTATAACCTCTGCCCAGGCCTTGTGTAAGCACGTGGCATGGTCAGGCCAAATGCTAGAGTTCTGTAAGGCCCACCGCAGCTGACGTCAGCACTTTCTTCGAGGCCCAAACACTGAGAGGAGAAGTTGTGGTTATTACCCCCAATATTTCCTGAGTCCCTCCCCTGACTTGGCTTTTCTTTGAGGAATTCCAGTGCTTCTTCAGGGAGAACAACTTCCTTTTCCTCCTGGCAGAGGTGAGGAAACTCACAATATGACAGGCCCAACTTACAGTGGTGGGTTGTACAGCTGGGAAGGTGGGAAACCCACCACGGGGATGCCAGTTGTGGTGAGCATACCTTCTACACTGGCTAGAAAGTCAGTTTCTGAGCAGTACACTCTGGGCCTTCTATATCTACGACTTCACAGGGTAATATGCAAGGGGAAAGGAACAGGTGTCTCTTGCATCCCTCCTGATAATGCTTACTTTCTCACCCCAGGTGGCACGCTGCAAACAGTTGATCTGTGACCCCAGCTACGTGCCGGATCGCGTGCGCCCGGCAGGGAAGGTTGTGCGTGTCATCTGTATTCTGAGCCACCCTATCCGTGGCACCAGTGACGCCAACTCCTGTCAAATCATCATCCCCCAGAACCAAGTGGGGCGCAAATCGGGTAAGTGCTGACGGGATATGGGACATTGGAGATAGGACTGAGGTGGGCAAATGTGCAAGGCAGGAATTGACTGGGCTGTGGGCTTCTTGAAGGGCGGTATACGACATACCCAGGGGCCTTATGATTCCTACATTTCTCCCAACTCTTTAACCTCGTAACAACCCTGTGAAATAGGATAGACCAATTGAACGTTGTGGACCAGCATCTGGACCTGGGTTTCCAATATAGGAACACAGGAAGCTGCCTTCTACCGAGCCAGACCGTTGATCCGGCTGGCTCTACATTACACTGCCTGGCAGTGGCTTGCCTGGTTTCAAGATGGCGGCATTCCCAGCTCTATCTGGAGATGCCAGGGAATGAACCCGGGACTATCTGCGTGCAAAGCATGTGCTCTACCTCTGAGCTACCGCCCTCTCCTTTAGCACTTGTTGTGGTGGCTACTAGGTTTGGGCTAAGGGGCACGTTTGGCCAGCCTTCTGACCCTTTCCTTTGCCTCCCCGCCCAGATATTTATGTCTGCCTCATCTCCTCCGCCCACAATGTGGCTGCCCAGGGCAAGTACATTGCCATTGCCAGCACTACTGTGGAGACGGACTCTCCTGAGAATGAAGTGCAGCCGGCCCTCGAACTGCTTGAACCCATCGACCAAAAGTGAGTGGTGGTGGTGGTGGTGGTGAGGGGAGTCGGGAGGCACAAAAGGCGGAGAGAGCCAGTCTTCAGAATGATTCTAGTTCATTCACTTTTATTTATTACATGTCTGTACCGCCCATTAGCCAAACCCTCCGGGTGGGTCACAAAACCACACTTAAAACCATAAAATACAATCACATAGTAAAATATAATATAAAAAACATAAGTTTAATTATGACTATTGCCTGGTGGTGTAACGTAGGACAATGTCCTGCCTGTAGATCATAGTCTAAAGCAGTGTTCTCCAGCCTTGGGTCCCCAGATGTTTTTGGCATACAACTCCCAGCATGCCCCAGCCAGCATAGCTGGCTGGGGCATGCTGGGAGTTGTAAGCCACAAACACCTGGGGACCCAAGGCTGGAGAACACTGGTCTAAAGGATAGTGTGTGCACACACACACACACGCACACACACACACACACACACACACACACACACACTCAAACACGAGCGAGATGAAACAGGAACATGCAAATACCTGGGCACAGCTGCACTTTGATTAAAGGTTGCTAAAAATGATAATTCCTGAGAGATAATCTCCATATTAAGTTAAGGAGGAAAGCCTGAGGAGTAAAGAGAAGTGTGTTTAGGACCTCGTGAACGCAGGCAAAGAGAACGTTCCAAGGAAGAGGAGCAGTAGCAAAGAAGAGATAGAGACTCCGGCCTAGTTCTCATGAACAGCGGATGGAAGTTGTAAGCTTGCATTGGGACTGTACCATGTCAGACCGCAGGTGGATGCTTGCATGATTGACTGCTGCTCCATACAACAACAACAGGAGGGTGGGGAATTCTGGCCTAGTCATTTCCTAATGTGCTAGTTTTCTATGCATGGGAGTGCTCCCCCATGTGAGCCCTACCTTCAGCCTGGAGTGGTACAGTCAAGACACAAGTTTGCCACGTTATCTATGAGAACTAGGCCTCAGGAGAGAGTAAGAGAACAAAGAAAATGAATAGAGATATAATGTGAAATAAGGGAACAAAGGAAGGGGGATGCAAGACTGCATAGGGTTCCAAAAACTGAGGGGCTTATATTGGATCTGATAATGGCCATGATAAATGGCAGAGGAGGGTCCTGCTGAATCCTCTTGTGGGTCAGGTTAGGGGTGGAACTGAGGCTGTGAAAGCTGGGGCCAGAGACCAATCATAGGTCTCAGAATTGAACGTAGTTTGAAAGAGGGATCCCTGCCGATGTATGCATTCATCTTACTTCTGCCAATGAAAAATGGGGTTTGAAGGGTTTCTGTATCATTCCCAAAACCAGTTAAAACCTGTTTGACTAGAAGTGAAGGAGTAGCAAAAGAAGTGTGTGCATACACCAGCCTTCCCCAAACCGGCACCCTCCCAGCAGTGCCCATGATGGGAATTGTAGTGCAACTCACCTGGACAGTACCATCTTGGTGAAGGCCGGTGTACACCATGGGAAGTGCAGTCCGTCGCTTTCAACTCTCTTAGGCTGGGAGACAGACTTCCTTACACATCCTCTTCCTTTTATAGGTTTGTGGCCATCAGTGACATATATGAACCCACTGACGATGGAACTGAAAGCCAGGTGAGACTCCACAATGCATCTGTTGTTCTGGAGTGTTTCAGAAAAGGGAGAAAAGAACATTGTCTGGTTTAAAGCTAGCTTCGGAGAGGATCTTGGCTTTTCTTATCGGTGGTCAGTATAAGAGGTTTAAAGATGTTCTTAAGACTAATCTAAAAAAATGCAATATAAACATCGAAAACTGGGAAGCTCTGGCCCATGAACGATCTAAATGGAGGTTGGCCTTTCACAAAGGTTCTATGGACTTTGAAGAAGCCCGAGTGCAAGGTGAAAGGGAGAAACGTGCTAAGCGAAAAGCACGTCAAACGAATCCTTTACAGGACCATCTTCCATCTGGTAACCTGTGTCCTCACTGTGGGAAGCTGTGTGGATCTAGAACTGGCCTCCACAGTCACTTACGGACCCATCGCTAGAGTCTACACAATTTTTTTAGAATTTCCTCCTTTTATAATTTTTTGTAATTTTTTATCCTGGAAGACAATCTTACTTGGTCACGAGTGATCGCCTACACACACCCACCCCACCCCCAGTTCATGTCTCTGTCTTCTGTTTTTCTCTCCCTGCTTTCCCCCCCTGCAGATATTCTGCTCACGATCATATGATGCCACCACCCACTTTGAGACAACATGCGACGACATCAAAGACATTTACCGGCGCATGGCAGGGGCTCCCTTTGACTTCGAGAGCATGAAACGGCGCCAGAATGACGTCTTTGGCGAGGACGAGCAGTGACCACTCCCCTCACCTTCTGATCCCATCCCATCCCTCCTGCCCTCCCCGGGTTTTCCCTGTGCAAGGGACCATATTCCCAGTAGGGACTGGCTTTACCCCCACACCTCACCTGAGACTGGCTCATCCTTCAAATCCTCATTTGGCTATGCCAGACGTCTCCTATCTGGGACCAGTCCCCTTAAACCACAAGGAGAAAATACATTTCTAGATTAATTTTCCTTTCTCCTGCCTGCCCCGCCCCCTTCCTGGCTCTTTCTGCCTACAAAAACCAGACACCCTGCCTCCACGATTGGGATTGGATCAAATTGGTGCAACCTAAATCCTTTGGAGACCCATCTCTTCAGTTTCTTCCAGTGCCTGTAGGGATTTAGGGCCAAACCATGTATTGTATTCAATTGCATGCATTTAAGCACTGCCCCTTTCTGGGGGGGGGGGGGAGAAACAGCTCTGGACAGGGGTGGTTTGGCACACTTTTCTGCTGCAACGCCTCCCTTCTCCTGGTAGGTTCCATTGCATGTTTGTGAGGGTCAAGTCGCATCTCAAAGGAGGCCGAATGAAGCACACCCACCGCTTTCCCACGTCAAGGAGCCCCATCACAAACCTGTTCTAACCTAGAAAAGGCAGCCACTGGGGTTTAAAAGCATGCAGTTGCGTGTAGTTTGGCCTTCACTCCTGCTGCAAACTCTCATCCTCTGCTCATTCTTCCCACCCCGCCCCGCCCTACCTTTGCTGGACAGACTTCACTCCACCGACTGTGCCCCGATTATTACTCCTCTGTGCCTCGTAATTTCCTCCCTTTTCTCATCCCAACTTTGATCCCGGTGAACTGCCTTGCTGCTTCACTCGTGACAGACCTTCCCTGCCCATGCGTATAATCAGCCATGCTTCCTTTCCCTCTTCATCCTGATCATGGTGCAAACCTTCCTTCCTGTACATTGAGGAGAACTGGAATGGCTACTACTACAGTATGAGGATGGGGTGGGCATGAAGAGCCATTCCGACCATCTCTTCCACACACGCTGTCCCTCTAGCCGGTCCCGTGTGCCCCCACCTTGCCACTTCAGGTTCCCACAGGCCTCTCTGTCTTGCGTCTCTTTTGTCCCCCTCGATCCCTCTTACGTTTCTTTAGCCTCAAGTGTGGGAAGATTTGTGTGTATGTGTGTGTATGTGTCTCTCTCGTGTGCTGGACATAGGGACAGGGTGGTGGTTCTGTTCCCTTCCACCTGCTGCCACCTGCTGTAACTTATTGTAACTTATTAACGAAGCAGGTCAAACTTTTGTTGACACTCCTTGACAATTTAATGAGGTTTGGATGGGGGTTAGGCCCTGGCGTGAGCAAAGAGGCCTGGGGCCTGTTTTGTGTCAGAGGCTTCCTTCATTCTGAAGCTGGCTTTATGGTTAACAATCTTGTCTGTAACTCTAGGGGGATGTGAGGGGTCACCCCCCCTCCACTCCGCAGCTGCTCAGTTGTCTCAAGATAATAAATTCACTTAGTCTAGCCCTGGCTCCTGTCTGGTACCGTTGCCACAGGGGCGAGAGGGAAGGGAGGTTTTGCCTGAACCGGAACTCTGCCCAAAGTGGAGGGGGATGCTGTTTGAAGAGAGACACCGTGTCAAGTTCAGGAGACAGAAGACAAATATCTTTCGCAAAATGGAGTTTTGTGACACAGAATGAAGAGAAGGTTGGAGGTGCACGACAACCTGGTCATGTGCCTCATCTTTTCGAAAAGAAATACCCATATAGACCCCCCCAGCCATGTGACCCATGAAACGTGAATCTTGCTTAATTTGCGTGGCTGATCCCAGTGAACTGGCTTGCTGCTTACTTGCGACAGACCCCCACCCATGCATATAATCTGCCCTTCTTCCTTTCCCTGTTCATCCTGATCATGCCGTGAACCTTCATTCCTGTATACTGAAGAGAACTGGAATGGCTACCACAGTATGAGGATGGGGGGGGGGGGGATGAAGAGCCATTCCGAACCATCTCCTCCACACATGCTATCCCTCTAGCCCAGGGCTCTCCAACCTTGGGTCCCCAGATGTCGCTGGGCTACAGCTCCCAGAATCCCTTGCCATTAGCCATGCTGGCTGGGTATGCTGGGAGCTGTAGGCCAGCAACATCTGGAGACCCAAGGTTGGAGAGCCCTGCTCTAGCCAGTCCTGTCTCCACCCCCACCCCCTTGCCACTTCAGGTTCCCACAGGCCTCTCTCTCTTTGTCTTGCATCTCTGGTTACAGACTTTCACATAATGTTCTGCTGCTCAAGGATTTCAGGGAGAGGCTAAAGCAAGGTAATGTGGGATTGCCATTTTGGGGTAAGAGAACAGTAACAGAGTTTAAAGATCTGTGTAGCCACAACCTTGCACCTGCCCTCCCTTTTGCCACTGTAAAACCACTGGAAACCCTGCCTGGACCCAGCTGGCTTATGGGAGTTGGCCAGCCTCACCTTGCTTTATTCTTAGACCCTCTCCTCCAAATCCTTGAAAAACAGACTTTCTTTGTATCACAAAGGGCTAAAAGCTGAGAATTGCAGGATTTGGCAAAATACTGCCCGTAGCTGTATGTAGTAGAGGGCTGCTCTTCAGACTTCATATATCCCTTTTTCCCTCTCCGCTACCTTAGGTTTAAGGCAGGGCTCTCAACCTTGGGTCCTCAGATGTTGCTGGCCTACAGCTCCCAGAATCCCTTGCCATTAGCCAGCATGGCTAATTGCAAGGGATTCTGGGAGCTGTAGGCCAGCAACATCTGGGGACCCAAGGTTGGAGAGCCCTGGTTTAAGGCATTTAGCCTAATTGACTTATACCCCCTTCCTCTCAGAGCAGAAACGGTGTTTGCCAAGACAATATGGGGTGGGGGGCACTCTCGGAGAACTGATGAGTGGGAGTGATTCTGAACCCTTTCTTGTTTCTCCCCTGCAAATATCTCCTGGAGATCTAGTTCTCCCTGCAATTGTTTTCTGGAGGTCTGATTCTCCCCTGCAGTTTTTAACCTGTCCTGACAGAGAAAAATCATTTTAAATTGCTGGGGGAGGCTTTTGCAGGAGAAGGTTTGAATACCTATGAGAAAAATGAGCTTGAAAATACAAGTTCCCCTGTAATTCTGATCTCAGTAAGCCTTACATTCACAGTGCTGATTTCCATTCTTCCTCTGCCACAACACTCTTGCCATTTAGATCAGTGACCATTAAAAGGGTGTAGAAGAAATCTCTGCACTGCAGGTCTAGCTCCAGCTAACTTGAATATGGCTGAAATAATGTCTAAGCAAAGGAAGTAAGGATGATATTTGGTACTGGAGATGGAAAATTTAAGCAGCATTCATACACATGCACTTCTTAACACTTGATATAATCCATGTGGCCAAGCTGAAGAAAGCAGAGGTCAGCCAGAAACCTTATTTCAAATGAGAGGTTCAGATAATCACACTTTAAAATGGCAAGTTCCTATTATTTGATTAGTTAAAAAGTTGGTAAGTGCTGCATCTTATAATTTTATATCATCAGTGTATGTATTTTAATTTAGCCACTTTGATACAGAATGTGGGTAAACAACATTCAAAATGATTATTTGCATGTCTAAAAACAAAGGATAAACCTTTTTGACAAATACTGTGAATTACAAATGAAATACATTAGAGGGTATGTCTTATTTCTAATTGAATTGCAGACCCAACTCAGGATGGAAACTGTTTATTCAGAATAGTAGTAAATTCTAAACAAAACAGGATTCAAGCTAGAAAACATTACAGTGATCGTTAGAACATCGAGCACCTGCCACCCCGAAAAAGAATATTTTCTCTCTAACAGAGACCTCCCAATTGACTGCCTTTTAAAGGGTTTATTAAAGACTACATTTCCCATCACTCTCTTGGGGCTCTCTTTCCCTGCCAATTTTCTCTAGTAAGCAGGCTGCTATGAGAGCCTCAAAAAGATATTTAGAAGGAGATCTACATTCTACACAGTCCCCACTCCCCAATTGCAGTTGGTAGAATCCTCTATATGCGTGGCAGAACTACATAGGAATAAATGTAAACACAACTGAAAACACTCAAAACGGGTAGGGTTAAGGTTCTCTTTCACTACGGTGCTTTAAAATACACATTACCCACCCCCACCCCCAATAAGATATGGTTCATTCCAAACACGCGCACATATCTGGGCGGGCTTCACATCCCTTTTGTAGCAGGACTTCTGTGCCTTTAAAAGCCTTGTGGCAGGCAGAAATTCAACAGATGGAGATACAGTGATGGGAATATTTTACCTGTGGAATTTCTACACATCTAAGTTTTGAAGACAAAGGATTTGCAAGTGTATTTTTGTTTCAGTGCTTTGGAAGGATCATGTCATCTTCCCTGCAAAAAGCAGAAAACAAGTTACATACATAGAGGTTGGAATAAGAGTGGGGTTGGGTGCAGGGCTTATTCGACTTTGAAAGCTGGCAGACAAATTTACTAGGCAAAATTACACATTTACCACATTCAACTGGTGTTGTGTTTCCACGATGATGGAAAGCAGCATCTAGTAAACACAGCACCAGTTGAATTACTGCTTGTCACACTACTTGGAAAGGCTTAACTTACTATTATTAAAGAAGAAGAAGCCGCAGCAATGCCTTGGGGGAGGGGGGAAGCGCCTTGGAGGAGCGAGGTGCTTTGTAATATATATATTTTACAGGGATGGGGACTCGGACTCGAGGACTCGACTCGTGAGTCGGACTGAGTCCCCCCTCTGACTCGACTCGGACTCGAGTCCCAATATTTTTAATGGGACTCGAGACTCGACTCGGGACTCGAGACCAAGGACTCGTCAACATCCCTGGGCTGTTGACGAGTCTTCTGGCTGTGCCAGAAGGAGCGCGATCACCAGTGAAGAGCGCATGGAAGCGAGGCTTGCCGCTGCTCGGCCACTATGGACAGCTACCAGGAGCGCAGCCCCAACGATGTGTTGAGATTTATTTTGATTGATGTGTTGTTGTGGGGGGTTTGGGTTAGGGTCAGACATTTTGGGTTTGACTGCCTCTGCCTGCCTGTTTGGGGTTCCCAGCCTCCTCTGCCTACCTGGTCTCTTCTTGACCTGTTCAACAGTTGAATTGTCCAAGACAAAAGGCCTCTGCCTGCCTGCTTTGGGGTTCCCTGCCTCCTCTGCCTGCCTGGTTATTTTGGGTTTGTCTGCCTGGTCTGTTCTTGCCAAAATCAGTTGCAGAGTTTTGAAATAAAAAGGCACACTTGTGCCTAGAATTTATTTAAGCCACACATCTGAAGTAGCCTTATTTTGTTGGGGGGAAACCCCATTGATTTTAATAGGGACTCGTGGAGTCAGTTTTGGGAGTGACTCAGGACTCGTGACTCGTGAGTCACCATTTTGGACCAAGGACTCGGACTCGGACTCGAGTCCAAAGACTCGTGACTCGACTCATGACTCGAGACCAAGGACTCTTCAACATCCCTGATATTTTATATATATTATATATATAAACCAGAATGACAATGCATGATGGCTGGGGATTCTGGGAGTTGTAGTCTGACATTCCAACTCTATAATCTATGAATCTAAAGGGAACTAGGTTGAGGAAGGCTGCTCTATGGCTTCTCCCTAACTAGCAGCGGCTTAGTGACGCCACAAAATCATAGAGACGGAAAGGAACTAGTACCACACATGGATTTGTCGCGCACTATCGCCGTTCTTATTGACATTTCCGGCCTCCCATAGAACTGGTTTTCCACTCTGCGAGCCGCTCCAATGCAAAGTGTACAGAGAGGGGTTTCACCATAGAGATACCAAGAACAGAGCAACATCACTCTGCGTCCATGGAGAATCATAGCCAATGGCGGCTTTCAATTTTTACCGGAAGTTCTGACAGTGTATCAACGCATTTTCTTTTTCTTTCTTCCTGCGTACCGAAGCGGAGGGGAAACAGGAAGAGGTCTTAGTAGTGTGCCGTCGCGAGTGAATGACGTAGGCGAAGCAGCTGGTGGGATCTGTGGCTGGAGAAAGGATTTTCTGACTACTTGGAGAGGAAATTTCCCCCGTTCTCTTGACGAGGCAAGGGCCCTACGCACACACCTGATTGCTTTTGCGCTTCAGTATTTCCCCTGCTAGATCCAGAAATCCCACTCATACCCCCTATGTCCTCTCTACCCTTCTGGTTCACCCTTGTCTCCTACTCTGGGGATCCCCCTTTGCCGTGTTGGGCTTTCCTTTAGGGGTAGAGCTGTGGGTCAGTGGCAGAGCGCATACTTTGCATGCAGAAGGCCCCCGACTCTGTCAGAGCAGACTTAGTGGGCCAGATGGACCGATGGTCTGACTTGCTATAAGGCTGCTTCATACGCTCATACATGTGTTTTGTGCCTCTCAGGTCCATCTGCAACCATGGCACAATACAAAGGAGCTGCCAGCGAGGCTGGCCGGGCACTCCAGCTGATGAAGAAGAGAGAGAGGCAGCGCGAGCATATGGAACAAATGAGACAACGCATTGCTGAGGTGATGGAAAGAAGAATCCGTAGGGGGGAGGGGTGGGACACTGGTTTGTTGAACTCTTGCAGGAGATGATGCTGAAGGTGTTGAGAAAGTTGGGTACTACCATGAGGAGTAAGGTCAAGAATTGTTCAGGTAGGGGAAGGGAGGGTTCTCTTGCAGAGGGTTCTCTGGTGCAAAGAATGGGAAAGAAGGCAGGAGGGGCAACATTATTCTCTTTGTTGCTAGGTTGTCAGAAAGAGCAGAAACAAAGGGCTTCATCCTTGACCATAAAGATATTTATGCGTGCTTAAAAGTGATGGTGTTTTCTTGTGTAATGCCAAAAGTGCCTTTGACTCATTTTTCTGCTATTTCTGAAGCTAAAGAGAGGCATCTTAAAATCAAATGGACATTCTAGCAAATATTTGATATTACATTCAAGTTATGAATGCAGGGAATGTGATGCTCCAGCGCACATTTAAGCTTTGCATCATGGGTCAAATCAGTTTAAACCAAAATGTACCCATCTTCTGACAATAGTAACTGATAGCACTTGCCTTATGATGACATGCATACACACCCCACTACCTACCTTCAGTTGGCTCTTGCCCTATTTTTTGTTAATTTACAATCTCCTTCAAGGATATGGATCTATCTTCTTCCATGATAGAGATGAATGGGGTACCATGGCTCTTTTGGTCCAAACTCTGCGGCCTGCATGCTTTTCCATCCAGTCCTCTCTAGAAAGATGTCTTAACCATCTTAGATGTCTTCTTGCATTGCAAGATTCCTCTTAGAGGTTTTTATTTTTCTGGTGTGCACTTGACATATTTGTCCTGTACCTCTCTTTCTGCCTCTTTGGTCACCTGTTCTTTTTGCCTCCTGTAAGTTTTGGTTTCCAGACCATGAGATCCCTATGCAGTCATGTCCCTCTTCTGTGATTTTTTTCCTATTTCCTTTTCTGCAAAGCTATGGTTTGCTGTTTTCCTCCTTGTGTTACTGTCAGAAATTGCTCATCTTCCTAAACTCCATTGTCACATAACATCTTTTTCCAAGAGATGTTTCTTACAGTTTGAGTTTGTTGAAGACCTTTCCCTCCCCTTAGAACCTGATCTTTGCTGTTCTTTCTTTTTCCTTTTATTTCGATAATGAAATTAGCATGTTTAGATCATCCAAGACATCTAATTCCCATTGTCCATTAGTTCTGCTCTGTCGAAGCAAACTAAAACTTAAATGGGTGAACCTCTGGCTGTCCCATTGGCCTTCTGAAAGAGAAAAATAATCTCAAATGCATGTGAAAATCTCTTGTGAATAGCCTCTGTTTTCTGCCTCCAACAAATAGGGTAGAATAATTCTAGGCACCCAGAAATATGATACTGGTGCCTTGAAACATGAAATACATTCAAGCCCTAAGATAGACCCTGTTATTACCTTGAATATTGGTTTTCCACTTTGCATCCTTAATACCAGACACATACATTTTTAAATCTCCCAATGCGGCAGGAGACAAGGTAGCTACAGCTTCTCCCACCTACTCCAGTCCTGACATCTGCCCCCTCCCTGCCTGCTGTGGCAAGCAGGACTCCCAAGTGTGCTGCCGAAGAGGTTCAGCAGACAACAGAACTAGAGTAGGAACATATTGGGCTGCCTTGTCTTCCACTGTGTTAGGGGATTTAAAGTTATGTGTCTGGTGTCTGGGTTGAAGCTTTCCTTTAGTGTGCTTAGGATTACAGAATAAAGAGAAAGAAGTTTCATTAAAAGCAGTAGAGCTTAAATTCCACACAGTCTGTTTAGCATCAGGAAGCAAGTTAATTCTTGGTTAAAAGAATGCCTCATCCAGCGGCTCTGACTGATTTGCAGGTCCATAGCAGACATTCATAATTATCTCTCTTTTTCCCTGTCTTCACCCAGATCCATTCACAGGTAATGCCATGCTCTTCATCCTGGACCTGGGTGAATGTTTACTCTATCTTTTTTTCTGCAATGCATAGCATTCTAGACTCCTTTGCTTCCTTTTCCTGTCTTTCTGTCACAAGCTATACAACCCTGAATAATAATGACATTCCAGTCTTGAGAGCTTTCCCACCAGGTCTTGGTAATGACAGCTCTGCTTCTGACGATGTTCAGCTCCCTTTGCTTGCTCCCATCTATTCCTTGTTAGTATATAAAAATGCTGTGTACTATTGCTTGGAAGTCTCAAATGGGCACTTTCCTGTCATTTTGGGCCTTACTGTGGTTCTGCCAAGACTTGTTTCTTCCAAACATGATTACAGAACCTCCTGCTTGGTATTTATCCTTTGGGCTTATGCCGCCAGCCCTGTAGATCATAGTTTTAAAGATCACCTATCCGGGTCGCTAAGGCAATGCTCAAAGGCATTCTCTCGAGTCCTCGGAAGCTGTATCTCATCTAAGCCGTTGGCTCCTTTCTCGCGGAACATGACTCCTCATCGTCAAAGAAGCGGAATTCCTCCTGGCAACATCACCTGTACAGCCATGTGTTCTCCTTGCGGATTTGTCCATTGCCAGCTAAACTTTTCTCCTTGACAAGGATCTTTTTCTTTTCCTTGTTAATTGAAACCTGTAGACAACGTACATAATCTGCCCCAAGCCCTTGGGTTAAGGTGGGCTATAAATCTCAAATGCCAAGTTTCACCAAGGGGAAAGCTGTTGGTGTTGAATGAAAAGATTGTAGTCCGTGTGCTAGCCTTGGCCTTCCACACACAAAAAGCAGAGTATCGGCTCTCTCATGCAGCAGTGTTCAGCTCTCCCAGCTGCAGATTAATCCAGGACCCAGGAATCACTGTGTAGACACAAGCAGGTCTATTCTACCTGTTTATTTACTTATTCAAAGTAAGCACTACAGAGTATACATTCCATAGACACAGTCCATGTGTAGAATACAAAAGCAGACATCATTTGAAGTTTTTCTAATGACTTCAGACGTCATTTGAAGTTTTTCTAGATGCCCGCCTCCACCTGCAGCACATAGGCTGGTGTCTCCTACTCTCTGCCTCAGATAGCTGTAGATCTCTGAAAGTTTAGTCCAGGGGTGGGCAACTTGTGGCCCCGCGGATGCTGTTGGACTGCAACTCCTAGCCAGCATAGCCAATGGTGAAGGATGATGGGAGTTGCAGTCCAACAACAGCTGAAGGGCCAGATGATGCCTGCCCCTGGTTTAGTCCGAGAAGGTGGGTTGGGCATCGGAACTGGAACATCATCAGGGGGCCCAGCTTCATGTGGCAAACCTGAGCTGTGCTTTTCCCCACGGCAGGAAAACATTATGAAGTCAAACATCGACAAGAAATTCTCTGCCCATTACGATGCAGTGGAAGCTGAGCTGAAATCCAGCACCGTTGGTGAGTATATGTGCGTGAGAGATGGAGAGTGATCTCTCAGTGCTGAGAGAAGAACCCAGAAGTCCTGGTCTCCATCCCTCAATTGGTATGAATGGATCCCAGTTCCCTGCACAGCGCTGGCCATTCCAGCCTAGGAGGCCCGATTTCCAGCACCTTTTCTTCCGATAGGCCTGGTGACCCTCAATGACATGAAGGCCAAGCAAGAGGCCCTTGTAAAGGAACGGGAGAAGCAGCTGGCAAAGAAGGAACAGTCCAAAGAGCTGCAGCTGTGAGTGGCGGGTGTGCTTGCCTGTGTTCTGGGTAGGCTCTTGGGCGGGATGAGGAGAGAGATCTTTTCTTCTTGGTGAACTTTGTTTTGTGTTTTAGGGTGGCGTATGAGAGCCGGAGTAATGTAGTGGCTGAGAATGTAAGCTGTGAGTCATGGGCACCCAGTTCAAATCTCACAGCTGGACAGCCATCTGTCAGGGCTTTGACCTGGATTCCTGCGTTGAGCAGGGGGTTGGACTCGATGGCCTTGTAGGCCCCTTCCAACTCTGCTGTACTTTTCTATGATTCACCATACTAGTACAGCTTTCCCCAACCTGGTGTGCTCCAGATGTGTTGGACTACAACTCCCAGCATCCCCCAGCCAGCATGGCCAATGGTTGGAGAGTATGTGAGTTGTAGTTCAAAACATCTGGAGGTCACACTGGGTTGCCTACCCCTGCTGTACTAGGACTTGCCATCCCTTCACTCAGTGACATTGATCGGCAGCAGCTTCAAGACAGGAGGAAGAATGTGCTGCCTCGTGCGTTATTTATTGATTTACAGCATTTGTATACTGCTCCATATCTAGACAGATTCCAGAGCAGTGAACAATAAAAAGATAAAACAGATAAAAGAATTTAAAAAAAACATTATAAGCAGAATAACATTTTAACTGTGGCTGGTCAGCAAGGAAAGCTTCCTGAAATAAAGATGTTTTCAGGAGGTGCCAGAAATAACACAATGTCGGAGCCTGCCTGACCTCCAGAGGCAGGGAGTTCCAGAGACATGGAGCCGAAGGCTCTTCTCCAGGTAGACTCCAGTCGGGCCATAGGTCCATGTGGAACCACCAGGAGTGTGCCATCCAATGACCTCAGTGACCAGGCAGGTTGGTAGGGGAGAAGGCACTCTCTCTGGTATCCTGGTCCCAAGTTGTTTAGGGCTTTGTACACTGGTACCAGAACCTTCAACCTGGCCCGGTAGTGAATAGGCAGCCAGTGCATCATTAAATTATGCAGTTCCTTGCCTAGTGAATTAAAGTAGCCTAGGTGGGTTTGAAAAGCATTTACACTAATTAACAGAGGAGAAGTCCGTCAACGAGCCAAGTGGTACCATATTTAGAGGCAGTATATCTCTGAATACCAGGGACTGGGGACAATTCAGAGAGGGCTGCTGTCTTCATGTCCTTCTCGCGAACTTCCAAGAGGCATTTGGCTGGCTACAGTTTGAAAGGAGGATGTTGGACTAGTGGATCTTTAGCCTGATCCAGCGAGGCTGTTCTTGTGTCACATCGGCCACAACACTTGCTAGGTGGCCTCGAGCGAGCCATTCTTCTCTCGGCCTCTGTACCCCCATATCTGCAATATGGGGATAATAGTGGCCTGCCTTACAAGGCTGTTGTGTGGATTACAGAGATAATGTCTGTGAAGAACTTTGAACACTATTAAGCCTGGGCATGTAGCTAACCAGGTCTGGGTCTGGTCGGTGCCTGGATGAGAGACCGTCAGGGAACCCCATGTACACACCATCTTGAGTTCCATGATGAAAGAAAGGCAGGATATAAAAGCAGTATATATGCAAAGTATTTTTAATTTTTTGTTGGTAATTTTTTTGGCAATTTGTTTAGTTTATTTCTTAATTTTTAAAATCTTTTTAATATTTTAAATATAAATTACACATACAATAAGAGCAATATAGTATTATGTACAACAATCAATATAATTGATTGTATATGTGTGCTTTATGCTATTATTATTATTATTATTATTATTATTATTATTATTCATTATTTTTATTACTTATTCTTATTGACTTTTACTCCCTGAGTAGCACAGCAGCTCTGAATCTGTCTCCTCTGACAGGCCCTCTGTTTTGAGAAAGATGGCTGACCTGTGAATATTCTAGCATCAATAGCTCTTCCCTTTCCTCTTCAGTTCCCTTGATCAGGGATGAGCAACTCTCCAGATGTTTTGGCCTACGACTCCCATCATCCCTCACCATTGGCTATGCTGGCTCAGGCTGATGGAAGGTGTAGGACAAAACATCTGGAGGGCCACAAATTGCCCACCCCTGATGTTCTTCAGCTCCCTGCCTCTCTCAAAAGATCTTGGAATAGTTCTTGCCCCTTTGCCCAAGTGTCCTACGGAGCTGACTTTGGTTTGTCCCTCGCAGGAAGCTGGAGCGGATGCGGGAACGGGAACGCAAACAGGAGCAGAAGCGTAAGATCTCAAGTTTGTCCTTCACCCTGGAGGAGGAGGAGGAGGAGGAGGAAGAGGAAGACGATGGAGAAGAGGAGGAAGACGAGGAGGCAGAGTTGGAGCAGGAAGGTGAGGAACAGGAGGCTGCGTGTTTGCAGATGGAGAGGGAAGACGAGGTAGGCCTGGAATAAATGGCAGTGGTGGTGAAGAGGGGTGCGGCCACGGAGGACACAAGGCTGGCTGTAGTGGAGTGTCGAGGGTGGCTCTTCATTCATACCTCCTTCTCCCACCTCCCCCAGAACTGCCCCCCAAGAAGAAGAAACTGGGGAAGAACCCCGATGTGGATACCAGCTTCCTGCCTGATCGTGACCGTGAGGTATGGTACTGCCCTGCCCTCCCTGAGAGGGCAGGTAAGGAATTGGGTCCTCTTGCCCTTGAGAGTATCCAATTCCCCTTCCCGGCTGCATCTTCTGAGACACATCACTCCCTCCTTTTGCCCTGTGGGTGTCTCCCTTTTGTACTAAAACGTTAATCGGACTGCTTTTGCCTCCCGCCACCTCCACCTCGTTGGCTTTCAGGAAGAAGAAAACCGCCTGCGAGAAGAGCTTCGCCAGGAGTGGGAGGCCAAACAGGAGAAAATCAAGAGTGAGAGATGGGATGAGATGCCGGGCTGGCATGCATTCACATGGGGGTGGGTGCGCGGGGGAGGAAGGGTGATGGTTACAGGAAGATGCTGGAGGTTTTCATATTGGTTGTGATACAAGAGGTTTTGCTTCTCCCCTTCTCTTAACTCTTTAAGTGTTCTCTCCCCCCCTCATCTCTGGCCAGGTGAAGAAATTGAAATTACCTTCAGCTACTGGGATGGCTCCGGGCACCGCCGAACTGTCAAGGTGAGCTTTGCTCCCTGCCAGACTGGTCTCTGGTCTCAGCTCTGGTAAAGGAGCTGGTGGCTTAACGTGTGGATCCCTGAGAGCCCAGATTGCTGGCTTTTTCTATTCAGTACACTGACCTACCTTGAGACATTTTGGGTCCTGGGCAACTTTTAAAAACTGCTCTCTACCACTGCCCATCCCCCTACTGCCTTCTTTGGCAGTCTTAGTCTAGCTTTCCCCCCCTAGACCAAGCATAGCAGTCGTCTGTCTCATATATTTTTGTTGTTGCTGCTGCTGCTCCTCCTATGGGGTTCCTAGCGGTCTCCCATCCAAGGAGCTGATCAAGTCCACACTTGTTTAGCTTCAGCTATGCTGCAGCCTCAGATGCTTCCAGACAAGAAAAGGACACTTTTACAATATTTTGTTTGTCATTTCCTATTACACACCGGCACCAAAATAGCATCCCAAAAAATAAACTGTCACCCGTAACCCACTACCCCATTAATTAAAAGCTACCATCATAAAATAATCCACTAATCTATCAATTAAAGATTGACACCCTAAATCTTGTATATAAAATACGCACACATTTATATCTATCATAGAGAGAGGGAGAGACAGACAAGAGAGCAAGCCAGTGTGCTGTACTGTTTAGAACAGCCTTCCGTAAATCTGGTGCCCTTCAGATGTGTTGGACTGCAACTGCCATGATTCCCAGGTGAGTTGCAGTCTCACACATCTGGAGAGTTGGCCTAGAACTGGGATGTTCCAGGTTCAAATCTCCACTTAACTATGAAACTCTCTGACCGTACACCTGTCAGTCCTTCAGCCTAACCTACCTCGCAAGGTTGTTGTGAGGATAAAATGTGTGTGTGAGAGTTGGGGGAGAACCAAGTACACTGCCTTGAACTTTTGGGGGGAAAGGCAGGATATAAATGTAGTATGCACGCACAAACACACACACACATGTAATCTTTGAAGATTCTGCAGGCGATATTTTTGGGTTGGGTTGGAAGGGCGCAAGTGAGAGAAATCCATTCCAGGCTGAATCTTGTTTTTCCCGCAGTGCAGATGAAGAAGGGCAACACCATTCAGCAGTTTCTACAAAAGGCCCTGGAGATCTTGCGTAAGGACTTCAGTGAACTCCGGTAAAGGACTTGGCAGAGAAGGGTTTGCTCACACAGGGCAGGGCGGTAAGGAGATCAGTGGCAGACCTGCGTGACTACATATCTGCCTCCCTTATGCTGTGGCCCTTTTAAAGTGTGAGTCACTGCATTCTAGTGGGTACTGGAATCGGCCCTGGTAGAGTTCAAATCCTGGCCTTGTGCGGTGTCACTATCTCTCCAGCCTCACACCTTCATCTGTAAAATGGGAATGATTCTGTAATACATAAGGTCAGTAAGAACTAGCAACAGAGACTTGTAACCCAATTGACATATATAAATTGTAATAACAAGGGGTCTCGTGGCACGGTCTAGACACACACATTAATTATGGCATACGCTTTTTTGGACCCACTCCACTTCATCAGATGGCATGGTGCTGTCCTCAGTTGGCCAGAATATATGCACATGGTTGTCAGAGGAATTATAAACAGTGAGGTCAGAGGGAATTGAAATGCAGAAAGAACAGACGGTGATGATCACCTTATTAACAGTGGCCATTCACAAAGCAGTTGTTGGGTTATAACACAGACATCCTTGCATTGGGGAGCTGATGAACATGTGGTGTGATGAAAGGCCTTTGTCCCTATTCAAGCTGCATGAAACAGAATTGAACCGCTTGATGAATTCTTGTTCAGCTGTTTCACCACATTGAAATCTGTCAAATTGTAATAGTAAGCAAACCTCTGGAGAAGTGAATGCAGTTCTAGATCATGTTCTGGTCCAGGGATGATGGGGTATGAGACTTGTGGGGAAAAGGGGGGATGCTAGGTTCAGGCTCTGAGCAAGTGTCTCCCCCTGCAGGTCAGCTGGTGTGGAGCAGCTTATGTACATCAAGGAGGATCTGATCATCCCACACGTGAGCAGATGCCTCTGGCCCCCACTTTACCTCCTCTGCTGCTCAACACTCCCCTAACTTGCCCTTATGTATGGGGACCCCATTATCTAGACCAGACATTCACCATCTTTGTCATAGTGGTCTAGGAGCCAGAAGCTCCGGACCTAGTTATCTTGTCCATCCCAGAGTATTAGCAGGGAGGGGGAAGCTAGACCCTCCTCGCTCAAGAGAAGTTTAAACTGAAGGAAAAAACAGCCAACTGGTTGTACATGTGCTCTGAATCCTCCACCAATTCTATCATCGGATAACATGGGGGGGGGGGAATTGGGAGCTCCATAAAGACAGCAAAATGATCAGTTATTTAGTTCGTGCATTTTTACTGCTATAGGTGCCAGCTGGATTCTCCCCCCGCCCCCTTTTCTTCGCCCTTCTCTGCCTCTGCAGTCTGACTACTGCTGGCCAGGATTTCAGTCTAGGGATGGGGAGCATACAAACTGTCAGTCAGACAGAGAGGGGACAGGGCATGCTCCAGAACAGTTCCAGGCAACCTGAGGAGTGTGAGAGTGTGTGTGTGTGTGTGTGTGTGTGTGTATGTACAGAGTGAGTTTGAGCAGGGTAGACAGATGAAAGGAAGCCTGTTCTTGTTCCCCAAAGTCCCTGGAAAATTGGCTCTCAGTCTCTGCAGTCAATCAACATGGAAAATGGGGAGGGACACAGGTTCGGCTGAGCACTCTGCCTCTTGGACCAGTCAAGGGCCAGGCACAGACTGCTGTGGAAGGGATGGGGCTTGAGCCAGGGCAGGTGCTGCTGCCCAGGCTTCCTTTTAGGGCAGCCCACTGCCCACTCTGAGAAGGATGCCACCCCCACCCCAGCATTGCTGTGGGATCTTCCTTTGACCAAATCAGCACCCAAAGTGGGATGGTTAGGCCAGGCTCAATCATGTCCATCTGAAAAGAAGTAGGATGGCATCCCCCCCGCCCACTTTGAGCACTGGACCGTACCCAAATTCCCACTTCCTTTGTGCCCTCAGTTTCAACACCTGCTGCAGCAATTGCCACCTGCCCCAAATGTGAATCCATCGGCTGGATTCTCAGTATGGGCTGGCGAATATTTTTTGGAGCTTTCCCTCTCTAAATCCTTTTCTTCCTGCCCATCTAGCATCACAGCTTCTATGACTTCATTGTCACCAAGGCTCGAGGGAAAAGCGGTGAGTCTTCTCTGGCCTTCCTCAGATAGGAGCCCACCTGGGGAGGGTCCAGGATTGCTGTGTTAAGTTCAGTGCGGTGGTCAGAGTCTCAATGGGCTGCAATTGCATGTTGGCTAAGAAAGGGGGTAGTTTGAGTGGGAGAAAAGATGCAAGGGTGTAAATATAGAAGAGTAAAGGGGCAATTTGCATGGACTCTGACCTGTGATAGGTGGACAGTTTGAAAGTGCAGTGCAAGGATGCAGAACCTCAGGCCCAGGGGCCAAATCCGGCACTCCAGAGTTCCCCAGGTGTCCACAACCCTTTCCCTGGCCCGGCCCTCTTTCTCCTGACCCTGACCAGCGCTCATTTGGTGGTTTCCCAGCATTTGTGTATCCCCCCACACACACATTCTAAAAGGATGAAATGCCTCTCCTAAAGCTTAGTTTCTGGCAGTAGGAGCTTGAAGCTACAATAGGCTGGTTTGGCCCCACCCACCAATGGAATGCTGGCCCTCCCGAGAGCTTCTCTGGAATGGAATTCGGCCTTCAGGGTGAAAGAGGTTCTGCATGCCTGGTGTAATGACTGGGACAGTGGTGGGGAGGGAGGAGCTGAAATGATATTTAGATTGTACTATGAGGTATGAAGCGCTGGCTGAAGGGTGAAGGTTGGAGAGAAGGGGTTCAGGCTGCAGGGCAGGCGTTCCGCTCTGAGTCTCCCCACTCTCACATGCACACTCCCCAATTCAGGGCCGCTCTTCAATTTTGATGTACACGACGATGTTCGGCTTTTGAGCGACGCAACGGTGGAAAAAGATGAGGTGAGAAGGAGACTTGACCTGACTTCACTAAGTCTCTGGACTCCCTAGGCCAATCTCAGAAAAATCCTCCTATTCCAGCCAAGAGCAGCGCTGTTGGCTGTGATGCTGTTGAATCCAGGCAGTCCGTCTACCCGCCTCCTTCTTCCCCCAAACTCTTTGGGACTAGGTTGCCAACTCCCATCTCCATTCTGAGCTGGTTGGGGAAAGATTTCCCAGCCACAGTATTCTGCTGTCTGACTCCCCTCTTGTCTGCCTTCCCCAGTCCCACGCTGGCAAGGTTGTGCTTCGCAGCTGGTATGAGAAGAACAAGCACATTTTCCCTGCAAGCCGATGGGAACCCTACGATCCGGAGAAGAAATGGGACAAGTATACGGTAGGAAATGGAGCAAGCTGGTCAGGCTGGGAGAAGGATTCTGATGAGGATGGGAAACTCTAGAGGAGGGAAAGCTGCAGTGGGGAGGGGTCATCTCCAAGGCTGTGGGCACCTAAAATGAAGTTGTCCTGCTAATTCAGACCAATGTTAATATATTAATTTATTTAACGCCTTTATTTCATATGTGCCGCCTTTCAGGGCAATACCCTCCCAAGGCAGCTTGCACCTAAACAATACTACATATTACATCAAAAATCAGTCGAACCATAACCTACTATATACAACATTAAAGCAGCACCAATGAAAACCTTTTTCTGAGTGCTCAAAAAAACTTTTGCATGTGTTACCTTGTAAGCCTTGCCTAAGCCCAAGCACGTGAGTTTAACACTGAGATTTGAATGGGGAATTGGGGAACGTCCCAGCTTAACCACCACAGTCATTCCCTTAACCACCACAGTCGTTCCCTTAACCACCACAGTCCGTACAGGTCAACAGTCTGTCTTCACATGCTGTCCGTTGCTGGAATTTAACTTGCTAAGGAATCTCCATCCCCTGTTGTTTAATCCTCAGCATCTGGTAGTCCAAAATATACGATCTCTAAACATAGGAGGTTTTGGTTTCTGACTATCACACCCACCTAATAGCTACTGATAGTCTTGTTCTCTGTAAATGTATCCTCTATATCGATATCCATATCTATACATATATATATCAATATGTACATATATTTTGTGTGTGTGTGTGTATCCACACATACAATATATATACACACACAGAATAAGATACTCATACAATATCTTGGGGCAGCAAATAAATGGATGGATTTTTTTTGTCGAAGTTAATAGCCAGAATAATACTGATCCAATCTGCATTTGAATTTGTGCCCTTGCAACCCACTAGGTCAGAGGGTAATGCATGACCAGTGTAAAAGACCACAGACTCAAGATTTTAATTGAAGCGAATCAATCAGTTTATGCCTAACAATAATATCTTTATAGAGAAAATATTATTAACATTAATATTTAGGAAATATTATAAATGGTCAGAGAAGGCCATAAGAAGGCAATCAAGAAACCAACAAAACAATATAAATGGTTTAAGAATGGTATTGAAATGGACATTAACACAAAGCAATTTGAATAGTCGTGCTAAGCCTAGACTATTCCACTGTGATAAGCAAAATTCATACCTACCAATCCAGTGCAGTGAGTCATGAATCCTTCCATCTTAATCAGAGCCAGAACGATAGAAAGGAAGGAAAAGCAAGGGAGACAAAATGGGAGAATAAAACAATAGAGAGAAGTAGAAGGAGGTGAAGTGTGTGGAATCTTCCTCCTTTTTCTAAAAGGGATCCTGAAGCTCTTTTAATATTGAGCAGAGATGGGATCATATCACATCTCAAGTTTTGCTTCCGTTTGATAATGAAGCATGCAGACGAACATGTTATTCCACTCTGCCGAGCCCACAGTCTTTCAAGGGAAGAAGTTACCAGTGCTCTTTTCATTGTCTTCCCATTGCTTCATAAGCACATCCCACACCAACATCTTCTTCCAAAACAGCCCAAGTATTTCAATATCTGCAGTGATGCCTGTTGCTGCTCCTTCAGCATCTTAGATACAGTTTCTACAGAGCCAGATTTTTCCACCGTGGACATCCATCTTAACAATCCATTATGGCTGCTCTAGAACCTGAAAAAAACAGTGGTCCTTGGGTCTATCAGGGCCCAATTAAATAAGTACCATTGAAAGACACTGGGAAATTCCCTTCATGAGCTCCACTGAAATGGATGAGAGCTGCCAAGAGCACCAACAGGACTTGCAAAAAAAATTTAAAAGCCTGAGCGTTGTGTGGGGAGCAGTTATTGTGTCTCCCCCTCTAGTATCTCACAATATTGAAAAAAATGTGGTGGGAAGAATTTTGAGGGCAAAACTATATGCAGCCCAGTGGTCTGGGAGCACCAGATATTAAAGTTTGGTGGGTGCAGACTTAGCAGTCCAGATGGGAGATCACTGGGACCCCATGTAAGAGCAGGATATATACATATGTAAGAATGATTAAAATAAGGCGATCAGTATATAATTTCTCTTTAAGAAAACAGCAGCCTTTGAGACTGAGGGTTTCAATAGAGGGATGGTCTCATTATCTTTTTGTTAGCTGGCTTGGAAGCTTCAGCTGAAAGGCAACAGCCTGGAACTTTTAAGTAAATAAAATTGAGGGGCTGCTCACCCCTTTTTCTCTTAGCTGTTTTTCTGCTCACTAGGTAAGGTAGCCATATCTCCCCACCCCACCCCTTTCCAGGTTGAAAACAGTCAGAAAAGACAGGATTAAATCATCTGTCTATCTGTCTTATCCCCCCCCCCCCCCGCATATATTCACTCTTACCATTCTTCTGCTAAAACTTTTGGCTGCTTTCTGTTTTCCAAACAAACAAACAAACAAAAACAAAAAAACAGCTCCGTATTGTGTGTAATGTGCAGTGTGGCCCAGAATCCTCCATAGCAATTGCACAGACCTTCATTCCAGAATCCTTTCTGCAAGATACAGGAAATGGCACTCATGCTGCAGTTATTTAGTACAGCATGATCATCAGGTTTCATCACCCCAATTTAAATTTATTTATTTATTTATTTATTTATTATATTTATCAATCGCCCATCTGGCCGGTCACCCGGCCACCCTGGGCGATGTACAATTAAAATACAATAAAACACAATAAAACATAATAATTAAAACAATATAAAAAATTCTCATTAAAAACCTAACCCACCCCATATTCCCGCCTGAACAGCCATGTTTTTAATGCACGGCGGAAGCTCATCACGGAGGGGGCATGGCGAAGGTCACTAGGGAGGGAGTTCCATAATGGGGCCGCCACAGAGAAGGCCCTCTTCTTAGTCCCCACCAGCCTGGCTGCTCTGGCTGATGGGATAAGGAGAAGGCCGTCCGTGGCAGACCTTGTTGAGCGGCCTGCTTGATGTTGCTGGAGGCGCTCCTTGAGATAAGCTGGGCCGGAGCCGTGTAGGGTTTTAAAGGTCAAAACCAACACCTTGAATTCGGCTCGGCAAGCAACTGGTAGCCAGTGCAACTCATTAAGCACTGGCGTGATGTGATCACGCCGGCGGCTGCCCTTAATCAGGCGAGCCGCCGCGTTCTGTACCAGCTGAAGCTTCCGGACCGTCTTCAAGGGTAACCCCACGTAGAGCGCATTACAGTAGTCTAGGCGAGAGGAGACCAAGGCATGAACCACTGATGGGAGCTGGTGATTAGGAAGGTAGGGGCGCAGCTGCCGTATCAGATGGAGTTGATACAGCGCCGCCCGGCTCACAGCTGCCACCTGAGCCTCCATGGACAGCTGGGAGTCTAGAATGACCCCCAAGCTGCGGACCTGGTCCTTCAGGGGTAGATGTACCCCATTCAGCACCAGGTCAACATCCCCTAACCTTCCCTTGTCCCCCACCAGAAGTACCTCGGTCTTGTCGGGGTTCAGTTTCAGCATGTTCCTTCCCATCCAGCCAGCCACTGACTCCAGGCACTTGGACAGGGTCTCAACGGCCAACCTCGGTGAGGATGTATCATGGAGGGTACTGAGAGAACAGCAAGAAGGAATGATCTAGGGCAGTGATGGCAAACCTTTTTGAGCCCGAGTGCCCAAACTGCAACACAAAACCAACTTATTTATTTCAAAGTGCCAACACTGCAATTAAACCTGAATACCGAGGTTTTAGTTTTAGAAAAACAACTCATACAGTTGTCCGAACTAATTAACATCTTTTGTCTTTAAAGAAAAACACAATAACAGAGCTTTCAATGATACAAACAGTTTTTGGTGGAAAAAAAATCAACTCAAAAAATTATTATAGTACTACATTGTACACATAGCCTGAAGGGAATTTATACAAACTTTTTAAATAATTAGGCACATGTATTTTTGGATAAGGGATTCTCAACTTGTGATATGATTATATGCCAGACTGAAATTGTATGGGGCAAGCTTTACCCCGGGTCCTTTCCCTGCTTCTACAGGTGTCGGATTAGTAAAAGTAAAAGTCAACCTGTACTAGGATGAGCAAGATAAACAAGAAAACTAAACGTGCTTAACACATTTTAAACACTTTATGTCTTGGACTGCAAACACTGCATTAGGTAAAAGTTTGCATTGGGCATGCTTTTGCACAATTAATGTGATTTTTGCTATTGCATGCATGCTGATAATTTGTCAAACCTTGGCTCATACTCCGTTAGTTTGAGAGCAACACATGCAGCACTCATGTCAACTGTTAGGGCTTTACATTCAAGCCATGCTCTGTGCATCATTCTTCAAAATCTTTTAAATGTGATAACAATGTAGAAAAGAATTCTGTAACAGGAATTCTAGAATAAAATCATTCTGTTCGACACTATGAGAACAAAATCATTAGTGTTTTGCAGAAGGGGACAGTCTTTTTGCGATCTGGTGACCAATGGCTCGAGTGCCCACAGAGAGGTCCCTGCGTGCCAGCTGTGGCACCCATGCCATAGGTTCGCCATCACTGATCTAGGGCAGTGTTCTCCAACCTTGGGTCCCCAGATGTTTTGGCTGGGGCATGCTGGGAGTTGTAGGCCAAAAACATCTGGGGACCCAAGGTTGGAGAACACTGATCTAGGGTGTGTGAATGCATTCTATATGGACCCCCCTGCCCATTGATGTCAGACAGGTGCCAACATTGCTTTGTTTTCAGCACCTGCTCATAGAATTATTCATAGATCATAGAGTTGGAAGGAGCCTACAAGGCTATCGAGTCCAACCCCCTGATGAATGCAGGAAACTAGAGGAGGGGTCTCCCATCCAAGTAACAACCAGGCTTGACCCTGCTTAGCTTTCCACACTCAGACAAACTGAGCCAGCGTAAGCCACAGGGAAGACATTTTTATTTAAACAAGCCTTCCCTAATTAACCAGCCACATTCATTGGCACAAGCGGTTTTTAAAGGTTTTAATTCATCATCATCATCATCATCATCATCATCATCATCATCATCATCATCATCATATGTACAGGCCTGTGGCTTACGCTGGCTCAGCTTGTCTGAGTGTGGAAAGCTAAGCAGGGCCAGGCCTGGTTATGACTTGGATGGGAGACCCCCTCCTCTAGTTTCCTGCATTGAGCAGGGGGTTGGACTCGATGGCCTTGTAGGCCCCTTCCAACTCTATGATCTATGAATCTATGAATCATCATCATCATCATTATTGTTCACTGCTCTGATATTTTATTGATGTAGAGCTGTATATAAATGATGTAAATAAATAAAATAAATGTACCCAAAGAATAGAGGGAGAGGGGGAGCTGATCCGGGCTGTGTAACTTGCTCTTAAAAAGTTTGTTCACCCTTGCGTCAAACCTCCTGGGCACTCAACCTCCTCTTTTTGCAGCTTCACTCAATGGGTGCCTTGTTATTATCTTGTGATTTCGCAGGGCTGCAGGGGCCTGTGATCCCTTCCCTGCTGTGTTGTTTCCCCAGCTGCTACCAAAAATGATGATGATTGTTAACCCACAAGCTCACGGCCTTGTCCTTTGCATCATTATATTTCCTTTCCCGTGTTTATTATTGTGGTCCATGAGGTCATCCACACTCTTTTATAAACGATGCAGGGATTTGCCGTTCTGTAGGCACAAATGGGTACCATGGGGCTGAACTGAGCGAGGGTGTTGCCTAGATACGGAGAGTGCTGCACCGCTTCATTCAGGTTGTGCGAGGGATTAGGGGTGCACAGTGCTTCCTATGATGGCCTGGGGAAGGAATAACTTCCACCCTCTTCTCCCATTCCACAGATCCGCTGAGCAACTGATGGAGCCGGTGGTGTTCTGTCTGCATCATACATGGCCGTGTGCTGCCTCCCTGAGCGTGCTGCAGTATCTCCTTTTTAGCCAAGTCCATCCCCCCAAACTCTGCAGCTGTACTTCACCCTTAACTGTATCAACCTTTGGTGAAATAAATATTGCCTTTCCCAAACCTGACGTGTGTCTCGTTGTACCTCATGGGTCTACACAGGGTGCTAGACCTCTTGCTCCAGTTCTTAATCTGCAGAGTCAGAACTTGGATTGAGCCGTAGTTTAGCGCTGGAATCCACTTTCAGACTTGGGACTTAGGTTCTAATGTGTCGGCAAAATTACAGTGCTTTCTGAGTATAATCAGGGTGTGTCCTTTACCGCTAAGGGTCGTGTTCAGTGTTACTCCTATTTAGAGTAGACCCATTTAAATGAGTTGGACTTAAGTTAGTCAGGATTAATTTAAATCCCATTCATTTCTACAGGTCTACTGTGAAGTAGGACTAACATTAGATAAAACTCAAACTGCGTCCTGTACACACTTACTTGGGAGCAAATCCCATTGAACTCAGTAGGACTTACTTCTGAGTAGACATACATAGGATTGCCCTTAAGTAATCACAACTTGCATCTATGCAACTGAATTTAAGGACGTTTGCATACATTTTCGTTCCTCTACATCTCCTTTATAAAAATTAAGCACTGTGTACAATTTAAGTTCAAAATGTGACAAATGGCTTGATAAGCAATAAGTTGCCAAAGGCCAAGAGGCTCCGTTTGCATTGTGGCATTTTTTCTGAATAGATTGGCCATAGTCTGATCTGCTAACTTCTCCTCTTCGAATGAGCCCCCCCTGACAGTTAGGGCAACCATGCAAATAAGTCAACAAAATTACTAGCCTGCAAATATTTATGCTACTGCCACCCTTACCCATAGAAGTTAGTTATTTGTGACACAACACATCAGCTGAAAGGGCCAGGCTGGGGACAGAACCAGCTTGCTTCTAATTTCCAAATGTTTCCATCGCTGGTTACCTGGAAATTATTCTTGCTCATCACAGATGACCAGGTAAGTGACTATTTTCAAATTTGTCTCCAGGTGCATCTCTATTACATATGTAAACCTAATCAAAGCTGTTAGGGCAGAGATGCAGAACCTTAAGCTTGGGGGGCAAATCCAGCCCTCCAGGGTTCACCAGAAGGCTACACCACCACCACCCACACACATTGTTTGGTGGTTTCCCGGCTTTTGTGCAGCTTTCCCCATTCTTAAAGGTTGAGATGCCTCTGCCTAAGGCTTAGTTACTGGTAGCAAGAGTGTTAAGCTAAAATATGCTGGTATCTTTGGCTCCACTCTTGTCTAGCCCTGCTCACCACTGTAATGTGGCCCCCGAGAGCATCTCAGAAAAGGAATTTGGCCCTCGAGGTGAAAGAGGTTCTGTACCCCTATGTTAGCGTTTTACCTCAAGGAAAGATTTCTTTACTTGACATTTAGAATCTTACCTTTTGGGCTCAAAAGAGCCTCCAAGGCAGCTAGCAATATCAAATCCATTTAAAAACTTATACACAAAGTAAAACCTAAGAATTGATTACTGTAAGGTTGTCCTTGGGGGGGGGGAAGGGGGAGAAATGGAGAGTCCCTCAAAATGCATGCATAAGTATAATTCTGATGCTGCTTTGTAGAAAGGCTGGACAAAATTAAACTTTCCTTAAAAACAAACTTTAATAGCCTTGGTGTGATAAGACCCAACACCGGTACCATTCATCCGTGTGAAGTAAATCACTCTCTTCCCGCACTCCTTTACAGCTGTTCACCACAATCCTAAGCATGTGTACTTGGAAGTAAGTCCTATTGAGTTAAATGGGGCTTACTCGCAAGTTAATATGTTTAGGATTGCAGCTGAAGCTCTGGTTAAGAGCCAAGCTACACATTCACCAAAAAAATCAGGTGGTAGAGCCTTCTCGATTGACATGTCAAAAATAGTGTCAGGTAGAGAGTTTATTTTATTTAGTTATTATATTTATACCCTGCCTTTTTTCCTGCAAGGAACCCAAGGCGGCTTACATAATCCTCCTCCTCCTCTCCATCTTATCCTCACAAAACCCTGTGGGGTAGGTTAGGCTGAGAGTCAGTGACTGGCCCAAAGTCACCCAGTGAGTTTCATGGCCGAGCGGGGAATAGAACTCGGATCTCCCGAGTCCTAGTCCAACACTCTCACCACTACGCCACACTGGCTCAGTTTCAGTCGCATGTTTGCTTTTTTCATCTTAAAGATCTGGAGATAGAATTCTTCGAGCTCCAATGTCAGATCTTATTCCTATGCCTGGAGTCAGATGGAATGGAGAGCTTCTAAAGTAGACCAGAGATCGGGAGCGGAGAGAATATTGGATTCCGAAGAAGTGCAATGAGCCACGGTTTCATCAGCAACACTTACCACCTCTCAATGGGCACAAGATGGCGCTGTAATCACATTGCAGCCCTAGCTCAGCCCCAGTCTCTTCTATATAGAACAGGAGTGAACTGGGCTCCTCCACAGTAAGGCATTAGTGCAATTCACCCAGGGTGCTGCTGCGCACTACAGGGGAGAGAGACTGATGATGATTTTGCCTAGGCCAGGCACCTTTTATTTTAAAATCCTCAAAGCTACCCCCTTGGTTTAGTTTTGAGGAATCTCGAAAAGTTATAAATGTCTGTTTTTAAGCTCTCCTGCCTGAGTTTGAATTATGTCCGATGTGGCTTTGCATGCATATATGTAGACTGAGCATGGCTACGAATGTACATGTGTGTAGTGTGCGCGCGCACGCATACACACACACACACACACACACCTATGGCACCTTTTCACCTGTGCATATTACACTTGTAAATACCCCGTAGACATATCGTTGTTACCCCATTCTTGCAAATACAAAATCCTTACCCACCCATGTGTGTGTACACCTGTTTACAAACACATCTCAGCTTTGCACCATGGTCTGATACTTCTATCGGCTCCTGTTAAAATGGCATGCAGTACTGGGAGGCAAGTCACTGTAAGACTATACCATACTATTTGGAAGACTCTGTAGATTTAAAGTGGGGGTGAGGAACCTCTAGCCCTCCATATGTTGTTGGATTCCAACTCTCTTCAGCCCCAGTCATCTTGGCCAATGGCCATTGATGATGGGAGATGTAGTCCAACATCACCTGGATGGTCACAGGTTCCCTACCCTTGATCTAAAGCAGGGGTAGGCAGAAGGTAGATTTGGTGGAGCTGTGCAGAGATATTGGACCAGGGTTCTACACTATATATGCTGGGGATAGGAAGCCTGCAGCCCTCCAGATGTTGTTGGACTCCCAACAGCCCCAGCATGGCCAGTGGTCATGTATGATGGGAGTTGTAGTCCAACAATATCTGGAGGACCACAAGATTCCCCACCTGGCTACAGGAGCAAAAACTCATCATAAACTCCCTATGGATCCCAAAAACGCTTAGGTAATAAAAAAAGAAGAAGCAAAGAACAGTCTCTGTCTATCTCTCAGACCCAGTTCTCACTGAGATGGTAAACCTGTGTCTGGGTGGTACCACGTCAGGCAGCAGGCTGAGAGTAAATGATTGGATGCTCCACAACACACCCCCCTCCACACACACACACACACACTTTTTTTATTTAAAGCATTTTGGGAGAAGCCTATACTAGATCCTTTTCTATTCTATCATGTGAGTTCTCACCTGAAATCTCAAGTGATACAGCTAAAGTGACCAGATGCAAAGGAGAACAAGGTCGTAGGAGAGGGAATTTCAGCAGGTGTAGTTTGCATGACAAGCTATTAAGACGGTCCGCCTCTAGAGGCTAATGGATCCGGATGGTTTCCAGAGATCACTTGGGGGATTTCCGGCTGATATGGCTCTCTGTAGTAGAGCTCATACGGCTCCGTGGTACACCCCGGAGCTGAGAGCGATGAAACAAAACAGGAGATGGCTTGAGTTCAGATGGAGAAAAACTCCCAGTGGATACAATTGAGCCCTGGTATGTGCCTACAGTCAGGTATATTTAGAGGCAGTGAGGGCAGCAAAGAAACAATATCTCACTACCTTTACTTCTATTTGCCAACCAGCAGAACTTTTTAGGGTTGTCCGGGGCCTATTGTATATTGATACTCCTGGATCTCTCAGCAGCTTTCGATACCATCGACCATGGTATCCTTCTGGGGCAGGCTGTCTGAGTTGGGAGTGGGGGGATACTGCATTGTAGAGTGTAGAGGTTCCACTCCTACTTGGATGGTCAGCTCCAGAAGGTGGGGCTTGGGGAATACTGCTCAGCCCTGTGGATTCTCCAGTATGGAGTTCCACAGAGTTCAGTCTTATCCCCCCGCTATTCAACATATACATGAAAACCGCTGAGTGGGGTCATCCCAGAGTTTTGGAGTACGTTGCCATCAATACGCTGATGACACTGCAGCTCTATTTCTCTTTTTCATCTTCAGCAGGATGAAGCTATGGATGTGCTAAACTGGTGCCTGTCTGTGACAATGGACTGGACAAGGGCTAACAAACTGAAGCTCAATCCAGACAAGACTGAGATGCTGTTAGTGGGTGGTTCCTCCGACCAGATGAAGGTGTTCAACCTGTTCTGGATGGGGTTGCACCCCTTTGAAAGAGCAGGTCTGTAGCTTGGGGGTTCTCCTTGAGCCATCTTTGTCACTTGAGGCTCAGGTGGCCTCAGTGGCAGAGTGCCTTCTACCAGCTCCAGCTGATGGCCCAGCTACACCCCTATCTGGACAGGGATAGCCTGATTTCAGTAAACTACTCTATGGTAGATTACTGCAATGCACTCTGCGTGGGGCTGCCCTTGAAGACTGTTCAGAAGCTGCAGCTTGTGCAAAATGTGGCAGCCAGACTAATTACTGGGACTGGAAGGTCCGAACATATAACACCTGTTCTGGCCCGCTTGCACTGGCTGCCTGTATGCTTTCGAGCCCAATTCATGGTGCTGGTCTTAACCTTTAAAGCCCTACATGGCTTGGGACCACAATACTTGACAGAACACCTCTCCCAACCACAATCTACCCGACACTATGCTCAACATCTGGGGCCATCTTCCGACTGCCACCTCCGAGGGAGGCTCAGAGGGTGGCAACAAGGGGGAGGGCCTTTTCTGTGGTAGCCCCCCAACTCTGGAACAAGCTCCCCCCTGAGACCTGCCTGGTGCCAACTCTACTACCTTTTCAGGGCCAGGTTAAGGCTGCCCTGAGTTGAGGCTTTTAACTACTCTAAATAGTGCATGGTGGGGTGGTTATTTTTAACTTTTTTTTACTGGTCACATCGTATTAACTTGTTCTAGCTATTTGTGTCATTTTAAATTTGGTTTTAAATTTTTTATAATGTTTTTATTCTGTATATTTCATATTGTATTGTATTTTTTAATTGATTGTTGTAAACTGCCCAGAGAACTTCAGCTATTGGGCTGTATAATAATAATAATAATAATAATAATAATAATAATAATAAGCTACACCTACTGAAGTTTCCTCTTCTACATAACAATTAAAGGTGCAGGAGCCTTGTCCTCAGGGCTGGCCCAAGACATTCTGCTGCCTAAGGTGAAGAACAAGATGGCGCCCCCTCTCATTCTATGTACAAAAGCCAACTGGACTGGCAGTTGAATCTTACTTTAATACTGTGGATGGGACAGTTTCCTCCACTGCACCTGTGATGCTGTGATAAATAGAGTTGGAAGGAGCCTACAAGGCTATCGAGTCCAACCCCCTGCTCAATGCAGGAAACTAGAGGAGGGGTCTCCCATCCAAGTAATAACCAGGCCTGACCCTGCTTAGCTTTCCACGCTCAGACAAGCTGAGCCAGCGTAAGCCACAGGCCTGAAGGCAGCAGGCTAGCTTAGGGGGCGCAGGGCAGACCACATGGCCCACAACTCTCTCATCCAACCCCTTGCTGCCCCCTCCCAGCATCTGCAGCCTGAGGTGGCTGCCTCACTCTGCCTAATGGTAGGGCCGGACCTGCTTGTCCTCTTTTGCATCTGGCCACCTTAGGTACAGCCCAGAAGCAGCTTTACCATCTCTGGAAGAATTAGATCTTTGAGAAAGGAGCTTCTATCTCTACTGTTGATTGCAGTGAAATTTCAGCTCATAGTGCAATGGAAAAATAAGAGACCTCCATCTACTCATAGTTGGTTTGAAAGGATTTGGGGCCTTTTGATCATGGGCAAAATTGCTTCCCAAACCAGGAACATAACAAACAACTCTAGATCAAACCACTGTTGAGAGAGATGGTTCCCATTTTTGTGGTATATGGAGGATAAAACAAACTTTTAGCAGCAGCAACAACAAAAACCCCAAGACTTTCATTTACGTCAATATATTGAACATCTAGCTCTTGCTGTATAGGGAAAAAATGACTACTCTGCTATTATGTGTTTATTTCTATAAGTGCCATGAAGATTTGTCTTCTACACACTATTTTTTGAACCCTAAGAATTTTGTCATACACCCCTTTTCTCCAATTGTTTGGGGTTCCTTTCCGATTGAACGTTATCTGTCTTCCTTTATTTGATCTAATCTGCTTAATACAATATCGAATGGTAGGTCTAGGGGGGAAATCATTAATTTTTTGAAATGACATACTCAACTCACCTTCCCACCCACCCCAGCCCCCCATTAATATCTGGAACCTTTGCCATGCCCCAGAACTGTGCAGTTGCAATGTAGCTATGAAGTGTTAAAAGGGCCGCAGTGGAATGTACTCTGCATATGTTGAGAGGTAATTCTTTCCTCAGCGAGTGATCTACATGTTCCTGGGCTGAGCCTCAACACTGGAAAAACAGGGTCTAGTGCAGGGCTCTCCAACCTTGGGTCCCCCCCCCCCCGATGTTGCTGGACGACAGCTCCCAGAATCCCTTGCCATTGGCCATGTTGGCTGGGTATGCTGGGAGCTGTAGGCCAGCAGCATCTGGGGACCCAAGGTTGGAGAGCCCTCGCAGTGATGTTGGTTCGAATCCACTCGCTGTTTCTTCTGTCCTCCCTCCACCCCGCCTTCCCCAGTCCGGTCAGCTATGAGAGTTTACATAACTAAATATTCTTCTGTTGCTTGCCTGTCGTCTTCGTCCTCCTCCCCACATAGCGTTGTTGGGACAACGGGCACACCCACAACCGCTTGTTTGCCTCCCCCCCCCCGCCTTGCACACCCAGCACACGTGGCCCTTGCCAGGCTCAGTAGCTGCATCGACATCTGGTTCCCATCAGAGGCCTCGGGCGTGTTGAGTTTCAGTGGTTTCTGTGCGTTCGCGGTGCCAGGCAGCATCCAGGCCAGAGCGCCCCCCCTCCTCCTCCCCGCTTCTCTTTCCTTCCTGGATCCCAGCCCGGGATGGGACGGGACGAGCCCTCCTCCCTCGTTTCTTCTGAGCTGGGACACCCGCACAGCCCCTCCCCCGAGTCCCGGTTTATGACTCATCGCGAGTGAATGAATGCTAGACGAAAGAATCCGGGGAGGCGAAACAGGGCCCGAGATGGGATTTGGTGTGTATTTGTGTGTATCAAATGGGAATATATATCCTATGTTCCTATCCTGCCCCTGCCCCTCCACCACCACCACCTTACCTGCACTGGACCCAGCTCCACCCACGTTCCGACCTCCTCCCCGCGCCTTTTGACCCATCCCACCGCTCTCCATCATCATCATCATCATCATCATCTCCTCCCCCCCCGCCCCGCCAACCCTGGGGCGTCCATCATCTCTCATCTCCTGACTCCCGTTGCCATGACAACGTGCCCTGGATGGTACAGCGACAGCAGCCACAGCAAGGGGGTGGGGCAGGGCGGGAAATAGCGGGGATCTGTGGCGGGGAAAGGCCACGGGGACCTTGAGAGAGTTGGATCGGGTGGCGAGAAGATGGTGAGTAGGGTGGGGAAGCTGTAGTTAGGTGCAAAAGCTGATTTCCGCGCGTGCAACTAGTGTCTTTAAAAAATAATTAATTACTATTTAAAAGAGCACCGTTCCTCTGATTTCTCCGCTAGGGGGCGCCTTGCGCACAGCAACATAGGCCAGCCAGGGCCGGAAAAGCGAGCGATGGGTCTTCCTTCATACGGGATGTAATTGGGAATTTATAAACTAGGAGGCAGCCCCTTTGCTCTCACCCAACAGTTTTCCGTTTCTCTTCACGAGGTTCGGGAATGCCAGCTCTCCTCTTTTTCTCAGACCCCCCCCCCCCGCACGCAAAAAAGAAAGAGGACCCAGGAGTTCCGGCAGAGAGAAAGAGAGATGGATGGGTAGATGATTTATTAACATATAATCTCTTGCCCGCAAATAAGCCATCGCACGCTCAGGCTGCGATTGTTGGCCCACTCTAGGCTACGCGCGTGAGATTAGTTCCTTGCAAGCAAAAGTGCACACGCACATATCCCTTTACAAACAAATGGGAGAGAGGGCCGTGTGTGTGTGTGCGCGCGCGCGCGCGCTGGGGGAGGCTTTCCCTTGTACGCTTAACCAGACTGAGCGTGAGTTTTCAGCCCGATTGTCTCTTGCACTCACAAGCTCCGCCAACGCTGACTCTTTCCTCCAGGTTGTGCACTTAAAACACACACAACACCGCCCGATGAAGCGCAGCCTATGCGGGAGTAAACGCCGTTTGCAACACGCCCCGAGCCTTACAACTGGCCCCTGCTCAAGGGTCTCGATGAATGAGTGCCCGGGCGCTACCATTTCAAGGGCCGGGTGTGAGAGAGTACTCGTGCATGGCGAGCATTTAGCGGGGAGGAGAGAGAGGAGAGGCTCCCGCCCGTAGCCAGAAAGAGGGCTGGGCGCTCGGGCGAGGGATATTAGGGAGGAGAGAGAGTTTTAAGGGCCGGGTAGAGAAGGTGGGGGGAGCGGGGAGTGTTGCTTTCCCCAACCCCCTAATCCCTTCTCTCTTTCTCTCCCCCCCCCCCATGTCTCCAATGGTTCTGGCCGCGTTTAAAGGGCTCAGACCGGTTGGGGCGGGAGCAGACGCCGAGCGACAGCGGCGGCTGGAGACGGAGCAGGGGGGCGGCGGCACAGAGCTAGCAGCGGCAGGTAGAGCCTGGATCCGTGCAAACTGCAGAGGGCTTGGGGGATCGGAGGTGATGGAAGAATGGAGAAATACCCCCCACACGCACCCCCGCATCCCATCCCCTTCTCAAGACTGGGCAGGAGTATTTTAATGTAACAAGAAATGTCGTGGCTGGGTATAAGCAAGAGCTGATGGTCTCTTCTGGGGGCGATCTCTCCTCCACACATCCCCCAATTAGGTCTTTGCTAGACAGGGCGGGGAGCCTTTGCCTGGTTCTGTGCCACGGGTAGACAACCCATCTGTGCCCCCCCCTTTGTGGTTGCGGTTCTTGCATTGCTTCCCCCCCCCCTTTTTTTAAGCTTACCGTTCTGGGAGGTTTCTAGTGTCCCCCCCCCCATTCGTCTCTGGATTGGGAAAGAGGACTTGTGTGCGGCCATCACAGGAAGGAAATGGGGCCGGGGGGGGGCGTGGGGGGAAGCGGCGAGGCGAACAGGTAATATGTGTGAGAATGCAAAGGGAGAGAAAATGTAGCATTTTGAGACTGTATCAGCCTGGATTGTGGTGTATGTGGGGGGGGGGGGTGTTATGTGCGCGCAGTGAGAGATCAACTCTTTCCTCCCTCCCTTCCCACAATGGCTTGGTTCCTTAACCCTCGAACAGCCCAATCTGGGGTGGAGAAGGCTGGCTAACGCCCATCATACTCCAGCTGGGGTTGATTTGTTGGGGGGGGGGTGTCACTTAGTAGATAACACACATCACCCCCTGATCCTGCGGTTGAACGGAATTTGTCCAATTGGTGCCTTTGTATCTGGTGCTTTGCTTTTGCAATAAATAAATAAACCTCATTCCCGGAACCCAAAATCTACCATCTCTCCTGGAGGAATTTCGAAACACCTTCTCTTCATGAGGATGTGGCTTGTGCTGGGAGCCAGAATTCTTCATGCTATGCTGTTGTTATGGCCGTTTGGGGCTCAAGGGAGGGGGATCTAAGCATTTGGGGAGGAGGGGTCTCTGAGCTCTGGGAATTGGGTCAACTTGATTGATGCTGGTGTGTTCTGGAAAGGGAGGAATTCTTGGTTCTCTCCTTACCTTGAACTGAATGTATTGCTCAAAGCATTTCCTTGTTTCATTCGTCCCCACAATTGCTGCTCTGTGAGTCAAATTAGATTATCCCCATTTTGCAGACTGGGAAAACCGAGGGCAAGCTCACCCTGGAGGATCTGTGGCTGTGATGCGGTTTTGAACCCCCGGGGTCTCCGAGGCCAAGGACAATGTTGTGTTTGATGGACTACTCGGAAATGTGTGTGTAACAGGTTGGTCGCTTTCTCTGTTAGCAGGAAGATTTGTGGATCCCAGGCTGTTTCTCCCCTGCATGCCACCCTCCCCAGTGAGTGCATTTTGGGATCTTAACCTCTCTGGTCTTGTGGGGAACGGTCACAGCTGCCGTTCCATCCAAGGCTTCGCCGTGCTTCTTCCAGGCCTTTCTGGGAGGGGTCTGCTGATATTTCTAGTCTGCTTAGGAGGGGTAAGCAGACGAAAAGGAATGGGAGGGAGGCAAGCTGGGTACATAGGGTGGGAGATTTTTGCTGTGAGGTGGGTGACAGGGAGGCTGGATTTTGGGGTGTTGTGGGGGACAATGGAATAATGATTCCAGGTGTCTAAGGATGCACTCCTATTTCAGTGGTCTGTGTGTTGCATGGGTGGTGAGTGGGGTTGCATTGAATGGAAAGGGGAGATCTGTGTATGCAGGTTAGATTATGTTTGGGGGAAAGTGGAGAGACTTGCTAGTGCCGATGTCATCACCACGGTGGGGGTGGAAGATTATTCAGGAATCTGGCATGGTGGAAAGGGACAGGAAGGCAGTGGAGAAAGGATCTGCTGCGTTAGTGTATTGGTAGCCGGGAAGTGTGTGTATGTGTGTGTATTGTAGGGGTAGTGGTTGTGTGAGTTTGTATATTTGCTCTGGTTTTAACTGCAGGGCGGGAGCAAGGTGGCTGGACAGCCCTTATTATTAGAAACACCCAGTGCTTTTTTTCTGGAGAAAAGGGTACCGGAACTCTTGGGTTACATTTCCTCAGGAGTAGATGGCGATTAAATTGTAATGCAATTAATAGAAGAAAAGGTGCTGGAACTTCTGAGTTCCACCAGAAAAAAAGCCCTGGAAACACCCCTTCCTCACTCCACTTCAAAGAAACCACCAAACACACCCCTGTGGCCGCATGTGCTGCTTCATACTCTTCCTTGTTTTTAAATATGGCCCATAGCTCAGTCTATGCGGAGTGTCTCAGATTCAGTCCCTTGCACCCTGTGGTTCAAGGAGCCAGTGTGGCGTAGTGGTCAGAGGGAGCCAGTGTGGCGTAGTGGTGAGAGTGTTGGATTGGGACTGAAGAGACTTGGGTTCAAGTCCCCACTTGGCTATGATGAAGCTCACTGGGCCAGTCACTGACTCTCAGATTAACCTACCTCACAGGGTCGTTGTGAGGATAAAATGGAGAGGAGGAGGACCATGTGAGCCGCCTTGGGCTCCTTGGAGGAAAAACTGGGATATAAATGTAACAAACAAACACATAAATGAATCGAGGATCTCGGGTGGTGAGGCTGGATGCAACTTAGGGCCTGTGCGTGAGACCTGGGGGCGCAACTGCCAGTCAGAGCAAACAACTCTAGGTTAGATGGACTGATAAGCTGGCTGACCTCATTCTCTCTATGGCTTACGTGCGCTGTATAGGTGGGTAAGTCAAAGGCTCTGTGTGGGCGTGTGTTTGTGCGCCCACCTGCACACTACACTTCAATGATATAGATCAGTGTTCTCCAACCTTGGGTCCCCAGATGTTTTTGGCCTACAACTCCCAGCATGCCCCAGCCAGCATAGCTGGCTGGGGCATGCTGGGAGTTGTAGGCCAAAAACATCTGGGGACCCAAGGTTGGAGAACACTGATATAGATTATAGATCATAGAGTTGGAAGGGGCCTACAAGGCCATCGAGGCCAACCCCCTGCTCAATGCAGGAAACTAGAGGAGGGGTCTCCCATCCAAGTAATAACCAGGCTTGACCCTGCTTAGCTTTCCACACTCAGACAAGCTGAGCCAGCATAAGCCACAGGCCTGCATGCATATGTGTGTGATTTTTGACAAGGAGTCCAGAATGATATGAGACCCTGGGTAGGGGTGTTGGGATGTTACTAGTGGATATGGGTTTGAGGTTGTCTGTATGTGTACTTTGGTATTCTTTCTCTTCAGCCATTCTATTCTCCTGACAACCCCGCATGATAAAGTCTGCAAGCACCTACCGATTAGGGCAGCTTTCCCCAACCGATGGCCATAGAGCAGCCTTCCCCAACCTGGTGCCCTCCAGCTGTTTTGGACTTCACCTCCCATCAGCCCCAGCCAGCATGGTCAGTGGTCAGGAATACTAGGAGATGTAGTCCAAAACATCTGGCGGTTGGGGAAGGCTGGGTTAGGGCATTAGGTTAACAGAGAGATATAACATTAAAGTGCGGGAACTGTTTCTTTTATTTCTGAAAACATCATTTTCTTATGAGAGACTGAGCATGTTTACGACACCTTGAGTAACATTTGATAGGGCTTTGGAGAGGTGGGCGAAATTGCTTTCATCAGCTGGTTCTGGCCCACGGCTACCAATTTCCCCATTCCTGCTTTAGTGCATACTTTAACCATCAATTTGTACTTGCAATCAGTGGTAAAAGGATAAATGCTCCCCCCCACACGCTTCCGTTGCTTACTAATGGTCACTGTCTGATTCTATATGGTATCTTTGAGCCTGAGGACAATATGTATTCTGCATTAATTCACCTGAAGTTTAAAAGCTGTGATCTTGCATATGCAGGCTGGGAAACGACTGCTTTCTAAATGCTTGCGGAGATCAGTTTTGGGGCTGTGGCATTGCCATGTTTGGGGAAAGGGATGGGGGGAAAAAAAAGGAGTGGTATGGGAACCTCGTGGAGTATATGTTGTGTGCAACATGCAGTGGAAGGCTGTATACGTAAGGGCTGGTTCACACGTTCATGTACATTGCTCGATTTCTCATTATTAGCTCTGCACTTTCAGCTGGAGAGTCAAATCTAGTGGAAAGCCTTGTGTTTGAGGTGATACAAAAAGGTGGCATTTTACGTACAGTGGCTCGTTCACACATGCAAAACATTCCCTTGATGATGGGGTCATAAAGTGATGGGCATGCGTGCATGAACCAGCTCTTATGGCCCGATCTAAATGTGATGTGGGCAGGCAAAAAATAACGTTCCATTGTGCCATTGCACATGTCCAGTACCTCATTTAAGTTGGGCCCTGAGCCATTGTGTGTGTGCTCTGAGCATGCCACGTAGGTATCTGTAGCCTGGGTGGGCATTGCATTGATATGCTAACATTGTACAGGTAGTGGCTGAGGGCCCAATTTAAATGCACCTCCTGGCAATGTGCAGTGCTGCACAGGACTGCCCACATCTGTATGAAACTGCCCGAGCATTAAGATCAGCATCAGGGACTCTACTCTCTTGCCCACCAGCAAGAGCCATTAGGCTGGCAGGTAGTAGAGATAGAGCTTTCTCGGTGGTGGCCCCACACCTTTGGAATTCATTCCCCAAGGAGATATGTCACTGCTGGCATTTAAAAAAGAAGCCCTCCCCAAAAACTCATTTATTCCAGTCTGCTTTTGGTGCTTAAAAATGATTATGTGCTTCTCTGTGTGTGTTTAATTGTAATTTGAATGTTCATGACTTTTTAAAACAACAACAACACCTGCATGCTCATTTATTCCAGTCTGCTTTTGGTGCTTAAAAATGATTATGTGCTTCTGTGTGTGTGTTTAATTGTAATTTGAATATACATGTTTTTGGACTACTGTAAGCCATGAGGGCAGTTCACCCTGAAAGATGGGTTAAAAAATCTTTTAAGTAATAAATAGATAAATGATGATTGCCAGCCCGTGTTAAATGGGGCCTGTGGTATTTCTACTGAGGTAGCATTGCCACGAAGTGTGTATGGTAGGTATTCGGGGGTGGGGGTAGCCTTGAGGGTGAGAAGGGAGTAACCGCTTGCGTGCGCCATCTTTGTTCGTTTCGTGTGACAGGTGGCATTGCTACTTTCGGCTTTTCCGAGCTGTTGCAGGTGTGTGTGTGTGTGGCAGTGTGGCATGACGATGTGTTTGCTTCTCAATCCTGCAGGTGCTGCTTCGTGCTGTGTACGATGGGTGCTAATGAGAAGCTGGGAAGGGTGTTGGAAGTGAAAAGAGAACACTGGGTCCTTGGAGGCTCTTTTTTGTTGTTGTTGGGAGAAGTGTGGTTCCCCAGCTAGGGACTTGGTGGAAATGTTGCTCATTCAGAACCTCTTAGGGCAGTGTTCTCCAACTTTGGGTCCCCAGATGTTTTTGGCCTACAACTCCCAGCATGCCCCAGCCAGCATAGCTGGCTGGGGCATGCTGGGAGTTGTAGGCCAAAAACATCTGGGGACCCAAAGTTGGAGAACACTGTCTTAGGGCATGTAGCCAGGCCTGGTATGGTCAGGCACCTGCCACGGGCCCACACCCCAGCAGGGCCCCCCTGACAAGTGCCCCCTGGAGTTGCTCCTCCTGCTCCTCACCATTGCAAGTCTGCTCGTTCTCCTGCTTCTCGCTCTGGCCCAGACAGCGGTGGTGGCGGTGAGGAGAGAGGAGGAGCAGGAGATGCCACTGCCTCCTTGCTCCCTGGCTCTCCACCTGCCAAGCAAGCAAGTGGCAGCAGTGATGAGAGAGAAGGATGGGGAGCAACAGCAGCTGGCAACCATGGCGGTGAGAAGGTCGGCTCACTGAGGGAGGGGGCCCATCGAGGGTGCCTTGCCCAAGGGCCCTCCAAAACCTGGAGCTGGCACTGCGTGCAGCTTTGCAGGCGAGGGCCACTACAGGGAGATTGTAACCATTATGCAGGACATAATGCCTTTGTTAGTTGGTTGTTGTTGTTGTTTTTAGTTGCCAGAAAAGTGCTGTGCGACCTTACCACACCATGTATCCTGTGTATGCTTTCTTGGAAATCCGTTCCACTGAGTTTGACAGGGTTACTCCCAACGTAATCTATGTGTAAGTTGGCAGCCTTGAAGGTTCCGACTGTGTTCCTGTGCCTTTCGTGTGTATTGTGCCGCAGAACGCTTTTCCTTTTCATCAGGCAATGCGAGGCTTGACCGGCCCGTAACCACCGTCTCTCCCCCTTGCAGGCTGAATGAGCTGCCCGTGTCTGGCCCGGCCTGACCCCAGGCAACTCCCTGGTGATCATGTGGCGGCTGCTGCTGACCGCCGCCACCACCACGGCCGCCAGTCCTCCTCTCCTTGCCGCCACCTGCCTTGGGCCTCCTGCCCACGCGTGCCCTCTTCACGGTCTCGGACATGGCCCTCACCCACTTGGCCGTTCACCATGACACGGGCGAGGTCTATCTCGGCGCCATCAACCGCATCTACAAGCTCTCGGCCAACCTGACCCAGCTGCGGGCTCACACCACGGGCCCCGTGCCTGATGACCCCCGGTGCTACCCTCCGCCGGGCGTGCGGCTCTGCGCCCACCGCTTGGCCCCTGCCTGACAACGTCAATAAGTTGCTGCTGATTGACTATGCCGGCGGTCGCCTGGTGGCCTGCGGCAGCGTCTGGCAAGGGGTGTGCCAGCTCTTGCGCTTAGACGACTTGGCTAAGCTGGGCGAGCCACACCAACGCAAGGAGCACTATCTCTCTGGCGGGCGTGAGCCGGATGCCATGGTTGGCGTGATTGTGGAGCAGCAGAGAGAGCCCAGCCAGTTCTTTGTGGGCACAGTCGATCGGGGGCCGCTCGGAATACTTTCCTACCCTGTCCAGCCGCCGCCTGACCCCTGATGCCAACAGTCCTGAGATGTTCAGCCTCGTTTATCAGGACGAATTTGTCTCCTCCCAAATCAAGGTCCCTTCGGACACACTTTCGCTCTACCCGGCCTTTGATATCTACTATGTGTCGGCGTTTGTTTCTGGCGGTTTTGTCTATTTCCTGACCTTGCAGCTTGACACCGCCCAGACGCCCCTGGAGCCAGCGGGGGGACCGGTTGGCGCGGGCGTGTCTGGTGGGGAGCGCTTCTTTTCATCCAAGATTGTACGCCTATGCGCCAACGACACCGACTTTTACTCTTACGTGGAGTTTCCCCTGGGCTGCTCCAAGGACGGTGTGGAGTACCGCCTTGTGCAGGCCGCTCAGCTGGCCAAGGCGGGCCGGCAGCTGGCCCAGTCGCTGGGCATTGCCGAGGGGCAGGATGTGCTCTACGCCGCCTTCTCGCAAGGCCAGAAGAACCGTGCGGCACCACCCCGGGAGAGCCTTCTCTGCCTCTTCACGCTGGACGAGGTCAACCAACGCATCCGCGAGCGCATCCAGTCGTGCTACCGTGGCGAAGGCCGGCTCTCCCTTCCGTGGCTTCTCAACAAAGAGCTGCCCTGCATCAACACGGTACTACTTGGTCCAGCCATCTGGGCTTCCTGTCCCCTCTCATTTCCTACCTGTTAGTTTCCATTCCCCTCTGCGTGGATAGAGCCCGCAAAGTCTTGGCACTTGAAAGTCATCTCCACCCTTTCCTCCATTCTCTTAACTCGCTTGATCCTATTTTATCCCAGAGCTGCGAATACAACCCAGAGACTCTTGTTTTCGCTCGTATGGCACTATGTTACTCTCTCTCATAATTGGGATGCAAACACATAGGTAGGATATACTGGGGAGGGGGGTGTTGGTGTTAGAATGTCACGGTGTACTCAAGTCCAACCTTTGTAATACAGGGGAAAGGGTACGTGGCCCCATAGGATGCTGACCCTTTCACACACTCCCCTTCTCTCCCTCCTTGCAGCCCATGCAGATCAATGGGAATTTCTGTGGGCTGGTGCTGAACCAGCCCCTAGGCGGACTGCAGGTCATCGAGGGGCGCCCATTGCTGGAGGAGAAGACCGAGGGCATGGCCAGCGTTGCTGCCTATACCTATCGTGGCCACTCAGTCGTCTTTATTGGAACCCGTGCTGGTAACCTCAAGAAGGTGAGATGTTCTCCTTGGGTGTGTGGGAAAGGGGTGGGGGGAGAACGAGGAGTTGGGGGGAGGGGGGAGACGGTTGCTATACAGCTGTCTACATGCAAGTGTCATGGGCTTCCCATTTTATCCCATTATCTCCCTGGGGTGGGAATAAATAGCCTTTGTACTTCCTCTGTGGCTGGTGACTGGTCCAGCCTCTGCTGTTCCAATGTTTAGCAGCAATACTAGGGAAATCATTTTAAATTTTTTGGTGTGGGGCAAAGTAGCTTTGTGGGCCATGAAGCTCTGTCTCCTCTATGTGAGCTATTCATTCATTCATTCATTCATTCATTTTCTATACCGCCCAATAGCCAAAGCTCTCTGGGCGGTGTACAGCAATCAGTTTAAAAAATACAATAAAATACAGTTAAAAATATAAACAATACAAACATTATAAAAAATGTAAAACCAATTTTAAAAATATCACTAAAACAAGTTAAGAAAACATGACAGCTAAAAACAATTTTCCACCCCGCCATATGCCATTTAATTATTAAAAGCCTCAACGTAGAGGGCAGTCTTAACCTGGCGCCAATGGGCCTCAGGGGGGAGCTTGTTCCACAATTGGGGGGCTACCACAGAAAAGGCCCTTGTTGCTGCCCTCCGAGCCTCACGTGGAAGTGGCAGTCAGAGGAAGGCCCCAGCTATTAACTGAACACATGCAGAAAGCTGTTTGCTTATTCAGCAGCTGCGAATGGTGGGCTGAAAATGCCAGCACGGGTTGAGATGGGGCAGGTATCTCCCCCCCCCTTGTGGGGGGAACTTGTCCACACTCGCCTCTCTGTAAGCTCCACTTATGCCTACATGTCCATCTTTCTTCCATGCCGTCTTGACCCTCTAGCTAGCTCCATACATTGCTCAGCAGGGGTAGAGCACATGCTTTGCATGCCAAAGGTCCTGGATTCAATCCTGGAATCTCCAAGTAGGACTGAGAGGGAAACCCAGCTTGGAAAGCTGCTGCCAGTCAGTGTTGACAATACTGAGCTAGATGGACCAATACTGTAACTTGGTATATCATGGTCTAATTTGTGTCAGCTCTCTGCAAATTAATTAACTTTTCCTCAGAAGTGTCTCCTAATAGGAACCTGCCTCCCTGGCCTGGCTACCATTTTTTCTAGAAAACAGCTTCTTATTTATTTATGTACTTATTTTACTTATTTATTTATTGCATGTCTATACCATCCAATAGCCAAATACAACAAATTATATAGAACCTTTAAAAATTTAAAACCGAATAAAACCAGAGTAAAAGTGAGCAGCATTGTAAAGATCTAAAACACAATAACCCATTTAAAAAAACAAAACATAAGTGAAGGGCTAAAAAGCCTGGGAAAATAAAAAGGGCTTCACCTGGTGCCAAAAACATGTAGGTGCCAGGCCAGCCTCAGTGCAGGAGGGCATTCCAAAACCAGGGTGCCACCACTGAAAAGGCCCTTTCCTTAGTAGCCAGCTGCCTCACCTCATTACTAGGGTAATATACTACTGTTGGATCCTCACTGAGAGAAATAAAAACACATCCTCCTACTAGGTTTATGTGGCCACATCACTTTTAACAGAACTAAAGGACAAGCTTGCGTCCTTCAGCCAGGGCTCCTAGAATACTCAAGCTCGATTAGGCACCCTAGAACATTTTATGAATCGGTGTTGGGCTGTAGAATCAGCAGCCCCAGCAAGCCCCATTTGCCGGGGCTGCATTTTTCCTATGCATTTTGGCTAAGCAAATGAGTGTCCCTTTCTGTGTGTGGAGTGCCTTTCTCTCATCACTGGATCACCATAGGTGGGGCTCCCACACACCTGGGCTGGCGAAGGCGGGAAGAGTTTCCAGCAAATCTCAAGCTCCGGCACCACCTCCTCCTCCTCCTCCTCCTCATTATTATTATTATCATTATTATTATTATTATTTTTAATGAGTATCATGTTTCTGCTGTCACGTCCTCCAGTTTGCCGCGCTGAGGCTTGGGCAACAAAGGGCCAAGAGGCTATGTTTTGTGCTCGGAGCCGTGTGCTCAGGAATTGGGCCAGTGCCCCATGGGAAGTGAGGCAGCTTCCAGGCGGCCCCAGTCCTCTCCCCATTGCACTTGTAGACGGGCAGGGGGGGGGGTCTGGAATGTGAGCCCCCTCATATCTGACACAGTGGGGGTGGCCGGGCAGGCAGCATTGCTAGTTCTTGTCAATTGTGTCTCTCTCTCTTCTATTCTCCCACCGCCAACCATATGTAGGGCTGAATATTCTAGGCCTAGGAATATTCTAGAGCAGGCGTGAGATGCCCGTTCTCTTTATATACAAATCTCTTAGCCCATCCCCCAAGCATTGCCTGCTGTGGGGTGGGGGTGGGAGAAAAGTCGTGGTTACTGGCAGCCCCCCCCCCACACACCCCCAATGCCATTAGTTCCCACTCTGCAGAGGCCTGTGCCCAACAGACTTGTCACATTAAATATTAACTGGGCAGCGAGCGAGCTGGCGCACCCCTCCTCCATCTCGCTGGGCAAGGGCCGGCGGGGAGTCCATATCTGAGAGAGCTGTGGAGCGGGGTGGGGTGGGGGGAGTGTTGTCATTGTGTGGCATAGCACGAGCTGGAGGGCTGGGTGTGAATCCAGTCACTGGGGGCGTAGCAGCTGAAGCTGAGGGCAGCGAGTAATGTTGCCTAGAGATGCAGATGCTCCAGGGTTTAAAAAAGAAAGAAAGAAAGAAAGAAAAGTCCTCTTCCCAGACACATTTTGCCCTGAACTCAGGCATTTTTCAACCTGGTTTTGCTGCCTTTTGAAGTGTGTGTGTGTGTGTGTGTGTGTGTGTGTGTGTCTGAGAAGCTGGTTTGGAAGGAGAGAGGGTGATGGCGGCAAGGCACTGTTGCTGGCAGGTGGGAGGGATGTGACCTAAAGCTGAGGTAGAGATTGTCCACAATTCTCATATTCAGGGTTCCGTTAGATCCCAGCCACGGGACCTGTTTACTATGACAGGTTCCATCACTGGAGCACGTAAAGCAACAGAGTGCCTCTTAGCGTGGGCAGAGTGCTTTCCCCTCGTCCCAGTTCAGTTGTGTGCCCCATACACATCCTGCCCAAATGTGTAGGACTGTGTTCTCCAACCTTGGGTCCTCAGAGGTTTTTGGCCTACAACTCCCAGCATGCCCCAGCTGGCTGGGGCATGCTGGGAGTTGTAGGCCAGAAACCTCTGGGGACCCAAGATTGGAGAACACTGAGTTAGAGTGCGAGTTAGATGGGATGAGTCAGTTTAAAAAAGGCAGTTGGAAGTGGGAGTTGTGGAGGAGGAAAGATGAATGATTCCCCTCCACCTTCCCAATGATGCCATATTATATTACACTATTCAGTGTTCTCCAACCTTGGGTCCCCAGAGGTTTTTGACCTACAACTCCCAGCATGCCCCAGCCAGCGAAGCTGGCTGGGGCATGCTGGGAGTTGTAGGACAAAAACCTTTGGGGACCCAAGGTTGGAGAACACTGGTGTAGGAACTAGGAAGCCCTTTCACCTAATCCAGCTCAGCATGACTTGAGGCAGGGCCTGTGAGAGCTCCCTGTGCCTTTCACTTTAAGAAATGAGGTGCTGACTTGGCCGTATGTCAGCCTTGGGTTCTAGCTAGCTAAATTCATGGCACTTTGGGGTGTGTGGGTGTGTGTTTGGCCTGCCGACCAAGCTGATTATGGAGAAAAAGCAACCCAACTGCTATCCCAGCTTTCTCTCTTCTTCTTCTTCTCCCCCCCCCCCCAGCCCCCCAGCTGTGGAGTCAATTTTGAAGTGGGAAGCGAAAGAATCCTCGGGGAGGCTGTGGCGTCTGGTCTTTGGGGCTGGTCATACAGAATTGAGTTACAGCTTTCTGTGTGTGTGTGTGTGTGTGTGTGTGCGCGCGCGCACATGGGGTGGGGTGGGGGAGTGGGAGAAGAGAAACGCTGTTTAAACTCTTGAACCCCCAGCAGGGGGCATGAGGGGAGGTCACGACCCCCTTCTGTTCCTCCTGCAAACGGTGGAGATTCAATTAGGGTGGCAGGAGGCAGGGTGGTAGCCCATCCGTCTGTCCTTTTGCCATTCCCAGATCTCCCTCTGCTGGCTTTGCGGACACTAATTGCCTTGTTGCTGCATAGCCTGGAGCCTCACCCTTGGGGTGACCTGCCTGTTTCCCCTCAGTCGAGTCTGAAAAGGGCCATTATCCCAATCCTTGGGGGGCAGGGAGGGGGACTTGTATCTGAATCTCCAGCTCCACAACTGCACTGACCCCAGCGGTCTGGTTGATGTGTGTGGGGCTTTGTTGGCCAGGATGAAAGGTCCTTTGTGCTTTCTCTTTGGGCCGAGTGTGTGTGTGTGTGTGTGTGTGTGTGTCCATATGTCCTTCCCACTGTAGGTACCTTCTTCAGATGTGGAAGGGGCAGGATATGTCTCTATTTTCCACCTTAGCCTGTGAGGATGCCATGCCACGTAGGGGTGACTTTGGGTGTTTGGGGGATAGTTCCACCCAGTCATTCACCTTCTGTCTTAGGGGGAGCTGGTTTATCTCCGAACCACTCTCATCGGGCACTTCTAATGCGATTGTGAGGTGTGTAGACAGGCGGAGTCTTGAGGGGTATGAAACTATAGGGAGCATCCAATGTGACACTACCACTAACATAGATGAACATAAATTCCTTGGGAAACCCGTCACACCAGCAAGTGCCAGTGGTGTGCTAGAGGTCATCTGTCTTTGCGCAACGTCATTTACATTCATGGTAGTTTCATGTTGAATACTGCCCTATGGCCCCAGGAGCAGAAGGATTAAGACAAAAAAATTTTTTTTAAGGGTTCATATATGTTTCAAGGAGTGGTGTTTCCCTCCTTTTACACTTGTGCTCTCTGTATTGTTCTGCTAATAGAGGACAGCTCAGCAGCCTTCCCCAACCTGCTGCCCTTCAGATGTGTTGGACTGCAACTCCCATCATCCCCAGGGGTAGCAGTCTGGAGAGATCTGGAGGGCACCAGGTTGGCAAAGGCTGGCACAGGGTAAGAAGGAGCTGGTTCCCCTTCCGCCTCCCTGTCTGTTCCCCTCCAATCAGGAAGGCAGGTGCTTGTTGCATTCAGAGAAGCATATGCTCCCCAGCTCCCCCCCCCCATTTTTTAATCAGGAGCAGACCTTTCTTTTTGATACCTGCCCCTGTTAAATCACTGTTTTGCCTTTGTTTGGAAATGCCTGTTTAAAATGCTGTTCATACATGCTAGAGTAGGTTTCAACCCCCTACCCAAGGTCTCCAGAAGTTGAATAAGAGGCACTGACTCTGAGTGCATTATGCACATGTGGACACACAGTGCTAGTGAACAGCTCCTTGGCTGCTGCCACCCCCCCTAACGGCCTCTCCAGATCATAAGTGTTGTTGAATGTGATTAAGTTGTAGTTATTCTGTAATGAGGAGGATCAGATCTATTGCATGATTGAGCTTGTTACTGAGTTTGAGATGAAGGAAACTTTATTAAGCGAGGCCAGGCCAGTCTGTTTATTTAGGCTATTTTTAGATGGCCTTTCAATTTTGTTGGATTCCCAAGGTAGGGTGGCCGCTAATGAATCGCCAGAAAAGAGGACATGCGTCACCCCCTCAAAAAAGGACAAAAGGGGATACCAATTTGCATAACATTTGCATTTGCGAATGTATATGTATAGATGCAAATTAGAAAGTAGTATTATAATTTAAATTGAAATACATTGACCCAGTTCACATGACATGCTGGGTTAACCCCTGATCAGGGATTGTCGTGTTGTGCAAACCTGGCCATCGGGTGCTATGTGAGGGTTAAACAACAAGCCAAGGGTTATGTGAGGGTTGTTTAACCCTCGTGTAATTCCCCGATGGCCAGGTTCGGATGACACGGCAACACCCCAATTGGGGGTTGCATATTCAAAATGGCGGCTGGCTCATACCTCAGCTCATTGGGGGATAAATTTATTTTATTTTTATTTATTATTACATTTATTAATCGCCCATCTGGCCAGTCACCCACAGTAACCCACAGTGGGCTGTGGTGTCATGCGGACCAGCCCACAGCATCTCACTATATAGTGTGGAAGAGTGACCAGGTGACCTGTGTACCTGCCTGTTCAATCTGCTGCCTGGTTGCTAACTTGGTGGACTGCAGTTCTTACCGTTCTTTATCTTTAAACTGCACTTTGGCTGGAAAGAGGATGGTGCTCTGGCAGCCCTTCAAACAGAGGACTATAAAAGAGGACACATGGACCTCCTTATGGGGTACAATTTAAAGATGTTAACACCACAGAATTACAAGCACAAAGACAAAATGTCTTTTGTATGTCAGCCCAGCATAAAACCACCTGGTCAAGGGCAAGGCTGATATCCAGGCCAGTTTGATCTCTAAAGTCCCAGGCACATAGCAAAACAGCTGTGGAAGGTTGGGAGAAGGCAGGCGGATGGAAATCCATCAGGACCCGGTTCTCCAGGCACCCTGGGACTTTGGCACTGGCTTTAGATAGTCCAGCACAGAAATTCTTGGTCAGTGCAAATAAATTCTTAATATCAACCATGAAGCTCCTTTGGAGCTGAATCAAGTAATAGAAGGCCTTGTATGTTAATGATCCGTCTATTGCTGGTCTGTGTCAGTTTCACATATATACCGTCATAAATCCATTCCATCCCGTTTTCTGTGAATTAAAAAAAGGAAAGAAAGAAAATTTGCACTTGATTGTTATGCATTTCCCCTGTAAGGGATAGTCCCTAAGAGATGAGTTTCAGGCCATGAGCAACTATTCTTCAACTATTTGATTTTCGCTTTTGGTGGTAGAGTGAGGGAAGGGAAAGAGAGGGACATTACTGTAGGTCAGCCTTTCAAAACCTGGTGCCCTCCAGTTGTTTTGGACTTCATAGAATCATAGAATCATAGAAAAGTAGAGTTGGAAGGGGCCTACAAGGCCATCGAGTCCAACCCCCTGCTCAATGCAGGAATCTAGGTCAAAGCATCTCTGACAGATGTCTGTCCAGCTGCACCTTGAATGCCTCCAGAGTGGGAGAGCCCACCACCTCCCTAGGTAGTTGATTCCATTGTCTTATTGCTCTGACAGTCAGGAAATTTTTCCTGATGTTTAGGTGGAATCTAGGTTCAACTCCTATCAGCACCAGCCAGCATGGCCAATGGTCAGGAATGTTGGGAGATGTAGTCCAAAACATCCAGGCTTGGGAAGGCTGTTGTACAACATTTAGTGGTATGACACTTTAAAAAACATTTTGGTATTTTTTGTCAGTTCTATACTCTAAAGCAAACTGCCCCTCTCTTTACCTCCCCTACCCTCCAGAGGCAAACATCACATAGTTAAGGAATAATAACTGAATAATAATAATAATAATAATAATAATAATAATAATTATATATTATTATTATTATTATTATTATTATTATTATTATTTGGACAATCCTATATGATCATGAGAATTCAGACATTCTACATCTCAGTACAGTAAATGCACGAGGAGAGGGAACATGCTAACCCCACCCACCCTCCTTGTGTTTCCATTGAATGCAACTTTCTGCAGAGGAGAGCCTCTATCTGTGGAAGATCTCCATGTGATTTTGAATGCTTATTTTCCCCTGTGATATGGAATTAGTAGCTGGAAGTGAAATATTTCTGTAGAAATTGGTTCAACCTGCACCAAGTGATGGTTCTTCACACTATAAGAACATATGAAGAGCCGTGCTGGAGCAGACTGAGGGTTCATCTAGTCCAGCATTCCGTTCACACAGTGGCCAACCAGATGTCTCTGGGAAGTCCACAAGTAGGACATGAGTGTAAGAGCACCTTCCCGCCCATGTTCCCCAGCAACTGGTGTACATAGCCATACCACCTCTGACACTGGAAGTCGCATATAGCCATCAGTAGCCGTTGATAGTCTTATATTCCATGAATTTGTCTAGCCCCCTTTTAAAGCCATCCATGTTGGTGACCATCATTACATCTTGTGGTAGCGAATTCCATAGTTTAATTATGTGCCGCTGTGTGAAGTACTTCCTTTTACCAGTCCTGAATCTCCCACCAATCAACTTCATGGGATGACCCTGGGTTCTGGTAATATGAGAGAGGGAGAAAAATGCCTCCCTATCCACTATGGCTGTTATAAACAGTTAAATAGACCTACGGTATATCTTGGTCTATTAGTTTTACAAGAAGTTCACGAGGAACGGATGGGGCCCAACTGTTTGGATTTCTGAAAATGCTGGGATGTTATAGATCTTAGAAATTGTCTAAGTTCTAAGTTCAGGTGGTCTCTTGAATTTACCACAGTAACTATACCAGGAATTTAGGTTTTATAAGTTTTACTTAATATTTGAAAGAACAAATTACAATTAAGATAGAAGTCTGTGTTTTTATCTTGCCAAAGCAATACTTCTCCTCGGAAAACAGCATGCTACAGAGACACAGGGGTATTAATTACAGCCACTTTTGCACGGAAGTCATTTTGATTAACTTCTGCAGTTCTCTTGTGTCCAAATTTTATGCCTATTTTTAATTTGCAAAGCGAAGCAGAATTACAGCAGTGCAAATAGCAAGTTTTCATAGAGCAAGATTGCTGATCTTAACTAAATCTCACTAACAAATAGAAAACATGTAAAAATAGATAAGTTGCTCCACTGAACACCTCACATCTCCCAGTACTGCTAGTATTAAGTCCTGTTGCCATGGCCGCCATTCTCTCCACACACCCATCTTGCTTCTGCATTGGCAAGTAGTGGCCACTGGTATGCCTTGGGGGGGTGGGGGTGGCTTTGGCCCTGCATCCTTTAGGTGCTCACCCCTATTATGTGTGTGTGCTATGCATGCCAAAGGCACACATCTTGTTTTAAAAATGGAATTGAGTTGAAATTTTAAACATTAGTTATTCCATTATTATTATTTTTTTAAATTCACCATGACAATACTCTTAAAATACATACCATTTTATTACAACATATCCTTGAAGGTATCCAAGAGCGAGGCCTTTGGATCTCTTGCCCCTCCATCATTCTCTTTCTATCACCCTGAATGGCAATCCTAAAGGTTATAGTTCATTCATCCCTTCATATCATCAGGGGTGTCCAGCTCTTGTGATTCCCAGATGTATTATGTTTGAGTCATAGATTATATATTATTTATTTATTATTGCATTTATTCCCCGCTCTTCAGCCAGAAAAGGCTCCCAGAGTGGCTTACAAAGATTAATAATAAGACATAGAATTGGAAGGGGCCTACTAGGCCATCGAGTCCAACCCGCTGCTCAATGCAGGAAACTAGAGGAGGGGTCTCCCATCCAACTAATAACCAGGCTTGACCCTGCTTAGCTTTCCAGTACGTTGTGCTGATTTTTAGATTCCGGAGCATTTCAGCTTCCACCAAAGCAAAACCCTAAAAACAAAACAAAAAACCCCCAAACTTGTAGTGATTAGTTGCATTTTCTGCACAAAATTCCTCATAAACTTTACCTTGGGCCTGCTTGACCTGTGACCTATCAACCTGAATGTAGCCAAGCAGCCCTGTGTTATGGCAGCCTTTCCCAATCTGGCACCCTCCAGATGTGTGGGACTACAATCCCCATCATCTCCAGCCAGTGTGGCTGGTGTTCATGCTGGTGGTGGAAGTTTTAGTCCAGAAGGCTGTACTGTGGCACACCAGGTGCTTGAAAATCCCTCCAGTTTTTGCAGTTCTATGCAGGCAGCAAAACTGGTGGCTTATCAAACCCCAGGTTGGCTGCCAGATGTGGCTAGCAGGCTGTCTTTGGTGGGTCGCCCTTGTGCAGGTCTGGTGTGTCTTGGGGATGTTGCAGAGGTGAGGTGTGTCTTGGGGATGTTGCAGAGGGAGCTGTGGATTAGAGCCTCCTTCTACATGACCTTTTATACCTGGTTTACAAAACACTCTTTAAGTTATGAAGGACACACAAATATGCATCTTTTCCCTTTCAGATACAAGCAAGAGGGGCAGGGGAGCTGCCCCTTTGCTTCTTGCATGTAACAGTATTTCAAAGGGGAAAGCTGTGATTTTAAATGCATATGATCTTCGTAAGTAATACAGCAAGAAGGGAGAGGTGTATTTTGTGCATCAGAATCAATGTATAGCATGCCATAAAAGCAGCAAACCTGAAGATAGTGGCTTGCCGTTTGTGTGTGTGTGTGTGTGAGAGAGAAATTTTAACAGATTCAATACTCTGTCAGCTGGCTACATAGTTATGGAGAAACATTTGACCACCAAGTTTAGGAAATACCTGCAAAAGGCTTCTGTCTTCCAGGGGGCAGAGAGAGCTTCTGTGTCCTGAATGGCTACCAATCATCCTCTTGTGGCTATTATGCAGCTGTTCTTTCCATCACACCAGCTCACAGCTTCTCCAAGGGTGCAATATCCCATGCTTACCACCATTTATGATATATTTCATCACCACTTCTGTAGCACTTCATGGTACAAAGTATGTCATAATCTTTGTTTACCATATAACAACCCTGTGAGGTGGGTCAGTACTATGCCCCCATTTTAAGGTAGATAAGGATATGAGGTGGAGAAAACAACTTGCTGCACTGCCACCCAAGAAATTGGAGGGCTGAGCTGCAATCTGAAACCAGTTTCAAGTCTTTACACTGTAGCCATTGAATTCTCTTTCCTCTACACCAGGGCTGGGGAACCTGGGGCCCTCCAAATGTTGTTGGACTCCAAGTCTCATCAGCCCCGGCCATTGGCTGCCCCGGCTGGGGATGATTAAAGTTGGAGTCTAACAACTTCTGGAGAGCCACAGGCTCTCTACCCCTGTTGTACGCCCTCTCCCCCCTTTTTAAATACCTCCCTGTTAGCCAAATCTTGACCATCTAGCTGTGAGTCCTGCAAGACCTTGTCCCTGCTTCCCTGGCTCATTACACCTGGCCAGGGAAGGTGGGGCCTGACTGACTTCAGCTACAAAAGCTGCTACTGCTTTTGCCTTTTTTTTTTTTGACCTTAGTATAATTATTATTGAATTGTTTATGGTTATTTGTAATTATTTCTATTGTATTTTTTGAATATTATATTTAGTGTTTTTTTATATTTTGTAAATTATATTTACAGTTCTCTGATATTTTGTAAATTATTTTTTGAATATTATATCTAGTGTTCTTTGATGTTTAGTAAATTATATCTACTGTTGTGAGCCGCTTTGGGCACAATTTTTGTGGGAAAGCGGCATACAAATAAAAGATGATGATAATGATGATGATCTTTTCAAGGGAAAGCCTGCTGAAATACTTGAGCAAGTTTCTGGTAGGAGCAGGGTGGGGAGAAAAGGCCACTCAAGTCATTAGAATTTGGAGTACAAATAAAGCTGCTCATGCAATCACACCCTGCAGGTGCGTGTGGACAACCCGAACGAGGCCCATCTCTACGAATCTGTGCCGGTGATGCCCGGAGAGCCCCTGCTGCGTGACATGGTCCTGAGTCCTGACCAGCGCTACCTCTACTTGCTTAGTCAGAGACAGGTCAGCCTCGGGGGTGGTAGCGGGGCAGGAGTACTGAAGCAGGCAGAGCGGCTGAGTGGCTTTTGTTGTGCTTTGGCTGGGATGCAGGGAGAGCGGAAGGATAAACTGCTGGAACTTTAATCTTGGAAATAGAAGGAAAGGGCACTTTATTTTTATGTATTTATTCATTAACATTTCTACACTGCCTTATCTGTTAAAAAGCTATCCAGGTGGTGTACAAGAATTTAAAACAATGAAACCTTGCAACAATAAAAACAAGATCATTAAAAACAGTGAAAACCTTAAATTACACATTTTAAAAGGCTAAATTGGGGGGGGGGGGAAGCATCTGTATACCCTTTCTAAAGGCCAAGAGAGTGGGAGTTCTTGTTTGTTTGTTTCATTTTTATACCGCCCAATAGCTGAAGCTCTCTGGGCGGTTTACAACAATTAACAAGACAGCTCATTCCATAGTTTGGGGGCAACACAGGAGAACGCATTAGACTTAACCTCTCTTAATGAAGCTGGTACTGTTCTTTAGTCTGATCCAGGCCTTAGCCCTAGGGTAAGAGGTGACTTAGGCTTGTGAAGAATTTGTTTCCGTCAGAGTCATCCTTGAGCAATTGCAGGCCCCACCACCAAGGCCGTCCCGAGGCGTTTTGCTGCCCGAGGCAGAGCAGCACAGGCTGCCCCCACACTCCACTCAAGTCAAGGCGCATAGTACCAAACCCCTGTAAAGTTATTTTGGCACCTGAGGCAGAAAATCCCATAAGTGCCTCTCCCCTTCCTTGGCAGTAAAAATGCAATAATAACCAAATAACTAATTATTTTCTGCCCTTTCATAACACCGAAAATCTGCCTAAGGCAGCCGTCTCGCTCTGCCTAATGGTAGAGCTGGCTGGCCCTGACCAGCCCCCAACACCTCTAAGGGTAGGGAAACAGGTCTTCCCACATATAGAAGGCACAAATCCCAGACAAGCTTGAGCCCTAGCAAACCTCTCTCTCTTTTTTAGGAGTTCAGCTGTAGTTGAGCCCCAGAACTTAATTTCAGTGCCTGTTTTCAACTGGCCTGGCAAATTGTGTTGCAGCCCGAACGTGTTTTGGGCTTTTGGAAGGGGTGTGTGCGTGCGCTTTACATCAGTGCTAGAAGCGGTGGGAATACCACTCTCCTGTACATTTCTATGTGTTCAAAATGTGAAAAATTCCGATCAGGTCAGATGTATTAAGTAGGGAGGCAAGCTGTCTAGCACAGTGTTGGGGATGACTGGAGGCAGAGGCAGAGGGAAAGGGCGTTCGGGGCAGGGGTGGTGGTGCTCCAGCGAAATTGTTCTGGAGAGGGCAAGAGGCTTAGAGCTGTGAGGAAGATCAGATACAGTGAAAGCTGCTGCTTTCTTCTTTTTTTTCTTTTTTGCTGTGTGAGTTGATTGTGCAAATGAAATAGCAGAGAATATGTGAAATGGAATCAGAGGCTGATGTTAAGGATATGGTTCCTGTGGAGCAGGAGTGCCAGAACCACAGGCCAAATCTTGACCCTCCTGGGGTCCCAATCCAGCCTTCTGGGGTTCCACAGGTGGACAAACAGAGAGTTTGGTGTCTTCCTGGCTTTTATGCAGTCTTTCTCCCCGCTGCCCCATCCCAAAAGGTTGAGGTGCCTCTCCTAAGGCTTAGTTACTGGCAAAGAGCTTTAAGCTAAAATATGCTGGTATTCTTTGTAATTTTGGCCCTGTCCCTTTGACCCTGCCCATTCCTGGAACCACCACCCCCAGCTTCTCCGAAATGGAATTCAGGTCCTCAAGTGAAAAGAGATTCGACACTCCTGCTGCAAAGGGAGAAGGTTGTAGGAGGTTTTGCGAGAGTGAGGCTTTTAAGGGCTGCTCAGAAGATGGGTGCTCTGTAGCAGTGTTCTCCAACCTGGCTGGGGCATGCTGGGAGTTGTAGGCCAAAAACATCTGGGGACCCAAGGTTGGAGAACACTGCTCTGTAGGGCTGCCCCTCTTTTTTCTCTCCCACCAACAGGTCTCTTGTGCTTTTTAACAGGTGCCTGACATGCAGAAATTCAACAGGTGCCTTCCCCTATACCGGGAACCTGCACCTGTTGCATATTGGCTTGCTATATGTTCCTGTGAAAGGCACAGGAGCATTGCGAGTGGGTAGGCGGGAGCGGCAACCCTGATGGAATGTGGGGCACGCGCCCGGGATCAGACGGTGGATAGTCTTGTGGCCCTTTGCGCGTATAACAATTTCGCCCTCCCCTCAGGTGGTGCGGCTTCCGGTGGAGAACTGTGAACAGTACTTGTCTTGTGCTGAGTGTTTGGGTTCCAGGGACCCACACTGTGGCTGGTGTGTCCTGCACAACAGGTGAGAGAATCCCACCCCACCCCACCCCACCCCTCACACCCACACCACAACCGCACAAATGCACAGGCTGGCGGGGGAAGAATCCATGCCCCACCCGCTGGCCACATTCCCCTTCCCAGTGCCTGGGGGTCAGGGAGGGAGGAGGCAGCCAGCCACAATATCCCGCCATTCTCCTCCCTCCTACTGTGTCCTCCTCCTTCCCTCTCCCCCCCTTATCTAAACTCTGCAGGAGCCTTAATCCTATTAAATCTGCCAGCACTGAGCTGACTAGGAGGGAGACGAGTTTAGAGCGGGTGGGAGGTGTGTGTGTGGGGGGGGAAGGAGACAGAAGCTGTTGCCCCCTGAGTTGGGAAGAGAGTGGGAGATGGTCACTCCCTCTCTCGCCTTGCTTAGCCTGACTCCTGGTAGTGACCCATCGGTGGACATAGTACTGGGGACGGGTGGGGGTGGGGAGAAGTCTTTGAGCCCTCATGGCAAGCAAGCCTAGTTTCTTCCGCCCTGCACCAATCTGGTTTCTTGCGTTTGTTTTTCCACCCTGCAGGAGGCAGGATGGAGCTGGGCGGGGGGGGGGGGGGGAAGAGAAGGGACGCAGCAGAGTGGAGAGTGGGGGACACACGCCTCTTTCCTCTCCGCCCAGCCAGCGGCCGCCTCCCTATTTCTCTGCCGGCAGATGTTCCCCTCCTTTCCTTGCCCCCTTCCCCTTCCCTTTTCACTGTCTCAGCAGCACCTGGCGCAGCATCTCGCACCTCCTAACTTAATATAGAACTATGTGATAATGCTTGGGGAGGGGGGAGTGAGAGCGAAGGTGACACTCCCCCTGCCTCCCACCCAGCAGCGTGAGGAAACAAGAAGTGAGAGCTGATTATTTCTTTTCCAAGAGCATCTCCAGTCCCGAGCGGAGGCTTTTCCTCCTGTTGTAGCTCTGGGCTTTCCACAGCAGCCTCCCAGTCCTGGCCTCCCCCCCCCCCCACATTGTCCCTGACTTATTTCTTGACTGGCAGTATTAGGTTTGTTTGTGCGTTTCCCACCCACACCCGACGCACAACCCTTTTGGGTTCCCTGTGTGTGACTGCTATTCATTCTTCCTGAAGGCAGGCCTCTCCCTCCCCAACTCCCCGAGCATCCTTGGTTCTGGCACTAATGAGCCTCCCGGGCCCTGGAGCGGAAGCAGCAGGTCCGCCTGACAGTCCCCATACTGACTTTCTCCCCCCCGCCCCCGCCGCCTCCCCTTTGTGTGCGCACTCACACGCGCCCAACTTGCTGGCCCTGCTGTGGCTTCTGCTTTCCGCATCACCTGCCTTGACCTCTGCTCTGCCAACTCTTCAGTGTGAGCCTCCTTCCCTGTGCCTCTGTTTCATTTACCAGATCAGGAGACAGTCGCCCCCCCCCTCCCTTCCCAGACCACTGCCAAATGTCACGAGCTTCTCCCGTGGGGTGTCTCTGACGCGAGTTCCGTTCCCCTGCCGCCACCCCTTGCTCGTGGGCTGCGATGAGCTTTTCTGTCCTGTTGGAAGCAGGATGGCTGTGCAGAGGGGCGGGAGGCCAGGGCTGTGAAATGTCCATCTCCCCCCCCCCAAAAAAACCCCTTCCTATTTTTCTGTGCCTCAGGTGTTGTAGAGAAAGCGAGTGCCCCCGCGCTGCAGAGCCTCACCGTTTCACCGCGACCCTGACTCAGTGTGTGCGGCTGCTTGTCGAGCCCAATAACATCTCGGTGACAGAGCCCAGCATTGTGGTGAGTCCTGGGTCCCTCCTAGGCCTCCCCGGATTTCCTAGTTTCTAGTTACCCTGTCAAATTGGCAAGGGACCTCTTCTGTCCAGGTGGTGGGGGGGGGGGCTGTTGCACCTGCTCCTCTTTCGGAAGGAGGCAATTCCCTCGACCCTGCTGTGTTCCCTGGGGATGTAGGTTACCTGTTTTCTGTTTATTCAGGGGTTTAGAATCACAGGCTCAGGGCAGGGGCCAAATGCGGCCCTCTGGGGTTCCCCAGAAGGCCACACTCCCGTTTCTCCCAACCACCAATCATTTGGTGGTTTCCCAAGTTTTGTGCACTCCCCCGCCCCACCATTCTAAATGGCTGAAAGGCCTCTCCTAAGGCATTAGCAGTAAGAGCTTTAAGCTACAATATGTGGCTATTTTTTGCCCTGCCCACCACTGGAATGCTGCCCCCCCCCCATAGCTGCTCTGAAATTGAATTTGAGCTGAAAGAGGTTCAACCACCCCTGCTTTAACTAGATCGTCTCTTTATTTATTTATTTATTTATTTCTGTTCTTTGACCATTGAACCTCTGTGCTCCAAGATAAGCCTCTCTCTGCAAACGGCAGTTTTGGCCCCAAATGGACCAGAGCAAACAGGCTGGAGAGATAAGAGTTAGGGACTCTTCTTTTTAGAGAGTTTCCAGCTGCACGAGGACCATGACCTGTAACTTTGACCAATGCCAATAAATTATATATATAAAAAACATTCTTCATTGTCGCCTGGAGTCCCAAGTGACTGCGGCGCCTCAGAGTGACTTTTACCAGCTTCTACTGGTTCGCCAGATACAGCCTCTCCTGGACAGGGATAGCTTGGCCACAGTGGCACAGGCACTAGTAACCTCAAGACTGGATTACTGCAATGCGCTCTATGTGGGGCTGCTCTTGAGGCTGCTCCGGAAGCTGGAGCTACTGCAGAATGCAGCAGCATGGCTGTTGTCGGGAGCTGCTGTCACTCCCCACCCCTCACTAGGGCCTCAAGCTCGCCCTCTTTATTGGGATCTCTGGGTGCACTTAGTAAGGTTGGGGGCTTCTTTTCCTCTAACCCTTACCCTTGCACTTCTCACATTGACTTTTGGGATGTCTAATCCCTACCTTACACCTCTTTGGCCAGCACAATAAGCACAGCTTCCCACACAGGCTGTTTCAAATAACAAAGAAAATAATAAGTTCTGGAAATAAGTTTGATGTGTAAGTTTCAGTTAGTCCTAAGTAATGTACTATCTTATCCTAGTACCAATCCTCCCTCAATATCCAATATCAATCCCTGCACTCATTAGCTAAACTCTTTAACAATCCTAATATAATCGCTCAACTCTCTCTAGTCCAGTGTGTTGGTGCGTGTGCGCATGGGAGATTTAAAATCCTGTCTGTGTGCTAGCAGAGGCCTGTTATTTTACACACAGATCTTCCAGATCTCAGCTCCCCCCTTTTCGCAGCGTGTTGTGAAGATGCCAGCCCAGCCTGCCTGTAATCCAACTTGCTTCCAGCTTCCCCGTTTGCAGATTAATCCATGGAGTCAGGAAACACTCTGTAACACCACAGGTCTAATTCTACCTGTTTATTCACTTAGCAAGTAAAGTTCTACAGAGTATACATTTCCTAGTTACAGTCCATGTGCAGAGTATAAATGCATAGCAAGCATTACATCCAGTGGAGTAAGTTGAGCTTCACTCCACCTCAGCAAATACGTTACTACATTGTTGCAGTGACAAAAGTCCAGCAAGAAGAACAAAGGAGAAGAGAGAAAGCAGTCCTGCTTCTCTCTAAGATGGCTTCAGACAGAAAAACAAGTTAGCACGTCATCAGAATATACAGACCATGTGACTAGCTCATAATGCTCCCACGGTCTAGGCTTCCCATGCGAAAAACACGAGAACCCAGAAAGACATAACAAACTTGTTTACAGCCATTCTTTTCTTTCCATGTGTAAACAGTGTGCTACAGCTGGTGAAGTGATACATATCACAACACAGTGTTCTCCAACCTTGGGGTCCCCAGATGTTTTTGGCCTACAACTCCCAGCATGCCCCAGCCAGCTACGCTGGCTGGGGCATGCTGGGAGTTGTAGGCCAAAAACATCTGGGGACTCAAGGTTGGAGAACACTGCTCTAGTCAGCTTCACAGACTCCCAAACAGCACTTCACATTCCACACACTCCTCTCACTCCTGCACTCTCTTCACAAATCCCCACAAAAACCCTTCCTGAACAGCACAGCCCACTGCTTATATAACACAGGCTCTACCCCGCCCCTTCTCACTCTCTCGGCCAATCGTGACCCATATGTAAATACACCCTTCTTCCTGCCCATCCTTTCTCACTCACCCTGATACGGCAGGAATACATACTGTACTTATACTTAGTACACAAACACATTATACTTACCACCTATACACTTTAAATTTAAGCCCAAATAGCATAACATCACAGCTGCCCCTTTCCAGCATGCCGCTTCTTTGCTGAGGGAACTGCACTGGCTACCTATTCACTACCAGGCCAGGTTGAAGATTCTGGTACTTGTGTACAAAGCCCGAAACAACTTGGGACCAGGTTACCTGAGAGAGCGCCTTCTCCCGTACCTACTGTTGGTGTATTCTACCTGCCCAGTCGCTGAGGTCATCAGATGACATGATCTTGGTGGTTCCTCATGGACCTTTGGCCCGATTGGAGTCCATCAGGAGAAGAGCCTTCAGTGTGGTGGCTCCATTTCTGTGGAACTCCCTGCCTCTGGAGGTCAGGCGGGCTCCGACATTGTGCTGCTTTCGGCACCTGCTGAAGACCTCCTTGTTCTGGGAAGCCTTCTCTTGCTGTCCAGTCACCATTTTAATGATACCTTGCTTCCAATGTATTGTTTTTGTTTCTTTTATCTGTTTTTATCTTTTTATTGTTCACCGCTCTAGAATCTGCTTAGATAATGGAGCGGTATACAAATGCTGTAAATAAATAAAATAAATAAAACATCCACTGTGACATTGCCTTGGATGTGAATATAGAACTCCATGGTCACCCATAAACCTAATTGAGATATAGTTACAATTATGTATGTGTCCTGCCTCCACTTTTGGGGCTTGGGTGTAGTCAAATTAGAAAGTGAGTTATTATGAAATGATTAAAACACCACACTCAGTTGCCTCGCCTGTTATGGAGTTGTATTTGCACCATCCTTCAAAGACATCATGAGAGTTGCCTGAGATCTTCAGAGGATCCCTAAATGGCAAGGAAGGCTTCTTAGGACTTGCCAGCTACCTTCAATATGAAATCCTTTTGTCAACTGTCTTAGGAAACAAGCTTAATTGGTTTAGCAGTGTAAATTGTGTTTGTGTAGGTTATAATGCTCTCCTTTGCCACCATCCCTAACACTGGTAACACCTGCTAGACTCATACTGGAGATTCTCTCTGGTTCATGCCCTGTCCCTCTTTTTTTGTTTTTTTTGTCCAGGCAATTTTTGTGAACCGTCCAGAGAGTTTTGGCTATTGAGCCTATAGAAATGAAATGAATTAATGATTAGGGCCATGGCTGTATGTGTGCTGTGGTTGCAGAATATGGTACTGGCCACACACAATTCAGCTTAATACAAATCGTAGCTTTAACTAATTTATTTTGAAAAGCACGTTTCTAGCCCATATGGCTGCCAAGATGTGCTTGAAAGGGAGTGAGGTAATGTGTAGTGGAATCTCTGAAGCCGGAGGAGCTGCTGAGAAAGACTCCCAGTGGTCAGAGGGCAACGCTTCAGCACCCTGCATAGCTTCTTGCTGCCTGTAAACACACACACACACACACACACACACACACACACACGGCTAATAGAAACAAAATAAATTTTGCAAAACAGTAAAAACCACAGAATAAATAAGATAAACCGTGAACATTGGTTTTCCATAATTTATACATTCTGTAAAGTTTGGGCTATCTTGTGGCATATAATTTGAGAGGGGTGTGTGTGTGTGTGTGTGTGAGTGAGTGAGTGAGTGTGAACACACATACACCACACACACACACACACACACACATCACTCACTTTCCTTCCTTTGATATAATTCTCAAACATACTAATCTGTCGAGTAACTTCCTCTCTTGGGCTGTGTTTCCAGCTTCAGCTTACCGTCCACAATGTCCCAGACCTGACTGCTGGCGTGACTTGTTCCTTTGAGAGCCTTGGAGAGAGCGAGGGGCAACTCCAGATGGATGGTGGGATCCGCTGCCTTTCGCCTACATTGAGGGACGAGCCCCCCGGGGAGTACGGTCAGTGCTTAGAGGCAGGGAGGGAAAACTGGTGTAGCGTAATGGCTCTAAGACACTGAGCTAGTCCCCAGTTCAAATTTTGCCTCTGTCACAGTCTTGCCTTTATATGAAGCGCTTTGAATACTCTTAAGCATACTACATTCATGTTTACTCTCATGAGTAAGTGTTGTGGCCCAAGTGGCTTTTCAGCAGGGTTTCTCTTTGCTCTTTTGACATGGGTCTTCCCTTTCGTGCGCCGTGTTCTCAAGATCACTCAGTGCAGTTTGGTTACGACTCTGTGCTTCCCTTCATGCTTGCAACTGGGATGTTGAAAAAGTGGTAAATGAATGGATCTCCTCTCTATTTCTTGCATGCATGCATGCGCGTGCACGCACACACGCACGCACACACACACACACACACACACACACACTGCAAGTCTATGCTTATGTGCAAATAGAGAACTTTACCCTGGCTAATTCTGAGCAACCAGAAGGGTGGTAGTTATCTTTGCTTCAGAGTAATTCTAGAATGTGACCTTACGCATACATGCTTTCTGAAGTCACTCGTTCATTTCAGGTGATGTTCGCACGGTTAGACTCCGACTTCTCTCTACGGAGACCGGTGTGGAATTTGCCAGCACAAACTTCGTCTTTTATGACTGCAGCCTTCTGCGCACGTAAGTTTTGACATGGGGGGAGTGGGGGAGGGAATGCCTCTCTTCTTCAGTCCCCCACACCTTGCTCCATATTTGAGCAGCTGGTGTCCCCCACCCCGCCACCAATAAAATGCTCCTTCATCTTGATCTCTTCCTTTTGCTCATAATTCAACTTGGATACTTTACTAACATGATAAACCCTGCCAAACTATATGAGGAGGAAAGATCCCCTCCCTAAGATATAAAGTGGGAGCAGGTCAAAGGGGTAAATGTTACCGTACTCATATAAGGCACATACAAGCAAGTCTAGAGTAATGGTTAAGTGACAGACTAGGATTGGGGAGATCTGAGTTCAAATCCCCACTTGGCCGTGAAGCTCACTGGATAACTCTTGTGTCAGTCACTGTCTCTCAACCTAGCCTACCTCACAGGATTGTTATGAGGATAAATGGGTGGGGAGGGGGACTGTGCCACCTTGAGCTCCTAGACGTAAAGGTTGCGATATTAATGTAATAGATAAAAAAATAAATATTGTGTGATTTAGTAGCCTGGGTAGTAGGCATTCCTCCCCTCTTTGGCAAGTAGGTTTCTAGAGGCTTGCTTTCATGCTTATTTATTTAGTGCAGGGAGAGGTATGGTGTGGCCCTCCAGTTATTGTTGGACGACAACTTCCATCATCCCTCACTATTGTCTATGCTGGCTAGGACTGATGGAAGCTGCAGTCCAACTACATTCGGGCAGCCACAAGCCTCCCCCCTCCATAAAGCATCACCAGCGTGTATGGTGCTGGACAGAGTAGCAGCAGAAACGAAACAGAAAGAACAGGTCCCTGCCCCAAGGAGATTACAATTTTAATTATTTCTGTAGGGGAGACAATTGATGGCAAAAGGAAAGGGTTCTAGACTTTAGTCCCAGAGCGTGTCTTGAATGCTAGGGTCTCTGATTATAGGGACGTCTGAACCAATGCTAAGGACTGCTGAGCATGTAGAAGAGCGCTTTCCCATTAACCCAGTGCCCAGAGCCAGCTGTGTCACACCAGGGATGGCGGGGGAAGGGCCTCTTTTGGGCCAGAGGATGTGAGTGTGCCGTGCACTGGCTGGGCAAGCCTGCGCCTTGCCGCCTCTCTCATGTTAGAGACAAAGCACTGAGGTGTCTGCAGCGCAGCAGCACAACCTCTGCCGCCTTGCTTTTCTCCCTCAGGGCTTGGCACGCGTCCCTGTTCCCCCCCCCCCCCGCCGCCGCCCCCCTCCTTGCCAGTTTGCATTCTTAAAATAGGAAATCTCCTACAATCTCTGAGCCGTAATTCTGAAGAAGTGCCTTCCTCTCTCAGTTCTGGGGCATCCAGGCTTACACCCAACTCCGTCAAGTCAGTTTGTGGCAAGGGCTTCAGTCAACATTCCCTCAGGGCTCGTCTCCACAGCCAGCAGATGGCTTTGGGAGGTGATTCAATCAGTGTCCCCCTCCTTTCCCTCCCCCTTCCTCCCTTCCCATGAGTTCCATATCCTCGAGCAGAACAATGGTAACAAGGAATAAAGGTCCCGGAAAGGAGGAGGAGGGGGTTGGGCCATTTGTGGGGCAGGGGCTGCCTGTTGCGGTTCCTGTTTCCCCTTATTGACTACTTTTGTTTCCCTCGTCCCTGCAGGTGCCTGTCCTGTGTCAGCAGCCACTATCCTTGCCACTGGTGCAAATACAGGCACACCTGCACCCACAATGTTGCCAAGTGCTTCTTCCTAGAGGGACGCGTCAACACCACTGAGGTGAGAGCAGTCCTTGCAGTGTAGGGTGCCCCCTCTCCTCCCCACTCTCTTATGAGGATCCCGGGCAGCCCCTTGGGAAGACTTCTGGACTTCAGGGATTCCAATATGCTAAAACCCCTAGCCAGCTTTTCACCTTCCCATCCACCCTCACCACTAAATTCGGTCCCCGATAGGCTCCCCTCTTCCGTTGCTGCTACAGAGGCTGGAGAAATCCAGGGTGGGGGGAGTGTGTTGTTCTATGGAATTGCTACCCTGAGGCACAATCTGATGGGCAGGAGCTACTCCCTTCCCCTTGCTGAACTGCTGGGGGGGGGGGGGTAGGTGGAGGAGAGGTCTCCAGCCATGTGGCTTGGACCCAGAAAATCACCTCCCTTCTGTGTGTGCGCGCTCTCTCTCTTTCTCTCAAGGGCTCTGTATTTCTGCTTAACAGCAGAAATGGCTGCAGTCCTTCCCTCCCCTCCCACCAACTTGCTGAGGACATTAGGTGCAGAAGGAAATTGCAATTCTGCTTTTCAAATTTATGCAAATTGTGCTACGTTTTGTATATATTTACCTGGAACATTTTGGGGCAACATTTTGGTATTTTGCAAACTTTAGACTGTTCGGCTGACCAAAGCATTGGGGTGATGAAAGCAGAAGAAGCAAAGGTGGTAGGCGGGCAAGGGATAAGAAATGTGAGGAGGGACAGAGAGATCTGCAGGGCATAGCAGTTCTCCCTTCCCTTGATCGCTGAAAGCTCCCCCCTTCCAAAACATGACCATATCGCAGCATACATCTTCATAACCATGAGGTCTAGAAACCTTGTTCCAAAAATAAGCTGAAAGCTGAGATTTGCGGAAGGCACATTGCGTTTAGGTTTTGTCCTGTGCTGTGTGCAGGTCAGGGGTAGTGGTATAAATGTGTGTCCCCGGGAAATCCCAAGCCATCAGAAAAGAGCCAGCAGGTGGCAGATCAACGACATTGGCAGCCGATAATAGCACTAAAGTGCCCGGGTTGAGGTGGGGGGGGGGACTTGATCAATATGGGAGAGGCCAGGGTCTTTGCTGGTAATGGGGCCGGTCACTCGCAATCAATCGTCTGGCCCAGGCGGCGGGATCAATAGACCTAGAGACGCCCGGGGCTCTTTGTGGGTAGGTAATTGATAGCAGCTCCCTTTGGAGGGGCCAGCATTTGGGTTGCGGTCGGATGCGGTGGCTGGAGGTGGGAGGGGCCTGGACAGCCATCCTGGAGGCTCTGGGAAGTGAAGCATTCACTGTGACTGTTAGGGCTGAGAGGCACTGGCGCAATGGGTGTGCACGGGACCGAGAGATGGAGGGGTGTGCGTGTGTGTGTGCATATGCTGCACATTAAGAACGAGGAGTGAGAGAGCTAGAGAGGGAACTTGGCGCTTCTAGGCTCTTCCAGGCCTCACTTCCCCCGCAGGGCCTGCCTTTTGTCTTGACCCCATTGTCTTGGCTCTGGACAGGAAGTTGCACCCTGGGCTTGATTGTTCTGCAGGTCAGGACCACGTTTCCTCTATTGCTTCCCAGTGTCACGGCCACCCCGCCTCCTTGCTAGCCATGTAAACAGAGCAGCCGGCCCAGTGAGCTTCCCCCCCCCCTTCCCTTTGGTACCAAGGAGCAATTAACCAGGCTCCAGTTTCCATGGTAACTCTGAGCGCCCAGCAGGCTCTTTCATCTCCATCTCTCTCATGTGGCTGCTCCAGGCAAGAGGAGGAGCTGGGAGACAGGCTCCTGGGTTTAATCCTTTTGCTCAGTACGGGGCCTTTGGGGTGGGGAAGGTCATGTGGCTGTTTGCTGTGGGGCAGAAAAGACTGAGTTCTCTTGGGGCAGAAGGGAGATGTTTATAGCCTATCCCCATGACTGGCAAAGGATGTATTCACACAAGGTGGTCGAATACTTGGAAATCAGTACAATTGAAGTCAATGGGACTTCTGCTGAGTAACCATAAATAGGGTCAGGCTGTTCAAATGTTTGTGTGCTGGTGGGGCTTTTCCTGTATCTGCTCATTTGAAGGTATGGAGAGACTGTAGCTCAGTGGTAGAGTGCATGTTTTGCATGCAGAAGGTCCCAGGTTCGATCCCTGGCATCTCCAGGTAGGACTAGGAAAAATTCCTGCCTGGAACCCTGGAAAGCCACGGTTGCCAGTCAGTGTCGGCAATACTGGACTGATGGACCAAGGGTCCGACTCAGTATAAGGCAGCTTCCTATGTTCCTAAGGCAGTGTTCTCCAACCTTGGGTCCCCAGATGTTTTTGGCCTACAACTCCCAGCATGCCCCAGCATAGCATAGCTGGCTGGGGCATGCTGGGAGTTGTAGGCCAAAAACATCTGGGGACCCAAGGTTGGAGAACACTGTCCCAAGGTATTACCTGCACAAGTTAGAATTTAGAACCAGCTCTCTTCTGCTTTCTTTCCTGCACTGACAACATTCATACATGTATGCAAACGGCATAAGGGTGTGTGTGTGTGTGTGTGTGTGTGTGTGTGTGTGTGAGTGACAAATACGCTTTCAGTGCCATGTGTACAAATGCCTTGCATCTCTTCCTTTCTGTAGGGCTGCCCAGAGCTGCTTCCTGGTGGGGAGATCTTGATACCAGTGGGAGTGTTACAACCCATTACCTTGCGTGCCAAGAACCTTCCACAGCCTCAGTCGGGCCAGAAGAACTACGAGTGTGTCCTGGGCATCCAAGGCCGCCAGCAGCGGGTCCCAGCCGTACGCTTCAACTCGAGCAGTGTCCAGTGCCAGAATACCTCGGTGAGAGCCATACCTTTATGCCTACATTTTAATCCCTCTTTTCCTTGCTCCCACCATTCTGCAACCATGAGTGCTGGAAACTTTGTTGAAAAAGGAATAACGCTGCTCAGTCTTCTGTAGCTGTACCCGCTATTTTCTTCCTTGTGCTTCGCCTCCCCTACTACTTAGAATTGTAAAATGGCTTCTTGCTCATCCATGGTGCAGCGTGCGTGCGTGCATGCGTGAAGGGCAAGGGCTAAAACCTGTCAGGCCAACCCATTATGTTCCAGTGGTTGAAGTGCTGAATTCAAGCCTTGAACTTTGGACTTACTTGGATAGCTACCAGTTGTTATCATTTCTCAGTTTCATTTGCCTATCTGTAAAATGGGAATAGTGATCTAATTTACAGTGCCCCTGAAAAGCTGAATGAGACAGAATCTGTAAAGCATTCTGTACATTGAATAGTAGGTTTCTTTGTTTTTCACATAAGTGCTTTAGCACATCACCAGAAGTATAAGAAGCTGAATGCTTTTTTTCCTTGGGAACCTCCTCAACTGACACCATAAGCACTTATTTTGTTAGTTTATTTCTAGCCCACATGTCAGGGTCAAAATCCTCAAAAAGCAGATTACAGCATACTGTAAAATACAAAATAATCAATCAAATAATAAAAACAATATTCAATACATAGATATTAAAATAAGCAATAAGATAGCAGCAACAGATAAAACCTCAGGTAAAAGCATTTTAAGCTAAAGTTAACCAAATGCAGATCGGAATAAATAAGTCTTTAAATTCCTCCCGAAGGCCAACAAAGAGCGGGCCATGCACTCCCCAAGGGAGAGCATTCCAAAGGTGTGGGGCTACCACAGGAAAAGCCCCATTTCAGGTACTCGCCAGTCTCACAAGCTCTCACTGGAGGACCGCAGAACAGGGCCTCAGATGCTGATCTTAAAGCTTGGACAGGCTCACATGAGTGCAAGTGGTCCTTCAGATAACTTGGTCCCAAACCGTTTGTTCCATGAAATGGTGAATTTTACCGCTGATGCCAAATTATTCAGGAACGTGAAAATCCCATGGCAGCTGTGAGGAGCCTGAACAGGATCTCTCCAAATGGGCAGCAGAGTGGCAGGTGAAATTTTGTGTAAGTAAGCTCAAAAGGATGCATGTTGGGGCAAAAAAGCAATAATTCTCACTGCAGATATGATGATTGGGTCTAAAGCTGACTGGAAAGGGGCCGTAGCCCAATGGTAGAACACACGCTTTGCATGCAAAAGGTTCCAGGTTACATCCCCGGCATCTCCAGGTAGGGCTAGGAAAGACCCCTGGCTGAAACCATGGAGAACCGCTGCTGGTCTGTGTAGACCAGGGGTGGGCAGAAGGTAGATCTCCAGATGTTTTGGACTTCAATTCACAGCGATCCTGACCATTGGCCATGCTGGCAGGGGCTTCTGGGGCTTGATCCAAAACCTCTGGAGATCTAGCAATCCCTGGCGCACATAATACTGATGGCTCAGTATAAGGCAGCTTCCTTACACTGTTTCATGGTGGATAAAGCCATGAATGGTTATTAGTCATGATGGCTATCTATTACCTTCAGTATCAGAGGCAGTATGCCTCTGAATACCAGTTGCTGGGGAACATAACCAAGAGAGAGAGAGTCATTAACACTCATGGGCTTTCTGTAGGCATCTGCTTGGCCACCGTGGGAACAGTATGATGGGCTAGACAGGCCTTTGGTCTGATCCGGCACAGCTTCTTTCATGCTCTTATGACTGTGACTATCTAGGAAACAGAGTTTTGGGATCGCAGTGTGACAATTCACTGAAAACGTCAACTTGGTGTGCAGCAGCAGTGGGAAAGAAGGGCAAATTTCAATGTTTGGAATTGGAAAATAAACCGGCAACTATTGTAATGCTGTTCTATAAATAATACTGAGATTCAGGGTCATCCAGTGAAATCATTGGGCGGTAGATTCAGGACATACAGAAGCAGCAACACATTATTTATGGAATTTGCAGCCACAAGATGTGATGACTGGTGACTTAGACTGGGGGTGAGTAATGTGTGGTCCACGGATGATGGGGGAAATTTTTTTGCAATGGAGCAAGGCACATTGCCTTGTTTTCAAGCAGAATCACATTCCTGGGAGGCCTCCAGGAGCACGAGTCCCCTTGCAAATCAGGTGGGTGCTCCCCTGTGCTCCTTGCAAATTTCACTGCAGTTTTTGCCACCGCCACTATGGCAGCAAATTCAGTAGCAATTTCGGTGATGGCAGCAATTTCAGTACCTGCGGGGTTGCGGGGCGGTCCCCAGTGGGTTCGAGGAGGGCAATGTGGGACCCCAACCCCCGGAGGTTGCCCCCGCCTTTTGAAATTATTTGCAAATACAACAAACAAAAAGCAAAAAAGGGAGGACCACAGAAGGGGGGGGGGAAGAAAAAGAAAGAACATATTATAAAACATAGCCATGCACAGTAATCACTTTACATCACCCTTAACATAAATCCTTCTTTTCCCCTCTTTTTAAAAAAACACTTCCATTTCAAGTTGCCCGCCCCTGGCTTAGATGGTGTTGAAGAGGGATTAGAGCAGTGTTCTCCAACCTTGGGTCCCCAGATGTTTTTGGCCTACAACTCCCAGCATGCCCCAGCCAGCAACGCTGGCTGCGGCATGCTGGGAGTTGTAGGCCAAAAACATCTGGTGACCCAAGATTGGAGAACACTGGCTGGGGCATGCTGGGAGTTGTAGGCCAAAAACACCTGGGGACCCAAGGTTGGAGAACACTGGCTGGGGCATGCTGGGAGTTGTAGGCCAAAAACATCTGGGGACCCAAGGTTGGAGAACACTGGCTGGGGCATGCTGGGAGTTGTAGGCCAAAAACATCTGGTGACCCAAGGTTGGAGAACACTGGATTGGAGAGAGCTATCCTCTGAATTCATCAACGGCGATTAATTATGATGGCTATATACCGAATCTCCCATGTTCAGAGGCAGTAGGGCACTCCATACTAGTTGCTGGGGGCAACTGCACAGGAGGGCTATTGCCCTTGTGCCATGCTTATAGACTTTCCAGAGGCATCTAATTGGCCACTGTGGGAATCGAGAGGCTGGATGAGATGGACCTTTGTTCTAACCCAGCAAGGCTTTTGCCTCAGTACCAAATCCTTGAAACGTTCAGTACCAAATCCTTGATAGGGTTGTATCCAGTAGGGTTAGTCCTACTTTGAGTAGACCCATTGAAATGAATGGGACTTAAGTTGGACTCATGTTGGATACAACCCATAGAAAAAAATGGGAATGGTGTTGCCTTCACATATCGCTTATAAGCTGTCAGAGACATTCAGCTGGCCTCTGTTGGCAGCAGATCCCCACAGTTGGCTGGATCTTGACTTGATCCAGCAAAGTGGTTTCTGCGCTCAAACACCTGGAACAGTAAGTCGAAAGCAGCCTTCCCCAACCTGGTGCCGTCCAGATGTGTTGGACTACAACTCCCATCATTCCAGGTAGCATGGCCTCTCTGAAGGATGGTCTATGAAATCTATGAGTCTATGGATTAATACTAAAATTAACTGTACTAAGAGCGAAGGGCGGCACAAAGGTTTGGCTTCACATAATCCCTAGCTTTGTAGAACCCACATCCTGAACTGGCCTGACCCCAGGGCCAGGCCTGCCAACTTCAGTTCTGCATCTTTTCCTAAACTGGGCTGCACTTGTTGTGTGAGGCTTTCGCTGGATGCTTCCTTGTGGCTGCCCTCTGCTGCTCAAACCTAATACTGCATCCTATGATCCTATCCCCTGGGTTATTTATTAACCCTTTCATGCCACAAACTGGGTCAGGGGGATTCAGGCTGCCAGGCAAAGGCAGTAGGGCTAGGAGCAACTCTGGGCATGGGGGCAGTTTGTTGGCTTGGCATCCTTCTCTTTTTACTGCTGCTCCTTCGTGTCCGCCACTTCTCGTTTTCCAGCTGCCACAGCTCTTCCAGCACCTCTCCTATGCAGGGCCAGCCTAGTCACCTCGAGTCTGAGGGTACCGACTTCCTCCTGGCCAGGTGATGGGCCAACCTGGTTGCATGAGGCGGGCTGCATTAATCTGTCTCAACAGTGACCTCCTGGGTTCTTGGTCCAGCACCAAAACAGCCTCAATGGTCAAAGACCGCCTATAGCAGTGATGGCGAACGTATGGCACGGGTGCCACAGCTGGCACGCAGGGACCTCTCTGTGGGCACTCGAGCCATTGGTCACCAGATCGCGAAAAGACCGTCCCCTTCTGCAAAACACTCATGAACTTGTTCTTTCTCACAGTGTGGAACAGAATGATTTTATTCTAGAATTCCTGTTACAGAATTCTTTTCTACATTGTTATCACATTTAAAAGATTTTTGAAGAATGATGCACAGAGCATGGCTTGGATGTAAAGCCCTAACAGTTGACCTGAGTGCTGCATGTGTTGCTCTCAAACTAACGGAGTATGAGCCAAGGTTTGACAAATTATCAGCATGCATGCAATAGCAAAAATCACATTAATTGTGCAAAAGCTGCCCAATGCAAACTTTTACCTAATGCAGTGTTTGTGTTTAAAATGTGTTAAGCACGTTTAGTTTTCTCGTTTATCTTGCTCACCCTAGTACAGGTTGACTTTTACTTTTACTAATCCGACACCTGTAGAAGCAGGGAAAGGACCCGGAGTAAAGCTTGCCCCATACAATTTCAGTCTGTCATATAATCATATTACAAGTTGAGAATCCCTTATCCAAAAATACATGTGCCTAATTATTTAAAAAGTGTGTATAAATTCCCTTCAGACTATGTGTACAATGTAGTACTATAATAATTTTTTGAGTTGATTTTTTTTCAACAAAAAACCGTATCATTGAAAGCTCTGTTACTGTGTTTTTCTTTAAAGACTAAAGACAAAAGATGTTAATTAGTTCGGACAACTGTATGAGTTGTTTTTCTAAAACTAAAACCTCGGTATTCAGGTTTAATTGCAGTGTTAGCACTTTGAAATAAATAAGTTGGTTTTGTGTTGCAGTTTGGGCACTCGGGCTCAAAAAGGTTTGCCATCACTGGCCTATAGTCTAGGACAGCATTTTCCCAACCAGATGTTTTGGACTTCAACTCCCATCAGCATCATCCAGCATGGACAGTGCTCATGAATACTGGGAGTTGTAGTCCAAAATTTCTGGAGGGCACTGGGTTGGAGAAGTATACTCTAGACGTTCTAGCTCCCTTTTCAGTCCCCTGCTTTTTGCCGGCACTTGGTATTGTGCACACGGGACAGAACAAAGATTCTGTTGGTGTACTGACCCCTGCCCTGCTGCCTAATAGTTTCCTTCTCTGAGTTGGCAGAGGTGGTCTTGGGCCTGGTGTCTGTGCACCCTCAGACTTTTAGTGGCAGGGACTTCAGCATCCACACTGAGGCATCCTTGTCAGGTGCGGCTTAGGACTTCATAACTAACATGAGGCTATTCCAGTTTTTTTTAGACCCGACACATAAGGGAGGCCATATGCTTGATTTGGTTTCTCTGATGGGTGGACTGACAATGTTCACAGGGTGGGGGGATTTTTAACTGCTCCCTTGTTATAGACCAGTGTTCTCCAACCTTGGGTCCCCAGATGTTTTTGGCCTACATGCTGGGGCATGCTGGGAGTTGTAGGCCAAAAACATCTGGGGACCCAAGGTTGGAGAACACTATTATAGACAGATCACTACCTGGTGAGGTGTAGACTTCCAGTGGCTCCAGTCCTCTATAAGGGTGGGGTACAGTTTGGTGGGTCTAATCCAGAGGCTATTGATCCTAGTGGTTACCTGACAGTCCTCAGGGTGTTTCCATTTGACACAGCAGGCAGTTATGTCGAAGCCCTGGTTGATCTCTCGATTCCGGAGATGGCCTAGGCAGCTTGACAGGGGAGCGGCTGTAGCTCAGCGGTAGGGCACCTGCTTTGCATGCCGAAGGTCCCAGGTTCGACCCCCGGCATCTCCAGGTAGGGCTAGGAAAGAATCCTGCCTGGAACCTGCAGAGAATGGCTTCCAGCCACTGACGACAATCAGGAACGGTGCAGGGCTCTTTGGCGCCCTAGGCCAAATTATATTTAGCGCCCCCCCTCTCGTGCCGTGGGGGGGGCTCCAGAGCAAAGCAGCCCTGCTCTGCAACCCCCCCCACGCCGCCGCCGCCGCCGCCACCACCACCACCACCTACCTCCCCCCCCCCCGCTGCTGGCTGTTGCTGCCGCCGCCACCTCCTCCTCCGACGCGACGGGACCCCCGCGCTTTTTTTTTTTGCCGGGGAAACCAGGGCAACAGGGCTGTTTAAGCCGCCAGCCGGGGCTCCGGAAACGACGCGAAGGTAGGTAGGTGGCTGGCTGGCGGGCTGGCGGGCGGCGGCGCGCGGGGGGGAGGTGCGGCGGTGGTGGCGGGCGGCGGGGAGGCACGGCGGAGGCAGCAGGCAGGGCAGGAGCGCGCCGGCGGCGAGGAAGGAGCGCAGCGTTTCTGCGCCCTCTTCCGCCATGCGCCCTAGGCAGCCGCCTGGGTCTGCCTAGCGGTAGCGCCGGCCCTGACGACAATGCTGGTCTTAGACCAAGGGCTTGACTCAGTGTTCCTATGATACAATTGCGCTACCCACCCCGTCCCACAGATTAGAGTTAGGTCAACCGCTTAGCTCACCAGGGAGCTTGGGATGATAAGCAGCAGGAACCAACTACCTAGGGAGGTGGTGGGCTCTCCCACTCTGGAGGCATTCAAGGTGCAGCTGGACAGCCATCTGTCAGGGTTGCTTTGACCTGGATTCCTGCATTGAGCAAGGGGTTGGACTCGATGGCCTTGTAGACCCCTTCTAACTCTACTTTTCTATGATTCTATGCTAGCTAGAATGCAAGTGGAGAAAAACTTGAGCCAAGCACAGGCTCAAGCCCTTTTTAGACCCTACTTTTGTGGCTGTGATGGCAGCAAACAAAAACTGCTTTTCTGCCACTGTTGTGCCTGTGCTGAGCCATCCTGCGGAACTGTTTTGAGTGGTGAGGAATCTGCTGCACATACGTCCCCAGGGTAGTCATAATGAACCTTTAGTAGCCTCTTGTAATTTCTCTGCCAAGTCCTTCGACAATAAAAATCACTCTCATCCGCTCCGACTTAGATGCCACTTTGGAAACGGTACAAGTACCAGATGTTGGGCTTTTAGGTTTGAACTGCTAGCAAAAATGTGATGATGTATTTTAATCCCTGACCATTTGAAGAAATCTTTTGGATGCATCCATGGAAGAGAAGATTATTTTGCTCTTGATTGCTCCCCCATTGGGTTTTCTTCTGTGAGGTTTGGCATTTTCTCCTTATGACTTCTGTTTCTATTAGTTTGGGTATTTGGCAGGAATCTCCTTCGCTTCTGCACATTTTGTTGTAGTGAGGTTAGACTGTCATTTTGGGGGGTGAGGTTTTACAGTCATCTTCGCAGTGACTCATACATTTCTGTTGTAGCTGCTGATGTAGCATTTCCAGCCTGAGGAATGACTATCAAACTGAGAGGGCTGATATGTGTTTTGCATTTGGGGTTAGATTTTGATCCCGCGGCGCTTTGCTGTAAGGGGAACGTGGGCTGGTTTCATGCCAGGCGTTGAGTATTGGTGGGAAATGGACTTATTTCTGGCAGGTAGCCGCTTCTATTGGGGTTTTTTTGTGTGTGCATGTAGATAGAGAATTTCAAGAGAAGGTTTTTTTTATTTGAATGTTTGTCAAGCGGAATCTTGTCAACAGTATGTACATGTGTTGAAGCATTCACAAGAAGTCACAGACCCTGATTACAGGTGGGGTTTTACACCATTTGGGTAGAGTTGAGCCAAAATTTGTCGGAATACATTTTTGTGCGAATTTCAACATATTGAACAACATATCAACAGATTCGTATGGGTGGGAGGCCACCTAGACTGTAAATTTGGTTGCATGAATCTACCCTTAACTGCAGCAGCTTGGTAACCATCTGTCTTCCCTCCCTATATAACTCTCCCCAATAACTGATAGCCTGGGTGCTAGTGCCACATCCACTTACTATGGGTGCTTCCAGATGAGACCTTTATTGCACCATCGCCCTGCCTCGTGCACAGAATTTTACTGGGGGTCCAGATTCCGCCGTCTTCCACTTGTAACTCTCCCATCTTTTCCTGCCACTTCTTCTGCCTGTTTTCTCATTGCAGAAAATCTGCTAAGGAGAAGAAGATGGAATAGGTGCACAACGCCTTCTGATAGATAGTGCCAGGAGCCCATCGTCTGCAAGCAGCCTGTCTTAATTGCAACAGCATGTGGCTTGGCTTGCTTGCTTGAACTAACTTGAGCTCTGCAAACACCTCACCATGGTCCACTTGTTCTCAACATGTGGCACAATTGAAGCCTGGACTGAGGCGGGTAGTGGGTGGGGGTATGGTCTTTCTTTCTTTTATTATATTTATGCCCCACCTTTTTTCCTGCAAGGAACCCAAGGCAGCTTACATAGTCCTCCTCCTCCTCTCCATTTTATCCTCACAACAACCCTGTGAGGTAGGTTAGGCTGAGAGGCAGTGACTGGCCCAAAGTCACCCAGTGAGTTTCATGGCCGAGCGGGGGCTAGAACTCGGATCTCCTCCTGAGTCCCAGTCCAACACTCTCACCACTATGCCACACTGGGGGGGTCTTTCCTTTTGCCTCATTTTAGGTCAACAGCTCTATAGTCTAGGACAGAGATGGGCAAAAAGTAGATCTCCAGATTTTTGGGACTTCAACTCCCAGCATTCCTGACCATTGGCTATGCTGACAAGGGCTTACAGGTGTTGGTCCAAAACATCTGGAGATCTACCTTTCGCCCGCCCCTGGTCTATAATAGCCTTCCCCAACGTGGTGCCCTCCAGATGTTTTGGACTTCAGCTCACAACATTCCTGACTATTGTCCATGCTGGCTGGGGCTGATTGGGGGGGGGGGGGTGAAGTCCAAAACTTCTGGAGGGCACCAGGTTGGGGACGGCTGCTCTAGAAGGAGGCGTTTATTTTATGGCATGTTTTGGGATGTTGCTTGGCAGCCAAGGTGGTTTCTCTTCCTTCTCACCTCCCCAACTACTTAATGAATAGAATCATAGAATACTGTAGAGTTGGAAGGGGCCTATAAAGCCATTAGGTCCAAACCCCTGCTCAGTGCAGGAATCCAAGTTAAAGCATCCCTGACAAATTGCTGTCCAGCTGCATCTTGAATGCCTTGAATACTGTTGCACTTTTATATTAATCAGTTCCGGAACACTGATGGAATGTAGAATTTTGTGTTGCTTTAAATAAGGATTAAAGGGCCTTTCTCTTACACTGGATAGAAATAAATACTGAAGATCTGTCTTGGCACTTGTTCTGTTTATTTTTTAGCTTGCATTAATGATGTGAGTGAGGATGGATGAACTCTGAAGGGGTTCAGATGTTCTGCAGACGATGTGAAATAATTCCAGCTGGCAAAGTACAAAGAAAACTGCAGGGATGTGTCAAAGAAAAGTAAAAAAAGTCAGGTGGCTGAGTAACAAAATGGCTGATGATACTGAGTTTCAGTATAGGCGCAAAGTAATATGCATGATGAAGGAAAGGGACTAAGTGCTCTTTGTGTCTGCTGTGGCCCTGGCCAGCAACCAGTTTGCCAGATGGCTGTCTTGAAAGAGGGGTGGGGAGTGACTTTTTGGCACTCCCTTTCCCATGGTTGCCACTCTTTCTGTGCCACCCTTTTGCCACCTCAGGGCTAGGGTGGCCACTTGCGCATCAACAAAAAGGACGACAAGAGGGGGTACCAATTTGCATAATATTTGCACATGTGTGTGTGTGTGTGTGTGTGTGTGTCTGTGTGTGTGAAAATTTAGAAGTAATAACTTATTTAAATAGGAATACAAGACATCTCACCCTAGCGGAGAGACTGACTAGGTGACCTGTGTACTTGCTCAGTCTGCTGTCCAGATGTGAAGTCCGGGGCTCTTCCCTGCTTTCCCTCCTTATAGTTTTTTTTACTTTAAACCAGGCTCGGGCTGGACAGCCCTTCAAATAGAGGACTGTCCCCTGCCAGCTCTCCAAAATAGAACACTGTAAAGTAGGACACCTGGCCACCCTAGGCCAGGCAATGGAGAGGGGGTGGACTTGGCCCAGGGGACACCAGGTGCTCTGACCCCTAATGTTTAGGTTGGCGTGAGTTGTTGTTTTTCTGTGAACTCATGATTTCGAATTAGGAAAAGGAGATGTAGAAGTGTAGTGTGGGTTGCGTGCAGCAAAGTATCCATTCGACATGCCGCAGCTTCCAAAAATGCTGGAGAATACTGGGCAGGCGATAGAATGATCATCATCATTACTACAGAACAGCTAGTAGAGCTTGATTTGTGTGTGTTTATATTGCGGGCAATATCTGTTATGCTCAGTTGGGGATGGTCCCTTTACTGAACTGCGTAGCTATTTTGAGATGGCCCCTCAGGGGCAAAGCAGTTTGTTTAGCGTACTTTCACTTTCCATTCTGATGATTGGCATTTGTTAGTTATGTCCAGGCAGGAAGTAGTTCAGCCTTCCCCAACCTGGTGCCCTCCAGATGTGTTGGACTGCAACTCCCATCATTCCCAGCCAGCATGGTTGGCCATGCTGCTGGGAATAATGGGTATTGCAGACCAACACATCTGGAAGGCACCAGGTTGGGGGAAGGCTGAAGTAGGAGAAGCCCAGCCTTGGTTTTTTAATGTTTTCTGCCCTGGGTGTTGTGTGTGTAATTCTGACCACTAAATCTTAAAAAGCAAACACACACATAGGTTTGTTTTCAGGCCCTACTAAAGCAAACCCCACCCCCACCCCTTTCCCAGGTCAAGAAAACAACTGCTTGCATTCCTCAGTTCTAACTCACCCGCTCCACAAGCAGATTGTACTCTGCTGTCTGCAGCCCAAAGAAAAACAGGTCAAAAATAAGGGGAGAGGGGAAACACACATGGGCCCGCAGCACACTTCAGAGAACTAGGGGGTGGGCCCTAAGATTGCAGTAAACTCTGCGTTAAATAGTGTCCCGTCTCGTTGGCAGCCTGTTTTGGCTCCTGGCCCAGTCATGACAACACGCAATCTATTTATAAAGCTACTGTGCTTCTGCCTCTTTATCACTGTCACTCTTCCCGCCCCTTGGCCCATGTGGTAACACTCTGGACGGCGCAAGACCCATTGCCTAGATTGTGTGTGTGTAATATATGTATATAAAATGGGGGGGGTCATAGAAAAGCGTGTCTCTTGGTTACTGTCAGTGTATCCCTACGGAGGCCACCTCGCATGCTGAGAGATGCCAAAGATACAAGAAATGGTGCAATAATGATGAAATTCATAAAGATGGAGGAATTTATTCAGTTCCAGGCTGAGTCAATTAGCCAGAAATACCTTGCTGTCCATGATCCTGATGACCGGAAGGCTAAACCTGAGGGGCACAGGCAGGCTCTGAGCTGCCAAAGGTTGGGCAGATCAAAGTCCCTAGGTTCCCTGGCAGCCAAGTGTTCTCTCTGCTTCTGGGGAAGTGCTTGGTATATCCCTCTCTCTCTCTCTCTCTCTCTCTCTTTTTCCCAATGTGTATCTCTTTGTAGAGCTTCCCATTGCTACAGAGCAATATTCATACCCTGCATTTTCATAATTTGCAACCCATCTCTTTCCTCAGTATTGGTACGATGGTGAGGAACTTGGGGAGCTGCCGCTGGACTTTGATGTCATTTGGGACGGAGACTTTGCCATTGACAAGCCGCCGGGGTTCAAAGGTACCCGCCAGGCCATATCTGTGCTTAGCAGAGGCCTGATTTCCCATCTTTTTGCCGTGAAATGAAGCAGAGACTAAATCTCCGCGCGCGCACCCGCCCACACTAAGGGCAGCACTGTAAAAGTCTTGCTGCACCATTGAGACACCAATTCCTGCCTTCATTCATCTCCCTCTCACCCTCCAGTGGCGCTGCCGGAAGCAAGTCCCTTCATCCTCCTCTGTGTGGAGGGGCTGGCCCTGGGGCACATCACTGACTGGAATTCACCCTGGTGTGATAAATGCCAGCCTGGATAGTTGCAAATATAAGGAGTTGCCAAATGATTTTACTATGTTGAGCGGCAAAGTGAAAATTGAACCTTGGTTGAGATTGTAGAAAGGGAGCCTCTTCCAGCCCCACCACACCCCCGTCTAAGGCAGCCTTCTCCACCCGGGTGCCCTGCAGATGTTCTGGACTACAACTCCCAGCATTCGTGACCATTGACCATGCTGGCTGGGGCTGCTGGGAGTTGAAGTCCAGAACGTCTGGAGGACACCAGGTTGGGGAAGGCTGGTCTAATAAGGGGCTGAGGTCTTATAGCAGGGATGTAGAGCCTCAGGCCTGCGGGCCAAATCCAGCCCACCTGGGATCCCAGTCAAGCCCTCTGTGGCTGCCCTGATTGCCGTGCCCAATCATTTGGTTTCCTGTCCCATCCCGTCCCCCTCACCATCCCAAATAGTTGAAATGCCTCTACTTAGTTGCTGGCAGTAAGAGCATTAAGCTAAAATATGCTGGCATTTTGTGTATTTTGGCTCCACCCTGTTTTACCTTTGGCCCCGCCCACCACTGGAATGTAGCCCCCCCCCCCCGAGTTTCTCTGAAATTGGATTTGGCCCTCAGGCTGAAGGAGGTCCAACACCCCTCTCTTATAGGGTGAACAGTGGATGGCAAGCTGGTTCTGGGGTGAATAGGAGAGCCCCCTATTGTTTTTATCTCCATTCTGTTTGTTCCCTCTCTCCTCAGCTCTGCTGTACAAGTGTTCGGCCCAACGCTCTAGCTGTGGGCTCTGCCTCAAGTCAGACCCACGGTATGAGTGTGGGTGGTGTGTCCCTGAACGCCGTTGTCTCTTGCGCCCTCACTGCCCTGCTTCCCGGCAGAATTGGGTCCCATCTGGCCGCCGGGGGGTCCGCTGTGCCCATCCCCGCATCACCCAGGTAAAAACAAACAAGCACACATGCATACCCAAGTCCCTGCACTGTATACTTGCTTTTACTTATGTATTAAAACATGTATAGCTCATCTTTCAGTTAAAATTCTCAGGACGGGTCACAGCTGATGAAAAAAAATAAAATACGGTATAACAAGATTTTAAAAGCTTTGTGCTGTTCCCATCTCCAGTGTGATCCGTGCCCAAATAACCCCATGCCACCAAATCTAAGGCCACTTTATCAGTCTGGCTGTCCAACCAGTTCCTCGACGCTATGGCTGTGAACTGGGCAGCTTTGCCTTTCTACACTGGAGTTCTTTGCAGACATTACATTTTATGGGGGGAGCCTGCACATTGTGAGACTGTGTGGTTGTATCTGAGAACATAAGAAGAGCTGTGCTGGATCAGACCAAGGGTCCATCTAGTCCAGCATTTTGTTCACACGGTGGCCAGCCAGCTGCCTCTGGGAAACCTACAAGTACCACATACATGCAACAGCATCCTCATGCCCATGTTCACCAGCACCTGGTATACAAAGATGCATACCGTCTCTGATACTGGAGGTGGCATATAGTCATCAGGACTAGTAGCCATTGATAGCTTTATCCTTCTTGAATTTGTCTAACCTCCTTTTCAAGCCATCCAAGTTGGTGGCCATCACTACATCTTGTGGAAGTGAATTCCATAGTTTAACTATGCGCTGTGTGAAGAAGTACTTCCTTTTATCTGTCCTGAATCTCCCACTAACCCGCTTTGTTGGATGACCCCATTGGGTTCTAGTATTATATGAGAGGGAGAAAAACATCTCCTTATCCACTTTTTCCACACCATGCATAGTTTTGTATATCTCTGCCATGTCCCCCCCTCACCTGCTCTGCCACCACTCTTGCCTCACGTTTGATCATTGGACATCACATTTGCATAAGGGCCTCCAAATATGGAGCCTAATTCCCATTTTGTGGTACACAGATCACATAGATCAGGCGTGTGCATGTTGGGTACTAGTGTGCAGTCCTGGCTCTAGTTTTTGGAGGGCCCTTGACCAAGGCATCCTCAATGGGCCCCCTCCCTCAGTGAGCCTACCTTCTTTCCGCCATTGTCACCAGCTGCTCTTGCTCCTCCTCCTCTTTCTCATCATTGCTGCCACTTGCTTCTTTGACAGGCAGCGGGCCAGTGAGCAAGTAGGCCGTGGCATCTACTGCTCCTCACCACCACCACCCGCCATGGTCTGGGCCAGAGTGAAAGGCGGGTGAACAAGCAGGTTGGAACGGTGAAGAGGAGAAGTTCCAGGGGGTTATTGTCAGTGGACCCCTGCTGGGGTGTGTGCCCAACCATACCTACCCTTGACGCTGGCCCTGCTTATGTGTGTAGGCCCCTACGCAAACATGAAACCTATAAGTGTTGGGCAGGGTGTCCCAGTGCACATAGGATGCAAACATAGGGCTTGTATTTCCTGGCCTTGGGATGGAGCCTGCTACCTGGGTCAGAAGACCTTGGCCACTTCTTCTAGCTGTGCCTGTTGACTTGCTTATGCTTTCAGACATTGCTTTTGTGAGTGTGGGGCTTTTCTCATATCCATGGCCCCACCGCCAGCACGGGGCCTCTACGCATTCTGGGGTTGGGTACAGGGGCTGCTGGGTGCTGTGGCGTTTCTCTCCCCACATGTGAACTAAGGAGTCCTGTAGCAGCAGTGCAGAAATGTATGTCTAGCAAGATATCTAAAGGCTTGGCTGCTTGTGCTTTTGAGGAGTAAAGCTTGTCCTTCCTTTGGGAACCACCATCTTGCCTTGTGGAAGCCTCTTTGGCTGTTTCCAATGAGTTCCCCGCTCTCTCTTCTCTCTTCCCCTCTCTCTCTGTCTGCAGGTATTGCCACTGACTGGCCCCAAAGAAGGTGGGACACGGGTGACAGTTTGGGGCGAGAACTTGGGCCTTTATTTCAACGAGGTGGGAGTACGTGTGGCCGGTGTGCGCTGCAGCTCTCTCCCTGCTGAATACATCAGTGCTGAAAGGTGGGTGAGGACTTGCTAAAAAAAAAAAAAAAAGCAGGGTGTGTTGGCTATGGGGAGCCATTAAAGCACATAATAGGCGGATGTGGGTAGGAGCAGACATGCCAAGAAACAGCTGCGCAATACAGTTTATAGGGTATGGGTTTTGCGATACTCTGGTGGGGCAACACCATCTCTGAGGCCTAGGTCAGGGGTGGAGAACAGGTTGTAGATGGAGGGGGCTGAATTGCCCCCACCTGACCTTCCACAGGCTGGATGACGTCAGTGGGCATGGACCCGCACCCATTGATGTCATCCCCCCACCCATTTTGCCTTTGTCTATGCTGAGAGAGACATGGAGGTCCTCCCAGTGCCAGCCGAGTCCCTGGCTTCACGAGGCATGCATCCCCTGCACGTTGCTGCCCGTCCTCATTGGGAAGGGGAGCAGCTTGCACTAAGGAAGAGGAATCCCCTAACCTCCAATCTGTGATCCAAGATAAGGGGATTGCTCTTCCAGCCTCCTCCCCAAACCCCTGGTAGGCTCCAGGCCAGGGGGTGCAACTTGGGGAGGAGAGTGGCTGGGGCCGCAGGCCGCAGGCTCCCCACCACTGGCCTATTCAATGTGTTTAATGGTGGAACTCCTCACTCAAGATAGGCCTGACTTGACTTAACCAAAATAATGAACAACCTAACATGTGAAAAAATAATCTTTCCCCTAAACCATTTCTCATCTTCCTTTTCTGCCTTGGAGATGGAGTTCCACCAAATAGCAGTGCCATCTACCCAGGTGTTAAGAACATGCTTCTGCTAACTGGCCTTACATTTCTTTATTTCAGCCAGCCCTGAAGCCTGTTAGCATGGATTGCTTCACTCCAGGACATGTGCAGGACGATATTTAACTTAATGCTTTTGCAGTACAGTAATATGTTGGATTGCAAGCATAATTCGTTCCGGAACCGTGCTTGTAATCCAAAACACTCTTATATCAAAGCGAGTCTCTGGCGGGTGTGAGCGGGGCCGATTTCGGCCCGCTCGAGGCGAGCGGTTACATCCCTACGTGACTACTTGTCTTGCAAGACCTTGCTTGTTTATCAAGTCAAAATTTAAAAAAAAATTTTGCTTGTCTTGCAAAACACTCTCAGACCAAGTTACTTGCAGTCCAAGGTATTACTGTAGTGTCTTTTGGTGAAGAGCTTCACAGGCTCCCATCCCAGACACTACTGCAGCCTTCCCCAGCCTTGTGCCCTCAAGAGGTGTTGGACAACAACCCCCATCATCCCTAGCCAGCATGGCCATTGGCCTTGCTGGCTGGGGATGATGGGGGTTGTCGTCCAACACCTCTGGGGAGGGCACCAGGTTGGGGAAGCCTGCATCTAACATATACAGAGAGATATTGGAATGTTGAAAGCAATCTATTACTAATCAATAGCATTTCGCATTTCTATAGTGCTTTAATTTGTTTAGAGCACTCCACATGCATTAAGTTAGGACCAAACCAGACGTTACCTGCAGGTTCATGTCATATTCCCATGGAGTTACTTTTGTTTGTGTTTTAAAGAAAACAGCCTTGGGAGGCTGACATTCTAAGTAGGTATCAAGGGATGCAGGGAGAACCTTCATATTTCCCCTGCCCAGGCTGCCCTTAATTTCTCCCCTCAAAGCTGCCCACTCAGCTGCTTTTCCTCCCATACGGGAAAAATACAGTGCAAACCCCCTTCCCTTTGCAGCTCTTCTGCTCCCAATGATAACCTCCAAAGCAAAATACAAAAAAAATACAAAAAGTCTGGGGGAATGTCAAGCCCATCTACATGTAATCCTTATAACAGCCCTCAAAAGGCATGTCAGTATTATTATACCAACTTGTAGGTGGGGTGGTGGTGGGCCTTCAGGGACAGCCCTGCCATGCAGGAAGGTGAAATAACCTATTTCCAGTGTCACCATGAGTGGCGAATAGATGAAGGCAATAATTGGTGTCTGAATAAAAAGTCTTGCTGCACTGAAACATTGTCTCTAGCAGCAGGCTGAGGATGCCATTGGGGCTCTGCTTCAGGCAGCAAAATGTCTTGGGCCAGCATGGATGGGGTGAGGAAGACTCCGTGGCAGTGGCTGCATCTGAATTATCATAAGCCAAGATATGCATGAGCCTTTTGCCCATGCACACACAGCCCCCTTTGCTCCTCCCTTCACAGAGTACAGGAATAGAACCAGGAAATCTCTAAGCATAGTTTCCCATTTCATCTGAACCAGGAACTATGGCTACTAGCTTTGGATCAAACCAGGATCTTAAACCAACATCAAACCATCATCAAACATCAAACCATGGTTTAAGATCCTGGCTTGTTCCGAAGCTGGTAACCATAGTTTCCCGGTTCAGACAAAGAAGGACACTATAGTTAATTAGAGACTTCCTGGTCATGGCTCATGTGAAAGGAGGCATGAAGGGGCTGCATGCAGAGGGAAAGACCTCTTGCATATCTTCGCTTAATAAGCTGAGATATGATAATCTCTCACATTGGCCAGTGAGTGGCTTGTCTAAAGCCATCTAGCGAGTTCGAAGAAGAGATGAGGTTAGAACTGGGTCTGGGTACCTCCTGGCTCACACTCTTACGGTGCAATCCTATGCACATTTACTCAGAAGTAAGTCTACCATGTTCAAAGGGGCTTACTCCCAGGGGAGTGTGCATAGGATTGCAGCCTTAGCCCCTGTACCAGCTCTCACATATCCATCTTCACAGGCTACCTTCCAGCAGGGAAACATGGTGCAACTGCAGCAAGGAAAGAACCAGTTTAATTCCTTGATTTCTGCTATGGCTGTTCCAGGTCAGGCCTCAAGGTTTATCTTGGAATGTGAGAGGCTCTCCACAGCTTGTTAGCTGTGCGTGTGCAGAGTGCCTTTCAGTTGCAACAGCCGGTTCTCATACATCTGGGAAGTTTGCCATTAAAAAAATGTTTTTGTTAACACTTTTTTCATATTAACAACATTACAAAAGAAGATGACCACAGTTAAGAAGAGAGACTACAGCAGCAGCCTTCCCCAAACTGGTGCCCTCCGGATGTTTTGGACTACAATTCCCAGGATTCCTGACCACTAGGCATGCTGTCTGGTGCTGATGGAGGTTGAAGTCCACAACATCTGGAGGGCACCAGATTGGGGAAGGCTGGGCTACAGGATTGGAAAATACCAAAAAATGATAAAATTAGCTTAATGCCATGCAGTTCATATTTTATGAAAATACGTAATTTTAATCTACGCAGTTATATGTTCAGACCAGAAATACTTACATTGCATAAAAGGACAACAAATTGTGCTTTTACATTTTTAAATCATGATCTGTTGTCACTGCTACCTCCGTTTGTTTGAATTCATATAATGTTTGTGATGTTGAAGGTTTTCCTCCTTAAACTCTACTCCAGAAACAGGCTTCCCACACCCAGATTCTCATTTTCTCTCTCTCTCTCTCTCTCTCGGGTAAACCTGACATAAAGCACTAAGAACTAACATGTCAAAGTGAATTTTGAGTTTTCAGTAGCCTAAAGCATGGTTGTTTACCTCTGGTGTGTTTGTGTGTGTAAGCTGGGACTACCTTGTGATAAGCGTACTGCTCCCTCTGTGCATCTTGTTTGGAGAGGATCTGGGCATCCAGACCAGGGGAGGGTGGGGCAGGTGCCTTTCCAGTCTGAAACAAAGGTGGTGTGCCAGGCCCCTGCCCTCCCCTCTTTGCAGAAACCACTAGATAGTTCTTATTTTGTGCTGGGAGGGATGCTGGCACTGCCATTGGCAAAGTTAATTGAGGAGGAGGGTAGGCCATGCCAGAAGTATTCCTGGCATCCCTCTGAGCTGGCCAGTGCAAAGTTAGAGGATGCACTGAAGGCCTCTCTAATAATAGTAATGGTGATGAGCCAGAAAGCATCCCTCATAGAATGAGGAGATACCCCTAAGGGAAGGGGGCTAGCCAGATTGAAAGGGTCACCTAACAACAGGGCCAGCCCTACCATTAGGCAAAGTGAGGTGTTCGCCTCAGGCAGCAGATGCTGGGAGGTGGCAGGAAGGTGGAGGAGAGAAGTGTGGGCCTGCAGTCTGGCCTGTGCCCCCTGAGCTAGCCTGCTGCCTTCAGGTGTGGTGGAGGATGCTGTCCACTTGCCAGTGTTGAAGAAAGATTCAACTGCCAGTGCAGTTGACTTTTGTACGTGGAATGGGAGAGGGCGCCATCTTGGCCTTTGCCTCAGGCAGCAAAATGTCTTGGGCCGGTCCTGTCCAGCAAACACCACTCTCCAGGCAGGTCAACTTAAGAAGTGGTTCAAGAGGAGGCTGGACATGGTGGTGTTGGTGAGGAGAAGGGAGCCCCGGTCTTCTGACAAATTTCACTGCCTCCCCTCAGGCTGGTTTGTGAACTGGACCCATCGCTCTTGCCTGACCCTCCCCCCGGGCCTGTGGAGCTCTGCGTAGGCGACTGCAGCGCTGACTACCGGACCCAGTCGGATACTCCCTTCACCTTCGTGGTAATCAGGGTCTGGGTTCGGAGTCTATACCATGTTTAGCTTACATAATAAGCACTGAAGTACTTGGCAGAAGTCGCTTGCTTGCATTTTAAACCTGCAGAGGGCATTTTGGGCTGGGGGGGGCATAATTTTCTGGGCCCAGGATCCCGAAATTAGTTCAGTCATAGAAGGGAAACAACTTGGGGAAAGGGGAACTATTTGAATGGTGTTCTTCAGGAGGCAATTCATTATTGATTTCTACCCATGTAGACACCCAGTTTTCATGGGGTGGACCCGGAACAAGGTCCCACCTCAGGTGGGACAAAAATCAGCCTCTTGGGGATCCATCTGGATGCTGGGAGCAACGTCAGTGTTGTGATCCGTGGAGCACCATGTCGGTTGATCAGGTACTTACTCTCAGGGTGTCATTCAGATTTCAGTGAATAGGTTCAAGGTGGCATGGCAAAACAACAGCAGCAGCAAACACCTCCGTGTGTTTTATATTTTCATAGATTATAAAGTTGGAAGGGGCATCTAGGCCATCGAGTCCAACCCCCTGCTCAATGCAGGAAACTAGAGGAGGGGTCTCCCATCCAAGTAACAACCAGGCCTGACCCTGCTTAGCTTTCCACGCTCAGACAAGCTGAGCCAGCGTGAACCACAGGCCTATGCTTTAATGTTGTGCTCTGTAACTGTTCCAATTATTTTTTTTTAGGCCCGTTTAAATGTTTGTAACAGCTACGCTGTATGTAGAACCGATAAACTGAGAGTCAGCGGGATTAAGTGGGTGGGGTATCAGACTGGAGTTGGGGAGGCCCGGATTCAAATATCCACTCAGTCATTAAGCCCCCTGGGTGACCCTGGACTAATTACTACCTCTTAGTTTACTCATGTACATAACGGAAATGAAATAACTAAGGGGGCAATTCTATGCATGTTTAGACAGAAAAAAGGCCTACAACTTCCAGCCATGCTGTGAGTTGTAGGCCTTTTTTCTGTCTAAACATGCATAGGATTGCATCTTAAATGACTTATGATCTTGGTTGTCTGAAATGGGGCGGCGGCTGGCTACCATCAGAGGATGCAGAGTGGGTGAGGGAGGGGAATGGAAGGCACCTCTAAAGATGGGAGTTCATCTTTGAGGTTAAATTATTTAGGATGGGGCTGTTTCTCAAGATGGTGACTAACTCTCCCTCCCCCCACCTTACTCTCCCCAGGCGTAGCGCAGGTGAGATTGTCTGCCTGTCTCCCCCCTCAGCGCTAGGCCCGGGCCCTGCCAATCTTAGCCTTCGCATTGATCGTGCGAACATCAGCACCAACGGTACCGTCTCCTTCCGCTACAGTCCTGACCCAGTTGTCACAGCGATAGAGCCCACCTGGAGCATTGCCAAGTAAGTGATGAGTCGATGACAGCCCTGCGTAGTGTTGCTGTGTGATAAGCTCGGTAATCCTTCCTTGCGGAGCTTCTCCCCCCAGCTGTTTCCTACTGGAAAAGACCCTGAGGCTTTCCCCCCAGCCCCCCCGACTCTTAACAGTAAAACAGGGCTTGCCTTCCCTCCTTTTATAAAAGTGGTTTCTGACCCTTTGCCCCAGACACTTCTGCTTCATCCAACATTTGGGGATAGTTTGGTGGGATGATGCAATCTATTTCCATCTTCTAGCCTATTTTGGTTGGGTGTGTGTGTGTGTATGTGTAAACACACATGTGCTCAGTTTCTCCCTCCCTCCCTCCCTCCCTCCCTCCCTCCCTTCTTTACATTATTCCAAAGACAGGTATCAATATTACAATTATTAAAAATGTATTTCTGAAGTATAGACATATATTCCAGGTTAAAGAGTGTGGAGAGGACAAAATGCAGGTGGTAGGATCTTTTATCAGCTGAAAAAAGATGTGTGTATGTGTGTGTATAAACATAATCTGTATAGACACACACACACCTCTGACTCATGGGGGTGTCAACATTCTTAGGGTACTTTTTACGCTACCTAGAAACATGAAGTTTCAAAGAAACTAATAAACACTGGGACAATTGAACTATGAAAGGGAGTGGGGAGGACAACTCCTTCATTTTATTGTATGCAAACTTTTCTCTACTTATTTGAATAGGACTGCCTTTGTCCAAACCGTATCCCTGATCTGATTGTCATGGGAGCCCCCCCTGGTAGGGTGCCATTATGAGGATGGGGACAAGTAGAACTGGGGTGCCACCAGTACCCTTCTCTGGCAAAGTCTTTTTATCCTTTGCACCACACTGTTTGTGGACTGAATCCATGTTTCCCTTTTCTGCCCCTCTCCTCACAGTGGTAGTACCAGTCTCACAGTGAGTGGGACCCATCTGCTAACAATCCAGGAGCCACGGGTTCGAGCTGCCTATGGCGGAATAGAAACCATCAATGTGAGTCTTCTGTGGAAGGTCTAACTAATGGGAATTGAGTGGGATGGAAGAGATATAGAAGTTATTGCCAGAAGTAGAGGAGTGATTACTTCACTTTGTGTGTTCCTCAGTGTGGTTTTGTGAGGTTTCCTGTAGGTCATCAGTTCAGGCCTCTAGCAAGAGGCCTCTGTCCCTCTCTTGGCAGCCTTCAGGGTGGCGAATGGCAGAGACCAGGGCTGACCCAAGATGTTTTACTGCCTGAGGCAAAGGACAAGATGGTGCTCTCCCATTCCATGTACACAAGCCAGCTGGATTGGCAGTTGAATCTTACTTCAGTACTGGTGGTGGGACGGTGTCCTCTGTGTCGTGCCTGAGAACAGCAGACTAGCTTAGGGGACACAGGGAAGATCAGATGGCACACACAGCTCTGTCCTCCAACAGAGAGGGATGGCCAGGGGGCTCAGGAAGAGCAGTCAGGGTGCTTGCTGCTTTTCCCCAGCATTTGCTGCCTGAGGCACTTGCTTCGCTCTGCCTAATGGTAGGGCCTGCCTTGGCAGAGAGACTAAAAGGGTGGTACCACCCATGTTTGGCTCTGGCCCTGCCACCTCGGTCTTTGGCCTCACCACTGCCACCATGTGACCCCCCTGCAGATTACCCCCAAGGGTGTGTGACTCTTGACAGGAAAAATAGGTTAATACTGTGTATTAACTAAGGTTGTCACATGATTAAAGAAATTGATTAGTCAATTTATGAATGACTAGTAGTGGCTGGTTGTGAAGATAAAATAAGAGAACCCCATCTACTGTTTCTGAACTCCCTTGGAGGAAGGACAGAATGCAAAAATGACAAGCAATACATAAAATATATCCATGCCTTGTTGTTGCAAACTCTGACCCTGGAGGAAAGAAAAATATCCCAAAGATGATATTTGGGGGTGGGGGGAAGAAATGTTGTGACGCCCATGGGTTCCAACTGAGATCTCAGTACATGATTGGGAAATTGCATGGCGCAGGTCTTGTTAGACTTTACCATTTCAAATAGGTGCAGGAATTCCATGTGTTAATACTCTCCTATATATAAATATAAATTAAAAAAACATTTCCTGCGTTTTCAGAGAGAAGGGTTCTAGCCTGAGGACATATTCAAACATGTGATCACCAGGGATGTTGAAGAGTCCTTGGTTTCGAGTCACGAGTCGAGTCACAAGTCTTTGGACCCGAGTCTCGAGTCCGAGTCCTTGGTCCAAAATGGTGACTCACGAGTCACTCCCAAAGCTGACTCCACAAGTCCCTATTAAAATCAATGGGGTTTTTCCCCAACAAAATAAGGCTATTTCAGATGTGTGGCTTAAATAAATTCTAGGCACAAGTGTGCCTTTTTATTTCAAAACTCTGCAACTGATTTTGGCAAGAACAGACCAGGCAGACAAACCCAAAATAACCAGACAGGCAGAGGAGGCAGGGAACCCCAAAGCAGGCAGGCAGGGGCCTTTGTCTTGGACATTTCAAACTGTGGAACTGGTTAAGAAGAGACCAGGCAGGCAGAGGAGGCAGGGAACCCCAAACAGGCAGGCAGAGGCTGCCAAACCCAAAATGTCTGAAAGGCTGCATTTTAGGAAAATGATTTTAAAAAATAAACGTGCTGTACTTCCTAAAACCTATCCATGTCGCATTTGAGGAACACGATTTTGGAACACGAGTCCTTGGTCTTGAGTCCCGAGTCGAGTCTTGAGTCCCATTAAAAATATTGGGACTCGAGTCTGACTCGAGTCAGAGGGGGGACTCAGTCCGGCTCACGAGTCGAGTCCTGGAGTCCGAGTCCCCATCCCTGGTGATCACCCCACTTGCAGTCTGAATAGTAAAGTTCAGAAGGAACTCTTACTGTGTGTTTTTTCCTGATCACCGATGTCCTTAAATAAAGTGTTGTCCTTAAATGTACTCATCGTTGTTTCAGATCCAAAATAAAGATAGGCGACCCAGAGAATTCTTGGGAGGGTGGGGGTGGCGTGGAATAGTTCTCCTTTCCAAGCCCTTGGAATGATGCATGTTTTTTAGAACGGAAATAGACGCAAAGACTGCAGGGCAGGACCATGAATCATTCACAAATCAGAATGGGGGTGAGGGCACGTGTTAAATAAAGGTCAGTGCAGAGAAGTATTCTGGATTGCCCTCAGTTGTGGTTCATATACTCATTTTTATTTTTTCCTCCCTGCAGAGTTGCCAGGTGCTAAATGACTCAGTAATGTTGTGCAAAGCCCCAGGCATTGTGCCTGGGGAGCAGGCACTGCCCCTTGGAGGTGCGCACCCTGACGAGTTTGGCTTCCTTTTGGACGATGTGGCTGCCACCCGTACCCTGAACCGCTCGGCCTTTACCTATTACCCCAACCCCAGCTTTGAACCATTCGGCGCGAGTGGCATCCTGGAGATTAAGCCTGGATCCCATGTAGTCCTCAAGGTATTGAAGCTGTTTGTGTCTTAAAACTGAATTGTAATAAGCCCTCCCCCAGTCAAGAAGGTGATAGTCTGCTCAAAGTCTGCTGGAAGTTAAAATCATGACAGATGACTTTGTCCATTGTGACATCTTTTTTTTTTTAAAGCAGATTCCTAGATCTTATGGCAGCAAAGATAGGCGTGAGTATATGTGGGTACTATCTGGTGAAATCTTAGAATCTGGCTTGAGGAGGATTCAGGGGATTTGGCTTTAGCTCCTTGCCTTTCCCCATGAATAAGAGAATTATGAAAAATATGCAAAGGAGAACACAGGTTTTCTTGCTACAGGACTGGATGACTTTATGCAGATTTTTTTTTAAAGCACAGAGCATTTGCAGGGAAGTAAACACTTGCAAATAAATATGCAGGTGTGCACGCACACATACACATACCAACAACCAACTCAGAAGGGCATGGAACTTCTCCTCTAGAGCTCTGGCTGGTTTGACTGATAGTTTTGTTATTCTGTTTTTGTCATTCGGTCTCCTATGTTGTGCCAGGATGAGAGTGTAGAGATGCTGTGGCAAAGATGATGCTTTCCCTGGCAAGTGTATCTGTGCCTAGGGGTGCCCTCTTTGCATTTTGAGAGCCCTGGGTTTAAACTCGGGGTCATGTGATAGAGTGGTCCCATTTCTTTCTCTCATATCCCTGTCTCTCTCAGGGCAGGAACCTGATCCCAGCCGTGTCTGGCAGCACACGGCTCAACTATACAGTGCTGATTGGTGGAGAGCCCTGCACCCTGACTGTCTCAGAAACTCAATTGCTGTGCGACTCGCCAAGCCAAATCGGGGAGCAGCCAGTCACGGTACACCTGATGTAGGGAGGCGGGCTAGGGGATGTGCTTGAGTGTATGGGATCAAGCCGCCCATTCTGGAATGCATCACCAATACCATGGGCAGGTAAGGGCTTGTCCAGAGGGTGGCCTTTTGCAGTCAGTGACTTAGTTCAGACAACACGATGGCCCACACTCAAAGGTTGAGTGTGCATTGTCATTGAACTGTGGGTTGTTGTTGAAACATGGGTTATCGTGTTGTCTAAACCCAGCCAAGATAACAAGCCAACCACAAACAACGCATGAAGAGAAGCCATGGCTTGTTATCTTGACTGGGTTCAGACAACTCGATAACCCACAGTTCAACGGCAACCCACACTCAAGGGTTGAGTATGGGTTATCATGTTGTCTGAACCCTGTCAGTGTATGTGAGTGGAACCTGCAAAATGTCCTGAGCAAAGCAGGTCCTTATATTACCCCCAAGGTCAGTGTAGGTGCACAATTGGCAGCGGGGCCCACCCCATGTCTGCCCAGCCTTCCCCAATATAGTGCCCCCCAGGCATTTTAGCCTCCAGCTCCTCATCTGCCCCAGCCAATGGTAAGGGATGATGGGAGTTGTAGCCCAAAACATCTGCAAGGTATCAGGTTGAGGGAGGCTGCAGTAGACTAACAAAAAAATAATAATGTGTGAACTGGAGCACCTCAAAACACCTGGATTGTTCAAGTCACCTGGTTTCCAAGAACCACACTTTGGACAAACTCTAAGTGACTTTGAGGGCTCTTCCCCTGAACTGTGCTGCTGGCTGAACCTCTGTGTGGAGTCCGTATACTTCCTGAGCTGCCAGATGCTGGCTGAAGGGAGAGCAAGAGCGGTGGAAGCAGTTGCCTTAATGCCCTGGTTGTGGGGCTCAGAGGGGCATCTGACTAGCCACAATTAGAAACTTAACAGTGGCCTATAAATGGACTCTTGGTCAGGTCCCACAGGGTGGTTCTCATGACCAGCTTAACCCCTAGCTCTTCTCATTGCAGATCCTGGTGGGGGGTCTGTCGTTCTCCCCGGGGACCCTGCACATCTACCCCGAGGCAGCCCTGCCTCTGCCGGCTCTTGTTGGGTTAGGTGCGGGAGGAAGCCTGCTTCTTGGGGCCATCATCGGGGTGCTGGTGGCCTATAAGCGGAAGACACGGGATGCTGACCGTACCCTGAAACGCCTGCAGCTTCAGATGGACAACCTGGAGTCTCGCGTGGCCCTGGAGTGCAAGGAAGGTATTGAGGGGGTGGGCAAGGAAGACAAGGCCATGATGCTTGTGGAAAGTGAATGGAGAGGGAGGGAGAGACATTGCCTTCCTACCCAAGGCTGGTGATTGTTTCTTCAGTGCATCAGCATCTCTGTTGGCATGGGAGCAGTCCCTGGGAGGAAAGCTGGCCTTCTCTGTAGTGTCCAACTGGGAGTGCAGGCAGTGGCCAGGCAGATGTTCCTTCAGAGTCCAGCTGTTGGGTGGGGGCACTGCATGCATCAGATCTGGCTCCTGGAGTGAGGAATAGCTCCTTTTTGGATAGAAAAGGCATGCAGTCCTAACAGGCACCACATTTTAACATAGCAAATCATCTGTGGCAGTCACCAGCTCCTATAACACTGAGGCTTACCCTCCAGCTATCCCTGTTCTGCCTGTTATAGAGATCCTGGGGGGTGTCTGTTGTTTTTAAAAATGTATTTAGTATGCACACAAGTACAGAAGAGTTACTCAGGCTTCAGTCCCTCCCCAGGTCTCTCTAGGAGTTAAATCTCTGGTTGCGGGGGTGGGGGCGGGGAAGAAGAAAAGATGCACCTTGACACTCATGCACAGACACACATTGCCAATGTATTCATTGCACTGTTATGGAAAAACTAATGCACCAGATGCGACCTGCAAGGGGACAAACCCAACCCAGGACCTTTCCCCCTCTGCATTATGGGAATGCTCTATGGACTTCACTAACAAGAGCAGCTCAGGAAGAGCTCCACCATCGTCTTATATGCCACCCTACCCCAACCTGATGCATTCCAGATGTGTTGGACTAGAACTCCCATCATCCCCAGGGGGTTGTAATCCAACACACCTGGAAGATGCTGGGCTGGGGAAGGCTGTTATATGCAACTGTGGACAGACACATAAAGTGGTTCTTATTGAAAGAATAAATGTTCCGATGAAGCCTTCTCCTTGAAAATCCCAGGAAAAGATTGATTGGTTGGTTGGTTGGTTAGACAAACCTCTGTATAGTACAACCTGAGTTTGTGAAAAGAAAACAACAATGGTTATATAGTTGTAATTTTGTTTGAAACAGACAAATAAAAACTGTTTGATTTGGAAAAAACAACAACACCAAAACGCCAATGGTACTGCTTTTTGTTTTGCCTCCACCCACACCGTAACTGCCTATACAACGAGAATAATCTTCCAGAGCTGGCTGAAGACATTTTATTGCCTGAGGCAGGACAGCAAATGGCACATGCATAGACAACACCCCCCACCCTGCACCCATCTCCGTGGTCAAGATGCATAGGACCCAAGGCCAGCCAAGCAAATCTGGCACCTGTGGTAGAAAATCCCCCAAGTACCTCTCCCCGTCCCTTGCTGTAAAACTGATAATAATGCAATAATTAAATAACTGACAATTTGCTGTCCTTTCGTGACACCCAGAATCAGCTGCCGGAGGCGGCCACTTCATTCTGCCTAATGGTAGAGCCGGCCCTGCCTGTTTCAGAAATCTGTGCAGGCCAGGCTGTTTCAGAGTAGCTAAAGAGCAGGCGAAGAAGAGCCTTCAGTAGTATGTAATAGTACGTGTGGCAGGGTGGGCTAATCTGGGGCAATTATTCATGGTATGAAAATGAGGGTGTTAAAAGGCCACAAGAGTGTCCCCATTTCCTGTGTGAAATGTTGGAGGGCATGCTTGGAGTGGCTGGGGGTGGGGGTCAGAGGAAGGGCAGCCGTTTGAGGGGTCTGACATGGTTACAGTGGCCCATGAATGACATAATACGGTCTCTGATGAGAAATGTGGCACCTTCTGGGGAATCCCGAGGATCTAGATTCCTTTACAGCAAGCTGTGTTTTGGCCAAAGCTTCCTAACACGTGTCTGCCACATGTGCGTGTGCCTTTCCAGAATACACATACGGTGTACAATTACCAGGCATGATGATCTGCATACCCGTTCCCATGAGGGAAACGCTTAGTTGGTTGCCTCTAAATCAGCGTTCTCCAACCTTGGGTCCCCAGATGTTTTTGGCCTACAGCTCCCAGCATGCCCCAGCCAGCGTAGCTGGCTGGGGCATGCTGGGAGTTGTAGGCCAAAAACATCTGGGGACCCAAGGTTGGAGAACGCTGCTCTAAATCAAACCTGTTTTGAGAGGACAGGACTAGTGTGACGAACAGGTGTGTGTGGGGGGTGCTTAATGTTTTGGCCCCTTTAGGTGTCAAAAGCCTGGTGGGAGAGGGCAAGAGTGGAGAGGATCACCCCACTGTGTATGCACCCCCCAACGCTTTTGACAGTCTTCCACCTTCTTCAGCTTTTGCTGAGCTGCAGACAGACATTAATGAGCTGACAAACAACATGGATGGAGTGAAGATCCCTTTCCTGGACTATCGGACGTATGCGAGGCGTGTGCTCTTCCCAGGGGTGGACGATCACCCGGCACTGCAAGAAACCAGTGTGAGTGCCATGAATGAGAGATGGGATGGAACCTTGGACAGTTTTTTCCCTTAACAGTTGGGCAAAAAGGAAGATGAGAGATCAGAAGTTTTAAGTTTGGGGATCTCCTTTTGATATTAGCCCTGGGGTTCTTGCATGTCAAGATCTTTACTCTTGCAGATCTTCGGTGTCATCCCCTCCTCCTTTGGTACCCCCCCCCCACATTCAAATGCTTGTTCCTGAACTTCTTGTTGGGACTTGGTTAGGATACTTTCCTACAAGGTTTTGATTGTGCAGTCACCCTGCCTCATTCATGAGATTTTACAGGGGTTCATATTTAATTATCTTTCATTTGTAACCTTCCCATGTTTTCCCACTGCTTTTTCCCATCTTTTTTCTTACCAGAAAAAAAAATCTGTTGTTAGCTGCTCAATGTCTTTTCATTGGTAGTGCTAGGAGTTGTCTGTCTGAAAGCGCTCTTAGGTTCTGTTCCTGATATGGTTGGGCTGAGTTGCCCTGCTACCCACAGAACAGCATGCAAACGTTCTTAGTGTGTGAATAATGGTTGCCCAAATGCTGGGGACAAAGAAGGGAAGGCACTGGCTCCTTCATCATGTTCTGCTTGTGAACCACCAGAGGCATCTACGGTACCTCACTGCTGTTGGAAACAAAATGGTGGACTAGATCAGGGATGGGCAGAAGGTAGATCTCCAGATGTTTTGGACTTCAACTCCCAGTATTCCTGACTATTGGCCATGCTGCCAGGGGCTTCTGGGAGTTGAAGCCCAAAACAGCTGGAAATCTACCTCCTGTCCACCCCTGGACTAGATGGACCCCTTGGTCTGATCCAGCAAGGCAGTCCATATGCTCTGATGTTCTTATTTGTGGAAGGGACATGTGAGGTCAAGTGCATCAAAGGCCCTTTCTTTCTCATTGTCCATATTTGTGGGCGGCATCTTCACCGGCACATGGAAAGCCACCAGGTGTGTTTTAGTGTGTGTGTTTGCCTTTCTGAATGCTGGCCCGACTTCCCCTGTTGACTTACTGGGTTTTCTGTTCTCTTACCTCCACAGACCCCACCAAGCACCGAGAAAGGGCTTCGTCTCTTTGGGCAGCTGCTGCACACGCGGCCCTTCCTGCTGACCTTCATCCACACGCTGGAGGGCCAGCGTGGCTTCTCCATGCGGGACCGAGGGGCTGTTGCTTCTCTGACTATGGTGGCCCTGCAGGGCAGGCTTGACTATGCTACCGGAGTGCTGAAGCAGCTGTTGGCTGACCTCATTGAGAAGAATCTGCAGAATCGTGCCCACCCCAAGCTCTTGCTCCGCAGGTGAGAGGCAAATGCTGTTTTAACACTTACTTTGGCACCAGCAAAGTGCCATATTGTCCTTGGTTGCTTCTCCGCATTCTACACCAGGGGTTGCCAGAGCTCCTAAGGCCAAAAGTCATGTAGCAGCATTGCATTGGTCCAGTCTGCTGCTGCAAATGGTTCTTCCTTATCCATTGTTCCACACAGAACTACCATCGGTTCTCAGCCCTGTTCACCATGTCATCTTTTCTACCTCTGACCCTGTGCAATCATCACCACTACTTTGGGCTCCCCATATTTTTTTTCTATCTTTCCAGTCGAGAGGATTGGATTGCTATTGTTCCTCTCCTGAGTCCCTTCAAATGTGTTCATCATCCGGGGGGGGGGGGGGGAGTATCCTTGGGGCTGGGGTCTCCAGTGTGGTGCCAGCACCATCTTTATTTGGGTTCAAAAGAGTGTTTTTGTGTTTTGATGCTCAGGCCCCACCTCTGCCTGGTGCTTAGGTTCCCAGGCAAGTTACCTTTCTTTTAGTCTTACCAGTTGCCTTCTGGGAAATGAGTGTTTTGTGACTGGCCGAGCCTACCATGGCAGCCATTTTTTTCAGTGGACAAGTCCCCCTATGGCAGACATCTTGTGAGAGTACTCACAGCACACTGAAAATTCCACGTATGCCCACTGATGCAAAGAGGTTGGGGACCCCTGGGGTCTGCATTATCAATAATATTGTTGGGAGAGAGTAATGAGGGTGGGCAGGTTTCTAGGACACATGATAGTTTTGTACTGTTTTTAATTGTGTTTTATACTGTGTGTGTGTGTGTGTGTGTGTGTGTGTGTTCGTGTTCTCCCCCCCCCCCCTTGTATTTTGTTGGATTGTACATCACTCAGAGTGGCCGGATGTCTGGCGAGATGGGCGATTCATAAATTCAATAAATAAATGATAGGGGGCTTCCAGATGTATCCAGTTTTTCTCTTCACAACAGTGGGTATTAAGGACTCCTTCAATTCCCCACAAATTAGCAACTGCTCTCTCTCTCTCTCTCTCTCTCTCTCTCTCTCTCTCTCTCTCTCTCCCCCCCCATCTCCCCCCCCTCCCCTCAGGACGGAGTCGGTGGCTGAAAAAATGTTGACCAATTGGTTTACTTTCCTGCTGCACAGGTTCCTCAAGGTGAGAGCATGTGGGAACAGGGCCTCAGACATTTGTGTTCTAGCCCTTATTCTGCCAGAGATCAGGAATCGTAAGAGGGCTGAGGAAGCTTAGCTTCAAAAATTCTAGCCATGGTCTCTGCCATGTGGGTCGAGAAATGGGAGTGAACATTTTGGAGTTGGGTGAGGGGCCATAGCTCAGTGGTAGAGCACATGGCGTTGCATGCAGAATGTCCCGGGTTCGGTTCCCGGCATCTCCAGTCAAAACAGGATTAGGTAAGCAGCTGATGTGAAAGTCCTCTGCCTGAGACTCAAGAGAGCAGCCAGTCAGAATAGACGATACCGGACTAGGTGGGCCAATAGTCTGTCCTGGTATACGGAAGCTTCTTGTGTTCCCTCCCCTGTGAGCCTGTCTCTTCACTCCCCAGGAGTGTGCTGGAGAGCCACTATTCATGCTGTTCTGTGCCATCAAGCAGCAGATGGAAAAAGGCCCAATAGATGCCATCACAGGCGAGGCACGCTACTCGCTGAGCGAGGACAAGCTCATTCGCCAGCAGATCGACTACAAGACCTTGGTGAGCTCAGGTGATGGGGGGAGGTGCACTTTGCCTCCTCGCAGGCCGAGGAGCTGGCAGCTCCTTCTCCTGCAGCGACGGGTAAATATACGCCGGAGAAGGGGCCCATCGCGTAGGCTGTTCTGTGCTTGCAGCCTGGGTGGCTTGGAGCAGCGTTCTCCAACCTTGGGTCCCCAGATGTTTTTGGCCTACAACTCCCAGCATGCCCCAGCCAACAGTGGCTTGGAGGACTCCATGCCCCACCAGTCTAGATGAGATAAGCAACCTAACCTTCTAAGAACTGAAGGCCTTACTCCATGGGGTGACCTACTTAACGCCCAAAAATGGAACTCGCGTAGAGGAAGCCAGGCCATGGATAGAGCTGGGAACTGTGGGAAGTGCACCATGGAAGATAAGTTGTGCAAAGTAGAGGTGTGGGTGGGGGCGAGGAGAGAACAGGGAAGGTTGAGGTTGGCATAGTTATACTGGCAGTTGCCGGCTCTGTGGGTGGTGCATGCTGGGTTCTGTCTAGGGTAGCGCAAGAGGTCCTATTTACCAGCAGCTGCAGGGAGCACTACAGGGGCTCAGGAAGAGCATTTTTTGTACTTTTTCCTGACTGTGAAGTGGATCGGCCTTTCCCTGTTTGTAGTTTGGAAGGGACCAGATGCAGCCTTCTCTTCTGCCCCCATGGTTTTTTTTAGCAATAATAGAATTTTCAAAATGCAAAATGTCTCTAAGTCCACAGTTAGTATTCTAGAACTGTACTTGTCATTTTTGCTCAGAAACTGAAGCTGGGGGAGCTGGGATGAAGATTATTGTTCTCCCAGACCCCAGAAATACATAGGTATAACCCTGGGTGCTTATAAATGTAGGGCTATGTGGGCCTATGATGACTGAAAAGTTAGATTTTTTTTCCCTCCTAGACATTGTTATGTACCCCCCCTGAGCCTCCTGGGGGCCCTTCGGTGCCTGTCAAGGTATTAAACTGTGACTCAGTGACACAAGTGAAGGAGAAGTTGCTGGACGCTGTATACCGAGGGGTGCCCTATTCGCAACGACCACGTGCTGAGGACATGGAGCTGGGTATGAAGGCAGGAACATGGGAGAAAGCAGGTGGGGCTGGGCGCATGGAGTGGACCTGAGTAGTCAGGCCTTGGCTTAAGTTGTTACAAAATGGAGGCATGGGCAGAAGACTAAATAAAGCGACCTTTCTCCTCACTGACCTTCTTGTTCATCCTAGAGTGGTGTCAGGGCAGTGGAGGCCGGACCATCCTGCAGGACGAGGATGCCACAAGCAAGATTGAGGGAGACTGGAAACATCTCAACACGCTAGGCCATTATCAGGTAACTGTCTTCCCCATCTATCTCAGGGCCGGATTAACTATCCTAATAGGTATGCTGTAGGTCAGGACCCCACCACAAAATGGAAAACTGTCGTGTTTGGGAGTGCGCAGCTTCTGCTGCCTTTCAATGCTCTGGGTAGCTCAAAATATGGAAGCAGTTCCATATTCCTTAGTAATATTGCCTGCAGTCAACAGGAAGTAAATAATGCTTTGGATGCCATTGAAGATTTGAGGGGTAGAGTGGAGTGGGTGGAGGGGGCTGTGCACATGTGATTGTGCTGGCCAAGGAAAGAACATTGGGCCTCAGCGCATGGCTTACCACAGGGCCTCATCTTTGCAGTCTTTGGATGCTTCAGTGATCAACTGCATTCTGGGGGATTATCCTAGTTTTATTCTTGCATGCTGTGACAGTAGCTGGTGTATCATAATGTGTGCAAAATGTATTGAATGTATGAAATGCACTATATTAATGGTAGTGGTGGTGGTGGCCATCGTCGTCGTCGTCCTTCTTCTTATTATTATTACTACTACTACTACTATTAAATTTTCTCTTCCTCCACCGCATTCCTACATTTAAACCCATATTTTCCTCTTCTGTGCCTGCCATTCCTGTAATTCAATGCACAGGTAGCAGACGGCTCCGCAGTGGCGCTGGTTCCTAGGCAGGCATCGGGCTATAATATTGCCAGCTCCTTCACTTTCACCCATTCGCTGAGCCGCTACGGTAAGCAATGACAAAACCCTGAGAACACACCCTATTCCCTCTTCTTCCCCCAATGCAAATGCTTGGCTGCTCTGAAAGACCTGTCTACCCTGCCTTTTACTCTTAAACAACGTAACACAACACTGTGCAAAGAAGTGTTTAATCCAGGTCAGTTATGGGTCAAGTTATCTCTTCCATTGCCCCTAAAGCAGAGGTGAGCAACCTGTGGACTGCATGTGGCCCTCAACCTCTCCCTTGATGCATCATCTCTGGGTGCTGCCCTGGTTTACTCTCCTTTGATGAGCCCTTTGAGAGTACGGATCCTAATGGATCCATACTTTCAAAGGGCGACGCTGCCCAGGCAGGGAGGGATTCACCGTCTTCCTGCCCAGGGAGGGAGAGAAGAGCATGTGTGAGTGAGTGAAAGTAGGAATATGGGTGTGGGTGGCCCAACTCGGAGTGCAACCATTGACATATATCCACCAAGGGAACGCAGCCCTCGGTGGTAAAAAGGTTGTCCACTCCTGCCCTAAAGTTTAAGAGGATGGATAGACATCCTCCATCCCTGTGTGTACTCTACAGTAAAGAAAATAAATGAATACATTCTGTGCTTAGGCAATCCAGATTCTGTGCCAAGAAAGCCAGGTTAGACAACTTTACATACTTTCTCATTTTTCATAACTTCTGTTTACTAATCATGGGGAGGGACTGTCCCCAACCATCTGATTCAGCTGCACATGAGCGTTCACCAGGTATTGTCATAAGGGCTAGAAACTTGATAGAAAGAAAGAAAGCTGAGATTCTCAGGAGACTGATTTTCTGCACACAGAGCCGCAATCTGTGGTTTTTCTTCATTTGTGCTGAATTACAGCACACACATAGTCCATTAGGCTGGAATAAATGCATGCCCAGTGGTGTGCCCTTGACATTTGGGACTTGTTTTCAGAGTCCCTAGAGTCTTTCCTGACTCTTGTGATGCCGTCTGTCAAGGTTCCACCTTGTGTCTGAGCCTTCATAAGAATGTAGCCCTGTGCAGGATGGGAGTTCTGTGTTGTCTGTGTATGTGTGCTGGCTCCCCACAGGGTATGGTCCTGAGTGAACCAGTGCATAAAAAAATTCCCCTTTCACATGTGAAGTGTCCTCTCTTTACTATGTGCTCCCGCACAGCACTAGGACACGTGTACTGTATGCCCTAGTGGCACAGCAGACCTGCGACCTTCCGTGACTTGCCCCATTGTCACTTAACCAAAGTGGCATTTTAGTACCATCGTGCTCAGCCCTTTGAGGAGGTCTGTTGCCACGTCCAAACTTCTTTCTCTCTACACCACCCAGGCCTGGCTGTAATTATCGCTGCTATTCCAGGCATGGGATGCCTGTAATTTTGCTGTCACTCCCATGCTGTGGTTGGAGGGGAAGGGGTATGCTTTACTTGGTCTGTGGAGGGTAGCAATGGTGGTAGTTTTGGTATTACCAGTGTTTGTATGGGTTCAGGCACTACTAGGTCTTCTTGAAACCTGAATAAATACAACCCTACAGGCTTGGGTGAGGAGTGAGCTTCTGAGGTAAAAAAAAAAAAACAAGGTTGAGAAGGAGGTGCACAGAAGGCGGGGCTCTTTGATCCCAAGGAGCAAAGTGAACAAACTCAAGGTGGTTTCTTCTCACTCTCCCCCGCACAGAGAGTTTGCTGCGCACCTCCAGCAGCCCTGAGAGCTTGCGCTCACGAGCCCCCATCCTCACTCCGGACCAAGATTCAGGCACCCGTCTCTGGCATCTGGTCAAGAACCACGAGCATCTCGGAGACCCCAAGGAAGGGGAACGGGGGAGCAAGATGGTGTCTGAGATCTACCTCACCCGGCTCCTTGCCACCAAGGTATGGCAGGAAGGGAACTGAGTTACTGAATGGGGTGGGTGGGGAGGAGTTGAATGTTAAACCCTTGCCTGGCCATTTCCCTACGTACCAGGTTTGGTTCCTTAATGCTTAACCTAAAGGTACTTTCCTAGTTGTGGGGGGGGGGGAGATTGAACTCGTTTCCCCTTGCCTCATCCTCAGTGGGTAGCATAAATAGTTCTCCCTAATGTATTTTTAAATATTGGGGAATTGTCATCTTATTTTCATCTCCCACATTAATATTTTTCTCTTGTCTAGATTAAACATACTGAGGTTCTTCCATCCTTTCTTGCCTTTCTAGTTCTTTTATCGGCCCTGTAACTCTGGCCCTCTACAAACCTTCTTGGGGAGACTTTTCCCCAGTCCTCTTCCTTGTTTCTGTCTTTGCGCAGTCTGTCCTGTCCAACCCTTCCTGTAGGTGGCCTGAACGTCCCTCCTGAGCAGGGCATGCTGTTCAAACCGCATCCTGTTGGGGGTGGTTGCAGGAGCACGATCCTGGGTTCCTCTGTGATCTGGGCCTTATGGCTAACCCACCCCATCTTCCAGTGCTTGCCAGCTGACATCTAAATTAAGTTCGGATACTTTATTGACATAATGGAAAATGCCATGTCGTCAAAATCTCTGGCAAAGTTGGAGTCATAAATTATCTGCCGGCGAGGAAGGACTGGAGGTGTCACTTGGTGTCTGAATCGTGCTTTCTGTGCATGTTTGTATTCTGTCACTCTCTGTGATTGATATAATCACATCGCTGTGATCCGGTATTTGGCTGTAATATATTTTAACAGCGTTTGGTACATTTTAGTAGTATTCTCGCAAAACTGCCGTTCCTATGGTTCCCTGGGGAGAATCGCCCACTGTTTAAATTGGTGTAAAACTGCCTTACATTGAAGTATAGATGTGCCCATTCATATTTAAGGCTATGTGAATTTTGAAGGACATTATTTTATAGTCCCAGATGAGGAAAATTATTGTGGAGATTGTTAGGGAGATTATTGTAGTAAGGTGGTGCAGGGGAGCTGGAACATTGTGTCTGGAGCAGAATATTTCATGGATTTGGGACGTGCATTCAGATGCAAGGATGAGGGGTGTTGTTTTCTGAGGGGATGCTGAAGCTTGATGTGTTCTCCTCCAGCTTATAATGGCTGCAAGACTTGTTCTCTAGTGCCCCATAATATTTAGAAGAAACTGCCAAGTTGTCCTCCTAGCCTCCATGGCTATGAGGACTAAAATTGTGTTAGCAGTTTCAGCCTTTTAATAAAGGCTGGGATTTTCAGGATTCTGAAAGAGCTATCAGATTGCAGCCTCTATGGCAGGGCTGGGTAAGGAGTGGCCCTCCAGATGTTGCTGGACTGCAGCTCCCATCATCCCCCACTATTATTTATGCTGGCTAAGGCTGATGGAGTCCAACATCATTTGCAGGGCCAAATGTTTCCCACCTCTGCTCCATGGCATGGTCAAGGCTATGCAGGTTCCTAGACCCCTCGAACCATAGTTTGATTCCAGCTTGCCAATTCTTCCACCACCACCCCCTAATTTTTTTTTGGGGGGGGGGCGGTGATGTTGGCATGGTTGGGTGCCACTGTTCTTGCCTGTCCTATCCCTGGGGTTTTGTACCTCTTAGCAAGGTGGGGATGAGGTTAGGAAAGGCAGCCATGACCTCCAAATTTTAACTGTCTGTTCTCTCTTTCCATCCCAAAAGACATTTTCCAGAAGCTTTTCTCTTCCCCCTTCCCCAGGGCACGTTGCAGAAGTTTGTGGATGACCTGTTTGAGACTGTGTTCAGCACAGCACACCGGGCCAGTGCCCTCCCTCTGCCCATCAAGTACATGTTTGACTTCCTGGACGAGCAGGCAGAGCGCAGGCAGATAGGTGACCCTGACGTTCGACATACCTGGAAAAGCAACTGGTGAGACCTCTGCGGTTTGGCCCCTTTGTCCACATTTATTTATTTATTTATAACATTTCTATACCACCTTTCTAGAAAACAATCAAGGCGTTTTATCCAAACATAATTTAAAAACCAAAATCACAAGCAAAGACATAGTAAAATCTTTAAAACAACCTTAAAAAGCAACAATTTAAAAAGTCAAATTACCCCCCAGAATGCAGAGAGCGCGTAGCTTTAGCGGGAGTGCATTCCAGAGTCTGGGAGCAACACAGGAGAAAGCCCTTTCCCGTGTGCCCAGCGGGGTGGGCTTCTGCAAGTGGGAACATCTCCAAAAGGCCCTCTCCTGCTGATTCTAGTAACTGAGCAGGTTCATACTGAGACAGGTGGTCTCTCAGATAAACAGGCTCTAAGCTGTTAGTGCATAAGCCATATAGAGCCTTAAAGGTTCTTGGTTCCAACACCTTGAATTGAGCCCAGAAAACACTTGGCAACCAGTGTGCATCTTTCAGCATTGGGGTGATATGATCCTGATACCGTGCACAGTAAACCAGTGGTTGGCAGCTGGCAGCCTGTGGGCCAAGCCTTGCTGTGGGTAAGTGGCAGTCAGCCTATTAATCACCCATGCTTAAGCAGATGGAAAAAGAAGCCTTTTAGCCCTAGCTTCTTTTATCCACAAGATGTGCTATATCTGCTGTTTCCCCCCCCCCCTTTTCCCTGAGTCATGACTACCTGGAACTCTTGGCCACGGTCAGCTAGAAGTACTTTGGGGACAGGAACCAATTTGGCCCCCTGCCTCTGTCCTCTGCTCCAGGCCACCCTTCAGCTAGGCATTGCCCTACACTGGTTGAATAAATTCTCTCTAGGAATACATTTGGACCCCAAGGAGGCCAGTGCTCCTGAGCCTCAAGTGCTAGATGCCAGCCTAACTCCCCATATCCTGACCCCGGGGACTTTGCCAGCCTCTCCATTCCTCTCCTTCAGGGATGGAAGAATGCCATGTTCGCTCTCAACTACTAGATGTTACCTTCCCGGGACATAATCTGCCAAACAAGAGACACTGTCTCCAGGTATGGAGGCTGAGCTCCATAGAGAAGTGTCACTTAGGAGTCTTTTCAAGGACTTTGTGAAGGACCGCCGCCAGTCCGTTCCTGCAAAGCACGAGCTTCCGCAGCTATTTTGACAGCCCGGAGCGCTCTGCCTGCGATTCCCATTGTACATTGGTAATAAACACTGGAATCTAGCACTAAGTCAAAGCGAAACCACTTCCAGGCCAAAATGAAAGTACCTTTATTTGATAGTAAACAAATACAAATTGAAAAGGGAGATAAGGGAAAGTGAAACTATCAGAAAAGGAAGCGTTCTATTACACGCAGTCAGACCTACAAAACAACAAAGACTATACGCTAGTCTAGCTAACACCAGAGATTCTAACCTAGTGTAACACTAGAAACTGAATGAACTTACAGCAATGTACCCAGGCGCTCCGCTTGGAGGTTGAGTGTCCGGACTGGGCTGAGCCAAGGTCCCATTCCGTGCTCTGCGGCACCTTGCTCCCAACAACCTTCAGAAGTCTTGGCTGCTTCTTTTACCCCCTTGCTCACCCCCCCTTGATCCCCCGACCCCTCCCTCTCCTGACAGGACAAACCAGTTCGGCCAGGCGGGAAGGGTGCTGAGGTTTTGGCGCCACTTTTTCCGCGGCTCCTCATGGGTGCTTGGAAGGGTGGTTGCGGGTACTTGACAACCCATTGAGGGTGTCTGGGGAAAACCATCCAAATGCGTGTGTCCTGGACTTGGCAGCTCATTGAGGGTGTTTGGTGAAACCCATTGGAATGCAGATGTGTGTCTTGGACTGAGCTCTCCTGCCCTGGGCAGGGATTATGCCGGGGAAATGGGGCAAAGTGTATCTTTGTCAGGCTTTCTCTCCACAGACTTTAATCTCTGATATGTTCAGCAACTTTGTACTTGTTCCCCAGATATCCAAAAAGAAACAAATGCCACCCGACAAAACATGAGAATTGAACTTCAGCCTCTCATTTCAGCCTTCCCAAACCTGGTGCTCTCCAGATGTGTTGGCCAATAGCCATGCTGGCTGGTAATGCTGGGGGTTGCAGTCCAACACATCTGGAAGGCACCAGGTTGGGCAAGGCTGTCTTATTTCCCCACATGTCCCTTCTTCCATAGAGTGAGCCTCTGCCTCCGTGTGACGGTGGGTCTTTTAAAGCCGATGTCTCTCACATCTTCCTCTTTTCCATTCCAGCCTGCCCTTGCGGTTTTGGGTGAATGTCATCAAGAACCCACAATTTGTTTTCGATATCCACAAGAGCAGCATCACGGATGCTTGCCTCTCTGTGGTGGCCCAGACCTTCATGGACTCATGCTCCACCTCCGAGCACCGCCTGGGCAAGGACTCCCCTTCGACTAAACTGCTGTATGCCAAGGACATTCCCGTTTATAAAGGCTGGGTGGAAAGGTGAGCTGCTGAGGGGCGAATATCAAAGAGTGGAGGTATAAGAGATGTTGCATCTACAACCGGCAGAGGTTGGGTGGGAGTGCAGCTCACCTCTCTGCCTCCCTCTGGGGCACCCCAGAGCGTTGGATTGGCACTGTGGCCTGCGGGCCTAAGGTTCAACACCCCTGCTGTACACAGATAACAAGATTCTGCTCTCTGAAGCAGGGAATGCTTGAATGCTTGATAACATGCAGAACTAATTGTTACAATCAACATTTCTGTAAATTTGCCCAATGTGGACGATTTGAGTGCAGTATTTTGGGTATTGCAGCAAAGAGTACATAGAGCCTTAAGGAAGTAGTGGCTGGCTTTCTTATTAAATTTGTAACCTGCCTGTCCACGGGGGTGGGGGGATCACTGCTGCAGCAAACATTAGCAAAAAAATCAATAAAAATAGAATTGTGTCATATGCAAAAAGTGATTTGCATATAAACAATTGGAGATCTGGACTTTGCCCCTCCCTCTGCTCAGATGTGTGTGTTGATTGGGCACGGTCAGGACCGGTGCAGGGCAGTTTGGCGCCCTAGGCGAAATTATATTTAGCGCCCCCCCTCTCATGCCGTGGGGGGGCTCCAGAGCAAAGCAGCCCTGCTCTGCAAACCACCACTACCCCGCAGCCACCGGACCCCCCCCCACCTACCTTCCCCCCGCCCTGGCCTTCCTTCCAAGGAGGAAGTGACGCGATGGGACCCCCGCGCTCTGTTTTTGGCCGGGGAAACCAGGGCAACAGGGCTGTTTAAGCCCTGTTGCCCTGGTTCCTCCCGCCAAAACAGAGCGCGGGCGGGGCTCCGGAAGCTGCGCGGAGAAGGTAGGTGGCGGGGGGGGTGTCCGGCGGCTGCGGGGAGTGGCGGCAGCAGCGGGGGTGGGGGCAGCGGCTGCAGGGAGCGGCAGCGGCCCCCAGGCTCGGCCCCACCACTACCTCCGGGCGCAATCCCCCCGCACTGACCTGGTGGTGCCTTTGTCGGCGAGGCGGCCGGGTGGGGCAGGAGCGCACCGGCAGCGAAGAGGAGCGCAGCGTTTCTGCGCCCTCTTCAGCTACACGCCCTAGGCAACCGCCTAGTTTGCCTAGCGGTAGCGCCGGCCCTGGGCACGGTCATCTTTTCTCCAGGCATATGCAATCACAAAGCAGTCTCTCTCTCTCTCTTTTTCCCAGGTACTACCGGGACATCACCAAGATGGCTTCTATCAGTGACCAGGACATGGATGCCTACCTGGTGGAGCAATCCCGGCAGCACGCTGGCGAATTTAACACACTGGGTGCACTGGGGGAGCTCTACAGCTATGTAGGAAAGTACCGTGATGAGGTGAGGCTCCGTCACAACCCTTCCTTCCACTCCCCGCCCCCACTTCTCACCCAGTCTGCAATCCAGCAGTGCTTGAGGGGCATTTACCGTAGATCCTTACGTGGACCCTGGCGCTTTATCTCTGCTGTTAAATTGTATGGGGGGGATTAAGGTACCATGGCATGGTAAGACACCATTGTCTGCCCCACCCCCCAGTATCCTATACCCTTCTGTTCCGCTGTCAGTATTCTCTTAACAAGGTAAATTATAATGAAAACAGCACAGAGGCCCTGAGTACAAAGATAAAGGAATTATTATGTAATTATTTCAAAGGAAATGATAAGGTTTTCAATTTTGGAAAACAAACAGCAATTTGTATGACTTATTATAAACATAAGTACCACATAACAAAGTAAAAAGTATCCAAAATTCGTAGTCCAAATTAAACCAAAGTGTCCAAGGTCACTGAATGTTGTAACCAAAGTATGAAGGTAGGGAAGATAAGAGACAACGTTTCTAGATATGTAGCGTCGTTTTGTAAATAATCTTCAGTGAACAGTCAAAGTTTTACTAAGATTCATATAGTTATAATTCACAGATGTGTAAAGGCCTGTAGCCAATGCCTTTCAAAAGTATTCTCTTAACAGCAGCCCTACACCTCAATATCTCAGAGCTAGTTTAGTTTAGGAGTAGGACACTGGAGAAGGAACTATGACTAGTGGATACCTCCACACTATTCCTATCCCTTCCACCCACCAGTTTTCTCTTCTCTGAGGGAATTTTGAAATGGGTTGCTCTGTGTGTGTGTGTGTGTGTGTGTGTGTGTGTGTGTGTGTGTGTGAACCCATTCACACATAACGGCCTGTCCAGCATGTGCCACCGCCATTTTGAATATGCAACCTTTGATCGGAGGTTATTTTGCAGCGTGCAAACCACTGGGTTAATCGTGGATTAAACAACCCACAGTAAACCTGTGATTAGTTCTTAGGTCAAATGTGAGTTGTTTAACCCATGATTAACCCATAGTATCCAGGTTCACACATCACAAAATAACCTTTGATTGGAGGTTACATATTCCAAACGGCAGCGGCACATGACCCTGGCATATTGTGGGTTAATTAACCCGTGATTCGATGCCGTTACATGCAAACTGGGTCTGTGTGTGTGTGTGTGTGTATGTGTGTGTGTCTACACTCATCACACTTTCATCTCTCATAAACAAGTTTGTTAGTGTGGAGGAAGGGGGGCTGGCTGGCCCGCCACACCCCCACCCTTTCCTACTCCAAAGGAACCAAGACCCTCAGAGATCTCAAGGTACCAGATTGCCAGCCTCAGCTGTCTGCAATCCTACTTGGATCTCTGTTGAGGGACTCGCCTTTAATTTCTGTAAACTGGATTTAGTTACTGAACTCACAGAGTACTACAAAACCCATGTGGGGTAAAACCAAGACAAGGTTTATTCTGGTAGCATTTTACAACAAGATTAGGGAAATGAGAGAAGCACACAAAATAAAGAGAGAGACACGTTAGTACACAGTAAAGCTGCAAAACAATAAAACCTAATTCCTTAATATCTCTCAGGCACACACCTGTTACCTGAGGGTGTTCTCTTCAACGGTTAAATCCAGCACAACCTCGCTGCCCGAGGGAGATTACCACACCTACCCGAAGGTCCGAGATGGGTAAAACTCCCACAAGGCTTGGTTTACTAGAGCCCTCAATGCAGCTAATTTCACCAGGAGCTGCCTGGGGTCCTTGGCTTACCGCCATTACCACAGCCGGGTAGAACAAAGACCAAAACCCACGCTTTGGGAAATATACCTTTTTCCCCCCTCCCCTCCTCTGCTGCCTCTTAGCCAATCACCATGCACCTCACCTGGCCAGGCAGGGGGAAGGGAACTCATGACTCATGGCTTGAACTATTTACATATGAAAGCCCTATCCGAGGCTTTCGTTTCCTCCCAGCCCCCTCAACTGGCCCCACTTGGCTTACACATGAGGAGGTGTGTGTGTGTGTGTGTGTGTGTGTGTGTGTGTGTGTGTGTGCGCACATGCATGCAGGAACCCCCAAGGGCCCCTTTCTCCACATGCTAACTATGCACACCCCACCCACCCCAGCCGGTTCACACATGAGGTGTGTGTGTGTGTGTGTGTGTGTGTGTGTGTGTGTGAACCCCCAAAGGCTCTTTTCTTCACAGTTAGCTTTCTGGGGGAGGGGATTTGTCAAAACCATTTTTGACCAGAAGCGGCAGCGGGGTAGGGGGAAGAAATGTGTGGGTCCATCATGGCAAGTAAAGTCTCTCCCAAACTACTTCTCGACACCTTAAAACTACTGTCTGACTCCAGCCTAAGACGCTGCATCGTGACAGGACAGAGTCTTTTTCGTCCCCCGCCCCTGAACATACCTTTCCAATTTTACCGGGTATTTCTCCATCCTAGCCCAGATCTTATTCCCTTTTTGCTCCCGGGAGCTTGGGGCTTAGCCCCTCCTGACCTTTTTCACCTTTCTCTTTTCCTTCCCTTGTTCCGGACCCTTTGTTTCCAACCCATTGCCTCCCCCTCCCCGCCCCCCAGATCCTGACAGCGCTGGAACGTGACGCCGCCTGCCGGAAACACAAATTGAGGCTGAAGCTTGAACAAGTCATCACTCTTGTTTCTGGAAATAGCTGAGAGTGCTGGGGGGAGGGGGGCGAGGGGGCAGAGGGGAGGGGGGCACGCAGCCAGCGTAGATAGATGGATGCATCAGAAAGGACTCTACCTCCAACCGTGACTTGTGGCCCCGCCAAGGGCAACAGACTTGACATTTTTAACCTCCCTGTGGGCAAGAGACATGTGACCTTTTGCCCTCTAAGGCTGAAATCCTGGGGTTGCAGAAAGAGGTTGTGGTGCCCCGTGCCCCCCCGACCTTCAGCCCAGAAGCAATAACAAGCACCCTTTCCTTTGTATCTATATTGGGAGGGGCAACTCAGAATGAGCAATGAGGTTGGGGTGCAGCCAGATAATGCCCCCTCCCCCCTTATACTGGCAGCTAAATGGAGATCCCTCACCCCAGATGTTTGTGGACCCTCCCTTTAATCATACAGACCATTCCCTAGCCCCCCACTCCTTGTTGGTAGCTGGTGGAATTTGCCCTTGTTCTGTTTTTGGTAACCATGACAATTGGGTATTTTTAATCCTTACCTGACCACACCCCCACCCCACCTGTTGTGCCCTCACTGGGTGCAGTGCCTTACTCATTAATTTATTATTGCATCTTGTTAAGATTATTGGCTGTAAATGATTCCATTCCCTGGGTGTAGAGATTTCAGTGTAAAAAGTCCTCCATTTCCCCCTCATTCTTGGAGTCTGTGTAAATATTTGCACTGTAGCCTGGAGGGATTCAATACCCCACTCCTCCCAAAAATAAAATAAAATAATAAAATTTTCCCCGTCAGGGGTTAAGGAATTGGGGTGGGAGTATCCCTGCAGCTGCACGGGCTTTTATTGGTTCATTTTATAATTAATTTTTCTTTTGCTAAATAAAAGCCTGGAAAAATGGTCGTTTTTGATATCATGTCAGGAGGGGCTCTGGGGGAAATGCCGTGAGAAAGGAATCCTGGGGGAAAGGGCCCCATCTCCTTGCATTCCAGCTAGACCTGGAGGTATTTTGGTCTGCACATTCCCCCATATGCAATCCTCTGACCAATACTCATCCCTTGTGAAACTTGGGATAATGCCGTATTTTTCCATTTAGGATAAGATCATGTTGCTTTTCTTTTTTTCTTTTAAACACTGTACTTCCTGGTCTTCTAACAGATCTATCTGCCTGCAGTGCATTTTTCTTTCATCTCAGAAGCTCAGTCCTTTACCAACATTCATGTTCGCTGCCAAAAACACTGCTTGTACATGCGGCAAATGCGAGACATGTGAACGAGGAGATGTACATCCTGAAATACCTGTGTGCGTGCACATGCGTACAGGCTGTTCAGGATGTGTGTCTGTCATTCACATGTTACACGTTTGCTGCAGGAAATGCAGGTGTAAACTGTGGTGAACATGATTGCTGCATAAAGAAGGGAGGCTCTTTAACTTTAGTTGGGACTGGGAATTCGTCCCCTTGAAACAGTGTGCCTGGTCTATACGACAGGATGAGGCGATAGAATGGACTGCACCGCTTTGGACTGCAGGATGGGGATGCTAGTTTTGAACATTCTTTCACATAATCCCTGAAGGTATAAAACTAGCACAGCAGGGAGAAAGTTCTAGTTCTGGCCTTTGCCTGCTGTGCTGGTTTTCTGTTTGCAGGGAGTGGTTTTTGTTGTTGTTTTAAATACAGAGAAGCATTCAAAACTGTGATCACCTACCTCAAACCCATCCTGTTTCAGCTTCCACTCTTGCAATTTAGTCTGGATTTGCCGTACTTTGTTCACTCCTGTTTTATGGAGATCCAGATAATTGTCAACCCATTTGATCCAATACATTCTGTATTGCCATCCCACCATTTTTTTTTAGACTTGATTTGTGGTGATTTTTAAAAAATGCAATTGTGGCACTAGCCTATCCACAGTACTATTGAGGCTTTTCGGGGCTCTTGTGCCTTTGAATAGTAGTTTCCTCTTTACCGTTTCTGCCTCTGTTATTTCATCAGTGTGGGAGCAGCATTACCGAATAGCCTCTTAATTGGCTCTTGATTAGTCAGTTCTTGTTCCCTACAAAAAGCAAGGGCGGGTTAATGACTGGCTTCCTCTCCTTAGTTTTTCTTTTCATTTGTTTATTGTAAAGCAGTCTTTTCATACTAAAAAAAAGTAAGAGAAAAATCATGTATTAAAGTACTCCTTCTCCCAAATGGGAACTGACTCTTAACTCGCAATTAAGAGGCAGTGTAATACTGCTGTACTGAACAGGAGCAAGAACTGGCCTTCAAGGAGGAAACTTCTAATTAACGTTGCGGGGACTGGCATTGCTGGGTAATATAGCGCTCAATTAAGTGCTCTGTGGAGCCACTGTCTTAATTCCACTTTCAGCTGATTGTAGAAAATCAGTTCCTCAGCAGCACTAAAGAGCTCTTGTGTAGAAGCAACCTGGGTCTTTTAATTATGAAAGGTAGCCATCGTAGAAACTGTGGCTTCAGTTGTTCTGGAGCAGCTTCTGGACTAATTGGTTGTCTGGGCATTCTCTGAATCTAAACTTCTCACTGGCCAGATGTTTTAGACCTGCCTCCAGGCCATTTCACCAAATGTCACTGAGCCTGCATGCAACTGCTGGCTCTCCTGTGGCAGGATCTCCTTTCTGTTTGGCCAGAAGCAGGATTTAGGCAGCTGAAACAAAGAGCACTCTCTGACCCTTATAATGAGAGATGGCCAAAAGTAGTGGCTAACTGCACAGGGCAACAGAGCAAGCTCTGGCCGGAATAGTGACTGCCTGCTACAGTTCGCCTTAGCTGGAGTCCCAACCAAGTCTAACAGGCCCATCATTTGTGTGGTCTGCGGTCAGCATAATGCATCCCAGCAATTGAAGAACCAAAGGGCCTTCCCAGCTAGGCTTTTAGTTTGCAATCGCACTGCCTCTTTCATAAAAGGGGGTCCGTACAACAACATATTCCATTATAACTTGGATGGGAGACCCCTCCTCTAGTTTCCTGCATTGAGCAGGGGGTTAGACTCGATAGCCTTGTAGGCTCCTTCCAACTCTATGATCTATGAAACCCTCCTGTGTTTTCCCACTGCTGCTTCCATCTTCCTTTCCACACAAAAAAATCCATTAAGGAGGGAAAGGTGAAATAGCTCCACAACGTCTCTTGACTGGTAGTGCCAGGAGCTGGATGGAGCTATTCACGATCTATTCACCCAAGGCAGGGGTGCAAAACCTCTTGCAGCCAGAGGGCCAAGCTCCCCAGGGGCACATTCCAGTGGTGGGCGGAGGCCAAAGGCAAAATGGGCGGGGCCAAAATACCAAACATAACCAGCCTATTTCAGCTTAAAGTCCTTACTGCCAACAACCAAGCCTTAGGACAGTTAGCTGGCTGGGGCATGCTGGGAGTTGTAGGCCAAAAACATCTGGGGACCCAAGGTTGGGGAACACTGCCTTAGGAGAAACATTTCAACCTTATACGATGGGGGAAACCGCACAAAAGCCGGGAAACCACCAAAGGATTGGTGGTTGGGGGGGAAGGGGTGGGGCTGAGGAAAGGCCATGGCCTGGGGAGCCCCCCAGGGTTGGATTTGGCCCCCAGGCCTGAGGTTCTGCACCCCTAACCTGCGGTGTGCCATTTAAAAAAAAAGATGGCTGAAGGGGAGAAAAACATTCTTGCTGTGTTTTCCCACCCCCAGTCAGTTGGCAGCCTTACTTACACATGAAGCTTATCCTGGAATAACTACCACCTTTTGTTTCCATATTTGCAGTTATGCAGGCTACTTTGTTCGCATTTGCTTACGTTGAAACATTGAGTGGGAGGGGAGGGGTGACTACTAGCTCTCTACTATCCTTCAGGCATCCTGACTGTGTGCCAAAAGGGGGGGTGGAGTTAAAATGCTCTTAAGGGTGATAACTAACCTGCATTCGGTGTTTGTTTTAGCATTCAGTTTGGTATCCTTGCAGTTGTGGAGGAGGGAGCGCTTTGCAGTACTTGGTTTAGCCTTGAGATTTTTTTTTTTTTTTAATGCACTCTAGTGTTTTAGGAATGGGCCCAGGGGCTGTACCAAAGAATGCATTGTGGGCTCCCTAGGCATTTGTGGCTGTCTGATGACGGGGAGAGGCTGGCGTGTGTCTGTGTGCATGTGTGTGTTTTGATGTGGGAGGGAGGCAAGCCGGCAGCGCCCAGGAGGGGAGGCAGCAACGAGATAAAAGGGAAATTTTGGTGGCAGCTTTATGAATAAGTCATGGACACATCAGGGGCCTCATTAGCGGAAGCTCCAGGGTGCTGGGTAGGTGGTGGTGGGGAAGATTGTTTGTGCCTCCTAAGCATCAGTGTGACTTATGGAGTTCAGGGGTTTTTTTAACTGTCAGGCAAAACTAGGGAAGTGGGAGGAGAAGGTGTGTAGATCAAAAGTGCCCAAGGGGCTATGATATAGGGGCCTGTCCCCTCTGAAATGTGTACTGGACAGGGAGGTGTAGATTTCAACTTTGTTCCGAGTACACAGGATGGGTTAAAACTTATGCAATCCACTCATACCTGTTTATTAGGGACAGTCCCATTTTTTGTGCCTTTCCTTAACATATCACTGGTCCCTATTTTGGCTTCTTTTTTTTAAAGCTTGCAGTATAAAGGTGGGGAACTTTTTTTCTATCAAGGGCCACATTTCCTTGGGGTGTGTGTGTGTGTGTGTGTGTGTGTAATCCATTGGAGGCCGCTTGCTGGTGATTGATGGAGCAAAGCTAGTGGTGGGCAGGCCAGAGCCAAAAATGAGCAAGACTACCCACTTCTCTCTTTTTTTTTTTTTTGCCAACCCTTTCCCCTCTTTCTCTCCCCCTCTCTGGCTAGCAGGCTGCCAGGGGAGGGACAGATTGCTCTTGCCAGAGGTCTGAACTGATCACTTGCGGAGCACTTTTGAAATCTGTCGTCTGGCTGCTAACCCCTGGCTTACTTGCAGGTGCATGAAACTTGCCGTTCTCCATATTTCAGCCGCCTCCCTTAGGAGGGGGGGAGATTTGGCTCTAGTACACATAGCGTGTGCACAGTCTTGCCATTTCACACCATGCAGCTGCTAAGGTTAATTTTGAAACCGTTGATAACCTATTCTAGGACACTTATATCTTCTAATTAACATATCTTTTCACTAAAGTGGAGGAGAGAGATCTCTCTGCTTTTCGATTCAGTGCAACAGCAGGCTTGGCAGAGTAAATGCACACAGCAAGTGGAGAAGCGGCTTCAGGGATGTTTTTAAGGTGGGTGGGGCACCACGTTCTGTGGTGTGAGAATCGAAGTGTTGCACGCAGGCAAGTGCGTCCCTGTTTTTCTGTTAAACGGTGAAGGGTATAGAAATTGCGTGTGAGGTGGCGAGTGTTTTGTAAGAGGTGCTAAGGTAAGAAACAGTTGATTTGAGCTTGGGCCAACATCTAATGGGAGTTTTGAGAACAGGGCCATCCGCTAAATTAAGATTTTGTTTTCAATCCAGATTTTATTGTTAGGCGTCTTGAGCACCTTTTCTTTGGCAGAGAGGCAGGATATAAAATAAATAAATGTGAACACCTACCTATTCTTCTCCCCGCACCACCACTCCATCCCAGCAAAGTTCATTCTAACATTGAATCAACAGCTAGTGGCCCCTCTGCTAGATCTGGCCCTCTAGAGCAGGGCTCTCCGACCTTGGGTCCCCAGATGTTGCTGGCCTACAGCTCCCAGCAGACCCAGCCAGCATGGCTAATGGCAAGGGATTCTGGGAGCTGTCGTCCAGCAACATCTGGGGACCCAAGCTTGGAGAGCCCTGCTCTAGATCTGGTGCCATCATCGCCCCCACCTGCCCCCGCCCCTGAATGCTTGCCTATCCCAAGGCCAAAATAAGGTAGTAGATAAGCAACATCTGTAGCCACCCTAATGTGGCCCTGCAGCAAAACTCTTTCCTTAGCAGGGATGAAAGAGGTTTAGGGTGGCCGCAGAGCTGACTATTGTCTTCCGGTCACAGACCCACCACCACCACCACCAAATAAAATAAAATCAAACTGAGCCAAGAAGGGAGTGCCTGCTGCCTCTTACCCTGGGTCTTTAAAAGGGGGAGCGGGTGGGAAGCTGTAAACGCTACACGCACATCATCCCATCCCCGGCTAATTCAATCTGGATCCATCAGCCTTGACAGCACAGCCCACAAAGGGCCACTCAGGGAAATGAAATGCCCAGTCCCATTAAACTCGCTTCTCTGACAGGCAGCAGCTGATTCCTGCCCTTGCGTGGCATGTGCCTTTCCCATCTCCGCCCCCCTCCCCAACTCTCTGTCTCCCTCCCCACTATCTGGGTCTATCCTCCGCTCTCTTTTTGCCTCCTTGTTCAAGGTCTCTTTCTCGCTCCCCCCCCCCCTTCATCTATGATATAATCCTTGGAGCTGGGAGAATTTAAATTCTTCTGCTTTCTTTGTCATTTCCAACCCGTCAGTGACAGCCCCCTCCCCTTCATCTCTCCACCACTTCTCCCCCCCTCTCAAGATTATCCCTTATTATGGAGAAGCAGCAGTTCTGCCTTTAATCCCATGGGAGATGTCTAAATCCGGCCTCTTTGAAGTTATTTTCTATACAGCCGGTGAAACTTCTGCCTCGTGGCAAGAGCAAAGCCACGCCTTACCCAGAGAGAGAGGGGAGCTCTGGGACCTTCTTTCCAACACCACAGGTTTGGCCCTGGAAAAGGAGAATGCCCCTGAAGCATGTGCAACTGTGTGCTTCCCCTTCTCTACTGAGTAACTATAGCCACCCACCCTACATTTTGGATTAAGAGGCAAGGGATGAGTCCTGGCACATCTCCCTAGGAATTAACCTCTATAGGGATCTATTGATGTCATACGCTCAAACAAAACGTTTCCACAAATAAAAAGAGGGGCATACCCCTGACTTCACAGCAAGGACTGCTGCCTACTCCCCCCTCCCCTTAACTGACCATAAATATTTACTTTAAACAATAACAGTGTGATGAAATTATTAATCACAATGAGTGCTTTTTAGCATAGCTGTAATTCCAAACCCGCACAGCAACATTTAGGGCAGAATCCTAGGCAGATTGAGACAGAAAAAAGGTCTACACCACCCCGTATTCTCCCAGACACACAAAAAGTGAAAGAAGCTACCTTCAACCAACTACCTAGGGAGGTGGTGGGCTCTCCCACTCTGGAGGCATTCAAGGTGCAGCTGGACAGCCATCTGTCAGGGATGCTTTGACCTGGATTCCTGCACTGAGCAAGGGGTTGGGCTCGATGGCCTTGTAGGCCCCTTCCAACTCTACTTTTCTATGATTCTAAGCCATGTTGGTCTGTAAACAGCCTTCCCCAACCTGGTGTGCTCCAGACGTGTTGAACTACAACTCCCAGGGATGTTGGGAGATGTAGCGCCAATGCATCTGGAAAGCACCAGGTTGGGGAGGGCTGCTCTATAAGAAGTGCAAAAGAGATGTCAAGTGGGGGGGGCGAGAGTAGAACGAGAGAGAAGCGGTGCACTGGCATTTTGCATCCGTGTGCCTGTGCATGTACATGCCTGCGCACCAGAGTCAAGATCCATCTTCCCAGCTTACCAGTCCTGACTTTGCTGCCAGAGCTCTGACATTTTTCCCTGAAGACAAAACCGGGACAATGGCTTTGACGGAAGGAGAGCGGAAATCAGTGGCTGTCCACTGCCGGTAAATGTGTGTGTGTGTGGGGGGGGGGAGCTTCAACCGGAAGAGCGCATGTGAAATGTCACCTTCACTTTAGCCTCGCAACGCTTTGCTCCAGGCCCCCAGCCATGTTTTCCCTAAGATTTAGAAGGGCTTGCCTTCGCCGTGACGTTAAGGGGCCTTGTGCTACACCACGGAGGGTGCCACACTTGCCCTCCCCCTGATCTGCTCAGTACCAACGTGGTTTATGTGGGTTGTGGGGAGAGGAAGGTGAGGGAATCCCACCGCTGACTTCATCCATTAGCCTTGTGTCTGCCAGCTTGCCCACGGGGGGGGGGGAGCAGATAATAATTAATAATCAGCTGGAGCAGGAGGTGGCCCGGGGCCGAGGCAGTGCATGTGTGGCTGCCCGCTTCCATCTGCTAAGGTCACGTGAGGGTGGGGAGATGGAAAGGGAGGCCTTGGGTGCTAGATGCTGGAGTCTTGGGCGGGCAACAGATCCAGCTAAAGTTAGTTGTGGCTGTGCCTTAGGAAAAGCAGTGGGACTTCAGTTGGTTACAAGTGGGACCTGCCACGGAACATCGTAAGTGTTTGGCGGAGTGCTCCTGTTTGGGGTTCCAGCCAACCCGCCATGCCCTTTCCCAAGTTATTCTGTTGCAGGGTTTGGCAATCTGGAGTCCTCCAGATGCTTCAGACAACAAGTCCTATCAGTCCCACACAAAGTTGCCCATAGGCAGCGATTATGGGAGTTGTAGTCCAAAACATGTGAGGGGCACCAGGTTGCCTAACCCTGTAATAGAATATCTTGGGAAAGGGTGTGGCGGGTTGGCTGGAACCCTGCTCTGCCGGGAGGTTTTCCCCGTTCCCTTCTGACAGTTGGCATTCCGTGGCCACTGAGCTCATTGGGCTGTTTTTGAGGTTCCTTCCTTAGGGTTTTCCTCCCAGAGGATTGTTTGTACTTCTGCAAATGTTGGGGTTCTCTGATACCTCCCCCTTGTGTGGGGGGTGATGCTGTTTTGCCTGTAGAGGGTTCCACACTCTGATATTCTGTTTGCTATTCATATATAGCGGGGGTAGGCAATGTGATCCCTGCAGGTTCCAGTGTGTCCCTAGAAACCTTTCTTGGTGCCCTCCAAGATGCACATACTTGTGTTTGTTTTTGAAAGCATTCACATATTTCCTTAGCAGCAGCTGGGACTGCTGTGAAATAGGTTTCTGTTGTTGCTGAAAACTGTGGGTTTAAAGGAGTTGTGTAATGTGTTGGGGCTCAGACCCCACCCATCTCTGCCTTGGATGCAGGGCAGATTGCTTGTCCGTTGCCACACCTCTCATGGCTATCGTTTTCTGGTGGCACTCACAACAGTTTTTCAAGTTACACCATCCCCTTAGGAATATAACCAAACAAAAGGCATTTGGGATGGGAGAATTAAGGGTTGTCGTGATGTCACCAGCCAATATAGACCAATCCATTACATCTACCTATCCCTATTTGCATGTTTGAAAATTCCAAGCACCAACTAGCAATCTGAGCCACACTGCAGATTTCAAACATTGCCATTATTTATAACATGGGTGGGGAATCCCTTTCAGCCCCAAAGCCAAATACAATCTTGGAGAAGCTCTTCGGGGCTTTATTCCGGTGGAGGATGGGGGCCAAAATACATAAAATGCCAGCATATGTAGGTTAAAGCTCTTACTGCCGGTAATTAAGCCTGAGGAGGAGCATTTCAACCTTTTAGAATGGGGGGAAACTGCACAAAAGCTGGGAAACCACCAAATGATCAATGGTTGGAGGGAAGGGGGTGGGGTCGTGGAAAGGGAGTGTGGCTCTCTGAGGAACCCGGGAGGGCTGGAGGTTCCCCACCCCTGATTTGGAGGAAATCCTGCAATTTAATATGGACACACTGATAAGGAGTGAAGAGTCTTCAGACCTGATCATGCCAAAAATATATTTGAGTCTCTTGACTTCTGTTTGTGTGTGTATATATGGTTAATTCAGGATAGAAAATGGGAAGCAGACATTTAAAAACCGAACACATGTTCTCTAGTCGACATAAGATTTACAATCGCACTGCAGAATGTGACAATGTAAAATGTCATTTAATATATATGACAATGTCCTATTGCAATATTTATATACCATTTTTCTTGAGGCACATCTTGGCTCAAGGTAGTTCACTAACCAACTAAAAAAGAAAAAATCCAAAGCACATAATTTAAAACAAAAAATTTGAAACCACACAGGTTAAATGACATTGCCAGACGTTATATAAAGAAGTCTTCCTGAAGAAGAAGGTGCTTACTTCCCTTCTAAAAGGCAGTATAGCTGGGCATAGAAGGACCTCTCTAGGAAGGGAGGTCAACAAAGGTGGGGCTACAGCCCAACAGGCCCTACCACTAGACCAGGGGTGGGCAACTCACAGCCTAATTTCAGCAGCCCTCTGTGTGCGATCAGTTCACTGTCAGAAGCTGTCCCTCCCTCAGCAGCCTACTGGGTGGCAAGGGGGAGGGAGAAAGAGATGGTGTAGCCCTGCCTGCTTTTGCATCTGACCCACCACCACCACCACCACCATCACCATGTGACTCCTGAAAGATTCCCCCCACCTCCCTCCTGAGTCCTCAAGAGGGAAAAGGAGCTGCACCCTTCTAGGCTACGAATGGAGAACCTGTGGTCCTCCAGATGCTGCTAGACTACAGCTCCCAGCATCCCTGACCATTGGCCATACTGGCTGGGGCTGATGAGACACTGAGTCCAACGACATCCTGGAGGACCGCCCCTCTCGTGACCCAGAACGGGGCTCTGTGGTGAGCCAAATGGACCATCCTGGGGCCTCTGCCAGTCAAGGTACTGAGCTACATGGATCAATGATCTGACACGGCAGAAGGGCAACCAGCCTTCTTTAAGTTCCTAACTAGTCAGAAGTTTAGAGGCCTGACTAAAACGTTTACCCCCCCCCCCTTTGGCCTGCTATCAGAACTGGACGAGGATGCAAGGTCAGAATAAAACCTGTTATGAGCCACTTTTGTTGTGGCTGCACGAGTTGTCTTAGTGTGCGCACTCTTGCACTAAGGCACCCCACAGGAGCGGTGTCTATTTCAGTGTAGTGTGTGCGTGTGTGTGTGTGTGTGTGCGCGCGCATTGCGAGTGCAGGTTGATGTACACCCTTTTTGCTAGGGGAGGAAAGAGCTCCCCTTGAACTGCAGGAAGGGTGGCTACTTAGCGAATGCTAAGAGGACACCAATGTGCATAACATTTGCACATGCTCATTTATATATAGTAGATGCAAATGTATCAATGACTGTCTTTTAAATAGAAATACAGTGCCTCTCATCATAGCGGAAGACCCCGGCCAGTTGACGTTTGTGCCTGCTCTGTCTGCTGTCCAAGTGCTGACTGTTGGTGAGCGGCTCCAAGGCCCCTTCCCAGCTCCCCCTTCTTACTCTTCTCTATCTTTAAAGCAGACTCGGACCGGACAGCCCTTAAAATGGAGGACCGCTTCAAACTGAGGGCTGTCCTCAGGCAGCCTTTCAAATAGAGGACTGTCCTCTGTAAAGTAGGGCCCCCAGGAGCACTTTGCCCATAACCCCTTCCTTAAAGCAGCAACAAAAACAACTTTGCCCACTCTGAGGGGTGGTGGTGGAACTCTACGCATGCTCAGAAGTACTAATTCAGCCAGATTTTGTGGGCAAACAGAATGGCTGCAAGCCTAGCAGTGGCCAATTGGCGCAAGGGAGGGTGAGAGGATGCTTTCAGATTTGGCTGCACCACCGCTGCTCCACGCCCACAGGTTTTGGACTGCTCGCGTAGTCACCTTTCGTAACATACCGGAAATGCTGCGGGACACATACACACATCACTGCCCCTATGGGGTCAGGCCTGATTACTGTGGTTAAAACGTGGTGGCTGCACTGGTGGGGGGAGAGCTGAAGAATGGGGCGGTGGCAGGCACTCATCATGAGAGTTGCTATAGCCAGCCCCCCCCCCCCCAAGGAAAGTCCAAAGATTCAGGCAGCTGTCTGAACCACCCTTTCAAGAATAAACCACCCCAGAATACTTTGTATTACAACAGGGAACAAGGGATTGTCACTGGGAAAATTTACTTCCCCCCCCCCCGCGACTGTGAGGAATGTGGCTCAGCTCAAGAGGGAACAGGGAAGCCTGAGGGGGGGGGGTGGCAGCATCCCTGCCGATAAAAAAAAAAAGTGGCAGTGGTACATCCCTGTGCGGCCTGCCTCCGCTACACCACTGGCTGAGGATTTCATAGATTTCATAGATCATGGAGTTAGAAGGAGCCTACAAGGCCATCGAGTCCAGCCCCCTGCTCAATACAGGAAACTAGAGGAGGGGTCTCCCATCCAAGTAACAACCAGGCTTGACCCTGCTTAGCTTTCCACGCTCAGACAAGCTGTGAGCCAGCATGAGCCACAGGCCGGTATGATGTAGAACAGGAATGGGTTCCCTGCACAACTCCCATCATCCCCCTTTATTGGCTATGCTGGCTAAGGCTGATGGGAGTTGCAGTCCAAAAACACCTGGAGGGCCACATGTTCTCCCACCCCTGATGTAGAGGGGAGTGCAACCGCCGTGCAATCCTTTCGGTGTCCATAATCCGGGTCAGCGTTCCAAAGAGCCCTTTCCCCGCCATCCCAGTCCACTGCCTTTCCACCTGGCCCTGAGCAGTTGGGGGTGGGGGTGCTTTGCTGCGCGGTGACCGCATTTCCCGATCTGCCACGATGTGTGTGATTCATGCCATCGCCAGTCACTGGTGTCCATTAGTGGCTGGCAGCGCCACATAACATTTTATCAGACGCAGAAAGCAGAGCGGCGGGGGGAGGGAGCATCAATCCCACCCAGGGCCTGTCACAGCCACCCTTCTCCCCCCACTGCTACCCACCCCCAAGTTGGTGATTTCACCCGCCAGCCGCCGCTAATGGCCTCGTAAATGAAATTTTATTGTTTCTGTCTCAAAAAAAAGTCCAGAGAGAAAAAGAGCCAAGATATAAATCCTGTAGAGGGGGGCGGGGGGGCGATGATCTCAGAGTAAGAGGGGGGAGGAAAGAAAGAAAGAAAAAGAAAGAAGGGAAGGGAAGGGTTCTTTCTTCCACCCATCATACATACCTCATTCGAGGAGAGGTATTAAGGACTCCCTCCATTCAGCAAGGGGACAGAAGTCCAATTTGTAGGAGAGAAATGGGTTAAATTGGGTCAGAGTGGAAACATCAGGAGACTGGAGGCTCAAAGTCAGCCCCAAGTGGAAACAGCCGACTTTGCGACATCCTTGCTCCTTGGCCTGCAGCAGCCTCCAACCGATGGAGCAGCGATCCAAACCAAAAGAATCTCAGATCGCTACAGCCTCAGCTTTAAAACACACACACACACACACAAACACCAGTCCTGGCAACCCAGTGGGAAATGCAAATCTAAGCCAGCAAGAAGCTTGGCTATTACAACACATCTCAGCCTGGAATAATCAAACGTTTCACTACACTACAGTGAGATGTGCAAAACAAAGACAGACTCTCTTGCCTGATGCAAGAAGTGTTGACTGTGAACAAGGATAGGAATCTAGAAGGCAAAAAAAAAAAAAAAAACATCAGATGGAAATTACTACCCTGGGCCAGAGAGAACAAATATGATTTCTGATCTAACAATGCCAGCCAAATGGATGCTGTGACTTGGATGGCTCCCTAGTTCTATAACCTCCTACTTGCACGGGGTGGGCAGAAAGTAGAGCAGGATCTACTAGAAGATCTCTGGATGACCTACATTAGGAAAGCCAGGGTTTCTGTCTCCCAGTTGTCTAACAATAGCAACACCTCAAAAGGTCTCACCCCCAAATTAGGCGGGTTTTCCCTGAAGTGTTCTTTTACAGCCACCTAAGAAAAAGAAGAGAAAGAGACCTCAGAAGGCCGCATCATGTGTGTGTCTAAGATGGAAGTGGTCAAGGCCAGTCTTACTATGCAACAATGTGAAGCAGGCTGTTTCAGACAGTGGGATTTATGGAGATAAATGAAGGCAGGGATTGGTGTTCGAACAGAGCAGCAAGACTTAAACAAAACAAAACAAAAAAAAGTCCCTTGCATCCGTGTGCGCGTGCACCATATCCAGTGTCCTGCTTCAGGCAGTAAAATGTGTTGGGCCAGCAGTGGGAGTAGTCCAGAGTGATGAGTAGAAGGCCAGAGGACATCATCGTAGGACGGCTACTTACACATCATCCCCCAAAGAGAGAGGAAACGCATCACCCCAGAAAGGGAGCACAAGGGATGCTGATCTGCATAAAATGTCCGCATGCTAACTGACATGCTAATCGATAGATGTGAATGTAGCGGGGGGGGGGGGGGATGCTATAACTTCTGTAGAAATGCATATAAATACATCTCACCACAGTGGAGAAGACCAGGTGACCAGGTGACCTGCTGTCCAGGGGCTATTAGTGGGCAACTCCAAGGCCCCTTGTCTCCCTTCCTATGGCTCTTTATCTTTAAACGGGACTTGGACCAGGCAGCGCTTCAACTAGAGCAGTGTCCTCCAACCTTGGGTCCCCAGATGTTTTTGGCCTACAACTCCCAGCATGCCCCAGCCAGCATATTATGCTCTCAATCCAAGGCATGACTGTATTTGACATCTCATCGGAGGGAAGAGTCTGTACATGGAAAATAGGTACTGGGGCTGAGCCTTAACTCAGTGCCTGTGAACCCAGGTTTGCTTCAACAGTGAGCTGCAGCCAATCCCAATTCTTTAGGTAGCGTACCTGTTTGATACACAGGTAATTTTCCAGGGGTGGGGCGAAACATATGCATATGTAACTAGCATCAGAGAACACATCAACCAAAGGGAGGAGCTCACGGGTAGAGCACACGTTTTCCATACAGAAGGTCCCAGGTTCAATCCAGGTAGGACGAGGAAAGAATCTACCAGCCATGGAACCTAGGAAGCTGCCTTATGCAGAGTCAGGCCATCAGCCCATCTGGCCCAGTATTGTCGACACTGACTGGCAGCAGCTGCAGACAGCCCTTGTCCTCTTCCGCCAAAATGGCAAATGACTGGGCTGGCTGGGGATGGAGTTATAGTTCCACACATCTGGATTGGCGCCAGGTTGGGGAAGGCTGATCTGTTGACTAAGCCAGTGTTCTCCAACCTTGGGTCCCCAGATGTTTTTGGCCTACAACTCCCAGCATGCCCCAGCTGGCTGGGGCATGCTGGGAGTTGTAGGCCAAACACATCTGGGGACCCAAGGCTGGAGAACACTGGACTAAGCGATGGCAAGGCTTGGGCCCCTGCCTAGCGTGGAACCCTCAGGGTCAAGACGTTTGTGCACCCCTGCCTTAGGACCTAGGGCGTAGGCGTACACTCGACAAAGGTGATTTTTTAAAAGGAAGGCCTAGGGCAGGGGTCAGTGGTGGGACCCCAACGTCTCCCCAAGGGTGCCGTGTGCTGTTCCCGCCCTGATTGGTCTGGGCTCCGACAGACTCCAAGGGATGAAAGCTTGGATTCCCCTGCTAAAGGATGCAACAAGAGACCACGTCGCCATTGCCCAAACTATGAATGACCTTGTGTGGTCAGGAGTCTTGCTGATTTGCAGACGAAGCCCGCCACTAAGCCACGGTTCCACCGCTGCCACCGAACCGCGATCGCTGCCGCCAGACTTCCCTGCTTCATTAGGCCTCACCTTGTGGTCTCCTAGCAGCATTGATAAAGCCTTTAACATTGTTAATTGCTTCCCTGTCTGAGAAAAGGCTCGGGGGCAGAGCTAAGCGAGCGGCTGTTAATAATTCTGCTCGGAACTTGTTGCCTGTGCGGCAGCTAAAGAGGGATGGGGGGGCATAGCGGAGGCAGGATTTCCGGGTTCTTCGGAGTCCAAATCTGGGAGGGGTAGGAGGACACAGTCGGTTAAACCAAGAAAATGCTGCTGTGGCCATTGGGGCAGGACTCCTGGGTTCAGTCTCCACTTGTCCACGCATTCACAGCTCAACACGTATCGCCTTAAGCCACAGGGGCGCAGAAAACACCCTCGAAGGGGATTGTATTTTGAGTGGGGTGGGAGTGGAAATGACTGAAGAAACCTTTTCCACATACCTGTGCTGAAATCTCTGTGATCATTCAGCTGAAATAGTTGCTCCCTGGGTTTTTTTTTTTTACAACCGCCAGTGTGGGTTAGAATCCCCCCCAATATAATAAACAAGCACTGAAAGAATTGTGGGTGGGGTGGGGTGGGGTGGGGGGTGAATATCCAATTAGGAAAGCCATGGTTGTTGGAGATGGGCCTCATTTTTCGGCACCTTAAGTCAGTGTTCTCCAACCTTGGGTCCCCAGATGCTTTTGGCCTACAACTCCCAGCATGCCCCAGCCAGCTACGCTGGCTGGGGCATGCTGGGAGTTGTAGGCCAAAAACATCTGGGGACCCAAGGTTGGAGAACACTGACCTTAGGTGAACCCCACCCCACCAACACACATACAAAATCTAACATCTGGCTAGTATTGTTTTTAGTACCCCATTTAGAAACAAGCAGTTCCCTGGTGTGTGCTTCCATATTCAGTCACTTCAATACACTACGTAGAATTAAGGGGTAGAAGGGTGTGTGTGTGTGTGTGTGTGTGTGTGTGTGTGTGTGTGTGTAATCCTGGATTGTGATCACTCCAGCATGCAGGTGGGAGGTAACTTTTTTTTTTTAATGCTCCCCACCCCCACGAGGAAAAATGCATGTAGTAAATGTAAACATCCAGGAGAAAGGTTTAGCATAAACCTCTCCCTGTTCTGCTAGTGATGCAGGGAGCGTTTTTTTTTTATGAGTGAGGCCATTCCAGAACTCACGCCACATGCAGCAGGTCCAGACAGAAGAAGAGTGCCTCGTAATCTAGCACCTGCCTGCAGGGAGGTTCACATGCGCTCCCCTGTACTGAAAGAATTCATAAGGGGGGCCTAGCCCTATCTCTAACCCTTGCTGTGGCCACGTCCTCCACCACCAGCAGTGGAAATGCTTCTCCACCATCCTCTGCATGTTCAGCCGGAGTGGGCTGATGTGTGTGTGTGTGTACAGAACTCCATGTGAAGGGGGAGGGCGGGACCTGGCCCAGTCAAGGCCACGCCTCGTGCGGAGGAGACCTGTACGCGTACATCAGTACGTGTTTAGAGAGGCCTTTTCCGCGCCTGCCGAAGGCATGGATGGCCGGGAAGCGTTTCTGCCGCAGGGTTAGGTGGGGTGTGCAGCCGTGATGTACATCACAACAGGGGTGGGACTAGCCCACATGGCCTCACACACAGCCCCCCCACACACACACACATTTTAGGCTGCATAATGTATGGCCGCAAGAAGCAGAACAAAAACCTGAGGTGATCGTGTCAACGGATTTCAGGTTGCAGCGAGGGGAGATGGATGGATGGATATTTTAAGAGTTTGAGATAGATCAGGGGTGAAGAACTTCTTTCAGCCCAAGGGCTGAATTCCATGTCAGAGAAGCTCCATTTTACACACACCTACTTATTTATTTATTTCATTTCATTTATATACCGCCCCACAGCCGAAGCTCTCTTGCCATTACCTGCAGCCCTTTGAGGTTCCTTCCTTTCTCTTCAGAGGTTAAGACTACTTCCGTTACCAACCTTTTCCCCTAGGCCAAAGGGGTTGAACCTCTTTCAGCCAGACAGTTTAACTTTGGAGAAGCTGGGTGTGTGTGTGTGTGTGTGTGTACGTACGTGACCACCTCTGCATTGCCACATCTACATACTTTCAGTGGGGGCAATCACACACCTCCCTCGAGGTAGGGCTGGAACGCCAAAAGGTGAGAAGCAGTCTCAAAGAGCTGCCAAGTACCCCAGATCACACAGGAAATGCCTGCCCAAGAGGCGCCACCACCCTGCAGGGCACAATTGGCCACCTGATCGTCAGGGGTGGGGTAGGGGGCCGAGGGAGGGTTGAAAACCAAACACTCAGGAACCAGGTGGTTGTTGGGAACACGGTGCAGGCTTGTACGGATCAGGTTGCTGGCTCCCGTCAGGACCAAGCAACTTCCAACCCCGGGCGGGGCGCCGGGAGACCAGCAAAAGAAACCGCTACGTTAGATCTTAAGAGTCAGATTCTCGGATGTCAGGTAACTCTCTGCAATCGAGCTAAGCCTACCTTGTAAGCAAATTGAATACTTCCGTTCTGCTATCTATATTGACTGCTATGTTTATACTGTGAAATTCCTGTAGTCTATTAGTTCCGCCCCATTAAACTCCTTTGAAATTGACCAGATTGCAGTTTCCTTGTGTTTCTAGGGGATTCTGTGTCAATATCATCCGCGGCTAGAAATAAAAGCGTACAGGGCACGACTTCGGTGCAGGTTAACCCCTAAGGTGCCGAACCAGCGCAACGGACCAGGTTCGGTCCGCCACAGACAGATAGATAGATAGATAGATAGATAGATAGATAGATAGATCTCTCCCTGTTAAGGTTGTTTTCTACTTGCAGGGAGGTGTAAACATTTTTAACATAGCAGAACATTGAAAAATATGATCTACCCCTCATCTGCGGGCTGAAACAGTACTCTACAATCTCAGCTGTCTCCTACCCCCTTCTTCCGCATCTGTAGATCCAGCTCTGGTGGTGCCCTGGAGTCAAGCAAACAAAGCAGGGGTGGGAGGGATCCCTATGGATGCCCCTTCTTATAAGAAAAGCACTTGCCCTCTCCTCCTGCTCCTCCTCCTCAGCCTCCTCTGGCTGGGTGTGGTCCACGGGGAGCACTGCATGGTGTTTAACACTCCTCTCTAATTTAAAACCAGCCAGGAACTAGGCCTCCGACAGTTATACTCCACCCAGCCTGCCTGTAAATCTTCGGCCCCGACAGACACCCCGCCCCCTGCCTCTGGGTGGAGAGGAGGGGAGATTATAATGCGAATCGGATAGAAGTTCAGAGCAGCCTCATAAAGATTAATTACGATCAGGGGGCTTTTAGCACATTAATCGCGCGCGGCCCTGGCATTCGATGCCAACTGTGTCTTCAGCCGGGGAGAGAGGTGAAGAGGGAAGGGGGGAGGCAGTCTAGATGCATGCTGGGCCTAATCCTCAGACTTAGAAAGAAGTGGTGTGGGCGATGGGGCGGGGGCGGGGGCCCGGGAATGCAGAGCTAGCGCTCCTGGGTTCGATCCCCTGTTTCGGGAGATCTGAGAGTAATCGTCTTGATGAAGCCAAGGGAGAGCACAGGGTGGAAGCCAGACAGAATAGCACTCCCAAGGAAACAACCAGACCATCCTGAATTTCTCTCTCCCCGTTCCCACTGAGCCCCCACCCAATATAAATCCAGATTTTAATATGATGCAGTCTTCTCTCCCCCCCCCAATCTCCCACCCCAAACCAACCAGAAGCTCTGAACCACATCCGACAGTTTCTCAGGACTAGGCAAGGTAGCTGCAATCACCCCCCCCCCCCCGCCCCCCGGATGCTTGTCTGTTTTTAATTTTGTCCTGAAGGTTGAAGAAGTGTGAGTGAATGGTAGCCATCAATAACATGGACCAGGGACCACCAAGAGTTTGTATGGCAGTCTTCCCCCAACCGGGTGCCCTCCAGATGGGCTATAGGCCAACCCATCTGGCGGACACCCCCGTTGGGGAAGGCTGGTCTATGGTGAGGGGTCTGTGTGCGTCACCAACTTTCTTCCCCCAGCCAGGACTCCTGAATTCTTCTGGTGGATTAGAGCAAGAAAGGGGATGGGAGTTGCGATTCCTTTCCCCCGCCCCACAACCCTCATTATCAGAGATCTCAGCGTGAGTGAGAAAATGGGTTGCAGATGATGCCTGGAAGGGCGCAGGGGATCCCCTTCTGCTGCTTCCAGAGACACGTGCTCCCTGACCTGGCCTCTGCGCGTCCCCAGAGGGTCATAAAGAGCCACTCAGGGTGAGGTGTTCCAGAGCCCAGATGTGATTGAGTCCGCCCCTTCAAAAGGGGGGGGGAGGAAAGGGGGGGAAGCAGAAAAGAAGAGCGTGTTCATGGCTCCCCAGGGGCACAGAAGAGCTTCAACAGCTGCTTAGAACTGGGGTAGAGTCGTGGGGTGGCGCGGGATCGCCTTTCTCCTGATGCTGAAATGCAGCTGCTTCTGGGGAAGGAAGAGATGCTGCCAGCCATCCTCAGAGGAGCAGCGTTCAGGCTCCGGATGTGAAAGGGGGCGGGCGGGAATGAGCCCCGTTTTGCAAAGAAATGTGCGTTGCGGGAGGGATTCAGTGTCTGTGGACGTTTCTTTAAAATGGGGCTTTGGCTAGCAGAGGCAGGCTCAATCTATATGGTGGGGAAGGGCGCCATCTGGCGGCTGCCAGGCCACATTAGCAAAGCTATGAAGCGCGTTGAGCTGCTAATGTTGCGCTCCGCCCGCCCCGCCCCCCCCCGCACAAGACATTCCACACCCTTTCATCTGTCGCCGAAGAACCATCTAGCAACCTTCTTCCCCCTCCCCAGGCAGCACACTCCTTTTATAGTAAGGAAGCTCTTGGATCCCAGCCTCAATTCTAATCCCCTTCTAGATGAACATCGCCCCTTCCAAGAAGTGGGGATAGGATAGGGGACCCAGGAGTCCTGCCACCCCTCGTCTCATCTGGTCTCCTCCTCCCCCAGGGGGAATCGCTATGAAGGGATAATTAATGAAGGTGCAAAAGAGATGCGCGCGCCCCCACGCAACAACAACAACAACAAAAAGCACACAAGCCCCTTCCGCTCATCTAGCAATGCCAGACTCCGAAGGCATAAACAAGGGCAAATGGGGAGATCTCATTGGTGAACTAAACATTAAAAAAAATAATAAAAATAAAATAAAAATGAGAGACACGGTGAAGGATGGATGATTCACCTCGCTGGAATTCTGAGATCTCGGCATAAAACCTTTTTAGGAATGGGCAAAAGTGTTTTGCGGTGGGGGGGGGGGGTAGGCGGAGAGGGGGAAGCAGAAGGGAGGGTGGAGGAGGCGGACCAGAGAAGAACAATCTCTGAGTGACAACCCAGAACAGCGCATTCCCCCCCCCCCCAACAAAATGCCGTCATAGGTCTCATCCTGATGGACAGGACTTATGTCATCCCGGGTGCTTCTCATCTTGAAGGCAAATAAAACATGCTAGGCAGGCCTAATGAGGTTGAGTGCTTTACGGTCTTTTATCTTAACTTCAATCCTACGAGGTAGGTCACCGCGGGCCATTTGTACACATTGCCCAGCGACAAACCCAGCTTGGAGAACAGAGACACTCCAGAGAGGGGACTGAAGAAGCCCATCAACGCCCCTGTAAGACAAATGTGTTGGCACAGACCGGGTTTGCGATGTTACATTTTTTTAGCTGTACGCGGTAAAAATGCACGACAATGAAATGTGGCCCTGTTTACACCCATTTTAGAGAAAGAGGCTGAAGCAGCGATTTGCTCAAGAGCAGATGCTTGTTGAAAACCATCAGGGGTGAGGAACAGATGGGAATGCCTCCAGTTGCTTGTGGCCAGGAAGCACCACAAGCAGCAGGTATGCTACCCGCAGCAGCGGCAGCCACAGGCTTCTTTCCCTTCCTCCCCTTTCCTGCAAATCCATGCCTTCTGTCCATTCTCCCAAAAGTGGAGCTCTCCTCAGTCTCAAGATTGCCTGCCAATCATGGAAGCTATACAGTGGTGTAGTGGAGCCTGGACTCGCAGAGATGCAGCGTGGGCACTCAGAGGCGGTGTTGGGGGGCAGCCCACTGGGGTTGGAGTCCTGAATCTTTCATTTGGAGCCCCAGATTTCTGGGAGGCCCTCTGCCCCACCACCCTGCTGTCCATGGGCACTGGCTGAAATCAAGGAACAGGGGCCCTGAGGATCTCTGTTGCATCTGATCCCCCTGGATGAGCTGGCTTTTTGCCCACATGTGCTTCAGCTCCTGCTGCCCCCTCCCCCAAATCTTTCTGCCTGAGGGTTTTTTTTTCTGAAATCAAATGCCCTCCTCTCCCCTACATACCTCCCTTTTTACAAATAGGGGTGTCCTTAGGAGACAGGGTCCTTTAAAGACACACACAAAGAGACAGAGAGAGACTTTAGAGCGGGCTCTCCAACCTTGGGTCCCCAGGTGTTGCCGGACTACAGCTCCCAGAATCCCTTGCCATTAGCCACGCTGGCTGGGTATGCTGGGAGCTGTAGGCCAGCAACATCTGGGGACCCAAGGTTGGAGAGCCCTGCTTTAGAGCATATGTAAATTAACATATGCAAATTTGTGTTTGTTTGTTTTTGTCATCATCATCATCAGGCGATCACTCGTGACCGAGTAAGATTGTCTTCCGGGATAAAAGGAGGAAATTCTAAAGAAGATTGTGTAGACTCTAGCGATGGGTCCGTAAGTGACTGTGGAGGCCAATTCTAGATCCACACAGCTTCCCACAGTGAGGACACAGGTTACCAGATAGAAGAGTGAAGGAAACGAAATAGTTAAAAGAAAATCTTACAAGAGATTCTAGCCAGGCATGTAGACAGATTGCCAGGGTAATGACTGTGGCAATGACTGACAATGGCCGACAATGGCTATGTTGATTCAAAAGGGTTGAGGTGTTTTGCTGTCTCACCCTGCCTACGTGACCAAGATCAGATAATACCTACCAGCTGCTTGATTGTAAGATCATCCTCCTGTCTCCTTGTAAGGAAATCCCCCTCCCCTAAAGCAGCCCCCTTTTGTCTTGACCTTGCTAACCAATGTAAAGAACTGTTGCCAAATGACCAGACTTATGTATGCTATAAAAGTGGTTGTAAAAGCCCCGCCCGGGGTTCTGCTTTGCGACACAGTCCGCAGGACCTATTGTGCACAATAAACCTTTTTCCAATAACCCGAGTTGGTCCTCGTTGTCCTTGTCTGAGGTAAAAGGTGACCACTTCATCTGGCGACCCAGATGGGACAGCAAGGAAGCTTTGTAGCTTGCTTGGGGCACAGCCCACCGCTGCCCCCTAAGGAGAGGCCTTGCGGAGCTCCCAGCGCGCATCACAGCACTTGGCTGTGAGGGAATCCGAACAGGGGGCCTGACGGAGCAGCGGTCGGACGGTGACTCCAAGAACCAACAAAACTCGGTGCGGAACTAGGACCAAGGGGGCCGGACCGGCGGAACAGGCGAGTATACTCTAGGGTTCCTACAGGAGAGAATAGGAACAAGGGGAGGAGGATTTGGCCATCCTCCGGGGATTGGACCTACGAGGCAGCTGGAAAAAGCTGAACTGGTTCTTTCCCTTTTGGGTAAAGGAATAAAGGATTGGGCCTACGAGGCAGCTGAAAAAGGCTGAACTGGCCTCCCTTTTGGTAAAGGAATATAAGAGATCTCGGGAGGGAATGTGTTAGTATGTGTGGTGAAGTGTGAATGCCGCTGCAGTTCCCGTAGGTGACCGTGGAACGTCCGGGGCCACGGGTCAGCGGAGCGTATGTGTGAAATCCCTTAACGTCTAACAGGAGAGACCCCTTACTCTCCTGTCCATACCCCACCCTTCTGTTTCTGTTCTTGTTGTTGGTCTTAGAATTAAGAGAATGGGGTGGGAGGGAAGCAGCGTCCCAAGGACACAGCTTCAATGCATGGAAAGGAATTTCAAAGCGGGGTTTGGGAGAGACTACGGGCGAAAACTTAAACGCCAAATTCTCCAGACCCTGTGCAAGGTAGAGAGTGGCCATCCATGGGAGTGGGATGGCCAGCACAAACCCACCCCATGGTTAAAAAGGAGTGCAAGATGGGGGCGGCACACATAATAATTGCCTGGAAAGAGACCCTGCCCTGGCCCAGAAAAGAGGAACGTGCCAAACCAAAAAAAAAAGAAAGTTGTAAAAAATGTAATAAAAAGTAAAGATTTTGAAAAAAAAGCTATTTGAAAGAAAGTTGTGTAAAGCAGTGTCAAAAAAACAAACAAAAAAAGAGAATGCGTATCTTTAAATATATATATATATATTGAGAAGTAACGTGCAGTTCTGTTCTTAACAAGGCAGAAAAAAAAAATCAAAAGTTTTCTTGTCTTCTTGAAAGAAAAAATGAAAAATGGTTCTGTTAAGTCATAATGGATTGTGTAAACTAAGGGCTACAATAGAATGTAGTCCCAATTCTCCTGGCATTTGCTGAGTCTCTGGGGAATGGAAAAAAAAACAGGGCTTTCCGCCAATATTGGCTTTGGTACCAGCAGAATGTTAGGTGGAAAACCAAAAAAGAAGTAAGACTCTTAAAAGTCTACTTCTCTGGTTCAAACAGAAGAAAAGGGAGATATGCTGCAATATCCCCTCCCTCGAGAAGCAATAAATGCTATAAAGCTCATTAGGTAACTTGGAGTCAGTCACAGACTCTCAGCTGTGCCTACCTCAAAGGGTTGTTGTAAAAGAAAAAATCCAGAAAAATTGTAAAATGCTATGTCACTTGAAACCTTGCCACCTTGCTGCTGCTCCCAACAAAAAAGAAGGGTAAGCAAGGGGAGGGGGGAGCATGATTATTTACCAGCAATAAAAGAAGTGCAGCTATCAAAAATAAATCTAAACTACTAACTCAGTTTTTGTACGTTTTAGTGCCCAGTTTTGTTGAAATGGGCTTTCCTGAAATTTTACCCTCTTTATTGTCTTTTTTAAAATGTATGCTTAGTTAGTTTTTGCCAAAGGCAACCCAACAGGGCAGCTTTGGTAAATTTGAACAGTTTAGTTGCAAATTGTATGCTTGTCTAGTGGCTTTTATAGCAAGCTAACAAAGCACTTTTGTACAATAAGCATTTAAGTGTAGCATAACGCAATGGCACCAAAATACCAAAAGAATTGCAATCCTTCTGTTGTTGTTAAGTTAGTTTTCAAAAAGTTGTACAAATGACCTGTTGTGTTTTATGTGATTTTCAAAAGCTTGGTTTGCCTTGCTAAAGATAAAAGTCTGTAGCTCATGCTGGTTCTCAGCTTGTCTAAAGTGTAGAGGGCTGAGCAAAGTCAGGCCTGGGTGTTGCTTGGATGGGGGACCCCTCCTCTGGTTTCCTGCATTGAGTGGGGGGGGGGGGTTTGGGCTTGATGGCCTTGTGAGTCCCTTCCAACTAAAAACAAGTCAGTTTCTCCTGCATTCTTTATAGCAAAGTCACAAATTAGCAAGTTGCTTTCCTGCTAAAGACTATGTACAGCGTCAGTCAGAAAAGCAGATTTAGTTATGGGTTTGATTGTTAACAAAGAGTGGTTTGAATTTAATTTTACATCTGCAGTAACTCAGTACTTTGTCCAGTGTACAGTGTGCCAGGCTCATAATACTGGAAAACCTGTAAAAGACAGGGTGAGCATACAACGTCACCCTAAAGACCTTTTTTGTGGTGTACAATTTGATTTTGTTGAAATGCCTAAGTATTGTTCCTATAAATATGTGTTTGTAGTTGTTTGTATGGTTCTAATTAAGTAGAACATGCCCCTGTGTGAGAGCTAATGCCACGGCAGCGGGCAGAGAGAGAGAGAGAATCCTTTTTGCTAAAATATTAGAAGACAAGCTGGCCAAAGTATGCACAGAGACAAGACTGATGTGGCCAGATGCACCTTCCATGGCCCTTGTGTGTGTGAGATCCAGGCCAGGTCGAGTGGTAAGACCTGATCCCTCGTAAGATGTTGATGAGACATTCAATTCAGAATTACTGCAAAGCCCTGGTGAGATGTGTGAAGACTCTTCATTCACGGGTGAAGGCGGCACAGCACCAGCCCAGCACAGAGGGACACTCTCTCCCAGGTGAATGAATTCATATTCAAGTACAGCGAAAGGAAGTGTACTTAACGCTGTGAAGTGCCAAGGACTTCAGCCATAAAAAGCCTCTAACCCCAAACAAGAATGAGGACATAATAACGCCTCCAACGATTCGGGGGAACGTGCTAGAAACCTCTTCCCCTGAAACAGAAGAATTTGTGCCAGAACATCAATATCATCTCAGACCTCGGACGGGACGACCATCAAAGACAACACCCAGAGGATCGGACGAGATGAACTGATGTCAACTCCAGCTCAGTCTGAACCAGCCTTACCTATCAGCCCTTAATTAAAAGTGACCCTCAGTGTGCATTCACTTAGAATCAAAAGGAGAGAATGTGGTAAAGTGTAGTTTCAAAATGTAATTTCTGTATTGTATAAACACATAACCTGTAGCCAATGTTTATTGTTATTCTGCTTGAATGTAATCCTATGGCTTACATATGCATCCAGTCCAGACCTAGGAAGGGCTCGATCTAGGAAAAGCTTTCTCTAGATGGTTCCCCAAGTTACCAGGGTTGCAAGCGATAGGGCTAATCGCAATGGGTTGCATCCTGCTCCCTTGTGTCCTCCCTATTGTGGTCCGGACAATCCAAAATAGCCTGAGCCTATTGGCAGAAAAAAGGGCGGCTGCCCAGGTCCTGGCTATGTGGGAATATCGCCCCATCCCCCAGGTTGAAACTCCAGATAGGTGTTGAAGTTTCAAGAGGGGGGAGTGAAGGAAACGAAATAGTTAAAAGAAAATCTTACAAGAGATTCTAGCCAGGCATGTAGACAGATTGCCAGGGTAATGACTGTGGCAATGACTGACAATGGCCGACAATGGCTATGTTGATTCAAAAGGGTTGAGGTGTTTTGCTGTCTCACCCTGCCTACGTGACCAAGATCAGATAATACCTACCAGCTGCTTGATTGTAAGATCATCCTCCTGTCTCCTTGTAAGGAAATCCCCCTCCCCTAAAGCAGCCCCCTTTTGTCTTGACCTTGCTAACCAATGTAAAGAACTGTTGCCAAATGACCAGACTTATGTATGCTATAAAAGTGGTTGTAAAAGCCCCGCCCGGGGTTCTGCTTTGCGACACAGTCCGCAGGACCTATTGTGCACAATAAACCTTTTTCCAATAACCCGAGTTGGTCCTCGTTGTCCTTGTCTGAGGTAAAAGGTGACCACTTCATCATGGTCCTGTAAAGGATTCATTTGACGTGCTTTTCGCTTAGCACGTTTCTCCCTTTCACCTTGCAGTCGGGCTTCTTCAAAGTCCATGGAACCTTTGTGAAAGGCCAACCTCCATTTAGATCGTTCATGGGCCAGAGCTTCCCAGTTTTCGATGTTTATATTGCATTTTTTTAGATTAGCCTTATGAACATCTTTAAACCTCTTATATTGACCACCGATCAGTGGTCGGTTTTTGTACAGTGGGCCTGAAACCCAGATCTTTTGGGGACCTAGCACCTCCTCTGCCCCACACTTTTTGATTAGCAGGGACACTTACATCATCTGCCACCCCACTCAGACTTTCCTGTTCCCTCTGAGCTGAGCTGCAATCCTGGGGTGGGCAGGAATTTTCCCAACAACAATATATTGTTCCCCCCTTTGTGATTCAAAGTATTTTACAGTGGTTTGGTCTTGAATGGGCAATTAAGACTCATTCGTTTTGTTTTACAAAGAACTGCTCCTGATAGCTGGTGAAAACTGCTAAAACTGGTTTGTTGATATGGATCAACACAGCTGCCTGTATTATTGGGGCTCTCATGAAGAGTGCCTGCACTTCAGAACTGACCTCCTGTACCCCACTGGAGCTGTATTCATGCCATTCAACATTAAGAAATTTTAAGTTTACCTTACTGCAGGTTAAGTTGCTAACTTACAAAACTAAACTAAACAAAACTAGCGGTGTCTTGCATCTGTAACAGGCTGCACAAGAAGCAAAAATTCAGCTGGTGTTGCTTTCTCCAGAATGCAAAAAGTGGTGAAAAGGGAAACTTCATTTGTTGACTTTCCACATCATTAGACTGTTCAAAGGCCCAGCAGCCTGCCAGCAAGGAAAAGAAATGGCAACGATTCCTATACAAATGGGGAAGCAGGGCCCCAGCAGCTTGCGTGCTTATTTATTTATATCCCACCCTTTTTCCTGCAAGGAACTCAAGGTGGCTTACATAACATAATCCTCCTCCTCCTCTCCATATTATCCTCACAACAACCCTGTGAGGTAGGTTAGGCTGAGAGTCAGTGACTGGCCCAAGGTCACCTAGTGAGCTTCATGGCCGAGTGGGGACTAGAACCTGGGTCTCCTGAGTCCCAGTCCAACATTCTCACCACTACGCCACACTGGCTCTCCAAGCTGAATTCAGCTTGGCAGAATTCAGTTGTCATTTGGTCCCTCCTCTTCCTCAACTGTCACCTATGAGCAGCCATTCCACCTGGCTGCAGCAACGCGTGGCAGGGCCCACTTCATCGGCTCCTCAGAGAGGAGAGATGGGGCAGCAGGACCCCTCCACCAGCCCTGAACTTACGGTACTTGTTTACGCTGGCCTTCCCCTGATTATGTTTTACCAGACTGTCCTGGGTAGTAGCAGCAACAGTGGTGTGGTAGGCTTTTAGTATTGTCTTGGCCAGATGCTTTATGCTGGTGCTTGTTGTTTTTATAAACGTTGGCTGTTTTTATTACTGTATCTGATTTTTATTTATTTATTTATTTATTTATTATACTTATTAATCGCCCATCTGGCCGGTCACCCGGCCACCCTGGGCGATGTACAATTAAAATATAGTAAAAACACAATAAAATATAATGATTAAAACAATAAAACAATTCTTATTAAAAACCTAACCCACCCCATATTCCCGCCTGAACAGCCATGTTTTTAATGCACGGCGGAAGCTCATCACGGAGGGGGCATGGCGAAGGTCACTAGGGAGGGAGTTCCATAATGTGGGGGCCGCCACAGAGAAGGCCCTCTTCCTAGTCCCCACCAGCCTGGCTGCTCTGGCTGATGGGATAAGGAGAAGGCCGTCCGTGGCAGACCTTGTTGAGCGGCCCACTTGATGTTGCTGGAGGCGCTCCTTGAGATAAGCTGGGCCGGAGCCGTGTAGGGTTTTAAAGGTCAAAACCAACACCTTGAATTCGGCTCGGCAAGCAACTGGTAGCCAGTGCAACTCATTAAGCACTGGCGTGATGTGATCACGCCGGCGGCTGCCCTTAATCAGGCGAGCCGCCGCGTTCTGTACCAGCTGAAGCTTCCGGACCGTCTTCAAGGGTAACCCCACGTAGAGCGCATTACAGTAGTCTAGGCGAGAGGAGACCAAGGCATGAACCACTGATGGGAGCAGGTGATTAGGAAGGTAGGGGCGCAGCTGCCGTATCAGATGGAGTTGATACAGTGCCGCCCGGCTCACAGCTGACACCTGAGCCTCCATGGACAGCTGGGAGTCTAGAATGACCCCCAAGCTGCGGACCTGGTCCTTCAGGGGTAGATGTACCCCATTCAGCACCAGGTCAACATCCCCTAACCTTCCCTTGTCCCCCACCAGAAGTACCTCGGTCTTGTCGGGGTTCAGTTTCAGCATGTTCCTTCCCATCCAGCCAGCCACTGACTCCAGGCACTTGGACAGGGTCTCAACGGCCAACCTCGGTGAGGACTTAAAACAGAGGTAGAGCTGCGTGTCATCTGCATATTGATGACACTGCACCCCAAACCTCCTGATGATAGCTCCCAGCGGCTTGAGGTAGATGTTGAATAACATCGGGGAGAGGATGGAACCCTGCGGCACTCCACAAGTGAGCGGCCGAGGGTCCGAAGCCTCTTCCCCGAGAACTACCCTCTGATACCTTCCAGAGAGGAAGGACCGGAACCACTGCAATACAGTGCCTCCCAAGCCCAACCCCTCCAGACGGTCCAGGAGGATACCGTGGTCAACGGTATCAAAAGCCGCCGAGAGATCAAAAGCCGCTTTATTATAGTGAAGCTTCCTTTTGGCTCCTCCCGGCCCTGAACCGCCTCCATTCTAGCTGGTCACTATAAGAACAATAATGAAACATTAAGAATTGGTGTGCGAATTTGTTTCTTTTCCCCCTTCCCCCCAATTCCTTGTTCCTTTTCGGTTGTGACTGTAAGCCCGTGCGCAGGGACTGTCTGCTTTTTAATCTGTCTGTACACAGCACTTCTTGTGACACCTGTGTTGACCTAATAAAGGGATTACACTAATATGGATTTTAGTAAATTTTAGGCCCCTTATAAATAATACATGCTAAGCAGTAGTATTATATGACTATTATTATGAGCCAGCAGAATCAAAATGGCTCAGTAATTCGGACTAATCAATGTGCTTTGTCTTGCCCCCCCCCCCAACACAAAATCACCTGATAAGGCTGTCTTGAGCTGCTGTTCTCATTTCCTTATTTTTCAAGAGAAAGGCTTTTTTGAGGGAGGAAAGGTGGAAGCAACAGGCAGAAGCAGAGGGTGGAGGAAAGCCACCAGGGAAAGTGAAGGAGGTGGGTGGAAGGGAGAGGATGGATGGCAGAAAGTGGTCAAGACACGAGGAAGACAGAGATGGGTGGAACTGGCAGGCATGTGCCCCGTGGCACGCTGCTGATCCAGACTATGACACACGCCCCGCCCCCCCATCTTGGGAACTGATGATCACACAACTATTCTATGCTAAAACCTGCAAGACCCAGGGGAGGAATCGCCAATTCCCATCATTGCTGATGTACAAGCAAGTACAAGCAGAATTACTACAGTTCCAACATATGGGTTTTGATGGGCTTCGCCTCCAGTCAGAAACCTTCCACTGGGATTTGCTTCAGCCACAGAGGCCTAGTGTGCAGGGGTGTTGGGCCTCTTTCAGCCCGCGGGCCGAATTCAATTTTAGAGAAGCTCTTGGGGGAGGCATTCCAGTGGTGGGTGGGGGGGCCGAAGGCAAAGGCCCAAATCCAAAAATACCTGCACTTTTCAACTTACCGGTAAATATTACTAGTTTTCGCTATTATTAGTTACTGTCCTTGAATGAGGAAAATGCTCGAAGGCCAGGAGACTACCGAATGGTCAGCAGGCAGGAGAAAGGGGGTGCAGCCGGGGAGGGGAAGTGACCATCGGAAGAACCCCGGAGGGCCAGACGGAGACCCCAGGCAGGCTGGATCCCCCCCCCCCCGGCCAAGTGCTCACTGAGGTGGTCAACCTGTGTCTGGGCTGTATGACTTCAGACTGCAGGTGAGGACGCACAGGACTGAACAATCCACCGTGCCCAATCAATCAGTCAATCAATCAATCCCCACATATAGAAAACCAGCATGTGAGGGAGAAAGCCAGGCAAGAACCCTTTGCCCCGCAAGGACTCATCTTCTTATGAGCGAGGGGATTTCTTTTTAATGGAGGAGGGTTGATCTGTAAGCCCCCATCTGCAGTCTGAAGTGGTCCAGCCCAGGGGCTGGTTGACAGGTGAGAACTAGGCCAAAGACTGCAGTACGATGCAAACACTGTGATAACGTGAATCGGCCTTCCCCATCCTGGCGCCCTCCAGATGTGTTGGACTACAACTCCCACCCTCATCAGCCAGCTGGTTGGGGGTGATGGGAGTGGTGGTTCGACGCATCTGGAGGGGGCACCAAGGTGGGGAAGCCTGATTGAAAGCTACACCGTAGTTGCAGAATTCAAAAGCATACCGGTTAAAATGGAGTGGCGGGTCAACCTTGTGGAAGAGACTATTGAACAGCAACGCCATCCTCCAAAAATTACCCATCTCTGTGTGTAGGCCGATGAACATGGAGCCCAAAGGAACACATGGTGAAGTGAAACTGGAGTGCTAGAGTTCCAACCTGTGCCTGGTACCGAAAAGATCTGGGGCTCAGGCCCACGGGACAACCCCCCACAAATTTGCATATGCAAATTTATATATGCTCTAAAGCAGTGCTCTCCAACCTTGGGTCCCCAGATGTTTTTGGCCTACAACTCCCAGCATGCCCCAGCCAGCTATGCTGGCTGGGGCATGCTGGGAGTTGTAGGCCAAAAGCATCTAGGGACGCAAGGTTGGAGAACACTGCTCTAAAGTCTCTATGTGTGTGTATTTTTAAAGGACCCTGTCTCCTAAGGACACCTCTATTTGTAAAAAGGGATGTGGGGGGGGGCATTTGATTTCAGAAAAAAAAACCTCAGGCAGAAAGGTGAGGGGGCAGCAGGAGGTGAAGCACATGTGGGCAAAAAGCCAGCTCATCCAGGGGAATCAGATGCAACAGAGAGTCTCGGGGGCCCTGCACCTTGATTTCAGCCAGTGCCCATGGGCAGCCGGGTGGTGGGGCAGAGGGCCTCCCAGAGATCTGGGGCCCCAAATGAAAGATTCCGTGCTCTAGCCCTACTGAGCCATCCCTTAAGACCACCTCTGCTTCCAATCTCCCAGGTGGTCCTGGGCAAGTCACTCTCTCTCTCTCTCTCTCTTACGAGATAAAAATGGAACACTGAAAACTGCTGTACATATGCTAAATAATTGCAATGATTACACAGAGGATTGGATCAATGGTTATCCCTCCATGAAGAGAAGGGCTCCTTCTGTCCGCAGAAGGCTTCTGATCCAACCGAGCATTTCCGCTGATGGAACCGGGGAGGGTAATCTTCATTGATTCCCGCCTTCCCCTGCAGTCCATCCCCCCCACGTACCCCAGATCTGCTCTGGACCTTCCAGATGGTGCTGAACGCTGCAAAGGGAGCGGGAATCAGCAAATATTCTCTCCCCCCCCCCTTTTCTGCTGGCGGAAGCATTCTGAGACCCTGCTTGGCAATGTTCCCACAGGCAGAAAAGAACCTGAATCCAAGCCAGAGGGAGAGATTCCCATGTATGCCCGCTGCACTGGTGCCCCTCTGAGGGATCAGTAGTGCTGCTGCGAACAAGCAACCCGCTTACAAGACGACGGGGCTGTTCGCACAACAGGGCAGCCCACTGTGGGTTATTCATCCCACGGTGAGGCTGGGGCGGCGCGCAGGGTGCGCCGCGCAGCCGCCATTCGGAATCTCCCAACCCCCACTCGGGGGTGTGTGTGTCGTCTGTCGTGTCACGCGAAACCGGCGGGCGTGGCTTGTGCACGGGTTAAACGAGCCTTGCATCTCATGACCCATGGCGGTTTGACCCGCGCTTGCCAGGTTCGCACGATACGACAAGGCCCAAACTGGGGTGTGTGTGTGTGATGATTTAATTTGGCACCTGCGCGGGTGTGCCGTGGCTCATTGTTAAGTAACCCACGCGGAGCCGCAGTCTGTCATCTGAACCTGGTCAGAGGGTTGGACCCAGGAGCTGCCTTCCGCAAGAAGAAGGGCTCTGGTTGTTGTGGAAGGTCCCTCCACCCAATTTAGGGGGATTCCTTCTCCCACCCACGCCAGAGCTCACCCCATTCAGCAGCGTCTCCTGACTCTCGGCGTAGCATTCTGAGGGTAGGGCTGGCGCCAAGGGTAGGTGCGGTTGGGCACCTGCCGAGGGCCCACACCTCAGCAGGGGAATCGCTGACAACGAGCCCCCTGGACTCTCCCCCCCCATGATTGTTCACCATTACAATCTGCTTGTTCACCTGCTTCTTGCTCTTGCCCACCAACAGAGATGGCGAGGAGGATTCGTAGATCATAGGGTTGTGAGGGGCCTACAAGGCCACCGAGTCCAACCCCCTGCTCAGTGGAGGAAACTAGAGGAGGGGGTCTCCCATCCAAGTCATAACCAGGCCTGGCCCTGCTTAGCGTTCCACAGCAGGAGATGCTGCTGCCTCACGCTCTCCTGCTGCTCAAGCGAACAAGTGGTAGCAATGAGGAGGAGGAGCAGCAGCTGGTGGCAGTGGCAGTGAGGAGGTAGGCTCACTGAGGGCGGAGGCCCATGGAGGGTGTCCTGCCCAAGGCCCCTCCAGGACCTGGAGCCAGCACTGTCTGAACAGGCTGAAGGGGCGAGGGAAGGAGGGAGGGAAGGGAGGGGTGAAGAAGTCCACTTCCGCCGGCATAGTTGCTCATGGTTAAATCTGGATCCAACCCGGTAGGTTTAAAGTGACATCTGCCATTAAACGGATTCATGTCGTAGTCGTTCTCCATCACGATTCGAAAATAATTCCAACCGTTCTGACAGCCTTATTGAAATCCACAATTCTTCCGTCAAGGCCACGGCGGCCATTTGTGCCAGACATTCCAGCAAGTGTGTGTGTTATTGCAAGTTGCAACCTTCTTTCTTTTGGTATTTTCTCGGGGGGGACGGGGGGGACGACTGTTTACACGAAACCAGCTCATTCAGCATGATACAACTTTTAAGACTACGAATCCCATGCTGCAGTGTGGCTTGCAGCCCATGTGCAAGCACAACAGTGCTTTGGTTGCAATCCTTTGCACATCTACCTGGGCTTTAGTGCCACTGAACACCACAGGAATTACTTCTGTGAAGCAACGCACAGGATTAGGCTACACATGTTTATTCATCTTTAAAACTGCAAATCTCATATTGCAGTGTGACCTTGAGCAAGCCCCTGTTCCAGCAAGGGAACAATGGGGAAATACCGAATGAATGTACCCAACCAATTTTGAGCTGAGCCTGGATCTTCCAATGGAAATGTGTTGCTTGGATCTGGAAAAAATTGATCGGATGACAAATTTCTCATGGGCACGTCAAACAAACCTATAAAACCAGCTGAACAGAAGAGAATCGTAGATCTGTCAGCTTCATTTACCTCAAAAGTCATCAGTCATAAACTCACAAGCCCCAGAGCACTGCCTGCTTGACAAATCTGATGCAAAGATTAGATGGTTTTCCTGCTTCTATTTTGAGACAACAGATGGCTTCCCCTTTTCCAAACAATGAACATCAGAAGTTTCTCACCCTATGCAACGTAATCATCTTAAATCAGGAGCCTCAAAAAGCACTTTTATTAAGATTTTGTTTATGCACATATCATTGATTAAGCAATATGTTGGCTCAAACATGCAGAGTATAAAGTTTACTGGATAACATATTAGAACTCCAGATGCTATATACTTAGGCAGTTCCAGCCTCGCCTGCTCCTCGGTACACAAGGTCTACCAATGTTCCTGAGCATTAGAGGGTGAAGCACACGTCCCCTGCATCATTTTGCCTCTGAGGACAGACTGTCTCGTGCCTGCTTTGACATCAGCAACTCGCAGGGCTGGCTAGCCCAGAGGCCCACCAAGGCTATTGGGAAGCCCACTGCTTCCCGCTGCCTAGGCCCAACCATCTATCAAACCACAGGGGGTCCAAACAGGTCCATAGTCTCTACCACCAAGGAGAGATGCTCCAGAAAGGAACTGATGGAAACACGCAGGATCCGGGCCTCATCTGCTCTCCACCGCCTGCAAATCAAATCAAATCAATAAATAATTAATAATACTGGATAAACATATGGTGTCAAAAATCACAACACTCAACTCTCTCCCACATCATCTTATTTATTATATTATATTTCTATTCCAGCTTTTTTCCTGCAAGAACCCCAAGGTAGCTTACATAATCCTCCTCCTCTCTATTTTATCCTCACAACAACCCTGTGAGGGAGGTTAGGCTAAGAGTCAGTGACTTGCCTAAAGTCACCAGTGAGCTTCATGGCCAAGTGTGGACTGGAACCTGGATCTTCCAAATCCAACACTCTAACCCAGGGCTCTCCAACTTTGGGTCCCCAGATGTTGCTGGACTACAGCTCCCAGAATCCCTTGCCATTAGCCATGCTGGTTGGGTATGCTGGGAGCTGTAGGCCAGCAACATCTGGGGACCCAAGGTTGGAGAGCCCTGCTCTAACCACTATGCCACACTGGCTCAGTTGGCCCCTGCTCTTCCTCAGCTGTCATCTCTAAGCAGCCATTCCAACTGGCTGCAGCAGAAGGAGACGGCACGGCACGGCCCACTTCATCGGCTCACACTGGATAGAACTTCCTCCAGCACCACATGCCAGAAACACTGTCCACATTCTAGTCCAGCACTTGAATTCCCACTGCTAGGTCTGCTGATGTTCCTTAACTCTGACCCACAGCATCTTGTGACTCCAAAGCATGACCTCAAACCTCCTTTTGCCTTTGGGAGCTGCAAGGGCAAAGCTAGCCCAAGACATACATACATACATACACACACACAGGTGCAGGGAATGCTTATCAAATTTGCAGATGACACAAAGTTGGGTGGAACAGCTAATACTCTGGAAGACAGAAACAAAATTCAAAGTGATCTCGATAGGCTGGAGCGCTGGGCCGAAAACAACAGAATGAAATTTAATAGGGATAAATGCCAAGTGCTGCACCTAGGGAAAGGAAACCAAATGCAGAGTTACAGAATGGGGGACACTTGGCTCAACAATACCACAAGTGAGAAGGATCTTGGAATTGTTGTAGATCACAAACTGAATATGAGCCAGCAATGCGATGTGGCTGCAAAAAAGGAGAATGCTATTTTGGGCTGCATTAATAGAAGTATAGCTTCCAAATCGCATGAAGTGATAATTCCCCTTTACTCGGCACTGGTTAGGTCTCATCTTGAGTACTGCGTCCAGTTCTGGGCACCACACTTTAAGAAGGACATAGACAAACTGGAGAGGGTTCAGAGGAGGGCAACAAGGATGATAAAGGGACTGGAAACAAGGCCCTATGAAGAGAGACTGAGAGAACTGGGCATGTTTAGCCTTCAGAAGAGGAGACTGAGGGGAGATATGATCGCACTCTTCCAGTACTTGAAGGGTTGTCACACAGAGGAGGGCCAGGATCTGATCATCCCAGTTTGCAGGACACGGAATAATGGGCTCAAGTGACAGGAACCTAGATTCCACCTAAACATCAGGAAAAAATTCCTGACTGTCAGAGCAATAAGACAATGGAATCAACTACCTAGGGAGGTGGTGGGCTCTCCCACTCTGGAGGCATTCAAGGTGCAGCTGGACAGCCATCTGTCAGGGATGCTTTGACCTGGATTCCTGCATTGAACAGGGGGTTGGACTCGATGGCCTTGTAGACCCTTCCAACTCTACTTTTCTATGATTCTATGATTCTATGATTTACTTAAAATATTTGTATACCACTCCATGTCTAAGCAGATTCTGGAGTGGTGAACAATAAAAAGACAAAAACAGATAAAAGAAAGAAAAACAATATACAGTCATGCCTTGGACTGAGAGCATAATTCGTTCCGGGAACATGCTTGTAATCCAAAACACTCTTATATCAAGACGAGATCCCCCCAAAAAAATTTGTACAAAGATTTTTAATTTAAGCCGTACTACAGTACTTGTATTGCAAGACGTCGCTTGTATATCAAGTAAAAAAAAAAAAAAATTAAAAATTTGCTTGTCTTGCAAAACGCTCTCAAACCAAGTTACTTGCAATCCAAGGTATTACTGTATTGAAAACAATGTAACAATTACAGTGGTAGTTGGAGAGCAGAGAAGGCTTCCCAGAACAAGGTCTTCAGCAGGCGCTGAAAGCAGCACAATGTCGGAACCCGCCTGACCTCCAGCGGCAGGGAGTTCCACAGAAATGGAGCCACCACACTGAAGGCTCTTCTCCTGGTGGACTCCAATCGGGCCAAAGGTCCACGAGGAACCACCAGGAGCGCGCCACCTGATGACCTCAGCGACCGGGCAGATTGGTATGGGAGGAGGCGCTCTCTCAGGTAACCTGGTCCCAAGCTGTTTCGGGCTTTGTACACAAGCACCAGAACCTTCAACCTGACCCGATAGCGAATAGGTAGCCAGTGCAGCTCCTTCAGCAAAGGAGTTGCATGCTGAAAAGGGGCAGCTCCTGACAACAGCCGAGCTGCTGCATTCTGCACTAGCTCCGGCTTCCGGAGCAGCCTCAAGGGCAGCCCCACATAGAGCGCATTGCAGTAATCCAGTCGTGAGGTTACTAGCACCTGTACCACTGTGGCCAAGCTATCCCTGTCCAGGAGAGACTGTATCTGGCGAACCAGTCGAAGCTGGTGAAAGGCACTCCGAGCTGCCGCAGTCACTTGGGACTCCAGTGACAATGATGGATCTGTCACCATCATGGTGCATTACAGAGCACAAGAGGGCAGGTACTCTGCCCCTAGGAGCACACAATGCAAAATTCGACAGCAGGGAAATGGAAGAAGAGCAGGGAAGTGGAGGCAAGGGTAAACAGAGAAGCAATACGCAGTTGTTTCAGTTACCTGTACTTAGGCTTAGGGAAGCCTTACCCCATATGGTGGCCTCCCGATGTTTTAGATTACAATGCCCATCAGCTCCCGCTAGCATGGCCAATGGTCAGGAATGATGGGAGTTGTAGTCCAACAACATCCGGAAGGCACCAGGTTGAGGAAGGCCGGCTTAGCTGCAGTAAGGCAGGGGAACTAAGGGGGGTTGTGCCAAAGGCTCCTGTACCTTGCCTCTTGTACAGCCACCTCTGCAGAAGGGGCCAAATGGACGAGATACTCACACATGCAAGATGTCCTCTGTCACACTCAGCTCCTTGCTGATCCCTCCTTTGCGGGGCTCAGGGTCTGGCGCCAGGGAGCCCAGTGCAATCCGGGCAAACGACGGTGATGGGAAAGGAATGCTCAGCTCACTAACGTTAGAGGTATCCATAAGGAACATAAAATGTACAAGAGAGAATGGGAATGCTTACATACATATACACACACACACCTTTCCCACAACAGATATTCTCTCTGCTTTTAAGATTACCTTAAAGGGCAGAGGATCACCGTTGTATTCTATGCTTAATTGATCTGGGAGAGCTTCTAGTCCCTGTTTTTGTATTTTACAGTCACTGGTGTAGATTAAGATCCTCCTTTTATCATTCATAAGAACATAAGAAGAGCCCTGCTGGATCAGACCAAGGGTCTATCTAGTTCAGCATTCTGTTCACACAGTGGCCAGCCAGCTGCCTGCGGGAAACCCACAAGCAGGACACGAGTACAATAGCACCATCCTGCCCATGTTCCCCAGCAACTGGTACACATAGGCAATACTGCCTCTTGATACTGGAGGTAGCATATAGCCAATCAGGACTGGTAGTCACGGATAGCCTTCTCCTCCATGCATTTGTCCAATCTCCTTTTAAAGCCCTCCAAATTGGCGGCCATCACTACATCTTGTGGAAGTGAATTCCATAGTTTAACTATGCACTGTGTGAAGGACTTCCTTTGATCTGTCCTGAATCTCCCACCAACCAGCTTCATGGGATAACCTGTGTTCCAGTATTATAAGAGGGAGAAAAATGTCTCCCGGTCCACTTTCTCCACACCATGCATAATTCTGTACACTTCTATCATGTCTCCCCTTACTTGCCTTTTTCTAAGCTAAACAATCCCAGATGTTGTAACCTTTCCTCACAGGGGCAAGTTGCTCCAGCGGCCTCTTGATCATTTTAGTTGCCCTTTCTGCCCTTTTTCCAACTCTACAATATCCTTTTTTCAGTTGCGGTGACCAGAACTGTATGCAGTATTGCAAGTATGTTTGCGCCATAGATTTGTATAAGGGCACTATGATCTTTGCAGTCTTATTTTCCATTCCTTTCCTTATGATGCCCAACATGGGAGTTTGCCTTTTTCACAGCAGCCGCACGCTGGGCCGACATTTTCACCATGCATGGAGAAAGCTGAGGACCGATGTTCAAATTACAGGGCAGGGGACCCCTGACATTCAGGGTCAGCTCCTGCAGTGGTTTGTTTTTAGATGGCTACCGTAGGGCAGGGGGTGGGTGGGGGAATGCCACGGCTTAAATTGGAAGGTGTCAGCGGTTTTGGCTTGTGGATTTCATTAATGGCCGCTATCTCTTCCCCCATAATTTGAGCACTGCTTAAGGCACCCTGCTCTTTAACCCTACTAACTGAAGTACAACAGTGTGGTGGCAAAGCATTAAAGGGCCAATCATCCACATGAACTGAAGTTCCAGTACTTGCCCATAAAGACTGTAGCCTGTCCCCATTAGGATCTACAATGTATTCCCCCCACAAATTAGAATGCACTTTTCACCCCAACCTGCAACATGGGACCTGTGTTATGTTGTTTTACTGTATACAATTGGGTGGTCCCCCTGCCGCCCTCCTTTCCATGACCAGTTACAAAAGAAAATAGGACTTCTGTACTTTTAACAGGAACTTCTGTACTTCTCTGTGGCGGCCCCCAAGTTATGGAACTCCCTCCCTAGTGACCTTCGCCATGCCCCCTCCGTGATGAGCTTCCGCCATGCATTAAAAACCTGGTATTTCAGGCAGGAATATGGGGTGGGTTAGGATTTTAAAAGAATTTTTAATAGTTTTAATTGTCATGTTTTATTGCATTGTTTTAATTGCACATCACCCAGGGTGGCCGGGTGACCAGCCAGATGGGTGAGTAACAAATGTAATAATAAATAAATAAATAAATAACAAGTCAGAAGTTGAGGGGGGGGGGGTTGGGCAGGTACTGCAAACCGGCTTCAACTTGCAACACCCTCTGTTACCACAAACTGCCCTTGCTTTATTCCGGCCTCTGTACTTTCAGCCGGCTACAAGGGGCACAAGGCAGCCAGACAGCTACGCTCTTTCCCCCTAATTCAGTGTTCTCCAACCTTGGGTCCCCAGATGTTTTTGGCCTACAACTCCCAGCATGCCCCAGCCAGCTAGGCTGGCTGGGGCATGCTGGGAGTTGTAGGCTAAAAACATCTGGGGACCCAAGGTTGGCGAACACTGCCCTAATTCCTAGTTTCTATCCCGCACCCACCCCCCACCCTATTCTGGGAAATTTTGCCTTAAGATACCCGTTGGGGAGCTGGTGCATCATCCCATCCAGGAAAAGAAACGGGCAGGCAGAGGTGCCTCCTCTTCCAACAAAGCCGCCCTCCCCCTTGCAAACAAACTGACACCTCCCGCCCCGCAGATCTTCCCACTGTCTTCCTTTATACCGATAACTCCCAGCGAGTTTTAGCTACCGGGCAGTTAATAGAAATGTAATAAATGAACTCCCCCGCCCCGCCCCCCTCCGACCCGCCTATTCCACGGTGCATGCTATTCCCGCCCGTCCACCCCTTTCTCACGATCCCTTGCCCCGTGTCTGGATACAACGCGAGGCCCGATGCGCGCACAGCGGACTCTCCGGCCGCCGCGGATACTTCCATTGCGGCCGTCTCCATCCGCCCCACGTGGACAAGGGGACGGCCGATGACGTGAACGAAAGAGGCGGGGCTCAAGAGAACCCACGCCCACCATGGATGGGGGCGGAGAGAGAGAAAAAGAGAAGCGCCCGGAGCGAACCATTTGCGCGTTCTGTTCGCTTTTATCGATGCACAAATGTTTTTGCATTAATCCCGCCGCCGCCGCCGCAATTGGAAATCCCTGCCCGCATGAGTCGGGCAGGCAAGTAACTCAATGCTGCCTTTTAAAGGACTCGTTCACACGTAGTTTTCTAGTCCTTGATGAGCGCCTGCAGCAGCAGCATCAAGCGGTGACTTGCCGGTTGCGTTGTAAGAAGCAGCTACCAGAGAGCGCTTGCGTATGACCTCAGATACCATATAGCCTTGACTACACACGCGGTGTTCATCGCTTGGCGACGGTAACATCACGGGATTGAGTTCAGCTGCATGTGTGAACCGGCTGTGTCATGCATGTACGTTCATGCAGGGCACATACTACAAAGAATGACACAGCATCGCCTGCGTAATATATTGGTGACTTTCAAATAGCCACATGACTTTGCTTTCTGAAATTCGATGTATTATGCCTAAGGGGGAAACTGGTGTGTTTCAATCATTCAATGGCCATTCTCTACTGTTCATTTTCGGGGCCTTCTTGATGTTTTGGATTACAACCCCCACCAGCTCCAAACAGCTTAACCAATGGTCAGGGATGATGGGAATTGTAGTCTAAATTGTCTGGAGAGATCAAAGTTGCAGAAGGATTAACACCACAGAAAGGACTTAAATATCACCTCAAGTGCAATGCTTTTCCATGGAGTCCATTCACACAAGACTGGCTTGGTTGCTTTTTGTTTTATCTGATTTTTTTTTTTTTTTATGATTTGGACCTTTTGTAAACTGCCATGATTTATCTAGAAAGGTGGTACAGAAATACTGTCTATAAAATAATATATATATATTTTCCTCTTCTCTCTCCATCCCTTGTTTTTTGCCGGGAGTCCTGTCTTTTACATTGTAAATGTGTGGTTTTTCACATCTTTGTACAGCACCTAGAAAATTTTAGGCTCTTTTATAAATAAAATAACATCCATCATTTGATTTCTCTATATTTGACGACATGTGTTGAATGTGCAAAAGTTACTCCATTAGTGATGGTGTGTGTGTGTGCATGTGTGAATACTGTATTTGAGGCAATGTGAGAGTTTGGCCTGTGGTGGCCCTTTCCCACATGCAGCTCATCACTGGATGTTGCAGTGATCCATGTGATGAATATGCATGTGTGAACCAGTCCCAAGAGTGCAGTGATCAAGTGTGGATAAATTAAATGATAGACAGGCGAAAGAAATCAAATCCCTGTTCCAGAAGCTGAGTTCCCACCAGGTGAACCTGGTGACATGGTAATGTGTAGGTATGGGATCATTTTATGTGCGCTTTTCAAAAAGCCTGCTTTTGTATTTTACAGTTTTCATTAAAAAAACAACAACAAACAATTGCCCTGAGACCTTGAGATAGGATGGGATATAAATAAAACACTATCAGTTTACATAGCAACATGTTATCTTTGCCTTTAGCCGGAAAGCACCTTCTTCAAATGCCATCTGTCATTTCTCCCTTTGGGACCAAACTATCTTTGACTCGGTGCCTCAGTGCTTTTTCCATTTTCGAGAAACACTTCCCAGCATTTTAGGAGGTGTGCCAAGCCCCTTCTCATCATCTGACTTTTCAAGCCAACAAGGATGACAGCAGAGTTGTCACATCCTGTGCTTTTAACAGCTAGACGGCAGGCACAGCTTTTGCTGGCATAGAGATGGAATGATGGAGGAAGCGGGCGTCTGCCTGAATTTATGTGCATCATGCACGGAGCGACTGGCAGCATTAGGTGGCAAAATTGCTAGCATCACTTCGGGCCCATGTCAGAATCAGATACAAGAATGTCAAATGGATGCTACTTGCCTTACGTATCAGTCATTTATTTATTTATTTATTTTATTACATTTATACCCCGTCTTTTTTCCTGCAAGGAACTCAAGGCGGCTTACATAATCCTCTTTCTCCTCTCCATTTTATCCTCACAACAACCCTGTGAGGTAGGTTAGGCTGAGAGGCAGTGACTGGCCCAAAGTCACCCAGTGAGTTTCATGGCTGAGCGGGGATTTGAACCTGGATCTCCTGAGTCCCAGTCCAACACTCTCACCACTACGCCACACTGGCTCATATATATAAACATATATGCTTGGGAACGATTCACAGGGATGTACATTGCTTGAGTTCTCTATGTTTGATTACAGTACTCCTGATGAGCTTCAACTGAAGATTTAAACTTCTGCCCTCCCACTGTAAAAGATTGTGCTGGAGGCAATATTCAAGTTCTGGCAGTATTCTTTTAGCTGTGATGGCCCATTCACATATGAAAGTCATTACATGATGGGGCAATCTGAAAATGATGAATGTGCATGTGTGAACCAGCTATCAATGACTGGCAGGATGTATGAATGACTTTCATCACAGCACTTTCCCATTGTTGCTCCGCAGCAACTGATACTCGGAAGTATACTGCCCCTGAATACGGAGGCTATCATGCCTACTTTCCACTATTAGCTGTGTAAAATGTTGCTTTTCGGTCCCAGCGCAAAATTATCTCCTGTCTTCAGATCCCAGTACCTGCAGGGATATCATCCCAATTCAAATAAATATATATATTGTGGCTTTGCCACCATGGCTGAAATTCTGAACTTGAGGTGCAGGGCTCTATCCAGCAGGTTATTTTGAATGTTGCCACCCTTGAAATGGTAAAGAAATAAAACGGAGTGTGTGCCCCTCCAAACATAAGCATCACAAATGTTCATTTCTGCTCTGTAGGAACAGTCCACCTACACAGATCTGAAATCAGGGCACTGAAAAGATTTGCATAAAATGTACATATGCTAATTTATATCTATACATTTATTATTACATTTCTATCCTGTTTTTTCCCCTCTTGCAAGGAACCCAAGGCATCTTACATGGTCCTCCTCCTCTCCATTTTATTCTCACAACAACAACCCTGCAAGGTAGGTTAGACTGAGAGTCAGTGACTGGCCCAAAGTCACCCAGTGAGCTTCATGGCCGAGTGGGGACTAGAACCCAGATCTCCCAGATCCCAGCCCAACACTCACTACGCCACACTTGCACTGAAAATGTAGCAGTAATAATTACTTTCACAGAAGAAAAAGCCAGCCAATCAATTTCTCATCCAAATCACACCAACTAAAACAAATTATTTCATTAATTTGCACCACACTCCCAGATCATCCTAAATCATAGTTCCTCTTTAATTACAATTAACTTGCAATGGCTGTGAACAAGTGTGGAAAAATGCACAAAAGAGTGGCTGGAAAGTTTTTTTCAAGAGCACTTTCAAAAGCTTCCATTGGCACCAATGGATGGTGTTTTTCTAAGCTTAATTGCTATGAGAAGTGGATGTGTGTATGTATGGGGGGTTGTGACATGTTATAGGGGGGTTGGGTTAACGTTTCCCTTCTCAGTCGCAATCCTCCTTGAAAACTGCCCCTTGCATGGCTTGTTTAGATAGAAAAAAGTCCTACAACTCCCAGTATTCCCCAGCCAGCATGGCTGGCTGTGGAATGCTGGGAGTTGTAGGACTTTTTTAATGGTGCCACAAGGCTGGCTGTGGAATGCTGGGAGTTGTAGAACTTTTTTTTTTATGGTGCCACAAGGCTGGCTGTGGAATGCTGGGAGTTGGGGGATGTTTTTCTGTCTAAACATGCATAGGATTGCGCCCTAAGCTGAGGAAAAAAAACCTTCTATTGGCACCAACAGATATGCAGGGCTCCGTGTAAAACAGTGTTCTCCAACCTTGGGTCCCCAGATGTTTTTGGCCTACAACTCCCAGCATGCCCCAGCCAGCGTAGCTACGCTGGCTGGGGCATGCTGGGAGTTGTAGGCCAAAAACATCTGGGGACCCAAGGTTGGAGAACACTGGTGTAAAAGATCCAGGGCCCTAGTAAATAAATTTGAGGCTGGGGCCCCATAGGCACAGGCCTAGTAACGGCCCTGCGGGGCACAGAGCAACCACATCATCAGGTTGTTTTGTTTTGGGAGGTAAGAGTCACTTACTAAAATAATCATTGGGTGGGGATAGATAGCTGGCAGATCACAGGCCCAAGCTGGTCCCCAGCGAAAGCCCTCCCTGGCTTGATTATACACACCAACTGCTTTCTCCCAAATGGTATTGGCAAAGGGCTCTTTATCTCAGCACCCCCGGGGTGAGTCGTCAACAACAGCAGCGGCGGCAGCTTTGCCAGAGTTTTCCCCTCCCACACCTCAGCTGTTCGCTCCTGTGCAGAAGGCAAAACAACACAAATTGGGCTGAAGTAAGCAAAGGTGCAGAAGGGAAAGACGTCGAGGGCACTGCAGCTCACGCTGGGGGAGAAAGGGGTTAAAAAAAGAGACCTCTCCCTGTCTCCCAGGCAGCTCCCAGCTCCCACTCCCTCCGTTCTTGCTGGCTCTTCAAGCCTCTATTTCATTGTTCTCCAACCTTGGGTCCCCACCCCAGATGTTTTTGGCCTACAACTCCCAGCATGCCCCAGCCAGCATAGCTGGGAGTTGTAGGCCAAAAACATCTGGGGACCCAAAGTTGGACAACACTGCTCTATTTCATGGAAAACATAACTTCTGTTTAAAAATAGTTGCGGTGTCAGAGGGGGCCATGAGAAATCCCATAGGAGTGCCCAACCTGGTGCCCACCAGATGTTTTGGATAAACAACTCCCACCAGCCCCAATCAGCATGGCCAATAATCAAGAGATTATGTGGGAGCTGTAGTATTGATTTGTGGGTCTGCTCTGTTGCTAAGCTATTTCTCTATTATGCGGAACAGTGTCTTTTTAAGGTTGTTAATCTTTGTAAACCACCCAGAGAGCTTTGGCTATTGGGCGGTATAGAAACGTTAAGAAATGAAATGATTGAAACGAAACGCAGTCCAAAACATCTGGAGGGGGCCGAGCTGTGGAAGGCTCCAATAGGCCATTCTCTCCCTGCCACCCCCCCCCATCATGCCTGAGCCACCCACTACCCCACCACTCCTGGTCCATGGTCCCTGCTTCCATCTCCCTCTCTGTGTGCTCCTTCTCCCTTGCCACCCAACACTTCCCCAGGCTCCCCAACCAGAGTATCCTGTTGCTGCTCCTTTCCCTCCCGGGCTCCCTTGTGCCTGACCTTGTGCCTAGGAGATGAACACTTTGTGGGGAACCTCTGATATTCTAAGTTTATGACATGGTTAATGGCCTGTGCCTTAATAAAACAAACCGGACCGCCTGCCTTTTTTTTTTTTAACCCCACAAGGACTGCTTTCATGAATAACTGACAGAGCCCAGCCTGTGTTTAGTGTCTGAATCTGAAAGCAGAGATTAATAGTATTTTGCTAGCATCTGTCTCTGGGGTTGGTAACCCAAGCCGGAGACATCTTGGTGTTTATTTTATTTTAGTTATTATTTATTTTTATTATATTGATACCCTGCCTTTTTTCCTGAAAGGAACCCAAGTCGGCTTACATAATTCGCCTCCTCCTCTCCATTTTATCCTCACAACAACCCTGTGAGGTAGGTTAAGATGAGAGTTAGTGACTGGCCCAAAGTCACCCAGTGAGTTTCATGGCCGAGCTGGGGACTAGAACCTGGATCTCCTGAGTCCCAGTCCAACACTCTAACCACTACAGCACACTGGATCTCTGTTGATACTCCAGACTCCCACGCGGGCTATACACTTATAGTTAGGGTGAATCCATTGGGGCTGAAACAGACGTGATGCATGAGACCCATGGTTGGATGGATCTCCCACTATTTAAAAGCAGAGTTTCCTCCCACACTTAAAAGCAGAAGTGCTGAGAGGGAGGGAGTTTAACCATTCCCCCTGCACTGTTTTCCAGATCTAAATCATGTCCCTCCTCCCAACACACACACACGCCAAAGCTGCTGTGATCCCCACAAAAAAGGGCATGATACAAAGTGTCTGATATTTTTCCTGCTGTGGGACTCAAAAGCATTTTGGGGGCAGGGGAATTCAGATCTGGAAGTGACATGGGGATGTGTGAATGGGTTACACTCTGCCCTCCCCCCACAGCCACCACTCATATAGCACAAGCAGAGCCCACTGTAGCTGCTTCTTCAGTTCACAAAACAAAGTGGCAGTAGACAACATCGGGGATTGCCCACATCACACACCGTGCTATTCTGACCACCACACACAGTTATCCGTTTCTGTTTGTACATATACAGAAGATTGCAACAATGGTTGCTCCCTTTCAATGGTATGGGCCCAGGTTTCTTGGCTTTCGTAGTATCTGGCCACCTCTTGGAATCCTCATACAAGCCAATATTAGCTGTGGCCTGCTACAGTGTTCTCCAACCTTGGGTCCCCAGATGTTTTAGGCCTACAACTCCCAGCATGCCCCAGCCAGCCGAACACTGTGCTAGAAGGTCCAGTTTCTATTAGAGCAGGCTTCCCCAACTTGGTGCCCTCTAGATGTTTGGGACTTTTCCTCCCATCAGCCGCAGCCAGCATGGCCAATGGTCAGGAATGCTGGGGTTGCACTCCAAAACAACCGGAGGGCACCAAGTTGGGGGAGGCTATATTAGAGGGTAGATAGCAATGAAAAAAATGAACCCTCTCCAAAGACTGTGTTTGTGATGTCACACAGAGGGAAGGGTCTACCACACTGTCTGTCTGAATGCTCCAGTTATAGCTGTGTGTATGGAAAAAAATTAATATATCTTGCACATTTTGAACCAGATGAGTCCCTGGAGCATTGATCGGAAAGACCTGAATCCTCTTGAAAAGGTACAAATCACTTTGGAACTGATCATTTCTGCTCTTGCTGCAGACAGAAGTTGATTACTAGAACAGCAGTAATTCTAACAGCGATGTTGAATATCATGTTTTATCAATGATTTACAGATTCACATTTACCCGGGGGGGGGGGAGCGATGGGGGGGAGGCATAGTTACAGTTGCAGAACCAAATCATCCGCTGGCTGGGAGGGGAGGGTGAAACAGGAAAAAGTGTGGTGGAAGGTGAGGGGAGAAATCCTCATTTTATTTTTTCTCCTCCCACTGGAGTTAATAGGAGGGCAATTATTCATACCAGATTGTGTCCTGACATAGATTTCTGCTGCGTTTGTGGGTGCACCGTTAAAATGAGGGGAGGGGATAGGATTTAGCCCAGGTATGTTCCTGTACCATATGGCTCACGCTCCACCCAAGACTCTACCCCGTTTTTAGGGATCTGTGGCCAGAACTTCGCTGATGAAGTGGATTAGCCGGTGGAGCCCTTCTGCAGCATGCAGAAGTGTTTCCACAGGCATGTTTTTGGCAGTGGAGTTGCACTTCTGGTGGCAAGAAGTTTCTGCCTCATTTGAACAACCTTCAGCAGATGGATGAACCAGTGAGCTTAGAAATGTGCCCTTAGGCTACAATCCGGGAGTAAACCCTGTTGAACTCAATAGGACTTACTTCTGAGTAGACATGTCTAGGCCTGTGGCTCACGCTGGCTCAGCTTGTCTGAGTGTGGAAAGCTAAGCAGGGTCAGGCCTGGTTATTACTTGGATGGGAGACCCCTCCTCTAGTTTCCTGCATTGAGCAGGGGGTTGGACTCGATAGCCTTGTAGGCTCCTTCCAACTCTATTATGAAATCTATGTATAGGACTGAACTGGTAAATACTGTTCAGTTGTCTTGGATTTTGAAACATTTATATGTAAAGTATAAGACAAACTAACTAGAGCATGAGACAAATGTTTGTCTCATCTAATGCTACTGATTACGCTGGGGACTTGGATTATATTACTGAAGTCTACATATTCACACTGGAGAGCAACAATACTAAGGTTTTTTTTAATTTTGCATTTTAAATTCGTATTATTCAGATTTGATTTTCTGCCTGTAAATTCTGGTGAACATTAACTCGCAAGATGGCCTTCGGATAAAACAATAAATATAAATCTTATCAGTTGCAACCAGGCTCCGGTGATGAACAAAGAATCCATGTATAGATGCAGCTCCCCTAGCCCCATAGGTAGCTCCATCTCTCAATACTGGGCAAGCGATCACTTTATAAACATAATTCCCCTACTTCCACTGAACACATTAGACAGAGCAGATCAGCCTCACCCATCACCACCTTTAATGGACGGGGAGTGGTTACAGATGCTCTATGCCCCTTTAACAGCAGTCCAGAGGGATAGCCCCCATTAAGCCCCAAACTGGGCCCCGCCTGGGGGCTCTCTGTCCAAAGGGGCAGACGGGGCTCGGTCCCCAAGTTCGACAGCTAATCCAGAAAGCCCATTTCTACAGCCTCAGCCACCTCAGGGTGAAGCAAGCGGGCAGCCATGCGCTCGATGTCATCCAGGCTCAGCAATCGAAGGCTCCGCTCATAATCCTAGAGGAGGGAGAGACAGACAAAGAAATAATTTAACACCTGCCAGGTCCATCGCCACAAACAGTCTAGTGGGGGCCAGGGGCAAGGGTACCTTGGTGTGCGTGTGATTTATCTATAATTATATGACAAAGCAAACTGCCAGAACCAAAATACAGCAGGCCGGGTATCTTTAAAGTGATTTAGGGCGCAATCCTATGCTTGTTTAGACAGGGGGAAAAGGCCTACAATTCCCAGCATGCCCCAGCCAGTTTGCTGGGGCATGCTGGAAGCTGTGGGCCTTTTTTTCTGTCTAAACTTGCATAGGATTGCACCTTTAATTGTATTCAACTTTAACCAAATACAGGTTAATTTAGTGAATGTTAACACTGAAGTGGCTAGTGCTCAACGGTTATCCCATTGCCTTTGTACTCATTGGACAGAAAGTGGAAGCAAGCTACTGATCAATTGGGTGGAATACTGCCTCCACACTTTTCTTGATATCTTTGTAAGCATAAAGGACTAGAAACTTTATTTTTTTAATGAAAGCTGAAAATGCAGGGAAGTGGGACCAGGATATCCCTGAGCGGGCCACACCCACCCTGTGGTGACAGCCCTAGTACCTGCCGCGATGACTTCTCATGCAAGACTGGTTGCCCAATAGCCTGAATTCAAGATTAGATAGGAAGCTGGATGGGGTGAGCTAATGTAACCATTTAATCTGGGAGACACGAGTTAAAATCCCGGTCTTGCTAGTCGGACCACCTTATGGTCCATCTGATAACCTGTGTCCTCACTGTGGGAAGCTGTGTGGATCTAGAATTGGCCTCCACAGTCACTTACGGACCCATCGCTAGAGTCTACACAATTTTCTTTAGAATTTCCTCCTTTTAAAATTTCCTTTTTGTAATTTTTTTTTTAAAAAAAATCCTGGAAGACAATCTTACTCGGTCACGAGTGATCGCCTGACGATGATGATGATGATGATGATGATGATAGTCTGGTTCATACATGCATGGTATTGAGAACAGTGACTTGCATATGTGAATGATACTTAGGATCACCCTGCTTAAGCGCTAGCTGAGTTGATAAAGCCCACCCTGAGGAGGTTCCCAGCCTCCCCTCCACCTGCACTTCTGTCAGGGAAGTTACCTTCTGCAGTTGCTCCAGCACCTTCTCGGCATCAGCCGCGCTGAAATGCCTGCCCAGGACTTGGGCCAGCGTGTGCCAGATAGCAGGACTCTGTCGGGGGCCGGCTCTGCGGCCAGGCTCCTCGGGCGACGCCTTCTCCAGCGGCTTGATCACGAGGTTGAGCTTCGACTCGGGCCCGATGGAGTAATCGGACAGACGGTGCTCATCTGGGAAGGACACGCGCACGGCTGCTGAGAGGGGACTTGCCAGCCAGGGAGAAGCTGCACAGTTGTGAGCCAAACTTTTACAGGGCCCCTAAGGCAATGGCCTCATCCCAGCCAGTGTTTCACAGGGATTGGAAGGCTGCCTGTTCCCAAAGAATGAACTGAAGGACTACTTCCGGAAGGGCAGCCATGTTAGTCTGTTGCAGCAAAAACAACGGAGAGACTTGTGGCACCTAAAAGAGCCGCACGTTGATTATGGCAGAAGCTTTCATGGAACAGAATCCACTTGATCAGATGCATGAAAGTATAACCCTAAGTTGCTGGGCATATGACTATACTTCCATGCATCTGGTGAAGCGGGCCCTGCCCCACAAAAGCTTCTGCCATAATGAATTTGTTAGCCTTTAAAGTGTCGCATGACTCTTAAGGTGGAATCCTATGCATGTTTAGACAGAAACAAAGCCCTACAAAAAGGGTCTCCCCCCCCCCCGTCTAAACATGCATAGGATCGCACCCTTAGTTGTTTGTGCTCAACTAAGTGTTCAGCTAGTCACCTCCCCAGCTTGGAAACATCGGCTTAAATTCAACGTCATGCTAGTGGAAATCCACTAGCATGACTGGACCTTTTCCCCTCTCTCCTCCCCTCTGGAGCCCTCCATACCACCACAAAATCTGCTCTGGAGGATTGCTGTGTTGAGGAGGGGGAATTTGCACCTCACCCAGTTCTGCTGATGGAACTACTTCAGCAGAACACCACAATTGGATTTAACTTGCCATTTGCTGTGCTTACACAGCAGAAAATGCACACATCCCAAAGAAGCAGCTTCTAGATTCTGTATGTATGTACCTATGTAAATATCTCTGTTTTGGCTCATGAAAGCAACCTTATTTGCACAAAAGCATCCAGTCCCACAATGACACAGCAGAGCATATCTGCAAATCCGAGGAGACTACTCTTTACTATGAAGGGCACTTGCCAACCCATGAAACTCACTCTTGTGGGGCCCAACGCTAATAAGGACAAATGGGTTTTTTTAAAAACGGGTTAGACAAAAACCTGCACAATCAGAGCTATTAGCTTGGGAGACATTCAGGGAGTGAAAGGAAATGTTCATGCTCCATTTGTATGTCGCAAATTTTTAGTAGGGCTGCAGGCATAAAAGAAAATACTCTAAAAAAAATCTTTAATGATTTTTAAAAATTGCATTTCCTATATAAATGCCAGCTCTCTTACACATACACACCGGTAATTACAACTGTCCACACAAGCAATCCCCCACCTATTCTACTGCTTCCATCAACTGCCACCCCCGCCCACACACAAATATAACCCCTTGTGCATAGCCCCAAACCAAACCCATTGACCCCTATCCCCTGATGCCCCCTCAAACACATATGTCAGGACTGGCCCGGAACATTTGGCTGCCAGAGGCAGAATGCCAAATGGTGCACCCACCCCACAAGTCAAGGTGCATAGTACCCAAGGCTGGCCATGTTATTTTGGCACCTGAGCCAGAAAATCCCATAAAAAAAAACAAGACAATAATAATTAAAAAAACAAAAACAATAATAATTAATTAAATCACCAATGACCTCGTTGCCTTTTCATGACACTCAAACGCAAGTCCCTGACGCACTCTGCCTAATGGTAGAGCTGGCCTTGCCCACGGGCTACATAGGGCCAATTTGGAGGAGGAAGGCCACAGTCAGAGCCATAGCAAACGTTATGCGTTAACTGTGCGTATTGCTAATTTTCTGAGAGACTGAAAGAAGGCAGGAGTAACTACTCCCACACAGAAGCCTTGTGACTTGTCAAGCAGTTTCTCTGGGACCAGCTGTGTCAAAACAGGGTTAAAAGAAACCATTGGCCCAACTACTCTTACCCATGGAAACTAAGAAGAAGCTCATCTTGCTTCTCGAAAGGAGCCATCCATGGACTTCAGAACGAATGCAATCCTACCTCCTAACTGAGATAAGCTGACTGGCTGTTTGCTTATCCATCCCCACCTGCCGGCCATCGGCACCCACCTGCCAGAGCTTTGCCTTTGAAAAGCAGGCGCTGCTGGGAAACTGGGACATTCAGCTTCTCCGAGACCAGGCGTTTGAGAGAGGAGATGCACTCATCCGGGGAGACCTGAGAAGGAAGAATGTGGTGAGATGGGACCAGTAGACCCACACATTGACAGTCTCGGAGGAGAGGGTTTTTATACCCTGAAGAATACAGGCCCTCATCGAGCACAGAACTGGAATAGATCTCCCGGGAAAAGCAGGTCTAACACTTTGTTGGAGATGCTACACACCTAAAGATGCTTGTCCAGTCTGCCTGGCCCTTTGGCAGGTCCTTTTAAGAAAAGATTCCCAGCTACTTGCAATTGCTTTTGGTCATCTGCCCCATTGGGAAATTGCTCCAAAGAAAGGAATTTTATTTTGCATTTCATTTATGGCGGCCGCCTCCTCCTCCTCCTCCTCTCTGGCAGAACTCCTGTGTCTAACAACTACATGAAAGGCAGAAAGCCAGCAAGCGCAGCTTTTCTCAGCATGGAGATTTCTGCCTATCAGGTAGCTATGAAATAATATTACTAAGTATTTATATGGCCCTGTTCAACTTAAACTAGGGTTGACCTCTCTTCTTCCTTCCCAACCAGTACAGCCCCATGAAAGAGCCAACATCACTTGGTGGTAGAAAATATAAGCTATGAACTGGAAATTCACAGTTTAAGTCTCTGTTCACCCATTAAATCATTGAGACCCTTAGGCAAGCCATTGCCTCTCAGCCTCTGTTGCCCCGCCCCTAAATCCGTAACCTGAGATGATAATAATAATACCTGCCTTAAACAGCTGTTGCAAGGACTACTGAGATCACATTATTTATTTAGGGTACAATCCTACGCATGTTTAGACTGGAAAAAGTCCTACAATTCCCAGTATGCCCCAGCCAGATGGCTGGCAGGAGGGATGCTGGGAGCTGTAGGACTTTTTTCTGTCTAAATATGCATAGGATTGCATCCTTCGATTATTTATATACCACTTGATATCATAAGAGCTCTAAGCAGCTTACATATATGTGAAATTCTTAGAAATATAAATATTTATACAATGTTTTCCCTAACAAATGAAAGGTACTTTGTGCTCAAGCCCTTTAGGAAGGTAATCATATCCTGCCATGGTATGGCTTAAAGCACAGGATGTAACCACCTTGCTGAAGCTATGCCAGTCAGGGTTTAGTCAGTACCTGGAAGGGAGCCAAACTGGGAACCCCATGTATACACTGCCTTGAGTTCCAACATGGAGGAACGACAGGGTGCAAACGTATGAAATAAACAAATGTATGCTGCAAGCTCTTGGACCGAAATCTAAGGTGTGGCAAGGGGCTGGTTGTAGCTGCTTTCTTATGGAGAGAAGGCACGCTGTGCATAGTCAGAGATGCTCTCTTCCTTATCCGTACCCCGGGCATGAGCCTTAGCACCGAAGACGCATTTCAGCAAGGCTTGGCTCAGCTCCATCAAAGACAGACAGAAAGAAAGGCGTGCCATCTAGAGATGTCAGAACTGCTCAGGAGGGCTGCGTCCCTTCACAACAACCCTTTTAAGGAACCCTCACTACTACTACCTTCCTATCTACCCACCCTCCTGCCTTCCTTCCTAGATTGAAGGCCCAGAGCCAGATGGGCTCTATTCCCTTGGCCTGCTTCCTTCAATCGGGTCCTCCAGGTGACTCCCCTCACCCTGGCCTCTGGGCTTGGGAAGGCTGGGGGTTACACCCAGGCAACCCCCATCCCCAAAATAGCTCTGCTCTCAGCCCCTGACTAAGCCTCCGGTCACCTGGAAGGAAGAAAGGATACCTGGAGGCAGCATTCCCGGCCCTGGAGCGCCTTCACCGTAAGCAGCATCTCGGGATCCCGCAGCTCTGAAAGCCAAGCGGCCCCTTTAACTGGACCATAGACACTTGGAGGAACAGCCAGAGACAGAGCGGTCCAGTACGGGGTGGGGGAAAGTTACATAGGCGAAGAAAAGCCCCAGCCGCTTCCCATCTCTAAGAGAGCCGCACGTTCCTCTATCATAGAGAGATGGAATAGAGAGGCCGAACTGGTCTAGGGGCGGAACGAAAAATCCCATATAGCTAAGGAAACCGGAAAACGGAAGAACGGCCCTTTTACGTCATATGAAAGTCTCTTGCATAGATTGTGGTCACATGACCGAAAGTCATTTACCATAACGTGGAAAGGGGGCGTTAGAGGTAGAGCGCCTGTGAGGTTCATGAAGTTAGAAAAGGGTTAATTTCCGGTTGTAAAGTAAGAATGAGGCTGGGTCGGGAGAGTAGAGAATCAATATAGAAAACTTTTCTATCTAGGCCCTAGAAAGGGGCTGCAGTCCCAATGATGGTCTATAAAGAGTTCTGGTTCTAGCTTGCAGAGTTTAAAAATCCGCCATTTGCGGGGTAAAATGAGTAGAAATAAATTGGAGTCAATATAAAAAACTCAAATAAAACCGGCAGGAAAGGAAAGGAAGGTTCCTTTCAAAGGGCTTTGAAATAAATAATAATGCCCTCTATCCAAGAAAGTACAAAAGAAGCTAGACAAAGATGTCACTTTTTTTTTTGACAGGCTCACATATATCTTCCTCTCCCAGCCCACCCCAGACAGGACTACTGTACTGCATCATAGGCTGAACTTCAATAGGTCCATCCTTTCCTTCCCCCATCGTGGAAAAAAGGTAATATGAACAGATGCACCTGTTGAATTTCTGCCTGCTGTTTTTTTAAATGCAAAAGTTATTTCCCCCATCAAAGCCCATGGGGTTTGCACCCTCCTATAAAATCTCAAATTCTAATTTGTGGGAGGATATCAAATTGATACCACCCATCTCTCTTAGAGACTATCGTTCTTTATTTCTGGTCAAGTAGGCACCTAGTTTATTATTTTTGCTGCTCCTTTTAGTTCTGTGACAACCACCCCCACCACTGACTCTGATGTAATCTAATGAAATGTAGCTTTAAATTCTGCCTCTTGGCTAACATTAGAAAAATAGGAAGTTGTCTTATTCTGAGTCAGACCTTTGGTCCATCTTGCTCAGTGCTGATTAACAGTAATTCTCCATGGTTTCAGGCAGGTCTCCCCCCCCCCCCCCGCACTACCTGGAGATGCCAGGGATTTTCCACATGCAAAGCATAAGCCCTAACACTGAGCTACTGCCTTTTCTATTGTATTATTTCCAGTGCTTAAATTATGGAAGGTAAGTGGAGTCCTTTATGAATTCCACACGCCTCACCCTGACCTCCCCGACTCCAGTACCCTTCTTAAAACAGTTGCTAAAAGGTGAAGGGGCTAGGAACACTCAGCTTCCAAAACTTTTTTTTTTTTGTAACTGATATTTGGAAACTAAATTAAATTCATATGCTAAAGCCAGGCTTCTAATTTCTTTGTTGTTTTGTTTTTCTAACCATATTTGCCAAGTCCAACTACTTTTAAGAACATAAGAAAGAGCCCTGCTTGATCAGACCAAGGGCATATCTAGTCTAGCGTTCTGTTCCCAACCAGATGTCTTTAGGAAGTCCATGAGCAGGACATAAGGGCAATAGGCCTCCTTGTTCCCCAGTGACTGTAGCCTGGAGGTACTATAAAGCCATCATGACTGGTAGCCATGGATAGCCTTATCCTCCATTAACTCATCTAATCCCCCTTTGAAGCCATCTGAATTGATCGCCATCACCACATGTTAAGGAAGTTAATACCATAGTTTAACTATAAACTATACAAGAGGGAGTAAGTTCCTCCAGCAAGTAAAATAACGGTTTCTGAGATAGAGGGTATGGTTATTTCAAAGCACTGCAACTGTTACATTTAAACTTCTACATTGCTTCCTATGCACTTTCTCCACTCATGCCCCCTCATATTGAGGATTCTAGTTGCAACTGGAAATGAAGGCTGCATGGAGCTCTTGGTAGTGTGTGTGTGGTTAGCAAAGAAACTGGGTCACAGAGATCCAGAACTGGATATGAGCAATCGGAATGACCTGTTCTATGAAGACTGGAGCAATTACAATGGACATACTGTAGTTAATAGTTTGGTTTTCTGGGTCTGTCTCCTGTTAATCATTTTGGACACCATTACATAAAGTGTCACTTTCCATTACATTTGTATTTGCACTTAGGCTATAATTGGTGAGAGGCTGACTTAGTTTTGTATAGTAGATGGTTGTATGATAACTTGTATGTGAGAATTTGTAACAGTCCTTACTCTTACTAATTGATTTGTATATATCACTCTTACACACACTCATTTCATACATATATACACACACACACACCTCATATATATTCTAAGACAGTGTTCTCCAACCTTGGGTCCCCAGATGTTGCTGGACTACAGCTCCCAGATTCCCTTGCCATTAGCCATGCTGGCTGGGTATGCTGGGAGCTGTAGGCCAGCAACATCTGGGGACCCAAGGTTGGAGAGCCCTGCTCTAAGGAATGCCTTCTCTCCCTGTCCCAATATGTTCCTGCCCAATTGCTAAGATTGTTTTTGGAGGCTCTTCTCTGGGGGTGCTGCTGCCACCGCCACCACCACCACCAACTATGTAATGGGGTAGCTACCAGGGAAAGAGCCGCCTTTGTAGTCCCCCCGTCCGCCCGTAGAACGCCCTTCCCAGGGAGCTTTATGTGTGGACTACCCAAGGCCAGAGAGGCATAGCACCATGGTGCATACCCTGTCATCTGAGTTGTCTTCCTGAATGGGGTTTATATACTGACAGTGTTCTGCTGTCTGTGATTGGGTGCGGAGTTCTGCCATATTCTATGATCTGTCAACAATACTACAAGTGAGAAGGATCTTGGAATTGTGGTAGATCACAAACTGAATATGAGCCAGCAATGCGATGTGGCTGCAAAGAAGGCAAATGCTATTTTGGGCTGTATTAATAGAAGTATAGCTTCCAAATCGCGGGAAGTGATAATTCCCCTTTACTCGGCACTGGTTAGGCCTCATCTTGAGTACTGCGTCCAGTTCTGGGCACCTCACTTTAAGAAGGACATAGACAAACTGGAGAGGGTTCAGAGGAGGGCAACAAGGATGATAAAGGGACTGGAAACAAGGCCCTATGAGGAGAGACTGAAAGAACTGGGCATGTTTAGCCTTCAGAAGAGGAGACTGAGGGGAGATATGATCGCACTCTTCCAGTATTTGAAGGGATGTCACACAGAGGAGGGCAAAGATCTCTTCTCGTTCATCCCAGTTTGCAGGACACGGAATAATGGGCTCAAGTTACAGGAACCTAGATTCCACCTAAACATCAGGAAAAATTTCCTGACTGTCAGAGCAATAAGACAATGGAATCAACTACCTAGGGAGGTGGTGGGCTCTCCCAGTCTGGAGGCATTCAAGGTGCAGCTGGACAGACATCTGTCAGAGATGCTTTGACCTGGATTCCTGCATTGAGCAGGGGGTTGGACTCGATGGCCTTGTAGGCCCCTTCCAACTCTACTTTTCTATGATTCTATGATTCTATGAGGATGTGGGCAGATGGTCATGGTCATGGGGGCAGTTATTTTTAATTCCTCCCTTACCATTTATTTATTGAAATGGTATTTATTTAAATACGAGGAACCCAAGGCGGCTTACATAATCCTCTTCCACTCCATTTTATCCTCACAACAACCCTGTGAGGTAGGTTAGGTTGAGTCAGTGACTGGCCCAAAGACACCGAGTGACCTTCATGGCCAAGACTCGAACCTGGATCTCCCAAGTCCCATCCAACACTCTTAAGTGTTGGGTCTCCAGACTCTTGGGTCACCAGATGTTGCTGGACTACAGCTCCCAGAACCCCTTGCCATTAGCCATGCTGGCTGGGAGCTGTAGGCCAGCAGCATCTTGGGACCCAAAGTTGGAGAGCCCTGCTCTAAGCACTATGCCATACTGGCCACTGAAGTTAATGGGAGGGAAATTCTTGCCAGATCCAGGGCCAGCATAAAGTTGCACCAGGGGAATCACCAGGAGGATGATAGGATATGATATTAGTGTACTCCTCCCCTGTGCCACCCTCATCCTGCCCACAGCTCTATCTCATTTTAGCTATTTCCCCAGGATATCTTTAGCAGTAGAGCAGATATGCCTACTGAGTGCTCCATCAGCGTATCTTTCATGATGGTGGCATATCTCAAGTTCTGCTGGTGTAATGGAGCTTTCACCAAATCATGTGGCCCTCAGCTCTGCAATCTTTCTAAAGCATAAATATGGTGAAAATATTGATGTTTGGAATAATTCTATATCCAAAATGGAAAAGTAATCTGTTAATCTATTTCTTAACCCATTTTTAAATTATTGATCTAGGCTCAATTGTCTTAAATTCTGTAGTTAATGCCCAGTTCCTCTAAATGGGGGGTGGGATTCCCCCCCCCAAATTCTTTTCATATTGTTTTTCAATTATTTTTCATTTTTCAATTATTGTTGCTAGTATCACTGTCTTTTTCTAGGAAACACTTCGTTGGCGGGATGTCCTCACCCTTTTTGAGATGTTTACAGTGTGGCTCATGCTGGCTCAGCTTGTCTGAGCGTGGAAAGCTAAGCAGGGTCAGGCCTGGTTATTACTTGGATGGGAGACCCCTCCTCTAGTTTCCTGCATTGAGCAGGGGGTTGGACTCGATAGCCTTGTAGGCTCCTTCCAACTCTTATAGATCTATGAAATCTAACTATATAAAGAAGTAAATAATGTTTTATTGGGATAAAATCCCCTCTCTTCCCCAGTACATGCTGTGGTTCTTCCAGGCAGGGTTCTTAAACATTTTTTCCACCAGTTGGTTGGTCTCTTAGGGACCACCCAGTGAGCTGCACAGCTGAGTGAGGATTTGAACCCACATCTTGCTAGCCTATTCTATCCACTATGCCAAACTAATTAACACATGGATTAAACAAGAAGGAGGCAGCAGGAATGGGACCGAATCAGCTCAATTCTTATTAGCGCAATTAGCCAAGTGCCCAAGCAGATTGCTACAGATGTCTGGCAGGAAGGGGGAAAGATCATGGCAGAGGAGAGTGTGAAGTGTTGCAGGATACATAACCTTTTTCAACCAGATGCTAGTTTAGTAGGCCAAGATGGCTACTTTAGCAATCAGGATGGCTTCAACATCAATATGTGGCATAATATGCCTAGTAATATCTATGCCAGAGGGATGTAGTTTCGAAATTGGAAGAAGACATTGTAAACATTATGTCTGATACAATTTTCATATTTCAGTGAAAAGATTTATGATATATTTCAAGTTATCAAAGATTTCATAGATCATAGAGTTGGAAGGAGCCTACAAGGCTATCGAGTCCAACCCCCCTGCTCAATACAGGAAACTAGAGGAGGGGTCTCCCATCCAAGTAACAACCAGGCTTGACCCTGCTTAGCTTTCCACACTCAGACAAGCTGAGCCAGCGTAATCCACAGGCCTGTAATATCATATTTCAGTAGATATGATATGATGAATGGGGCTGTTTAGGTTAAAAGGTTCTGTTAGGGATGGGGTGGGCTAGAAATTTGAAAGTGTGTGTTTTATTATATCGGTGGTTTTTTTATACATCCATTAGGACATGTTTGTAGTGTTTAAACCTGGATGGTGTTTTTATTACTTCAGAGACACAACCATTTCATGAGTCCCATGCTTTCAGTAGATTTTAATGTTGTTGATATTGTAGAATTGTCTTCCAGTGTTGTGGCTAAAACATATGCCTCTCTCCTTACACAGACAGAGGATGTCTTTACCTTTGTAAACTGGAGGTAATTACTCAGGCGCTCTTATCTCATGGAAATATCACAGTCTACAGTGCTGCCACCGAGGTGTGCACACATATACAGGTGTGCTGGGAGGATTACATTCCACCTGCCTTGTCAAGTTAGATTAACCTTGCCCCCATATTAGTTCACTTCACTCCTCTGCGCTCATCACAGCCTTTTTGCCTTTATACCAGACTCAGAGGTGGTGGTCGTGGGCTAGGGATGATAATACAATGATATTTGTGGACAGTTTGTTTGCTGGCATGACGGGAGCAAACACTGTATAAGCTCTGTTTTTGGATTCAATATATTGGATAAATACTTCAAGTGCAAAAAGAAATGCCAGGCCTAGAGAGTTTTAACACAATAGAAACTGCCACTGTATGATCACCAGCCCACCATAGATTGATGATACTCCTCCGGCCTCACTAAAGGGCTCTCTTTGATTGGTCACCGTTGGGGCGTTCCCTCTGGCTGCCAAATTTATTCTGCTTGAGGCAGTCCTGCTGATTTGAGATTTTTCTGCAGGACGATCATGAGGTATGACAGCTAATTGCCTGGGGAGCCCATTGTACTGGGGAGTGAAGAGACCAAGAGGAAGAGTCTACTTGCTAAATGGGGCACAGTTCAACTGATCCACGTGTGGGAGGGGAAATGGAAGACAGCAAGGGTTCTGCTCCAAGCGGTAGTAGCAGAATTGGGCCTAGATTGACCCTTGCTTGCTCATCAAGATTGCCAGCCTAGTTCCTCTAACCCAGTGTTCTCCAATCTTGGGTCCCCAGATGTTTTTGGCCTACAACTCCCAGCATGCCCCAGCCAGCTGGGGCATGCTGGGAGTTGTAGGCCAAAAACATCTGGGGACCCAAGGTTGGAGAACACTGCTCTAACCTCTGCACAATGGCATACTAGCCTCTCCAACACATGGCAGCCACAAAGGAAACTTTGTGTTACACCGAGTTAGGCCATTGGACCATCTAGTTCACTACTGTCTGCGCTGGCTTTCCCTAACCAGGTGCCCTCCAGATGATGGGTGCTCAATTCCCATCAGCCCCAGCCGGGGCCAGCATCAAGGGTAGGCATGTTCGAGCACCTGCCAAAGGCCCACACAGGCAAGAGCCCCTTAGAGTTGCTCCTCCACTTCACCATCGCAACTGCTTGTTCACTTGCCCCCAGGACCGGTGCAAGGCAGTTTGGTGCCCTAGGCAAGATCAGATATTTAGTGCCCCCCTTCCCACTTGAGAGCGCTGTATATTTTTTTCCAAGCGTTTCTGGCACCCCTTTAACCCTGCGCCCTAGGCAGCTGCCTAGTTGGCCTAATGGTAGCACCGGCCCTGCTTGCCCCTTTGCTCTGGCCCAGGCGATGGTGGTGAGAAGTTGGAGCAGTAGGTGCCCTTGCCTACTTGCTCACTGGCTCTCTGCTACAACTTGCCTGCTCGACAGGCAATGATGAGAAAGAAGAGGAAGAGTAACAGCAGCTGGTGATAATGGCGGGAGAAGGTAGACTCACTACAGAAGGGCCCCCGTTGAGGGTGTCTTGTCCAAGGGCCCTCCAAAGCCTGGAGCTGGCACTGGTCCCAGCCATGAACATGGTCAATGGTCAGGAATGCTGGGTGTCGCGTACTCCAAAACATCTGGAAGGCACCAGGTTGGGGAAGGCTGGTGTACACACTGCCTGGCAGTGGCTCTCCAGGGTTGCACACTGGGAATCTTTCCCAGTCCTACCTGGAGATGCCAGGGATTGAACCGCTTGACATCTTTGGCATGCACGGCATGTGCTCTACACATCAGTGAGCTATGACTTTTACCCATTCTTGTGTCTGCAGCATAGAGAGATTGGGAGATATCTGCTTGCAACAGATCTGTTTAAAGGTGTTACATTCACCCTGTGCAGTACAATGCATGACCTGAGCATACGGGTCCTAGAAAAAATAAGATTGCGTTGCATTTTCTGGGAGAGCTTTGGGGCGAAAATCAAAGTCCCAGTTTCAAAGTTAGGATAGGCAGAAAAAACTGGAGTGGTGGGGAGCTGTGATGGGGGGAGAGGCTTAGGTGTCTGTATGAAATAGATATAAAGCCACTTCCAAAAATGCTGCCACACTCCACCACCACCAAGAAATTAAACCCAGGGTAGGACTATGTAGGTAGATAGGGTCTGACCCAGTTCTCAGTGGCTCTCATTCAATTCTAAGGGTTAAAGTAAAGTCACTTTGATATGGGGCACAGTTGAGAGGGGGGCAAAACTTGTCCCTTTGCTCTGGTCACTGGAGTCACCAGTGACAGGGAAGAAATATAGTTCTTTGCTGTTCCCCTTTACGTTCTCCAGTATAAGTACATGGCTGCACTTTGGGACAATGCTTTGGGATGATCAAACTTGTCCACCATCCATGACATTCGGGTGGCCTCGACCTCCACCTGCAAAGAAGCCTGCGGGAGGATGTGCAATGGATCTACCTATGCAGAGCACATAGAGAAGCAACATTGTGCTCCCTCCCATAATGCACAGATCCTCAGCCCTCACACACAAATACACAGCCCATCGCAACAATGGGTGTTTTGCTGCTGCTTATAGAAAGACCAAGAGGAGGAAAGATTTTTAAAAATACGTTAAAAAAAAATTAAACCAGACATTTGTGTAGCTGTAATTCTATCCCGATTTCTATACAATGACATCAGTCTGACTGTAAGATGAAGCTGCCTCAGTTTGCCCCCATCACAAGTTGTATAGGTTCAGAGCCAGATGGCCCAGAGCTATAATCTAATCCATTTTTCCCCAAACCAGCATCCTACAAATGTGCTTGACTGTAATTCTCATCATCCCCAGCCAGCATGGTGACTGGGGATGATGGGAGACAAACACCTCTGGAGGGTCCCAGGTTGGGGAAAGCTGAACTAATCTGATCTCTGCATAATTAGCAATGTCCCTCCTATCTCTGTAACTAGCTCATTAAACTGTCTTTAAAGTCACAGGAAGTGACCAATCTCACAGGCTACACCTGAAAAACTAGTCCACCTTGTGCAGCTCAGGAGATTATATTGGCTCTTCCTTCCATTGGCCAGTGCTTCTTTTTTCAGAGAACATTCTAACTTACACCAACCTCACACCATTTTAAAGGATGACTAAAGAGTTAAATCTAAGAAGAAGAAAAAGTCAACAGTCACAACTGGAATTCATGACTCAGCTACATGAAACTAATTGGTTCTGACTCTGCCATTTTATCCTGACAAGAGAGTTACCACGTCTGCTTTGGGTTGAAACAACCACCGCATGTTAGAGCTGGTAAATCAAGTGGTACAGAGTTTTCTGGGACTGTACCATTTCAGGCTGTGGGTGTGTGGGATTGTGCAGTTCGAACACACCTATATGTAAGCCAAAAAATCCCTGCGTGCAGCAAATTAGCATGCTAGGGAGAAGACTGGGCTAGAACCCTCTTCCGGGCATGGCTAGTTTTCCAGTGGCTGGGAGATTTTAATTAGGGGAAACATTCATAAATAAAATCTCTCACTTATAATCTGAAGTGGTACAGCTCCAGAAATTCTGTACTATATGATGGATCTGAGTATGTAGGTCATACATACTAACATATAATGGTTGCCTCTTTCCCCTAGATTGCATACAGGCACACATACAAAAACAGGACGTTACATTTTTTTCCTCTCCTATGAAGTGAGCCCAGTTTCCATCCTGCCTTGCAATGCATTTTACTGAAGTACTGGCCAATGATGCAAACGTTGTCTCACTTGTCTGTTTTGCAGCTGCCTTCATGCTTCATGTGGGCTGTCAGTCTCTTTATTTTTAAAGTACTGCATGTATATTTATTCAGTTAAATGTAAAAAGTTGTCAAAAGGTTTAAAAATAGATGAAAGTACCGGTAAGTTCTATCACAGTGGTGTTTTCACACTTTCTTTGATACAGTCATATTTCCGTGATTCTCCTTTGGTATCAGCATGTTGTGCAAACTGGCTTGATGAGTATCTGTACTTCAGAAGATTTACCACTACTTCTCTGAATTGGAGTGAAGCCAATCTATCCAGAAGAGGGTTGGAGGCAGAAGAACTCCCTCGATCTCTTTAAGAAACTTGGGCTCTCCTCACCTGACATTATTTATTTATTTATTTATTACATTTATACCCCGCCTTTTTTCCTGCAAGGAACCCAAGGCGGCTTACATAATCATCCTCCTCCTCTCCATTTTATCCTCACAACAACCCTGTGAGGTAGGTTAGGCTGAGAGTCAGTGACTGGCCCAAAGTCACCCAGTGAGTTTCATGGCTGAGTGGGGACTAGAACCCGGATCTCCTGAGTCCCAGTCCAACACTCTCACCACTACGCCACACTGGCTCTCATCCATCCATTTCCTCCTACTTGCTTTGGGGCAAAATGGGTTCCAGCAAGTGGGAAGAGAGAGGGGAGGCAACAAGACAGGGAGAGAAGGGCAGGAGATTCTGCAGCTACTACCTTCTCCTTCATAGCTGCGTGGCTGTCAAAGACACAGCAGTATTCTCTACTAGGTTGCCACCTGGTACAACACCAAGCTAAAGGAATACAGATTCAAAGCCCACAGGCTTGAAGTCAGTCAGTCTTAGGAGAAATGGAAGACCAGTTTCTTGGTTACTTCATTTTCCCAGAGGAAAATGTACAAATGTTCTCGCAAATGTACAAGCTTGTGCAACTTTGTTGTAGAATAAATTTATTTGCACCAATTGGCTGTATTCCTGTTAATTAAAAACAACAACACAGAGCTCCACAAGATGACTTTTAGCCTGAGGTAATGTGTTGACACAGTGGCAGGCTGGGGATTGAGGAAGATCAAAGTTATGTGTGTGGCATAGTCGTTAGAGTGTTGGACTGGGACTCGGGAGATCCGGGTTCAAATCCCCGCTCGGCCATGAAACTCACTGGGTGACTTTGGGCCAGTCACTGACTCTCAGCCTAACCTACCTCACAGGGTTGTTGTGAGGGTAAAATGGAGAGGAGGAGGATTATGTAAGCCGCCTTGGGTTCCTTGCAGGAAAAAAGGTGGGGTATAAATATAATAAAATAAAAAATGTGTAAGGCGAACAAGCAAAGGCCAGGCTAGCAGCGGAGGGACTTGTGGGACACTTGCAAGACTGTAGGCCACCCCATCCCTCAGCCAGACCAGCAGCATTTAAGGCAGTGTGTGTGTGCATGCATGCGTGCGCACACTTACACTATTAAAAAAAATAATGACCCCCATCATGGAGTATTCCACATTCTTTGGGATGAAGGGGGCAATTGTGTGTGTGTGGGGGGTCAATCTGGGCATGCTCATCTCCAAATGAATAAGCCTTATTTCAACAAGAACCCCTGAATTCCAGGCTGTTGACTCATTATAATTGCATTTTGAATGGAGCCAAAGGCTGAAAAGCCAGTAACTTCCACTCCCTCCTTCCCTGCACAAAGGACTTTTGCACCCAGGGATGGGTAACCTTTTCTCTATCAAAGGCCATTGACCCAATCAGAGGGCCCTGATCGATCTTTTCCATGGGTCAGTGGCCCCTGGATCGGGCTGGCTGACAGCTGGACCAACCCACACCTTCAAAGTTCTCCTCTGTTGGGAGGAGGCCGCCCGCCCAGCACTGAGCAGCCTCCCACCTGAGAAGGGAGAGCTTTGAAACTGTGGATCAGGCAGCTGCCAGAAAGGCGCCCTTTGTCACTGGCCAGCCTTCTGCCTGGGCAAAGCTTGCAGGCCACATCTGGTCAGCAGGCCAGAGGTTTCCACCTCTGCTTTTACCTCTCATTCCCTGTGTGAATCATAACAGTAGCTTTGACAGAATCTTTATTGCACCCCTCAGGCATTACTCCAAACCCTAATCTACACATTTATTCAGTTGTTGTTGTTGTTTTAAAAAAATAATCCTATCTTTATGAAATACATTCAAAGTTGCTCGGAATCAAAACTTTAAATGAAGCAAACTTAACATCTTACAAAAATACAAACACAATGCAGGCCAAAAACCGTCTAGCAGCAGAAAGAAAAAAATTAATTAACAACACAGCGCTCAAAATAAGCCCTCAGCAGCAGCTTCAGCCAACACCAAAGGCCTCCTCCCCAAAAAGCCACATTTTCACCCTGACTGCATGAAGTGTCAGGCAAGGCGGCCCTCTCTGGGGAAGCCATTCTTCAAGGTCAGCACCACCACCGAAAAAGCTGTGCTCTTGGTAGACTCCAGCCAAACTTCAACAGGCAAGGGCAGCCAGAGCACAAGGGGATGTACAGGAGCAGGCAGTCCTTTGGGTATCCAAGTCCCAAGGTGTTTAGGGCAGGGGTGGGAAAAGGTAGATTGGGATCTACTAGTAGATCAGTGTGTGATTTGCAGTAGATCAGCAAGTATCTCTGACTCCCAATGGTTTTAAAAATAGGAACAAAAAGACTCCCCCACCATCTAAACTAGGCTGTTGAAATCAAGAATGCTTTCGGGGAAATGAGGGTAGGTAGGAGTGTGTGTTTGAGAGAGACAAATAGAGGTTTTGTGTGAGACCTGCAGTTCTGGTACTGAAAATGAATTCCTGGGCTGAGCCGGTGTTCAGAAGTATCCCACTTCCACAATTCTATGTCCGCATTCCTGAGCAAGCTATTTTGCACTTGGCTCCAGTCGTTGGACCTCTAGTAAAAAAACAAAGTAGTTCTCACAAGCCCAAAGCCTGCCCACTTACCCCGGTTTTAGGGCCTGAGAGAGAAGAACCAGCACCTTGAGTTGCACTCAGAAGTGAACAAGCAACTGGGGCAGATCTCATAACACTGGAATAAGATGCTCTAAGCACTTGGCCCCAAGCAAATATTTTGACAGCATTTCCCACCACTTGATTTTTTGGGATGCACAGAGCACTTTACACATGTGGCAGCGGAAGGGAGTAGAAAGGACTGTACCACTCCAAGCCGCAGGCAAAGGATGAATTTCCTGGAATTAAAAAACAAAACAAAACGCCTGTAGTACATCAATAAAACCTATCTCTATACAGGCAGTCCCCGGGATACGAATGTCCCGACTAACGGACAACTCATACTTAAGAACGGATTTTTATATGTAAAAATCTGAGATAAATATAATGTTTCGTACTTACGAATGCACACACTATACTTCGCAACACTTTGAAAACATTGTGCGGCTTCTGTTCCGACTTACGTACACATTCGACTTTAAGACAGACTTACGAACGGATCTCGTTCGTAACCCTGGGGACTGCCTGTAATGTACGAGGGTTTTGGTATCTTTTAGGTCCAGGAAGCCTTGAGTGTTGTACATGGGGGAGCATTTAGAATTGGCATCCCCCCACCTCCAGCCTGGATTTTATGACTGTAAGCTGCCTCAAGTGTTGCATGTAACTGTATTTGGTAAGTAAATACAGTAATACCTTGGATTGCAAGCATAATTCGTTCCAGAACCGTGCTTGTAATCCAAAACACTCTTATATCAAAGCGAGTCTCTGGCGGGCGTGAGCAAGGCCGATTTTGGCCCACTACGCCCGCTCGAGGTGAGCGGTTACATCCCTACACTTGTATTGCAAGACGTTGCTTGTTTATCAAGTCAAAATTTATTTTAAAAAATTGCTTGTCTTGCAAAACGCTCAGACCAAGTTACTTGCAATCCAAGATATTACTGTATTAGTATTATTTTAAATTACTTTACCAGTCTTCCCCAACCCATTGTCCTTCACAGATGCATTAGACTACAGCTCCCATAAATCCTAGCTAGTGTGGTTACACACCGGCTGGGAATTATGGGAGTTCTTATCCAACACATCTGTGAAGGGCACCAGGTTGGGGAAGGCTGCTCTACAGCCCTGGATTAACCATTAAGCAATACAGTCATGCCTTGGATTGAGAGCATAATTCGTTCCGGAAACATGCTTGTAATCCAAAACACTCTTATATCAAAACGAAATCCCCCCCAAAAAAATTGTACAGAGATTTTTAATTTAAGCCGTACTACAGTACTTGTATTGCAAGACGTCGCTTGTATATCACGTCGAAAAAAATTAACTAAATATTTTAAAATTTGCTTGTCTTGCAAAACACTCTCAAACCAAGTTACTTGCAATCCAAGGTATTACTGTATAAGCACATGCTAAGGGCACGAAGGGAAGGAGGGCACCACAGAATACCACAAATTTTTGCATTTGCATTTTCCCCTTTATAAGTTTTATTTTTAAAAATGCATAAAACAGTGATGAACATTTGTATTTCTTTCTGTTGCTCTAGTTATAAATAAGTAATTGGATGATAATGATGATGATGATGATTTACATTTATTAATCGCCCATCTGGCCGGCAACCGGCCACCCTGGGCGATGTACATAGGCTAAAAACAAGATAAAATACAATTAAAACAGTATAAATTTTAAAAAATAAAAATCTTAACCCACCCCATATTCCTGCCTGAACAGCCAGGTTTTTAATGAGCGGCGGAAGCTCAGCAGAGAGGGGGCATGGCGGAGGTCACTCGGGAGAGAGTTCCACAGTACGGGGGCCACCACAGAAAAGGCCCTCTTCCTCGTCCCCACCAGTCTAGCTGCTCTGGCTGAAGGGACAAGGAGAAGGCCGTCTGTGGCAGATCTTGTTGCGCAGCCCACTTGGTGTTGCTGGAGACGCTCCTTGAGATAGCTACTTATGTTTTGCTAAGCAGAACTAGTTGCCGAATGGGTCCCACTTATATCGCTTGCTGCTATTTATTGTTAAATATGCCAGTGTGACGTGGTGAGTGTTGGGACTGGGACTCAGGAGATCTGGGTTCTAGTCCCCGCTCGGCCATGAAACTCACTGGGTGACTTTGGGCCAGTCACTGACTCAGCCTATCCTACCTCACAGGGTTGTCTTGAGGATGAAACTATCTACTCTAGTTACTCCCAATACAGTAATATTTATTTGAGCACTTGAGTTCCCATCCCATCCCCCCATCTTGCAATTCAGGCGTAACTCAGACTCCCTTTATGGCAAGTAAATAAGAACATTTGGAGGATGCTGAATTTTGATAAGGACCCATTAGACAACTAGTTCTGCTTCGCAAAACATAAGTAGCTATTCCCAATGTCGGTCCCACCAGTGCTGTCCCTTTAACACAGCCTTCCCCAACTTGGTGCCCTACAGATGTGTTGGGACTTAAATCCCCATCATCCCCCACCAGCATGGCCATTTCTGGCAGGGAATGATGGGACTTGCAGTCCAACACATCTGGAGGGCACTGGGTTGGGGAAGCCTGCTTTCATATAATTTTTCCTGGTGTGCCTAAACATTCCTGCTGGGATCCACCAAGAGGATTTTGCTCCAAAACTACCATTTTTAAAGAAACAAAACAAAACTGTGAACCATACAACCAACAGCCACACTCCCCTGGAGTAAGTTCCAAAGCCGCCGCATGCGAAGGGTGGGCAAAATGGATGCACGCGTCCCTGAAGAGCGCTAGAGCTGGGCTGACATGAGATACCCCAAGTAGGAGAGCAAAACAAGACACATGACCATGTTATTTCTAGGACGGAAAGTAACCTTCCTCCAACACACACACACACACACCCTAGAAGTAATGGAAATAGCCACACCGATCAACCCGGTAATGCCCAGTAATGGAATAAAGGATATGGGAGCTCTATGGTGGTTGAATTATATACTGGGGCCTCACTCTCTCCTGTCTCATAACCACGGAGGGAGGTCTCTCCTTCTCTTCTCGCAGCCTGCTAATCCCACAATTTCCCTTACTGCCACTATGCCTGGAGCGCCCACCTGGAACAAATACACCGGTCCAATTCTCGTTTTCCTTCTGCTCTCTCTTCAGAGCCCACCTTTTCTGCGAAGCAAGACAGAACACTTTACAGTGCAGTGTTCTCCAATCTTGGGTCCCCAATGTTTTTGGCCTACAACTCCCAGCATGCCCCAGCCAGTGGCTGGGGCATGCTGGGAGTTGTAGGCCAAAAACATCTGGGGACCCAAGGTTGGAGAACACTGTTACAGTGCAATCCTATACATGGCTACTCAGTCCCACTGAGTTCTATGGGGCTTACTCCCAGGTAATTGGGTACAAGATTGCAACACGAGTCCTCATCTCCGGTTGAAACGAAGCCTACCGATACATAACCACATTTACTCACATTAATCTTTATTTTATTTTCATTTTTATTCCTTTCCTCCAAGGAGCTCAGGGTGGCATACATGGTCATCTCCTCTGCCCATCTGATCCTTACAACCACCTTGCAGGGTAGGTTAGCTTGAGAGAGAGAACTGGCTCGTTTCCCTGGGGAGCGGTGTCTCTGAGCGGGAATTGGAACGCAGGTCTCTGTACATTGTCCAGTGCTCTGTTCCCTTCCCACTACAGTGGCACTTACCTGTTCCTTTCACTCCTCTTCCTATTGTTCTATCCCCCAGTGTCAGCATTTATAGTGCAATCCTGTTTACTCTGAAGTAAGCCCAACATAGGTTTCAATGCGCTTACTCCCACGCATGTATAGTAATTTTAAAATGGTTTTTAAATGTCCGGTGAAATTTTTCCATTGTTTTTATTGTTTACAATATTGTGTTCTATAATTTTAAACTGTCCAGAGAGCTTCAGCTATTGGGCAGTATAGAAATGAAATATAGGACTGTAGCCTTAGACCACAAGCTCTCTCAGCCTTGCTCCATTACATGGCACAGAAAGAGGCCATGTTGTTATGTGCCATGAAAGATTTTAGAGTGTTCTCCATCCTTGGGTCCCCAGATGTATTTGGCCTACAACTCCCAGCATGCCCCAGCCAGCATAGCTGGCTGGGGCACACTGGGAGTTGTAGGCCAAACACATCTGGGGACCCAAGGATGGAGAACACTATTAGAGCAACCAAAGAAGCAGAATAGGCCTTGCTCGCTATTACCTTGATAGACTCTTGGATAATTACTCCACAGGAAGGTGTCTCAGTTTGGCTGGGGTACTACTTTATGGCCTACTTCATCTCATGATTAGTCCAGCTTTAGCACTGTCCATTTAACTATATTATGTGTGGGGAGAAGGGGAAAATTGCCTTAAAACAGACTAAAGGCACAATCCCATGCAAGTTTAGACAGAAAAAAGACCTACAACTCCCAGCATGCCCCAGCAAGCTAGGCTTCTGTCTAAACTTGCATGGGATTGCTCCCTAAGTGGAGCTGCTGGGAACTGAGACTGTTTGTGGACTTCAAGATGACTGGCAAGAGGAAAGTTGAGTAGTAGGAAAGTCAGTGTTTATCACAGGCCTTGGGCACTAGGCCAAAAAAGCCTCACCTTTAATGGATACACCCAGGGTTTTTTTTCTGGTGGAACTCACCGGAACTGAGTTCCAGCACCTTTTCTTCTATTAATTGCATTACAATTTAATCGCCATCTACTCCTGAGGAAATGTAATCCAAGAGTTCCGGTACCCTTTTCTCCAGAAAAAAAAGCACTGGATACACCCAACCACAGCAAACAAGCACTGCCCTCAGAATAAATGGTGCCGTTGCTTCACACCAGGACGTAGATTAGTGCATCGTACACACATGTCCCAACCCTCTCACCATTTCCCTAGTTGTGGTCACACAGTGACGCTATCCCACAGCCAATCGGGAAATGGAGAAATAGCCGTTTCCTGTGATCGTACAACTAGCTTATGTCTGTGCCCCACCACAGTGTTCTCCAACCTTGGGTCAGCTTGATCGCTAGATAGTTTTAAAATTATTGTTCATTCTAGTTTTTCTCCCCCTCCTTGAACATCACTCCACTAAGCTGTTTCTGCAGCTCCTGGCATGAATGAATGAATAGATGATGATGATGATGATGATGGTGATATATTTTAAAAGAAAGAGTCACACAGAATTATCTCCTCTTTCCTTTTATTCAAACCCTGTATCCCTGGTGAACAGGAGAGGAGAAATGGGTCATTTCCACCCCCATCTTCTACCTCCCAGTCTGTATAGCTGTAGCTCTAAGCTGCAGAGGCACCTCTTGCTTTGTAGAAAAAGCAAGTAGATTTAGAAAACAAAAGAAAAGGCCAGACAGTGTAGATTTCCAGGGCATGATAACCTTTGGGATGCGTGTCACTCCACACGGACCTCTTGATATCCGAACCGAACCGCACCCCACCCCACCCCAATAAGAGGTGAAGAGACTGAGGCCTTGGTTCCCACATCCCTCTGAAGAGGGTGCCCCAAGCCCAGCTCCTAAGGCCTTTGGCATCTGTCTCTCCTTGCAGGCCCACATCCGAAGCTCGACATCTTTGGTATCTGCCTTCGCTTCCCCCGGTGGGCACTCAAGAGCCAGCTGGGCAGAGTTTATGGTAGGCCAAGTTCCCCAAGACCAGCAACAACATCTCCGAAGTGCTGCTCAGGGCTACGATGAAAGGAGCCTGCGAGGCAAAGTCGGCCTGGGCCCGCTCAAAGGAGAGCTGCAACACAGCCAGGGCCAGCAGGCTGTTTTGCACCCCAACCTCGATACTGACCGTCCGGCGCTGCGGCCCAGGCAGTCCCAAGCACCAAGCCAGCAGGTAGCCCAGCAGCAGGCCAAAGACGGGCACGGTGACGCCCGCCAGCACAATCGGGGGCTGCACGTTCGCCAGGATGAAGGCCCCCATGTGGTAGGCCATGAAGAGTCCTCCTATGATGAGGGTGAAGCTGAAGGGCTTGATGAGCATCAGCAGCAGGCGGGAGACACGGGGCAGCTTGCACTTGACCAACATGCCGCTCGAGATGGGCACCGCAATGAAGAGGAGGGTGATGAGGATCTTGAGGAAGGGCACGTGGAGGGTCTCGTGGGCACCCAGCAACCAGCCGTAGAAGGTCGAGGAGAGTGGCATGAGCCCCGTGGCTGCCACTGTGGACAGCAGGGTCATAGAGATGGCCACTGTGACATCACCACCCAGCAGGAGGCTGTACAGGTAGCCACCGCCGCCACCGGGCGAGGAGCAAGAGATGACCAGTCCCAGGGCCAGGGGCTTAGGCAAGGAGAAGGCCACGGACATGAGGTAGCCGTAAAGGGGCATGACCACAAACTGGCCCAGGATACCCAACAGGACAGGATGGGGCTGGCGCACAAGGCTTCGCAGGGCCTCCACCTCGACCTTGCAGCCAAATGCACATTTGTTGAGGAAGATGAGAGGCAGGAGGGCGTAGAGGACCGGGTTCTCGGAGAAATGGCCTAGCCCCGAGTGGACTGCTGGCTCCGGACTGCTAGCGCACACACGGATCCGGAAATCCACCCGTTCCTCAACGAGGTGGCTCTGCTCCAGCAGCCGCAGTTGCAGCGGGGCCAGGCCAGCCAGGCCAGACTGAAACCCGACCACAAAGCCTCCTCCCCAGGAGGCCGTGACGTTCTCGATGACGACAACATTTGGTTCCAGAGAATCCACGCTCAGCCAAGCGTCAGGGCCCGGGTAGCGGCAGGACACCAACAGGACACCCTGACTGTGTTCCGGGAAGCTGAATTCTGAAACACTTCCATCCCCCACACTAAGATATGGGCTGTCAGTAGCCATTGCCCGAACTGCGTCAGCCGCCAGCAGGTGGAGGAGGAGAAAGAGAAGGAGGATTTCCGCAGACATGGTGCAGGTGGTTGGCGAAGTCATGCAGGGGACTCATTCCACCCAGACTCTCTTGCCTTTACCAGCACACATGGAACATGGAGCCACTGGGCAGGGCTCATGCTCCTTTGGGGCTCAGATCCATGGGCACCACTTGCTGATGAAACAGTGATGGTACAGAAGAGTTCGGCCTAATCAGAGGGGGGAGAGAGAGCAAGCATGTTCAGGCACAATACACTTGGGATAACACTCACAGAGACACACGCATAGGGATCAGGTGAATCACCCGATCCAGCCCCTAGCGGCCCAGGGGTGGGGGATGTTGTTGGACTGCAACCCCCACCAGCCCTTAACCAATGGTGAGGGATGATGGGAGTTGCAGTCCAACATCATCTGGAGGGACACACGTTCCCCATCCCTGCCCTAACCCAAGGTAAGCCATTCGGTGCCTATACAGCATCCCAAATTAGCATTGACACAAGGCAGAGACTCCCTCCGCGTTAACCGTCTTGCAGCCACAGCTTCTCCCGTTGCACTACTCCAGTTGCTTAATCCGCTTCCCATTCCCAGCTTTCAGAACAAGCCGGATTCTCATTTTGCCTCAAGGCAGGCAGGGGGCAGAGACTGAGTTAGGAGACCAGGAAGAGAGGAGGGAAGCTGTGGCTGCATCCTCCTTTGCAGGGGCACAAGAAGACCAGAGTCTCCAGGCCAGGAAAACCCAAGAGGAGACAGTGTAAGCATGAAACATGCTGCCCTTGCATCTGAGAGGCTGGATCAAGTACAGGCGTACCTCATTTTATTGCACTTTGCAGATATTGCGCTTTTTACAAATTGAGGTCAGCAGCCATCAACATCGAGGCAAGACCCCTCCACGAGCAAAAAGATTACGACTCGCTGAAGGCTCAGATTCATAGATCATAGAGTTGGAAGGGGCCCACAAGGCCATCGAGTCCAAGCCCCTGCTCAATGCAGGAAACTAGAGAAGGGGTCTCCCATCCAAGCAATAGCCAGGCCTGACCCTGCTTAGCTTTCCACACTCAGACAAGCTGAGCCAGCGTGAGCCACAGGCCTGTATATGATGGTTAGCATTTTTTATTTTTTTTTAGCAATACAGTATTTTTTAATTAAGGTATGTACATTGTTTTGGTTTTTTAGACATAATGCTATTGCACACTTAATAAACTACAGTATAGTGTAAACATAACTTTTATATGCGCTGGGAAACAAAAAAATTCATGTGACTCGCTTTATTGCGGTGGTCTGGCACCGAACCCGCAATCTCTCCCAGGTATGCCTGTAAAGGGGCTGTTGAACCTCAGGCCAGTTTTCCCCGCTTGGGGTCTCAATCCACACACACCTATCCCCACCCCCCCAACTGCCAATTGTTTGGTTGTTTCCCAGCCGTTGCACATTTCCCCCCCATTCTAAAGTTTGGGCAGGAACAGGTTTAAGCTAAAATATGCTAGTATTGTTGGAATTTTGGCCCCATCGCTTTTGCCTTCAGCCCTGTCCCCTTTAACTTTGGCCCTGCCCATCAGTGGAATGTGTGCCCCCCCCCAGCTTCTCCAAAACCGAATTTGGCCCTTGGGCTAAAAGAGGTTCAACACCCCTGCAGTAGAGACACAAGACATTGGCATTCTCTGGGGTGTAGCAACAGTCCCCATCTATGCACCCCTATAGCTCAACAGAAAACATCCATCCGGGGCAGTCCAAACAGAGAGGCAAACGAAGGAACCACCTGGGGATGCTCAAGTTCTAGGGATGGCTGCCTCAGCTAAGAATATGTCTTAAAGCAGTGTTCTCCAACCTTGGGCCCCCAGATGTTTTTGGCCTACAACTCCCAGCATGCCCCAGCCAGCTACGCTGTATTGCTAAAAAAAAATAAATGCTAACCATCATATACAGGCCTGTGGCTCACGCTGGCTCAGCTTGTCTGAGTGTGGAAAGCTAAGCAGGGTCAAGCCTGGTTATTACTTGGATGGGAGACCTCTCCTTTAGTTTCCTGCATTGAGCAGGGGGTTGGACTCGATAGCCTTGTAGGCTCCTTCCAACTCTATGATCTATGAAATCTATGAAATCTGGGGACCCAAGGTGGGAGAACACTGTCTTAAAGAAAGAAACACACACAGACAGAAACTCCCGCCTGCTCTTTTGGAGGTGGTGTTCAGAGGCTGGGCCATAGCCCCAGTCTTCTAGAGGATACAGAACCATCCGATCTCCCACCAGCTGCCCAGAGGCAAGGAGCCAGTGGTAAAAGTGAAGGAATACAACAGGCATCAAAAACGATAAGCAAAGCAAACCAGACCCCTGCCAGCTTCTGATCACTAACTGCACGCACAGTTCTTTATGTGTCTACTCCGAAGTTAAGTCCTGCTGACTTCAATGGGATATACGTACTCCCACCCTGGGGAAGCACTGCAGCGGTACAGTCCTATTGTCATGCTGCTCAGCAAATAATAAGATGGCAAAAAGTTAATTTGCCTAAGGCAGCAAAGATCTTTGGGCTAGCCCAGCATGTATATTTTCTTACAAGCCTTAAGTAGATGTGTCTGCAATTTAAAGGCTGTTGTTACTCCTATGAAAACAGCGAGCAAACAATTAAGATGTATAAGAACATAAGAAAAGCCCTGCTGGATCAGACCAAGGATCCATCTAATTCCCTTCACACAGCAGCCAACCAGCTGCCCACAGAGTCCCACAAGCAGGGCATGAATGCAATAGCACCCTCCCGCCCATGTTCCCCAGCAACACACACAAACACCCTTCTTAGGATTGTTTTAGATCACCTTCCTCCAACCTGGTGGTTCTCCAAATGTGTTGGGATTACACTGAGCGTGGAAAGCTAAGCAGGGTCAGGCCTGGTTATTACTTGGATGGGAGACCCCTCCTCTAGTTTCCTGCATTGAGCAGGGGGTTGGACTCGATAGCCCTGTAGGCTCCTTCTATCCTATGAAATCTATGATACTGGGAGTTGTCCTCCAGATGTGTTGAACTACAGTTGGGGAAGGCTATTTTAGATATTAGGAAACATCAGCAAACCCCTTCCCATCCCATGATCTTACTTCCTCTAAACAAGCTCAGTTTCTTCAGACTGCCCCCCCCCCCAATGTTATTAATGTGTGTTTTTAAGCTGCTTCTCCCTGGGGGCCGAATCCTTTTCAACATTTTTCTTGGGAAATGCGAAACCACTACTACTACCGCCGCAGCCACCGCCACCGCCACCACCAACAACAACCTCTTTGTTGTTGTAATTGAAAGCCCATGCAAACAGAACCGTTTTCCATATGGATTCCTCTCTGTGAGGAATGATTCCCTTAAGCGATCCCGTGGTGGAGGAGGAAAGAAAACATGATGTAGGAGCAAGCCCTGAACCGGGGATTTCCAGGCTAGAGCTGGAGGTTGTGCCGGACGGACTGTCCCTCTCAAGGAGGTGGGGAATGAGAAAAGGGAGATAGCTAAATTGGAGAATTCGGCACAGAACAGCCCCCCCCCCATTTCTTCCCCTTCTCCTCTGTTCAGCTGAGTCACTTCTCTCTTAAAGCCACAAGACACCTGTTGTGAAAGAAACTGCTGGCCACAAAACTTCCTCTCTCCCCCCTCCCCCATTTATTAGCAAGAGGAACAAGGGCTCTTCCTCTTATCTCCTCACCCCACCCCGCCTCTCAACAGCCTCCTCTAAACGCACACTCCGATAAGGGGTGGCACAGCCTCATTCACTGCGTCTCCCACCCGCCTGCTAAAGCCACCGACATAATTCTTGCCAAAGCAAGCAGCGTCCTTAAAAGCCCCGATCATTAACAATCCAACAGGTTTTCTCCCCAGCTGCCCCACATCTGCTGCCTCACGGTCCCCGTTAATTAACTTCCCTGCAAAGGAGGATTCGGGGAAGCCTCCGCCGCAATTTACCCTCATATGACCCTGCGCCTCTACTCCCCTACCAAGAGCTCACCTGCTGCTGCTGCTGCCGCTGCTGCTGCTCGAAAACTACACTCAACCGCTTGATTTGGTTGCGTTCGTCGCCTCCTTCCTCCTATGTCCGACTCCGCCCACCGGGGTGGCGCATCACAATCGTAACCACGCCCGCAACAGAATGCGAATTCATCGTAGGAACTACCCCATGATGGCGTTAGGGCATGCTGGGATTTGTAGTTTTGAGCCACAGTGGAGAAAAGGGAATACACATTCGGTCTGGTTTCAGCTAGGGCTCTCCAACCTCTGGGTCCCCAGATGTTGCTGGACTACAGCTCCTAGAATCCCTTGCCATTAGCCATGCTGGCTGGGTATGCTGGGAGCTGTAGGACAGCAACATCTGGGGCACCCAACGTTGGAGAGCCCTGATAGAAGAATGCCAGCCTCCTGCTTTGCGATGGATGGATGGTGGGTGTGTAGCCTCTGATGGCAGCAAGCAGCATTAACCTCGTACTGTGCCTTGATTAATAGGATTAGGGGGTACACTGCGATCTGATTGGAGGGAGCAAATATCCATGACTGCCCTAAATGGGAGATTAATGGTACATTCTGCTCTGTTAGCTGACATTTGGCAATATATATATACCGTGACTTGATTGGCTGGATCAGAAGTACAGTGGTTCCTGATTGGAAGAAACAGGTACCCCCTTCTACAGTCTCAATGGGATTAGGCTTTGATGGAAAGGATTATATACTCATCCTTTTATTTGATTGGGCAATTTAAGGCCTTCTATCTATCCTCGCATTGATGGGATTGGGTTTGGGAGGCATTTTGTTCTGCTAGGATTATGGGCTCACTTGCATCAATTAAATGCATTTGGTTAGATTCTTTCCTGTACTAAAGCAGAGGGAGGGAAGAATTAGAATCCTAGGAAAGAGTGACCAGGGGCACATCTTTTCAACTGCCTATGCAGGAGGTGGGGGAGTACTTCTCGATTCAGGGGCGAGGAGAGAATGGGGGTGTTTTTAAAATCGGGAAGCAAGCTGAGTGCTCCAAATGCTATTTCCTGCCTGGTCACCAGAGAATATGCTTGAAAGTATACAGAGATGGGTAGAAAATAGTATTTAGCGTGGAAAATAATATTTACTTAGCATTTATATACCTCCTTAGAATGTTCAAAGTGCTTCACGCACATTATGTCTTTTAGGCTACAATTTTATGTATACTTACTAGGGAGTAAGACCCATTGAAAACAGTGGAATTTACATCTGAGTAAACATCCATAGGTAAAAATGCACAGTTAGGCTGCAATCCTATACCAACCTATCTAGGAGTCAACCCTGTTGTACTCACTGGTACTTACTTGTGGAGGAAGGGGGGGCTGGCTGACCCCCCACCCCCCCACCCTTTCCTACCCAAAGGACCCAAGACCCCCAGAGATCTCAAGGTACCAGATTGCCAGCCTCAGCTGTCTGCAATCCTACTTGAATCTCTGTTCAGGGACTTGCCTTTGTCACTGTAACCTGGATTTAGATACTGGAACCACAGCAGAGCAATCCACAAACACCATGTGGGGTAAAAAACCAAAGAGGTTTATTCTGGTAGCATTTTACAACAAAAATAGGGAAATAAGGGAAGCACACAAAATTAGAGACACTTTGGTACACAGACAGTAGAGCTACAAAATAATGAAACCTGATTCTTTATATCTCCCAGGCACACAACTCTGTTACCTGGGGGTCAATTCTCTTCCAGGGTTGGATCCGGCACAGCCTTGCTGCCCGGGAGGACTACTTCACCTACCCGAAGGTCCGAGATGGGTAGCCTTCCACAAGGCCTGCCCTTACCAGAGCCCTCATTCAGCTAATTTCACCAGGAGCTACCTGGGGTCGGGTCCTGAGGCCCCCCGAAGGCTTGGGCCTCTGCTTGGCTTGTGGCCATTGCTCCACAGCCAGCAACCACACGACGAACAGACCAAAACCCACATGTTGGGAAATATACCTTCCCCCCCCCTCCCCTCCTCTCTGTAGCTCTGCTGCTTCTTAGCCAATCAGGATGCACTTCACCTGACCAGACAGGGGGGGAGGGGCTCATGACTTACTGGGCCTGAACTACATTTGCATTTGAAAAGCCGTCGCCTCCTCCCAGCCCCTAACTGGCCTTACTTGGTTTACCCATGAGGAGGTGTGTGTGTGTGTGTGTGTGTGTGCATGCATGTAGGGACCCCCAAAGGCTCCTTCCTTCACATTACTTCTGTGTAGACACATACAGGATTGCATAGCCAGCCACTATTGCTACACTGGCTCACTTGAAAGAGCTATATTATTAACTTCAAATATCTGTATTTATGTGGGCTAAACTGCATGTGAAGTTAAATATGTGGTTTGTCTTTGTATCTTAAAAAAATTATAAACAGCCAGCAGGGACTGGGCGGTGATCAGGACTGGGTCTGCTGCACTGCACGTTCCACACTGTGATCCCAATGAAAATCAATTCCACTCACTCACTTACACACACCAGTTCCTATTAGCCCTGGGAGGGAAGCTTTCATTTGTGCTAACTGAAAGTATACCAAGTATAGTAATTCAGACATGGTCATTCATGGTTTAATGACATCCAAGCTTGGTTACCTAGGTCTACTGAGGGAGCTGCGCTTTGAAGCCCTTAATGGCCTGGCACCTGGATATTTCAGGAAACACGTTTCCCCACACGAGCCCCTCATGTGTTCAGATCCTTGAATGTGTTGGGACTTGAAAAAGATACTAGGAGAGGATATATTGTGGAGTAATATCCTTCCTATCTCACGTTAGTGAGATCAGCAGAGTAGAGTCCCTTTCCAGCTTAAAAGAAGCTTAGATTTGGCTAGTGTTAGCCAGTTAGCATTTGGTGATCCAGGATGCTTTAAGGCAGACTGGATTTCCCTGGTTTTGCCCCCTTTTCTCTCCCTCAGAACAATAATCAGAGACACAGTCTTGTAAAAGTTAAAAGTAACATTTACTCACTCAGATTATGCAGTTTCATTCAGGCAGGTTTAAAAGACGTTTCTTACAGTTGGTTACAAGTTCATTTGGAAATACTTGGGGTCTGAACTTGTGGAGTTCAGACCAGCAACTCTGGCTACATGCTGCTACAAGGACCACGTGGAGACAACAACCTGGTGGTGCCACGCTCACTAGAGTCTGAACAGAAAAAGGAAGAAGCTGGGAGCAACGCCCACTTCCTGTTCAAGCTGTTAATAATTCACTGAATACCTTCTAGGAAAACCACCCTAGAAGGTATCAGTGATCTTAACCATTTCACCCAGTTACCTGGTGAAACATTAGCCATAGGTTTTGACTGCAATTTTAATTATCCAACAGAATGAATGTTGCTTTGGATACCTTTGTCCATCCTTACAAATAAGTCTGTAAATATTTCATTAGTATGTTATGGGCAAGCAGCCCGGTAGGTCATTTGTAGATCATTAACAGCCTGAAATAATAAACTCTTTCAATTAACAAAAACTTGTCTGCTCACTTGGGAGTCAATTCTTACTCACCCTAGGCGAGTTGCTATTTTAAAGCATGTGCTGTCTGTGCCATAAAACATCTGAGAGCCAGTGTGGTATAGTAGGACTTGGACTCCGGAGACCCAGATTCTAGTTGTTGGAATAAAGCAACAGCCATTAGTTAAACCCAGTCTGTGGAAGAACAAATAATTGGTTGAAAAACCACTAGGGGAGCAATTCTACGCATCTTTAGATAGAAAAAAAGTCCTACAACTCCCAGCATACCTCATCCAGTCATGCTGGCTGGGGAATGCTGGGAGTTGTAGGACTTTTTCTATTTAAAGATGCATAAGATTGTACCCGAAGTGGTTAATGCATGTAGGGAGTTGGGGTGCAAGTTTTGGTTATACTTTTGCTTACTTACTTGGCCTGTTTTAAATGTAAGAAGAAGATGCCAGTTGTTATTAAGTAAAGGTCCTGTTTAAAGCTTGCAGTTGTCTCCTGTCTCAAGTGTGGTCAGACAAAATTTACCCTGTAACACTAGTCTCCACTCAGCCATGAAGCTCACTGGGTGACTTTGGGCCAGTCAGTCACTGACTCTCAGACTAACTTACCTCACAGGGTTGTTGTGAGGATAAAACGGAGGAGGGGGGCCATGTAAGCCACCTTGGGGTCTTTACAAGAGGAGAAAAAGCGAGATATAAATGTAATAATAAAGCTAGCCCAGTATCCTGCACACAAAGAAGGCACAATGGCAACAGCCCTCCTGTTGCCAAAGATATCATGCATACAACGTCCACTCAGTTATCATGGCTAACCTTGTGGGTTGCAAGGAGTGGTGCCTTCCTAGCAGAGCCCCCCCGCCTCCCGCGCCCCCAGGAATGCTCCATTGAGATTTGACAAATACAGATATAAACATCTTTGTTCCATGAGGTCTTTTAAGAATGGGGTTGGTTGGCTAGTGATTGTATCTGTTATTTCTACTGCGGGTCTCAGGTGATGATTATATTTAAAAGTTGTTTTTATAGATATTTGATTATTTTAACTCTGAGCCGCCTTGAGGACTCTGGCAGGCCGAAAGAGAAGATACAATTTAAAAAAGAAGCCATGCCAGTGTTTGCAGATCCCTCTACATCACAACTACCAGGCCAGGGGGGGAATGGAGTGTTTTCACACAGAAGCAATTGCTTAAACCCACTGCTCATCACTGCCCATTTAGAAGTCACAAAACTGCACCAAGGAGAGAACAGCACAATCAATGACCTACTTGCAAAAGGGCAGGAGGAGTGGGGTAATCACAGTTCAGCGAGGTCTATACAGACCCTAGGCCCAGTTTCAAGTAATGGAATTGAGAAAAACCTCTGGCCAAGGTTCAGCAGAGTTTCTGCCAGTCAGAATCAACAGTACTATGTTTGATGGGGCAACTGCCCAATTCCATATATCAGCTCTTCAATGAGTACTTTGTTCATTTACATACAATAGACTGCACTCATCACGCTGACACGCTCCTGCGTCTTGCCACCACAGTTCCCTGCAGCACAAGGAACTTGCCTAGGCCATCTCATCTCCCTGACTCATTTCTAGTTTCCCATGCATTTACTGCAAGACTGTGCCTTTGGTAATCCTCTGCAAAGTTGAGGCAGCTCCTCTTAGCCAGCAAAAAACCCCCCAAAAAACAAAAAACCCCCCCACAAAAGCAGTTGCCACAAAACCCCCCACAAAAGCAGTTGCAGGGCTGTGGCTTTCGCTGGCTCAGCTTGTCTGAGTGTGGAAAGCTAAGCAGGGTCAGGCCTGGTTATTACTTGGATGGGAGACCCCTCCTCTAGTTTCCTGCACTGAGCAGGGGGTTGGACTTGATGGCCTTGTAGGCTCCTTCCAACTCTATGATCTATGAAAGCTATGTAGCCACTCTGGAACAAAGAAACTTCAAAGACAGATTGCAACTCGAAAGTTGAATAACAATTCGAGAGGTTCAACTCTTTCTCCTGTGGCTTCAAGAGGGATAAAGTTTTTTTGTGAATCACACCACATGTTCATCAGCTCCCCAATGCAAGGATGTCTGTGTTACAACCCAACAACTGCTTTGTGAATGGCCAGTTAACAAGGTAATTATCACTGTCTGTACTTTCTGCATTTTATTTCGCTCTGACCTCACTGTTTACAATTGCCCCCTCCACCACCATGCTTACCGGTAACTCAGCATAACTCTTCATATATCTGATGGGTTCCCATCCACAAAAGCTCATGCATGAATAAATGTGTCACTGTGCAAGGTGCCACAAGACTCTTTGTTGTTCCAGCAGCTCGGTATGTATGTGAAGGAAGAACCCCAAAGGCCAGCAAAATCCCCACCCCAGAAAGGGCATTTGGGATTACTTGGGGCATCTCCCTTAGTACACGGGACGGTCAGAGGACACCTCCCCCCCCACTCAAGAAGTAACAGTGATTAAGGGTGCAATCCTGTGCATGTTTAGACAGAAAAAACGTCCTACAACTCCCAGCATTCCTCAGCCAGCCATATCATACACTGAGAGCCAGTGTGGCGTAGTGGTGAGAGTGCTGGACTGGGACTCAGGAGATCCGGCTTCTAGTCCCCGCTCGGCCATGAAGCCCACTGGGTGACTTTGAGGCAGTCACTGACTCTCAGCCTAACCTACCTCACAGGGTTGTTGTGAGGATAAAATGGAGAGGAAGAGGAAGATTATGTAAGCTGCCTTGAGTTCCTTGCAGGAAAAAAGGCGGGGTATAAATATAATAAATAAATATCTGGTCTGTTTCCCTAACACTCTCCATACTAAACTGCACAACAGGACGTGCTTACCCTGCTTTTATAGACACTCTAGTCTTAACTACCCTTATACAACTAGTCACTGGTTGGAACAAGGGCTAAAGCCACACATTATTCAGTATTGTTTTTTAAAGCATGCTTAAGCTGACTACATTCATTTTGAAGCAGCAACCGCTGGACCCTGATCCAGAACATGCTTATCTGGTTTGGGGGGGGGGATGCAAGTTTCCTCCCCAAAATCAGCCTTCTTTGCTGCCATTTGCAAGAAATGGCACCTTAGCAGACAAGAAATTGGCATGGGGCCCCTATCCAAAGTATATTCTGTATCGGGGCCCACAGCTGTGTTTTTTCCCCCTTCCTTTCTTTGAAATTAAAACAGCCACTTTAAGCATGCTTTTTAAGAAATGTGAATAATGGTGATGGGTATGCGGGGAGTCCCAGATTAAGAGGGGAGGAAGTGCTGCCCCCTGCTGGATGCTGTTTCTAGTTACAGAAGCCAGTTACAGTAATACCTTGGATTGCAAGTAACTTGGTTTGAGAGCGTTTTGCAAGACAAGCAAATGTTTAAATTTTTAATTTTTTTTTACTTGATATACTAGCGACGTCTTGCAATACAAGTACTGTAGTACGGCTTAAATTAAAAATCTCTGTACAAATTTTTTGGGGGGGGGGATTTCGTTTTGATATAAGAGTGTTTTGGATTACAAGCACGTTTCCGGAACGAATTACGCTCTCAACCCAAGGCATGACTGTACTGGCAAGGCAAACAGGATCACGCCATACACCTCAGCCCTGGACTGCGCTTGTGGTGAAGCCTCACCAGGAGCAGGGCAGGTGTCAGGAAGGAGAGAAGGGGTGATGACAGGGAGAAAGCAAACTCCAGTTCAGAAGGTGGCAGCCATAAAGCGTATTTTGTCTCTGCTACACCAAGAAACAGAAGCAGCAGCAGATGATCTCCATCCCCTGCCTTCCCCTCCAAGAATGTGTGAGCGGCGTCCTCCTCCCCGACAATTGCCGTTCATACAGATATTTCTCTCCCTTTGTGGGGGACAGGTGGAGAAAGAAGATAGAGAAACGGAGACGACCTCTTTGCACATCATCCCAAAACACCACGTTCACACGTGAGATACGTGGTAGAGGGGAAAGCTGTGCCAGTGCTGGGATTGGGGCACAAACAGGTCAGTAGAGAGGGAGAGGCGAGAGAGAGCTTTCCTCACGTGGCGGGCGGATCTGTACAGTGCAAGCCCCTGACCAAACATTGGATGCAGGCCTTTAAGTAAAGCAGGAATGGAAGACTGTGCAAGTGTACGATCAATCACACTCTTGGCCACTAATTGTGGATCCCAAGGGATGAGCCGGTTGGTTCTGCACAAGGGGGGGGGGGTGAGCACCCATTGAAAAACAACAACAACAACTGCGCCACAGTGGTTGTGCACAATGTTTATTGGAGATGCTGTTTCGCAACAAGGGTTTTGAAAATGGAAATATTCCGCTTTGATTCCCTCCACTGGAGTGTAGGAAGAATGGTGTCTGTAAGGGTGAACGAGGTGCTCGGATCCTTTGCCCCTTCCCATCACAAGTGAAGCACCAACATGACCTTTCGGGAAACAGCAACTTTCAGGAGCTTGGCAGAACAATAAAAGGTTTAGGAAGCATTTTGTGACAGCAGAGGTGAAGACAGAAAAGGAGTGGTCCCTTACGCACAGGGGTGGGGAACCTCGAGCCCGTGCGCTGGAGGATGGCCCACAGAGCCTCCCCAGCTGGCTTACCGGTTGCCGCCTGCACTGCTCAGGTTGGGGGGAAACAGTGGGGCAGTGCGAGATTATGGTATGTGCGGGGTGTGCATGGATGGATGGATGTGAATGAGGTGTGGCTGCATGAAAGAGAAGGGGCGAGAGTGAGGAAAGGGTGCGGTGAGGAGATAAAACAGTGACTGGGTTCAGACAACACGATAACCACACTCAAGGGTTGAGTGTGGGATTGTCACTGAATCATGGGTTGTTGTTGAAACGTGGGTTGTCGTGTTGTCTGAACCCAGCTGAGATAACAAACCATGGTGAACAACTCACAGTTCACAACCCAACAACAAAGCATGGGTTCTCTTTATGGGTTGTTCGTGATTAACAAGCCATGGCTTGTTAGCGCAGCTGGGCTCAGACAACGGGCCGGTTCATACGGGCCGGGCGGCAAGCGGGGGAGGCACCACGGGGTCTGGCGGGGCGCCGCAGACGACCTGCGCCCCACACGCATGGGCAGACCGCGGTGGAGCCAGCAGTCCCCACACCGCGGCGCGGGCCTCCCGGCACTAGGGGGCAGCAGCTCGGGATGCCCAGCGGGGCCGTTTGCCCCTACAGGCCGGAGCAGCCGCAGCTCTGGCCGCTTTGGGCAGCCGCCTCTGTGCAGCCATGGGAGGCCCCCGCGGGACGGCCGCCCACTGTCCGCACGGCAGGGCGGCCACACGCGGTAGGGGCTTGCCCCTCCACCGCCCGTGGTGACTTTCCGTGCTTCCCGCGCGCAGCCATCCTGCGGGGGCGCCCCCGGCCAGCATTCACACGACACGGGAGCCGTGGGGGGCTTCCGTGACGTGTGAACCAGCCCAACATGATAGCCCACGTTTCAACAACACTCAACCCTTGAGTGTGGGCTGTTGTCTGAACCCAGCTGGGGTGACCCAGCCTTCTTTTGGCTTTGGCCCCACTCACCACCAGCTCCCTGACCCCATTCCCCCAGAGGGAATACAGCCCTCGCGGGGGGGGGGGGGAGAGGTTCCCCGCCCTGCTTTAGCATATTGCAAAGGAAAGGAAGACAGCCACATACATATCCATGCTTCTTCCAAGCAGAGTTCCTGAGCCAGTATTCTCAGCAGAGGGCACCAATTTGCTCCCCAAATTCACAGCAACAGGAAAAGGGATGCGTCGGATTAACTCCTCCACCCAGGAGAGAAATAAGGCACTAGGGGAGGGTTGGGGGCCGATCCAGAGGTATCGTTTTTTTCCCCCCAATACCCCACTTCTGAGGCCCTGGGCTAGGCAGGCCCTTTGGAAAGGAAAACCAGATTGTCTAGTCAAGGCAGAGCTGGAAGAGGCTGCCACAGAGGAGAACGGACAGCTGCCACCGTACGGGAAGACAGAGCGACAGGCGGATGGTTTCTCTGCCGCACAGGCAGAGACGTCGGAGGCTCCACGGAAACAGCTCCTCACTGGACCTCCTCAGCAGTTCGCCGCGGGATGCAGCCCTCCATCTCAAGCGCTTCAGGCCAGCCCTCGTACTTGTTGGAGCTCTTGCTGTTCTTGACGTGCTGCGGAAAGAGCAACGTGAGGCGAGGGCTGAACGTGGGTGTCTCGCGCACTCCTCCGCCTCTCCTCCCCCCCCCGCTCTCTGCTCTAGCCACTGCAGGGTCTCTCTGAACTCCACCCACCCACCCGGGAGAGGCATTTCAAGGTGGCACCAGGGACCGCTCCCGAGTTTCTGGGGAAGGAAGATAGCTCGGTACCTGCTCAAAGGGGCTCTTGTCCTGTACCCCTTTGGCCCCCACAAAGACCCAGCTGTCTCGAAAGGCGAGCTCCCGAGCAATTCTGCTGCCCAGTTCCGTGAAGATTTTGCGGGTCTCCTCATTCATTCTGGAGAAGAACCGGGGGGGGGGGGGGAGGAATATGTGAGCAAAGAAACCTCTACCGTTCACTCCTCCTGTCCCCACCCCACTCCCGGCCACCTCTTATTCTGGTTGATGTAGGCAGCACCATTCTCCCTTCCACGTGTACACTGTTAGTTCTGCCCTGCCACCGCCACCGCCCCCCCCCATGGAGATCTAGGTGTCCGGCCTCCACTTGCGGAGTCCGCGTCCAAAGAAGAGCTTGACTCACCTGGCCGCAGGGATGCCCTGGCATCTGAGGATGAGCAGAAACAGGAACCTAGGAGGGAAACGCGCTGGCAGTGGATGAGGAGGCCGGGTCTTCAAGGGCGAATGGGGTGTGTGTGTCTTCCCCCTCCCCCAGGGGACTCAGAATTGGAGCCAGAGATGGGAAGACTCCCCCCCCCATTCGCCCTTGAGGACCCGGCGTCCTCATCCACTGCCAGCGCGTTTCCCTCCTGGGTTCCTGGGTTCTGCCTCACCCTCAGGAGCCAGGGCATCCCTGCGGCCAGGTGAGTCAAGCTCTTCTTCAGACGAGGACCCCTCAAGCGGAGGCATGACACTAGGGCAGCAAATAAGGATGCATTCCGTATCAGCTTGTTTCCCAGGATATATCCCTGGAACCAGCGGGTGTTATTCACATCAGACTACGAACAGTGTCGCTCATCAGTGCTCCTGTTCTGGGCTGACTGAAAGTATGGTCCTCTTTAGAGAGGAGGCAACTTTCCCGCTGCAACGTTCCATGCGATGACCCAACGAGGTCTTGTGCAGAACATCAGTGGAAACTCGACTGCAGCCCTTGCAAATCTGCCAGCTGATGGTCAAGCACAGCCTTCTCCCAGCCTGGCGCCCTCCAGATGTGTCAAACCACAACACCCATCATCCCCAGCCAGCATGCAAACCCTGCTGGCTGGGGGGGGTGATGGGAGCTGTAGTCCAACCCATATGGAGGGTGCCAGGTTGGAGGAAGGCTGTGGTAGCACTTCAACACACACACAGGCTTGAGGAGGGCTCCAGCCACCGGATCTATTCACAAGTAAACTTCCTGGAGTGCAAACTTCACACCCACAAAGAGCAGCAGCAAAACCATTCCAGGATGAAGAGGAACAAGGAGGAATAGTTGTCCCTCCTCCGCTAGGAAAGGATCCCTAGTGGTGCCAAGAGACTAGAGTTCATGGGATGCTAAATCTCTCTCTCTCTAAAAGCGGAAGCCCTGACTCACTAACTCATCAGTGTATCTCCCTATTTCCCGTTAAGCTAGAAAGCTGAAATTTGGCATGGTTGTTGCTTATGGATCACTAAACTAAAACTAAGTTGTGAAAACTTTCTTAAACCTTCATCCTGCATCTTGGGGTTCTTTTCTACCCCAGGCTCACATTGTGTGGTGTAATTGACACATAAGTAGACCTACAATCCTGTCCTGGTAGGACTTTGCCTAAAACAGGATAGTAAGCAATTTTACCAAATTTCAGCCACCTGCCTTTTACTGTTTTCTTTCTATAACCAAACATGCCTGGGTCATAAAATGACCCAGAAACATCTGCATAACAATGCTGTATCTGCGGTGCTCAGTGTCCCCAGGCAGTGGGGAGAACAATAGGATCCATCCACAGGTCATTTTAGTATCTTTTTATTGCCAGGAAGAGCAGAAAACACTTCCTTCAAAAAGAAAAGGTTGCAAACCAAGGAATTTGGTGATATTAGCTCCCGCAGGGTAAAACTTCCAACCTAGTGGACCAGGAAGCACTAGCTACATAGCTACACAATTCATGAAATCTTAGATGGTACACCATCCACAGGGTGGAAAGTAATCAGTTTTTTAATCCGTTCAAAGAACAGGTCCTTCAGCTAGTCTGCTTACAAAATCAAGAACTTAAACTGGAATTTCTTCTCCCATCCAAGTGCTGCAGTGGTGAGAGAAGCTGCACCTGCTCACATTCTCCCTTCTATGCAACTCTTACAAGTGCAAAAGCCCTGTCCTGTGCCAAATCTGGCAACCCTACTTTGATCTTAAATGGTAGTAGAAAGCCACAACCCTGAGCTCCCCGATTCTCTTTTTCCCTCTCCGAGCTGGTTCACACATGCATTTCCACCATTTGGTATCTGCAGCAGCAAGCAAGCGCCAGCATGTGTGTGAGGGAAGGAGCCATTGTGGATCAGATGGAACTTTCATCTGCATGTTTCTTTGAATTTCATTTTATTGTCATGTTATTATTTTAATATTTGAACTGCCTCGGGAGTTTTTCACTGAAGGGTGGCATACAAATATACTAAACAAACCAGTCGGGTTTCATGTGGTTTTAGGCACAAATGATCGTCAATGGAGTCAGTTTGCACATTCTCTGCGGGTTGAGTAATCAAGTTATTCAGAACAGAAAAAGAAAGTGCTTCTGTACACAACGCATAGCTAGACTGTGGCATTTGCTTCCAACTTAAGGGGATTAAACAAATTCATAGAGGACAAGGCGATCAGTAGAATAGAAATGTAATAAACAAACAGATCCTGGATTATGAGATAGGCCTCCCAGTCTCCTGACCCCTCTGATGGGAGCCCAAATCATAGCCCTGATAGGTAAGCATCAAGTAGCAGATCCAACTGATGTCTGCCTTTCTTCAATAAACTTTTTAAAAAATTGATTTTAATATTAAAATTTAAATGTGATGATGATGATGATGATGATGATGATGATGATGATGATTTTATTTATTACCCGCCTCTCCGTCTAGATTGAGGCGGGGAACAACAAAAATATAAAATACATAAACTAATCAAAACACAACACATACTATTAAAAATCTTAAAACTACTTGAAAACATTATAAAACATCTTAAAAGCATCCTTAAAGATTCCACCGGATAGGCCTGCTGGAAGAGATCAGTCTATATGTAAACTGCGTAGGGCTTTTATTTATTTATTTATATTTCGATCCCACCCTTTTTCCTTTTGCAAGGAACCCAAGGCAGCTTACATAGTACCCCTCCTCTCCATTTTATCCTCACAACAACCCTGTGAGGTAGGTTAGGCTGAGAGTCCGTGACTGGCCCAAAGTCACCCAGCGAGCTTCATGTCCGAGCGGGGACTAGAACCTGGGTCTCCTGAGTCCCAGTCCAACACTCTCACCACTACGCCACACTGGCTCTTATTATACTTAGCGGTATATAAATAACACAAATAAATAAACAAACTCCTGTTTACCTGGATAGCTGTAAACACGGGGATTTCTCCCATACCACAGCTTTGGATTTGTTTCATATAAGTAGGTAGCTTCCCTTGCATTGAGCACAAGTAACTGCATGGGTTGAGAGTAAGCCATACTGGCTGCCCCATTAACACTCACTTTGTGGCAGGGTCATCATAAGAGGCCACGAACACCAGAGTCCCCTCATGCAATGGTCGGATGAATTTTAACAGTTCATTCACGTCTGGAGGAGACGGGGGGGGGGGGGTGAGAGAGAGAGAGAGACATTGAGTAGAGCAGGAGGTCTCAGCACAGCTGTTCCTCCAAAGTCTCACACACCAAAGGCCTGGGCTGGGTGCGTGCCACAATTCTGTAGAAGCCCAAGAATATTGCAGGATGTGGCCTTTGGGTGCGGGATTTGGCTTTCTAAGAATCTTAGCTTCCTGCCCCCACACCCCCAAGCAAGTTTCTAGTCCTTGTGGTTGTGAAGAGATGCATGAAAATGCCCCTGGGCAATGCGTGCTGAAATCTCAGAATCCAGAGGGGTGGCTGAATACCATTCCCAAGGGTTGGAGGTGCCCTTCCCCATGATTAGCAAAAACAAATGATTAATACATTATATAAACTAACAAGGAGTAGAGGTGAAATTGTGTACAATAAATGAAAACATGTGCCTTCAATTTGCATATGTATTTGTTTGTTTTAATTATTATTACATTAACACCCCGCCCATTTTCCTCTTGGGAGGAACCCAAGGTGGCTTACACAGCCCTCCTCCTCTCCATTTTATTCTCACAACAACCCTGTGAGGTAGGTTAAGCTGAGAATCGGTGACTGGCCCAAAGTGACCCAGTGAGCTTCATGGCCGAGTGGGGACTAGAACCCGGATCTCAGTCAGAGATCTCAGAACCCGGATCTTGGGGGGGCCCAGTCCAACACTCTGACCACTGCACCACACTGCCTCTCTAACCCACATTCTAACCACTACACCACCATATATTTTTTAAAGCACAAGCCTAGGCCGTGACCTCCGAAGTCCCTCCTCCCATGAGGGATGCCCCATCACATCACCATTCGCTGCGGTCAAGGTGATGTGCCTTCCTGGTTTCCGTCCGGACACCCTAAGTGCCCTTTGAGCAGCACGGGCAAGGTCTTCCACTTGCCCCTCACTTCGCTGCCCCCAGCAAGTGTCCAAGGCTTTACAGAACAGGTGGCCTTCAGACTGGTCTCCTCTCAGGTCCAGTATGAACCTTTCAGCAACAGGACTGGCACCATCTGACTGCCTTAAGCACCCCTGTTCACAGAAGCAGTCTGGAAACCATCCGTCGCCATCCCATGCCTCCCAACTCCTGGCTCATGGACCAAGTGTCATGGAGCCAGAGCAATCCCACACTTCCCGGGCAGTCCACAGTGCAGGGTCAGTCAACAGGTCAACCTCTCCTGTTGCTCCTTTGCCTTCGCCCTAAACCCAAATGTTGCCTGTGGCCTGTAACTGTACTGGAGCACGCCCTCAAGATCTGCCAAATGTTCTCTTCCATGGACTCCCTTTTCCTCCTCCATAGAATTTCCTCAGCCCTCTCTTCAGGCAACCCTTGCCCTGCCAGGGATATGGAGGGCCCGTAGCTCGGTGGTGGGGGTCCTGGCTTCCCATGCAGAAGGTCCCAGGTTCAATCCCCCGATCTCCAGGTAGGGAAGGAAAGAGAGCCTGCCGGTCAGAGAGCCAGTGTGGCGCAGTGGTTAGAGCAGGGCTCTTCAACCTTGGGTCCCCAGATGTTGCTGGCCTACAGCTCCCAGCATACCCAGCCAGCATGGCTAATGGCAAGGGATTCTGGGAGCTGTAGTCCGGCAACATCTGGGGACCCAAGGTTGGCGAATCCTGGGTTAGAGTGTTGGACTGGGGCATGGGAGACCAGAGTTCTAGTCCCCACTCCGGGCATGAAGCTCACTGGGTGACTTTGGGCCAGTCACTGGCTCTCAGCCTGACCTCCCTCACAGGGTTGTTGTGAGGATAAAATGGAGAGGAGGAGGACCTTGGGGTCCTTGCAAGAGGGGAAAAAAGGTGGGATATAAATGCTACAAATAAATAAACAAAAAAATAACCAAGCACTACCAGGCTAGATGGACCAATGACTCAGTATAAGGCAGCTTCCTATGTTTTTAAACTCTTACCAACACAACACGCTCACCTCCTGCCCACATGTCAAAGAACTTCGCGTCGATCAGTTCTCCGTTCACCCCTGCAAAGCAGAGCAGGACAGCATGAGTGACTCGTTTCACCTCGCCCCGCAGCGTCGCCATCCACACCCCCATAAGCCCCCCCTCACCATTCACCAGTGCGATGTTCAGGCCCCGGCCTACGTTGTTTTTCACGCTGCTCATTAGCCTGAAAGAAAGAGGAGGGCAGGTCAGAAACAGCCCCAGCAAGAGATCCCTTCAGTGAGGCTTCGTCGGGGCCACCTCTGGGGCTTGCAAAGGATTTGCCCTGGAAGGGACTCCCCCCCCCACACACACACCCCACAACAGGCATCACGCAGGGTTAGCGAGCCCGAGCGAGCGGGCACGGCCATCACCGCCTCTGCTCAGGTGGATTTTACAGCAAGGCTTTCGAGCGCCAGCACTCCGGGTCTTCCCTCCTCGGTGGCACTCCACTCACATTTTATCCTCCAGGCAGATCTTGGGCCCGATGACATTCGCAGCACCACTAGTGATCCGGAAGGCCAACGAGTTATCCGGGCAGGCCCGCGGAAGGCCACACTTGTACTTCTTGGGCCTGGGTTCTGAGAAGACAGCAGCAAAAAGACGATGTAAGACCATGAAATCACAAAGCCCCACAAGCTAGGAGGCCACTTGCGCGTTGCTGGGTTTTGTTTGTTTGTTGTGCTACTATCGCATGGCTATTTATTTGGTGGTCGGGGAGGGGAAGGCCTCTACAGTGACTTACAGTGCAATCGTCTGCGTGTTTATTTATTTGTTACGTACTTATGTATTTATTTATATACCCTCTTGTTGTCAGCACAGCTCATAGAAACATGGGAAGCTGCGGTATACAGAGTCAGACCATGGGTCCATTTAGGGACCATGGGGATTGTTGACACTGACTGGTAGCTGTGGGCTCTCCAGGGTTTCAGGCAAGAGTTTTTCCAGCCCTACCTGGAGATGCCAAGAATTGAACCCGGGACCTCCTGCGTGCAAAGGAAGTGCTCTGCCACAGAACTGTGGCCTCTCCTTGCCTCCCTGTCTTCAATGGGAGTTGACTCCCAGACAGGTGTGTACAGGATTGCAGCCTCAGGCATCAAGCCTCAAGAAGCAGCAATGACCCTGACCCCAACGCACCTGCCAACCTCGCCCAGTCTAACTGGGCTGGCCCAGCACCACACCCTTAACCCCAGAGGGATGTCAGACTCCCCTAACCCCTTATTGCCCCAAGGGCCAAAAGGGCAGGCACCCAACCCGCACCAGTGCCAGCAACCGCAGGAGAATCTTAAGGAGCGGTCTAACACAGTGTTCTCCAACCTTGGGTCCCCAGATGTTTTTGGCCTACAACTCCCAGCATGCCCCAGCCAGCGTAGCTGGCTGGGGCATGCTGGGAGTTGTAGGCCAAAAACATCTAGGGACCCAAGGCTGGAGAACACTGGTCTAACACACACAGTTGGGCCCCTGGCCCGGAACGATTTTCTTCGACTGGTGGCATCTCTTCGGGGTGCCTTTCCCAGCCCTCATCCCCAACTTCCTGTTCAAACTAAAAGGTGCCAGGAACGGAACACGGGCCTTGTACATGCCCAGTGTGTGCTCCGCCACCAAGCTATGGCTCGATATCAGAGGAACAGGAACGAAGCTTCTCCTGCTGTGAGCGTGGGCAGGCCAGGGCCTGCCCCTAGACGAGGAGGGAAAGGGGAGGTTGGGAATCCGATCCGCTTTCGACAGATGCTTCCTGTGGCTGGCTGTGCTACCATTCACCCCCACCTGCTTTCAACTCATCTGAACTCACTGCGAGGCCCATGGCTGCCGCCTGCATTACTCTGTGCTGCGACCACTCTGATCTGAGCAAACATGTCGGCCATACCTGACAAGGAGGGATGAAGAGTCAGGGCAGAAGGAGGGAATGAACGGCAGATTCATGGGATGCCAGAACTGACACAAAGCAGACGCACAGGAGGAGGAGGAAGTGATGTGGAAGCCTAGCCTCCTGCTTACCCTTGCAATGTCCTATGCCAGGGGCTGGGCAACCCGTGGACCCTGCTGCCACCACCACCCCCGCCACTGCTGCAGAAATTCGTGGCGGAAAAGGAAATTGCAGATTTGCCACCAACAACTGGCAGCAAACCGCTACGGAACGCCGCAGTGCCCAATTTTAGCTTGTTCTCAAGCTAAAGTTGGCCACTGTAGCGTTCTGTAGCAAATCGGTGGCGAATCGGTGTTTTTTCAGCCACCGCTGCCAAATTCCACAGGGCAGCAGCAGGAGCAAAAATGGCCCTCAGTCCCCCCCCCCGAGGTTGCCCACCCCTGTCCTACGCACCCCCTTTGCGAGTGTCTCTCCCTCTCTGGCCAGTACAAGCTCACTTCCCGCTGGGCCGGGGCGACGGTGGTGGAGAGTCAACCCCACCGTGCCTCCCGCTCAGGGAGGTTACAGGTGCTGCATCCTCGTGAGAGCTACGCTGAAGCAGGAGAGGCCAAACTGAGCTGAGCTGTGTTACTGGACAGCGATTCAGAATTGCAAGGCTCGTCTCCAAGGCAGCGCGGGCAGCTTCAAGCTTCTCCCCGCCCCCATAACTCACTACCCCGCCACGACCATTTTTGAGTGCATTTTGACTGGGTCCTCCCCCTCCTTGTAGTTGAGGCTACATGACACACATAATGCCCCTCAAAGTTGGCCCATGGGGGTCAAGGACTCAAACCTCCTCCCTGCATTTTTTTTTTTTTTTAAAGCTTTCCCTTGTGGACAAATCCTTGCAGACCTTGAATCACGCCCCATCTTTGCCTTCTCTCCCATCTTCCCCTGGATTCAAAGTGACAAGCAGCACTGCAAAACAAGCGGGCGGTCTTTGCTTTCCCTCTCCGTTCTGCTACAGTAAGTCGAAAGGGTTCCCCAACTTAGTGGGAGCGCAGTTCAGTAAAAAGTTTCAGAACTGCAAAGCTCTGCTCCTATGTGGATCCTCTAGCAAGGCCAGAGCGGGGTGCGGCATTTGCAAACAGTGCGTGTGTAGACCAGCCCCTCGTTGGACTACAACTCCCATCATCCCTTGCCGGCTGCAGATGATGGGGGTTGTAGCCTGACACATCTGGAGGGGTGCCAGGTTGGAAGGGGGGGGGAAATAAACACACACTGCTTGCAAGCCCATGGCCCATGCTGGCTGGGGATGATGGGAGTTGTAGTCCAAACATATCGGGAAGGCGTCCAGTTGGGGAAGGACGTAACGAAGATCACCTACCCAAAGTGGCAGGATTCTCGGGACCTGCAAGGAAGCAGAGAAACAGAAGCATCAGCAAGATCCAGTCCGGAGCTATTGCACGGCCTCATCCTCTCAGCTCCTCAAAGCAGCGGCCAAATGCTGACGCCAAAGTTACCTTTAAGATACAAAAGTGCACACAGCAGCAGAGCCAGAAAAGGTGTGATATTTTTTTAAAAAATGCCAACAAACATATAGAATACAAGAATGTTAATGTGATACTATAATTTGCAAAAAGAGTCAGTCAGTCAGTCAGGCGATCACTCGTGACCGAGTAAGATTGTCTTCCAGGATAAAAAAAAGAAAATTTACAAAAAGGAGATTTTAAAAGGAGGAAAATTCTAAAGAAAATTGTGTAGACTCTAGCGATGGGTCTGTAAGTGACTGTGGAGGCCAATTCTAGATCCACACAGTTTCCCACAGTGAGGACACAGGTTACCAGATGGAAGATGGTCCTGTAAAGGATTCGTTTGACGTGCTTTTCGCTTAGCACGTTTCTCCCTTTCACCTTGCACTCGGGCTTCTTCAAAGTCCATAGAACCTTTGGGAAAGGCCAACCTCCAGTTAGATCGTTCATGGGCCAGAGCTTCCCAGTTTTCGATGTTTATATTGCATTTTTTTAGATTAGCCTTAAGAACATCTTTAAACCTCTTATATTGACCACCGATATTCCGCTTTCCATCCTTGAGTTGGGAATAAAGTAACTGCTTTGGGAGATGGCAGTCAGGCATTCAAACAACATGACCGGACCACTGAAGTTGGCGTTGAAGGATCATTTTTTCAATGCTAGTAGTCTTTGCTTCTTCCAGTACACTGACATTTGTTCACCTATCTTCCCAAGTAATTTGCAGGATTTTCCGGAGGCAACGTTGATGAAATCTTTCAAGGAGTTGGAGGTGACGTTTATAGATAGTCCATGTTTCGCAGGCATACAATAAAGTTGGTAATACAATGGCTTCATAAACCAGTGTTTTGGTCTTCTTACAAATATCCCGATCCTTGAACACTCTATGTTTCATTCGAGAAAACGCGGCACTTGCGGAGCTCAGACGATGCTGGATTTCACTGTTGATGTTAGCTGTAACAGAAAGATAGCTGCCAAGATAGAGAAAATGATCGACATTTTCCAGTATTGTCCCGCCAAGCTGGATAGATGGCATCACCAAAGGGTTAGCTTGCACTTGCTGATGAAGCACTTTGGGTTTTTTGATGTTAAGTGAGAGACCAAGTTTTCCGTATGCTTCTGCAAAAGCATTTAGGATAGTTTGGAGATCATCCTCTGAATGTGCAGAGACCACATTATCATCAGCATACTGAAGTTCCACAATGGAGGTTTTAATTACCTTACTTTTTGCTTTCAGCCTGCTGAGATTAAAAAGCTTTCCATCTGTTCGATATATAATTCCCACACCAGTGGGAAGTTTCCCCTCGACAAGATGTAAAATCATGGCGATGAAAATAGCAAATAATGTTGGGGCAATAACACATCCCTGTTTAACACCTCCCACTTTAAATGGAGCACCATGAGAGCCGTTGTTGTCCAATACCGTAGCCGTCATGTTGTCATGGAGAAGTCGCAAGATATTCACAAATTTATTGGGGCATCCAATTTTCATAAGGATAGTCCAGAGAGCTGTTCGGTCTACAGTATCAAAGGCCTTAGCAAGATCAATAAATGCCATATAAAGGGGTTGATTTTGCTCCTGGCATTTTTCTTGGAGCTGATGTGCAGTAAAAATCATGTCTACTGTCCCTCTAGAGGGGCGGAAACCATATTGAGTTTCAGGGAGGATCTCTTCTGAAATAGATAGAAGACGGTTTGCGAGAATCCTGGCAAATATTTTACCTGCGGTAGCTAAGAGAGAAATGCCCTGATAGTGGTATTGTACTTTGAGAATGATAATACACTGATAAGAATACAAGTACACTATAATATTTGTACTTGTACTGTTATCAATGTATTATTATTTTTAAACCACAATACTAGCATACTTTTTGCAAATTATAGTATCACATTAACATTCTTGTATTCTATATGTTTGTTGGCATTTTCCTTTAAATATCACACCTTTTCTGGCTCTGCTGCTGTGCGCACGTTTGTATCTTATCACTTTTGGAGCCAGCTCCTTGTGTTTGCCAAAGTTACCTTTACCACCTCAGATCGCATCAGCAGAACAGGTGCCAAGAGATTAATTTTACGAGGGTTCAGTCTGATTAGCTTTGGAGGAGATATTCGAAAAGCAAGACAAGAAAAGGCTCTTCGCCATCTCGCAAACTCGGAGACGTGTGGCTTTGATCACTAGCCTGGGCCATCCCTTTTGCTGAACCGCTCTTAAGATTACAAGATCCTCAGTTTCCATGTTAGAAACAACAGTCCAAAACTCCGCAGGGAGGATTTACTTCTTGAACTCTGCATAGATATTAAACTAGGGCGTCCCAGCCAAGGGTTCCAAAGGCTACCCCAAAGTCCATGTATTGAATATTCCATTGTGGAAGAAAAGAAACATGCACTTTCTCCAAAAGACTGCAAGAACTAGAAACATGAGGTCTCACGTGTAAGGTTTAGACACTAAGGGCATAATCCTACGCAAGTTGAGACAGAAAAAAGACCTACAACTCCCAGCATGCCCCAGCCAGCACAGTGTAGCAGGCTGGGGCATGCTGGGAGTTGTAGGCCTTTTTTCTGTCCAAACTTGCATAGGATTGCACCTTTAATGAGAATGAAGTTTCAGATGTTAGAAATAAAAATGCAGATTACACTCTAGCTAAACATCTGGAGGGCCACAAGTTGCCCACCCCCACTCTAACTAGTACTGTGTCACTGACACCAGGTTAGAAAAATAAGCGCATGGGATAGTCTCCAAGATTTCCCCACCATGCACTGTGCATTTCACGAGATGTAGTGGACGGTGTAGGATTTGAACATGGCTCTCCCCAGTCCAAATCCCTACGAGTCGGCCTCAAAGCTCACTCGGTGACCCTAGCTAACCTACCTCACAGGGGCGTTGCAGGAACAAAATGTAATAAACCCCAGGGATACTGCCCTGAGCTCGCTGGGGGTACAAAATGAGTAAGCTGGCACAAGCCAGGGAAAGAAGGCATAAATAAACTGCATTAGAACACGATGTAAAGATTCTGAAGAAATAACTCCTGGGGTTATTCACCAGGGTGGAATCATACGTTTAAAAAGTAGGTGTGAATTAAACCTCAGCCCTAAGTGAATTATACCCAGTAAAGTACAAAGGACTTGCCCTGGTGGAGTCTCTGAACTCACTAAGGCAGTGTTCTCCAACCTTGGGTCCCCGGATGTTTTTGGCCTACAACTCCCAGCATGCCCCAGCCAGCTAGAACACTAAGGTTTAATCCAAATGGCTCTTCTAATCTCAGACGCAATAGGCACACGGACCTCAGTCACCCCTCCAGCGGGCTTCAGAAAGGTCTCTAATCTCCCTCCTTGTTTGGGTGGTATGACCCCATGTTCAGGGGCTAGCCCAGGGCACCGAAGCACTCACAAAGAGACCCACAGCACAGCGGACACATCCTCCGCAGCGCACCATGCGGCCCTCAGGAGAAGGTCTTTCTGGTCCAGCAGCCCAATTCCAACGGAGGCCCCTACGAGCTCACAAGCAAGGAGTGCAGGCGATGGCCTTCCCACACTGTCTCTCCCCAGCGCTTGGCGTTCGGAGCAATGCTGGCTCCAGGTTTTGGAAAGCAACTGGACAAGACACCCTCAGTAGGCCCCCTTCTGTAGTATACAGGAAGGGCAACATAATCTACCAAACAAAGAGAGGGATCCGGCTTATCCTGTTTTGGTTGAACAGGACGACTGTCTAACAAGAATGGAGGAAGCCAATCAAAGGTCTATGGAGGTAAAGAGACATCCCTTGCCATTCCAGGTCAATGTAAAAATTACTCAAGCCCTCAATAAAATCGAGCAAGGCTGTACCTGGAAGGATGTAGTCCCTAAAACGGCTAACACTAACAACGGGACAATTAAACCTCTTGATTGGCTTAATATGAGATACTTAGAAAACACGGAGCTGGGATCCCCAGAGAGGGAAACTCATCCTGGTGGACACTTAACCCACATTGCAGGCCCAATAAAGTCAAATGTGAGCAGGTGGAGTCCCAATATCGAGGCAATTGAATATCTGGAGGAAGAGACAGTAGAGGGGAGGAAATCGACAGCCTTTTCGAACTGACAAAAACCACTCTCCTTCCATAACACCCAGACCAAGCAACCACAAAACCGTGTGTTTTACCCCAAGGTTTCATCTACTCAGACTGGAGAACCCAAGGAAATACAGGGTAAAGAAACAGGTCAACTGTTAAATCTTCTATCCTGGAACATCACGGGGTGGAAGAATAAGCTTGTAGATCCAGATTTTATTGAATATCTACAGACTTTTGACATCATTTGTCTTCAAGAGACTTGGCTGTTGGAGGAAAAGTCTTTAATTTTACAAGGCTTTAGAGTCTGGGAACAACTTGCCCGGAAAACTTCTTTTTCAGGCCGTGGTAGTGGAGGCCTGGCTATTTTGATCTCCACCACTCTAGAGGTGGGCAGAGTGGAAATAGCTGGGTCATCCTCTAATTATTGCCAGGCCTTAATTATTCCTAGTCACAAGCTGGGTCCCCTGATCTGTATTAATGTCTACTTTCCCCCAGGATCATCAGCCTCTTCATTAGAGGTATGGTCTATGCTGGAGGACCTTTTGGAGAAGCTCCTCGCAGAATATCCTAATCACCTCCTTTTAATATGTGGTGATTTTAATGCAAGGATGGGTAAAGACTATCCCTCACTGGAAAAGGCCCTAGGTTTTGAGTTAGGAGAAATAATGAGTATTCCTAGAACCTCTCAAGATATAACCATTAACAAGTATGGCCAAGCTCTTTTCTCCTTGATTTCAAATTTTCAGCTTGTGTGTTTTAATGGTACATACCTCGATTTCTCGAATGGATATTATACATACCTAACTGATAAGGGGGCAAGTGTGGTCGATTATATATTAGGGTCACCCTCCATTGTCCCCTATGTGCAGTCCTTGGCAATGGGAGATAGACCAGAAAGTGATCACCTTCCCCTATGCTTGATTCTTAAATTTCGAGAAATAAAATCTGGAGCCCTGACCGACTTAAAAATGCCAGGCCACTTACAGGGTGAGAAACGACTTAAATGGTCCCTCCAAATTGACGCCAACATAAGGCAGATGTTAGCCTCTGACAAGCTCTGTGAGCTGAGACAACATGCTCTCGATAGTTCCTGGGATATTTGTGAGATATACCAGGATATAATCAGTACACTTAGACCCCACCTGACTACTGCCACCTCAGATAAAATCATGGTGGCTTCACGGACTTGGTTTGACAGGGAATGCAAGCTTAAGAAGAAGGAATTGAGTAAACTTGCAAGGTGGGCGAAGGGGATTGGCACTGAGGATTCCACCTCTGCCCTGCGACATCAACGCAGAGAGTATAAAACTATGCTCAGAGGGGGAAAAAGGGCATTCATTGTAAATAGCTGGAAATCTTTGGGTCTTGCCCTTATTGAAGGAAATGAACCCAAATTTTGGGAACTAATTCAGGAGGGTTTTTCATGTAAAATGTATGCGACTGGTCCCCCAATTACTCCTGAAGTCTGGGTTTCGCACTTCAGTGGTATTTTCGGGAGTAAAATAGCCACACATCCAGTCTCAATTAGGAATTCCACCAACCTTCCCAAATGGTCACCTGTTTCCCCTGATGATATAGAGATTTTGATTTCATCGCTACGACCTGGTAAGGCTCCAGGGGAAGATATGATTCCCCCAGAGGTTTTTACCATGGATGCCAGCTGGTGGGCGCCAATTCTTGCAAATTTATTTACTTATATTAACTCAACAGGTAATTTCCCTTTTGGTTGGCAATCTAGCATTGTTGTGCCAATTCTTAAGAAAGGTGACCCAACAGATCCTTGTAATTATAGACCCATTAGCCTTTTAGACGTGGCCTCCAAGCTCTACGCACGGTATCTTTTAAACAAGCTGCTTGAATGGGACCGTAGCCAATCTATTATATATGATGAACAGGCTGGCTTTAGGAAGGGGAGAAGCACAATTGACCAAGTGTTTATTTTACATCATTTGATTTGCAAAACTATTAAGGGCCCAAATAAGTTTCTTTTTGCTGCTTTTGTGGATTTCTCATCAGCCTTTGACCTAATTGATAGGGAGCGCTTGTGGTATAAAATGGCCAAGACAAATATTGATACCAGATTACTCTGGCTCATTCAGTTACTCCACCAAGATAACTCACTGCAGGTGAGAACTGGTTTGCACGGCGCCCTATCACAAGCTATGCGTATCAATCGAGGGGTGAAACAAGGGTGCATTTTGGCACCCTTTTTATTTAATTTCTATATTAATGATTTAATCCCTGGAATATCTTCCTCTTCCTTTTCCCCCCCCTCTGTTGGTAACCGAAAAATATCAATATTACTTTACGCTGATGATTTGGTTTTGCTGTCTTTGAATAAAATTGGCTTAAAAAGGATGTTAGTCAAATTTGGACAGCTTTGTAAAAAGGAAAGGCTCTCCGTCAATTATACTAAAACCAAAATTATGGTATTTGGGAAGAGGGCCCCAAGGTACAAATGGGTTCTTGATGGTCATATTCTAGAGCAAGTACACTCGTTTAAATATTTAGGCGTGCATTTTGAAGAGAAACTTCTCTGGAGAAAACATATAAGTGCCACTAAATTATCGAGTGCTAGATCCATCGGACTGTTCAGAAAGTTTTTTTATTCTAGAGGGGGCAAATTAATAAACCCTGCTCTCAAGATTTTTACTGTCAAGATCCTAGCACAAATGTTATATGGGGCAGAAATATGGGGAGAGGCAGCTAAATATGAGCTGGAAGTTTTACAAAATAAGTTCATGAGGCATATTTTGGAACTCCCGCCTGGGGCCCCATCGGCCCATCTCAGAGCAGAGCTTGGCCTGCCTTCAATTGCAGCCAGAATTGATTTGTCATTTTTCAGATACTGGCAAAGATTGAATGGATTGGAGGATTCCTCCCTTACCAAGCTCTGCTGGCTAGAACAATTAAGGCTTGGAGGGTGGGCAAAGCAGTGCCATGACAAACATAATGTTTATAACCTTCCTATAGACAAATTTTTATGTCTCAATTCACTGGCCCTTAAAAATTGGATTTTTGATCATGATTCAAATCAAGACAGGGCGACTATTGTCGGGGCACAATTTTCTATTTGGTATCCACAAATTAAGGTCAACCATGCAAGATCCCATTATTTTGAGGTATTGACCTTTCCCCAGCTTCGTAGGGCATTTACAGAACTTAGGCTCCAGCTTATGCCCTCAGCATATCTTGATGGGAGATACCTTAGAATTCCAGTTGTAGACCAGAAATGTATCTTTGGGTGTGCTCAGATTGAAGATATAATACACTATTTATTGTATTGTCCCCTGTATCAGGAGCCAAGAGAAAATTTTTTGTCATTTATAAACCAGCTGTTCTCAAAGCAAACTCCTCAAGAAATAGTAATTGGACTTTTAGCTGACAATTACCTATTCATTACATATTCGGTAGCCAAATTTGCATTGGCAGCTAGGAATCTACGTTCTTATTTTATTAAAAACAATAATGTATCTTGAATGTTAATATTTTAGATTCCAGGGTTTAAACTTTTAGAGGAATGTGAAATGGTTTGTTTTATGTAGATTTACTGAGTTTTATAATGTTTTAAATTATACTGTTTTATAAATTTTATAAATTTTACATTTTAATGATTTGTAAAGGCCTATGGCTATATACAATAAAGTTTATTCACATTAATCCCTTCTGTAGTGAGCTAACCTTCTCCCCACCATTGTCGCCAGCTGCTCTTGCTCCTCATCCTCTGCCTCCTCGCTGCTACCGCTTGCTTGCTTGATAGGCAGAGGGCCACCTACGGCTCCTCCTTCCTTCACATCACCACTGCTGACTGGGCCAGAGCGACAGGCAGGTGAACAAGCAGGTTGCAAAGGTGAAGAGGAGGAGAAAGTCCTGGAGGCCCTTCTCAGTGGGCCCCTGCTGGGGTGTGGGCCCTTGGCAGGTGCCCAACCATGCCTACCTTCGACACCAACCCCGGTTTGGAGGTAGACTGTCTCGGTCCATGGGAGTTCCATTTAGCTTTCCTGGCTAATAGCTTTTCCTACACCTCTCCGCTGTCAGTCTGTCTAACTTCAGCCAGAGCAGCTAGACTGGTGGGGACGAGGAAGAGGGCCTTTTCTGTGGCGGCCCCCGTACTGTGGAACTCTCTCCCAAGTGACCTCCGCCATGCCCCCTCTCTGCTGAGCTTCCGCCGCTTACTAAAAACTTGGCTGTTCAGGCGGGAATATGGGGTGGGCGAAGATTTTAAAATTTTATCCTGTTTTAATGTATTTTATCCTGTTTTTATCGTATGTACATCGCCCAGGGTGGCCGGTTTGCTGGCCAGATGGGCGATAAATAAATGCAAATAATAATAATAATAATAATAATAATAATAATAATAACAACAACAACAACAACTATGACTCCCATCAGACCCTGCCAGCATGGCCAGTGGTCAGGAATGCTGGGAGAAGCTGTGCATAAGAGCTGGACGGCACCAGGCTGGGGAGGGCTGGTCTAACCCAAGTCATCTTAGCCTTACAGTTACTTTGCTGCCAACCTGACACAGCCACCTCTCTAGATCTAACAACCACAGCCATCCTCTTCCTCCCTTTCCTGAACCCAGAAAAATGGCTGGGGGCAAAGCATGGACAGGCATAGACAGGCAAGGCAGCGGTGGCCGCAAGCACAACCATTCCTCCGCCTCCCAGCGCTCCTATCTCTCTCCCCCATATCCCACCATCATCCCCACCCCGGCTTCTTCTGGTTCTTACTGCTGAGGAGCTGCTGCAGGCGAGAGAAGCCGCTCTGGGTGCCCAACAAGATGCTGACGAGGATCCAGGTCAGCCCCGCTGTCAAGACGATCACGACGACGCGAAGTGGACCTGAGAAGGATTCGGAGAGACAAAAGTAAGACCTGCAGCGAGACCAACAAAGCCCCGTAGACAGGGGTGCAGAACTGCTTTCAGCCCACGGGCCAAACTGTGTTTCGGAGAGGCTCGGGGGGGGGGGAGGCCTGCATTCCGGTGGTGGGTGGGGCCAAAGGCAAAAGGGGCGTGGCCAAAAAGGGGCAATGAAATAAAAAGCCAGCATATTTTAGCTTAAAGCTCTCACTGCCAGTAACTACCGTAAGTCCTAGGAGGGGCATTTCAACCTTTTAGAACGGAGAGAAAACTGCACAAGAGCTGGGAAACCACCAAACAATTGGTGGCCAGCGGAAAGGGGGCATGTCCCGGAGAAGGGGGTGGGGCCATCCAGGGAACTCCCAGGGGCCGGATGGGGACCGCAAGTGGGTTAGTCAGATTTGGCCTCCGGGCCTGAGGTTCTGCACTGCTGCCCTGGAGGATTGAACCTAACTGCAACAATCATGCAATCCTGGCTACTACATCTTCCCTTTGCTGCCCCGGGAGCGAAAAAGCTCCAAAGGGCCTATTGGACGTCAACAGCTAAGTGCTGCAACTCTCTAGCGCAGTGCTCTCCAACCTTGGGTCCCCAGATGTTTTTGGCCTACAACTGGCTGGGGCATGCTGGGAGTTGTAGGCCAAAAACATCTGGGGACCCAAGGTTGGAGAGCACCGCTCTAGTGTAACTGATGCCTCTCGTGCCCTCTTTTTCCCCCCTTCCTCCAGCTAAAACTCACCTGCTAGTCTCATGGCCCCTTGAGGTGTCTGGAACCAGCGACAGTCCAATGCCAGTAGGCTCCTGAAGTGCCAGGGCCGGGGAGGGATTCTGAGATGGGTCAGTCACATGCACCCTTCAAACTAGAGAGAGCAGAAATGGTGGTTGGAATCAGCCCAAGGAACTTTAAAAAATAAATAAATCCACAGAATAGTCTGCACTATCCCCAAACATCTCACGGCAGATAATCATGTGATAAAACATTTTTTTTTTAAATCACACAAATATTAAAATAACACCCTCATAGCACCCGATGAGACAACAGAAATAAAACAAACCATTCAGTACTATTACCATAAGGTGCCCAAACTATGGGCTGTTGCATGCAGCAGCAAACCCCGGTTTGCCCACAGCCAACCCTGATTTTAATTTTATTCAATTATTTTTTAAAATAATTTTTTATTAAGTTTTTTCAATCCAAACCAAAATAATAACCATGACAGTACTGTAATAATAAAATAACAATACAACATTAATATTGTGCACCCCCACCCTCTAGGGACCATGCTGATATTTCCGAAAGGATATCAAATATTATTCTCAGTTCCAAAAATATAACAAATCTTGACAAGGTTCGTTTCCCTTTCCCCCTCACCAACACGTAATCCAAAAATTTACCCCAAATGCTCACAAAAGTGTTTTTCTCCAATTGTCCTTTTTGACATTTGATACTGCAAGTTAATTTATCATTTAACACAATATCCCATACCTCTTTCCACCACTCAGTAATTAAAAAGACATGTTGTTCTTTCCATTTCCTAGCTATCATTAATTTAGCCGCTGTTAATAAATTCACAATCAGTTCCTTAGTATTTTTTAAACACACTACATTTTCTGTTATTGATAACAATGCCAATTTTGGGCAGACCTCTAATTCCATTCCAATTATTTCCGATATTTCTGCAAAGACTTTCTGCCAAAATTCCAAAACATTCTTACAGCTCCACCACATATGTGCCTTTTTCTTTACACCCTCTCCAGCACAATGCGGAACAATTATTATCTATACGATTTAGTCTTACTGGAGTTAGATACCATCTCCATACCACTCTGTAAAAATTCTCTTTCATCCTAGTTGACATAACTCTTACAATGCATCTGTCCCAAATATTTTTCCAACTTTGTTTCGATATCTCCACATCAAATTCATTATCCCAGGCCATAACAATTTAAGCGAATCTTGATGTTCTTCAGCTTTTTGTAACTTTAATTTTATTTAAAAGAAATTTATTCTGCCAGGCCCGTGGGAGCTCACCATTTAAAAAAACAAAACAGAACCCGACCTTATAAGATAATAACACTATCACACTTAGGGCGCAAGCCTATTGATTGCACCCTCAATGCTCATAAGCCCCCAAACTCGGCTTATGAGCTTCCAGTACAGAGCGGGAAGAGCTGCGGACATGATCTCTGCCTCCCCACACCTCCCACTCTGCATTTTAGCTAGACATCAGCGAAAGCAAATGAAGCGGGTGCTGGATGAATTTGAGACCATGTTCTCAGACCGCCCCGGGCGGACCCCACTCATCCAGCACACCATTCAAACAGGTGACAGCCCCCCTCTGCAATCTCTGCCATACCGGGCGGTGGGACCGGCCACTTTCAGCTATCTAGATGAGGCACTTCACAGGGGAAGGGGAGGAGTCTGGAGTCCTGGCAGCCCCAGTCTCCTCCCCACTCCCTGGAACACCTCCTTTACCCCCTCTCTGAGGTTGATTTCCAGACCTCAGAGAGACAGCTAGTGCGGTTCTTTACGCGCCAGCTGTGAGGCGGGAAGGGGGATCGGAGCATGGATCCCCAGCTCCGAGGTTGGAGTTTATTTATTTATTATATTTATACCCCACCTTTTTTCCTGCAAGGAACCCAAGGCGGCTTACATAATACTCCTCCTCCTCTCCATTTGATCCTCACAACAACCCTGTGAGGTAGGGTAGGCTGAGAGGCAGTGACTGGCCCAAAGTCACCCAGTGAGTTTCATGGCCGAGCGGGGACTAGAACCCGGGTCGCCTGAGTCCCAGTCCAACACTCTCACCACTACGCCACACTGGCTCTCTGTCCCCAACCTTGGATCTGGGGATCTGAATTATCCATAGGATCGATCTCCCCAAATATTAAAAAAAAAAGATTTCAATTACTTAAAACTTATCCGTGTCGTAGATGCACCCCAGCAAGCCACAAAGCCAAGGACTCAAAAACCCTCCTGAAAATAAATAGTTTGTAAGCACTATTTTCAGTGGAAAGCCGGGATATACATTTAGTAAATACAGACAAATAAATAAATAACCAAGCTTCTTAGTTCTACGAAAGGAAGGCCACTTAAGTAAGGGAATTCCGTAACTATGGCATTATTACAGGGAAGACTCTAGGGCTTGCTGTTACCCACCATACAAGGCCTATGACTGCGCTTGCCGTTTCCCCACTAGCTTGAGCCGGGGGGGGGGGGGAAGTAACTTTCCATGACGTTGAAAACACCTGAAAAGCAGTGAGGTGTCTTGCTGCTTGCTGAGCACTTCGAAGGCTCAACACATCATCAGGGAGAGACCAGGTTAGGGATGTTGTTAAATCTGTTCCATCTTCGTTTTGCGGATTGTCAAGCGCCTTTCATTCCATCGTCCACTCATTGAGGGAACTGGATTTTTTTTTCCCAATTTCCCTAACTTGTGTTCATGCGCACTTCTGCAAATTTGCACTTACAAAAATGCACAAATCCCCCCCCCAAAATGCACATTTTCACGCTTTAGCCTATGGTGGGGGGAAATGCACTTTAAAAAAAATATTCTTATTCTTATTTTTTTCTATGACTACATCCGTGCAGAATTCCGGAAAGTAAAAAACCGGTCCACAGGTCTGTGGAATCCATGTGACTTAGGAAAAGCCAGTCCGTTGCAGAATTCGCAGGTCGGTTTCCTAGAAATCTGAACTCATTTCAATCCATTGTGGATTTCTCCGACATCCCTAGGAGAGACCCCCAACCTTCTCTAGGCCACAGAGAATGGCAGGGACTCTTGTAGACATCATACTGAGCTGAAGAGGCTCATCCCTGCTCCTACCTGGAGCCTGGGATCTCGTCCCGTTGCTCACGCTAGGTTCAGAAGTGCTCAGAGCACTTCCAAAGCTAGCATAACAGAGATAAGCCTCACATCACACTCCCCAAGTTGGATCGAATGCCTCTGCGGCTCAGACTTGTGGGCAGGATCTTTGATGACCACACATTGTGGCTGGCTACCGAGCCAATGTTTGTATACCCCTGCAATCATACCTCTGAAAAGAAAAGTACCTAAGTGTGATGGCGCCTCCTTTTACGACATGGTTGGGTACATCATCATCATCACCATCACCATCACCATCACATTTATTTGCATCCCGCCTTTTTCCCAACACTGGGACCCAAGGCAGCTCTAGGCCCCAGAGAATGGCAGGGAATTTGAAGGCCTACACATCTGGGTGTAGGCCTTCAAATACCCCAGCTGTTTAGAGTGGGGATGGGCAACTTGTGGCCCTCCAGATGTTCTGGCCTACAACTCCCATCAGCCCTAGCCAGTATAGACAATGGTGAGGGCTGATGGAGTTGTAGGCCAAAACACCTGGAGGGCCACAAGTTGTTCACCCCTGCTTTAAAAGCCAATACCAGCACTCTGAAGACTGGCAACGTGTTGGCAACCAATGCAGCTCCTTGAAAGCAGGCATTATAGGATCTCTGTAATTTGCTTACAATAGGAGTTTTGTAGCTCCCTTTTTTTAATTAACTGTCCTTCTGGATACTTTTCAAAGGCAGCCTCATTGCAATAATCTAATCTCAAGGTTATCATAGCACCAGTCTTGGTGGCTAGCTATGTACACATACAAATGTATGCGTTCTTTAAAACACCTGTTTGTCACATCTAAAAACACAATGCACAAAGAAGCCCTCAGGCATTTGCAGATCTCCAGGGGCAGATGTTGTGCAACTGAAAAACAGCAGCTGAGGAACCTCGGGTGGGTCCAGAAGCACTGCCAAAATCCACATCCTATCCCAAGCTCTTAAAACAGAACTGAGGTGTGGCCTTCAGCAAAATGTCTGTCAGTTCGGGCTGCAGGTGGGGAACACACCAGTTTTGAATATCCTCCCACATTATTAAACAAACAAACAAACCCCCAAAAGCACCTACATTATAAACAACAAAAAACCTTGAAGAACAAGGCAAGGCCTAGGCTAAAACCTTTTCCAGTGTTCTGCCCGTTTTCCATTCTCAGGTCAATTTGTTTTGTTTGCTCATTTAGATTGGAAAGCATTTTTAAAAAAATGGTTCCCTAACCTGGAGACTCAAGTGATACAGACCATTGGAGCATCTCAGAACTGTACTAACCATCTCATCCTGTTGCTTCTGTAGACCAGGCCTGGACTGGCTACAGATCCAAGCCAGTATGGCCTTCAACTCCCATGATCCCTCACCATTGGCTATGCTGGCTAGGGCTTTTGAGAGTTGTAGGCCAAAACATCCAGAGGGGGCTACAAATGGCACTATGGTATATTAGGAACCTTGGATTAGAGTTCAGATTTCTACTCCACCATGGCTCTCTGGCTGACCAGCAAAGCAGTCTCTCTCTGCTTCATTTCCTCCTTTGTAATCAAAGAAGTGTGTGTTTTGACCATTCAAAAGGGCCAATGAAAGAAGAATCACTGAATTCAAAGGAGCTGAACCAGGAAATCTATCATTTCCTTATGCCAATGCTGGCCCCAGGATCAAGGTGGGCGGTTGCCATCAGCGGGCCCCCTTAATCTGGAAAAGGTAGGGCATGCAGACTGAGACTTATCTCATGCTCCTCAGGACCTCCTTGGATGCTCTCTGCCAAGTATGAATGGCAGGGTTGTAAAGGCACTAGAGTAGACCTTTTTCCCAGTACTGGGAGGTTGAATAAATGCTCAATATCTGTACCCTCTGGAGCTAGCCCTGCATGAACTGCCCTGAACTCTGCTGTGTCCCTTGTTTTACCTTGGGGGGAACCTCCCCCCCCATTATCTACCCTAATTCCATATCCTTGATATGCATCACCCCCTCCTCCTACAGCTCTAGAGATCTTAGAGCCAATGAGAGACAGTGTAGTGTAGTGGTGAGAGTGTTGGACTGGGACTTGGGAGATCTGGGTTCTAGTTTCTACTAAGCCACGAAGCTCACTGGACTGGGTGATTTTGGGCCAATCCTTCACTCTCAGCCTAACCTACCTCACAGGGTTGTTGTGAGGACCACCAAATAAGCCACCTTGGGTTCTTTACAAGAGGAAAAAAGGTGGGATATAAATGTAATAATAAATTTAAAAAAGAATAAAATAATCCTCCCCACTTCGAAGTGGGATCTGACTCTCCTCCCATCCCCAAGACTGCAAGACAAGAGTGTGGACTTTACCCCCTTCTTTATGCTGGGAGGTGGGGCGGGAGTTTCTTTTTGAGGGCCCATCTCATATTCTCTGCATATCTGCCCCCAAGTCAGACCTGTGTGGCAACTGAGGTCAATCAATGACCCATCTGGTTTCTTTAACCCTCTTACATTACTCTAAGACTGCCACTGCCACTGCGCACTGCCACTCCCCCCCCCCCCCATCACTGGGGCTCGAGCCTTTTAATGCCGCCTTTCCTTCCGCAACAGGATACTCTCCAGGTGTGTTGGACAACTTGGACTACAGCTCCCAGCATCCCCTGGCCAGCGTAATAGCTGCATGACAGTCAGAAATGCAATTGGTGAAGGTTTCCCCATCACAAATGCATGCTGGGGAGGAGGAGGGGGGCAGCCGAAACAGTTGCCTTTCTTTCTGCCTGTCTCGCATTTAGGCAAGACGCCGGACCCCCGCCAGAAGAGCGGGCCAGCTCCCCGATGACTTCTTACTCCGATAACCCCAGGGCCAGAGCAACCCACCAGGACCCCACGCGCACCCCTTGCACCCCGCCCCACCCCACCCCGTCCCTTTCCCAACCCCCCTCCCGTGTGTCCGTGCCGCGCCTTCCCACGCTCCCCAGCTGCTCTTGCACTCGCAGCCCTGCCCACGCGCGCAGCAACTTCCCCTTCCCCGCCTACTCGCCTCCCGAACGCCCCGACCTGTCCTCATGGCTCCGCTCGCTTTCTCCGAGGCGCCCCGGCGCCCCGACCCCGGGATGGACCGAAAGGCCTCCAAGCCGCGAGCCACATCGACGACCCGCGCCGCCTCACCCGGCTCCGGTCCGGCCTCAAGCACAATTTCCCCGGTGCTAATCAGCGGCAGCACAGCAGCGACTCCTCCCGGTGGCTCCGCCCAGCCTCCAGGGTACGGGCAGAGGCGGCCGAAGCGACCTCCCTCGCGACGCGATCCGCCCACCGCGGGCCTTTCATCGGCCTTGCTCATCCCAGCTCCACGTCCACGCTAGCTCCACGCGGAGTACTGGACCCATCCCAGGCCAGCCGCGATTCTCCCAGGCCGACCTTCATGAACGATCCCTTTCTTAAGACCCCGCTTTCACGGATCTCGACGCCGGACTTTTTCCCATGGTCTGCCTCCTTCTACCCACCCACAAAACTGGGCCTGGGGCTGGAATAATGCATTCCTACTTCACAGCTCCCAAATAAGATCCTCCCACTATTTTATTTTATTTTTGAACTGGGCAGTGTAAACAAAGTAATACCCACACACACTTTTACACAGAGGAGAGAGAGAGAGAGATACTTATAAAGGGGGGGCGCAGAGGTGGTATTAGGGGGTGGCCCACTAGGACTGGAGCCCCAAATCTCTGGGGGGCCATCTGCCCCACCACCATGCTGTCCATGGGCACTGGCTGAAATCAAGGTACAGTACAGGGGCCCTGAGGATCTCTTGCATCTGATCCGCCTGGATTAGCTGGCTTTTTTGCCCACATGTGCTTCACCTCCTGCTCCCCCCCCCACCTTGAATCCTTTGCCTTTCCTGAAATCAAATGCCCTCTCCCCTGTCCATACATCCCTTTTTACAAATAGGGGTGTCCTTAAGTGTCCTTTAAAGACACGCACACTTCAGAGCCTATATAACAGCATATGCAAATTTGTACTTTTTGTTGTTGTTGTCCTGTGGGCCTGAGTCCGGATCTTTCTGGGAGCTAGCACTTCCCCTGGGGGAAAGAGGTTATATTTTGCCTCTTCAGATTTATGTAGAACTATTTTTCCCCATTAGCATTATATAGTTCCGCTGTTTACACACCAGACTATTACTGCACAACGCTATGTATGGATGTAAACTAAAATATCAATTAAAGAGAAAGGGGCAGGTAAGATGCAATATGGAAAATTACTAATAATTAATGTGTAAGGTATACAGTATATGGATTTACTAATTACAAGACACCCCCCCTCTCTTCTCATAGATCCTAAAGAAGTCTCAAAGCAATATGTAATAATGAAAGTACAGTAAAGACAAAGTGGCTCTCAAATTTCCCAACCATTTTGAGGTAACAAGGAACTAGATTGCAGGATTGTGTTGTCTGGCTTAACAAATTACAGGCTGTAAAGGAATTACATAGTTTATCCTACAGCCGGATACTCTTGCATGTTTAGTGCAAAGCAAGCCCAACTGAATTCAGTGGGGGTTAGTCATAGTTTAAGTATGCAGTCTGTAGATTTATTTAATTTATTTATTCTTTGTTTTTATACCTTACATTTTCATTCTTGTTCTAGTATAAAGGGTTGTATCCCATATTAGTCCTACTTAGAGTAGAGACACTGAAATGAATGGGACTTAAAGTCAGAGTAACATCTGATGCAACCCAATGTTTAACTCTCGCATAACCCCTGATGGCTGGGTTTGGAGGACACGCCACAACCCCATTGGGGTGGGGTGGGGTTGCATATTCAAAATGGCGCCCAGCACACACCACAGCTCATCATGGGTTATGTGGAGAAAGCCAACCTAAGCCCCCTGCCTGACACACACACACTCACCAAGGAGGGGGGAAGGAGACCCGGGGGGGGGGAGACAACCAGTCTCCACAGATGCCAAAGGGGACAAACAACATCTACATAGAATCACCCCAGGGGGGAAGGCAGGAAGCATCACCAGGTTTGTCAATGCTCTTGCATATCAGCCCCATCTACATAAGACTTGAATACCTCTCCAGGGCAGACGCTTCGGCACCCCTAAGAAATGGCCACTCAACACCATAGGATGGGACCATTAAGCAAGTGGCTTCAAAGGGACCCCATCCCACGGGGGGAAGACGTCACCCCACCTGACCCAAAAGGCCGCCCCTCGGGGAGGGTGTCAACCCACCTGGTCACGGAGGGAGGGGCTACCTGAAACACCAAGGTATAAAACACCCTGCACAAGAGAACTTTTCTCTGGACCTGATCAGCAATCTTGCCCATGCCTGGGGTAAGGGAACGAAGGATCAGCAACCCCGGGTAGCAGAATCCGGTGCGCTCCAGCTAGCTGGAATCACTGGCCGCTTGGGTTGACCGGACCCCCGGGAAACCAAGCTGAAATCACTCACAAGCCGCTTGGGTAGACCGGGCCTCCGCCGGGAACCCAGCTAGCCACTTGGGTAGACCGGGCCTCCGCCGGGAACCCAGCTAGCCGCTTGGGTAGACCGGGCCTCCGCCGGGAACCCAGCTAGCCGCTTGGGTAGACCGGGCCTCCGCCGGGAACCCAGCTAGCCGCTTGGGTAGACCGGGCCTCCGCCGGGAACCCAGCTAGCCGCTTGGGTAGACCGGGCCTCCGCCGGGAACCCAGCTAGCAGCGTGCGGTTGACCGGGCCTCTGCTGGGACCCAAGCTAAACTAACTAGCTGAGAGCCCTGAAATCACGTTGTCCTTGAGACTTTTGCTTGCTACTTTGTACCGTACTGATAAGCTGTATTGCTGGCGTGGGTCTGAGTTTGTGACGGTAATTTTGTAAATAAACTTGTTTTCTAAAAGATACTTTTGTGACTATTAGTTATCCCTTTGTTCTGGGCTAAGGCGAGGCGCTGGGGACCTCGGAGAAGGCCCGCCCCAGCACCCGCTACCCCCTTAGCATTGAACCCGCGCAGAAGACCAGGTTGTCTGTCTTCCACTTGGTGGCAGAGGTGGGATAACTTATTAGCCCAGAATATCTCCCAGACCCAAAGTAGCAAGAGCCTAAGGATCACCATGAGCGACCCAGAGCCTGACGGAGCGACTGGGGGAGCCGAGCCACGACAGTCCCTGCCCGCAACCCCTATCACCCCGGGGTTGGCGGCGCTGATCCAGCAGACGGAGCTGCAGAGGGAGCTGCTGGCGAGTCTGGCCCAGGGTGCCCGACCCAGGGGCCGCCGTATCCCAGTTCAGACAGATAGGAGAGAGGATGTGGTGACCGAGGACCCTGCTCCTCTAGAGCCTCTGGAGCCCCTCGAGCTTCCCTCGGAATGGATGGCCCACGAGCAGGAGAGGATGGCCCACAAGCGCGAAATGATCCGGATGCAGATGGAGTTGACCAAGCTGCAGCTCGAGGTGGGGAAAACTCCCCAGACTGCCCCCGCCGCTCCTCCCCCTCCGTCCTGGGACCGCAAGACATTCCCCTACTACAAGCCAGGGCAGGATGTCCTGATGTTCTTCTCCATTTTCGAAACGGCGTGCCAGGAGCAGCGGGTCCCCGACAACTTGCGGTTGTCCGCCCTGCGAACCCAGGTCAGTGGGGACCTGGCCGACCTCCTCGGGGCTCATCTGCGGAACACCCCAGCGAGCTACGAGGCATTCAAGACAGCGGCCAGGCAACACTTCGGCCTCACCGCCGAACATTGCCGGCGGAGATTTCAAGAGTGTAGACCTTCCCCCGGGACCACCCATGTGGCATGGGCAGCCCAGGTGATGCACGTCTGCGAGTCCTGGGTGGAGGCTTCCCGGGCCTCCACCCTGAAGGAAGTTGTCGAGCTGATCGCCATGGAGCAGTTCTTCACCACCATCCCGAAGGAGCTGGCCGCTGTCGTAAGGGATCAGAAGCCCCGTACCTGTGAGGCGGCGGGGATCATGGCCGACGAGATGGGGCTATACCGGACGGCCCCATCCACCAAGGGAAGTTCCGCGGCCATGGCCGAGAAGAAATCGGAGCTGGAGAAGAGCCTGCCCCGACGGCGCAAGGAGGCCCCTCGGACCAAGGGGAACCAAAACCCTCGGTCTGAGGCGTGCTTCCACTGTAACGAGATGGGACACCTGCGGCGGGATTGCCCCAAGCTCCGGCCCAAGAACCGGGATGCCCGTCCTTCGCCGGGGAAAATAGGGCGCGTGCGGGTGCTGCAGCCTCCCAGGACGACGACAGCGACGACAATTGACGGTCGGTCCTCTCCCTCCATGCAAGCATCCCCGAGGATCGTGGCGCCGAGGAGGATCTCCAAGAGTGGGATCCCTACCGTCCCGGACCCCGTGCATCGCTGTATCGCATCGCCTCCCCGGACCAGCTGAGATGGAGCCGCAAGCAATTCTGTGAGTCCATCTATATCAATAATGTTTCCCGGTTGGGGTATAGGGACACTGGGGCAGATGTAACGGCTCTGCCCCGGGACCACGTAGAAAGGTCCCAACTTTTGTCAGGATGTACGTGTACGATCAAACCCTATAACTCCCCCGACATCACCGTCCCCATCGCCCGGGTCCGGGTCAAGTACCAGGGGTGGGAAGGAGAGATGGATGTAATCATCCATCGCCAAAAGGAGTGGGGCATCATCACCGGGAACGACCTCGCGTTCCGGGTGGCCAAAGCTAAGATGGGGGTCGTCACCCGGGGACAGGCAAGGAGAGGGGGGCCGCATGTAACCGCACCGGTCCCAAAGCCTAAGCCCGTGCCCCCTCCACCACCCGGGGTGACCCCATCCCCTGCGGGGCACTCCGGGAAGAACCAGGCCATAGCGGAGCCCCCGAAGAACAAAGGGTTTGCCCAGATGGCTAAAGACTTGGGGACTCAAGCCCAATTCAAGGAAGCCCAGCGGCTCAACCCTTCCTTGCAGGAGTGTTGCGATCTGGCCAACCAAGACCCCGGGGTATCCCTTGCCACCGAAAGATTTGTCTGCGACAATGGAACTTTGTACCGGGAGTTCGAGCCAAAGGGGGAAGTGGCACCGGGGCGCAAGCAAAGGCAACTGGTGGTTCCCCAACGGTACCGCCGCGCCGTGCTACACCTCGCCCACGACGTGGCATGGGGAGGACACCTGGGGCAGAAGCGGACCCAAGCTCGAATCACAGAGGGGTTCTACTGGCCCATGATCGCCTCCGACATTAAAGCTTACTGTCGGTCCTGCGATGTGTGCCAGCGGGTGGGACACAATCGCGATCCCCCAAGAGCTCCCCTTCAGCCTTTCCCGGTGGTGGGGATCCCTTTTGAACGGATTGCTATGGACATAGTGGGTCCCCTGAACCCGCCCACCAAGACGGGGAAAAAGTTTGTACTGACGGTAGTGGACTTTGCCACCCACTACGCGGAGGCTTTTGCGCTAGCCTCCATCTCTGCAGCCAGCCTGGCTAAGACTCTGCTCTCTCTCTTTGCCCGCTTAGGAATGCCCCGCACGGTCGTGTCGGACTGCGGCACCGGGTTCATGTCTAAACTGTTCCAGAAGATGTGGGACCTGGGGGGGGGTTGACCATGTAACTTCGGTGCCTTACCACCACGAGACCAACGGACTGGTTGAACGCTTCAACCAGACGTTGGGGAAAATGATCCGGGCGTACGCTAGCCGTCACCCGGGAACTTGGGACCAAGCCCTACCCTACCTCCTCTTTGCCTACCGAGATGCTCCGCAGGAAAGCCTCGGGTTTTCCCCGAATGAACTGATGTTTGGCAGAGAACTACGGGAGCCCTTGGCTCTGTTGCGGGAGGAGTGGGAGGGGGCTGCCGGCAGTTCGCCCGTGCCGGTTCACACTTTTCTGCGGCGGCTACGGGACACCCTCCACAGCGTTCGAGAAGCCGCCCAACAGCATCTGAAGGCAGCCCAGCAGCGGCAAAAGGAGCTGTATGATAAAACCACAGTAGCCCGGACTTTTGAGGTGGGTGATACGGTGTTGATTCTGCGTACCCTCAAAACGGACAAGCTGTGTCTTAAGTGGGAGGGGACTGTAGTTGAGAAACTTGGACCAGTCAACTACAAAATACTCTTTGCCGGGACTCCTGAAAAATGTAAAGTGTTTCATGTGAATATGTTGAAATTGTATGTGGACCGGGGTGCGGGAGTGGGCTGTGTGAAGGAACATAATGATAAGGATTTCGCTGATGGGGATCTGTTGGGAGAATGGGGGGATGGCGGGGGGATGGAAGAAAGTTCACTGTCACCCACCCTGTCCGAGGCTCAGCGGGAGCAAATGAAGCGGGTGCTGGATGAATTTGGGACCATGTTCCCAGACCGCCCCGGGCAGACCCCACTCATCCAGCACACCATTCAAACAGGTGACAGCCCCCCTCTGCAATCTCTGCCATACCGGGCGGTGGGACCCCACGCTCAGGTCATTGCGGAGGAAGTCAAAACCATGTTAGACCTAGGGGTGATCGTTCCTAGTTCTAGCCCATGGTCCTCCCCGATTGTCCTGGTGGCCAAAAAGGATGGGGGGGTGCGGTTCTGTGTGGACTATCGGAAAATCAATAAGGTGACCGTCCCTGACCCCTACCCCATCCCCAACATGGATGTCTTGCTGGAGAAGCTAGGGAGGGCCAAGTACATTACCACCCTAGACCTCACCAAGGGCTACTGGCAAGTCCCGCTAAATGCGGATGCTGCTCTCAAGTCTGCCTTTGTCACACACCTGGGTTTATTCCAGTTCACCACTCTTCCCTTCGGAGTCCGGAATGGTCCGGCAACCTTTCAGAGGCTGGTGAATGGAATGCTAAATGGGTTGGGAGAATTTGCCTGTGCCTATCTGGACGACATAGCTATCTTTAGCTCCACTTGGGAACAGCATCTGCAGCATGTCCGGCAGGTCTTCCAGCGGATCCGGGACGCTGGGTTGACAGTGAAAGCAAAGAAGTGCCAGGTGGGGCTAGGGGAGGTTGAGTACCTTGGACATCGGGTCGGAGGGGGGAGCATCAAACCCATGGAAGCTAAGATAGAGTCGGTTCAGAAATGGCCCCAACCCGCAACCAAAAAACAGGTGCAGGCTTTTCTGGGCCTTGCAGGGTACTATTGGAAGTTCGTGCCACACTTCAGTCAGCTAGCAGCCCCTCTGACTGATCTTTGTAAAAAGTGCCAACCGAACAGGGTCCAGTGGACCGCGGCTTGCCAGACCACTTTCGACGGGTTAAAAGCCTGCCTCACGGCAGCTCCCATTCTGCAAGCCCCAAACTTCGAATCCCCCTTCGTTCTACAGACAGATGCCTCTGAGGCCGGGATGGGGGCGGTGTTATTACAGGAGAAGGTAGGAGAAGGGCTGCGCCCCGTTGCCTACCTGAGCAAGAAACTCCTGCCCAGAGAACGTAGTCTTGCCACCATTGAGAAGGAGTGGCTGGCCGTGGTGTGGGCCATCACCAAGTTGCGCCCCTACCTCTGGGGGAGACGGTTCCGCCTGCAGACCGACCATTCCCCCCTGTGCTGGTGAGATAGAGTCAAGGGCAACAACCAAAAATTCCTACGGTGGAGTCTGGTGTTGCAAGACTTTGACTTCGAAATTGAGCACATCAAGGGTAAGGACAATGTCTTGGCTGATGCACTCTCCCGGGCTTTCTCAGGTGATGGGCAAGTCGATGGGAAATTGGGGTGTGGGGACCCCAATGCCATCTTTTCCCGGGGGGGGGGAGATGTGGAGAAAGCCAACCTAAGCCCCCTGCCTGACACACACACACTCACCAAGGAGGGGGGAAGGAGACCCAGGGGGGGGGGAGACAGCCAGTCTCCACAGATGCCAAAGGGGACAAACAACATCTACATAGAATCACCCCAGGGGGGAAGGCAGGAAGCATCACCAGGTTTGTCAATGCTCTTGCATATCAGCCCCATCTACATAAGACTTGAATACCTCTCCAGGGCAGACGCTTCGGCACCCCTAAGAAATGGCCACTCAACACCATAGGATGGGACCATTAAGCAAGTGGCTTCAAAGGGACCCCATCCCACGGGGGGAAGGCGTCACCCCACCTGACCCAAAAGGCCGCCCCTCGGGGAGGGTGTCAACCCACCTGGTCACGGAGGGAGGGGCTACCTGAAACACCAAGGTATAAAACACCCTGCACAAGGGAACTTTTCTCTAGACCTGATCAGCAATCTTGCCCATGCCTGGGGTAAGGGAACGAAGGATCAGCAACCCCGGGTAGCAGAATCCGGCGCGCTCCAGCTAGCTGGAATCACTGGCCGCTTGGGTTGACCGGACCCCCGGGAAACCAAGCTGAAATCACTCACAAGCCGCTTGGGTAGACCGGGCCTCCGCCGGGAACCCAGCTAGCCACTTGGATAGACCGGGCCTCCGCCGGGAACCCAGCTAGCCGCTTGGGTAGACCGGGCCTCCGCCGGGAACCCAGCTAGCCGCTTGGGTAGACCGGGCCTCCGCCGGGAACCCAGCTAGCCGCTTGGGTAGACCGGGCCTCCGCCGGGAACCCAGCTAGCAGCGTGCAGTTGACCAGGCCTCTGCCGGGACCCGAGCTAAACTAACTAGCTGAGAGCCCTGAAATCACGTTGTCCTTGAGACTTTTGCTTGCTACTTTGTACCGTACTGATAAGCTATATTGCTGGCGTGGGTCTGAGTTTGTGAAGGTAATTTTGTAAATAAACTTGTTTTCTAAAAGATACTTTTGTGGCTATAAGTTATCCCTTTGTTCTGGGCTAAGGCGAGGCGCTGGGGACCTCAGAGAAGGCCCGCCCCAGCACCCGCTACCCCCTTAGCATTGAACCCGCGCAGAAGACCAGGTTGTCGGTCTTCCACTGGTTAAATAACCCATGGTGAAGCTGGCGTGTCATGTGAACCAAGCCAATTACAAGGCTGACATGGCTTCCTACCGTAGATGCCAAATGTAACTTATCAACAAGTGGGATCTGCAACAAAACATTGCAGTTGCAAGGTTTCCTCCCTCCACGCACCTTCTACCTGCAAGAGGAGAGTTCCTATTCAGGGCACCAGACAATCTGGAACAGGAGCATTGTGAGCCTGTTCAGGCCTCTTACCTCTTGGGGTGGGGGTATTTCAGGAGTGAGGGAAGGGGGAAAGGATACATTTGTCCACAGGAAGAGGTCTTGGGCCTGGAGGGGAGGCAATTTAAATAGACTGACCTTTTGCTTATGTGAGAGGTATGGAGGATTTTTGAATGGCAATACAAACCCGTTTCAGCCCCATCCCGACCTGCAATATTAACAGTGAGCTACATTGCAAGGCACATAGTTGAGAATTTTCATAGAGCCCCTGGATTCTTTTCAATAGTCTACCATCTATATTCAGCATAATCAATGTTTGCCATAAATGTGCGCAGAATATAGAATCAAAAGCAACCCTCAGATCAACAAAGGCTGCAAAAAGACAATGGTATGGGGCTTGCGTATATTTTTCCCTTAGGTAATTTAGGAGGAAACAATGATCAATTGTTGATCTACCCTGGTGAAAACCAGCTTGCTCTTCAGCCAAGAGATTATTAGAAGATACCCAGGACTCCAACTTGTCCAAAAGGCGACTCACATAAGTTTGCTAATTACATCGAGTAAGCTTATTGGTCGATAGTTCTTTGGACCAGATCTAGAACCTTTCTTATAAATAGGGACAACTATTGCCAATGACCAATGATCCAGGTAGTATCCTGTTTTGTCAAGAAGTGTGAACAGGGCTGCCAGACCTGGTATCTACCAGTCTGCTCAATCCAGCAAGAGGTCAGGTGGAATCCCATTGATCCCTGGGGCCTTCCCCCTCTTAAGTATAGCTGCAAAATCTTCATGAGAGATTGGGGGCCATTCAGGGATATTCAAATCAACATCCGGAATTGGTAAAAGGCCAGCAGCTTCATCGAAGAAGAAGAAACAAAAATGCTTTTCCCATTCATGTATGGAGATATTATCATTGCAGGGACCTCCCAGGCATCTACTAGCAGATATGACATGTCAGAATTTAGTCCTATCCTTGCACCTAAGAGCATGTTCTAGTTCTAACCAGTGTGTTTGGAAGTATACTTGTTTTTTCCTGTAGAATCATCTTTTTATACATCTTTTTTTTTAAATTATGTTTTTATTTATTTATTTTAGCTGGCTGGGGCATGCTGGGAATTGTAGGCGAAAAACATCTGGGGACCCAAGTTTGGAGAGCCCTGATCTAGGAGCCAGCTTGGTGGACTGCAATTTTGCTCTTTAAAGTGGTCTCCTACCGGACCTGTGACCATCAGCCAATCGTTTTGTCGGTAACTTGCTCTGGGGTGATTAACTCTGCCCAAGCTCCTGCACACACAGTTCCTATGCTAGATGACTCTAAATACCGAATTCAATCGGCCAATGTGAATTTGGAAGCTTTAGACTCCATACTTTGCTCTCAACAACTCTCCAGATTAAAAAACAATCTACTGTATTATATTCGAATAACACCAGTGAGGCGCTAGACAGCTACTCCCAGATAATCTTGGCACCTCAGCCTTGCTTATTTGGAGTGGCCAGGCGGAGAACTGGTGGTACAACGAATTCGAACCCCTGGTTTGATCTGGAATGTAGACAGCTTAAAGGAGAACTACAAAGGCAACATCAAACCTTTAAGACTCGGAATGTAGTTCCTCCCCCATGTTATTTTTTAGAACTATGGAAACTGTATAAAAAGATGATTCTACAGAAAAACAAGAGGGCTGAGAGTATTCAGTGGCCATGAATCGCTGGCTGAATATTGAGAGGGGAAAGGACAGAAAAAACCAGTGGGGAGGGGGAATGGAATGAAGTGGCAAGACACGTATAGATATAAAAAGGGTAGAGAACCATATCATTGTCTGGATATAGGCCATATCTTGGTTCACATTGAGAAGGTATTTTTAAATGGCTCTAGGGATGGAAGGGAGAGCTTCCCATAGAAAGCAATGAAGAAATCAAAGATTTTCATGTAGTGGGGATTGGACATCGGTGTGCCCGCACCCAAAAGATATCAGCAAAGAGAAGAATTCCTGCTCTTTCTAACTCAGTTCTTATTTAGTGTGAAACATTTTAAGGATAACCCTGCTAATGCAAATTCCAAAGCAAATGCAGTTCATTGTCCCCATACTGCTGGTTAGAAGGTGCTGTAGCTGGGAGAGGGTTCACACTGAATACTGCAGGTCAAGCTCTGAGGGGTTTACATGAACCCTGCAGTGTTGTCCAGAGGTATTAGACCCCTGCTGCAGGTTGGGCTAAAGCTGAGAGAGTAGTGTACAGCAACCCTGCAATATTATCCATTACTTTTATCCCAACATTGCAGGTTGGGCTGAAAGAGTAGTACAGTGTTATACCTCTGCTGCAGGTCGGAGGTTTGCGCTGAGACAGAGTCGCCTTTTGGACAAGTTGGAGTCCTGGGTATCTTCTAATAATCTCTTGGCTGAAGAGCAAGCTGGTTTTCATCAGGGTAGATCAACAATTGATCATTGTTTTCTCCTAAATTACCTAAGGGAAAAATATACGCAAGCCCCATACCATTGTCTTTTTGCAGCCTTTGTTGATCTGAGGGTTGCTTTTGATTCTATATTCTGCGCACATTTATGGCAAACATTGATTATGCTGAATATAGATGGTAGACTACTGAAAAGAATCCAGGGGCTCTATGAAAATTCTCAACTATGTGTTAGAGTTAGGACGAGGGGTGGTCTTTCTGAACCCATTCTTGGGACAAAGTTGCCCCCCCTCCTTTTTAACCTTTATTTAAATGACATAGTCTCTTTTCTTACAGGCCTTCTATTCTTTCCCCCCAGGGTAGGAGGTAAACATATTTCTATTCTATGTTTTCTATACAAGGCCATCCTCCTTTCACATACCCAGGCTCCTGAGAGCCCTGGGGTCGTATTGTCAGGAGGAATCTTTGGCAGTAAACTACTCTAAAACTGTGGAGAGAAAGCCTGAGCACACTGCTGAACCCTGACACATTTAACCCTGACATGTCCCCCCCCTCACCCCTCTGTCTGCATAATCCCCACGGGGGGGGGGGCATAGGAGACACAGTTCTGGGCAGACCGGTTACACATAAGCCACGCATACCTTCAATGGGGCACATTTACACTTCCCTCAAGGAAGCGCATAACATTCCGGAGGTGGGGGGGCGCAGTCTCAAAGAGCTGCAAAGTACCCAAGAGATGCCAGCACCCGAAAGGCGCCGCCACCCCGCGGGGTGGGACCAGCCCACCTGATCATCAAGGGCGGGGAGGGGGCGAGGGAGGGTAGAAAAGATATGTGCCAAAGGACAACGGGTTGTTGGGAACATGGTGCAGGCTTGCACGGATCAGATCGCTAACTCCGGCTAGGGCCAAGCAACTTCCAACCCCGGGCAGGATACCCGGCGGCCGGCAAAGCGAACGGCTACGCTAGATATCAGAGTCAGATTCTCTGATGCCAGGTAATTCTCTGCATTCAAGCAAAGCCTACCTAGAAAGCAAATTGAATACTTCTGTTCCTCTATCTGTATTGACTGCTATGTTTATACAGTAATACCTTGGATTGCAAAGTAACTTGGTTTGAGAGCATTTTGTAAGACAAGCAAATTTTTAAATATTTTTTAAAAAATTTACTTGATATACAAGCGACGTCTTGCAATACAAGTACTGTAGTACAGCTTAAATTTAAAATTTGTGTACAAATTTTTTGGGGGGGATTTCGTTTTGATGTAAGAGTGTTTTGGATTACAAGCACGTTTCCGGAATGAATTATGCTCTCAATGCAAGGCATGACTGTACTGTGAGATTCCTGTAGTCTATTAGTTCCGCTCCATTAAACTCTTTGAAATTGACCAGATTATGGTTTCCCTGTGTTTCGGAGGGGATTCTGTGTCAATATCACTCGCCGCTGAAACTGAAGGTTTTGGCAGCCGTGCTGGTTAACCCTTAAGGTGCCGAACCCGCGCAATGGACCAGGTTCGGTCCGCCACAAAAACAAAAATAATGGTCTTTGGTAAGAAAAAACTGGTTCTCTTGGAAGCTGGATAACCATCAGTTGGAGCAGATTACTGTCTATAAATATCTTGGGGTGACATTTAAGAACACTGTGTCTTGGACCCCCCATTTGACAGCTGCTGCAATATCAGCAGGGATAACATCTAATGCTATCATTCGCCATGCTGCTAGTCCGGGGGGACTAAAAAAGGAAAGCCTTCCAAATATGGCAAAATGATATTAACTGCACTGCCAAGAAAAAAATCTACGCTAGCGCAAAGGCTGAGGTCCAAAGAAGAACAAGAGAACTTAAGAACGCTTGGTGGAAAAAGAAAGCTGAAGAAATGCAACAACTTGCAGAATCTCATGATGCACGGGGCTTTTTTAAGGCCACAAGGGCCATTTATGGACCAAAAACCTATGGTACAAACCCTTTACAATAAAAAGATGGCACCAAACTCTTAAAAGACAAAGAATCTATTGCACTGCATTGGAAAGAGCTTTATTATGACATTTAAATCATAAATCTAAGATGGATAAAGAGATTTTCTCGCAAATCCCACAAAAACAAATTAGAGAGGAACTTGCCAATACTTCCCACTTTGGATGAAGTAAAAAAAGCCATTAATCAAATGAAGAACAACAAAGCTAGTGGACCAGATGGGATTCCTGCTGAAATCTTTAAAGAAGGGGGCCCCCAAACTTTTACAACATCTTCATAAACTCATCGAAAAAATCTGGATAAGAGAAGAGATCCCAGAAGACTTCAGGGATGCCATAATTATCACCCTCTTTAAGAAGGGTGATAGAACAGACTGTGGAAACTATCGGGGCATTTTTCTCTTAGCTACTGCAGGTAAAATATTTGCTAGGATTCTCGCAAACCGTCTTCTATCTATTTCAGAAGAGATCCTCCCTGAAACTCAATATGGTTTTCACCCCTCTAGAGGGACAGTAGACATAATTTTTACTGCACGTCAGCTCCAAGAAAAATGCCGGGAGCAAAATCAACCCCTTTATATGGCATTTATCGATTTGGCTAAGGCCTTTGATACTGTAGACCGTACAGCTCTCTGGACTATCCTTATGAAAATTGGATGCCCCAATAACTTTGTGAATATCTTGCGACTCCTCCATGACAACATGACAGCAACGGTTTTGGACAACAACGGCTCTCATGGTGCTCCATTTAAAGTTGGATCAGATGATAAACAGGGATGTGTTATCGCCCCAACATTATTTGCTATTTTCATCGCCATGATTTTACATCTTGTCGAGGGGAAACTTCCCACTGGTGTGGGAATTATATATCGAACTGATGGAAAGCTTTTTAATCTCAGCAGGCTGAAAGCAAAAAGTAAGGTAATTACAACCTCCGTTGTGGAACTTCAGTATGCTGATGATAATGTGGTCTCTGCACATTCAGAGGATGATCCCCAAACTATCCTAAATGCTTTTGCAGAAGCATATGAAAAACTTGGTCTCTCACTTAACATCAAAAAAACCAAAGTGCTTCATCAGCAAGTGAAAGTTTACCCCTTGGTGATGCAATCTATCCAGCTTGGCGGGACAATAGCGGAAAATGTTGATCATTTTCTCTATCTTGGCGGCTATCTTTCTGTTACAGCTAACATCGACAGTGAAATCCAGCATCGTTTGAGCTCCGCAAGTGCCGCGTTTTCTCGAATAAAACATAGAGTGTTCGAGGATCGAGATATTTGTAAGAAGACCAAAACACTGGTTTATGAAGCCATTGTATTACCAACTTTATTGTATGCCTGCGAAACATGGACTATCTATAAACGTCACCTCCAACTCCTTGAAAGATTTCATCAACGTTGCCTCCGGAAAATCCTGCGAATTACTTGGGAAGATAGGCGAACAAATGTCAGTGTACTGGAAGAAGCAAAGACTACTAGCGTTGAAAAAATGATCCTTCAACACCAACTTCAGTGGACCGGTCATGTTGTTCGAATGCCTGACTGCCGTCTCCCAAAGCAGTTATTTTATTCCCAACTCAAGGATGGAAAGCGGAATATCGGTGGTCAATATAAGAGGTTTAAAGATGTTCATAAGGCTAATCTAAAAAAATGCAATATAAACATTGAAAACTGGGAAGCTCTGGCCCATGAACGATCTAACTGGAGGTTGGCCTTTCACAAAGGTTCCATGGACTTTGAAGAAGCCTGAGTGCAAGGTGAAAGGGAGAAACGTGCTAAGCGAAAAGCACGCCAAACGAATCCTTTACAGGACCATCTTCCATCTGGTATCCTGTGTCCTCACTGTGGGAAGCTGTGTGGATCTAGAATTGGCCTCCACAGTCACTTACGGACCCATCGCTAGAGTCTACACAATCCTCTTTAGAATTTCCTCCTTTTATCCTGGAAGACAATCTTACTCGGTCATGAGTGATCGCCTGATGATGATGATAAGTCCGGGGGGGGGGGGGGACGGGCGGACTGTGTTGTCTCTTATTTACTTCCACAGCTACTGTATGGAGCTCCTTTATGGGCATATTCTGATACCTCAGTGCTTGACCAGATACAGCATAGATTTCTAACAAGCGCCCTGGGGGTTCCTAGATCAACTCCCAGAGCCCTAGTTCAAATGGAGTCAGCATGTAGCCCAGTTAGAATTTCAGCCCTAAAAGTAGCCACAGTCATGCCTTGGATTGAGAGCATAATTTGTTCCGGAAACATGCTTGTAATCCAAAACACTCTTATATCAAAAAGAAATTCCCCACAAAAAATTTGTACAGAGATTTTTAATTTAAGCCATACTACAGTACTTGTATTGCAAGACGTCGCTTGTATATCAAGTAAAAAAAAATATTAATAAATATTTTAAAATTTGCTTGTCTTGCAAAACGCTCTCAAACCAAGTTACTTGCAATCCAAGGTATTACTGTATTTATTACTGGCTCAGGATTGTTTTTAAGATCCCCCCCCCTTCTAATGTCATATGAGGAAATGGACCAAGACTCTTGGACCATTGCATCTGGCAAGCTTATCTCAGAACTGGGCCTCTCTGTGGGTTACTTGGTGGCCAGAGGCTACAGTGGTGCTCAGCAGGATGTCGCAAGGTGCCTGGCCAAAGCAGACTTCAAAACTAACTCCCTGCTGGCGTTCAAATGCCAGTCTTAATCTATTTTATAAAAATTTCTTGGCTTCACCAGGGAAATTGCCAGCATATCTGGCCTTTCAAAGCCCATACGACCTAAAAGGACTCCTAATTAAATGCAGATTGAATGCTGTACACCTTTTGGAAGTCTTGGGTCGGTTTAAGTGGACTCTCAAAAGCAGAAATACAATGTCCCTATGGTTGCAGACAAATAGAGGAGCTGACCCATTTCCTTCTGCGGTGCCTACAATATACAGATCTGATAAGCCAATACCTTCTCCCTTTATTAGATCCTGTAAAAGATGCTTCCCTTTTAAGGGAAATGGTCTTTTTACAAGCTGGTACAGATGATTAAATATCCTTTCTTCGTACTGCAAAGTATGTCAAACTGGCTCTGGCAAAGAGAAATTAGTTTTTAAATTTGCCCCTTAGCTCTGAAATTTAATTATTTATTAATGCTGCATTTTGGGGGTTCCATTTTATACTTGTTTATGTGTGTGTACAGTAATACCTTGGATTGCAAATAACTTGGTTTGAGAGCGTTTTGCAAGACAAGCAAATTTTTAAATATTTATTTATATATTTTTTAACTTGATATACAAGCAACGTCTTGCAATACAAGTACTGTAGTCCGGCTTAAATTAAAAATCTCTGTACAAATTTTTTTGGGGGGATTTCGTTTTGATATAAGAGTGTTTTGGATTACAAGCACGTTTCCGGAACGAATTATGCTCTCAATCCAAGGCATGACTGTATATATATACATTTTTAATTATGTGCATGGAATGTATTTTTTAGCGATTATTTGCCTAACGACTTTTAACTTGTATACTGTTGGTTTTGTATGGGTGTGTGATAGCCTGGTTGGCTGATGCATAAATAAATGGAATGGGTGATGCATGATGCATAGTATATTTTTTACTTCCTGAGGATTTGTTTGTTTGTTTGTTTTTAAGAGCAAAGGAGCATAGTTACTGACAATATTTTAGGAGCTGATGGCTTGTGCTGCATGTGATGCAGGGAGCAGAGAGCAATCCATAGTTAAAAATAAAATAATCCCATTGAACATATCCACAAGAATGTACACAAATGACAATGTTGCCATCTTATGCTCAAATGCAATTCATCATCCTTAGGGTTGGGGAAAGTTTCGGCCACAAACAGGTAGGCTCTCAGCCCTCACTGAGCTGTTTTTGAGGTTTTCTCCACCATTAGGTTTCTTTTCCTAAAGATTTTTTGTACATCTGTAAACCTGGGGTCCCCCCAGGTCTGTTGATGCTCCCCTTTTGTGCATGGGTGCTGCCGTTATGGCTACATAAATAACAGCACATGGAGAATTGAAATCGTAACTGGAATACATGAGGAAATGGAACAGATTGGAGCTATAGCAGCAGCAGCAGCAGCAGCAGCAGCAGCAGCAGCAGCAGCAGCAGGTATACTTATAAAAAAGACACAAAACTGGGATGTTCCTGGAAGGGATAAAATCCAGAATTTTGACAGAAAAATTTAAAGGTGCAAAACCTGGCAGTGTGCTTCAAGCACATTCTTCAGGATCAAAAAAGTTTCCAACTTCTCTATAGCCCTATACCAGGGATGTTGAACCTCTTTCAGCCCAAGAGCCAAATTCCATTTCTGAGAAGTTGGGGGGACGGGACGGGATGGGACAGGACACACATTCAAGTGGTGGGCGGGGCCTAAGACAAAAGGGGTGGTGCCAAAATATCAGCATGGTTTAGTTTAAAACTCTTACTGCGAATAACTAAGCCTTAGGAGAGGCATTTCAACCTTTTATAATGGGGTGGTGGTGTTAGAAAAGTGGACATGGTGTACTTACAAAGTGTAAGAATAAAGTTCCATTATACACATGTAATCAACAAGTTGTATATAGCACACATTGTTAGATGTATTAATCTCTCTGTTCTCCTACCCTTGCCCATCTGCCAATTGCTATTTTAGCTAGAGAACCTTGGAGTTCTGTCGCTCCTTTGTTTAGTTGTATGTCTGGTACCGCCATATCTTCTCCTTGGCTAGAGTCTCATCCCTGAAGTGTATTCTCAAGTGCCAACTCCAGATGTACAAATGAAAAGGGAGTTTCCTCGATTGATAAGGGATACCAAGAGTAGCAGATTCATGAGACACTTGATATCTCAAGCTGACCTAAAGGTCATGAGAAGCATCAACCTAGCCAAAGGGAGGAGAGATAGCCTTCTACCAGGGCCGGCGCTACTGCTAGGCAAATTAGGCTGTTGCCTAGGGCGCGTAGCTGAAGAGGGCGCAGAAACACTGCGCTCCTCTTCGCTGTCGGCGCGCTCCTGCCCCGCCCGCCCGCCCGCCTTGTCGACAAAGCCAGGTCAGTGCGGGGGGATTGCGCCCGGAGGTAGTGGTGGGTCCGAGCCTGGGCGCCACCCCCGCCGGACCCCCACCACCTACCTTCTCCGTGCCGCTTCCGGAGCCCCACCCGCCCTCTGTTTTGGCGGGAGGAACCAGGGCAACAGGGCTTAAACAGCCCTGTTGCCCTGGTTTCCCCCGGCCAAAAACAGAGCGCGGGGGTCCCGTCGCGTCACTTCCTCTTCGGAGGAGGCGGCCAGGGCGGGGGGAAGGTAGGTGGGGGCGGCGGCGGGGGGGATTGCGGAGCAGGGCTGCTTTGCTCTGGAGCCCCCCCCACGGCACGAGAGGGGGGGGCGCTAAATATAATTTAGCCTAGGGCGCCAAACTGCCCTGCACCGGTCCTGCCTTCTACGCAACTGAAGACTGATACTTACTACCGTGTTTCCCGGAAAATAAGACCTAGTACTGTTTTTGGGAATTGCTAAAGTATAAGACCTACCCCGAAAATAAGACCTAGTTGTGATCATTCCCATGGCCTGGTGGCGGCAGCAAAGGGCAACTTGAAGTATAAGACCTACCCCGAAAATAAGACCTTGCGTGTTTTTCTGAGCCAAAAAAGATATAAGACAGTGTCTTATTTTCGGGGAAACACGGTATGTTCAAAGAAAAGTCTCTGATTGGTTGTTACTATGTTCAAAGAAAAGTTTCTGATTGGTTGTTGCCATGTTCAAATGAATGTACATGATTGGTTAACATGATTACGGTAAGCGAACGCATTTGATTTGCTGAAAATATATGAACCAATGAGTGTTAAAAAAAGCATTAAAAGGCCTACATGTTTCCTTTCCCCCTTGTTCAGCCTCTGATTCTGGTGTGAACCACAAGGCAGATCCTTTTTGCAAAAATAAAACTTCGAAAAACTCATCTCTGGTGGCTGCTTCTCTCTTCTTTGAGTATTGACTCTCTGAGAAGGGAAACTCTGAGCATATTTTTGCAACAGGGGGAGTGCACAAAAGTCGGGAAACCATTAAATGATAGGTGGTCTGAGGAATGGGCCAAGGGAATGGGGCATGGGGCATAGCCATCTGGGGAACCCCCCCCCCCAAGGGCTGGATTTGGCCCCTGGGCTTGAGGTTCTGCACCCCTGCCCTATACAGATAAAAGGCTGACGTAATTAATCAACATGTGAGCAGGGCCACACTAATCAGCTCTGCTCCCAACTGTGTGCACACAGGCTTGCCCAATGCCCCACCCCTTCCATGCAAATGTTTGCAGAGAGGAAGCCTTCATGCGTACTGCAGCTGTACGCATGAAGGCCTCTGTGCAATCTGGAACCCTAGGCAATCGGAGTTTCATATCCTGTGTATACTTTCATGTATACAGCTGTATGCATGAAGGCTTCATCTCTACAGACATTTGCACTGGACACCCAGATGTTGGGGGAGGGCAGGGGGAGAAGGGTAAGCCAGCAGATATAGGGCTTGGGGCAGGGCTAGTTAGCACAGCTCCAGTCATGTATTGATGCAACACGCGAATGTTTCATCTGAGAGCCAGTGTGGCGTAGTAGTGAGAGTGTTGGACTGGGACTTAGGAGATCCGGGTTCTAGTCCCCGCTCAGCCATGAAACTCACTGGGTGACTTTGGGCCAGTCACTGACTCTCAGCCTACCCTACCTCACAGGGTTGTTGTGAGGATAAAATGGAGAGGAGGAGGAGGATTATGTAAGCCGCCTTGAGTTCCTTGCAGGAAAAAAGTCTGGGTATGAATGTAATAAATAAATAAATCTCTATAATCCTTATATGTCGCGGTACCCCATATATACACTATAAACTGGTAATCCCTCTAAACCACATATGGGCAACAGTGCAAACCGCTGAACTGCTGCCAGATCACTTGCTTAGCAACTTCAGAAAAAGTGGGCGATTGCCTGTAGAATCACCCATCACTTGAGCACCAACAATGTAGGGTGTGCTAAGACAACCACAGCAGATTTTGAAGTATTTAATGGCTGCTGGTGGTGCTCTACCCCCAGTTTCTGACCACTTCTGTTGCTGCGAAGTGGTTAGTTTTATGTATCCCTCCATGCATTGTTGCAAACTTGGTGTCATGACTTCCTGGTTCTTTGGGTGCTTCCAGACAGAGGGCTCCTGGCGCTGCAGCTATTCTGTCTTTTCTTCCTTAATGGATTTTCTGCAGGAAGAAAAAATACGGAAGATGGGCGACGACATCCTCTGGACCCCCCCCCCCCAGTAAAATTTCATGAAGGCAGGGTGATAGTGCAATAAAAGCCTCCTCTGCAAGCACCCTTTGTTTGTGCAGGTAGATAGTTTGTTCTGTCCCCATTGTCTTAAAAGTTTGCTCATATGATAATGCCGCTGTTTGTGCTGCTTTTCAAATATATACGTATGCAATTTTTTTAAAAAAAGCATTTTCCTTTACTCCATTGGATTTTGCTTACGTTTTTAAATGAAAGCGATAGCTATGCTATGTGTGTATGACATGCACAACCTCCATGAAATGAAGGGGGGGGGAGGGAGTAATCAGAAAAAAGTCCTTGAACTCCCTGCATTCCCCAGTCAGCCATAGCTCGCTGGGGAATGTTGGGAGTTCTAAGATTTTTTCTCTCTCTGTCTAAACTTGCATAGGATTGCACCCTTAATCAGTTATTTTCCAGGTTCAATTCAAGGTTTGACCTTTAAATCCCTAAATCTGCAATGGACAGATTTCCAACTTCTTGGATTTTACTAGAACCCCAAGATCCATCAACCAGAGCCAGGTGCAAAAGACACTTAGAATTAAAGAAACCAAGGAATCTGTTATCTCTACCAGAACTGAGCTGAGCTCGGAGTCCTTTCACACAAAAGTCCACTCCTGGTTACCTCAAGCTTTCTTCATCTCAGCAGCCAAATTTAGGTGGGAGAAGCCATATTGTTGTTGCTCTTCTTGAGCAATTGGGATTCAGAAACCATTGGCAATCTACTGCAAATCACTCAGAGATCCCGATCCCGATCTGCCCACTGCTGCCCTAGATGGCCTAGGACCAATCCAGAACCAACTCTGCTTGTACTAACCAACATAATCGGCCGGGTGACCGGCCAGATGTGCGATTAATAAATATAATAATAAATAATAATAAAAATAATAAGAAGAATTCCATTCTACTTCGGAGGCTTTCCTCAATGTTCCCTTGCTCTCTGAGATGTAGTGAGTGGACAGGAGAGCTGAGGGGTCTTCTCACTGTGGCACACCAATTGTGGAACAGCCTCCCCAGGAGAAGTACGCCTGACCGCAACACCCGGCATTTCTGTAGACAGAGACTCCATAAAACTAGCTCCCTTAAATACTGAAAACTGAGCTTACAGGCTAATGATGAAATAAGAATTTTACAGCTAAGGATAAAATTCATGCAGTTAACACTGGTGGCAATCCCAGCTCCATGGTGTAATAAAAGCATTTGGGGGCAGATGAGAAAGAGTTTTGATAGATTTAACCAACACCCCAGTGACAAAAGTTCAGCACGCTTCATCCAAATGTCTCTGTGGAAAGGCTGTATATTCCAAGATCTTAAGGAGGTAAGGGATTGGCAGTACCCATGTGCACCCACTCTGCAAAAATCAGGTCTCAAAACTCTGACTCCTTCACTTGATCAACCGTTTCTCTCCAAGCAGTGGCCAAAGCTGATCAAAATGTCACTCCACTCTAAACCTCAGGGATGAATCATCCAGCCAGACTCTGGCCCAAAGTATGCATTGCATGATTGACCTCTCTGTATTTTATTTTGTTTTGTTACTGAAATGGAGCTGTGAGGTGCAATATTTAATGCTGAGGTTCCAACATGGTGCTGACTTCTTTGTTTGTTTCTTTGGTGTGCTGTTTGTTTTGCCTGGGTTTCTGTGTATGTGTATTGCCTGTTGCGATGGTGGCATATCTTGTGCGCTGCTGGTGTGGCGGGGCCTCCCATGATTCCTATGGCCCCTCAGCTGACAGAACTCAAGTACAGGATTGCTCTGTGGAAGCAAGTCAACTGAAAGCCAACGCAAAAGATTTTATCAGTGCTATTCATGACAGTATAATCGCCATCAATGAGTTGGATATACAGGCCTGTGGCTTACGCTGGCTCAGCTTGTCTGGGTGTGGAAAGCTAAGCAGGGTCAAGCCTGATTATTACTTGGATGAGAGACCCCTCCTCTAGCTTCCTGCATTGAGCAGGGGGTTGGACTCGATGGCCTTGTAGGCTCCTTCCAACTCTATGATCTATGAAATCTATGGATCCAGACTAAGGGCGCAATCTTATGCAAGTTTATTTTATTTATTTATTATATTTATACCTCGCCTTTTTTCCTGCAAGGAACCCAAGGCGGCTTACATAATCCTCCTCCTCCTCCTCCCCATTTTATCCTCACAACAACCCTGTGAGGTAGGTTAGGCTGAGAGTCAGTGACTGGCCCAAAGTCACCCAGTGAGTTTCATGGCTGAGCGGGGAATAGAACCCGGATCTCCCGAGTCCCAGTCTAACACTCTCACCACTACGCCATGCTGGCAGGAAAAAAGGCCTACAACTCCCAGCATCCCCCAGCCAGCTTTTTTCTGTCTAAACTTGCATAGGAGTGCGTCCCTAGTCATGCTTAGCATAGACCCACTGAAATCAAAGTTAGATCCAACTGAAACAATAAAAAATAGCCCACATCTACAAACACTTGCAGACAATGCAAAGATAAATCCGACACAACAGACACATAACAGATAGCTGCCCTGTCTTATCCAATAATATCTTGGCAGGCAGGAATCAGGTTGCAAAAATCTGTGGCACTGTGGCGCCAACAAGGTATGCAATATGAAAGAATCAGTTTAGAACTCCTCCCTTACGACAATTATAGTCCTGAGCCAGTTCTTGAGAATAATGATGGCAGCAGTTTGGATCGGAGTAAGCCTATTTTAACAGACAGAACAACAGATTACAATAGACCAGACATAATTCTGGTTAACAAGAAAAGAACAAAAACAAAACAGCTACCGTATATTACGCAGCAGATGTTGCAATACCTCACACACACGCTGGAAAAAGTAAGAATGCAAACACATCCACACACCATAGTCTTGGAATTAAAGTGTGTCTGGGATGTCAAGGCAATTCATATAGTACCCTTCTTAATCATCATCAGGCGATCACTCATGACCGAGTAAGATTGTCTTCCAGGATAAAAATTTACAAAAAGGAAATTTTAAAAGGAAGAAATTCTAAAGAAAAATTGTGTAGAATCTAGCGATGGGTCCGTAAGTGACTGTGGAGGCCAATTCTAGATCCACACAGTTTCCCACAGTGAGGGCACAGGTTACCAGATGGAAGATGGTCCTGTAAAGGATTCGTTTGACGTGCTTTTCGCTTAGCACGTTTCTCCCTTTCACCTTGCACTCAGGCTTCTTCAAAGTCCATAGAACCTTTGGGAAAGGCCAACCTCCAGTTAGATCGTTCATGGGCCAGAGCTTCCCAGTTTTCGATGTTTATATTGCATTTTTTTAGATTAGCCTTAAGAACATCTTTAAACCTCTTATATTGACCACCGATATTCCGCTTTCCATCCTTGAGTTGGGAATAAAGTAACTGCTTTGGGAGATGGCAGTCAGGCATTCGAACAACATGACCGGTCCACTGAAGTTGGCGTTGAAGGATCATTTTTTCAACGCTAGTAGTCTTTGCTTCTTCCAGTACACTGACATTTGTTCGCCTATCTTCCCAAGTAATTCGCAGGATTTTCCGGAGGCAACATTGGTGAAATCTTTCAAGGAGGTGGAAGTGACGTTTATAGATATTCCATGTTTCGCAGGCATACAATAAAGTTGGCAATACAATGGCTTCATAAACCAGTGTTTTGGTCTTCTTACAAATATCCCGCTCCTCGAACACTCTATGTTTCATTCGAGAAAACGCGGCACTTGTGGAGCTCAAACGATGCTGGATTTCACTGTCGATGTTAGCTGTAACAGAAAGATAGCTACCAAGATAGATAAAATGATCGACATTTTCCAGTATTGTCCCGCCAAGCTGGATAGATGGCAGCACCAAAGGGTTAGCTTGCACTTGCTGATGAAGCACTTTGGTTTTTTTGATGTTAAGTGAGAGACCAAGTTTTTCGTATGCTTCTGCAAAAGCATTTAGGATAGTTTGGAGATCATCCTCTGAATGTGCGGAGACCACATTATCATCAGCATACTGAAGTTCCACAATGGAGGTTTTAATTACCTTACTTTTTGCTTTCAGCCTGCTGAGATTAAAAAGCTTTCCATCTGTTCGATATATAATTCCCACACCAGTGGGAAGTTTCCCCTCGACAAGATGTAAAATCATGGCGATGAAAATAGCAAATAATGTTGGGGCAATAACACATCCCTGTTTAACACGTGATCCCACTTTAAATGGAGCACCATGAGAGCCGTTGTTGTCCAAAACCGTTGCCATCATGGAGAAGTCGCAAGATTTATTGGGGCATCCAATTTTCATAAGGATAGTCCAGAGAGCTGTTCGGTCTACAGTATCAAAGGCCTTAGCCAGATCAATAAATGCCATATAAAGGGGTTGGTTTTGCTCCTGGCATTTTTCTTGGAGCTGACGTGCAGTAAAAATCATGTCTACTGTCCCTCTAGAGGGGAGGAAACCATATTGAGTTTCAGGGAGGATCTCTTCTGAAATAGATAGAAGACGGTTTGCGAGAATCCTAGCAAATATTTTACCTGCGGTAGCTAAGAGAGAAATGTCCAGATAGTTTCCACAGTCTGTTCTATCACCCTTCTTAAAGAGGGTGATAATTATGGCATCCCTGAAGTCTTCAAGGCAATTCATATACCGTAAATAAAATAAATTTATACTGAATAGTATCACAGTAGAGATCAGGTAACAATGAGTCAGTACAACTAAACAAGACAATTCCAAAAGGAAACACCTGACCTATGTCTGACAAAAGGTCAGACATTGCCCATCTTCCAGCCAGCATGGCTTTACATAAGGTAATCAATACAGTCTTTTGCAAGGGGGATATATGGTTCACAGTAGTCTTTAGCGCACACACCCCCTTTCTCCTTTATTTTCCAGAGATCGTGAACAGCTAGCTGTCAAAGTTCAGGCTTCCTTTTAAAACAGGGTTTTTGACAGGGTTGATCACGGTTTTTGACAGGGACATATGCATATACAATGTATAATGTCCCTGGAGAAAAACCTGATTACTCTGTCCACAAAAAAAAAAAAAAAACATTTTAAAAGGAAGACTGAGTTGTGACAGCTAGCTGTCAAAACTCTGTGCTCCCATAAAAGGGGCGGCTTGCACTTTTCGATCTTCCCAAGCACCTAGAGTCTCGGGAAAGGGTGAAAAAGATGCAAGATACTGAGAAGAGTCAGTTCCAGCCAAAAAGAAGAAGAAGAAGAGGAGGAGGAGGATGTTGCTGCAAAGGGGGTGATCTAATGGCAACCTTCTTTTGCAAGCAAAGATCACTCGTGGCTTTGCTTTCCCTTGACAGCTCGCCTTTTTACAGCTGTCAGAGGAAAGCAAAGTAAAAAAATATACCTCTTTACAGCCTCTCTGGGTCAATGTCCATGGTGGGTGCCTGCTGGACTTTGACAGCAGGCACCTCCTAGGACATTGCGTAAGTGAGGCTTTCCATTTTGGACCTGCACTAAGGCCAACTAGAATTTTTTTAAAAAAGATATGAAAAAAATTGCGTACATTTGGGGTGCAAAAAAAAGAATGGCTTATCAGTGACAGCCCGTCCAATGTGCCACTTGGGCACTTGGGGGGGGGCTGCCATTGGCTGTTAATTCAGAAATCACTGTTTGCAATCTCTGGAAGACAAAGGGTAAAGGGGGGAAAGCCATGGCAAGCCAAAAAGGGCTCACAATTGTGGTGGGGGAAGAGGAGACAAGTTGGTCCTGCTGCAGACTCCCCTGGGATACCCACGGGAGGACCAAGGGGGAAGGGGTGAGAGACACCCCACAATGAGCCTGATCGTCTGTTGGGAGGACTGTGGATTCTTCGGGAAACAACCAACCCACCGTGGCTTATTGCCAGGGTGGGTTAGCGTGACATGCGAATCCACCCAGTGTGGTGCCAGAGTTAAACGGGGTGGGGTGGGGGACAGGATTCCTATATGCCAATAACCAGGCTCCAGCTAGCCCGGGGCTGTGGAATCTGTGGCCTTCTTTGACCATTGACCATGCTGGCTGGGGCTGATGGGAGTTGTAGTCCAACAACTATCTTCTTTCCCTGTTGTTTTGCCTGATAGGCCTGCCCTGCTGGGAGCATCAAGGTATTTGTTGTCCCCTCCCCCATTGTTTATAGGGTTCATTCTCTCTCTCTCTCTCTCTCTCTCTCTCACACACACACACACACACACACACACTTTATAGGGGGGTTTTCTCCCCTCTCTGAGAATGTTACACTTTCCTTGCCCAATCTACTTACTTATAGTTACAGCAACACCTACACAGCTCCCAATAACACCGATGGGAGGCCATCTTTGTTGTGGGAGGAGGTTTTGCTTGGGAAGAGACAAATCTGGCACTGAGCATGGGTTGCACGATTTGCTCTTCCCATTATAAAACAATAGGGATTTAAAAAGTGAACATTAAGAAAGTGTGGATTTTTCACAATAGGGAAAGCAAGACCCTTGGAATGTTGTCATAATTTTCTGATGTATTTAAAGGGGGAGGGGAGAAAAAGATGGAAGGAGTGGTCATAAGCAGAAAATTGCCCAAGTTGGGAAACTATTTAAACTATTGACCACAGTGATCCATTCAGGGCCAGACTTTGGGGCAAATGTCCAGGGCCCCACTCAACAGAATGAGCAGAAGGGCTGGCTTACCATATCTCGAAGGAAGTGAAGTAGGGTAATGTGTTCCTCCTCCCTCCAGAGTTTCACCAAAGTGGAATTCAGCCCCGGGGCTAAAAGAGATTCAGCCCCCTTGCCTAAGCCCAGCCCCCTGAAACAATGTTATCAAGGGACACTAGGAATCAAGCTCAGAAGAGCAGAAGCAGGGATGGTACCACTCAGCTGTGGGTCCTTCCTGGAACCTGCCCTGTCCTGGACAATGCATCTCAGTGTCCTGGGATGGAGGCATGCGAGCAACAGTCATGAGATGTAGCCTAAAATGAAATTGTGGAGGAAGAGGGGGGGCTGGCTGGCCCGCCAGACTCCCAACCCTTTCCTCCCTGCAAAGGGAACCCAGCACTTGCCACCATGTGGCCCAGAAGGGGGGGCTGGCTGACCCGCCACTACCCCACCCTTGCCTGCTGGCAAAGGAACCAAGACCCCCAGAGATCTCAAGGTACCAGATTGCCAGCCTCAGCTGTCTCTGCAATCCTACTTGAATCTCTGTTCAGGGACTCGCCTTCAATTCTGTAACCTGGATTTAGATACTGAACCAACAGAGTACTACAAAACCCATGTGGGGTGAAACCACGACAAGGTTTATTTCTGGTAGCATCTTACAACAAGATTAGGCAAATAAAAGAAGCACACAAAATAGAGAGACACTTTAGTACACAGTAAAGCTGCAAAATAACAAAACCTGATTCCTTAAAAATCTCTCAAGCACACACCTGTTACCTGAGGGTGTCTTCTTCAAAGGGTTAGATCCAGCACAGCCTTGCTGCCCGATGGAGAATTACCACACCTACCCGAAGGTCCAAGATGGGTAAACCCCTACAAGGCTTGCTTTCACTAGTGCCCTCAAACCAGCCAATTTTACCAGAGGCTGTCTGGGGTCGGTTCTTGAGGGGGGGCCCCCCCTAAAGGCTCGGGCCCCTCGCTGGCGCGCTGCCCTGCCGGCACGCTACCAAAAAGGACTGACCAAGACTGACCAAGAACAAAGGCTTCACGTGGGGAAATAGCTCATCCCCCTCCCCTTTTCTGTAACCTTGTTTCAGCCAATCAATTTGAATTTCACCTGGCCATGCAGGGGGAAAGGGAACTGTGAGTCATGGCTTGAACTATCTGCATGTGAATGCCTTCAGCCTGGCTCCTCCAGACTTCTAGACGCCAGGCCCCATCTTATGTTCCATCACCTTTTTCCTCCTCCCAGCCCCCACCTGGTTTACTCATGAGGAGGCGTGTGTGTGTGTGTGTGTGTTTGTTTGTTCCTGCATGCATGCATGCAGGAACCCTAAAAACTCTTTTCTCTACACGCTAACTATGCACACCCCACCCCAGCCGGTTCACACATGAGGTGTGTGTGTGTACCCCCAAAGGCTCGTTTCTCCACAGAAATGAATCCTTGTAGTCTCCAAGGGATATTAGTAAGGGTGTGCTATGCGTTTGCCTCTGTGGGTGAGCATTTGGGGAGCTGCTCTTTGGAGCAGGAGGCCTGGGTTTTACCTCATACTTTCTGCTGAAACCATTTCTTTAACCTACTACCCATGTGCTTCCCCACTCAAAACCATTGTTTACCTGGAAAGCTAAGCAGGGTCAGGCCTGGTTCTTACTTGGATGGGAGACCCCTCCTCTAGTTTCCTGCATTGAGCAGGAGGTTGGACTCGATAGCCATGTAGGCTCCTTCCAACTCTATGATCCATGAAACATAAATGTATTATTTGCAGCACATGGACCACAGTGGCTGTGTTTGAATCTTGGGTTGTGGTGGTTGATTTGGTATTTTTCCTAGGCAGCCACTGTGGGAATTGTCATGGGTGCAACATTGTGTTGGTAGTCAAACTTGCTGCACTGTTGCTTTGAACCATAAAAGGGTGTGGGTTTTGCTGCTCCTAAATTACCTGTTAGGCATGTTGCATTTACATGTTATTCTTGTTTTGCTATTCAGGTTTATAAAGGGCCAGCAGCTAGGCACAAGATACCACCAAGTTAGTGCTGGAGCAAGCTGAGCCTGTCAGCAGCCATCTTGCTCAGTAACAGAGACCTAGGATCAAGGTGCTGGAGAAACCGGGCCCTATCAGTCCTAGGTAAAAATGGAGAAACAAGGATTATGCACATCAATGTAACCGAAACAAGCACTGATGTTTCATAAGCAGCATGCAACAAGCCCTTCTGGGTTGTCCTCCAATAGGTTGCCTGACCTGAAATGATCAAAGAGGAGCCCAGTTGTAATCCCTGGTCATATTGCTTACTAGCAACACCAGTTGTCCTCCAATATTTACAAAATCCAAGAAATAAACTTCTGTAGCTATTCGAATGTGCAAGATTGCATTGCTAACATGCGCTGAAGAAATCCCCTACTGAACCCTGTGAGCTGGTTGGTTATATTTAGTATAGATTTTCCAGAGGGGCGGCCATGTTATTGTTGCAGCAAAAACAAGAGTCTTGTGGCACTTAGACTAACAAATTTATGCTGGCATAAGCTTTCATTGACATTGTCCACTTCATCAGAGACATGAAGTGTTAACCTCAAATTGGCACATATGGGGGGCAGGATGTAAACTGTGTTATAGAGTGGCCTTCCCCAACCTGGTGCTCTCCAGATGTTTTGAACTATTTATTTATTTATTTATTTATTTAATACATTTTTATAGCGCCCAATAGCCGAAGCTCTCTGGGTGGTTTACAACAGTTAGAATCATAAAATACAATATAAAATATAAAATTTAAAAACACAGATTAAAAACAAACAGCAGAGCTAGCAGCAGCAGTTACGATAACGGAATTAAAAACAATTACAAGATTAAAATGATTAAAATGCCTGGGAGAACAGAAAGGTCTTCACCTGGCGCTGGAAATAATACAAAGTAGGCGCCAGGCGAACCTCTTTGGGGAGCTCATTCCATAACTGGGGTGCCACAGCAGAAAAGGCCCTCCTCCTAGTAGCCACCTGCCTCACTTCCTTTGGCAGGGGCTCTCGGAGAAGGACCGCTGAGGAAGATCTTAGTGTCTGGGCAGGTACATATGGGAGGAGACGATCCTTCAGATACCCTGGCCCCAAGCCGTTTAGGGCTTTAAATGTTAGCACCAGCACTTTGAATCGGGCCCGGAAACAGACTGGCAGCCAGTGCAGATGAGAAACCACTGGCATAATATGTTCTCGTCGGCCAGTCCCGGTTAATAATCTTGCTGCCCTATTTTGGATCAGCTGAAGTTTCCAGACCGTTTTCAAAGGCAGCCCCACGTATAACGCATTGCAGTAATCCAAACGAGAGAACTACAACTCTCATCATGCCTGACCACTGGGCATGTTGGCCAGAGCTTATGGGAGTTGTAGTCCAAAGCATCTGGAGCACTCCAGGTTGGAGAAGGCTGATATAAAGAAACCAGTATTTGGACCAAGATATATTGAACACAGTCACTTACGGACCCATCGCTAGAGTCTACACAATTTTTTAGAATTTCCTCCTTTTATAATTTTCTTTTTGTAATTTTATCCTGGAAGACAATCTTACTCGGTCACGAGTGATCGCCTACTACTACTATATTAAACACCAGACTGCAGAGAATCAGGCCTCAAAAGTTGGCCTTGTCCACTGATAGATCACATATACAATCATGCCTTGGATTGAGAGCATAATTCGTTCCGGAAACGTGCTTGTAATCCAAAACACTCTTATATCAAAACGAAATTCCCCCCCAAAAAAATTGTACAGAGATTTTTAATTTAAGCTGTACTACAGTACTTGTATTGCAAGACGTCACTTGAATATCAAGTCCAATTTTTTAAAATAAATATTTAAAAATTTGCTTGTCTTGCAAAACGCTCTCAAACCAAGTTACTTGCAATCCAAGGTATTACTGTACACAAATAAGAGTCAGGACACAGGCCTGTGGCTTATGCTGGCTCAGCTTGTCTGAGTGTGGAAAGCTAAGTAGGGTCAGGCCTGGTTATTACTTGGATGGGAGACCCCTCCTCTAGTTTTCCTGCATTGAGCAGGGGGTTGGACTCCGATAGCCTTGTAGGCTCCTTCCAACTCTATGATCTATGAAATCTATAAAGTAGTCCTAGTCCTTATCTGACAATAGCAACACTAGGCATCTAATGAACTTGTGGAGAAAACTGAACTCAAGCGAACCCGATTGACAGCTGTTAGGTTCCGGCTGGTCTGACACGGGAATGGGCGGTACTACAATTAATCCCGCCCACACAATCCACCCCCCCCTCTTCCTGTTTTCTGTCTTCTGGCGCAGGCGCGATGCGGCCCTTTAAACGTGCGCAAGGAGTTCCAGCGACCACATTCCCTTGCTGGTTGAATCCTTCCGCCTTGGCCCGGGGGACTTTTTCTTCTGCTTTCTTTCGCCTCTGGAGCTTCCGCCTAAACCAGCGGCCTTGCGTGAGGGTCATAGATGGGGGTTCCTGCATCGGAAAGGTTTTTCTAGAGGGGTGCGATGACGCTCGGGGGAGGCGCCTCTTACACCTGAGGAGGGTGGCGGAGGGAGACGCTTTGTTGTTGATGGAGCAGCCTCAGTGGAGGGTATTCAGAAAGTCCAAGATGGCGGTGGCTGCCAGGCCGAGGGGACCCGGCAGGCCCTGAGTCCAGTGAGGGCGGAGGACGAGAGCCACATTGGGCCCGGAGAGGCGCCAGGGGGACCCCTGAGAGGAGGCGGGGGCGAGGCCAGTGGGAGCCGGGACCAAAGAGAGCAGCTACGGCCGAGTGGCCTAGTCACCCCCGCCCGTCAGGCCTGCGGCTCGAGTGAGGGGGAGGGGCCGGGCATGGCCCCCTGAGGGGCCCCCCCGGGAGAAAAGAGCAGGTGGGGGGTATGGAGTCCAGAGAGGAGCAGGGGGAGCAGACCGAAGGAGGAGACCAAGGGGCCTGGGGGGAAAAGGCCCCCCCCGGGGACCAGGGAGACTGGGGGGCCCGTGGGGAAAAGGGCGAGCGAGGGGCCCGGGGCTCGAGGGCGGAGCGAGGCCCGTCAGGTGAGAGGGGGGAACATGGGGATTGGGGGGAGCGTGGCTCCAAGGCAGAGAAGGGCGAGCGAGGGGCCAAGGGTGAGCGGGCTCCCCGGAGTGACAAGAATGAGCAGGTCGATGGGGCTCCCCGGGGCGAGCGAGCTCTTCGGCCTCCCAGAGTCTCAGACCTGACAGACCGGGGTTTGTGGGGGGCAGAGCAAGGAGAATGGGTGGACCGTGGGCTGCCCTGGGCTGGGGAACCTGACCCCCTGGTGCCCCCTGAGGATTTTTTGCCGCCCCCCGAGTGTCCAGTCTTTGAGCCTAGTTGGGCCGAATTCAGTGATCCTCTAGGTTACATTGCCAAGATCCGGCCCATCGCAGAAAAGAGTGGCATCTGCAAGATCCGCCCTCCCGCTGTAAGTACGGGGGTGGGTGGGCAGGGTGACATGAGTGGGGTGGTTCCTCTTAATTTGGGGGCACCCTGTGCCTGTCAGTGGCCATGTGGAATTAGTCTAGTTAGTAGGTTCTCTCTGTGTGAGTGACACAGAGGTGCCTAGAGCAGATGGTGTCCATTGGGATTGGTGTCCATGCCCTTGAGCCTGTGGAGTAGCTTGTGTAGTGATTATATTGGAGTGGTCAGTGGGTGAGGGCCATAGAATTGAACTGGTGTATCTTTGGATAGCAAAGAGTGCCTGTGAGGCTGCGTTTGTGGAGGCAGTGACAGTACTGAGTGAAAAAGGCCTTCAGTATGGATGCCATGTCTTTGAGGCCATATGGAACTGAAGGGAATGATTGTGGGTAGTCATGATTCATAGAAAGGGTTGAGTGGGTGGTGGAAGGTGTATGACTTTGATGGGGCTGAAAGATGTGGGACCTCTCAGCATACTCCATCAGGTTACTGGGACACTTGTGTTGGTGTGATGGTGAAATGGATAAGTAATATTTATGGGTGCTGCATGCAGGGATACCCAACATCCTGCTTGGAATTTGGGTTGTTTGCTGTTGCCCAAGAACATCACTTGGATCATCGGTGACAGGATGTGGTATGATGACGGAGTGAAGAGCTTTGACATGGGAAATATTGTTTATCTGTCTGCATACTTCAGGGCTGGTACAGGAACTGTGTCACGTAGGCTTGGAAGAGGCATGAATTTATCTTTCAATTGTCGAAACCAACAGAGTTTCAGATCATGTTGCCTGCATGGGAAGATGGGTTGGCTATGCCCATGATAGTGGTAGTACCTGTGTTTGGATGTAACTGCTGCAATCCTGGAGAGCTTGCTCTTTTGCCATGTTGGAGAAGTTGTAGGTTGAGTCATCCCGTACTTTTGTTACTTCATGATACTTTCCCCTACATCCCGATGTCTCATGGATTTCCTTATTTTCCTGTAGCTAGGCCTCAGCTGTAAACTACACTACAGCAGCATCTGAAGCTAAACATATCATCATACAGGGATGAGGTTAAACATATATCATTGATTTTTATGTTATTTAACTTTTGCTGTTTTTTCTTGATGTGAGGAACCTGCTTATAATAACAACAATTTTAAAGCCAAAGCAGAAGGTCATTTAATAGTATTTCTGGGCAATCATAATAACAGTGACATGTCCAAGATGGCTGCCAGTGGCAGAGCCTTTGTCTAAGAAGTAGCAGAAGGAAAGGTGAAGGCTAGAAGGTATTAGAGCAACCCAGTTTCTCTAGTAGAGTTTGCCTCTCACAAGACATAACATGGACTGTTGATGCTTCTGTGGGACCAGAGGACTGGAGATGCTGAAGTAGGTTTGCCTAGAGGGAGGGCATTGCAAAACCCTGATTCTGCTTAAGCATAGCTTGCTCTCTGGTCCTGTAGAAGCTCTTGGAACAGAATTTTCTTCCGTCCTCCTTTCTAAACCTCAGGGAGAAACTGTTGTGATTTATCTCGGAGCAGCAGAGTACCAATGAGTGTCTGTCTGTCCCAGTAAACAGCTTTGTGGGAGTGACAGGGTAGGCTTTGTTAAGCTGTATCTCCCCTGTTTGTTTATATAGGACTATAAACTTTAGGTTAAATTAGTTAGTACTGTCCAGCTTGATAGCTTCTGCTTCTTAGTTCAATTTGGTGGGTGGGAGTTGGTCTTTTGGTCTTTCTGCTGGTGTGAGTCTGGATGGGGGTTCTAAGAGTTGACTTGTTATGAGTGCTTGATTTTTGCCCTCCCATTTGTAAGTTTTGGGAAGGTTAGGCAATGCTACTGTTTGACATCTCCCTTATCATTTTGATTTGTGAGCTGAGTTTGCTAACATGCATTTAGAAGAATTTATAACATTGTAAATCTGACATCTTTACTCCTCAATGAAACACTTTGACACAGAAATCAGCAACATGATAAAATACTTTGCAATTGAGAAGCCAAGAATATTCCAACTTAATCTGTTGCAAACTCTTTTGCAGTTTACCGGTAATCATACTATCAGAAATCAATAAAATATTCCTCTTTACTATAACTAAGAGAAGTGACATGTATTTATGTGGTTCACACAGGAGAGGGGAGGAGATACTGATGGGGGTTCCAACCTTTAGAAAAAAATCAAAATGTGTAACCCTCAATTTGACCCACTTCCAAGAAGCTTTTGTTATGAGGCCTTGAATTTCTTCCCCCACACAAGTGCGCACACATCCCCCCCCCCCGCCCTTCACAGGCCTTCCCTTGTCTTCCTGTCCCCAGCAGCTTATGACGATAAGCAGTTGCCCCACCCTTGAAGCATCTGTGTCTCCACATCAGGAGAGTAGTTCCTGCATGTCCAATGCCTTGGGGAAGAATATTTGTAGATTGGTTAAAGAGGCACTGATGTCCTGTGCTTCTGTCAGGTTCTCTGTGTATAAATGGTCAAGACGAAGACACACGGCACACCACTTTATAGTGCCTAATGCGGTCATGCTTCACTAGGAGGCATCCATGCATAAAGCTAGGTCTCTTTCAAATGTCAGCTTTATCCCTGCTTGAGCTCCTGTCTCTCGTGTATTAAGAGGACTGTTCCATTGCAGAATTAAGGGCCTTACCCTTCTACCAAGTTTTTCCTGTGTTAATCTATGCCCACACTTACATTTAAGCACTCCTAACTGGAAAATTGAATTGGGATCATGCAAGGCTCCGTTTTCTGAACCTGATGTGTGTAGTTATTTGGCTTAATCTTTAGCTGGGCTCATGTATGTTGTAGACAAAAGTGTTGGAACCTCTTGCTCTGTAGAGCTAGTCACAGACTTTATATGTATCTGCACAGAGCGTTAGGATCCTAACTATATCACCTTTTCACTTCTTCCTCAGGACTGGCAGCCTCCTTTTGCTGTGGAAGTGGACAACTTCAGGTTTACCCCACGGATACAGAGGCTTAATGAATTGGAGGTGAGTCTTGCAGGTGTGGAGATATAGAACTGTGATCAGTATCTTTCACATTTTAGGGCCAATAGGCGAAGTACATTTATTTATTTAATTTGATTTATACCTTGCCTGTCCACCCCCCAAAAAATGGTACACAAGGCCATTAAACCAAATGTGGGCCTTTTTTTTTTAATCCCAGAAAAGATGATGAAGGGAACTCTTTCAATAAATATCATATATATTGGTATTTATATGTGCTTGCACACACACACACACACACACACACACACAGAGTCCCAAAGTATACAGTAATTCTTCATAATAATTTGTCCTCATAGTACTTTGGCAAGTAGTAATCAATCAGCTGGGCTCCAAAAACAGTATCAAGCAGTTAATGACAGAATCGACTCCAAAAATTGTGTCTTGTTTTGGAGTCCAGCTTGTTAACTACAGCTTGATACCGTTTTATGAGGACATTCTGGTAGATTATGGTATATTTTAGTATTTCTGGTTTTATAACTGTCAGAATTGTGTATTTTTTTCATATACAGTAATACCTTGGATTGCAAGTAACTTGGTTTGAGAGCGTTTTGCAAGACAAGCAAATTTTTAAATATTTATTTTTTAATTTTTTGACTTGATATACAAGCGACGTCTTGCAATACAAGTACTGTAGTACGGCTTAAATTAAAAATCTCTGTACAAATTTTTTTTGGGGGGGATTTCGTTTTGATATCATCATCATCAGGCGATCACTCGTGACCGAGTAAGATTGTCTTCCGGGATAAAAGGAGGAAATTCTAAAGAAGATTGTGTAGACTCTAGCGATGGGTCCGTAAGTGACTGTGGAGGCCAATTCTAGATCCACACAGCTTCCCACAGTGAGGACACAGGTTACCAGATAGAAGATGGTCCTGTAAAGGATTCATTTGACGTGCTTTTCGCTTAGCACGTTTCTCCCTTTCACCTTGCACTCGGGCTTCTTCAAAGTCCATGGAACCTTTGTGAAAGGCCAACCTCCATTTAGATCGTTCATGGGCCAGAGCTTCCCAGTTTTCGATGTTTATATTGCATTTTTTTAGATATTTTTTGATATAAGAGTGTTTTGGATTACAAGCACGTTTCCGGAACGAATTATGCTCTCAATCCAAGGCATGACTACAGACACGCATGTGTGTATGATTTATTGTGAGGAGTCTTGTTGTCTTTGGTTCACTATTTGGGGTATCATTTTCTTTCTCTTGTACTTTCCAAGAGATTTGCTTGCATAAGATATTTAAGAGTAAGTTGCACTTTGGTGGAATGAATGAACTTACGGTATCTTAGGCTGCAGTCCTAAGCACACTTACTAGAGAGTAAGCCCCACTGAATACAGTTGGACTTAGTTCTGAGTGAACATACATAGGATTGCACTGGAAAGCTTGTTCTGGATGTTAAGAACGCCATCTTATTTTTAGAATGAAGGCTTGAGTCTTTGCTATGTTAATGAGAAGGTGAAATATTTTAGTGCACGTATGTCTGAAATATGTACTCTTTCCCTCCTTGATGTCATTTGATGAGTCCAGTTTCAATATTGTAGGATGGCCACATCATTCATTCAAAATTCTGATTCACGAAGCATCTCAATGGGATTCTGAGTCAGATGGTGGTGGTTTACAGGAACGTAACATGTTAAAAGAAGTCTCTGCATTGTGGCTGGTGCACAAAAACTGGTTCCATCCCAGTTCAGTATGTTTATGTGCTATATTTATCACTGTCAAAACTCCCAGCACCATGAAACACACTGGAGGTCAGCAGTTGGTGACTGAAAGACCACACTCTTATGTGAAAAGCTCTGTTGGAAGTTATTGGCTTGAAAATTCCAGTATCACAGGCAGTATGTCTATGTACACCAGTTGCCGGGGAACATGGGAGGGAGGGTGTTGTTGCACTCATATCCTGCTTGTGGGATCTGGTTGGCCGCTGCATGAACAGAATGCTGGACTAGATGGACCCTTGGTCTGATCCAGCATGGCTCTTCTTATGTTCTTATGAAAGAGGCTGACTTCAGTTTGTCATGTCCCCATCACCAGGCACAGACCAGGGTGAAGCTGAACTATTTAGATCAGATTGCAAAGTTCTGGGAGATCCAAGGCTCTGCACTGAAAATCCCCAATGTAGAGAGGCGAATCCTTGATTTGTACAGCCTGAGCAAAGTAAGTTGGAATTAAATTCTTCCTGAAGAGGTAGATGGGAGCTAATATGTAAAGTTTGGGTAGGGGGGGTAAAACTGGTGGGTTTCATTACTGGCTCTGGGAAGATTAACAAAAGCCTCTTATGGGTTACTTACTAAAACTGAAGAGTTTGGTAGGGAGTTGTGGTCATGATTTGAAGATGGGGATAGGAAGAACCAGGTATTCTACTGGTTTAGTATATTGGGGATCTGTGTTCCTTGTGTGTGTGTTTGTGGTGACTGCATGTTAATAGCTGAGTTTGAGAAGATTATTTCTCAATATTCTTGTTTTCCAGATTGTGATGGAGGAAGGTGGATATGAAGCCATCTGCAAGGATCGCCGATGGGCACGAGTGGCCCAGCGCCTTTCCTATCCATCAGGGAAGAACATTGGCTCTCTCCTTCGCTCCCACTATGAGCGCATTATCTACCCTTATGAAATGTACCAGTCTGGTGCCAATCTGGTGGTGAGTATTGGGTCCCACTGTAGAAGGTTCTCCTGTAACCCTTTAAGCCCTCATTTCACCTTCCATTTCCTTCTTCCTTGCTTCTAGATACTTACAGGAAAGCTCAGAACCTCCTGAAAACAGTCCCCTTGGGTTCTGTTTCCTGTTTTGGGAAAGGAATGTTTGCTAGGGAAGATGGCAGAGGCTCTTGAGCTGCACAAAGATGCCATGTCTTCCCTGTACGGTGCTAGGAAGCATCCACAATGGGTTGTCTCCACCACCTAGGGCAAGGCAGGGACTATGTAACCAGGCTCTTTCTGATCCCTAGTGATGGGTTGGGTGCAGTGAGGAGGTTTACTTGATCTTAATGCTACTTCTTCCGCCCGCAGTGCAATACCCACCCATTTGACAATGAGGAGAAGGACAAGGAGTATAAGCCACATAGCATCCCATTGCGCCAATCAGTGCAGCCTTCCAAGTTCAACAGTTATGGGCGTCGGGCCAAGCGTCTGCAGCAGGAGGTGAGTATAATACGTACCTCCATCCCTAATTACAATTTTTGTTCTGGGTTGGGCAAGTTCATAACTCCCAGGGCTCCACACCTCATTCCCTGACTCAGCAGAAAGCCTTATTTCTTCCCAGGCCTGCTGGAGTGCATCCCTCCCACACAAAGTAGTATTGTTTTCACATGTCTTTAAGGACTATAAAGGTTTATCAGCTTCTTTTTCAACTGTTCTGGGACAAAGCATCCAGTTACTTTTGGAAGGAACAGGATCAGTGATTAAACCAAGTTGGAGGAGAACCTCCAGTCTGTAGAGCCTGTCCCTTTCAGTAGAATGGATGTAGCCTCACTTTCTTTGTATGTGATCTTTATAGGTTAACAATTTCGTTTTATACCTTGTAGGTCAGCTGTGATTCACCAAAATTTAGTGGAATGTTGATGAGTAGAGTTATTGGACAGGGGCGTGGGGGAGTGTTTTTTAAAGGGAACAAAAATCAGGCTACTGATCTTGCACCAGTTTGGGAACACATTGAATCTGGTGAATACAACATATTCAAGAGAGATGAGTGTGTGTATTTACTAATTAATTCAAATGTATAGACTACTTTACGGCAGGTGCCTTCAAACTGGCATACAGTAAAATAATTAAAATACAATAAAAATGCAAGGAAATGGACACAATATAATCGGGAGAAAGATAGAGACTGCTGGTTTTGGGGTACAGTTAGTTAAACTAACTGAAGGCTAGTTTAAATAAAGTGGTCTCGGTAACTGTTTCAGTAGAGGGAAGGAGCTAGGAGGGTCACCCAGAGGAGGGCATTTCAGAGTCTGGGTACCATAATGGAGAGAGTACTGTCCTGCATAGCCACCAACCATATTTCAGACAGTGGTGGAATGCAGAGCAAGTCCTTCTCGCCAGATCTCAGTGTGTGAGCAGGACCACTCAGGAGCAAGTGATTTTTCAAGTATCCTGGGCCCATACTATTTAGGGCAGGAGTAGGCAAAATGCGGGCCATATGTGGCCCTCACCGCCTCCCAGCACAGCCCCTACTGCCCCCAGACCCTGGAAAAAGGTTTTTTAAAAGTTTCTTACAGGAAAAAATGGTGTTTGGAGCAGTACACAGTGCCAAAAAGGTCAAATCTAGTTTGTTTGCAAGCTAATTTTGACCCTTTTATGGCTCCATAGCTGCTACAGAGTCCTAAAAGGGTCAAATTTAGCTTGCAAACAAACTAGATTTGACCTTTTTGGCATTCTGTAGTGCTCTGGATGCCATTTTTCCCTTAATTTTTTTAAAAAATTGTTTTTTGGGTTGCCAGACTGCAGCCCATGGAGAGAGGGGAAGTCCAGGGGAGAAAATGGCTCCTGGACCTTCCAAAGTTGTCCACCCCTGATTTAGGGTTTTAATAGTCCCTTTGGGATCAGCATGGAAATGAGTCTGGTGACTGAGTATGTGTAGCTGGAGCTTTGTCTCCTAGGTTTTGTTTCCAGTTGTATATTGGAAGATGAATCTGATTATAGCAGAAAGTGCAGGCCAGAACCTTTGGTGTTTTTGCTCTTATTTATTTATTTATTTATTTGTTTGTTTATTATATCCTGCCTTTCTTCCTGCAAGGAACTCAAGGCAGCTTACATAATCCTCTCCATTTTATCCTCACAACAACCCTGTGAGGTAGTTTAGGCTGAGAGTCAGTGACTGGCCCAAAGTCACCCAGTGAGCTTCATGGCTGAGTGGGGACTAGAACCCGGATCTCCCGAGTCCCAGGCCAACACTCTAACCACTACGTCACACTGGCTCTCCCAATTAGAAGTGTAGAGAATTAGAAGAATATTAGAAGAGTAAGAACAGTAAAACGCGCACACAAGATCAGACCTTGGCATGATAACCTAAAACTACCACTGCCCTCTCATTACACGCTCACAATCATGAACATGGATGGGAATCCCCACTTGGTCTGCAAACACTTTTATTGAAAGGTTGGCCAGAATTCCACCCGTTTCCACTCCTGCCATGCTGAGAGAGCAAGTATGACAGCATGGCTTTAGAGTGCATGGAAAGATTAACACATGTACTCAATGCCACTTAATGTAAATTTAGAGGAGAGGTAGTAGGAATTAAGATTTCAAGATTCCTTTTTTTAAAGCTTTTCTGTGTTTCTGACTAGTTCCCCTGTTGTTTCTGTACTCCCTCTGTAAAATGGGAGCTAAGAGGTTGTTGTGATTTCTACCCACCCCCCTTGAAATGATTGAAGAGTTCCAGGGCACAATAAAGCCCACTTCTTCCCCATTTGCAGTGGCTCCATTTCCTGGCTTACTGTTGTAAGGCATGTTAATTCTTTTCACTTTTATATGTTCTAGAAAGAGGAGTGGTAGACCAGGTAGCTATCTTCATTACAAACTAATGGTGCCCACCTTTGTTTCCCTTGCTGATGCCCTCATTAAAATTCCTGGAGCCCTGTTGATCCCCAGTCCCCACGCATTTTGTCGCCCTCCTACAGGAATCCGAATCGTGCCCTGAACCTGCCAGCGCCACAGCTCTGTTACCCGAGCGAGCGCCTCGAGCATGGGTACTGTTCCTGTTCTGTCCACCTCTCCTGCCTCTCTCTTGCTCTGTTTACTTGCCCTGCTTCATGGCTGGAAGTCTATGGGCCACATGGAACAGGAAATGTGCCCTAAAAAGATTAAATGTCCCAATATACACTGCTTTACTTCAGTTTGCAGTGCATTCTGGGCATGTCCCCCCTTGGGGGTGTATTTGGCTCAGAATTCTACTCCACAGCAAGATGAGGTTTCTGCCACCGGAGCTCAGTCACAGCTCAGCTCTGTCGTAGCATTATCCAGTTCTCCTACTGCAACAGTTCCTCCTCCCCCTCCTTCTCCCCACCCAAGTCTATCTTCTGCTATTGCTTTTCCTTTGCTGCTGCTTTCTGAGAGTCTCTGGGACACACTTTAAGACAGCTGGCCTCATACTGTTACTCCCGTCTAACTACGCCTTCCTTGCAGCCAGAGCCAACAGAGGAAGACATTGAGAAGAATCCGGAGCTGAAGAAACTGCAGATTTATGGTGCTGGTCCTAAAATGCTGGGTTTGGGCCTTGTGGCCAAGGACAAGAACATGCGCAAGAAAGGTGGGAATGGTGGACTAGCCCCACAATTAGGGAGCCTGAGGAGAACTCAGCCCTCTCTGTTCTAAGTTTATTTCTCCCCAATATAGACAAGGAAATGCCGGAGTGCCCTCCAACGGTGATAGTGAAAGAGGAGACCCCTGTTCCAGAGACTAAGCTGGAGCCCACCTCACCCCGAGGCTATGCAAATATGAAAGAGGAGCTGAGGCACAGTCCGGAACCTTGCACCAAGATGACGATGCGCCTACGTCGCAACCACAATACTCAGTTTGTAAGTGGAATCGCCAGTGTGCCTCGACGCTAGGTATTTTATGTTGGTGGAGGAGGGTATCCAGATGTTCACCTCCTTCCATTTGCTCTAAGTCTCAAGATCCCTTTTCTCCCCTATCTGTGATAGGTCCACATTGGCTAATAGAGACTGATTGCTGGCAGTTGTGGCCTCAGGCTCATGACATCCATAGCCCTCTTAACTACTTGAATATAGGGATGAAAAGAAAACAGTAGCTGTATTGCTTCATAGTGGCCCTGTAGTTTCTCCTTTCTTTGAAACATCTGCTGCTGGCTGCTGTCAGATGAACGTCACAGACTGGAATGAGCAGAACACCCATGTTTTTGGTTGTTGTATGACAGTTCTTAGGTTTGATTTTTTTTTTTTGCTCTCTTCCAGATTGAGTCTTATGTGTGTCGGATATGTGCACGGGGAGATGAGGATGACAAGCTGCTGTTATGTGATGGCTGTGATGACAACTACCACATCTTCTGCCTCTTGCCACCCTTGCCTGAGATTCCGAAAGGAGTCTGGAGGTGTCCCAAATGTGTCATGGCGGTAAGTGGTCCCTGATTGCCTCTGACCCCAGGCACAGTAATATTGTTTGCCTCATTTGGCTTACGCTGGCTCAGCTTGTCTGAGTGTGGAAAGCTAAGCAGGGTCAGGCCTGGTTCTTACTTGGATGGGAGACCCCTCCTCTAGTTTCCTGCGTTGAGCAGGGGGTTGGACTCAATAGCCTTGTAGGCTCCTTCCAACTCTATGATCTATGAAATCATTTGACCTTTTGGATTTGGTCCATGGTTTGATGTGGAGATGCTTGATCTAGATGGAACCGTTGATTACTAAATTATTCAAGAAGGTAACACAGGCCTGATCTGTGATTCAGGGTGGGTGGCAGAGAGTTCCCCTTGTCTGTTAATCCTTTCACCCATTTTCCCTATCTCTGTTCTTCCATAGGAATGCAAGCGCCCCCCAGAGGCTTTTGGCTTTGAGCAGGCTACTCGGGAGTACACACTACAGAGCTTTGGGGAGATGGCAGATTCTTTCAAGGCTGACTATTTCAACATGCCTGTACATGTGAGTCCCAGCACCCTTACTCTGGGCATGGGCAAATACCAGCCCATGGACTAGTGTTACCTGCCTTACTTATGAGAAGGTAGTGAAGTCTGGTGCTTGCCAAAAGCAAGGGGCACTGCATCCTTTCCTTGGCAGATTCTGTCATGTACATTTCTAGCTTTCAGAAAATGGAGAGTGTAGGGTTTATATTCCTAACTACTTAACCTGTTCTCTTTCCCAGATGGTGCCAACAGAGCTGGTAGAAAAGGAGTTCTGGCGCTTGGTGAACAGCATTGAAGAAGATGTGACAGTGGAGTATGGGGCTGACATCCATTCCAAGGAATTTGGAAGTGGCTTCCCCATCAATGATGGCAAAAGGCAGCTCTCTCCAGAAGAAGAGGTGTGTATCCTGTTGAAGGGCAGGCCTCCCCCTGCCCCACTTATTTTGTGCCTCTCATTCTGCACCTTGCAACTTGAGGCTGAATCTGTATCGCTGGCCCCATCCTCTTTCTCAGCCCCTTGCCTGTAATTGCAGGAGTATGCAGCCAGCGGCTGGAACCTCAATGTGATGCCGGTGCTGAAGCAGTCAGTGCTATGCCACATCAACGCTGATATTTCAGGCATGAAGGTACCATGGCTCTATGTGGGCATGGTATTCTCTGCCTTCTGCTGGCACATCGAGGATCATTGGAGTTACTCGATTAACTACCTCCACTGGTGAGACATGGGGATGGTAAGGGGGCAGATCTGCTATATAGTGTAAGGGTTCTCACTAGTGCAAGGGTTCTCACAGTGTTCTTACACTGAAGGCTCACCAGGTGGAAGTAAGGCAGCCATTATTACAAGTAGTACACGTAGGAATGCAAGGACATCTTAAAATCATTTATAAAATCTAAATAGAACAAGAATTGAAAGAAAAAACAGGTGAACAAAACTCTGGGGTTTTTTTAGGCACTTCGCATAAAATTTAAGAGGACTACAAAAGAACTCTTAATATAAAGAAGCCGACATTGTAATGTTAAAAAAGCAGCCTTCAGAAAAAGTCAGCTCCATTGCTTTCCTCTGATTTATTCTTCTTTTTCTCAGCTCATTCACATCCTCCTTCAAAGCTTTGAATCTCGATGTAAACTGCTGAGGGAAACAATATTGTCTGAAATATTTTATATAAAAATATAACTAAGGGTATATTTAGACAGAAAAAAGTCCTACAACTCCTTTAACATCCCTGCTGGTTGGTGCATCCTGGGAATTGTAGGACTTTTTTGTCTAAACATGCATAGGATTGCACCCTAAATAACCATATCTGCATCATTCTATATCTCCTTGGGGTTATATAAAGCTATCAGTGGCTGTTAGTCATGATGGTTACCATATATATTCCCTCCAGTAGCAGAAGGCAGTATGCTCTGAATACCAGGTGCTGGGGAGCATGAGTGGGAGGGTGCCACTGTGCTTATGTCCTGTTTCTGAGCTTCCTAGAGACATCTGCTTGGTCATTGTGGGAACAAAATGCTGGACTAGATAGGTCTTTGGGCTGTCCAGCACAGCTGCTCTTATGTTATTAGACCTGCCTCCCATGCTTCGATAACCATATAGCTTTATCGAGGCTGGGGGTGAATGGTGCCTAGGCTACCGTCTGTGGAATTTTAGACAGCATTTCCTGACTCACTTTTCCTCTTGCTAGGGGTGAGCCCAAGACCTGGTATGGGGTCCCATCCTTTGCAGCTGAACACCTGGAAGAGGTCATGAAGAAACTAACCCCAGAACTGTTTGAAAGCCAGCCAGATCTGTTGCACCAGTTGGTGACGCTCATGAACCCCAACACACTCATGGCTCACGGAGTCCCAGTGAGTCTTGTGTGTGTGCATGTGCGCGCGTTTGTGTTCTCTCTTGTTGCCCTCTAGCCATAGCCTCTGTTCTCATTTCTCCCCTTTTGCTTCTGCAGGTTGTCCGGACCAATCAGTGCGCTGGAGAGTTTGTTATTACCTTCCCTAGAGCCTATCACAGTGGTTTCAACCAGGGCTATAACTTTGCTGAAGCGGTCAACTTCTGCACTGCTGATTGGGTAAGTTTGGTGCCAGCCAAGGTTTTTACATGTGTTACCATTTTTGTTGTAGAAAAGAGCACAGCAAGTTCACCAGGTCGTGAACCTGGGTTGCAGTTCATAGTTCTGGGGTGTGTAAGGTGCACCTGACACTCTTGGGAGCCAAAAATCCTCAGTTATATTTGATGACTAGCCTTCTCTTTTTCTCCGCCTCCTTTTCAGTTGCCAGCTGGTCGCCAGTGCATTGAGCACTACCGCCGACTCCGCCGGTACTGTGTTTTTTCACACGAAGAGCTTATCTGCAAAATGGCTGCTTGCCCTGAGAAGCTGGACCTGAACTTAGCAGCCGCTGTGCACAAGGAGATGTTTATCTTGGTGCAAGAGGAACGCAAATTGCGCAAGGCTCTCCTTGACAAGGTGGGGTGATGGGGCCGGTGGACACCATGTGATGTGTGGGCTAGTTGTGGATGGCCAATAATCTCATCAGTGTTCCCTCTCATTACCTCCAGGGTATCACGGAGGCAGAGCGGGAGGCCTTCGAGCTGCTTCCAGATGATGAGCGCCAGTGTGACAAATGCAAGACCACCTGCTTCCTGTCAGCACTGGCATGCTATGATTGTCCGGATTGTCTTGTCTGCCTCTACCACATCAATGACCTCTGCAAGTGCCCCAGCAGCAGGCAGTACCTCAGGTGGGCAGAAAGACGCAGACTATTTTATGAATGAGTCACCTCTATGTGGCTGAAATCTTGTCTGCTACTTCACATAGCCCCCTTATTTGTGTTGTCAAATCTGCATCTGGCTGGCTGTTTGTCATGTTGTTTCTGGAGTATTGCAAGTAGCATTAGTCTGCTTCCAAAGTGACTTTTAACCAAGCTTTTAAGATTGTCTTGTCAGTGTCACTTTAGAGTGTTTTAATCAGTGGTTCTCATACTTTGGATGGATCTCCATGAGCGGGGGGGACGGGGGGGACACATGTGGACTGGGGAAGCATAGTTCCAACAAGGGATATGGTCCTGAGGCAGGTTGATCCTTCCTCCCAATAATAATCCTACTTTTCCTCTTCTAGTGCCGGCATTGGATGAGTGTTCCAATCACAGATAATTCCACACAACAGAAGGCATACGATTGTGTAGAAACTCTGTACACTTAGACACGGGACAGAGTGGTGCTTTGTTGGGAGGGCCAGCAAGTAGTGTGAGTTTTGAAGGGGCCCCCAAATTCAAAAAATAAAGCAAAACACTGAGTTTGAAGCAGGTTAATGTCTGGTGTTTCACTCCCAAAGCATTATTGGGTTTAGCTTCCTTATTGATGAAATTGTCACTCCTGTCAAACATGACACTGACATAAATACCCATCTCCTTAGCGCACCACATTGGCAACAGTCACAACTATTCTAAGGATAGTCTGTGTTCCCCAGTGGTTCATGTATCTGCATCTTGGTAACACAGTTTGTATTCCAACCCAAATATCTAATCTGGAAAGTGAGGGGACTAGGGAAATTTGCTGAAGATTTTGCAAAATGGTGGCATCTCTTTGCTCAGCCCTCATCTCAGCCTGGCACATGAAAGTTGGGGAACACCTTCCTGTTGTAGCCATGTTATAAGGCAATGTTGTTAAGAACCATTGGAGTGATTGTTGATGAAATCATTACAGAATAGGACTGCTGCAGGTATGACTGGCATAATGAGACAGTCAGGGAGATTTGCTGTTAAAGTAAATTATAGGTGGCTTTTGTATTCAAAGTTCGCTTTTTTAAGGATGGTGAGAGAGAGAGACTATAACTCCATCCAGTCCTGGCTCTTGGACTGGATTAGAGGGTGGGCAGGTGGGTTTGTGTGGGCTCTGCTCGGATGGGAGCTCAGACTGATCCCATCTTTGCTGCTTCTTCGTTCAGGTATCGTTACACCCTGGATGAGCTCCCAGCCATGTTACACAAGTTGAAGGTCCGAGCAGAGTGTTTTGACACGTGGGCCAACAAGGTTCGAATTGCTTTGGAAGTGGAAGATGGACGCAAGAGAAGTAAGTGGCCACATCCCTGGGCTCCTTAATTCTAAGGCATTGGAGTCTTTTAAGGAATGAGGTCAATCTCTCTGGGCCTGGTGGGGAGGTCTCTATGTGCCCTCAAAGCCCTGCATATTTGACACCAGATCTGCTTGAGCACAGTGAGCAGAAAGTGCACATCCTTATTGACAGTGTTGGGGTTTTCCTTTGTAAAGAAGAATATAAGAACAGATAGATGGGACAAGTTGGTGCTGTTAGGGCAGCAGTGGGGAACCTCTGGATTGTGAAGCTCCTGATCTCCCCCTTGGCCCAGTTGTGATGGGGAGATTAATAGTGCATGGGGAGGTGTGGGGGCTTCTGAGTTGAGCTCTGTGTGCCTTGAGGCTGTGCAGGTCACTCAGTGCTTCACTCACCTGTGTCTCCCTGATAGGGGAAGGTGTGTGGGGAGTGAAGCTGGCTGTGACTGAGACAGAGGAGTGGCTCTTCCAGGCACATGGCTTGATCTGAGCTTGGCCCATCCCATGTCCTCCCTGATGGTGGAAGGAGTGGGGTGAGCGAAGCTGGTGAGGCACTGAGCCAGCACCAACTCAGTGCCTCGCATCCCCCCCCCCCAAACAACCTGGCATCTGGCCTGCAGGTTGTTACAAAATCGTTGTCCATTCCAGTGCTAAGGCAAAGGCTTCTGGGTCAGAGAGAATTGGAGCACAAAATTAGGAATGGGAGGGAGCAGCTGGGGGCCTGGTATCTGTCACTCCCTTACTGATAAAGCTAGAATCTATGGAAGACTTTCCTGGGCTTTCTCCCAGCTTTGCTTCTTGGAGGACCAGGTGCTGATGAGGAGGCAGGGTTGGCTTTGAAGCGCACTGAGTGTCTTTGCACTTGCAGCTTTGGAGGAACTGCGTGCCCTGGAGTCAGAGGCACGTGAGAGGAAGTTCCCTGAGAATGAGCTGCTTCATCGGCTCAAAAGCTGCTTGAGTGAAGCTGAGAAGTGCGTCTCGGAGGCTCTGGGACTAATAAGCAGCCAAGAAACTGGGTGAGTGGAGACTGGAGATAATGAACATTTATGTAGACCAGTATTACCAACTTAGGATGTCCTAGCCTTTCATCCTAGCTTAATCCATCTAGTGGACTCGAGCAGCCTCTTTCAAAGTGCCTTTACGCACCCCTTGCTTTTTAAGCAATCTTCTTGTTCAGGGAGACTCGTCCTTGCTTTAAGTATATTGTATTGATGAGGAGGCAGTGTATGGTCCTCCTCTGCCTCCCTGGTATTTCCTGTGGGGTAGAGATCCTCAGAACTTTCCTAAGCAGCTGCTAAGTTCATCCCACCCTTTCTCCTGCTTGTTTTTACAGGGAACCTTCGGTCCATATGACACTGGAGGAATTGCGTGCCTTCATAGAGCAAATGAGCAACTTGCCCTGCGTCATGCACCAGATAAAGGAGGTCCAGGTGGGCAACCTGGCTGTGTGTCGTGGCCCTTGGCCAAAGCTGGGAGCACTGGAAAAGGCTGAATTTGTGCTACATCTGAATGAGGAATATGGGCTGTAGGAGGTGTCTGGCTCTTGACTTGACATGTATCATCTTTTAGGGTGTGTTGGAGAAGGTGGAAGCTTTCCAAGCAGAGGTTCAGGAGGCCCTGCAGGATCTCCCAAGCAACTCTCCAGAGCTGCACAAGTTGCTGGCCCAGGGAACACGGCTAGGAGTGGAGGTGCCAGAGATGGAACTGCTGGAGAGGCAGGTGCAACAGGCGGTCTGGCTGGAGGAGGTCAAGCAGACTCTGCGTTCACCCCAGGATAAGGTCACGCTGTCTGTCATGAGGGCGCTCATCACCTCTGGCTGTGGGGTTGCCCCTAGCCCTGCTGTGGATAAGGCCATGGCTGAACTGCAGGAGTTACGCACCATCGCGCAGCGTTGGGAGGAAAAAGCCCAGATGTGCCTAGAAGCCAGGTGAGGTTTGGGCACCATTGTGGGTGCAAAGCTAGTCGGGTGTTCACAGCTCTCGATGGGACAGGGTCAGCTCAACAAAGCTGATTAGCGCTTTGGGGAGAGTGCTGGGACATGCCCATGCAAATCCCTGTCTGATAGCTCCCCCATTGCTCACAGGCAGAAGCACCCAACAGCTACACTAGAGGCCATCATCAAAGAGGCAGAGAACATCCCAGTGCACCTGCCCAATATCCTGTCACTCAAGGAGGCGCTCTCTAAGGCACAGGCTTGGATTGCTGACGTGGAGGAGATCCAGGTGTGCTATAACCCTGAGGACTTGGGTAACTTAGCATGGGCTTGTCGTTGAGGCTCCAGAATACTCCAGTACGTGTCTTTGCTGTCTCCTCTTCACAGAACGGGGACCATTATCCCTGCCTGGATGACCTGGAGGGGCTTGTGGCTGTGGGTCGGGATTTGCCTGTGCGTCTGGAGGAACTGCGTCACTTAGAGGTACAGGTGGCGACTGCACATTCCTGGCGGGAAAAAGCCTCCAAGACCTTCCTCAAAAAGAACTCCTGTTATACGTTGCTTGAGGTTAGTGGTGGCTTTTATTTGTGAGATGGGAGGAATAGCAGTCTAGAGCAGCCTTCCCTAACCTGGTGCTGTCCAGGCTGGCTGGAGGATGCTCGGAGTTGTAGTCCCAACGCATCTGGAGGGTGCCAGGTTGGGGCAGGATGGTCTAAGGCCTGACCTCTGAGCCAAGAGCTCCATTCCTTGGTCTCTTTCTTCCAGGTGCTGTGCCCGTGTGCTGATGCTGACTCAGACAGTGTCAAACGCACCAAGTGGCAGCGGGAGAAGGAGCCCGGCCTGTACAAATCTGACACGGAGAGCCTGGGCCTCTCAGCACAAGACCTCAGGGACCCTGGCTCCGTTGTGAGTGGCTGGCTTTGGAGGGACGTGTGTGTGTGTGATTAATAGGATCCAGGGCCTTTTTTCCTATGAGGGGGGCCGATTCTGGATCAGTGCGAGGTTGGCAAGACTGTTTCTCTTGGGGGAAATACTTTTTCCTTCGGAGAATTTCTGGCAATGCTTTAGGTGTTGCTGAGGGCAGTATTCAGTTACAGAGTTTGAGCAAAGTGTTCAATGGTTCAGTGGTACAACTAGATGTGAAGACTGATATTGGGGGAACTGTGCAGTTGCACAGAGGAACTTGGGGGTATGGATCACATGTCTGGATTTCTGCTAATAACTTGCTTTTGTGGTACCTTGCAGAAAGGTAGGGTAGGTTCTTGGTGGGTAGAAATGGATTCGGTTACGTTTTTAGTTGTATATAATCGCGACCACTTACCTCGTGCCAGCAGATCCTGGCCTTCAAAGAAGGCGAGCAGAAGGAGAAAGCAGGGATCCTACGCCTACGCCAGTCAAACGCCCAGAAGCCTGTGCCGTCAACACACAGTCCTCCTGGGGGCCAGTACTGTGTGTGTTCCCAGCCTCCAAGCCCTGCCATGCTGCAGTGTGAACTGTGTCAGGACTGGTTCCACACTACTTGTGTGGCTTGGCCCCACCTGGGCAACCCCCGGCCCTCTCCGGCGTGGTGGGAGTGGGAAGCAAAATTCCTATGCCCGCTGTGCCAGCGCTCTCGCCGGCCACGCCTAGAAACAATTCTGGCCCTGCTTGTGGCCCTACAGAAGCTTCCTGTGCGGCTACCAGAGGGCGAAGCCCTGCAGTGCTTGACGGAGCGAGCCATCACGTGGCAGGACCGTGCCCGCCAGCTCCTAGCCTCCTCGGATGCAGTTGCTGCCTTGGAGCGTTTGGTGATGCTGCGGCAGCGGCTGGTTGGGGACTCCGCCAAGGAGGCAGGTGCCCTCAAAGAGAGCAGCTGCAATGAACAAACCAAGGTGAGTGCAGGGGCAGACGCATTCGCCTCTGGGCTTGGGGGGTCAGCACTGCAAAGGAGTGCGAGGGGTGTCTGTGTGTCACAGTGTGCACGTTTCAGGCAGCTTGTATGTTAATACTTGTTTGCTTTCTAGTGGCAGAATTCTGTGCTTGGAATGCACTGTGTATGCCTTGCATAATTTATAATGCTTACTATATTTTGAGCTTTTGAAGAACTTGTGATTTCTGTTTCTTTTAATGAAAGGGGGATGAGGATACAGAAGAACAATACCTTGCCTTTTTCAAAATTGTTAAAATGTAGGAGAGTTGGAGGCACATAAGAAACCAAATGCTAGGCCAGCACCTACATCATATATGTGGTTTGAAACATTCTGTCTGTACTAGAAACCAAAGAACTGGTTGGTTGGTCCAGATCAATATGTGAAATTCAAAACACACACACCCCTACGCCTACCTTGCTGCTTGGCCCTCACTGCCTGGGCCACAATGCTACAATTAGAAGCCATCACAGGAAGAATTTTCCTGTCGGTGTCTACCGCGCCACACACACCTTTGACTCCCCCCTCTGCCTTCCCTCTTCTTCCCTGCCAATAATGAACAGTCCTGTTTCTAAGGTTTGTATGTAGTTTTACCCGAACTTCTCACTTCAAAGTCCGTCACCCATTGGTTCCACAGGCCACTGCCTGTTTTATCTTGTGTCCCCCCCCCCCCTTTGGCCATTCTTTTTCTGGGCTTGTGACTCAGAAGTCCTTTTCATCACACATCTTCCCTTCCCTTGCCCAGGTTTCTTTGGAGAATGGAGACTCTACCGCTCCAGAGAAGAACAGCTCCTGTGCCTCAGGTATTGCTCTAGCCAAGTCCTTCCATTGTTGACACCAAGTGGTCTAGCGTCCCTATTTCACTTAGACTTCTAAGAGACAGAAATATGCTTGGGGGCAGTGCGGGATGGATGATAATCTTACTTTAGTCCCCACACACACAACACACCCCTGATGTCTGCCTGACTCAAGTTATCTGTGGGAAGATCAGTCCTGATCTGTGGTCGGGGTGAGGAATTGGGTTTCTGGCTGTTTCTCCCCCTCAGTCAACTTTGTGCCCCTCTCACAGATCTGGAGATGCTCTGCTCTTACCTGCCACGGCTGCAGGGCCCTGTACTGGAGTTGACAGATGCCATCCGTCTGCCCCTGAAAGAGCTGCTAATGGAGGGGGACCTTCTGGAAGTGACACTAGATGAGAGCCAGAGCATTTGGCGCCTGCTCCAGGCTGCTTGTGCCCCCCAGCTTGACAAATTCCACCAGCTCTTGGATGTGAGTGACAACTGCCTTTTTACTGGAGGCTTATCCTATCCATCAGCAGACACCCTGAGCTGTTTTCGTGTGTGTGTGTGTGTGTGTGTGTGTGTGTGTGAGAGAGAGAGAGAGAGAGAGAGAGAGAGAGAGACCTCTCCATCCTTTGCTGTCCATGAATACATTATAGCCCCCTCCATGACAAATGTTGGAGAAGGACTTTTGGCCATTACATTTGCAAATTCTTATCTGTGGCTTAGAAGCTTTATTCAGAGCTGAATGCAGATTAGAACCAGATCTCAAGGGACTCTCTCAGAGCTGATGTTACTCAAGAACTGAATATCTGGGTGGGGTTTTAACATATTTGTTGAATTCTTGCTTTAACACAAAACGGTGCTTAAGACAGCTAATAGCAAAAAAAGTAAAATAGGTTTTTCATTCCTGATATGGCTTCTGGTGGCCTTCTAACAAAGAGCAGAACTATGAACCAGAAAAATCTGAAAGCAGATTCTTAGAGTAAGTGGTGTAGTTTGATGCCACATGACTGTGAGCGGAGAGTTGCATTACCCGTATGGGAAGGCCTTGGTGAGAGAGAGAGGTGGGGCACATCATATAGGTCAAGCTATCATAAACTAATAACAGAGCAGAAGCAACTGGTTGCCTCATTGGTGTCTGGATCTCCTGAGGATTATATTGGAAGTAGCCTTGAATCCTGGTGTTTTTGCATTAACTGCAACAGATAAATTCTCTGGAATGTCACACAGGGTCAAAATTGCAGCATCCCAGCCCTATGCTGAGGGCTCCTCTAATTGTATTCTGTCTGCATCAGGAAAAATCCACCTTTGCTAATATCTGCACTTTATAACTTTTGTGTGTGTGTGCAATATTTGGGGTTTTGCATAGTTTTTATAGGGGTTTTTTTGGGGGGTGAAGCCTTGAGTTAGCTAGTGGTCAAAGAAAATGGAAAGACAGGAGCTTTGAAACAGGGCTGTTAAGCAAGAGGTACCGTATTTAAGCCATAGAAGCCTTGTTGAAGGTCACCTTTATTTTATTATTTTTTGTATCTTCACTAGATTCTGCATATCCAAGAGTTGTATCTGTCATGGCAAGAAAAGTATAGTTATGTAATAAATCTGTAATTAAGGCAAATTATTACTCTGTGTATGTAAAGGCATAAAGTACATACAATCTACCATGTGTGTTGGAAGAACAGGATTTTTCAGTCCCTGATTTCTTGTTCTTCTCTAGCTGGAGCAAGCAGAGCGGCGTGGCACCCGTGGGCGAGGCCGGGACTCGGAGCGACGGCGGAAGCGCAAGTCAGAGCGTGGTGACTACCCACCCCTGCCCAAGGAGGAATTAGAGCCAAAGAAGATCCGGGGGGCAGACCCAGTACTGCCCCAGGGTGGGGCTCCCCCTGCAGCAGGCACAGATTGCAGCCACAATGGAGTTGGGGTAAGTGAGGAAGAGGCTCTATACAGGGCAGAAAGCGTTAAGGGTGTTTGTGGAGCACTCACTTTTTTTAATCAGGTGAATAGTTAATAATGTGTAATAGTAATTGTCTGCCTCTTCCCTGGCAGTTGTGACGGCTAGAAGATGCCTGGATTTCCCCTTCCTGGACTATACTGCACTGCAAGGGACTCTGGCAGCCCCATGTCACCCTGTTGGTTTGACTAGCACTCTGCATGGGGGGCGGAGGGGGGCACCCAACCCCTGAAGCTGGGGCCTGCAACTCCCCCCCCCCCCTTGGACTGAGCACTGGCCCTGCACCAGACTATTTTCAGACGATGTAATATTTCATTTTCTTTTTCCTCCTTTTGTATTGTTGATACCTCGGAAGGGGGAGGCATTGCAGGGGTCACCAACATGCAGGGCCCACCTGTTCCCTTTGGCAGAAGCAGCAGAGAGCACCACCCTACTGCTGTAAGGACTAGAACCTTGCAGAGATCTGTTACGGTGGTAGCAGAGTGTGCTGGGAGCCTGGGACCATGCCCAGCTCCTCACTTCAGGCAGTAAAAGGAGTCCGGTGCCCTCCTGAGGGCAGTGCCCTGCTCCTCGTACCAGCATTCCCTGGATACAACAGGGACAGCGCCTCCTGTTGGACAGAGGGGCAGCTCTCCCCAAACACCCCTACCCTCCTCTGGTACCTGTTGGGTTTTATAGGAATTGGGGTAACCACTTTGTTCTTTAGGGTGGTGGAAAGGGCAAGGAATCTTCTAGTTCCACTCCAACCTCTACTCCACCCCCACCATCCCACCCCCAAATCATAGGCCCCATGCTGCCTCAGGCTCTGACACTAAAGTCTTTTGTCTTTCTCTTTTTAGTGTTTTCCTTTTATTTTCTCCAGCAGAGGAGGGTGGGCTGTTGGGGGTAGGGAGGGGTGTGTTATTTTATTGTATTATGATTTTTTTATTATTATTAAACTTTGGAGGTTAATGAACTTATTTGGATTTTGGGGTGAGGGCAAACTGACCAGCCTGGGCTGTTGTTAGCAATTGTCATGTAAAATTAGGTATGTACATATCAATCGCCAGCCACTTCTGTAACTTCCTACTGTGTAGGAGGATAGATGTGGCGTAATGAGAGGTCCTGATCAGCTGCTTTCTCCTGAGCTCTGGTATCTTGTTTTACAGTGAGAGTTAGTAGTATGAGATGATTCTTTCAGGTTCCTAATTGTTACTACAGTAACAATTAGGAACAAAACCCCAATATTTTCCCCTCCCAGTAGTGAAGTGTACATCATTAGAGTAAGAGAAGAACAAATACTCTGGCAAAACATACATTTGCCAATATGATGAACAAAGAAGGAATCCTGAAGAGCAAATTGTTAAGGATATAAAAATAAATACTGAAAGTTTCTTTAAATACTTCAAAAGCAGAAAACCAGCCAGATATGTAGTATGAATAGTAGTAGAAGACAGAAAGGTATTAAGAAGAAGGGGAGAAAGATAGCCTTGTAGGCTCCTTCCAACTCTATGATCTATGAAATCTATGAAACTAATTAATTGTGTCAGTCTTCATTCTGGAAGAACTTGGGAGACTTTTCTTGGCAAATGAACATGAAAAGCTATGTTCAATAGAGGTGACAAGGAGGATTTAGAACTGATTGAGAAGTTAAAAATTAACCAGCTGGGCTGCATGACATTCACCCAAGACTTCTTAACTCTGATATGAAATAGTTGATGTTTTAGGCAAAACATGTAACCTATCAGTAAAATTGACCTCTCTTATTCAGAGAGGGGTGGAAGATGGTCAACATAACATCAGTTGTTGAGGGGGGGGGGGTTAAGTGAGGATATTACAGAGCTGTTTCTCTATTTTCAGCCCTCTGTGTATTGGCAGAAAGCATCATTAAGCCTAAGGTAGTTGAACCTAACTAGGAAAAACTTTGCTAAGGAAGAATCAGCATGGTTTCTGTTAGGGGAAGTCTTGCCTCCTTAGCTTATTAGAATTCTGCATCTCAACCATGGAACTAGTGATCCAAAAGCCAAGGTAACTTGACATTTCAAAATGCTTTTTGACAACATTTTTCACTAAAGCTTCATAGGAAAGCTTAGCAGTTGGATAAGAGGATAAGTCTTCCAATCCATTAATAACTGGCTACAAAACAGAAGAAGCAGAGGGTAAGAATAAATGGCCAGCTTTCATAATGGAGAGAAGCAAGCAGTAGTGTTTTTCATTATGTAACAATTTAGAAATGAGCTATAGCTAGGAGTGAATAGTGTATAGCCAAGCTCTGCAGATGACACAAACTTGTTCAATCCCAAGCAACCTGGGAAGAGCTTCAAGAGTCTCCCACAGTAGGTGCATAGTACTTCACACTATATTTAATTTACTTATGGAGTTCACTAGCATGAGTTCAATGTTAGCTGGCTGGGGCATGCTGGGCGTTGTAGGCCAAAAACATCTGAGGACCCAAGGTTGGAGAACACTGCCCTAGAGAGCCATGGCTTCCAGTCAGTGTCATCAGTATTGGGCTAGATGGACCAAGGGTCTAATTCAATATAAGGCAGCTCCCCATGAAATGTGACAGCCCAAAGCTTCACTGGCCTAAAAATTGCATACATTCCTAGAGAGCAAAGCTGTCAATGCTCAATGGAACTTACATGTGCCAAAACAGAGTACTAAAAGTGATAGGCATCTGGTGTTCAGAAATAAACTGTGTTAAACAATGTTGGAATAGATGGAGCTTGGTCTGATCCACCAGGGAATTATTTGGTTCTTGCTCTATATGCATCTTCTGCCAGCGACTGAAGGACAGCACAACAGCTAGGCTGCTACAGAAGCAGTGGGCTTCTCTCTCCTCTCCTTGGCCAATTACCAGAAAGGAAGAAGATGCAGGAGGGTAGGCAGGACTCTCCAGCAACCATGGGATAAGGCAATTGTGTCCGTCTGTCCCCCCCATCTGTATTGCAAGGAGTTGGCATCTACAAAGGCACAGGAGGGTGTCCTTCCTGCCATAGACAGAACCACACTCATTTCAGAGAAGTTGCTACTGGAACAGCTTCAGTCTGTGTTGTCTGATTAGTGCATGCTCTGAAGCCTGCTGCTGAGTTTCACCTGGACAAGCAGTTGATACATACACAGAACTGTAGCTCTGCCCACTGGAGCATCGTGCCTGTTGACCATATTTGCTTATTTGGCTGCAATCTGGACAAAAACAAGGAGGGATCTGTCTGATTACTTTCCACCAAAGCAAGGGTGCAGTTTAAGGCTCATGTTGTAGCCAAGATCCAAGTTAGCTTAAAATACTTTGCTGACATTGTCCTCTACCATTCTCAGTAGGACTTTGATTCAACAGGATTGGATCTTATGAGTATGTTTACTATAGCATTAGGATTACTGCATGAAAATGTTCTTCCTTTCAAAAAATCAGCAGGGCCTTTCCCCATCTTGTTTAGAAAATAACCTGGCATTTTTATTATCTGCAGTCTGCTCCTGCAACACAGGGTTAATGAAATCGTGGGGTTAATGTTGAAGGAAGCCCCTCCATTTTCCTACCATGGTGGGTGGGGTTGGGGGGGAATGAGCACTGTAAAAAATAGACTCTAAAACCAAAGCCCCTGGAATCAGCACTGGTCATATTTACATCTGTGGAAAGAGCCAGTGAGCCCTGGTCCTGCAAAACCCTGGAATTAGCCTGGACACACAACACAACACACCCTGTTAGCAATAGTGTTGTCCCCCTCAGCTTGCGAGGGAAAGAAAAGTTTTCCCCATCTCTGTATCCACCCAGCTCTCACAAGGAGTCCATTGGAATGTCATTCTCGCATCAAAGAATGTGGGTTAAAGCCTCTCTCCCCCCTCGTTTCCCTTCCACTCCGCTCAGCTTCGAGGTGGGGAACGGTGGCCTGTCCATGGCTTGGAGCGGTGGTGGTGGCGGTGAATGCTGCTTCTGCTTTGGGAGTGCTGGGGACTACTACTGGTCCAGTTCAGAGAGTGCTGGGAGGCTCTATACCAACTGGCCGGTTGTTCAGAGTCCCACAGGCTAGGTCCAGCGTGGGACTGGCGGCCACTCCGACCACGGCGTGGGTCCTGGGCTCTATTAAGCTGCTGCCAATAACTTTCACAAATGCCAACGGCAGGCGGTCCTTCATGGGTGATGGCCCCCTCAAGCAAGGCACGTGGAAGTATGTGCAAACGAAGACGGCGCAGCGTGTGGCGGAACCGATTTTCAGTGCCTATGCACTGGTAGAGCCCACCATCAGCAGGTGTCACTAGACCTAAAAGCACCCCCTGAGGTGTTCGCAGGAGTACACGATCCCGGGGCAACTTGGAAGAGAAAGTGAGATAATTAAATTCAGTTCTCCTTTTAGATTCACACTCTGCTGCAACAATTATTTAGAGGACAATCAATGTGACTTCAGCCCGCAAACTGAACATGGCAGCAACTCCCATCAAACTATTTATTTTGTGAAAACTGCTTTCTTTTTTTTTAATACCATAAAAAGGAAGCAAACTTCTGTGCGATCTGATTTTTCTTCTACCCTCAATATACCTAACCATCTTCACAGACCAAATGTGTACTGCTAAATATGAGTAGCGACATGAAAAGGGACTTACCACCTTGCGTTTGTCAGAATCATGAGTTTGCATAAGCCACTTGACAGATGCATGGGGAGACCGTGGTTCACATTCCAGAAATACGCTTCCTCCTTCTAGCCCATATTGAACCTGCTCATGTAATTGCTGTTCTACTGTGGTGAAAGAAAAATAAGTTTGAGAACAAGCCCAGGATTCCTTGTGTTCTGTGCCCCTGCAGTATTTCTGTAAGCTCTGCAAATTTGGTAAGCTCAAAGGTTTGTTTTGCCAGAGTTATAGCTGCAGAAATCCAGCAGCCATCATCACATCCCTGCTGAAATGGACATATCAAGCTGCAGAAATCCAGCAGCCATCATCACATCCCTGCTGAAATGGACATATCAGTGTATAAATTCTCACTTTTGACCCCAAATTCTCCCAAGCTTCATCTCCATTCAGTGTGGAAAAAAGACTAAAGCAACAGCAAGGGGATGTTCAGCTACCTGCACTTCACCTATTCTAGGCTCCATTCCATATTGAAGGGAGTAGAGGCAGTGCTACATGGAAGAGGCAGTAAAATCCAAGGATTTCTCCTCTTGACCAGGAAGAAGCAGCAGAAGAGGGAGAAAGGGCTTAGCAGGAAAAGGCCCAAATCCACATTCACGCCTGTGACTGGCGTTCGGGAGATGAGCAGAAATCCTCAAGGCAGAGTCCAATCGGCTGTCCTGGCAAGTCTGAACAACTAGAGCAATGAGCTATGCCAGATGATGAGAGAAAACATGAGAGGCCAAAACAGACTGCAGGTGGTTGTTCACAGGGTACTACTAGTACCAGAAATGTGTAGGATTGCACCTCTAATGTGCTAGAGGATTTCTTCACATGACTACTCATTGAGTTCAATGGCACTCCCAGGATTGCAGCCTAAAAGGAGCTACCAGTCATTCTGCTAGACCAGGGGTGGGCAACGTGAGGCCCTCCAGCTGTTTGGCTATGCTGGCTAAGGCTGATGAGAGTTGTAGGTCAAAACATCTGGAGGGCCACAAATAGCACTAATCTTCCTACCCCAGTCTTGGGGGGGGGGGATTTATTCGAGTGGTGTGGGCTCAATTATCTAAAGCAGGGGTGAGGAGCTGGCAGCCGGCAGCCCTCAGGGTGAAAAAGGTCCCCCACCCTGTTCTAAAGCTAAAACCACTCCTTACAAGCTATATTAAAAACACTACATCATTGCAAACTATTATCAGGTAGGATGCCTTACTGAATGCCCAGAGGCAGCCCTCACATTCTTGCCAGTGCTTCCAGCAGATAGGAATATCTGTCCAAGAATCCTAAAAGAAACGGACAAGCCAACTGTGCCTCTTGATTTAGATCTGCCATTATCAGTCTTCCCATGGAAGTTGAGTTCAGCTGCCAACTGCCTGGGAAACTAACTATGTCAGAGGTCAACCTTGTTGGCTTAACCCACACTAGATGAACTACAGCTGAACAACTAAGGCAGTCACTAGGAAAACTGCTGGTGCTGGATTTTGGACCAAAGTAAAAGGCTCACCCTTTCTTCTTACAAATATTTAGGAAGAGCCTCCATGACAGAAACTAAGGCTATGTAAAACCTTCCAATTTTGCACATACAGTATTCATCATCCCAGTCACTAGCACTGCAACCAAGATGAGTTTCTAGGATATGTAATTTTGCAATCCCCTGATAGTTGTTTCATGAGTTGGGCATGGTCACTTGAATCTGCCTAGCTGTTGCACATCCATCATCTCTAACAAATGTCCCATTCTATGCTGCTGTACAAATTTGCCCTGTCCCCTGACCCACCCCTTCTTTTTTAAACAGATCCACAATATCTGTTCAGAAATCTGTTGCTTCGAGGTACACTTATCCTCAACTTCAAATATATAATTTTTACTTCAGAAAGCCTAAATAAATAAATAAACCAATTTGATGCATCCCTATTAGAGGTCAAAGATGAGAGAATAAAATTCCCATTATCAACAAAGCTGAGACATGCAACTGAGATAAAAGCTGCCTCTTTCCATTCCTCATGCCTTCCTTTAAAACTAATAGGTCACACCTTGAGTGCTATCTTCTGGGTCCTCCAAAAAAGCCTGACTTCCTCCACCTAACTTCTCCAGTTTCTGGGGTTGACAACAATTGACAACAATACAAGAGGTAAGAGTGTAGTTTCCCTGCTCAGCACTAGACAAAGACTACCTTTCTCTAGTGCTGAGCATTGGGCAGGCCTGGGGGAGAAACTGGTGGGCTGGCTGAGGTTCTCCATCCTTGCTTTAAATGGTGGACTAGCCCAATCTTGCTAGGAAAGCAGATTGCCACATTTTTGCCACTATTGGTATGATACTTGTCAGAGCGGACTATACTAAAAGGGATAAGACGGTGAAAGGAAATAATTATCCAGTGAAAGTGCAAAGCAGTATAAATTAAATTGAGCTATGCACCAGTTCCTCTAATCCTTTTAACTGTCAGCTACTAAGTTACCAATCTCCCAAGCATTTCTTCACCATTACTGACATCACAGCCAAATCCCTGGGAACCAGCACAAAGGTACAAAATTTCATTCTACGAGAAGGCCATGACTGTTGGGAAGTTATGTTCCAGTCATATCTACAGAAGCCAAGGATACAAAAATAACCACTAACAGCACAGCAGGAATCAGAATAATCTTTGCATCCCACTATCTTCCATCAAATCACCGATATGTTTTAATTCTAAGACAGACCCCTGTGAAAAGTAAACATTTGCAAGATTCCTGGCCAGAATTTGGCACTAATAAGAATAAGATCCCACAATCATAGACCCACTGAGCTGGGAGCAAGACATGGGCCCTGTTCACACATAATGGTGAGAATTTGTGCTGCCACTGCCATTTTGAATATGCAGCCTAAGTTGTTGGTTTAACCCATGATTAACCATAGTGTCCAGGTTCACACATCACAAAATAACTTCCAATCAGGATGATCTGAGGTTGCATATTCAAAATGGCAGTGGCACACAACCCCAGCAAATTCTGGGTTAATCCACGATTTGCTGCCGTTATATGCGAACCAAGTCATGGTCTGAGCAGACGTGGATGGGATTGCACTGTAAGTAACTTGCTACTCAAGTGGAAAGGTGGTCTCTTAAGCCTGTCTTTATTGCTATCTCCATTCTGTCCTGCTTGCTCTAAATTAGTTGGCTCTTCTTCAGAAGTGTCCCTTAAGTACGTATGTTCACAAGCAGTGACACCCAAGTGCTACGAAGGGGTAAAAGTTAATCTCGCTAGCTTCTGCTGCAAAAATTAGAAATCCTTCCAAACTTCTTAGAACTAGATTTAAATTCATATACAGAGAACCTTTAACAGAATACTAACGTAAGAAGAGTGAGGAAGTATTTGTCAAGCTTTCCTTGAGCATGATATAGGAAGTCAAGGGTCACCAAGGCAAAGACCAGATTAGTGATATCTGATGGCCTTCCCAGCCACCTTTTCAGCAGTGGGCTCCTGGATCTTTAGCAGTTGTGTTGAAGAGAGCATTTCTGCAGGTGCAGCTTTTCACTGCTCTACAATTACGCTGCATGACTGCACTTGCTGAAATCTCCCATATAAGGTGTACAGGATCTTTCAGTGTTGAATAGTTCAGCCCTAAACATTGCTGATGGACTAAGATCTGCTTCCACAAAGTCTGATGACCCACCAGGCCCTTAAGGTGATTTGTCTGGAAACAAAAAGACATCATACCTAAGAAGCAACGTAGTCTCTAAGAACATATGAAGAGCCATGCTGGATCAGACCAAGGGTCCGTCTAGTCCAGGATTCTGCTCCCATAGTGGCCAAACAGATGCCTCTGGGAAGCCCACAAGTAGAACATGCATGCAACTAGGCCATGCATGCAGAAACTGATGTACATAAGCATACCATCTCTGATATATTACTGGAGGTTTGTTAAATTATGCATATTACGGATGGAGAGAAGCTCCCCCCCCTCATATTGCTAGGATTCAGGGTCACCAAATGAAATTAATGACCGGTACACTCAGGACAAAGCAGAAGGAAGTATATCTTTGCACAATGCAAAATTAATTTATGTAATTTGCTGCCTCGAGATGGGTGGCAATAGCCCTAGGCTTATTTAGCTTTAACAGGATTCAGCAGAGTCATGGAGAATAGGTCTATTTATTAATGGCTATCAGCCATGATGGCTATAAAGAGCATCCATGTTCAGAGGCTGCATACCAGTTGCTGTGGGGGAAATCCTGGCTTCATGCCCTGCTTTGTGGGCTTTCCAGAGGCATCTGATTGGCAACTGCAGAAAACAGGATGCTAGACTTAGCTGGACCTTTGTCCTGATCCCACAGGGCACTTATCAGGCTCTTACGTTGATGGGTATCTCGACTATTTTTATAGCCTCAAGGACGAGATCCGCCAGCCACTCCAGAAGGGCCTTTACTCAATTCATGTTGCAGGTTCACACGCAGAGTCTTAAAGCAAGAAGCTGAGCATATTATTTTAAAATAATCATTAAAAATAGACTATAAAAGGTTCTTCCATCATTCACCTTTATCATTAAAAGGACAAAACGAAAACACAGGAGCACCTCTTAATATATTTACTAGGGAGAGCAAGACTATCTAGGAGTTTTACACTGCAATCCTATACATGTCTACTCAGAACATATAAGTCCCATTGACTTCAATGGGACATACTCCCAGTTAAGTGTGTATAGGATTGCAGCCAGAATCTTTTAAGACAGCCTATCACAAATAGTCATGCTTCTTATTGATCATGCAAATAACCTATAGAGGAATTTGTTTTCTGCTTCCATGGGCAAGAATGACTCTTCAGTTACAGGAGTTCATATCAACGATTAGGGCACGGGGCGGGGGCAGAATCAAGCTAATAATGCGTATGCAGTATAACTACACCTATCAATACTAGGTTGCATCACTGCTGGAACAAACAGACACAGATGTTTCCCACCCATGGGATCAAGTGGCTCGTGCAAGCCACTACATGCCACCTTTCCCTGTGGACCGGCAGTCCTGGCTCTCAGCATTACTCCCCCGCCCCGCTTTCTAAGCCACTAGTCCCTGCCCTCTCCTTCCAGAGCAGATCCTGACTCCCATCACACCTGTCCTAACAAACCCTCAAGTTGTCAATTGAATACAGTTCCCTCCTACTGAACTCTGGAACACAGGGCAATCATGGCTGTTTTATAAATCCCCATTCCATTTAGTATTGTAAATGCAGTCCTACCCTCCCCCTATGTTCCCAATTTGGAACATAGGAAGTTGCCTTCTATCAGGTCGGGGTCCTTTGTTCTCTTAGCTCAATATTGTCTACTCTGACTGGCAGCAACTCTCCAGGGCTTCAGGCAGAGAAAAACCTGCTACCTGAGATCTTCTGTATCCAGAGATGTTGGGGATTGAACCTACATGTAAATCTACAACTGAGCTGTAATCCTTCACCCTTCCTCTTCATCCAGCAACAGAGTCAGCTTTTATGAGGCTGGGAGCAGCCAAACCTCATGAAGGTTTCCCTTCAACCTTTATGACACTACCTCCTTGCAGAAGCAGTGACTCTGTTTTTCCGCCAAGAGTGCTGAACAGGCACGTCCTGGTCTGGGGAGCTGGGATAACCTTTCCTCTTGCGGTGGGATGAACAAAGCCAGCCTCTGCCTTCTGATCCTCAGGGGAGGGGCACTTCCCGTTCCAGGCTGTCCTCCTGAGACTGCCAAATCATTTCAACGGTCACTGATAAGGAAAACACACCATTCCTTAGCAAGTAGACACTGGGGACTCTCCCTGGGATGACGCTGGAGTGGCTTACCCTTGGCATTAAAGCCCCGGCACTGCCTTAGCGGGTCACCGTGTTTGATGTCCTGGCGGCGGCTCCTCCTGGATAGGAAGCAAGAGATCAACTTTACCCCCTTTCCCATCCTAGCATCCTTCCCCAGCCTTGCTTTGAGCAACGGAGGGTATATTTTAAAGGAACACCAAGCAAGCACTCAACAGCCTGTTAAACAGATCAATGACGAAACCAACACAGATTTCCAATTCAGGCCTCCAAGGCAGCTTTTAAACATGTTTCAACGAAGTTCAGTCTCAGGTTCCATCGGTAGATCTTCCATTCTAGGACAAGACAAGTGATGTCCTCCCTCCCTCTCCCTGATGTCCGTGCCAGAGGCCAGTAGGGCAACACCACCTCAGTGGTCGCGGCAGCAGGGCAAAGAGAAAAGCCTCCTTGGGAGCAGCCACCTCCTGGACCCAACTGGGAGTCGAGCAGGTAACAACAGCCAGGCCAGGGGTTAGGATGTCTCCTACCACACACTTCGTCTCACCGACAGCTGGTCTGACAGCAGCAAAAATCCTCATAGGACAGGACTTGATGGAAAAGGACAGACAAACGGAAGTACTTCCACACACAGCACAGAGTTAAACTGGAATTCGCGGTCCACAAGGTATAGTGATGGCTACCAACCTGGATGGCTTTAAAAAGGGATTAGGCAGATTCATGGAGGATCAGGCTATCAGTGGCTACTAGTGGTGGTGGTTATCTATTGCTTCCAGTAGCAGAGGCAGTATGCCTCTCAGGTACCAGTTTCTGGGGAATGTGAGCAGGAGGATGCTAAATTGTGCTCATGTCTTGCTTGAGGGCTTCCCAGAGGCATCTGTTTGGCCATTGTGCAAGCAGGATACTGGACTAGAGAGGCCTGTGATGTGATCCAGTGGGCTCTTCTTACTTTCTTAAATGTCCTCTTCCCTCCCCACCTCACGTCAGTGGCAGTTCTGGCTGTCTCAGTGGGGCAAAGAGCAAGCCTTCCCTGGATCGGGGAGCAGCCCTCCCCCAACTCTGCGTGGTGCATTAGCGCTCTCGGAACCGTACCTTTTCGCTGTGTGGCTATAGCGGGCGCAACGTTGCCCATCCCAAGCGCAGTAGGGGTCCCGGGCCAGGCAGCAGTCCGCACAGGCTTCCCCATACTCACGGCATCTGTGCAGGCTCAGCTGGGAAACGCCCACATCCGAGGAGATGTACAGCTGTTGCTACAAAGGGATTGAAGGTGGGATGACTGAATGGAAACCGACGTGCTCTCTCCACTCAGCTGGTGCCCCCAGACCCCTCTGCCTGGTTCGCAGCCCCCGTGCAAAGGCAGTGGATCCCATTCTCGCTCCTGTCACACAGCTGGGGGACGAGGCCCACAGCACTTAAACAGAAAGCCCTTTCTGAACCCCTGTTGTGACAGTGACACAAAGTGCTCGTGCCCTGCTTCGCTCCTTGGCGACCTGTACCCCAGCAACCAACCACCTACCCGTTTCGAGGATATCCACAGTGTCTTCACTGGAGCTGGAGCCTGCAGGGCAAAAGGGGGAAGCAAAACTTGAGAAGGGCAGAGATGGAAGGGGTTAGGGCAGTAAAAACAGGGAGACGAGATGAGCCTGGGTCATCTGTTCACTCACCCGGAACACCTCAACTTCCTCCAGGGTCAGTTCTTCCAAGATGCCATGCTCCTTCGGCAGCACAATCACCTTCTGCACGGTGCCCTGGTCTGGAGCAAGGAGACCCAGGAGTCAACCAACCAGAAAGCGCACCCCCACAGACAGGCAGGCAGGCAGACACACACTATGAAGGACATATTACTCCCAACACTTAAAGGCTACCCTGGTTGTTGGTCCGTTGCCATGCACAATGGCTTGGAACCTGAAGAAACACCTGTTCCCTCATCAAGCTGCCCACCTGTTGAGAACATTAAGTGAGCCTCTCTCCTCTGAGTGTCCCTGCCTTCCAAGATAAGGTGGTGGCAACAGGAGACAGGACCTTTTTAATAGTGGCTCCCTGTCTATGGAATTCCCTCCCCCAGAAAGGCTTGCCTGGCACATATATTGCTCTCTTGGTGCCAGGCAAAGACCTTTTTATTCTCCCAGGTTTTAAGAGTTTTGAGTTGTAATAGTTTAATCTGCTCTGGCTTTATTGTTTGCTTTTGTTTGATCTTATATGGAAGTTGTTAATTTGTGTGTGTGTGTGTGTGTGTTGTAAACCATCCTGGTTCCCATTTGGTTGAATGAAGGTAGTATATAAAATAATATATAACCCTCAGACTGGGACCCTTGAGGTAAAGTCTACAGGCATAAGCCCCACTCATTTGGGGAATGTCCCCAAGTGCTGCTACTTGGATGTGCTTAGTCTACAGTGGTAGAGACTCCATCCAGTTCAGAACCCTTGCATTGTAACTGGTGGGCTGGTAGCAACCATGAAATGGAACTCCTTGGTTCCAGTGTGGGCAAAGTGACTGTCAGGGCTTCACGCATTCTGGGCATCAACAACTACACTGAGCAACCGCAGCACTGGGTGTCTTATCCAGAATTAAGCCAGAGCCAGCCCTGCCATGAAAGAAGGTGAGTCAACTGCCTTCAGGCTGCAGATTTTTATAGGGGGCAGAGTGGGAGACAGACAGGTACGACCCCCCACACCCACCTCTCATGGGCACAATCCACGGGGAAACCTTCCTGTGCAAGCCTCGCTTAAAACAGAGTTGTGCTCTTGCATAGCTTCCATTCACTTCACTGTAATGTCCAAGGGAGAACTGCCTAGTAGATTGGGCCCCATAGTAATTCTTAGACCACAGCTGGAGAACTGTGGTTCTCCAGTTGCTGCTGGGCTACAATTCCCATAATCACTAACTATTGGCCATGCTGGCTGGAGCTGATGGGGGTTGGAGTCCAACAACATCTGGGTGGCTGTGGCTTCTCCACCCTTGTCATAGACTGTAAGGCTGCAGGCAAGGCCTGTTTGTAGTTTTGTACAATACCTTGTGATTATAGGCAAAAGAGGGAAACAAATTATAGAAGTGAGGTGCGCTATTCTTGCTTTAAGGCTTCAAAAACTTTTGGGCTGGCCCTAGATTAGAATCTTTAATTTATTTTCTTCCTTTCTTCTACAACAGTAGAAATAAGCTTGGAAACACACAATGACAAGGCTTGGTGAAATCTCAAAAGACTTCCGGTCCTTACGGATTAGAGCTCTACCTAGCTCTTCACTCCCACCACCATCCCACCCCTGCTAGCAGCAGAAGCTGAATAAAATGTGTAGAATTGTCAGGAATGCTCCATTTGCATCATTTATTTGGGCCATGCAACTTGACCCTTCTTGGCAATGAACGGGGGGGGGGGGGCTTCCCGAACTTGGTGCCCTCCAGATGTTCTGGACTACAACTCCCAGCATTCCTGACCATTGGCCATGCTGGCTGGGGCTGATGAGAGTTGAAGTCTGAAACATCTGCAGGGCACCAAGATGGGGAAGCCTGAACTGGGGGATACCTGAGTGCAGAAGTACACACAGCCCTGGACCGAATCATTTACAAAATGAGAAATGTTTGGGGAAGGACCGTAGCTGAATGCTTGAGCACATGCTCTGCATGTAAAAGGGCCTCAGTTCAATCCCTGGCATCTCCAGGTAGGGCTGGAAGAACTCCTGCCTGAAATCCTGGTGATCTCCTGCCAGCCAGAGTCGACAGTACTGAACTAGATGGACCCATGGTCTGACTCGGTATAAGGCAGTTTCAATGTAGTTGAATTGGCAGTTTCAATCAATCAATGTAATGTTGATTACATGGCACCTGAGCAAACCCTGAAAACCTTCCTGCTTCCTCTCCCCTTCCTTTCAGCAGTGGCACTCAGAAAAGAGACTTCAGTCACAGGTGGGAATTCAGTGCCATTTAATATAAACTCGAGGCACCTGCTAGTGACCCCCAGCTCAATGCCAGCTAGAGTCAGAGGGGAGCTTGCATCAGTTTTACAACATTTTGCCTGGTGGGATTAGAAGCTAGAGAGTGACACTTCCGCCCCCCACCCCCCAGCAAGTTGTGCACACCAGCACCAGATTCCTAACCAGAGCCCTCGCAGAGCTGAAAAGTCATGCCCATGTTTCCGGGCGTACCTGTGCCGAGAAAGAGCACCTCGTAGCGCCCGTCCACTGCATCCACCAAGTCAACAGCCAGCGTGGTGAAGCTGTAGGGCACATTGGTCCTCACCAGCAGGGGGCGGCGCTGCAGCGGGTAAACGGCATTGTACATCAGAGGGTGAGCGCGCACAAAGGTCACCAGCTCGTCAGAAAACTCGCGTGTGGATCGAAGCCCGGGGGTGAAGGTTCCTCCTGGACACTGGAAAGAGAGAGAGAGAGAGAGGCAGGCAGTAGGGTTAGAGTCTGGGGAAAATATCGGGGCTCCAAATTCTGTTTCTTATCTGCTTCACCCAGAATGCAAAGGAGATGCACCATTAACTAGAAGCTGAGGAAGTTAACATAAGGAAGAATCTCATGGAGTTAAGGAAATGGAATGAGGGGGGTCAGGAAATGTAATATAGGCATAAGGGGACTGGAACATCAGGGGCGTGAGAGAAGTTGGTGACTCACAGCTCCAGGGCGGGGGTAGGGCACCCGTCCCGTGTACGGGCCCCACTGGTAGTTGTGCCCCTCCTTATGGGCAAAGGGCCCGTTGAAGACTGTGCGGATGTCGGCCATGGAGTAAACACAGACGGCAGAGCCACGAAACACTGACCTTGTGGGAGACAGAGACACAGGGAGCGGGGAAGTTAGGCCTGTGGCCGGCTGCACAGGCTAAGAAGCCTGGCCACCCAAATCCGACTGTCCCTAACATGGGGCGCTTGCTCACCCCAACGTGGAGAACACCCCGTAGAGCAGCGGATGCTTCTCGTCCTGAGTTGGCAGCAGGAAAACATCACCTGGGGAAAGAGGGCAAAAAGACTGAGGATCTTGAGGGAAGGGTGTGCGTTTTGAGTGCAAAGCTAGCCCAATCTAGCCTATGCCCAGCTCCTGGTAGCTAGTCATCTCCCAACAGCTTCAGTGCCTTGCTTTAAGGCAGTGTTTTCCAACCTTGGGTCCCCAGATGTTTTTGGCTTACAACTCCCAGCATGCCCCAGCCAGCGTGGGACCCAAGGTTGGAGAACACTGCTTTAAGGGGACATGCCGAAACAAATGGACACTGGAATACACCCAACTCCTTCTAAATGGCCATTGGACACAGTGGATTTAGGGGCCCTTCCACAAACAGCCAAACACAAAATGGCCATTGGAATGCATTGGGATGGGATCCTGCACCACTTGCAATATATTTCTGGTGGGTAGCTGTGTGTATTTTAGTCTACTGCAGCAAAAACAACAAATTGTTTTGAGGCACCATAAAGACTAGCAAATTTACTCTGGCATAAGCTTTTGTGGATTACAGCACACTTCATCAGATGTGTGGAGTATTACGGAGAGTTTTAGGTTTTATATATATAGTACGTATGGGGGAGGCAGGGAAGAATTGTAAGCAGGTCAGAAGAAAATTAAATGCAAAAAGTGACAATCACCCTATTAACAGTAGTCATTCACAGTGCAGTTGTTGCTGGTAATACAAGCATCCTTGCACTAAGTAAGCCAATTAACACATGTACTGTGATGAAAATCCATTATCCTGATTCAAGCCTCTGGCGACAGAATTAAACCTGTTGATTAATTCGAACTCAGCAGTCTCTTGCTTAGAATAAAAAGCATCTTAACAAGTGTTTTTTGGAATGGCTGTAATGAACCAAAGTGGGAGGAACCAATGTATCTCAACAGCTGTCCTCTGTCCCAGCTTTAAGCCGTTCAAGCTTTAAAAAATGTCTGGAGCTTGGGACCGAATTCTGGCTCCCATCACTTCACTCGCCACCACCAACCTCACTCACTATGCCCCAGGGTTCTCCCCAAGAGTTCAAATCTGAATGCTTATCACTAAATCCTTAAACCCAGCCAGCATAATTCATTCCTGCCCTCCCAAAAGAAAACCCCGCTCCAAAACTGGGGCTCACGCAGCTCGTCAAAGAAAGTCTCCACGCCATCCTCTCCAATCACGGAGCAAACGAGGCGAGCCTTCAGGAACGTCGTCCACTTGTTCACCAAAGAGCGCTGTCCTCCATCGTCATTCTGAAAAAGAGCAAGGTGCTCCACTAGTATATGGATCCATCAACTCCCCGCATGCATACACACACATACCCAGACATCTCTGGGCTGCAAGATGGAGAAAACTTGTTTGTAGAGTGTGTGTGTGTGTGTGTGTGTGTATGTGGGGTGTCTCTTGCCTAACAGCAGTAAGTGAGTAGGGAGCAGCAAATGTCACATTTAATAATAGGGGGCGGGCTGGGGAATTGCAGGACAGTTTTAGCTTGGGAATTGCAGAGAAGAGCAGAGGAAGCCAAATGATGTCCCTAGGACTAGGGCTTGATCTGGAGACCTGACTTAAGAGCAGCGGGAGGCTTCAATTCAATGATGGAGTGCATTAAAATTCTCTACTCCAAGCCTTTTCTGCAACACATCATTGCCTAGGGCTTTGCCAGGAGGACAATAGGGTCCCAGGAGAGACCACCTCACTCCCTTCTCAGAAATGGCTAAAGAGACAGCCTCAAAAATTTGGTGCAATCTTTGCAGACTTCCTTAATTATGTGCCACTGGGCCAGGGCTGGATAAATCATTAGGCTAAATATGCCATAGCGCAGGGGTGGGCAGAAGGTAGACCTCCAGCTGTTTTGGCCTTCAACTCCCAGAAGCCCCTGACAGCATGGCTGATAGTCAGGAATGCTGGAAGTCCAAAACATCTGGAGATCTACATTCTGCCCATCCCATCATAGAGCAGCCCACCTCCCCCTACCAAATAGGCTCCTGTACTTAGTGTCTGAGAGCATTTCAGGCCTGTACAACACTCTGTACTCCCAAGAATTCCCTGTAGCTCAGAATACACCGGCTGCTCCTTACCACATTATGGTTTTGCAAAGGCCATGCTTTCACTTGTCAGGAAAATTTAAAATATTTATATGGCACGATCCACCAGGACGTTCTCCTGCAAATGCTACAATGAAAGGAAGGGAACTTCGGGGTTCTTGTTCCAAGTCCGATTCATTTCAATGGGGCTTTTGCAAGAGAACTTGCCAGGGGATTGTATTCACAACCTGTGCACCATGAAGAGCAGAATGGCTATAGACACACAGCACATATGGTACACGTATGGTACGCGCCTCTGGCATATGTACACTACGGTATATAGGTGTCCCACAGCAGGTGTGAGACCAGCGTGGTTGCTTATGTGTCTGTATCTCTGTGTGCTTGTGGGAATACAGGCTGAGGAGGGAGCCTACTTTGTGGGACAACATTAACGTGGAAGTGTGGAGTGCTCTTGTTCAGGGTTCCAGCCAGCCAGCCATATGCCCTGAGCAAGGATAATCTATTCCATTCCCCATCTTCCACTCCCCCAACACTCTGCATGCTGAGCATACTCCGTCAACATTGGGCTGTTGTGTTTGCCCCCTTAGACTTTTCCCCCGATAAAGATTTTTATTATTTTTTTGCATTTCTGCAAACCCCAGGGTTCTCCCAAGCATGCTGATACCTCCATCTTGTTTCTCAGTGGTCCCATTTTGGCTACAGTCCTGTTGGCAATCACCAGCTGATTTTACTATTAGGAGGAGTGATACAGCTGTAAGGAGAGCCCTGCTGGTCAGAAGCTAGCCAGGTGCCTCTAGGACAGGGCTCTTCAACCCTGGGTCCCCAGATGTTGCTGGCCTACAGCTTCCAGCATACCTAGCCAGCATGGCTAATGGCAAGGGATTCTGGGAGCTGTAGTTCAGCAACATCTGGGGACCCAAGGTTGGAGAGCCTTGCTCTAGGACAGTGTTCTCCAACCTTGGTGCCCCAGATGTTTTTGGCCTACAACTCCCAGCATGCCCCAGCCAGCATAGCTGGCTGGGGCATGCTGGGACTTGTAGGCCAAAAACATCTGGGGACCAAGGTTGGAGAACACTGCTCTAGGAGAATTACAAGGAAGGCAACAGGCCGCCGCCTGCTGTTTGTCCCCAATACCAGCATATGATATGCTGCCTCAGAACTCCTAAGACATAGAAGAGCACTTTCTGCCCTTAAATCCAACACACGAACGGGAGCCTTTTTGGGATCTCCAAGTGCAACGATAGCTCTGCAGCAAAAGGCGAAAGGAAAAGGAACAGCCATCGCCAGCAAAATACGCACACCCCACTCAGGCAGCAGCCCCCAGCCTCTCCCATCTTTCTCAGCCCCGGTGCCCCATGCCTCAAGCAAAAGAACTGACGGTGTGGAGCCCGCTCCAAGCGCCGCTCACCAGGCAAACCCGTCCCACCCGAGCGAGCACAGCAGGCCCCACGGCACCCTCAAGCGCTTTCTCACGGAAAAAAAAGTAGAGCTTGTCATCGTTGTGGTCGGAGCTGTCTGGAATGACGTGAGCTTGGAGGAAGACAGGGTCTGGGTAGACAGGAGGGGGAGAGATGCCGTTACTTTGGGTCACCACTAGGCAGCGCTAGCAAACACTGTAGCCCAGCAATGGTCAACTTTGTTTGGCAAGCCTGCCACAACAACCCAAGTGCAAAGTATACAATAGTGCAGCCTTCCCCAGCTTGGTGCCCTCCAGGTAGGTGAGACTACAGCTCCCATCATCCCCCAGCCAGCACACCTGTCGGTCAGGGATGATGGGAGCTGTAGTCCAAAGCATCTGGAGGGTGCCGGGTTAGGGAAGGCTGAGATAGTGCCTCCCCACCTAGTATGTACAATACATATGCAGCCCCCTACTTACTCTCGTGCTTGGGGTAGCTTTGACTCTAGACTAATAAGCTGGGGAACAGACGGCAACGTAGGACTGCAGCCTTTGGCTCTACGCTACAGCCAGGCCCACGGGCCCTCCTGCTCTTCTCCAGGTGGGCCACACAGTGCCGGCTCCAGATTTTGGAAGGTCCTTGGGCAAGACACCCTCAGTGAGCCTACCTTCCCGCCGCCATGGTCGCCAGCTGCCCTTGCTTCTCAACCTCTCTCTCATCGTTGCTACCACTGGCTTGCTAGACGGGCAGAGAGCCAGTGAGCAAGCAGGCCATGGCATCTCCTGCTCCTCCTCACCACCTCCGTTGGTGGGCCAGAGCTGGACAAACAGGTCGCAGTGCCAAAGAGGAGAAGCAAGTCCAGGGGGCTCTATTCCAGTGGACCTTTGTTGAGGTGTGGGCCCTCAGCAAGTGCCCGACCAAGCCAGCCCTAAGCCACAAGACCACTGCCTGTGCCACATGTGGTGCTCATGTCACAGGAGGTCATCTATGCTTTGAGCCTATTAATCACACACATCCTCTGCTATCCCAACAGTCTCTCCACCCCACCCCTTTGGGGCTTTCTCGAGCTGACGCGCAACCGCATACCATAGAGCCAGCGGGAATCATGTTGCTCAGTGCGCACAGCCGGGCGAGGCCCCATGGTACGGAACAAGGCAGCATCTGTGCCCATGAAATCTACATGCACTCCAGCATACAGTGTGTTATCTGGGCAGAGGAGGAAGAAGAGAGACACGTGGGGAATTGATCGCATATAAACAAGGACACACACACATGGGCACGTATGGCCAATGCAACCCCGAAGAAAGGAGAGCCAGCAATACGTGAAACATCTGGAGTTTTGAGAGTGTAGCGTGTAGAATATAGGGAGTTGCTTTAGAGCAGGGGTGGGCAGAAGGCAGATCTCCAGATGTTTTGGACTTCCAACTCCCAGAAGCCCCTGCCAGCAGGATCAATGGTCAGGAATGCTGGGAGTTGAAGTCCAAAACATCTGGAGATCTACCTTCTGCCTTAGACCTTTGTTCCATCTAGGCCAGTATTGTCTACCCTAGTTGGCCGCAGCTCTCCAGGATGTCAGGCAAGGGTGTCCAGCAGCCCTGCTACCCAAGATCCTTTTCACCAGAGATGCTATAGGTTGAACATGGGACTTGAGACATCCAAAGCATGTGCTCTGCAACTAAGCTATGGCTCCTTATATCTGCTTCTCCTGCAGCAACCTTTTCAGCTCTTTGTTCATCACTAGCCAGCTCTTTAGCATCAACCAGCCCTTCAGCTAATGCAGCCTACCTAGCAAGTACAAGACAGGCAGAAGATCAGGCAATAGTAGCTGTGGATACACGCCGATGTGGTCTCTGACTCCATGTGACAGCATTTGGCCCTATATACACTGTGACAAGCAGCATGATGGATCACACCCACCTACCGTTCACTGATTAGTAAACCAAGAGGTTGAACGACTTTATATATGGCGACAGGGTCGCATCCAGTGACACACACACTCACTTGCTCAAGGCCACTTACTGACAAGCACAGCCATGCTGTGCTGCCGTGGGTCATAAGGGCACTTCCCCTTTCCTGGCTCCAGAGAACGAGGCACCATGCGGAAGAGGTACTCCTTTGCAGGGACGAAAGGGGAGAAGAGAGCAAATTAACATTGGCATGGAAACCTACCTTGAACTCAGGTCACCGAGACCCCAAGAGGGATGAGAGTCCCAAACCCATTCCACCGCTCAGCCTGCACTCATTTTCTGACCCTCCCTCCCTGGGAACATAGGAAGCTGCCTTATACTGAGGCAGACCCTGGTCCGACTTCACTCAGTATTGCCTTACCCTGGTCCAGCCTCACTCAGTATTGCCTTACCCTGGTCCGACCTCACTCAGTATTGCCTTATACTGAGGCAGACCCTGGTCCGACCTCACTCAGTATTGCCTTATACTGAGGCAGACCCTGGACCGACCTCACTCAGTATCGCCTACACTGAGCGGCAGTGGCTCTGCAGGGTTTTGGATTGGGATCTTTTCCAGCCCTGCCTGGAGATGCCAGGGGGTCGAACCTGGGTCCTTTCGCACGCACGGCACATGCTCTACCACTGAGCTACTGCTATGGTTCTCCTCCCACTGGGAAGCGACTTGGGGTTTCCACTTACTTCGGAGCGCCAGCCACGGTTGATGAGGGCACAGACTGGGTGGTAGGCCCCTGTTCCACACGCGTAGAGGTGAGTGCGGTTCCATGGCTGCATAAGCCGTATGTAGTTGAAACATTCACCCTAGAGGAGAGGAGGGAAGTAGGGCGGGAGCTGGAGACATCTTCTTGCCAGCCAGCCGTTGGTACAACCCCTGTTGTCTCACCCTAGGCCAGAGGTGTAGAACCGCAGGCCCAGTGGCCAAATCCAGCCCTCCTGGGGTCCCGATCCAGCTCTCTGGGGTTCCCCAGAAGGTCACACCCCCTTTTCCCCCAACCACCAATCATTTGGTGGTTTCCCAGCTCTTGTGCAGTCCCCCCCCCCCTTCTAAAAGGTCGAAATGCCTCTCCTCAGGCTTAGTTACTTAGCAGTAAGAGCTTTAAGCTAAAATATGCTGGCATCTTTTGTTTTTGGCCCCGCCCACTACTGGAATGCTCCCCCCCCCCAAAGATTCTCTGAAATGGAATTCAGCCCTCAGGGTGAAAAAGGTTCAGCCCCTTTGCCCTGCCCCACCCCCCCACCCCCACAAGGATACTCAGGAGGGGAAACCAAGCTCAGTTAGGCAGGGGCCTCAGAGAGGAATCCTTTGTATCCCTTTGTTTCATCAGAAACACAACAGCCCGGAGTCCAGGCAAGGCAAGGTCAAGGGACAGCAAAGGAGAAGCCGCAAAGGCAACACCTTTCCTCATACGGACGGACGCAAGAAAACCCAGGAGTCGGGTGGATCGAGGGTCAGCTCCGATCATAGAGCCATTTGACAAATGACCCTTCCGGTTCACAGGGACTTGGAGCTTTGAGACTAGAACCAAACAAGAGACACCCCTGGGGGCTACAAGACTCCCAGGATCAAAATAAGAGAGTAGCTGAGCAGCCGACTACCACTCACCCTCTGCCCTTTTCCTGCCAAACGACACTCGTTCTGGTGGCTTGGTAGTGCTGGCCAATGGATCTGGAGGGAGGGAGAAGAGGATGGCTTTGAAACGCAGGTGCCAGGGTCCAGGTTCTTGAGGGCCCTTGGGCAAGAGCCCCTCCATGGCCCCCCTCCCTCAGTGAGCCTGCCTTCTCACTGCCATCGTCACCAGCTCCTCCTCCTCCTCCTCCTCCTCCTCCTCCTCCTCCTCCTCTCCTCCTCGCTACCACTTGCTTGCTTGATGGGCAGAGAGCCAGTGAGCAAGCAGGCCGTGGCATCTCCTGCTCCTCCACCTCAACACCGTTGTCCGGGCCAGAGCGAGAGGCAGGTGAGCAAGCAGGTTGCCATGGTGAAGAGGAGGAGCAAGTCCAGGGGGCTCTGGTCAGTGGGCCCCCGCTGGGGTGTGGGCCTTTGGCAGGCGCCCTATCATGCCTACTCTTGACACCGGCCCTCCACCCCCTTTGGCCTTCTCCAGATCTGCAGTCACTTGCTTTTGGCCCTTCTGAAGTCTGAACTGGAGCCCAAGGATCCTGGGTATCCATTTCCAGTGCTGCATCCCCCTCCCACATCTCTGCAAGACCCTATCCCAGGGCTCTCCCACCTTGGGTCCCCAGATGTTGCTGGACTACAGCTCCCAGAATCCCTTGCCGTCAGCCATGCTGGCTGGGTATGCTGGGAGCTGTGGGCCAGCAGCATCTCGGGACCCAAGGTTGGAGAGCCCTGCCCTATCCCATGACCCTCTTTGTTTGATGCTAGGCTGCCTGCCCACCAACCCAGCACATGGGCTTCCCAGAAGCATCTAGCCAGCCGGCCAAGATGGAGCTTTTCTTCCAGCCAGGCAGGGCTCTTCTCCAAGCTTACGATGAGTGGCTCTTTGTTGATGTTGTGAAGGTCCAAGGCCACCAGGAAGTCCCGTGCCCCAAGGTAGAGCCGTCCCTGGTCTTGGTCCACCAACAGGATCCGATAATCACTTGTGTTGAAGGTAAAGCTGAAGGGACGGGCAGTGCGGGTCTCCAGCAGTTCTGGGGGAGAAGAGAACTTCAGAGTCAAGGAGCAGCCCCACAAGCTCCTGCTTCCAAGGCCAATGCACTCCCCTGCTAGGGTGGCCAAGTACACAGTGCCTCCCGCCCCCCCCACCCGCCACCACCCAGGGCACAGATTTGCATAAAACTGGCATATGCTAATTCACACATATAGGTACAGATTTAGGAGTAATTGCTATAATTTAAATAGAAATGCAGCACATCTTACCAGAGCGACCAGCTGACCTGCATGCCTGATGTCCAGCTGCTAAGTGTGCACGAGGAACCTCAATGCCCAGACCAGATCTCCCTTCTTGTGGTTCCTTATCTTTAAACTGGACTCGGATGGGACGGCCTTTCAAACAGAGCAGGGGTAGGCAACGTGGTGCTTGTGGGCACTAATATGCTCCTGACACTTTCCTTGGCGCCCTGGCACCCTACTCCTCTCAATTTTTATTTAAAAATATGAGATAGATATATCGATATATTCTTATTGGCATCTGGGAACACTTCAAAGCGAAGTGGGAGCCCGTAGCTGCTGTCAGCTTAATTCCCCATGAAATTCACCTCTGGCCAGGTTACTTGCCCTTTGTGACTGGCCACGCGCCGCCCACCCATGGCAACCATGTTATGGTTGCGCCCAGGACAATTTCTCAAATGTCCAAATGTGTCCACAGGCCCAAAAGGGTTGCCTGCCCCTGAGATGGGGGACGCCTTCAAAGAGAGTTCTGTCCTCTGGCAGCCCTTCGAGTAGAAGACAGTCCTCCGTAAAGTAGGACATGAGGCTACCCAAACCTGCTCCAACCCACTGACCACCTGCCTGCCCTTTCCTAAATGGAGGGTTAGACCCCAAAGTCGTAATCTTCCTTCTTTCTTACCTCCTTCCCCTCCCCTTTCACACAGAAATGGGAGCAGCTGGAGGACGTTAATCCATGTGATGGCTGGGTCGGGCTGGCCTGGGCTGAGCTCAGGGGGTATTTTGGTCCCATGAAGTGGCTAAGGCGGAGCCGACGTGGGCGCGGGGGGGGGGTGCTTGGCGCTTGGTACAGCAAAGAGCCTAAATCCCCCAGCAATCCCCCCAGCCACATTCCACAGGCGCAGATCAGAGAGCGGAGCGGTGAGTTTCCCACCTGCGGTGACCTTGGGGGACATGGCCAGAGGACATCAGCCAATCCCTGTTACCCTCTGCAGCCAAGTCTGGGCAAGGATTCAGAGGCCAGGGACAGAAATTGGCCTAATCCCTCTGGACAAGTGGGCTGAAGCCTGGAAGAAGAGCAGATTTCCGGGGAGCTCAGAGAGGGACAGGTGGGGGGCGGGGAGGGAAATGGATGGATGCATGAGGAATTAAGATCCAATTAAAAATCAAACAAACAGCAAGTCCAAGAGCAGAACCCCAGGATTCCTGGCCAGCAGGCCTCCTGCCGCTGCTCCAATCCAATCTACACACACGCCCTGTTCCGAAAGTTGGGGACAGTACCCAGGAAACCTGATGGAATTCCCAAGCATTAACACATGGCAGGTGGGAGACTATTCCCCCCCGCCCAATAAATGGCAGGCAGCCCCATGGCAAGATGCCCAGTGGTGGGATGTTGTCATGCATACAACATCCGGGTGACCGGCCAGATGGGCGATTAATAAATATAAGAAATAAATGCATACTGCCCAGATCTGATATACAGTGACCATTATATAACATGGTTATCAGCAGTGGCGTCAACCTCTTTCAGGAATGTATGCGCAACCAACTGCAACATGGAATTATCGGGCATCATAAACAATGACTGAGAAGATAATAAGTCCTTTAAGGCAGAGCATCCACAAAGCATCCTCCCCCTCCCCCCCCTCTGCAAAAGACTTCACATTACAACAGGGACAGCTCACAACACAGCTAGATCCTGTTGCTGAGAAATTTCATCTCCCGCGCCGCTCTCAGCTACTGTGAGGATTGCAGCTAAGCTCAGAGGAAACGGGGAATTCTGAGAGGGGTGGCAGATGACGTCAGCATCCCTGCTACTAAAAAAGTGTCTGTGCTGCATCCCTGTGAGCTTTGGCTCCAGTACAACACTGCCCCTACCCCTCCAGTTATCAACAATGGAATACTATCAGTGATGATAACTCTTACAGTTGGATGTGAGGTGAAGAAGATAAAAGTTCTTTGATTTACTCCTCTGGAAAGAAAAATACCACGGGTGCTCTTGCCAGGACCTTTGGAGGCATCTCTGTGGGTCCTGAGACCGCTGGCTTCTTTGGCGAAACAAATGCCCATGAGATTTACATTGGATAAATCTGGAATCTTCCAGGACAAAACATGGCAATTCTGTTGCTGAGAGAACAAGGAGATGGTTGCGAAGGAATACAAACCTGAAAGCAAATGGACCACTCAACTCGGGGCCCTACAAACCCCTCAGCATCCTATATGCCTGGCCCCAGCCACCTGTGAAGATGGGTGGGTGGTGTTTTGGATGTTGACCCCAGCAAAACAGGGAATGGTGAAAACTGCCCCTCATCTGTGCACACAAGTTGGAGGAGGCCAAGACTGGCAAAGAACATTCTGGATCAGATCCATCTGTAGAGTAGATCCACTGAAATCAGTGTGGCTTAAGTCAGTTACGGCTAACTTAAGTCCCATTGATTTCAGTGGGTCTACTCGGAAGTATGATGAAGGTTGACCCACTGTATCCACGTGATGTGCACTTGGGTTGACTGTCTCAGGTGTGTACTGAAGGATTCCCTGAAGTGCACATCCATTCCGCATGCATACCACATAGGGAAGGTATTAAAAACTGCATTGGGCATGTACTACAACAGGGACAGAGATGTTTATTTTATTTATTTCATTTTATTATATTATATTTATACCCCACCTTTTTTCCTGAAAGGAACCCAAGGCGGCTTACATAGCCCTCCTCCTCCTCCTCCTCTCCGTTTTATCCTCACAACAACCCTGTGAGGTGGGTTAGGCTGAGAGTCAGTGACTGGCCCAAAGTCACCCAGTGAGTTTCATGGCCGAGCGGGGACTAGAACCCGGATCTCCCGAGTCCCAGTCCAACACTCTCACCACTACACCACACTGGCTCTTTAAAGACCATGAACTTTAACAGGTCCTGGCTGCATATACTAAAGATGTGCCCCTAGAATATAGCGGTGGCAGCCAGATCCCCTTGCAGTAGAATTTGCTCTCTGCAGGTCTCTGTTGCTTCCTCTTCGCCTTTATAAAGGTGCCCGGAGACATCCCAGGTTTAAATTCCTCTTCTGCCACACACTCACTGGGTGGCCTTAAGGCAAATCATTCTCTCCTTGTCTCACCATCTGTGATAGGGGATCATACCACCAGCCCACCTTTCCGAGTGATTTGAAAGGATGAATATGATCACGTATGCTACTGCTTTCAACACTCTAAAGCAGTGCTCTCCAACCTTGGATCCCCAGATGTTTTTGGCCTACAACTCCCAGCATGCCCCAGCCAGTGTAGGACAGGCAGGTGAATCATCTTACTTCAACACTGGTGATGGGACAGTGCCCTCCATACCAAAGGGCAGAAGGATAACTTGTTCAGGGAAGACGGCGTGACCCACATAGCCCTGCCCTCCAACACTTTGCCGTTGCTCCCCGCACCCCAGCATCTGCCCACTATGTAGCCATCTCACTCTGCCTAACGGTAGGGCCAAGGTGGCGGAGGCAAGCACCAAGAGACCCTGGCTGGCCTAAGGCCCCCTAGCGAGTCAACGGCGGAAGTGATATTCAAACCTGGGACTTCCGGATCAATAGCTCAGGCTCTTTGCCGCTCCAAGACATCAGCTCTAGAGTTCTATTTCATGGCACCAAAAAAAAATGCTTTATTGCATGCCCCCGAGGCCTCAGAACAGGCTAAGCTATCAATCTAGAATCAATAAATATGTGACCCTCCCAAATGCATTGCCTCATTGTGTGACAACAACATAAGTGCAGCCCCCTCCTCAGTAAAAGTTTGTGCAGCCAGAGCCTGCTTTGTACAGACACTCCGACTCTGTTATGTGTCAGACGTGTGGAAGAGCGACACAGAACATGGCGCACCCAGTGCAGGTACGCGCCACACCCCAGCCGAGACCACGATGCAGTCAACACTGCAGTGAGCAACTGACAGCAGTGCACAAGGACCACCTGCAAGACACACTTCTCCCCACACTGCTCCCAAAGATGAATGCCCAACCATGCTTAACTTACAACCCCTGCTTGCATGAAACATAAGCTGGCCAAGCTCTACACAACACCCAAGGAACGCTCCCTCCCCGTCCCCACTCCTGAAGTTCCAATCCAGGCCATACATCTCCACTAGGAGCATCTCACATGCAGTCCTGCGACGTGCACACAGACCCAAGCAAACACACATGTGCGTGCATGTATGCGCACACAAACAAGCCAGAGTGATGTCCAGGGCTTTGCCTTTTATAGCCAGACTGCTGCCGCCAAAGGAATGAATTGTCCTTTGGCCAAGGATCTCTCTCTCTCTCTCTCTCTCTGACACATATGCATATACACATAGGCACACTTTTAAGGGCTAGCTCCAATTGCTTTTCCTGAAGAAAAGGAGGGGAAGTGGCTACCATGAGGTGTTTGGAGCGAGGAGGGTGTTTGGAGCGGGTGCTATGGCATGCACACCCCAGCAATTTAACGATGTCCCCTCTTTCCCCAGAGCGTTCTCTCTCTCTCCCCCTTCCCCACCATGTGCTTTGGAAAGGGGAATCCATCCAAGCGTGTCCCAGCCCCTTCTCTGAATGGCATGCTGGGTATTTTAAGCCCTTCTGGGAAATCCTTTCCCCTTGTGGCTGGCAAGTAACCAGATCCCGGAATCCCCGAGAACAGAGAGTGTAGGGGGAACCCAGCAAGGTCACAGGAGATATATTGGGGGTGGGGTGGGGCGGCTGGAGAAGAGAAAGGGGAGGCAGAGGGACCGACACACGATGGAATGATGTGTCTGTAGGACTGGAACATGCACATGCATGCGCGCGCGCGCGCACACACACACACACACCTGTATAAAGGCACTTTCTGCAGCAAGGACACCGTTCAGGCAACCTTTTTGCCTTTTCGCAGTTTCTCAGCATGCACAGGTGCAACTTTTAAGATTACAGTCACACCAAATGTGTATTTCTATCATTGGCATGCAAATTGTCACGACTGGCTCTGTAGGGGACAGAAAGCCACACAAGTTGACTTGGCCCTGTGTGCATTGGTTGCAGGCAACACCAGAACCACCTGTGCATGCTGTCCTGCACATTCAAAGTATACTGGGTGACAATCATTGGGAAAATATGTACTTATTTGCCTGAACACCTACATCTGAATGGCCTGAATTTGCATGTATAGTTGGCTGTTTCCGTTCAAAGGTCTCCTTGGGTGCACATGTGTGCTTGCCACAGCCTGTGCCTATGTATATGCACTCATAACCAATGGCTCCTAGGCTCGCTGGTGTGCAAAAGAGAGCAATTTCTCTTGAGACCTACACACACGCATACGCAGCTGCCAAAATAAGACTTCATGCTTAACCCACTTAGCCTGTGGAACCCACTACAACAGGATGCCATGGGTACCACTAGACCCAGTCACTTTAAAATATAAGATTAGTTGAACCACATGGGAAACACCTCTGCTGGCCACAACAGCCGACAGTGCAGCCTCCACATTCAGCAACAGTATCTCTCTGACTACCACATGTGAGGGCTTAACAACAAGGGATAGATTCTGCCACCAATCTATACTCATGAATCTCCTGGAGGCACTTGGTTGGTAGACAGATTCTGAGCAAAAACAGACCATTGGTCTGATCCCAACAAAGTCATTCTTCTGATCCAACTGGTGGCCCTTACTTGTTGTCCTACAGAAATTCATTACATGTATTTTCAACAACATCTGCCTTTTGGTTCTGGGGCACATATAGAGGTGCATTCACGCTGGCACGGCAAGACATATGGGGATCCTTGTTTACATGCCTCACATGTGCACCGAAAAGACACCCACGTTCCCTCCTCCATTTACACGCAGATAGAAATCAATCTACCTAGATTTAGATTCCACCCCTTCCTCCAAGGAGCTTGGGGTAGTATATGCAGGGGGTTCACAGGATCATAGAATAGTAGAGTTGGAAGGGGCCTATAAGGCCATCGAGTCCAACCCCCTGCTCAATGCAGGAGTCCCATTCCATTCTCACAAGCATCCTGCGAGGTAGAGGGTTGCATCCAAGGTTAGCCCTCCTTAGAGAAGACTCATGGAAATGAATGTGACTTAAGTTAAGACTAACATTGGATGCAACTCTAGGTTAGGCTGAGAGAGAATGACTCATCCAACATCACCCAGTAAACTTTGTAACTGACTGGGAACCCCTCCATTCCAAGTGCTAGCCACTAACCGGCATTGTTCCATGCTACCTTTGTACAAAATACCGCCTATACTTGACACACAGTACTCAAAGCCCTTGCTCGCCACGTGAACAAAGTTGCCACAAGCACCAGTGAATTTGCCCCCCGTTCTTCACATCACTGCTTAACTCACACAATCGGCCCACTGCTTGACCAATACACAATCTCCACTCTGGAGAGAATTGCAATGATCTCAAGCACTGATACAATGTGTGGATAAACTCGCTCTCTCCTGACACTCCCTCCCCACAACAATAAATAATACATTATTAGACAGGCGGAAATGTTTAGTCAATCAATCTGATTGACCGATTAGAAATTTTGATTGATAAAAGGATGCCTATAAGTGATTTGGCAGTAAATCTTCCTTTTTTAAATTGTTAATTGCTTTTAAATGTAAGTACTCGGGTTGTCATAGAAGAGGCATTCCTGATGCTTCCCTCTCACACCGGAAGGAATGCCTCTTCTGAGATGGGTGCCTGCTGCGACACCTGCATTGACAATCTAAAAAACACAGAAGGTTACATCCAGATTTAGGGGCATGCAACTGGGCTGGCAGAAGCAGACTTCCCCACCACTCCTCCCTAAGGCAGACCCTCCAGACCCTGGAAAATGCTGCGCAGAGACCAGGGGAACCCTGATGTTCAGAGTGAGCTATGGTGTGTGTGGGGAGGAAGGTAGATCCTGGATCCAAGCCCCAGAAAAAAAGGCTTTCTTGCTTCAGGACTATTGCTTTAATCATATGCAAACGGATACACAGATCATCAGTTAACTCAATCGATTGAAACTCATACAACTAACCAACTGAGATTTCTTTCACTGAGTGACAGAGCTAGTTATGAGGTTTTCTTGTATCTATGTTTTAATCTTTCAGTGTGGTCTGCTGCCGTGAGACGCCATATCAAGGCTGTCAGTCTCTGTGGTGGTGGTGGGAGGTATAAAAACTACAAATACAAATAAAAAGCAAAGGTGGCCACATTGACCGTAAGTAAAATTTCCAAAATCCATATTAGTGTAATACCTTTATTAGGCCAACCAAAAGGTCACCCAGAATGTGCAAGCCTCTGAGATCTCCAGATCTCTTCATCAGGCAAGATGTCATTAAAAAAAATAAAATAAAATCTGGAGATCTCGAAAACTTGCACACATCTTTTTGGGAGATCTTTCAGTTGGCCTGATAAAGGTATTACACTCGTGTGGATTTTGAAATAGAAACAAAACACACATCCATCATCCAAACCGTTCCCGGGACTGCTGAGAGCCACCCTCGAACCACCGTTCTCCGAATACCTTCTCGCAGCTTCCCCCCTTCCCTGAAACCACACTAAAAAGGGAGAGGCAGTGTCCATCCGGAGGGCAAGGACCACACGGCCACCGCTGGCCTTTTCCTTGGGACTCCCCTGAGTGTCTCTCCCTGAGCCTCCCTTACCTTTGTAGGTCAGGTAGACACGGGGTGCGCCGGCGAGGCTGCTGCCCTGGCCCAGGCAGCAACGGAAGAGCAGCCCCAGCAGGAACGAGGTGGCCCAGGGCCCCATGGTGGTGGTGGAGGGAATGCGCGAGGCACCTGCGAGGAGAGAAAGGCATGAGGAGCTGGGCGCTTCTGGAGGGCTCTGCGGCACAGGAAGTAGGGTATATGCACCCTCCTGGGTGGGTACTTTGCTGCAGAGAACTGGTTGATGGGGGAAGAAGGCCTAGAGGGCGCTGTGCTGGAGCAGTAACAGAGATCAAAGCTCATCCATCTCCCCGGGCACCCGGCCAAGCAGCTGTAACCCGAGCGGCGGCAGCGGCTGGTGGGCACTTCAAAGGCTTGCTCTCCCTCTGCCACCTTCTGCTGCGCTTCCCCCCCCCCCACACACACTTTCTTCCCCCCCCCCCCGTCCCCACCCTTTCCTGCAGGCTAGCGGCCCTTTGAAGCTGGGGGTGGAGAGAATGGGAGTCCCAAGATGGGTGCTCCTCTCCACCTCCCCTCTAAACACTACCTAACTGAATTCCGCCTGCCCAACTAGACGACCCACCACCACCACCACGCACACTCCCTTGGAAATAGCACCCCCTGCTGGGGATCCGACAGAGACATCTCGAGCGGGGAGGCCACTTTCTTCGCGGGACGGCCCCCTTCATTCTGAAGAGGGCACCGAGCTGCCATTCTGACCGCAGGCTTGGGTTTTTGCACTGGCCTCCTGACGCCATCACTCTCAGCACAAGGGGGCAGGAGCGGCAGAAATCCCTCCCCGCGCCCCAGCCGGGCTATAATCTTCCCCATGCCACAGAACAGGTGCCAGGGGACAATGCCAGCAGCGCCAGCGACTCTCCACCCCACCCCACCCCACCCTTACAGCACCAGCACAGCTCGGGACTCGGTGCCAGCAGGGACTGGGGCTTTGATCTGCTTGCCAGCCCCATCTCTCTCCCCCTCCCCGTCCCCGTCCCCCGCTTCACTGTCTCTCTGTGCGCGCTCTGTCCTGTCCGGAGCTCAGCCAACGTGCTGCAACCTGCCGCTTCCATACCTGAACCAGGTGCAAGCGAGGGAAGCGGTGCATGCTGGGACATGGAGTCCCAAATGGCCCCAGGTGCCAAGAGAGCCGACTACCTGGACACACGGACACACACACACACACCAATCACACACACCAATCATGTACCTGTTCCTTCACACGCTCGGCCACTTGCTCACATTCACTCTGAAGACACACAGATATCACAAGAGTCTGATCACCGGAGGAACTCTTTCCTCCCCAAATGAACCCAAAGTCTGACGCGCGCCCCTCACTTGTCTCCACCTTGTCCACTGTTGTTGCTGTTATTTTTAATTTATTATTAATCCTTAATTTTTCATTAAACAGTTAAACAAAACTTTAAACAATACTTTGTCCTACTGCACAAGCATCCACGTTCAGTATTGCAGGGCCAAAGCTACACTAGTTATCGAGAGCTGCACAAGGTAATATATACTCAGATGTCTAAGGTCTTCCTTCCACCTTTCCAAAACGATCTCTGTGCAGCTGCCCAGAGGTAGTTCAACAAAACAAAACAAAACAAACAAACAGGAAGCAGCCAGGACACAGGAGCCTCAATTCAGTCCTTGCTCCACGGTCATTCTTACTTATAGAAACGTCACCTCCTCCTGCCTCACCCCAGAAGTGGCTGCATGCATCATCTGGGACAAAGGCTGTGAACTTAGCCACGCTTTCCCTGGGAGTAAAGTCCTACTGAAGTCCTAGCGGGGCGTCTTGCCGAGTAACCGCGCGGAGGATCAGGCCAGAAGTGAAGCAGAACTGACTTAAAAGTAGACCACCTAGAGCTTTAGGAGTGGAGGGATGGGGGTGGGGGTGGGCAGGACTGGAGAGGGGGGGAAGTTGCAGACAGAGACGACGGGGTATTGGCAAAACCGGGCTGGGCGCTGCAAGAATCGGAGGAGATACAGGGGGGTAAGGAACGGGGCTGTGGATCATGGGGGCGCTATAAATTTGGAGCAGAGCTATAACAGCCATAAGAGGGCAGGGATAGAGGTGACTTACCCCGAAGTTAGGTCCCAGTTTCCAGATCAACCCCAGCGGGTTAGAGCCAGCGGGCTCTTCTTCCACTTGGCTGCGCCCAGGAAAAGTTTCTCAGTGATGTTCCTCCAGAGGGACAAGAAGTGGCTGCGAGGAAGGAGGAGCATTTCTGTCCCCTCCGCCGCCCCCAAACTCCTGGGATCCTGGATTTTAATAACTCAGGAGAGGGGGGGGGGAGAAACAGGGAGCTCCGCTGAATGTTTCCCACAGGACAAGCACACACGTTAAGCGGCTTGCAAGTTCCTCTGGCTCCTGCAGCAGATAACCAGAGCCTGCCTCCCCCGAGACGTGCTGGGACGGCTTAACCCCTTCGCTGCTGCTGCTGCTCCCAGAACCAGGAAGCCACTCCGAAGCTTGGCTGCCAGTGATGCCGCCGCCGCCCGCCGCCCGCCGCCCGCCGCCCGCCGCCCGCCGCCCGCCGCCGGCCTCCCCTAGCAAGAGGGATCCAGTGGATTACTCGGGATGGGAGACCGGATTGCGAGTAGATTGGTGGCAGCGGTGGTGATGGGGAAAAGTGACCAAGTTAGGAATCTCATCCGCCTCTTTCTTTGATGGGGGCGGGGATGGATCAACTGGATCGCGACGGGGGTGGGCGGTGGGGTGGGTCCTTGCTGCGTTCATGGGGCGCTCATACACATCTGCCCCCAGCCTTAGGTAGCCTCCTTTCAGCCAATTCACAAACAGATTCAGGAAAAGGGGGGGTGTTCTACCTGAGCTAGAAGGAGGGATGCGCGAGGTGGGTGCGTGGGTTCAAAGCTCGCTTTCGATCCAGGCAGGCCCGGAAGGCAGCAGCGGAGCCCATTCCTTTGGAGCAGTTTGCATCTTGCTGGCCACACCTTTGGACTCTCCCCAGCGAGGAGAAAGGCGGCACCTGTAGGGGGCCAGCAAAGGGGGAGCATCTGGCAACGGAGCCTGGGGAGGCGGGATGTCAGGTGCTGGTGGAGCCCGGAGCAGATCCGGCTGCAGGAGGAGGAGGAGAGGTGAGAAGGACACCTGGACAGACGGACAGGCCCTTTGACTTCACTTGGCTCCTTTTCAAATCCGGTTCTTTCCATCAGTGCTTCACACCGAACTTCCTACCTGGATCTGTCAAGAGGCCAAGGCAACTCACTCAGCAGAATGAGCAGGAGGGCCCCCAAACGCGGCTTAACACATTTTTGAAGTAAACAAAGTAATAAACATTAGCAGCTAAAGCAGGGGTGTTGAACTTCAGGACCCTGAGCCAAATCTGGTCCACCTGGGGTTGCAGGTTGGCCCTCTGCGGGGGGGGGGTGTCCCCAGATGGGCACACCCCCTTCCTCTGGCCCCACCCCTGACCACCCATCATTTGGTGGTTTCCCAGCTGTAGCGCAGTTTTCTCCCATTCTAAAAAGTTGAAATATCTCTCCTAAAGCTTCCTTACTGGCAGTAAAAGCTTTCAGCTACAGTATGCTGGTATTTTGGCCCTGCCCACCACTGGAATGCACCTCCCAAAAGCTTCTCTGAAATTGAATTTGGCCCTTGGGCTCAAAGAGGTTTGACACCCCTAATCTAAAGAGAGGGTCCTCCCATAAGACCATTTAAACTAAGTGAAGTGCTGCACGTTTACCATCTAAAGAGGCCTCCCATGTAAAACCATTAGGCCCAGAGTCTAAGATTACCAAACTGCGCCACTGCTCAGGAACCTCAAGGTACCTCTGCTGCCTCCTTCAAAGGTTGCAGAATGTAAGAAAGCCTCTCCCCTCCATCACTATGAAAGCTCTCTCTTCTTTAGGCCCCCGCTGGCTTTGGGGTTGCTTTCTTGAGCTCTGGACCACACCTTACGCATGTCAAGGTGAACCCAAGAGAGTTTACTGCCATTATGATCTCTGCCACTGTGGCAAGCACATTGTCGCCTCCAGGGAGGAGTAGGTTGAAACTTCTTTTCCTTGGGAGTGCTATGGGCCGGGGGGGTTTGCGGGGGGGGAACGACAATAATATTTTAAAGGCAGCACCCCAAAGACAAAGATATTCAGCCACAGATAATATAGAATGTAAAAAAAAAAAACATCCATTCAATTTCTATGCCACACAATAGCCAAAGCTCTCTGGGCGGTTCCACAAAATATTTATAACAATCATATGAAAATACGGTGTACACAGGATATAGACACAGGATATATACACAGCGTCTGTGTGTGTGATCATGAAGTTTGATCCATGGGAACCCAAAGGGAGGCCAAGTAACTCCCCAATTTCATATGCAAACCTATGTACGCGTATGCATATTCAAATATATCATGTCACATTCCCATGTAACAATACTTTGTTCATACATAAGGGGTGTTGACTTCCAGCCAATGCCTATGAACAGGAAGCCTTCCAGATTGATCTGATGGAGTAGTATTAATTAGTCTGACGTGGTATAAGGCAGCTTAATTTGATGGGGAAGAGCTGTGGCTCAGTGGTTGAGCACACACAGAAGATCCCAGGTTCAATTCCTGGTATCTTCAGGCAGGATTTGGAAAGACCCTTCACCTGACACCTGAAGAGCTGTTGCCATGCAGGGTAGCATAGACAGTACTGAGCCAGGTGGACCAATGGTCTGACTCAATATAGAGCCACTTCCTACGTTCTTCATATGATCATCTTCCCAGGAAGACTCTGTACAAACTGACCTCTAGAAAACCTCTGTTCATAGGCACAGGAAACCAACTCCCTTTTTGGATTAACTGTAAAAAATAAAAACAACAGCAGCACACATGAAGATATTGTCTGTGGCTGAATATATTTGCACATTTTATATTTGGGGTGATTTCTTGTCCTTGTGGGTTTTCAGGTGGCTATTCCCACTCCCACCCCTCATTTTGATTTTTCTGCTTAAGCAAGCTTGTATTAGTAACCTTCCTCCCATACTCCCAGAATGCCCCCGCTCCCTGAAGCAGGGCATGAGGGAAAAACACAGAATGATGGGGAACTTCCATGTATAATGTTTCAGTTACACACACACACACACACAGAGCAATGCACAGTGGGAAAATCTATTTCCCCTCCACTTGCTGAAGGGTTACCCTCCCCCACCTCATGCCCAAATTTCCCAGACTCGTGCAAATGCCTCTTTTCATCCTACAGTCTTATTGTTAGGAATTGCTGCCCAAGCATGAGCGATTCCTGTCTCTCTCTCCCCCCACCACCATCCTGTGAGCATGCCACACACAGCAGGAATGGTTCCCACGGCTCCAGGTCCCCCCATCGTCAAGGAAGGGGGCTGGAGGGGACATTACTAAGAGGGAGGGTGGAAGAAGATATGCTGATAGAGATGAGAGAGCCATGGGCCTGATTGAGGGAGGGGGCTGTGATTATTCCCACTGCCAGCAGGTGCCGGTGGAAGGCGTTCCATGGGGACCGAGGCGCCTAGCAACACTCTCTGGAGCGCAAAGAGGGTGGACAGAGATGGGACCTGAAAAACCAGCCAAGGAATGGGGGAAACCCATACTCCCTAGAGGATAGGTCCCAGGTCACAGTTCTTGGGCCAGGAAACCTCTCCTAGTCCACAGTACAGTCAAATCACAGAGGAAAAATATTAGCGGTCTCTATTCCCTACCTTCATACTAGGTAGATCCTTGTAGGTAGCTTTGCAGGACAGTTGAGCTTGTCACTGGCAAAGCTAGGAGACTTCCATACTTTGTCTCCATTCGGTCCAGGCTAACCGTTACGTGGCCCATTGCATAGTCATTCTTAAGGTCTTCTCAGTATCCCCAGACTAGAAGGTTCCTGGTAAAAATTTCTAGGAAACCGCCCCCCTTGTCTAGAAAGTTTGGCTGAATCACCTCGAGACACCCCTTGTCCTGGTGCATCTGGCAGAGTTAGAGCAGGGCCCAGGTTTTCGAATCAGAACTCCTGTGTTGCTTAGCTGCGCGTTCCAAATATGGTAGCTAAGCAAGCCTGATGTGTGCAGACATGATTTTCCACCTTTCCCTCTAAGAGCTTGGTATGTTTGAGCTTTCTGAATAAAGTGGAGAGCAGCAGATGGGTTGAGAGTGTCTGTGAGACTACAGCATGCTTGAAACAGCAGGGTGAAAAGCTGGAAGTAGGTATGGGGTGGAGGAGGGAACTGAAATTACATGGCAGTTCAGAAGGGAGAGAAGGTAAATCACAGAGGCTAGATTCTAGCCCTGGGGGCCCTGACTGTGGAATGCCAGGTATTCCTTCCCCCTACCCTCCATGTCCGCAGGATTTGTCTGCTTCTGTGCCTCCTCCTACATGGAGCAGGTTGGACACTCTCCCCTTCTCTGACCTCCTGCATCCAGTGATCCCGCCAGCCACACTTTCCAAAGTGGCCTCAGGAAAGAAAACCTAGATGGTCTCCAGGGCTCTAAGCTGGGGTGCGGGAGCAGCAGGCTCAGAGGAAGGGGTCAGATCTGACCTGCAGCAGGCTGCCAACTGATCTATAGTCCATGGAAGCAAAGCTTCCTCGTCCCTATCTGCTCACCCGCCACCTGCTCTCAATCATAGTTGAATCCAGGCCTCTGTGAGGCTTCCTCCAGGAAGGAGGAACAGAAGGGGATCCTTTCCGGGATGGGATCCTCTGCATAAGGAAAAGCAGGCCTGATGTCCCAGTGCTAGGCCCTAAATTGGCTGGTACAGACTGAGACTCCACGACATCTTCGAGAGGATTTTTTGTGCACTTATTCATAGCTTTAATTATAGGATTATAGTCCACATGTTTAAATCATATATACTTCCCAATTGCTGACATGCATTCTACACAAATTCCGTGCTTGAGAGAAGGAATGGGAGAACAATGTCAGAGAACAAGTCAGGCACTGTTTGCAAAGTCTTCAGCAAACTGGATAGACAACCCATTCCAGAACTTCTGCCATGGTTTTCTTATCAGTTGTCCCTTAAAGTCCTCAGGGTGATGCCTTATACACTCTGAAGTGCCTCTGTCTCTCGTTTAGCATAATTGTAATGTGCTCTTTTATTGAAGCAATCACCAGACAGATAAATCCATAGTAGCCCTCAAGACTTGGTGATGGACTCCTGCTCCCAGGACAGTCCTCTGGTCGATGGCATTGTCCAGAAAGGTGCTCCATTCAGCCCATGAAGCCCATCCAGGGCCAGGCAGAGCCTTGACTGACTTGTGCTGGAGGCAGTGGTGACTGCCCTTCATCTGGCAATTGTATGTGGAGCCCCAGGGTGCCTGCAGAGATGAGGGGGGGGGGCACTTGCAGCATGGAAAGTGATATACCAGCCCACAGCTGAAGCTGAACCCGGCACCCTCAATATTCATGAGAGCACATTAAAAACAAGAATAATAATAATCTGGGATAGCTTTATATAAGGTGAGGGTTCCTGCATGGAGTTGCCATCTTATTCCCTCCTTTGTTCAACCCAACTCTGCTCCCCCCAGCAATGGCATAATCAGGAGGAGTGCCCAGCTACTTGGTCCACAGGCAGCTCTTCCATGGGTCAGGGATAATAGGTGCTTAGCTTGTCTGGATGTTTCTTCCATCCAATCCACGTAGGAAACGATGCTGGAGGACAGAACAACTGTCTGGGATCCCGGGAAGGGCTCACTCATCAAGCCGACCTGGCTCCAAGTTGTGCTTTTGGCCTCCAAGTGGCAGAGCAGGGCTGCACCCTCTCCTACCTGAGAGAGGAAGAAAAGGAGGAGGCAATGTTACTGCTTTGGCCTATCCCAAAAATGTGTAGACGGGTGATTCATTGGAGGCAGTTTGGAGAGGTACTCACAGCTGCAGCAGGCAGGTAGCTAGAGCTATTCCTTACGATGCAGTACATGGCTGGATTGACCCCAGGGTATTCCTTGGCACAGTCTGAGGGTACTAGCACCTTGACTTGGTACGCTCTGGGGTTGGCCTGAACTTCACCTGTCAAAAGATGGGGGTAAGCCAGCAAACTTCCCCACTCATACTTGAACTGTGAGGCCCCACTCACTTCCCACTTCTGGGGGACAAGCCCTCCCCGCTAAATCCTACCATATTGCCCTGGACAAACCCCACCTGGTCAGGATCCTGCCTCTCATCCCCAAATGCCTTAACTCCACATCTGTACCCATCATACGACACCATTTTATTCCGGATTAATTTGACTCGGGGATTGTGGCCATTCCCTGCTTCCATCATCATAATCAATAACCTAGAATAGCATCATATGCTTTGCAAAATCCACCCTTTCCCTACGCTTTAGCCTCCATTTCAGCATATCTACACTACACCACAGACGTAAGGCCTAACTACGTGTTATGGGGTCTGTCTGGTCACTGACCCACAATTCCTCCTCCTCTACCCTCCAGGTAACATTTAGTAGTTAAAGGAGGCATAGGACATCATTGCTTTCGGTGTTTTCACACTCCGCTTCACTGGCTGATGTTTGCAAGGAGGGCTTGGGAAATGTTGTGTGTGACAATGGAATGCCACATGTCATTTAACTAAACATTACCAGGGAGACACAAGAGGATAAGTGGGTTGATAGCAGCCGTGTGTCCCCCGTGACAAATTCATGGGGGGGGGGATAAAGCTATCAATAGCAACTAGTCATGATTTTATTTATTTATATTTATTTATTACATTTATACCCCGCCTTTTTTCCTGCAAGGAACCCAAGGCGGCTTACATAATCCTCATCCTCCTCTCCATTTTATCCTCACAACAACCCTGTGAGGTAGGTTAGGCTGAGAGTCAGTGACTGGCCCAAAGTCACCCAGTGAGTTTCATGGCTGAGCGGGGACTAGAACCTGGATCTCCTGAGTCCCAGTCCAACCCTCTCATCACTACACCACTCTGGCTCTAGATTACCTCCCGTATCGGAGGCAGTATGCCTCTGTATGCCAGTTGCTGGGGAACATGAATGGGAGGGTGCTCTTGCACTCATGTCCCACTTGTGGGTTTCCCACAGGCAGCTGGTTGGCCACTGTGTGAATGGAATGCTGGACTAGGTTGGTCTGATTCAGCATGGCTCTTATGTTCTTAGATGTAGTAGCACCTCTCCAGAGAACTTTGGGAGCGGTCATCTTTGACTGAGAATTGTCAGTACCCTAGTCAAACTACAATGCCCAGGATTCTTTGGGTGGGGTGGGTGGGGGGAAACCATGACAATTAAGTATATAACTCATAGAAAATACATTTGTATTGTAGATACAAGGGACTGGCCACTTCTACTCAGCACATCCGATCTCTGTAGTTCACACACCAGCTGGTCTTCAGCTACGGTTGCTCATGTGTGCACACGCATGCCCAAATGTCCCAATCCACACAGCAATTGGAAACAACAGCCAGGACCACTCAAGCTCTGTTGCTTGCCTGCACAAATCAAGCTGCTACTTGGAGCAGCATGTCCAAAAGGATAGGAACACAGGAAGCTGCCTTATGCTGGGTCAGACCACTGGTCCATTTAGTCTGGTATTGGTTGGCGCTGACAGGAAGCACCCGGCCAGGTTTTCAGGCAGGATTCTTTCCTAGCCCTGCCAAGAGATGCCAGGGACTGAACCTGGGACCTCCCCTGCATGCAAAGCAGGTGCTCCACCACTGAGCTCCCCCATTGTGTGTGAAGGAATAATGGCTAGGTGAAGTGGTCCAGGGGCATGCAACCCTGTTCAATAACACACTTTCTACCTTCTCTCCCTGGCTGTCGCAGGGCTGGTAGGCATGGCAGGGCACCTGGCCAAGGGCCCACACCCCAGCAGGGGCCCACTGACAAGACCCCCTGGAATTGCTTCTCCTCGTCACCATTGCAACCTGCTTGTTCACCTACCTCCTCTTGAGCTCAGACAACAGTGGTGGTGAGAAGGAGCAGCAGCAGATGCCACGGCCTACTTGCTCACTGGCTCTCAGCCTGTCATTGAGCAAATAAGTAGTAGCAATGATGAGAGGGTGGAGGAAGAAGGGCAAGAGCAGCTGCTGACGATGGCAGTGAGAAGGTAGGCTCTCCAAGGGATAGGGGCCCAGTGAGGGCGTCTTGCCCAAGGGCCCTCAAAAACCTGTCCCCCGCACACACACATACACACACATTCAGTTCCCCTGCATACCAGATTGCAGCATTTGCAGACCCATCACTCTGCAGCTATCCCAGGACTTCTCTGGGGAGAAGGTCATCGGCGTGACGTGTTGGTCAAAGGTGATGGGTTTCTGGAGGAGCAGCAGAGCCACGTTGTAGCCACCAGAGAGAGTGTACTGTGAGATTTTCTCATAAGGGAAAATCCCAGCCACACGGATCCCCCGGACACGGCCTTTGGGATGTGTCAGTCCCACAAAGACAGTTGTGCTGGCTGGGTCCCTGCAAACATTAATTGGGGGGGAGCTGGAATAACTTTGTTCCAGGTCAGAGGCAAAGTAAAAATTATCTAAATGGTCCCCAGAATTTGGATGGGGGAAATCAGCAGGCTCAGAGAAGGTCATATAACTTATCCAAAGTAAGAATTCCTTCATTCTTTCTAAAGGTTTGTTCACATAGTCATAAACTATGGTAAAACAGTGACTGAATTGTGTTAATACTGGGAAAAGAAAGAGGCTCCTCTTAATCTGGGCCTTTTTCTTGCTTCTCTTGAGTCTTATGGTATCTCTCATCAGTGCTGCTGAGCATGGATTAGGCCAGACAACCCTGCCGTTATCTCCCCTTCCTGCCTGTGAATTGGGGGCGACTGTCCCCTGCATCCAGGGTAGGCAGATTGGGTGTGCCCTTCAACATGCACCCTGTAATGCAGGGGTGAGGAACTACTTTCAGCACAAGGGCCAAATTCAATTTTGGAGAAGTTCTCTGGGGCCACATTCCAATTGTGGGCAAGGCCAAAGGCAAAACGGGAAGGGCCAAATTACCAAAAATACTAGCATATTTTAGCTGAAAGCTCTTGCTGCCAGTAACTTAGCCTTAGGCGAGGGATTTCAACTTTTCAGAATGGGGGAAAAGTTACACAAAAGCCAGGAAACCACCAAATTATCAGTGGTCAGGAGAAAGGGGTATGGCCATTTGGGAACCCTGGAGGTCCCCCACCCCTGCTGTAATGAGATTACTCTCCCCACTCCAGACCATCAGGCAGAAGGGAATGCATGTGTATCGTTTAATGAACTGGAGTTCCATAAAAGGGCACTAGCTCTGGCATTCTAGCAGGACAAAAGGCATGACTGAGAAGAGATTTGGATAAGAAAGTACAAATGCTACCATTGCCATCCTGGGCCGAACCACCGAACTCAGCAGCAACAGTGGCCAAGAGATACTGAGTGCCCCCCGCCCCCTAGATGGCACTGACTCTGAACCAGGCCAGGAGAGCAGGTGCATCACTTACGCCTCTCTAACACACTGCGCTGTAGTCAGCACCCAGTAGCGGTTCAGGATTGAGCCCCCGCAGTTCTGATTCTCACATGTGGCAATGAGCACTTGCCAGGGCAAGGACAATTGCGCTGAGATCCATGTGAGCAGGGCTGGGGAGGGGAAAGAGGCTGGTCAGTGTGTGGCGGGGAAGGGTCAGAACCAAGAGGGAGCCCCACTCACTCTACCACAGAAGAGACACTCTACCGCAGAAGGGTGTGGAATGCCCACTCCTGTTAGGGATGGCCTGGAAGGCACCGCGCCACATTGACAGGCCGCAGTGACCTGGAAGAAGAGGGTCATGTTTCTGATTCACACTAGGAGAACAACTATCACTCACTCTCTGGTTCCTGTAGCCGTCTAAGGTCCCTTGCAGGGCCCAGCTGTTCCCAAGGGACTGTGAGGTTGTAATGGTGCCCTGCAGCCTTTGTGGTACTCTCCAGCCAAGGCAAGTAGTGGGGCAGGCTGCTGAAGACATAGGGATGGGAGCAGGCTTCATCAAAACTGCTTAACACTCCCACCTGGAGCCAGGCCCCACCCTGGGGGTCAGGGCAGATCAGTGGAGAGCCCATATCACCCTGGATAGGAATAAGAAGAAAGAAAGGCACAGAGAGAGAGAGAGAGAGAGAGAGAGAGAGAAATGTAGGTATAGAGGAGACATCTTAACCAGCAACTCTTTCAGCAGCAGCCTTTGGGCCTGTTTTCTGTGGACCCATCTACTGGGTACATCATGGAACATGGTAGGTTTTTAGAGTACTAGTGGCATTAGTGTGTGTGTGTGTGTGTGTGTGTGTGTGTGTGTGTGCCAATCCAACGTCTGGAGGGCAACACATTCCCCATCCCTGGGTCACACCTCCTATAGGACAGTGTTCTCCAACCTTGGGTCCCCAGATGTTTTTGGCCTACAACTCCCAGCATGCCCCAGCCAGCTGTGTGTGGGTGCAGGTAATATCCAGCTGGTGCTGTTCAAATGCTTGGGTTGTGTGTGGCAGGCAGAACATTACGTGCTTTGAACCCTCCATCTTCACTGCCTGAAGACGGATGTGTCTGTGAAGGGGAGAATTACTTTTTAAATCCATATCCAGGGCTTTTTTTCTGGTGGAACTCACCGGAACTGAGTTCCAGCACCTTTTCTTCTATTAATTGCATTACAATTTAATCGCCATCTACTCCCGAGGAAATGTAATCCGAGAATTCCGGTACCTTTTTCTCCAGAAAAAAAGCACTGTCCATATCCATTTGATATCAGCATTGAGTCAAACAGAGATAAAGGTGGGTTAAAATGATGTCCCACTCCAAAGCTCTCTCTCACCTTGCAGACTCCTTCATGTCCCATCTGGGCTTTGATGCAGAAGATGGCACCGGAGAGATGGTTGCAGCTACTGATGTTCAGGATGTCTAGGGGATGTCTCAGTAGAACAGAAGGGCCTCCTGGAGTAGGGAGAGAACATGAAAGGTTAACACCTACTGGCCCTCAAATTAGGCTGCACAAATCCACTTCCTATGACAGGGGAGGGCAACTACAGAAAGTGGAGGAAGGAACTAGAGGATTGGCTATCCTTGACCTGATTCTAACCAACAGAGATGAGTTAGTGGATAAAGTGGCAGTTTCGGGAACTCTGGGGGAAAGTGACCATGTTATACTTGAGTTCTTGATTCTAACAGAAGCAAAAGCTGAGTGTAGCCAAACACGTACCCTGGATTTTAGGAAAGCCAATTTTAACAAACTCAGAGCAATGATAAGTAAGGTCCCATGGCAAGCGACTCTAATGAGAAAAGGAGCCCAGGATGGGTGGGAGTTTTTTAAAAAAGGAAATTTTAAAGGCACAATTGCAAACAATTCCCACAAGGAAAAAAGGCAGAGGGCAACAGAAGAAGCCAATGTGGCTTCACAATAAACTCAAAGATGACCTGAAAACAAAAAAGGACACATATAGGAAGTGGAAGGAAGGACAGGCTACAAGGGAAGAGTACAGGCAGGTAGCACAGAACTGCAGGAATAGTGTCAGGAAGGCTAAGCTGAGAATGAGCTAAGGTTAGCGAGGGATGCTAAAAACAACAAGAAAGCTTTCTTCAGATACATGCATAGTAAAAGACAGAGGAAAGAAATGGTGGTTCAGCTATGCAATGAGGATGGCAAATTGATAACAGAAGACAAAGGAAAGGCAGAAGTGTTCAATTCCTACTTCGGCTCAGTCTTCTCCCAAAAGAGGGTCTATGACCCCTGCTGGCAAACCTGAAGTGCAGACTGAAGGGGCAGGATTGCAGCTTGAGATGGATAGGCAAATGGTCAAGGAGCACCTGATTACTGTGAACGAGTTTAAATCTCCAGGGCCTGACAAGCTGCATCCTAGAGTAATAAAGGAACTGGCAGAAGTACTCACAGAACCACTGTCTACTATCTTTGAGAAATCATGGAGGACAGGTGAAGTGCCAGATGACTGGAGGAGGGCAAATGTTGTTCCCATCTTCAAAAAGGGCAAGGAGGAGGAACCTGGGAACTATAGGCCAGTCAGTCTGACATCAATCCCTGGGAAAATTTTGGAGCAGATTATAAAAAAGTCAGTCTGCAAGCACCTTGAAAACAATGCAGTGATTACCAGAAGCCAGCATGGATTTGTCAAGAACAAATCCTGCCAGACTAATCTGATCTCATTTTTTGATTGGGTAACCTCCCTTGTGGACTGTGGGAATGCTGTGGACATCATATATCTGGACTTCAGCAAAGCTTTCGACAAAGTGCCTCATGATATCCTGATTAGCAAGCTTGCTAAAAGTGGGCTAGATGGAACAACTATCAGGTGGATCCACAATTGGCTACAGAATCGGACTCAAAGAGTGCTTATCAATGGTTCCTTCTCAAACTGGGGAGAGGTAACGAGTGGGGTACCACAGGGCTCGGTCCTGGGCCCAGTGCTCTTCAACATTTTTATTAATGACTTGGATGAGGAGGTGCAGGGAATGCTTATCAAATTTGCAGATGACATAAAGTTGGGTGGAACAGCTAATACTCTGGAAGACAGAAACAAAATTCAAAGAGATCTCGATAGGCTGGAGCGCTGGGCCGAAAACAACAGAATGAAATTTAATAGGGATAAATGCCAAGTGCTGCACCCAGGGAAAGGAAACCAAATGCAGAGTTACAGAATGGGGGACACTTGGCTCAACAATACTACAAGTGAGAAGGATCTTGGAATTGTGGTAGATCACAAACTGAATATGAGCCAGCAATGCGATGTGGCTGCAAAGAAGGCAAATGCTATTTTGGGCTGCATTATAGCGTCCAAGTCGCGTGAAGTGATAATTCTCCTTTACTCAGTACTGGTTAGGCCTCATCTTGAGTACTGCGTCCAGTTCTGGGCACCACACTTTCAGAAGGACGTAGACAAACTGGAGAGGGTTCAGAGGAGGGCAACAGGGATGATAAAGGGACTGGAAACAAGGCCCTATGAGGAGAAACTGAAAGAACTGGGCATGTTTAGCCTTCAGGAGACTGGGAGGAGATATGATCGCACTCTTCCAGTACTTGAAGGGATGTCACACAGAGGAGGGCCAGGCCCAGGATCTCTTCTCGATCATCCCAGTTTGCAGGACATGGAATAATGGGCTCAAGTTACAGGAACCCAGATTCCACCTAAACATCAGGAAAAATTTCCTGACTGTCAGAGCAATAAGACAATGGAATCAAGTACCTAGGGAGGTGGTGGGCTCTCCCACTCTGGAGGCATTCAAGGTGCAGCTGGACAGCCATCTGTTGGGGATGCTTTGACCTGGATTCCTGCACTGATCAGGGGGTTGGACTCGATGGCCTGGTAGGCCCCTTCCAACTCTACTTTTCTATGATTCTAACTTGTGGCCCTCTGGTTGTTTTGGCATACAGCTCCCATTAGCCCTAGGCAGCATAGTCTATGAGGAGGAATTGTGGAAGCTGTAGGCCAAAACATCTGCAGGGTTACCCACCCCTGTCCTATATACTCACTAAGGATCATCAGTGTGTGGCAGCAGGAGGCACAAGAGGCAGTGTCAAGAGCCCAACAAGGCAGGGCAGGAGGGTTGAAGAGGAAGTCGTCAACAGGAAAGAGGCAGCCAAGGGGAAGAGAAGGAATACTGGGGAGAGGTGCCCATGAGGAAGGCACTGTAGAGCCAAATAATTTGAATTTAATTTGAAATAAGATTAATTTTTTGCTGCAGGTGTGTGATGTGTCATGACGTTACATCACATCATATATCATTTCACAACTGGGCATTGCACAGGATCAAAGATAGTTAACTATCTCACTCTCAGCTGAACAAAAGATAGCAGGGTGACCTGAGGCACCACCAGAGATGGGTTGGGATGAAAACCTTTCTCCTCTAAGCTCCAGCCCAGAGACCCTGCCTCATACTACCTTGCTCCACAGAATTACAGATATTGGAAGAACCAACAAGACTATTTAATCCACCCTCTGCCCTCCCTACATTTAACCTGTGCAGACCAGATCAGAGTGTGCCACAAGCAGAGAGCACGTATTCTACTCATCTTGAAGAGGAAGTGAAACCAAACAGATATCTGGTACCACTCACCCTTCAGCATAGTCCAGCCTGGAAGCCAACAATTTCTGAAATCAGCTATCATATCCGGCTTGTCTGAGAGACACACAGGTGCGACATGGGGTCCAAATTCCAGTGGTTTCTCCAGTTGCAAAAGCCCCAGGTTGTGAAGGTCCTGGTGCTCCAATGAATTTGGGTGAGTCAGAGCGTGGCGGATCTGCCCGGAGTACATTGCCTTGGAAACGTCTACCAGCCCAGCCTGCACCATTGCCAAAGCCTCCGAATTCTTTCTGAAACAGGGAGACAGCAAGATTAAGAAGGTAAGCAGGATGCTAGCATGTTGCATAGATGCAGCAATCACACTAAATATTGTAGAAACTGGCCTTGAACACACTATTCGAAATACTTTTGTTTGCCCTCTGTGTCCAAAAAGGCCCCTAAGAGCAGCTTACATCAAATGTAATCAAATAAAATGTGCTTCTCCACCCCCACCATAATACCTGTTCAACCTGTAAACAAAAAGATGATTACACAGACATCCTAAGTGTTTAGTGTTTTCTCCTGCTGGAAATGCTGAAGTTCCCACTGCTTGAGGGAATGCGAAACACAACATCTACAGAACTCCCTTCTCAGTGCTGAAATACAAAGGGTCTATGAGGGTTTCCCAAACCCTTGATAACTGGGACATGCAGAAAATTCTAGATTAAAATTGGAAGCCATTGTACATACATACATATACATATACATATACATATACATATACATATACATATACATATACATATACATACGATATTCTATCACCTCCCAGAACAACAAGATGCATCCTCCTTGCCAAGGCAGGCCAGTTAATATTGCCTCCTAGCATCCCTTTGCTCAGTATGATGCTAAACATATCACTTGCAGCTCAGTTTATCTATGATGGTGACGACGATGGTGATTTACACAATAGTTGCTGGGGGAACACAATATTTATTGGGATTACGATATTTTTCAGCACCAGTGGAAGCTTTCCTTCCTGGGCTAATAGCAGAGGGGTGTGTGTGAGAGAGAGAGACAGACAGAGAGAGAGAATTTATTTTCATTGGCAGGGGAAGAAAGGGTTAAAATCCTATTTGTGTGCCATGGTTACAGTGAATATGCCCCACCACTGTGGCTTTTTCAGTGTAAATAAAGACAAGAAATATAGCCGCAAATGATATGCTTAGCATCATGTCTAGTTTGGCCCCCAGTCAGGGCTTGGGAATGGTGATGATGATAATCTTGGTGTTTCTGGGAATCCCTCTTGCTTGTCATTGGTAGCACGGGCTGCATCAGGGTATATTCCTGTGTGTTCCTACTCCCTTTCTTCAGATGATGATGTTACCACGCACATACTGGCTGGTGGGGGAGTGGGGGAATCAATGCTGCATAGGGCCTTCTCACTCCAATTGGCACAGAGTGATGAATACATCCAACATGGAGGAGGCTTCATTTCTCAAGGCATAGTTCAGCACATTAGTGTGCCCCAGCATTATGTCTGGGAAGCATGGATAGATAGAGACTGGGTTCACATGAAATGACAACCCATTGTAGGTTGTTACCCACAATGGGTTGTTGTGTCATGTGAACCTGGACCGATTCCCTCAGGGTGGCTTGTTTGAAGGCAACAAGACACCCTGTCAACCCATAGGTTGTTGTACCCACAATAGGTTGTTGTGTCATCTGAACCCAGGCGACCAACCCCATCACGGGTACTGGGAATCAGCTAGCCAGCTGCTTGGCAAGATTAGCAGATGCCCCTTGCCACTCTTGCCAAGCTTGCCTGGGCACCCGCCAGTGCCGGCCATCTCACAAGTGCCCAAGTGGCACTTGGGGGCAACTGGCACTGGCTTGCTGCCCTCCCCACTGTGATTGTGACCTGTTTTCAGCTTGCCACAGCTTTTTGTCCCTTTACTTCTTTTTTCCCAGAGATCGTGAAGTCCAGCTTGACAACTAGCTTTTGCAATCCCCATTTTGACAGTCACTGACAGCCCCTTCAAAGTGCCCAAGTGGCACCTTGGAGGGGCTGCCAGTGGTTGGCAAACATTCTTTTAATTATTATTTTTGGGCACAACATGTGTGCAAAAAAATTCATTTTATTTTTTGTATTTTTTTTTAGCTGCAGTTGCGCAACTGCACAGGAGTGTAGTTGTATGAGGGAGGAAATTGGGACCCTTGTTTGGGCAATGTCAGGGGTTGGTACCTGCTGCAGAGCTGTCAAGAGAATGCAAAGGGAACAAAAAGCCTGGTTGGACCCTTTTTGGGTCAATGTCCAGGGTTGGTACCTACTGCACTCTGACAGCAGGTACCCCTGCCCCAACGCTGCCCAACTGAAGTTCCCAATTTCCGCAGTTGTGCGAGTGTGGCTAATAAAAAAAAATAAAACAAATTTTTTTGTACACATTGTGTGCACAATAATAATAATAATAATAATAATAATAGTAGTAGTAGTAGTAGTAGTTTGCCAACCACTGACAACCACCGGGCACTTTGGAGGGGCTGTCAGTGGCTTTCAAAATGGAGATCACGAAGCCAGTTGACAAGCCGGACTTTGTGAACTCCAGAAAAAAAAGGGGTAAAGGGACAAAAAACAGTGAGCTGAAAATAGCTCACGATCATGTCGGAAAGCGGGGAGACAAGTCAGTCCTGCGCAGGGTCCCCTGGGACAGTGTTCTCCAACCTTGGGTCCCCAGATGTTTTTGGCCTACAACTCCCAGCATGCCCAAGCCAGCATGGCTGGGTGCCTGGCTGGGGCATGCTGGGAGTTGTAGGCCAAAAACATCTGGGGACCCAAGGTTGGAGAACACAGCCCTGGGATACCCATGGGAGGACCAAGGGGGAGGGAGGAAGCAAACAACTCAGGGTTAGCCCAATTGTCTGTCGGGCACACTGTGGGTTATTTGGCCAACAACCCACCCACCCTGGCTTATTGCTTATTGCCAGGGTGTGTTAGTGTGATGTGTGAATGTGCCCAGATACTCAGTACTAGATGGAATTGTTTGGCAGGGGATGTATCATTTTTGTTTTCTTTTGGGATGGGTTACCAGTAGCAAAAAAGCCAATAAAAATTGTATGGTGAGAGATTGGATGCTGCAGCAACAAGGCAAGTATCGGTATGCTAGTTTTCACTTCCCACACCCCAAGCTATGAACCATAATTTATGGCTTATGAACCATTTAGCCGCCATTATGAGGGACTATCATGCTTTTTTGTTTTGCCCCATAATCATGAGGACTAGAAACATAATCTGGAATCTCAGCACCTCTGTGGGCATGTCCAACTGCTTCTGCACACTGACTGGGGCCTCTGCAATTTTCCTCTTCCAACTGCAATTCCTCATGTTTCATTTTATATTATTCTGGGGCCTCAGAAACCCTAGTGTGCCTGCAGAAAATTCCTGTGTAAACCTTTGTATTCCATGCATATTAAGAAAGGAAGAAAGAGAGAAGAGAGAGAGAGAAATAAAGCCAAGTGGGATTCTGAAACCACCATAAATTGAAGCAAGAAAGCAGATCCCAGACATCATCTTCAGTAAACTAAGTGCTATTCCAAGGCACTGAGACAATGCAAACCACACTGAACTGGATAAGAATGGAAGAACATGGCACTCACATAAGGTTGACACAGTTTGCTGTGGTTAAAATCCACCAGGGGTTGAGAATGGAGCCAGCACAGAAGTGTTGGATGGACAGTTTGAGAGAAACAATCCAGGGAAATTCACCCATTTCAGCCTCAGAGCAGCTTGGGCATTTGGGCACAAAACCAGGCCGCAGGCCACATCCTGAGAGGAAAGACCAAAACATTAGAATCGGATTTTCTTGCCTTCAGACCTCAGATTCTCTGACAGAAGTCTGAAGTGAGATTATCTAGTACAGTCTATTTTCACTCCAGAGTGATGGCAGCAGAGAGCGGGGAGAAATTGGTGATATGTGAATCCACAGAATTTGGGAGGGAATGGAATATGAACGTTACTGGCTACATCACTCACCAACTCTGCGATCCATCAGAAGTGCGGTCTTGTTAAGCTGGTAGGTATGAGAGTTGCTATTCCATGCCAGTCCCATCTCACACTGTTTCAGTGTAGCCCGCACAGGGTGTTGCAAGCTGGGAACCATGGAGATGGTTATACTGGGTGGGGGAACTAGTGCTAGAGAAGGGCCAGGAAATGGTCTTTCCTCACGTTTGCTCTTGGGGAACTTTGCCCCCGCTACGATGAAATGAATAGGCACACCTTGATTGACATCAGTTTCAGGTGTGGGTGATGGGAGCTCTGTAGGAGGCACTATCATGGAGTCCGGAGATGGCAACGGCTTTAATGGCATTGGGGTAGCAGCAGGTAATATTATCACATGTGGTTGTGTGAGTGTTGGTGAAGTTTGGGGTGTTAGAGATGATTGCTGTTTAGGTGTGGATGTTTTTCTGGCTGATGAGCGTACTATAAGAATTACATGATTAGCTCGTGGGGAAGGCTTTGCTGATGCAAGGCAGAGAGTGCCCTGCAGTTATAGATATTACATGTAGTGGTTCTGTAGATTTTGGAGATGTGGGTTTAGTTGCCATGGTTGTTTCCAATGGTTTGGTTGTCATGGTTTCTTCTAATGGTGGCAGATTGGTTATTTGAGATACTTCAGCTGTTTGTCCTCCAACTGGGAGGATTACAGGCACTTGTAGGGATGCTGAGGGAGGCTGGACAGTTGAATGGAATATCAGTCCTGTTGGAAATGTTACAGGTTGTTGAGCTGTCGAAGATAATTCTCTGTCTGTTTCAGACATGACAGGTAATGGTGCTATAAAAGATGTTTCACCATGAGTAGTCTCATTCATTACTGCTCCTTCTTGCCACAACCATGTCAGATGGGATAAAAGCTGGGCAGCCAGAATAGGAGCTTCGCAATCATGCAAGCTCTGGCTCACAATGCCCATTGCCTCCCAGCGTCCACTGGCTGGGTCATGACAGATCACAGGACTGCCTACAGGCACCTGCAACAGAAGAGGAAAGAGGGCACAAGCATCAGATATGGAATGAGACAACCGAGGTAGGTCCTAAAATGTGTTCTGTTGATATATCTTTGGCTGGCGGATCAGTTGCATATCTGAGGTGTTCCACTGATGTGTCTCTGGTGGTGTCTCTTGTGTTCTACCAGCATAACAGGGCTTCTGCCACGGGCCCCTCAGCCAGTGGATCTCGAGTATAGGATTGCTCTGTTAGCAAATCCAAAGTATTTCTGTACAGGTTTCAAAAGAGAAAAGTCCAAATGATTCAGAACATAGGAAGCTGCCTTATACTGAGTCAGACCCTTGGTCCATCTAGCCCAGTATTGTTGACACTGACTAGCAGCCACTGTCCAGAATTTCAGGCAGGAGTTTTTCCTGCCCTCCCTAGGGAAGCTGGGGATTGAACCTGAGACCTTCCACATGCCAAACATGTGTTCTACCACTGAGCTATGGCCCCTCTTGAGCACCACTATGGATGGGAAAATAGAAGCAGTGCTGGAAATAGGCCAAGAAGACCACATTTGCTGCTTGAAATAGTAATGGCCAGGTTTTTAATGTCCATAGCAGGCATAAATGGGGTTTTCTCAGGAGAGTTCCAGGGAGTTTTTGGCCCTGAGCACCAGAGGAAACATAACAATGGAGATGCTCTAAGCCTAAGGGATTATATTGTCTTGGAAAGTAGAGAAGGAGTACTTTCCCCACCCACCATCCTGACCCTGAATGCATTCATATGGATTACCCAGCAATCTGTGTCATTAGACACTTCTCTTGCAACACACAAATTCTGTTTTTCTTTTGTGCCAGACCAATACTTGGCACATTCTGATGTCACCAAAGCATTCACGACAATCTCCTTCAACAACCGTTTATTGGATCCTGTGGAGAAGGAGAAAAGACCTTCAATGACAAAGTCTGTTAGTATAACCCAGGCGATCTTCAATGATCCTCTTTACTCTCCGTCTATAATCAGGACAGTGTGTGTTCTACATGTAACATTTAAAAAAATCCAAATTGTCAAACAAATTCTGAAAGTCCTGCTGAACCTCCCCTCAAGATTCTGAACTTTCACCTAGGAGTGACCCTGTGTTTTCAAATACTTCCATAACTATAAGAGCTATAAACAATTAATTGAAAAATTAATCCTGACACTCTTGGGATGCTGAACTAGTGTGTCAAATACCACTTGCTATGCTTCTACAGCCCTGCCCATAGTACGCTATTTTTTAATAACCTGCAGACTTATCTGTACCACCCTGGCCTGTAGTAATTTCCCCATAAACGTGATCTAAATCCTGATGGAGCACTCCAAACTCACCATGTTCGCCTCGTTTGTAAATCCTACATTCTTCCCGTGTGTCGTAAGGTTTGTGTTCATGAGGGACACAAACTGGCCATATGTCTTTTGTTCTTAAATCAAGTGGTTGGCCAAGCATAACAAGTCCCAAGTCATTATTGGGCATTGTATCCCAGGAACTGAAGCCCCGGTGTGGCAGGAACTGGCTCACTGTGTTGGTGGAGATATGCCCATGAGTCCCAGACAACTCTACATGGCTTGGTATCCTGCAAGACAAACATGGCAGCTCATTTTAAACTCAATCAAGGGAATCAGCTCTGTTATCCTGAACTGTGGACCTTACCACAGCCGGTAAATCAAAGGTAAGCAGTGTGATGTCTGTGGGCACTAATGTGCCCCTAGACACCTTCCTTGGTGCCCACCAAGACATGCTCCTCCACCCAATTTTGCTTTACATAATATTTTTATATTTTCTTACTGGCAGTTGGTATTACAGTAATACCTTGGATTGCAAGTAGCTTGGTTTGAGAGCGTTTTGCAAGACAAGCAAATTTTAAAATATTTATTAATTTTTTTTGACTTGATATACAAGCGACGTCTTGCAATACAAGTACTGTAGTACGGCTTAAATTAAAAATCTCTGTACAAATTTTTTTTGGGGAGATTTCGTTTTGATATAAGAGTGTTTTGGATTACAAGCACGTTTCCGGAACGAATTATGCTCTCAATCCAAGGCATGACTGTACTTCAAAGAAAAGTGGGAGCCTCTAGCTGCTGCCATCTTAATTCCCCATGAATGCCTCTGGGCACGTTCCTTGTCCTTTGGGACTAGCCATGCACACCCATGGCAGTCATTCTATGGTTGTGCCCAGGACACTTCCTCAAATGTCCAAATGTGCCCACAGGCCCAAAAGAGTTGCCTACTTCTGCTGTAAACTGTTCAGGCATGACTAGGTTCCCAATTGCAGAATTAACGATTCCAAGACCAGAGCTAACAATCATATCAGGAGAAAAACAATTCCAATCTCTCACACTACTCACATCAATAGGAAGCAGTTGGCCGCTGTCAGGACCCACCAGCTGCTCAGCACGACGCCTTGGCACCTCTTGCCGTTGCCATATATGTTCACTAACCACGGTGCTTCCAAGGTTTCATTCTGTTCTGCGTCTGCGGGCACATTGTAGGCTTCGTCCCACTTGGGTTGCACATGATGAATGCCACAGACTGCAGGGTAACAGTAGAACACTGTAGAATCCTCCCTCTCAAACATCCTGTCTAATGTGGCCAATGTAATACACGCTCCAAAGGGAACTTGAGTATTGGATACTGAGCTAGGAAGAACTGTTACTGATGAAGGGCCTGTTCAGTGGCTCACCCATACTCCAGGAAAGGTTCGTTAAGGTAGAAACATCTAATGTAAAACAGTGGCATACACTCAACCACAATAAAGCACGGGGAAGTCAAAGTGAGCTACAGGCCTGTGACTCACTGCTGGCTCAGCTTGTCTGAGCGTGGAAAGCTAAGCAGGGTCAGGCCTGGTTATTACTTGGATGGGAGGCCTCCTCCTCTAGTTTCCTGCATTGAGCAGGGGGGTTGGACTCGATGGCCTTGTATTTTATTTATTTATTTATTATATTTATACCCCGCCTTTTTTCCTGCAAGGAACCCAAGGCAGCTTACATAATGCTCCTCCTCCTCCTCCTCCTCTCCATTTTATCCTCACAACAACCCTGTGAGGTAGGTTAGGCTGAAAGTCAGTGACTGGCCCAAAGTCACCCAGTGAGTTTCATGGCCGAGCGGGGACTAGAACCCAGATCTCCCGAGTCCCAGTCCAACACTCTCACCACTACACCACACTGGCTCCTTCCAACTCGATGATCTATGAAATCTATGTCTATAAGATGTTGGTAGTGCAAACCAACTCTACATGGTACAGGATTATTATTTTTTTGATGCGGCATTGACTTCTAAACAATAGTTAATTGTTATGGGCTAATCTCCTGTACTTGTGTCTTCCCACTCAGTTATACCACTTCATCCCAAGAATTTCTGGGTTGCACAGGCCTCTTCCCCAGCCCTCCCTTCTTTCCAGTACTGGGGTTCAGAAATGTCCTGGCTCTGGACATTGTTGCTTACAGCTGGATGAGTAGGAGTAGGAGGACAGAAGCAGCTGGAAGAGGGCACAGAGCCAGAGGAGAAGCTCCATCCTTCCTCTCGGTGGCAGAGGGAGGCCAGGGAGTCATAAAGGGGCATCATAGGGAAGGTGAGATGAAACAGGGTAATCCCACACAGGCCCCACTGGAACAGGGAGTCAAGAGTCAACACTTGAGAAATCTGGAATGAAACCTCTGAGCTCACAAAAGACTCATCTGTGACCTCAGCTTCATAGAGCTCTAGTAACTTGACATGGAATCCCTGATATGCCCTAGTTTTGTGCTTCTGCCATCTCTCTTTTGGTGATTCTTGGTCCTATGGTGCAGGTCTTTCATGCAATTTTGTTTCAAAGATGCATCTATTCCCAGCACATCAGCCCCAACCTCCCACTCCCCATCACTACTATGTATGTATGTATGTAAAACTATAATGCAATGATGGACACTGCAGTATTCTAAAAGTAGGGATACTAATTATATTTTATGGTGTTGTTATGCTCTGGAATAAGGAGCATTTACAAATATAAGATAGGTATCTTCTGGCAACCTACTGATATATGAATGCAGTATTATCGAATTAGCATACTCTAGCTGCACTTGCCTATGTTCACTGATGGGAGTTCTCCCATCTTCTTACACCAGTGTTAGTTGTCTAGGTGTATTCGTGCAGAGTATGCATGCTCACTGTTGTGACACCAGAAATATGACATATTCGCTGCGCATTGCCCAGCATCCTGCAGGCCACTGCAACTGCCAGGGAAAGGCCGAGAAGGTCCTCCTGGGACGGGGCAGGCAGGCCTAGAGGTGCGTCCCCTCGGGAAGCGAGCTTGCGGGTGCCGCAGGGCTCTTCTTCGGCCCAGCGCTGCGGAGGGTAGCCCGGGCATGCCGGCAGCAAAGAGTCCGGAGCAGCTGGCGGGCTGCTGGTCCATCCAAGTCCCGCCTCAGGAGGCTCCGCGGGCGTCATCGTGGCGGGCCAGGAGGCTGACCGGGTCCCTGGAGGAGGGCAGCGGCGAGGAAAGGCACCCCCCCTCTCTCTCACACACACACGTTTAATTGCTGTGTTTAAAAACAGGTTTAATTCAGGTTTAATTGCAGTGTTGGCACTTTGATATAAATAAGTTGGTTTTGTGTTGCAGTTTGGGCACTCGGCCTCAAAAAGGTTTGCCATCACTGTATTATATCCTCCACAGCCAGGCCTTTACTAATTTTCTAAGATTTTCCACAAAAACCAGACTCTTGTGCCAAATTTTTGATAGTTGTTACGATATAACATGAGTTATGATATAAGGCACTTTGGGGGCTTCTATGGACTCCAAAAGAGAGAGCGCGCGCACACACACACACACACACGTTGCAAAAATAAATGCAGAATAATTGACATTTTGGCAGCAGGTAAAGCTCTGTATTTTAGCAGCTTTTTAATATATAGTTTATTTTGTTGTTTATTTTAGTATATAATGTTTTATTATGCTTTTTATTGTTTAGGACTGCCAGCTTTTCAGCTGGCTACTAGCAGTGCCTTTAGCAGCTGGTTGATGTGCAGATATTACCAGGATATACTGTTTACTGCACATGGTGTGAAAAGCTTCACTTGCTAATTTTTGAACATCAAACTGCTGTTGAAGGCGCAGGAGCTGGCCAGACCAAGGTTGTTGTTGTTGCTTTTCTGGTCAGTTGGCAAGCTTGTTACAGGTTTGTATGTGTGGTTTATATGTCATTCTGAGCACAATTTTACAAAAAAAGGAGTTAATAAATATCATAAAAATAAAAAGACAGCTTCCCCCCAAACCTGGTGCCCTCCAGATTATTAGGCTACAGCCCCGAACACCCAGCATAGCCAATGGCCATGCTGGCTGGGGGTGATAGGACTTGTAGCCCAACCCATATGGAGGACACAAGGTTGAAGAAGGCTGCTCATCAAGTCATTTTTGGGATGCCTCCAAAAGGCTTGATGTGGTCCGCACTTTCAATAAAATGTGATTGCATAGTCTCCAGTTGCCCGAAAATGCAGGGACCTGCAGGGACCTTCAAGAAAACCCTTAAGCCATCATGGCTTCTCACTTTGTCATGCAGAGTCCCAAATTCCCCTGCCTCCCGCAGCTGCAAGCTACTTAAAGGGGCCAAAGGCAAAATTGCAGCTAAGCTTGCAATTTTAGCTTAGCTGCAATTTTGCCCATGGCCCCTTTAAGATAGCTCTGCTTAGGCTGGAACAACCGCAGTAAGCAGGGAGGGAACAGATGCTGCTAAGATGGGAGGGACAGGCGAGGGTGTGTGCGCGCGCACGCGCGCATGCTCTACCTACTGCCATTGCTGCACAGTTGCTGTGGGAAAGGGATTAGCTGGGTGAAAGGCTGGACCAACAGAGAGATGAATGAGGGAATTTATCACGATTCCTATCTTTATATTGCCAAATATTTTATTTCTGAACAGAGCTGACTCTTTGGCTCTAACAGGTGAGTTTACAATGTCAGAAGGAAATGCAAGAAACTTCCACTTCTCTCTGAAGCTCCATGTTTGGGGGTGTGGAGTGGGTGGGTCGGTGGGTGTCACCTGTTGAATTTGTGCCAATCCTGACAATTTTAAAACAAAAAGAGATTGCCCTGCAAGCACTGACACCCCCCCCCCTGAAAAACACCAGATATCAACAATTAAGGGTTTAAGGTAAAAAATATATTACAAAAGCCACATATAAAATATTATAAAACAATACATAATAATAATGTAATAATTATAATAAGATTTTGTGTGTTTCCTGTAATAACTTTTGCTTTTGACCATGCCCTTTGGTTGCCTGCCCATACCCTTGGCCACGCCCTCATGTTGCCTGGCCACGCCATCTTGATCACACCTTCATGTTGCTTAACCATACCTCTTACAAATTCACATGTGTGTCCCTATTTTCATCTGTGAAATGTTGGAGGGTATGAGATTGTTTTGATGGAGCTGGGTAACTTTTTGAACTTTCAACATGGGCCTGTTTCGCACAAACTCTTCACAATGTGAAAATGGAGCAGCAAAGTTACTGTGTTGAGGACTTTAACATATCAAAAATTCAAGTCAAGTCTTACTGTATGGTTAAACATACACGTAGATAACAAAAACTATACATGTGAATGCAGCCTTATTTTGTGGTTACCCAGTTTTAGGATGTTGATATTATTTTATTTATTAGGATTACTAACCCACTGCATCCTCAAGGACGTGAGGTAAGTTACAATATTGTAAAAACACACACCTGGGGGGAAACCCCCCCCAGATAAAATGGCCACTAAAAACAGATTGTATGGGATGGTTTCAGTCTACTAAAATTAAGAGCTACCTAAAGTTGCAAATTCCACCTCTTATATCCCAAAATTTTGGGGATGCATCCTGACACTTTTTTTTTTTTTTTTTAAAGTTTTCCACACACTCTGAGAGCGCCAGTGTAGTTAATACAACTTGTGTGGTACGTGTGAGTGATCAAGGTGAGGGAAGCCAGCCTTCCCCTCACACTAACTTGATGCTTGGGCAGCAACAGCTCTGACAGCCCTCCCCTACTCAAAATGGCGCCGACATGGTGAGGCCTCAGCGTCCCTGCGAACCATCCCAACCTGCCATTCCCAATATGGCATGCCCTGAACGAGAACCCTCCCTTGCGATCCAGCTATTGGGTCGTTTGCTAGACTCGCCCTTTCAAAATGGCGTCAACTCTCCGAAACGGGTTTTCTCGTCACGACGCCTCCACGCCACACTCAAGATGGCGGCGAGATGACCGCTTTTAATTCTTCGGTGGCTTCCTTCCTCTCTCCACACGGATCAAAAAGAACCGGCTAAGGGCTCAATCCTATGCATATTTAGACAGGGAGAGAAAAAGTCCTACAACTCCCAGCATTCCCCAGCCAGCATGGCTGGCTGAGGAATGCTGGAAGTTGTAGGAATTCTCCCCCCTCCCAAAAAAACATGCATAGGTTTGTGCCCTTAGTCCCCTATAAGCAAGATCGCTTGAAGCCGTAGGAATGGTTTTTGCTTCGCGGATAGGAGTGATATATGGACTTTGGTCTAATTCAGCAACGCAGTGCTTATCCCCTTAACGCCAGTCTGGAGAGAGCGAGACTGGGAAAAGAAGCCAAGCAGGCGCCCATAGGGAATATTTCCCCAAAGGTTACACTACTAGAAACAGGAACTAGGAGCTTCCGAGATGGTTAAGAGACGCATATCCGTGTTTACTTTGGTTGTAAACCTCGAACAGCAGCTAGAGGTTTAAGGGGGCAGGGAGGAAGCGAAAGCAGACGTGGGGAAGAGCTGTCATTCAAATTCCAATATACTTGGAATTCCAACAAAAGGGTTGCATTCCTCAGCTGCTTAAGTCTCACGAGTTTCCCCTTCCCACTCTCAAGACGTTGCTGCACTTTGGGGAAGTGGAACACGGGAGCGAAGATTGTGAAGAGATTACTTGGGGGCCACGATTCTCCAGGGACTTCCAAAAAAGCGTGAGAGGAGAACACGGGGCGGGAGGGGGCGGCTATTACTAGTACAACATGATCTGTGATTTTTCGCCCCCTCCCAAATCCAGTTTGTGCGCCTTGTTAGAACATAATCCAAAATCCATAGTTAGGCACCTTCATTCGGACCAACCAAAATCCCACAAAAATGCAATCTTTGAAGTTCTCCAGTACACACTTATGTGGAATTGTTGGGGAATACAAGGGCCAACCAACTATGGATTTTGGCTCCTCCCCCCAATGGACCAGCACTGTATCCTTTTTTGTTGTTTGTTAGAACAGGAACTTGATGTTCAAGTCATAAGTGTGCTATACTTACAGCAAAATCCTATGCATGTGTACCCAGAAGTAAGTTCCATTGGGTTCAATGGGGCTTACTTCCAGGTAGGTGGATACAGGGGTGGCAGCCTTAATGGGTTTGGGTTTTATACTATTTTAATTATCTTTAATAACATTTTCCTAAAGAAGCCTGGGAGCTGTTTCTCTGAGAAGGTACTAAGAAGTGAAAACTCTGTTAGAAAGCCCTAATTCCCCTCAGAACTGCTGTTCTTGCCAACAAAGGATTGTGGAAAATGCAAACTGGGGTCATCTCTCATTGTGATGGGAAAAGCTGCAAACAGTTAACTTCTCTATGCTATGCAAGTCTTGCATCCTGATCCTATACATGCCTAATCTGAAGCAAGTCCCCATATACTGACAGCATGGTAAAGGTGGGACTTGAGAACCCCTGGCTCTCAAAACACAACTGTGCTGGACCATGTGATATAGTGGTCTCCAGAAGCTGGGAGAACTTGCCAAAAGATAAACCCCATGTAGGCCAAACTGCCACTACTTCACTCCTAGAGGTGCCGAAGGCTCGCTCCCCTCCCCTCATATACCACAGCTGTTTTTGATGCTGTAGCTATAGTTCCTTTCATTTTTATCATCTTAAGTATGCAATACCACTTTGAGGAAGGGGGAGGTGGGGGTGGGAAGGGGGAGGTGGAACCAAGCCATTCATTCACCTCACTCAGCCTCCCCTACTTTGGTCAAACCAGAGATGGGCAACTTGTGGCCCTCCAGATGTTTGGGCCTACAACTCCCATCAGCCCTCGGCAGCATAGCCAATGGTGAAGGATGATGGGAGTTGTAGGCCATAACTTCTGGAGGGCCACAAGTTGCACACCAATGGGTTAAACAAAGGGCTGCATTGAGGCAGTTACATGTATGGATTAGGTTCTCCCACTTTTAAAGGGGAGGGGGCAAACGCTCTGACGATAATGGAAGTATCAGCCGTGGAACTACCCCCAGCACTGAAAAATTTCGTACACTGATGCTTTGCTGCAGGCAACTGCTACTACCCAAGTGACAAATCACAAGGCTGGCTTACACACTCCACAGGCTCTAAAAGCATAAGAGGCCAAGTATATCCACATCCTGTGTCCAATCACTTATTCCGATAAGTACTCTACTTTTAAAAAAGTAACGCGTCCCAACAATGAGGCACTACCGTTCTCACAAGTTCCCCAAAGACAAACTGAGCAGGATGTGCCCCATGCTTCAAACATCCATTATCGCATTTGATCCCCACCCTTCCTGGAAGGAGCTCAGGGTAACATACGTAGAATTCTCTAATTTTAATCTCCCAGGAGCCCTGGGCAGGAGGTTGGACTGAAATATAGTGTTCACATCCTGTGAACATGAGTGATTTGAACCTGGTTCAACACATCAACATCCACCTATGTAGCAATCCAGACAACAGGGATGACCTTGCAATCTTGACAGGCACGAGATCTTGCACAGCCCCTTCTGACCCAACAAACCCAAATGCTTTACGTGTAACATGTATGTGTGTAATCACTTTGGAGTCTTCACAGCACTTTATATACATTTATTAGTAATCCTTATACCAGCCCTGAAAGGTAGGCTGGTGGTTAGATTGCAGATGGGGGACTGAGGGGAAGAGCAATTTCACTAAGGCCACCTAGTGATTTTATTGCTGAGGGATGCAATTTGAGGACAGCTCAGCCCCCCACACTTAGCCATTATACCACACTGGCTCTCAGGACCCATGCCCATCTTTTGGATGAACTAAATGTGAAGCACTTCAAATATGTTATATAAACGGTATTATCTCTTGACATCACCACAATGTGTTTGGACAAAGCAGCAGTAGTGTGCCATTACTACCTTGTGCCATCAGCTCCTCCCCACAACAGGTTTTGCCTCTGTGAAGCTAGTCAAATCACAAAACTTGGGGCACAGTTTCTTTCTCTGTGCCTCTGGTTCAAGGATAACAGTACTGAACAGCCAAACTATGTATGGTGTAGTGGTTGGTGTAGGACTAGGATTGGGGAGGCCCAGGATCTTGACTTCCTTGGAGGATACATATTATAAATTGCTGCTTTTAAACTCTGCTCTCTAGTGGCTCACTGACAAGAGTTTGAGAATATACTTACAACAGAAAGGTTATGGTAGAGTACCAAAATGGTGAGGGCAGTTTTGTTATCGGTTCCCCACCATCAGTTGCCATAGAGGCAAATGCTGGAAATTGCCAAGCGATATTTTGCTAATTGCTCATAGTACAGTAATACCTTGGATTGCAAGTAACTTGGTTTGAGAGCATTTTGCAAGACAAGCAAATTTTTAAATATTTATTTATTTTTTTTTTAACTTGATATACAAGTGATGTCTTGCAAGACAAGTACTGTAGTATGGCTTAAATTAAAAATCTCTGTACAAATTTTTTTTGGGGGGATTTCGTTTTGATATAAGTGTTTTGGATTACAAGCACGTTTCCGGAACGAATTATGCTCTCAATCCAAGGCATGACTGTATTGAAATCACCGCAGCACCCAATTCTGGGGTCATATTCATATCACATCATGCAGTAGGAAGTTACACAGCATAGTCCACCTATCAATAGAGATTCAACAACATTAGATGCTTCTTCCTGCTCCTCCCATCCTAACAAATCTATACTGTAAAGTACTATGACTGTATAGTGGCAAAACAGTAGGTGCACTGCCCTAATGTCATAGTGTTGGGGCAGACAGGAGTATCTGGCTGTCAATGGCCTGAGATGCTCAGATGCTATGGAACAGGAGTGGGAGGAAGGTTGACTGGCCACTGGTCCATTTCAGGTGGACTACCTAGTGCCAGCTGATTGCTGGGATTCTTGCAAAAACAAACAAACAAACAAACAGTGAAGTAGGTCAAGCTTGATCTGATTGAGCAAAGCACTTCCATTCTTAAGCAAGAATGCATACTTTAAAAAAGGAGACCACACCAAGACTCAGGTTAGCCCACCGCTGCTTGAGAGGGTCAGAAAGACCTAAGGAAGGAAACAGGAGACTGAGAAGGCCAAAGGAAGCAGGGGCAAATACTTGTTCAAAATCTGTTGTACTGTATATGCATGGAGGTTTAAAGGGGGCTGTAGCTCGGAGCATATTACTCCTGGACTCGGCCCTGAGCCTAAATTGCCCAGGTCTTGGCAGTGGCCAGGAGTGCATTTGAACAGCTGAGGCTAGTGCGTCAACTGTACCCATTCCTAGAAATGTCTGATCTGACCACAGTCATGCATGCCTTAGCTACATCCTGTTTGGATTACTGTAATGTGCTCTATGTAGGGCTGCCTTTGAAAACTGTTCAGAAACTTCACCTGGTCCAGAATGTGCGGCCAGACTGTTCAACTGGGTTCAGTTACAGGGAGCATGTACTGCCTTGTTACAGAACCTTCACGGACTACCTGTCTGTTTCTGGGCAGAATTCAAAGTGCTGGTTATGACCTATAAAGCCCTATTCGGCTTGGAACCAGACTACCTGAAAGACCACCTTCTCCCATACAAGCCTGCCTGGTTCTTAAGTTCTTCGGGAGAGGCACTTCTTTTGAGATCGCCGCCTTCAGAGGCACGTTTGGTGGTGACCTGAGTGGACCTTTTCGGCGGCCACTTCCAGGCTGTGGAATGCCCTCAAAAGGGAGGCTAGTTTTGCTCCCTCTCCGTTGTCCTGCTGGCAGGCAAAGACCATTTTATTTAAGAAAGCCTTTGGCCTGTAAGTGGGTCTGCTGGGTTGGGTGTTGTTTTTATTTTTTATTCTGTAATTGTTACATTTTTATTGTATTTTAATGTATTTTATTGTTTTTCATCAAATATAAATTATGTCTGTAAGCTGCTTTGAGCGCTATTTTTTGGTAGAAAGGCAAGGTACAAATCAAACAAATAATAAATATACTTTGCATGCAGAAGGTCCCAGGTTCAATCCTGGCATCTCCACTAAAATAATTTAAGTTAACAAGACAGAGAAGGACCTCTGCCTGAGGCTTGGAGAGCTGCTGACAGTGTAGACACAGCACTGGGCTAGATGGACCAATGGTCTACTCCTGGAAGGCAGCTTCATGAGTATTGGAAGAGCTAGTTGTCAAGACGAATTTGGGGAAAGAGAGAAGGGAAGTAAAACATGAAGAACAGACAGAGCTGCAAAAACAAGACTGAAGACTGCGTTTGAAGTTAAAACAGCAGTCTTTTTGGCTGCGGACTTATAGTAGGAAGAATATTACCATGTGTTTCTAACAGAGGATGTGGAATGAAATGGTTTTTAGTTTGACTAGCAAGATTACCCCTGCCACTGCCCCAGAGTAAGCAGGCATGAGACACTTAGGGCAACACTGGAACATCAACACTGCCCAGTTCCTCAAACTCAGCTACTTGGCTATCTCCCCACTGTAAATCTGTGAAAGCTCATATTGACATCTGCAGGCTGAGTACACAATATTTCTCTTCCCGTTTACTGAAGAGAGTTGTCCGAGTGACATTAACTAGTTATGGTTTTACGTCCCCGAGGAGAAAGCTGTGCAGTAGGCTCTTGACTGAGAATGTAACTGCTAGGGAGGAGGTGACAAAAAAATGGACACAAACATTAAAGATGGAAGTAGTATGAATCAATCTTCTCCCCTGAACAAAGCAATGGGGCACAGAATAGAGTAGCAGAAGGAAATTTTAAAGAGACTTTGAGGACAGAAGGAATGAGTGGGTAAGAAGCTGAAGCCCTAGCCCTCTGTCAACACGAGGAAAGCATTCAAGAGGTTTCAGCAACATACTGCTCACTATTAAGCACCCAGGATTCTCCATGTGAGGTTTTCCCTGGAGCAGGGGTTGGCAGAAGGTAGATTGGCATCTAGTGGTATATCTTTGGTGGATTTGCAGTAAATTGGGCAAGAGTTTCTGACTCCGTTGTCTAGCGATAGCATCCACTAAAAAGCTTTCCCCACTAAATTAGGTTGCTGAAAACAGAATGCCTGCAGAAAATAAGGAGCAGATTTCCATGTGAATGGACTTGTGAACTTGGTTCTGGTACTGATAAAAAATTCCTTGGTGGAGCATGTGCTCAGAGGCACCCTGTTTCTTAATTCTTAGCATATGTCTGCTTAAACCATTATTTCCCAGCAGGCTCTGTTGATGGACCTCAGGGTTCTAGTAATAAATCAAGCCTGAACTCTTCCCACCCTTGCCCTAATGATCACACCCTTAATCTAAAGATGGCATGAATATTTAACCCTATTTCCTCAGCATGTCCTCTTTGTCCACCCCATCCCAATCCAGTGATCCCCGCAAAAGGTTCTAAACTCTCCACAACTTTGAAAAGCCTCCAAATGCAATTCCCAGAATAAATTATTCAGAAGTTATTCTGATTTCCCCAAGATTGTTCAATGTGGTTCTTTTTGGGCAAGGACTGATGTGGCAGAAGCGATGGGAAACAGAACAGGAAATTATATCCTGAGGTGAGGACAGAGAGCTTGTGCTGGGCACTGAAGCTCCAACCAGTTAGATGGAAGCCTTGCCAGCCTCCTTTTGTCTGGACTTTTCCGACACAGCCCCAAGCTATTCTTTCCCAACCTTGTGCGTTACAAACTTGTTAAATTAGATTGCTCTGGATGCCAAATGGTATGCTAGCTCAGTGAACTCCTAGAATACATACAGCACTAGAGATACCTCCCTCCCCTCCCCAAATCCCCACTTTCCAAAAGATCTTCCCCAAACCAGGAAGCCGCTCCACTCCCACCCCTACTAGTCAAAATGAACACAGGCACAATGCGTTCTTATCAAGAGTGCGCTTTTATTTTTTTAATTTTTTTTTCCTTTTTTGGAATTTTTTTAAACCTTAGGTTCCCTTCCAGCAGCAAATGGGTGCTAAGGAAAGAGACCAACAAAAGAATCCAAACGCTCCCTCCCGCCGCCTCATCAACACATTCCAAGCACAAATTAAGAAATGCAAACTAAACCAAAAAATATATATATATTTATATATATAATTTGTCTTTTTCTCTCCGGGTTGCACCCCGGCCCCGCCTCCAAAGACGGCTGATTGGCTGGGGGTCTCTGGCTCTCTTCAGTAAGGGGGCAGCAGGGCACGCACACACACACAGGTGGTTGGAAAAGGGGGAGGAGCATCACTCGGTTCCACTCCCTCCCGTTGCTCCCCAAGTCTGACAGTAGAAAAATATGGCAGCAGGAGCCACCATTACGCCAGGCCAAAGCCCTCCGAGCACTCCTGGATGGCCAGTAGCAGCATGTGACGCAATTTCTCATAGCTCTCATAGGCAGGGAGGTCCAGCTGGTTGAAACTGAAGAAAGAAAGCAGTAAATATGTGAAGGGGGTGGGGGGGGGGAGAGAGGATTGGGGAACAGACCAATCAGCTAGATTGCAAGGGATGTCTTTGGCTGTAACCTCTCTTCAGGAGGCAATACTAAAAGACTGATTCCTGTAATACTCTCCCTTCTATGCCATCTCATGTCCTCCAAACTATTCCAACATCTTAACTGAAGCCAGTCTAGCTTTACTGGCAAAACCACAGGTATTTTGTAGATCTATAGCCCTCACTCCTTTTGACACCTAGCAACGGTTAATTTGAACTAGGATTCAGCCCCAGAACCTATTTTGAATGTCAAGATTCAGCTCTTGGAGCAGGTGATGAACATTCCCGTGCACATGTGCCAAGTGCCCTTCCCAGCCCACTGTCACCTCACCTACACTAACATCTGGAATTGGGATTTGCAAGACAGATTTTGAGCTCTGGCACCTCCCGCTTCAGGAATTAACCACTGACTCATAAGACTGAAGATATATATTGCCTCTGCTTCCTCCATTTCAACAACACTCATTTTTCCTTTCACCCCCAGACATCCACCCCCTCACAAAAGCCCCAATTATGTATCCCCATAGAGAGCCCATAGGTACTGAAGTTGTACAGGGGGAACTTCTGCAAAACAATTAAGTCCTTACAGGTAGCGCAAGAAAGGGATTCCTTCAGTAGCTCAGCCATGGTATATTATGACTCAAAAGCCGAGAGGGAAGCCAATCAATTCCAGATCTTGCTGGGGCTTGGATCAGCCTGCCTGAACTTAGTCAGATTCCATAGCACTGCTATTCATTTAAATTAAGCATTTACTGCAGCTAATTGATCACCAACCAGGGATTATATTCAACACATGCATTGGACCCTTACCACGTGTGAGCAGAAGGCAGTCTGTCCGTTGAGCGGTCGTCTCTATGGATCTGGAATTTCTGGATACCGTTCATGCCCTCAAGGGCGGCAAAGCCCTGCAAGGGCACCTTGGATGTGCCTGTGACAAACTGCAGGAACTTCGCTCTGTCTGCTTGATCAAAGGAGCGCAATGCTCGCCAGAACCACTGGATCTGTGCAGAAGGATGAAAGGAGTGGGGAGCAGTGTCAGGACTACTGGCTTCTTCCAGTCAGCATGAGAAGCCTGGTGGCCACCAGAAGAAGTGGAGAACACCCCCCCAGGGGGCTAACACCAGAACAGATCTTGCCACCCTGATGAGAACTCTGTGGCAAAGTCAAAAGTCCTGAGCTCAACATATCAAGTAATTTGCATATATTTAATCTCCAAGTCTGGTAGTCAATGAACTAAACAAAGTTATTGTCAATGCACCAAGGACATTTAAAGAGGGGGCCTTCCCATCAGGTCTTCACACTGCTACTCTGAAGAAAAGATAAATCTGCTAGAACGGAAAGGCTAACCTGGATAGAGTTTGCCTGGTACTTGTGGTACTCTGTGTTGGATTTCAGGTCGTCTATGTCAATGGTGGGTAGTCCCGAGATTAGCAGCTCCAACTCCTGCTCAGTGAAGATGGAGATGAGGCGCTTGGGGATGATCTCGTAGAAGCCCTCCAGGAAGGCAGCCAGCTGCTTGCGGATCGCTCCTGCCAGAAGGGAACAGGGCTCATTACCGGGGGGTGAGGGGTGGGATGGCGAAGGCAAAGAAAGTTCTAAGCAATTCACAACTCAGGAGAAAATAAAACCTAAACATTAATTATGTGTCCCATGCTTGCTCAATGTGCACATCTATGTAAAACCTATCATTTTTCACAGCTGACTGGACAGGTTTACCTCAAGCATAGAGTCCAGGAAGTGACCACCCTTTACATTGGCCTCAGGCCCAGTGACGGGGTGTGTGTGTGTGTTCGTACACTTTCTCCTGCAGCACATAGCTTGGCTTATTTGTCCAGGCCATTTTGACTGATTTGGTGAATAGCAACCCATGGGCAGCTCTGGTATGAGGCATTTTATTTGTTCCCTGTTAGGAACTTAGTATAGATTGTGAGAGGATTTGCAAAGATGGGAATGTTAGTGTAATATGTAGATGCAAATTAATGTGGAGAGATCCCATTTTCATGCAAAAATGAGACTAGATCCTCCGCTCTCTTTGAGAGGGAACCAGGGTAACTTGTCCTGACACATTTTGCCCCAACGTACCGGTCATTCTCATCTGACACACCAGGTGCACATATTCCTTCTTGTTCTCCTCAGTCACAAGGATGTTGGCCCCGTTGGGCTTAAGGTCACGTACCTCACACACCCCAAACTCTTGAACCTGTTTGGGTGAGGGCCGGGGAAAGACAGAGGAACACTAAGCAAGTAGGAACTAGATAGCATGAACATCTCTCATTTTCAATCCCTGTTCAGCTCCACAAATTCTCCCTCAGCCTCAGTATACCATCAGATGGTTGTTACCACAAGGCTGTTGCCAGAGCCAGATGAAGCTCCTTTGCATAGTAAAAACAGAAAAACAGCAGCAGTCATCATCCAGGTGCAACTATAGTAGCATTACTCTGGATAAGAAATCCAGCTTTACTCTGAATAAGGCCTGCTTGTGGGCTTCCTGTGGGCAGCTGGTTGGCCGCTGTGTGAACAGAATGCTGAACTAGATGGACCCTTGGTCTGATCCAGCAGGGCTCTTCTTGTGTTCTTACGTTAAGACACAGGTGTTGCTTTGGAACACCATGTTCAAATGCCTTCCTTGTCACAGCACTCCTCACCCCAATACCCCCATAAACACCATTAACTCTCATAGCCCCACTACTTTCCCCCACATTATTTGCTACTAGAGTCCTAATTTTCAACAGCAAAAACAAAAACAACCCAACAACAACAACAACAACAACAACAACAACAACAACACAACTGGAGTTCAACAGGAGAATATCTACTTTTAGACCAATTCTGCAAATCTATAGCCATCTCCAACAACTATTAGGCAGAGCAGAATGTATGTGATTTCTGGGTGCAGAATTCTAGTGAGTTCCTGTATATTATCCATTATCTCTGAATGACATTGTCATCAAGTTTGCCCATTCTACAGGATAGCCCTTTGCCTCTTCTCCCTTTAGCTCTAACACCCTCCAGCTCCCAGAGACCTCCCCTGAAATCATTTCAATAGAAGGGAACAGCAGGTTACCTCTGTGCTGAAGGTGAGGTCGTAGCCCAGTGTGGATACATCATTCTCCAGGAGATACACCAGTCCCTGGTAAAAGTGGTAATCCTCACTCTCCATGTCCGTGTACCTGCAAGGGTTGAAGGAGACCGGCCGGGTTAGGAGCAGCTTTGACACACTTTGGGAAAGACAGGAAAGCACAGAAGATGGACTAGTTCAGCAAGAGCCATAAAGCAAACACACTACTCACCTGACCGATTTGCCCAGGATATGCTTGTAGAAGGAGCGGGTGAAGTAGCACTCGAGCAACCGGTTGTCATACACTGCCTTGGCCACAATACGACCGACAAACTTGAAGTAGCTCAGGTGGTTGGGGTTACAGTGAGAGGAAGGATTGATGGTGTAGGTGACCCGATCGCCAGGCGATGTGCGGAAGAGTGCATACATGGGGTTAAACATCTCCCGTGAGATGATCATGTACCACTCACGCAGCAGACCTCCAGCATCCTGGCCCTCTTCCCCTTCAAACACTATGTATCTGATAAAAAGAAGGGGGGTGCAACAATTAGGAAATGCCAAAGGTAGAGGATGGGCTTTGGACTTCAAAGGCTGGCAAGGACCTAGTGTCTGGCTATGTGCTGTCTGAAGAATAAGGGAAAACCAGCATTGCACGTGCATTTTGAGTGGTATTTTGGACAATGGAGTAGGGGGTGGCCAAGGTCTCCAAGTAAAGATGGCCAACAAGCTGCTGCACAAGAGAAGGCTTTAATTTTGGCAGCATGTTATAATAAGTTCTAGCATCTGGAAAAGAAGAAATTGCTTACAATCTGTTTTTCATTTCCTCGGGTGATTTGCGATGCAATTCTCGGTAAGAGTCTTCAAAGACATGATCTCGACGCACGTGCACAGCCATGTCTTCTTTCCTCAGCCCCTCGTCCAGTCTTTCCAACTCTTGCCGGAAGTACCTGTGGAAGAAGAATATGCATGCAGCCTCCATCTCTGACATGGGCCAGCCCCCATCTCTGACATGGGCAGCCCCCAGAACTATGAGTACAGGACATCTCCGAAGCTGACCTAAGGAGAAGGGCTGAAGAGACACTGTTCCTAGGTGACAAAGCAGTAAAAATGTGACAGTTGTTCTGTTGGGTGGCTGACAGGCCTTTGCCTTTATGTCACTCCTGAGGAAGGAGAAGAGTGGCTGAATTCTCTGCAGCATAACAAAACTGGACAAGTCCACCCATCCAGTCACTACGACATCTCCTGATCACAACCTCCCTTTGTCATTGGGTTGATGCATCAATGCCAATTGTTCTGGGTAGCTAGATCCTACTGCCATTCTATGGGGCTTCACAGGCTACAGGAAAGCCAGTGTGCTAGCCTGGAATGGCACTGGAGCAATCTGTCCTAGTGCTCTAAGGTAGGACGTCCATGGATGCTTACAACCCCTAGCATCTCTTGCTGCTTTTCTTTAAAAGGAGGGAATGAAGGAGTAGGAAACCAAGTATTAACACCCCTCCCACCCCGAAAACCTACTTCCGTTTGACATCGAAGTCCAGCACACGTATGTAATCAACGAGGACAGCAAAGGGGCCATCAGCCAAGTGGGTGGTGGACTGGCGCAGGATCTGGTTCAGCACAGTGCGGTGTGTCTCTACAAGATGAGAACACAAGTGATGGCCCTGTTTGAGGCTCCTTAACTGCATTATCTTCCTGGCGTACTGTAGATTCCCCAGCTAATGCTCCTGATTAACTCAACACAATGCCTGCCTTGACCCATCATCCATATCCTAGCATTATGGATTGGGTGGTTTCCACACTCCTCCCCAAGCGAGCTTCCAGCTTCTCTTCTGAAATAGACAGCGCAGGTCCCCATCCCCCATGCCCAATGTGAAGCCCTTGTGAAAGAGCTCCTTCTGCATTCCCTGGACATAAGCCGGATACATCCTAGTTTGAACTCACCTGCAAAGCGGAGGAACTTCTGTGTGTCTGGGGGAAGGCTGGACGAAATGTGCATGGATGAGGGCTCACGGGAGAAAAAGGGGTCAAGGGAAGAGGGTGTTGCAGGTGTCAGAGGGGCAGGGGAAAGGGGTGGAGGTTCATCCTTGATGTGAGCCAGCTGGCTCTCCCGGGTGTCACGCACTGGCGGCTTGCTTTCCCGTTCTGTAGCATGCACCAAGAAGAAGGCCTCCACTGCGGGCTGCAGCACTGTAGGGGAAAACAAAAGGTGAGTTTCTGAAAGGCAAGGAGGTGCAACGCCTACCACCTGACACACACAAGCAGCCAGGAACCTTACCAAGCACAGCATGTTGGTCATGGGACTCTTCCAGCTCCTTCAGACACTCGCCCAACATGTCCCACAGTTCATCCAGACTGAGCTGCTCACTGAGCAAAGGCAGATCTGGAGGACGCTCCTCTTTCTCCTTCTCACCCTGCTGGGAACCTTCTGACACTGTAGGAACAGGAAGTTTTAGTCCACAGAGATCCTGGACCTTAAAACACAGCCTTCTCATTCAAGCGCTACAGTTTCATGACAGGAAACTCCTTTGAACACAGGGGTGTCAGTTCTCAGAAGGAGGGCCTATGCAGATAGAACAGCCTCTCTACTTTGGTGGCAGCCACTCCCTCAACCTCCAAAAGCAGATACTAACCAACTGATTGGGTGTCTTGTGTGGTGGGTGATGGCTGATCCACATCCATAGGCGATTCATCTCTCCGCACAGAGCCCTCTGCCTGGTTTGACTCCGACTGGACAGAAGAGACACACATCAGTGAGGGCTGCAGCCTCCCAGGAGCACCGAGGGAACAAATGCTGGGAAATCAGCCCAATGGCTCTCATAAGGAAGGGTAGAAAATGGACCAAACAGAACTGTACATGGTAGCCCTACCACTTTACCCACCCTTTACAAAGACCAAAAAAGAGTAAACATGCTGCTACACACAAGCTAAAATCTGCAGAGAGGGAATGAACCAAACAACACAGCTACAAAAGTAACAGGGCAGCAGAAAAAAAGCTAGCAGAAAGCGTGGCATGCATGAATCTGAGAAGGTGGAGCACTTACAGCCAGGAGCAATGGTGAAGTGCATGCACTAGAGTGGGAAAACTTCTTGGAAAACAAAGAACAGAGGTGGAGGGAAGAGGGAAGTTGTCATCAGGGATCTTCCTGCAGGGGATAACTCATATTCAACAAGGCCCAAACACTAGGGGTGCGGGCAGTCCACGTCTCTCTAGAATCTATTTACTGTGAAGCCAGCGTGAAAGCCCACAGTGAAACTGGATAGTATTGGGGCCTCAAAGATGCAGCTATCTTGCCACCAGTAAAGTATCTAGAGAGAGGTGGTCTCAAGGATTGTACACACATTACTGTCTGGTCACATTTATTCCACAGCAGTTGTTGTCCAAGAAGGTACGCTAGTGTAATATTGTGATGTCACTTGTACATGCAAACTAGATCCTTACTTATCCCTAATGAATTACCTCCACCTGCTGCAATCCAGAAGAAAATGCAACTGTCACTTCTCCATAAAGCAGCTAAGTAATGAAAAGTAATGTGCGCACAGGTCCCCAGAGTCTGGACTTCCTACCTCACATAAACATGGGCTTCAAACCATGCAGTGTGGTATCTGTGACTCGGGAATTATCTAGTCCTGCTCCAGAGCTACATGGGTGTTGGAAGTACAGAATATATGCTGGACTGCGAGTGAGTCAGAGCTACCAAGGATGTCAAGTTCACTCATAGCAGAGCCAAGCTTACTCTCCAATTTGAGTGGCTCTGGGCTGGGGAAAGAGAATAAGGCCGAAGGGCAAAGGGAGGCAGAGCTATGGCTATAGATACAGACTGACACAGCAGCTGGTCAGCCCATAACTCTTAAGTAGCTTTGGGTAGCTCCCCTTTTAATTCTGTGGTTTTAAAAACAAAATTACCAGCAACCACAGAATGCTGGACACACTAAGATTTAGCAGGTGTCAATAGCTGAGACCACAGCAGCAGAGGCCCCCAGGCCACTTGTATTTTCTGCCACTCTGCACATATGCCACAAGGTCACTACAGTGCAAACCTTTACAATTAAAACAAATATTTAACCAGTTCAACAATCAGAAAGCAAAGTTTCACAATCTGAAAAACTGGTCTGTGGTCTGTGAGCAATATGATTTTTTTCTTAAATGGAGCATTTGGGTTTATGCTGAATAATGGGGGGGGGGGGATGACCACCAATACTAAATAGTTGCTACACATAGCTGCTATGTGGGCCAGCTTTTTACTCCACTTTCACTGGCTAGCTTGCTCTCAGCAATCATTATTTTTCCATTTATACCCAACTTCTTAATCAACAATCTTTGGCCAAGCAGTACAGGAGAAAGATAGCTGGAGCCACAGAAAGAATCACTTCTTTTTCATCCTGCTTAGACAGCTTTGTACCAGAGCTGCATACCCCTTTCTGTAACTGCTCAGGCCCTCCTTACTATGGGCGGCCAAGGCAAGATGAAGCAAGGGGGTGTCCCCCTCACCCCCAGTTGAGTCCTCACTTCCCACCTGGTCTGGAAGTGGCAGAGAATTAGTAATGCGTTTACAGCAGAAGTGGCCTAGCTCTAAAACAGGCAACAGAGCTTGAGGCTGCAAAGGATCTGCATCCAGCTTACTTGATGTTTGTTCTACCTTCCCCTACTCCCCCCAACCAGCAGGTATCCCAAAACTACAGGAAGAGGAAGGAAGGTAAGCACTATTTGGCATAGCGGTGTCCAGGCCATACAGAGGCTAAACACACACACACACACACACACACACACACACACACACACGAAAAGAAAAGAAGGAAAAAAAGAAAATGAAGTGTTGGGACAGAAAGTTAAATAATACAAAAACAAAAATGGTGTGTGTATGAGTGAAAAGTCCAAAGATCACAATTTGTTAAGAGGTACTATGCAAGAATCCACTTATGATCTCAAACCAGTCAGAAAACTTTGTAAAAGGTGAAGACCATGGAAGTCCAGTGGTGGGGAACTGAGGTTGGTGAGAGAGCAGCCAGGGAGTACACAGAAGCCAGGTGCAAAGAGGGAGAGTGAGTGTCTTCTATCCCCAGCATTCCTTACACTTCATGTGTGACTAGCCTTTTTCAAATCCCTCCACCCATACATAGAAACTAACATCTGGACCACCCCATACCCCCACAAGCTTCTCTCAGTCCCCTCTGAAGAACAGCTTTTATGACTAGGAGCCAAAAGCAGCAAGGAGCTAAAGTCGTCTTCCCGCACAAAGAGGCTCTGATGACAAACCAGATAGGCATGAAAAGGGAGGAGAAAAGATGGAAGAGGGAATGTAAAAGAATGAAAAAGGGTAATTCAAATAAACAAAATGAGTGGCCTACAAGCGCCACAGGCACCATGCTAACCGTTGTTGCTTGCTGCTGCCTCCGGGCCCTCTGACCCTCACGTACCATTTGTATAATGGCGTCAGCCTCAGCCTCCAGCTGCCGAACAGCGGCCTGGATGCTGCTAACTGAGCCCAGACCGGAAGTACCTGCATGAAGAGGGGGGGTGGAGAATGAAGGTTGCACTCTAAAGCTAAGCTTATTAAGACTTAATCCCATACTTGAGCTTTGGACTAACAAAAAATACAGGGGACTGCGAGTCTCCCAGGACTGCTACGGCAAAGTACTGCCATTGCCTGACCCCAATATCAGTTCTCCCCACCCCTGCATCAGGGCTTGCATGGCCCTTGCTGCCCAACATACCTAGCCTGCCTGTCTGCTTTGCCTTTTTGTTGGCGCGGCGCGTGTCATCCCGAAGCTGGATGATGACCTGAAGCACCCTTAAGAAGAACTTCTGTGTGGAGGTCTTAGAGGTCAGCATGGACATGGAGGGCAGCTGGAGCTCCCGGCCACCTAGAGGGCGCTTCTGCGAGGCCACAATCACCACGTTCTCAGCAATGTCAAACCTGTGACAGAGGAAGGGAAGGGGGGGGGGGTCAGTGAAGGACAGTCAAAATGGGGAGGAAAGGGTCAGCATAGAGGAGACTCACCTGCTCTGCATCTTGCCTTTCAATTTGGTGGTCTGAGGCTGCTCCTCAGGGAGCCCGTCTGGTGACAGGGACTCACACTGTGCACGACGCTGCTGCTCCAAGTTGTACTCACGCAGCTCCGCCAAGAGTGTACCTGGAAAGAGGGAGATACACTCGAGACTGATTCCGCCTTGCCAGAGGGAAAATCCCCATCCCCTGCTTGATTTATTTATTTATCTATTTATAAACAGAAATAGATTTACATTTATCTATTTATGAACATGTATCCCACCTTTCCACTATAAAACAGTACACAAAGTGGCTAATAATATCCAAAAATAGGTTAAAACAATTTAAGCCCAGAACACTAAAAGACAATGCAGCAGACAATTAAAAAAACAATCAGCATGAAGACCAAAACAATAAAAAGCCAGCCTAAAAAAAATTGTTGTCTTCAGCAGGGTGTAGAATTTGAGAAGTGAAAGAGCCAGTTGATCCTCCTGTGGGGAAAGAATTCCACAGCTAGGGTGTGGTCATAAAAAATGCCCTCTCACATGTGCCAACCAACCTAGCATGAACCTGCATCAGGACACAGAGGTGAGCCTCTCCATCAGATCTTAGGCAGTGGGCAGGATCATAGAATCATAGAATCATAGAAAAGTAGAGTTGGAAGGGGCCTACAAGGCCATCGAGTCCAACCCCCTGCTCAATGCAGGAATCCAGGTCAAAGCATCTCTGACAGATGTCTGTCCAGCTGCACCTTGAATGCCTCCAGACTGGGAGAGCCCACCACCTCCCTAGGTAGTTGATTCCATTGTCTTATTGCTCTGACAGTCAGGAAATTTTTCCTGATGTTTAGGTGGAATCTAGGTTCCACCTAGATGGTATGGGAAGAAGTGGTCCTGGACCCAAACTGTTGAGGGCTTGTATAGGTAATAACTAGCACTTTCAATTACAGCCAGAAACAAACCAGTAACCAGAGTATTTTATAGTAGTCCAATTTTGATGTAACCAAATTTTGCTGCATGCTCTGATCTCCCCCACAATGGACATAGTTAGTGCACCAGCCTAAGCTGAGCTAAGGCCTCCCTGTCTGCAGCCACTATCTGGACAACCTGAAGCAAGGCAGGGTCCAGGAGAACCCTCAAACCATGAACCTTATCTTTCAAGGGGAATGCTACCCACTCCAGAACAGATTGAAGTCTCATATCTGGAGAAGTTGCCAGCCCACTAGGAGGACTTACAGTGTGACTCCCTCTAGCAAAGGAGTTCCAGGAGTGACTGCAGCTCATTCAGACTTGACAGCAAGGAAAACAGTCTTTTGAGTTAATATCCTGTCTGTGAGGAGCTGTACCTCTAAACGTTTCCCACAGCATGCAGCCACCAGCACACTTACACATGGGAGTCCCCATAAGTACACATCAATACATCCTGAGGAGCCCAGAGATTCTTTCAGCTACTTGCTGCTATTTCGGGCTTCACCCCTCGACTCTTCACTGGGTGCTCAGTGGAGGAGGCAGGGCACAGCCTCTAGCCCCAGCTAGCTCCTCACACTGGTGCGTCCCCAGTCCCATGTCTCCTTACCTATCTGCTTGCAGAGAGTGTAGCCCAGTTGCCGGGCCCCGTTAAGCAGGAGTTTGAGCACGGTGTCGCGTGTGGCTGGGTCACCCCGTGAGAGTTGCAAGAGAACATTGGCAGCATCTTCCAGGCCTTCTTCAGAGCAGGAGTGAGACGTCAGCACCTGGCATAGAAAAGGAGAAATTTAGTAACTGCCCAAGAGCTGGAAGGTTCAGCCCCGATCCTCCCTGCCTCCTTGTATTGTGTGTGGCTACTCTCACCAGTCCATCATAACTCACCTCCACAGATAGCTGTAACTGGTTCTCTGTTAGGCCTGAGGCTGCCATTTTGCTGTCAGTTCCACCTCCGCCTCCCCCTTCACACACCTTGGCTGGCGATTTGCTGTTTTTTGCAATGGCTGCAAGGAGTGACAAGACACAAGCTAGCACCGTGTTGGGATTTGAAGATTCATCGGTAGGGAAATGACCAGAGAAAACATCATTTACCTTTTCAAGTCCAAGCCTCTATTAAGCACTCATCTACCATTCCTATCCAGGAGCCTTGGTGGTTTCATTACAGAAACCACTCAAGTAGAGATGTTCTCTGTCTGCCCCTCGATCCACTGTCTGTCAATATCCCCCTTGATCAGGGCTGTGCGTATGCTGCAGTTCCATGGGAACACAGATATAGCACACGGTGTGGTATTAGGTGCAGAATTCAGCTTGAGAATCCCAGCTCTCTATTTTGTTTTTGGTTTTTTAAAAAAAAAAACAAAACCACACACATTTCTAGCCCTAATGGCTACAATGATATCCTTGAAAGTGTGTGGGTGATACCTACTGAAATTTTAGAAGCCAGAGATGGCTGAAGACTTCTAATGGCTGAGAGCGAAGCTTCAGTGCCCTTTATAGCTTCTTGCTCCACACCATGACTAGCAAAAGCACAACTATACAAAATTTAAAAAGTTATGCAAGTTCACGTACAGGTCACAGAATCGGGCTTGCCTGGATATAGAAATCCCCGTCCCCCCATTTTTAGACAAGCCCTGTCGTATAACTAGAACTAGGAAAGAAAAGAAAATGTGGGGCAGGGAGAAGTACCCTTTATCTGCTCCCTTTCCTGCCCACCCCTCCATCAAGAGAAGACTTACTGGACACAGTGGTGGGGACAGTAGACGCGACGGTTACTGTGGCAGCACCGGAGGTGGCGATAGAAGCAACAGTTGCAGCTGCGGTTGCGGCTGCAGTTGCAGCTGCGGTTGCAGCGGCTACAGCAGCAGCAGCAGCCAGGGCAGGTGCAGGCGCAGGTGCTGGGGTGGTGGTTGCAGCAGCAGCAGCAGCAGCAGCAGCAGCGTGGTTGGCCGCCCCCTCAGCCGTGGTCTTGTTCTCAGGCAGAGCAATGGAGATGAGAGACAGCAGGCGCAGCAGCTTCTCAGTCAGCAGGGAGCTCCGTCTGATCACCGGGTGGGACAGCATGTTCATCAGCTGGCCCAGAGGAGAGGCTTCCAGGCTGTAGGGGGAGCTCTCCCCCTCAGAGCCAGAGCTCACAGGCACAGATTTGATGGAGTTCTTGCCCTTGCGGCTTACGTTCATGTTATCCAGTTTGACCAACAAATCCCAGAAGTCAGTGGAGATGCCGCTAGTGCCTGTCTGGCCCGGGCAAGGGCTGCCCGACTGCTTGGTGCCACGCTCCCGCTCACTTTCGCAGTTGGTTTCTTTGGTCCGCTGCTGTGTGAAGTGGCTGGGGAAAACCTGCAAAGCCAGGGGAGAAAAAAAAGGAGGAGAGCGTGCCAAGTCAGGTTCTGGGATTCTTCACTGAGTCTGTGCTGAAGCTCAGCTCTCAATTCCATAGAATTACCTACCATCCTGTCCAGACTCAAGATTCAATAGGACCCCACTCTAACCTACCCCCTTCCCCAAATCACGCGCACACACACACACACACACACACACACACACACACACACACACCTTCTAGGCCTAGAGACACACAGGGTTTCGGACAAACCTGAATGGACATTTAGATACAGTTCCCAGTAGTAGATGATCTCCCTCTAGCCAATACCTTAAGGCTTAGTGCCTATGGCTGCTAAAGAACAAGCTGCTCCACATCAGTATTAAGAGTAGCTGTTACATCCAGGGAGCAAAATGATAAATCAGAGCACCCACTCTGAGAGCCTCACTCCAGGGTACCAGTATCCACTATGGAATAGGACACATCCCACATAGAACATCCTGCCTGCTTCCCCGTGAACAGCACAATTACGTCTTTGGGGCAGCATTGGCACAGACCTTCAACAGCAGTTTTCATTGAAGCCAGTCGCCATCCCCACCTTTCATTCTCAACATCCCCACACAAATGGAGATGAGCAAGGGGGAGGCCCTACAGAGCAGTATGCCCCAGGCACCTTGGGCTACACAGCCAACCTTTTGGCTGGGCAATAAGGAGAAACTAGCAACAACCTATGGTACACCCACAAGCTTAATTATTCTCTCCTTGCGTTTGCCCTAATTCCAGGTCTAGTGAGAGCTGTCTTCAAGGGACAGAGCACTGGCCTGAACCAGGGTTCATGTCTCAGCAAAATCATGGACTCACTGGAGCATGTCATATATTGATATCAAGGCACAAACAATGATCTATCCCACAGAACTGCTACAGGGTTTAAAGACAATTGAAAAAAGGCTTCATATTAAGCGCTAAATAAAATAGTAGCAAGATAGGAGAGCTGGGCCAGCTGAAAGGAGGATGCTCCTTTCCGGGGATGCCAGCTGTGTCCCGTCGTCGTCGTCCCCCGCCAGAAAGTAGCCTGGGACGTACGCTCCTTGTCGTGACCAATTCTGGTTCTCCCCTCCATAGGGATAAAAAGCAGACATGTGGCAAAGGCTTCCCTTGTCCAAGGTCAGACATACTGCCAGGTTAACAAACACTGACGCTGGCTGCTAGCACAATAATGGTAATAGTAATTTTTTAAAGGTTCACAGAACTGGAGCTCTGTGAAAACCCTGTTGCCTTGAAGTATGCAGGACTGGAACTGGGGGAGGCTCCTTCCATTGAAAGGACCCAGCACAAAATAATTTGCATAGCCCTGCCTCTGAAGCAAGTGGGAGGAGTAGCCTACTCCTGGATAACCTCCATTGCGGAAGGAGAACAGGGAAGGATGTGATGTTGTAAACTACTCTGAAATAACAACTTTGATGAAGAGCAGTATAAAAACATTTTAGAGAAGTATGTTATGCAGATTTTAAAACTTCACTACACTTTCAAGTTCACTGAACTCTTTTTGGTATAATGGTTATTGCCAGCAAAAATAGGCCCAGCGAAGGATACAACATTCAGTATTTCGGGTTTGTTACATTGACTTTAAGCAAAGCAGATTTTGCAGCCTGCAGAAAATGGAGCCTTGGTCCAGCCAACACACATGGAGAAGCAAGTGTCTGTGGCCTTTTCTTGCTGATATGGCATATGGCATTAAAGGGCAGTGCTGGCAGAAAACCACGGGGTCCAAGAACAGGAAAGGAAGCCAAGAAGCCAACTAGCCTAGCCCCCTTTATCCATGGTTGGATACTTTCTGGTACAAGAGATAGTTGGCAGCAATCTAACATTGCTGCCAACTATCAGCTGCTTTGAAGGTGTGCACATACACACAGGCATTTTCATTGCTCACCTGCTATCAGTTTGAGAGGTATTTAATTGGATCTACCTTCCTGTAATCTGAGTCCTTATCCTACTTCTCAGTGGATGGGATGAACTGTTGCTTCTCTTCTTTCCAACACCTTTTGCTAACTGTCAAAATATCTTAGCCTTTTCTCTAAGCTAAGCAGGCCCAGATCCTTCAGGTTTTCCTCAGAATGACCATTCCCCATCATGCAAAGAGTGCCACCCAGACAACCCTTGTCCTCACCTTGGCAAGTTGGATGAGAGTGTCAAGTACATGGCGACAGACCACGGGAGCAGCCTGAGGATGTATATGAACAGTGGACCCGGCGGCAGCATGTTTCTCCGTGTGCTTGCGTCCTCCTGCTCGTTGGATCTGGAAGATGTTGGTTCTACAACCCAGAGCAGCGTCCATCGAGACAGAAAGCCAAGAAAGCTGCCCTGAGCTTTTGGATTCCATCTTGTGCAGGAGGTCAAGTGGCCGGCTGTCAGGGGCACAGGCCTTGGCAGCCCTTTTGCCTTTGTCATCTGGTGCAGCAGTCCCTTTAGGAGTCTCTACACACAGTTCACTCTCACTGCTGCGCTGCAGAATGGACAGCAGGCTCCGAATCACCCAGCTACGCGTCTGCGCGTGGTAGCAGAGGTTCCGCAGCACCCGATGCAGCCGGCTAGTGTTCAGCTTTGGCTCGTCTACAAACAGCAGCACCAGTAGGCATGACAAGGCCTCGTGGTCCAACAGAAGGCGCCCACGCAGACGCAGCAGACTGTCCACATTGCTTCCTGATGGCCTAGGAAGCCACAAGAGGAATATCAGGGCAGAGCCTACTCTGAGCTCCAAAAACACAGAATTCTTTATGGTATCCAAAGGGAAAAACCTCTCTCAGACATGGCCCATCTACCTGAGGGCAGTCAGATTTGACCATGTCATGACTTGGGTTTTCTCCTCTGGCTCCTTGCTCTTTTTTTTTTTTTTTTATAAACACTCACACTCCACAGAGCCAAAGGCAGTAGACAGGTTAAAGAGCAAAGAAAGCGAGATAAAAGTTGGCAAATTGCCAATGCCAACCTGCTTTGGAGCAAAGCAGGAACAAAACTGGAAGCAGGTCGTTTTCCCACATAGGAAATTTACACATAGGATTTACACATCCCTATCTACTGGAGCAAGTGGGAGGAGCAACCCATACACGGATATCGCCCCTGCCTCCACTGCAGGAAAGTGGACCATTTTCCTTACTTGTGAATTCTCCTATTGCTTGTTAGCCAGACTCTGGACCACTGGATGGCTCACAAGTCGAGAGAAGGGGCCAACTGCAGCACACCTGGCTGGCCCTGCTTGTCCTCAAAACTGCCCCCTTTGTTTTCGAGTTGGTCCCTGAACTGAGCCCGTAGGCAGCCCACCTTTCAGATCACACAGTGGAAAAGCAGTACCTTTTTCAACTGCCAAGCGGTGACAGCTCTGAAAGAACTGTTGGGAGGAATGATAATGGAGGCAGCAAGACCATAGCCCTGCTTTCCAGACTTCAAAGTTAACCCACCTCAGTGTTTTGTTATGTAGCCCACTGGTGGGCAGCAGGTAGATCTCCAGACATTTTGGATTTCAATTCTCATAAGCCCTTGTCAATATGGCCAATGGTCAGGAATGCTGGAAGTTGAAATTCAAAACATCTGGAGATCTAAATTTTGCCCACCCCTGGTGTAGCTAGTTTGGGCCAATTATTATACATTTGATTTCCATTTCCCAAGTACTCCATTTCCCAAGCACTCTTTGCCTCCATCCCTCCATATCTAGTACCTGCTGTGGCTGCTGCTTCCACCCATCTGGAAGGTACCTCCTCTCTGTACTGCCAAGCGTGTATACTGGACACCTCTGTTTCCACTTAGTCGGCTTGTGAAGGCTGGGGAGGAGAAAGAGAAGCAAAGAAATCAAATCAGGAGTTGAGACTTATAGGACCAATGAACAGTAGGACAGCAAAGAATGAAAGACCCCCTTTACCTGGGCTACGCAAAATGGCAGACAAGGCAGAGGTGCTTGAGTGCCCAAAGAGACGCTCATGCATAAGCTGGCGCTGGCGCGCTTCCTGTTCCCGCCGCAGAGCCTGCGCCTCAGCAGCAATGTCAGGAGGCATGACGGCCAAGACACTGTCTTCCATGTCCTCCAGCACACTGCGCCGCAGGTCTGATGGCAATGTCTGGATGAAAGTCACTGGGTCCATGGGTGTGTCTGAGCTTGTACTCTGGGCCAGTTCACGCCGCTGCTGTTCTGCCCGCTGCTGGGCCAGCACCTGGGACGCAGGGGGAAAGGAGATAAAGGACAACTTTTCTTGTTAGGCATGACAGGGCAGACGTGCAGGACTCAACCAGTCTCTCATCACAATGAGCAGGAGTCTTTATGACATTTCACTTCTCCTTCCAACCAGAGAAAGAAGCAAAGACAGAACAGGCCCTGGACACTGACACAGATGCATATAGTCTTGTTTTAAAAATGTACAAACTGAAGCAGTTGTCCAGCCAGAACTGAATTCATAAACATTGTCTCCCAAAAAAGGGGGTGTGTGTAAGTGTAAGCTACCCTGCATCATTAATTGAGAGGCTAATTGCTATTAAGTAAAGGGTTGTGATCAGCTGACCAACTAAGCATGGCAAAAATATTTCATTACAGACAACTAATAATTCAGGCTGCTCTGCACCTCTCCCATGAATGCTTTAGCTGCATTGTTATATAAAAATAGCCTAGATTTCTGCTCAAGATTAAGTCTTGTACATTCTTCGTCTGCATAGAGTGAAACAAACATACTGGGTGGTTAAGCAGCCATACCTAATTCCCCACCCTACTCCACAAGACAAGATGGTCGTGGAATCTCCCTTTTTGAGGTTTGAAAGAAGGGTTCAAAAAGGTATATGTGAGGAATGATTTAGGTACAGTTTTAGTGCAGTGAAGGCTTGTAGATTATAGGGATTCCTTCAGATTTCATAATTCTATGACCCTTGTCTGAACTGTGCGTCATCCTGTAACCTCTAAAAGTGCCACCCTACCTCCTCTTGGATAGCTGGAGGTAGTGCAGCCAGGAACTCTGGACTGACTTCTGTCACACCAGGGTTGGGCACTACAGGAGGTGCTGGTGTGGCGGTGGTGGTGGTAGGGGCAGCACGGGCAGGAGGCCGGATGCCCAACTGGTTCTGCAGCACTTCACGACGAATGTCATCAGGCAGAGCAGCCAGAAAAGATGGGTCAACACCTTCCGGGAGATTTATCCCTATATGAAAGGAAAAGTTAAGTACAGCTGCTACAGAGAAGAACTGAGCTATTACAACCCCTTCTTTTTAGGTCCTCTAGTATTTACCTGCCAAGGGGTCTTCCTCCTCACTGCTGGTAGACGGCAGTGGTTCTTCCAAGATGCCCCGAGAATCAGCACCAGAAATGGCCACAGCTGAATCCCTGGTAGAGGAGCTCTCGGAGGATGAGGCAGGGGGTGAACTGGGGAGGAGCGAGTGACAGGGTTAACAAACGTAGTGCTAATGCTAAAGGGACAGGTCACCTCCTTGCGTCCAATCTCTGATCCTTACCTATCATCCACTTGCTGGCTGGGATCAGGCTGGCCCTCCCTGATGGCCTGGGCATTGGAACCTTGCTGGGTGGCATCAGCTGTTGCCACAACAGTGCCCGTGCCCGTCTGCTCTATGTTGTTAGCCCCGCCACCCTCTCCAACACCTTCTTCCAGGTTGCACGAGGCCAGGCTGCTGGTGTCCATGGGCGAGCCCTCCAGCTGGCTGCTGACTGCTGTCAAGGCATCAGAGTCTTCAGCCCTCTCCGGGGAGAGCGAGGCTGGTAGGATAGGAAATAAAGGAACACCATTAAGACAGGATCCTGCGCTGAACCAACAAGTCTGACCTAGCATGGCAGCTCTTACGGTTTTATGAGACTCAACATCTGGGCGTAACCTTTTAGAAAAAGACTGCTTTTTCTAACTTTTTCTAAAAAATAAAAACAACAACAACCAAGACTAAATCATTCTGGGGAGGGGTCGAAATTTAATTCATCTTGCACATTTTCGTTAGCATGAAAATCCTGAACATTTGGAAGAGGATAGGAAATTGGAGTACATTGTACGTACATACAAGTGACATACAGCCAGATGTGGGGTTAAGATCTGCTGCTGGGTGAAGCCTGAGGCCACTTACTGATGGTGGGGGCGGGTGAAAGCTCCATCTGTGTGGCCTCGGCATCTGCGCTCGGCCGCCCAGGGCCCGAGTCCTCCTGCTCCACTGGTATCAGCAGCTGCCCAGAAGCCTGGGAACAGGACTGCCCCACTAGCTCTGAGGAGAGCTCGCCTGCCCCCGTCGCCTGTTGCTGCTGTTGCTGGGGGTTCTCCAGCGTGACCAGAGTCTGCTTGGGGCCAGCTGAGCCATCTTCGGTAGCAGTCGGGACCGTGGGATAGCCGTCGGGATGGGTGGCACCATCTGGGAGCCAAGAGAGGGAGGGAGGGAGGCTTAAAACCCAGGCTGCTGCGCAGCAGAATGGTTTCAAACATGGCCTTGGCTTCCCTTTCAGCAACGCAGAGCTACACCTCCAAGGTTAGCTCAAAACTAGGTACACGGAAAAACCCACCAAATCTTGGGTACTTCACCCCACCTAGGGAAAGTAGTAAGTTGTATAGTTATCTCTGATTTGGGGCACAAATCCCTACCCCACAACAATACAACTTACTACCTCACCCCAGCAGGAGCAAATGGCACAAAGCCCTGTCAGTGTCATACATAGAATCATAGAAAAGTAGAGTTGGAAGGGGCCTACAAGGCCATCCAACCCCCTGCTCAGTGCAGGAATCCAGGTCAAAGCATCCCTGACAGATGGCTGTCCAGCTGCACCTTGAATGCCTCCAGACTGGGAGAGCCCACCACCTCCATAGGTAGTTGATTCCATTGTCTTATTGCTCTAACAGTCAGGAAATTTTTCCTGATGTTTAGGTGGAATCTAGGTTCCTGTAACTTGAGCCCATTATTCCGTGTCCTGCAAACTGGGATGATCGAGAAGAGATCCTGGCCCTCCTCTGTGTGGTAACCTTTCAAGTACTTGAAGAGTGCTATCATATCTCCCCTCAGTCTCCTCTTCTGAAGGCTAAACATGCCCAGTACAAAACGGCCCTTCCCCTATTCAGAACTACAAGCAGTGTTAACACATCCTCCCCACCCCCACTCCACTGCCCTTTCACATAGACAGGGTAACACCCATGCTGGCAATCCTCTCCCCAACCCACAGGAAGAATCCAGGAATCCTGCCTGCCAGGCCTTATGAAATACCACCCCACTGTAACCCAACATCCAATGCCCACCGCCCAACATCATTTCCAGGGATGGAACCAAGGAACTCATGGATCATATCCTGACTCAGGGGCTTTGATTTCCAATTCCCTTCTTGAGCCCATGTTCTTCCCTCCTAGAGCTAGGCGTAGTGTCTCTCAGTAGCTTCTTTCCTCTTCTTCAGGGTAGGCAATGCTGGCATGATGAATTGGGAGTCCTCATAGGAAAGACAGTAGATTGTATAGTTATCTCCAAGACCGGGTATGACCCTAAAACTATACAATCTACTACCTCATCCCAGGGGGCCCAGGAACAGCATCTACTTCAGCTAGGCTGGGGGAAGAAGACACCAGACAGAGACTCAGGAAGAAGTAAGTTACCTGGGAGGTTCTGCTCAGCTGAACTGTTAGATTGTGGCACTGGTCCCTGCAGAGGCAAGCAACAAAAACATTAGAGTGACTCAGAATTCATCCACTTCAAATGCCGACTTTGAAGACACATCTAGGCAGGAAACTGCCTATGTAGCTTCTGCCCTCTAGGACAGGAAAAGGAGGGGACATCTACAGGTCCTCTTCCCATCCATGCCCACCCCTTACAATGCCCCCAACCTGGTTTTAATCTAATCCTGTGAAGCATGTCTATCAGAATGTTCCACATTAAAAAAAACACCTCACACATTCTAAATATTGCTGGAAAAGATGTGGAGGGCTAGGTTCTCATTTCCATATTTGCTGGAGATCACATAAAGTAAGTGTCAATGTATTCTATCCCCCCTCTAACACAAAAAACCCTGCTACACTGTCTTAATAAGGAGATATCCACAATTATGAAAGATTTGACGTTTTTATTCTCAGCAACTAAAACTCTAAATTGCTGTATACTAGAAGAGACAACCCTTCCCCAATAAGAAGGTGGTATAGCCTAACAATGAATATGAAGCCATGAAATCTGTCAAAACAACCCTGTTTGGCCTTGTCAAAAACCCTGCTTTAAAAAAACACCCTTTCTTTTGACAGCAGTAAAAAGTCCATGCTTGCGAAAACGGTGGGGTGGGGCTTGTAGATCTTACTTTTCCAGAGAAAGGGAAAGTGTGGAAAAGCTGGAGGGCATTGAGGACTGTCGGGGCAATACATAAAAACAAGAGGATCACAGTACTAAGGGGGAGATCTACTTGCCAACCCCTTTTGCGAGAAAAGATACCCTCATGGCTTTGCTTTTCTCTTGACAGCTTGCTGTTTGACAGCTGTCAAGTGAAAAGCAAAGTAGCTCTAATCTAGGGCCTAAGAGAAGAGTGTGGCAATTGACAGGGTGAAGTCCCTTCAAAGCAAGAATCTACTCTCCCTGCCTATAGGCAGAAGGCGTTTCTATTCTATGTCCTCTTGTATTGTGTTCACTTAAGTAAACATTCATCTCTCCATCCCAAACTCAACCCCCTTTTTAAGGTGCCCACTGGCCAAAATTAAAATTACCAATATGACCCTTAAGCAAAAAGTGTTTCCCATCCTACTTCTAGAGGAAATAGGCTTGCTATCTTGTCAAGCTACCTATCACCTAAACACATCTCCTGGCATTTTTATTTTGAGTTGTGAGTACCCAGTCTAATTTACAACCCAGCTGCATATATTTAAAGTCCCCCCATCCTCTGCACAAGGATCACAATGTAGCTTCCTCAATGAAAACAATGCCAGCTGGAATCAGCCTTGCAACTTAAAAAGCCTGCCCTTTTAGGAACCTTTAAAAAGGCCCACATGTTTAAGCTGGGCTTCCAACCTGGGCATTCTGCTCCTTGTCATCTGCATCTTTTGGTTTGTCTGCCACTTTTGCTTCCTCCTCAGCCAGTTGTTTGCGTCTCTTCTCTCTGCGTTCCTCTAGCTCCTCATCCCTCAGTGCCTCCAGGTGATTGATGATGGGAACTTTGACCACTGGATGGAAAAAAGGCACCAGATTAAGCACAGCCAATCTGAGAAAGGACTGCACTACCCAAAGGAAGGAAAGCTACTCATCGGCTCACCTGAAACACAGTCATGCATGCTTTCTGCATCTAGTACTTTACATTCTTCTGTCCAGCGTGTCAGGGCAGTGGGAATGCTTGACAAAGTCCCTAAGGAGAAGAGTGGAAGGGATGATATTGTTGGATGAACTCAAATAGCAGCTCAAAAAACCACAAAGCACCTAGTTTTCAAGACATGCTGTTGTGCTTTGGTCCAGTTATTCTGATAATCCCTAGGAGTGAGTGTTGTAGAGCTCATTCACACATGCATGTAAATAATTTCATTTCTCTACACTTGGATGGCAGTTGAATGGGTAAACTGACTCCACTGATAAACGTTGTGTTTGAAGTGGTGGACACTATGAACATTTTGAAGTCTCTCTGATCACTAATCCACACATGCAAGCAATCAAGAGATAAAACAGTTGTGAGTCATTCCCTATTCTGATGGCTCACACTAGGGAGTGGGACAATTCAATAACTTGCTCAATTCCTCAAAGCAAAAATCACATGGGACATTATGAAGTCATCTCTAACTGCATGAGAGTGGAAAATAAACTATGTTGCAAGTTAGTTTCAGAAGCGGGCCAGAAACCAAAACTACATTACCCCACCCTAAGATGGTAATACAAACCAGGGCTTTCGATACGAAGCATTACTATATTTAGAGATAAAAGATTTACTGCATGGCTGTAGTTTAATGTCTGCACCAAAAGACAGAAGTATAAACATATAAGAAAAAGAGATTATCACCTTCTGAAGATGCTTTGTTAAATATCTGAAGTTTTAAAACAATTGCCTTTCGAAAGGCTCAAAGTAGATCCATATTCTTATATATTAAATAAAGAGGATTCATAGATTTCATAGATCATAGAGTTGGAAGGAGCCTACAAGGCTATCGAGTCCAACCCCCTGCTCAATGCAGGAAACTAGAGGAGGGGGTCTCCCATCCAAGTAATAACCAGGCCTGACCCTGCTTAGTTTTCCACACTCAGACAAGCTGAGCCAGCGTGAGCCACAGGCCTGTGCAAGAGAACTTGAATTTGGAAAAAGAAAAAGCCAAAGCCACTGCCTGCCAAAAGGCAGAGACCAGATTCTAGAAAGTGTTTCCAGCGGCCAGAAGCAAAATACCTTTTACCTTTCATACTAAGAGTTTCCATAGCAAAGCTTTAAGTACAAGGCTGTGCCCCCCCCCCCAATTCAGGGATTCAGCTCTTTCCCGGGACAAGGAGGGGCAAGCCATCCTTTCTTTTCCTAGTTTTCTGTTTTCAGTGAATTAGAGTTTGCACGTACATGAGCAGGAGATTTAGTTGTTGGTGAGCACCTCACCCTGCCATGTCAGTCAAGCAGCAGGCTGGGGAATTTCCTTGCAAGTAGATCCACTCCTGGGCAGCTTGCCACTTCAAGTGGCAGCCTGCAGCACTCAATTGCAAGCAGACCTATGTGTGAGTTAAGTGCCTGCAAAATCCGACACACCGTTTTGTGGGGACAGCATTTCTTGCACTGATGTTAGTATCTCTGAGGCACTGCCACTTAGAAGGGAAGTCCTGATCAGAGTTGACTGCACCAGCAGTTTTAGAGGGGGATTGAGGGAGAGCTGGTGTGAATATACACCCTGTAAGTGATTGGGTGACCAAACATAAAGGACTAACGCCCTGCAACACTGTAGTTCCACAGAATATAGGACAACCCCCTAGAGTGCATCATCCCTTCACTGCACTTACCTGCTGCTCACCAATGGTCTTCAAGTCCCATTTCCCTCTCTGCTTGCACTATTTAAATGTATAGCTAAAAATGTGGCCAGTTTGCAATAAGGAAAGAGAACCTAATTAAACATGGGTGGATCTATCAGCACTTGATGCTACATTTGCTTAATATATTTAACCGTTGCATGTTTTGAATGGCTTTTACTTTTTCTGCTAGTTGTGAGCCTCCAACTGCTGGATTTCCAGAATGTAGAATTTCAACCTTGGGGGTGGGAAAGGTTCCTGGCTATATCAGTCCTCTTGACTTTATCCAGGATGCAAGTTGAAACCCAGCTAATGGTTCCCATCTCCCCCCCCCCCCCCCCGGCTTTAGCAATTGGTTGAGGAGGACTTGCCTGCCTGACTGGTGGCAGTGCTCTGGTCATGGAAGAAGTCATCCAGCAACTCATCATCTGAGCGGGCGATTATGTGCACGTCGTCATTGCCTACTAGAAGGCGAGCTCGGCCTCGACTCTGCAGTGGGAGGCTGCTGCTTAGTTGAAGGATGTCTGCAGCTGCTGAAGGGCCCAGCAACCTAAGGAAGACACACAGTTGGGAACTGCAATGGGACCCCTTTTGCCCTACACCAAGGTGCAGCAACTTCTAGGATGAGGGCAATCGGTGGATGACTAAAACTTGTTTCTCAGAACAAGATTATGGGAAGGCATTGGGGACTGGGCTAAAATTTGGGATGCTGCCCGAAAGCTTAAATTCACTGTCTGCCATCTTCAGTTTTTGGCAAAATGTTTTTGGCTCCACTCCTTCCCCCTCATCTCACCTCTGCAGGATAAGAGGTGGGTTGGGCTGCCGGGTGCCAGGATAATGCACATGGATGGTATGGCCAGTGTTTGCCGTCAGCTGCCGTAGTGTCCTCTGACTGCGGCCAATGCCTTGCGCCAATCGAGTAGTGGAGGAACCACTACCCAAAGTCAAGGAGCTATGATCTGCATGCCGCACCATGAGCGGGTGAGTGGCAGGAATATTGCCAGGCGATGGGGGAATGTCCGCTGGGAACAGAAATAGGAGAAGTTAGCAGGCCAAGATGGGGCTGTGAAGACTTAAGTAGATATATTTTCCTAGAGGAGATAGCTAGTCTGATCCAGGCTCAGTGAAGCTGTAATCACAAAGCCTTCTGAATTGAAGAGAAGCTTTTTGGAGCAAGGATTTACCCCAGGAGGTTGGCTGGAACAAGGCAAGAATGCTACTCCATTCCAAAGGTGATCACAAAGAGCAGTTTCCTAGTCCATAAGCATCCTAGTTCCCAACCCCCAAAAGAATCAGCCATTAGGATACCACCCATGTCCTATGGCTTCCAGGTTTCAGAGTTCTTACTGGCGCTGGAGAACATGTTGTCAAACTCTATGATGAGGTCATCTTCACGGTCAAAGCGCTCAAAACGCACCAGTGGAGAGGCATTCATATCGGGGTAGTCTTCATCTAACTCCATCTCAGAGCCATCGTCGTCGTCTTCCTCCTCTTCGCCTTCCTCACCTTCTTCATCATCCTGGACAGAGAGTTAGCACCAAACCCAAGGTTAAGCAAATACTGCCTAGAATTCAGGATCCTGAATTCCAACACCCCACACACCCCTTTAATCACTCTACCAGCAAGAGCCAGAGAAATGAGGCAAGGAAATTGCTGGTGCAGACTAAACTCTTATTTTAGCTAGCTATAAAACCCAGACACTATTGTTCCCAGCTCCCATTAGTACTGCTTCCCAATATTCTTGACTGCCCTTTCCTGTTATTTTGTCCAAATTTGACTTACAGACTCCCATGTTAAGATGGTAAAGCCCATGCAGTGAGACTTCTACACGGACTTCTCTTTGATGTCTTTACCTGATCGTCTTCATCTTCCTCTTCCTCCTCCTCTTCTTCATCCTGACTGTCATCTTCATCCTCATTGCTGCCACTGCTATCTTCCTCCTGTGTATGCTCCTCCTCATCCTCAGGATCCAGGATATTCATAGAGTCTAGAACAGATTGGAGAATGCAGGTAAGGTGAACTGACTCCTGCTGGTTAAGTGAAGATCCTTCTAGCTATCTTCCTGGCAAGATTTCTCAAATTCCTCTTGCCAGATAGGGAAAGCCTCACAGAGCCAGGTTTCAGAAACCTCCACCTCCCACCCTTTATTAGGAGAGCTCAAGTCTATAGTCACCTTTGGTATCATGCTAGTTCTCCCTTCTTCTACACTGACCCCCCTCTCACCCTTAAGGAATACTACAGGCACTTCTAGACTCCATATAACATCTTAGGCAATGCCTCACCTTCCCTGTTGGCCTGTAGTGTGGAAGCCTGGCTGAGATTGGAAGGTGCCTCATCCATCAACACATCTTCCTGAGACTCATCCTCTCCACTTCGGCCCACTGAAGGACACAAGGGCAGTGTATAGGACTTAGCAAGGTTATGAGCAAACAACCCTTTCCCTTAGAGGAACTCCTGGGCTGTCCCCAAACCTGATGGTCGTGGCCATTTATCTGTAAACACCCGTTATGGTTCAGATGTGATGCTGCTTAAAAAACACACTGATGATAATGTTACAGGCAGTTACAAAGCCTTTTGCCCCTCACGAGGATTTCTTCCCACCCATGCCCAAAGTTATAGGAATGGGGAGAACAGGGAGCGGTGACATATGCCAGCTACAGCACAGCATCCATGCTGGGTGGGAAAGAAGAGCTGCCGGGGGTGGGGGTGCAGGAAGAGCAACAGAATATCTCTACCTGGATGAGTGCTCATTTCATACAAGGCAGGATTCTCTACATCACAGCAAGGAATGAAAGTGATTTCTTCAGGTCACTCACAAGAATAAAAGGCACTGAATCCACAAGTTCAGAAGGACAACCCTGAGGCCAGAAGCTGGGCCTGGGACTCACCTATTATGGTGCTATTCCCTGAGCCACCATCCTGCTCCAATAACTCATCAATCAGGTCCTCCAGCTCATTTTCCACCTAGAAGGGCAGAGAGGAGCACATTAATGAGGTCCAGTTCCTCACAGCCAAATAAGTCCCAAGACTCTAAATATGGTGCACAATCCCAAGTTGCTAACATTTCTCCAATTCTTGCTCAACCCCAGCCAAATGCTATTCTGCAGCCATCCCTGCCTCACATATACTGTGCAAGTTTGCGCAAAATTAAGTCCAGATCTCATCCAGCCATTATAGAGTAAAGCCCTGGTCATCACAAGCCTTCACTCATGCTCCCCTCTGTACACTGTCCCAGACCAACTGCAGCTTGAGGCAACACAAGCTGGAATGGAAGTGACGCTGAGCTGCACTATCACCTATATTCCTGCCTTAAAAACCTATGGTCACACCCTGCACGCAACGCAGATCCATACCTGCATCTCTTGTGTGCTCAGCACCTCAGGTTGTCCAGCAATCACCACAGCATCAGTCTCTGCTTCACCATCCATGATGTCACCATCTGCTACTTCTGCTTGGGCAACATCATGGTCCTCCTCCGGGGCCTCTGCTTCCCCACTCTCTCCTGCAAGGAAGAAGAATGTCAGGGCCTCCGGACTAAGACACATAATTGGAGACATCCCAGGAAGGGAGTGGGAGGCAGATGCGGAGAGACTAATTATGGGACAAGGTTGGGGAAATGGAAGAGATGAGGTGAAGGTTGCACAGGCCACAAAATGATGGATGCTAAAGTAAATGTAGGCCACATACCTGCATCTTGCTGGCCACTGCTGGCATCCTGTGCTGCTCCCTGGGCATCTTGCTCTGCCTTGCTCTTGCTTGAGGCACTCTTGCTACCAAAGAGACTGCTGGGCTGATTGACGATACGTGACAGCGTCTCCAAGGGTTTCAAGGCTGCATTCACTGTGTTGGCCATGTTGGGACTTTGAGGAACAAACACATAGGGATGAATTCCCAGACTTGTGACCACTGACATTAATAACAAGGCAAAGCCATTACAGAGTAACCCTAGCCAGGCTGGAGATAAGATAAACCTTTAATGAAATGGGAGGATATAAATTCTTCAGGTTCTCGCAGCATGGCAGTTAATTCTGTTCTGAAGATAGAGAACAACGTTTTCCCAAGAACAAATCATAGTGGAAACCAGGGACAGAATTCACATTTTATCTTTGCCCCCTATACCAACTGTTTGACACTACCCATGAGCCATGAAGCAGCCCCCACCCCCATCTCCTCAGGGAATTAAGACAAGTACCTGGACAGATCAAGGCTGTGGGGCACCCTGGCCAAATCATTGACCAGACCCTTCTTGAGGAAGAGGCGGATGATGTTGTTCATGCCATTGTGTTGTGTCTTGGCTGTGGCGCTGCTGTAGAAGCTGGAGGTAGATGGGCACGATTCCATGATGGTGCTGATGATGCACATGACTGCCTGCAGCCTAGAGTCAGACAAGGCACTGCGGTTAATGGAAGCCAATGCCAGGTTTCTGTGCTTACCAGGGCAACAGCATGCACAGCAAATTCTGCAAGACCCCAAATCTCTGTAGCGGAGTATTCCTTTCCTTTCCTGCAGCAAATATCTTCATTTGAGGAGGTGCTGAGCCTGTACTTACATACCACTGGGAAAGAAATTGGTTTAGTAATGCCCTTCGCTGGACACCTACCAAAAGCCACAAAGTGCCTGAATCGCAAGGCTACAAGAACGTACAGTCAGAGCTACAGTGCTATAGCTTTTCCGAAATGCTGCTCAGCTTGTCTGAGCGTGGAAAGCTAAGCAGGGCCAGGCCTGGTTATTACTTGGATGGGAGACCCCTCCTCTAGTTTCCTGCATTGAGCAGGGGGTTGGACTCGATAGCCTTGTAGGCTCCTTCCAACTCTATGATCTATGAAATCCCGAGAACAAGCACCACCTCGACATCTCCCACCTCTCTCACCTAGCATGTTTCTCGGTGCTCTCTGCCATGGCCAGGGCCCGGCCCAGGGCTGCCTTCACTTCATTTACCAGGGCCACCTGGGCATCCGTACCACTACCAGCTGCAGCCAAACTAGCCAGGAAGAGGCGAGCCAGGGCTGGTGTATCTTTGTCTTCTGCATTCTGTGTGTGCGGGAGCAGATGGTCCAGGACAAAAGCCAACACGCTACAGTCCTGAAATGACAAGTAAGATCATTAGCAAAATCAAGTCCAGAATGCCTGGCCTTCTTCCTTCAGCACTACCACAGCATTCTCTCCACGCCCACTATTTTTCACTGTCCACTGAGCTTAATGTAACTAGGAGTACTGGCCCCCAAAGTCTTCGTTTACATCTACCCTGCTCCCATCCCACTGCTCCTTGGCATTGCTCAGACAGAACTTTCCATGGCTTCTCACCTCCTTTATGAGCTCAGACTGGCCCACAGTATAGTTGTAATTCGCAATTAAGGTAGCAATGCCCACATACGAGCGCACAAGCTCTGCCAGCAGCCGCAAGATGGTGGAGGTGGGCATGAGTGGCTTGCTTCCTTTGGCCTTCTGCTTGTTCTCCTCTGCCGCTTTATCACCTTCCTTATCTTTATTTTCTCTTGATTCTTCAGGAGTGGAGGCTATGGGACAAGGGAAAGGATCAACCAGTGCAAGAACTGCTATTCCAACAAACCAAATTTCAGAACAAATGGGGTAGACCCTACCAAAGCAATAGTTTGGTCTGGCTTTGGGATACCGGAAAAAGGACTTGAAGGAACACCATCTTTACAACTAAGACAAGGTAAACTGGCTATGAGGGGAATAGGGGCCACACTTGAAGTAACTGGGGTACGGAGATGTCATTTGGAGGCTGGTTTAATCAGACTTCTATTACCAAATGTAAAAGACCTTCAGGGGAAATTCCCTGGAGAGGCATTAGACACCATGCTTCAGATTGGTACTATGTCAGATCAATAAAGAGGGCACTTACCATCTCCTTGGGGAGTCCCAGACTGGGGAGTCTCAGCAGTTGCACTATCAGCAGCAAAGACTTGAGCCTAGAGAGGAAGAGGGAGAAGGCAGTGGCAACAAGATGGATTAAAAATGACTTAAAATGCACCAAACACAGGGAGTGGAGGGAAGAAGTGGATCTGTGCAGGGTTCCATACAGGACCAGTGACTACATCTTTCACTGCCATTTATAACTATGGAGCAAGTACAAATATGCAGAGAACTCAAGAGGACCAGCCACATCTGGACAGTGTCTCAGATATAATCCACAAGCCCACACCATTGAAATCTCTGATAAAAAATACCCTGTAAATGAGATGTTATGAGTTTCACAATACTGCTGTAGAAATTCAAGTGGATCCTTCAGAGAAACCACTTAATGAAATAAGGGATAATTGAGATTCCTTGAACTTTTTTTAAAAAAAGTTACTCCCCCAGAGATGATAGCAGAACTATTTAGGATGCTGGTTGCAGGAACAGCCCAGAGGGACTCACATTGATGCCAAAGCCAGTCTGAGAGTCAAAGTCACTGCCCTGACGGGTCAAAGTGCGGTACACGTCATCTCCAATATCTTGCAGGAACTGGCTCACCTCCTGGTTAGTAAGGCTTGCCTTGGGTTCAGACTTGTCCGCTGGAGAGGGAAAATGAGAATATGACCATTGTTGGCGTTGTCTCTTTGGAGAGTGGTTATGTCTACATATATTGTAAACCTAAACTGTTGCTTTTCCCAAGAAGATATGGTGGTTTTTATCCTACACACCTTTTCCATGACCCTATGACTTGCTGAAAAAAATCAGAGGGCATTTAATTACCAGTGTTTCTGGGGGAAAGCAAAGTGGTTAAAGCCACTGTTACAGTGGCTTTAACAGAGCTCATTGCACATGGCGTGCAGAAGAAAAGACTGGTCAGAAGGGAATCCCTTGCCAGAAGACGCAAAGACATCAGCAGTAAGAGACTTCTTGGATCCAAAGTGCAAATAATTTCCTTCCACCCTGTCCCAGGCTGTCACGTACCTTCATCAGGGGCGTGGTAGGCAGCCAGAGCATTCAGCATGTCATAGATCACCTCCTTGATCGTGTCAGGTATTACAGGCAGCGGTGAGGATTTCATTGGGGTGGTTTTCACCAGCTGCACGGCGTTGGGGCCCTTGATCCGCAAGTTCTCGAACTCGTCGTCAGAGGCTTGGGGAGCAAAAGGAGAAAGAATAAAAAGAACTAGAGCAGCCAACACTGGGAACATGGCCTGGGACATAAGATGGGAGGGGTCATGTTTCTTTGCCCCGGGGGTTGGGGGTTTGCACAAGACTTCTACTACAGTAGAGAGCTCCTTCCACCTCAGAATTTGAATGATCAAGATCCTTGTTCTGACATGCGCGCACACATAGACAGCATTAGCCTGGTCGCCGCAGGAGAACCAGCAGGGTTCTGAATTACTTACCAGTACCAGAGCCACGGGGAGCAGGCAGGGCGATGCGAATGCAGCCATTGGCCACCTCAGTGAAGATCTCAGGATTGCGGCAAGCAGCTGGGCCTAGCACTCGCAGGATGTAGTTAATCTCCCGAGAGCCCAAACTGCCCGACACTACACCGGAAGTGGTGCTGCCTGCTCCACTGGTGGCTGCTGAGCGCACAACCTGGAGCAGACGAAAATGAAGAGACAGGCGTCAAGGAAACTGGAAGCTGAAAAAGCCAATACCACTGGACAACCTAACTGGGATCTCAGACACAAAGTCCAAGGAAGCCTGAGCAGTTAACAACAGAAGAGAGAATCGAGACGCAAAACAATGTTGACAGGCTAGAACACTGGCCCCAAACTAGCAGGATGAAATTCAACAGAGATTAATGTAAAGTCCTGTGTTTAGGTACAACAACAAAAATAAAAGGCACACATATAGGATGAGAGAAACCTGCTTAGGAGCTGTACGTGTGAAAAAGTTCTATGCGCTCAGCTTTTGATCAACTAAGACACAAGCTGGCGCAAAACAGCTGCTAAAAAAATCAAATGCAATCTTTGGCTCCATTAACAGAAGCACAGGGTCCAGATCACTACTAGTAGTACTCTGTGCTGGTCAGGCCATGGCTGGAGTACTGTGCCCACTTCTGGGCATCACATGTTAAGGAGGACACTGACAAACTGGAGAGTGTACAGAGAGTGGTGACCAGAATAGTGAGATCTGGAAACCATTCTATGAGTAACAGCTGAAAGATTTGGGTATGTTTAGCCTGGAGAAGATTAAGGGGAGACACAATAGCAGTCTTCAAATATCTAAAAGGACTGTCACACAGAAGGTAGGTGCAGACTTTGTTCTCCGTTGCTCTAGAGCAGGGATGGGCAACTTGTGGGTCTCCAGATGTTTTAGCCTACAACTCTCATCAGTCCTCACTATCGGCTATGCTGGCTAGGGCTGATAGGAGTTGTAAACCAAAACATCTGGAGGACCACCAATTGCCCACCCCTGCTCTAGAGGGCAGGACTAAAATCAATGGGTGGAAATCAAAGGGAAGTAGATTTTGGCTAAATGATAGGAGAAACTTCCTAATAGTACAAGCTGGCACAGTGCCCGTTTCACTGTGGAATAGACTGGCAACTAGAAAATCCAATGCCACTGGACAAGCCAATTGGTTGTCCCACAGCATTCATTTTTTCTGTTGCCAGTCTGCCCCACAATGGTGCAGTGGAACCGTCTGCTCCAAAAGGTGGTGGGCTCTCGTTCACGGGAAATATTTAAGCAGAGGCTGAATGGCCATCTCTCAGGAATACATCCTGCACCGAGCAGGTGGTTGGATTAGATGACCTCAAAGGACCCTTCCACACCCGTGAATTCAGAAGCAGCAGCACCTTCTACAGGGTGTGCTGACCAAAGCCAAGCCTCATCTTTAGTATACAATGCCTACAGATGGAGAGGAGATTAAGTTTCGGCCATCTCCACAGAACCATACCTTCTCCATGGTGTGATGCAGAGTGCAGGGGTCCTCAATGATGTGCCGGAAAAGTAGGGTGACAAGGGGGGTGAAGCCGTTAAAGCCAGAGCTCTGTGTTAGGCCCAGGATCATGCGCGTACTCTTGAGCTCAGCAAACATCATGGCATATTTGTGGTGGCGGGTGAGGCGCAGACAGAGGCGTAGTGTGGCGTGCAGAGTGTCGGGTTCCACAGGCACTCCCAGCATGCTGACGCAGGCCCGGATCAAGACCGTCACCATCTCCTCCGTCAGGCCCTGGATGAGGATCTCTGATGGTTTGACTTCTTCTGAAGGCGCATCCTTCTCTGGGGCTAGGCTGTCAGCAGGCACAGGGCTATCTGAGGGGGAAAGATAAAACAGATCTGAGGAGGCAAGTTCAGTATCTGCTTCTCTGTAGGCAACCAGGACTTGAGAATAACGTGTTTAGTACCATTTGCTTTCTCCTCCTTTGGCTTGCTTTCCACCTCCTTCCCCTCCTCCAAGGTTCTCTCCAGCTCTTGTCCATTACCCTCCTTGACACTCTTGCTAAGCCGGGGCACCCGGAGCAAGGTCAACATAACTGGACGCCTGTTACCAGTTTCTTCATTCACCTGTGTATTTAAGGAAACAAAGAAGGGGGCTTAGGAGGACCACACCCCATGGGCTTAGCCCAAGCCAGCTGCCTTAGCAGAGACCCAAGGTGATATTCCCAACAAAGCCTGTACCTGCACCATTGTAGTGAATTGCACCGTGTAGCGCCGGCGGCCAGCAGTGAAGCGAACACTGGTCTCTCCCGCTTTCCATGCTGTGTCGATAGTGCTGTTGTTGCTTGCACTGTAGCTACACCAACGCCCTGAGCGATCGTCAAACCAGCGCCAGTTATTGCCATTGGCCTGGAGGTACTAGGGAGAAAGAACACAAACTCTCTGTAGCTGCAGGCCTAATGCAAACCTGTGCATGTCTACTCAGAAGTAAGCCCCACTTAGTTGAATGGGACTTATTCCCAGGTGAGTATAGGACTGCAGCCCTCATCATCATCATCATCATCATCATCATCATCAGGCGATCACTCGTGACCGAGTAAGATTGTCTTTCAGGATTGGGTTGGGTTGGAAGACGCCTGTGCGTGAAACTGTTTTATGTGGGGAGATCGGTGCACAACGAATCACCACACAAACTTGACAAGAGTACGGCAATGATCCAATGGCACGGTTACCATGACGACTGGAAAACCATTCTCTGCTGCAGTCTTCATCCGCCTTCACAGGTTTAATTTAGGTTTAATTATCTTCTGCCTGTTCTGCCGTTGAGGACTTTATGTTTTGGAGGAATAGAGATTGTCCTACCAGAGGCAAGGTGAAGTAGCCACCTGAGCCAGAGAGAGAGAGTGTATATCTTTGCTTTTCAGTCAAGAATGATGGTGAGGTCCAAGGACGACCCAAGGCAAGGCACTGCTTGAGAGTAGGTGGGTGATGGAAAATGCCTGAGGGTATAAGGTAGGTGCAATAGGGTGCAAGGGGGAAAAGATCTGTTTGCCTTAGTTTGCATAACTAGTTGCAAATACTTCAGTAAACGCTCTCCGTTCAGGTAAGTTAACCTACCTCTTAAATTTCTAACAAGTAGTACTGAAGTTAAAGCTTGCCTATTAGGCAAGCCACCTACCTACCCTGCACACCCTTTTAAAATCTCAAATGTGGCTACACTAAAAAAAATAAAATGCTTTAATTTCCTACTGCACGTATATCTGTGCTTTTTCACATATAGTATCATTTTCTTTTGGAGCTCAGTTTGCTCAAAGTATTGGAAGTTGACTATATTTCTTTTCTAATGTGTTTTTAAAATTACTTGAAATCTAGTTCTATATAGCTGAAATCTGAAATACTCTTTCAAGACATGGAGCCATTCCTTTAGATGGTTTTGTTTGTTTGCTTTAAAGAGCTACTGTAGTACAGAACAACCATTTCATCTACAAACACCTCTAAACCTATAAATGTGGTCCACTTGGTTACTAGCATAAGCCACCCTAGGTGTGAGTACAACAAGGTTGTTAAAGCCAAAGGTGCTTGAAGGGTGAACTAATTTTATGGACATGCCTTTTCAATATTCTTCTCTGTTAAATGCCAAGATCAGGTGTGGAGGTTTAGCTGTGGCACACACCTGCCTCACTCCACTGAAAGTGAGTACAGCTGGGGCGTGCGAGGCTTGTGGCAGCGGCTAGGCATCTAGTGCGCCTTCACCCCCTCTGCTGTGATTCAAATGCCGAGCAAAGCAAACAGAAAGAGCAACAAGGACCAGAGAAGTAGCAGCAGTGCCATCCACTATAAGGGAGGTTAGACAAAGCAGCAAGGAAGGGGGAGCTTCTAAGGGAATTTGCCAAGAAGGGGTAACTGGCCATTGCTCGTGTATATGGAAAGAGGGGAAAGGAGTGGGGAGATTAGCCAAGTTTGGAAAGAAAGAAGTAACATCAGTGTTTTTCAGAAGAGGAAAGAAAGGGGGATAGCAGAAGTAGTTAAAATGGGAGGGGCTCTATATTAGGTTTCTAGAGTTAGTTAAAATTGTTGCAGGAAAGTCCTGTGATGAGCCAGGCTTCTTAACCCTGATGGAAGGGTGAGAAAGACTCTCTCTGTGTGTCTCTTTCTCTCTCTGAATTAAAGAGTGAGAAGTGGGCTCTGAGGCTTTTCCTAAGAGTAAGGAACATCTAATTTCCCCTCTTTGCTTCCTAAAGGGACTCTAATTCTGACATAGGGTCATAAAACTTCATTTTCCTTAAGGTGAATGAAGAGATAAAGGAAAATATTCTGGTTGTGGAAAGGCTCAAAGGGACCCTCGTGTTTTTTATTTCATGAATTTGAAGTGGTTATGCAGATGAGCAGAGTGCACAGTCAGCCTTGCCTGATCTTCAAGGAGGACTTGAAATACTGTATTTCAATTAGAGTTTTCTGGTACCTTGGAGAATCATTGTGATGTAAGCATTCATGAACTACAGCCCAGGTTGTCAGATTCATCTGATGAAGTAGCTCTAATCCACAAAGGCTTATGCCACAGTACATCTCTTCCCTCCTCAGAGCCAAGACCTTCTTGGTGAGCAGAGGGTGGAGCTGACAAGAATGCATTAACTCTTCTCCTCCATGAGAAGGCAGGGCCAAAATACTGACCAGGTTCACACGTAACGACGATCCAGTGGGAGAGAGCCAGCACGCTGCCTCCCATGTGCATGCCACTTCTGCTTTTAATCAACAACCAGGGTGGTGTAGTGGTGAGAGTGTTGGACTGGGACTCGGGAGATCCGGGTTCTAGTCCCCGCTCAGCCATGAAACTCACTGGGTGACTTTGGGCCAGTCACTGACTCTCAGCCTAACCTACCTCACAGGGTTGTTGTGAGGATAAAATGGAGAGGAGGAGGATTATGTAAGCCGCCTTGGGTTCCTTGCAGGAAAAACAGTGGGATATAAATATAATAAATAAACAACCTACAACCAGCCTGTTCATAGGATGTTGAGTTTCATGTGCGAACCCAGAGCGCTGGATTGTTTAGGGGCTAAATAACCCAGCGGTTAACCCATGATTTGTTCTAGGGTTAACCACTGGGTTGTTTAGCCCCTGAACAACCCAGCATTCCAGGTACACATGGCACACTCAACAACCTACAAACAGGCTGATCGTAGGTAGTTCTACAATTGTGGTGCATGTTTTAAAAAAAGAGAGCTTCCACTTCCCATACCATTCGCCTGAGCTCATACCTTGTTCATCTGCGCCCTCCTCTTGGAGGAGATAGCTGTCTTCTCATAGAAGTCAATCAGCAACAGCACTGGGGTGATCCACCTGTGAAAGGCAAGTCAATTAGCTCAGGAAAGACAACAAATAAAATGCATTCGGTGGACTTGATTCATGCCAGGATACGGCAGCCATAATTAGGATTGCAACCATGCTAAGGGAACAGTAATAAGCCCCTCTTGCCTCACTGCTCTCTAGCCAGGCTAGGTTGATATACACCAACTCCAACATGGTAGATTCAAGAACAGAGAGAAAAGCATAACTGCATCCAGTGTTCTCCAACCATTATGCATTTCATTATACAGTTACAAAATTGGGAGCCCCCTGGAAGCAGCTTAAGCACAGGTGAACTCAGAAGCAAAGCCTGAGTGTAGCTTAAGTATGGAAAGGTAGAACCTGGCTGGGGGCCTTCCCAACTCTGCATCATATCCTGTTTTATTGCTTACTTTGGTGTCTGCACTTCCTTCTGCTCCTTGGCAGCCTGAAGGCAAGGCTGCACCACTTCCAGCAGCTTGATCAAAACGTTGAGAATGCCACTCGACTCCACCACACGAGCACATGGCAGCTTCAGCTCCTGTAGGCAGACAAAAGCAAGGAGGATGGCAGCCATGCAACAGTGGGGAACCAGTCAGAAGGCAAACTGACAATCACATTATGCTCTTTGCCACAGTTTGAAGCTCTTTGAGGAAATGGCTCAGCAGTGATGAAGAGAGCTGCTGCATTAGGAGCTGCCAGCTCATGGTGCTCCAGGTACTTTGCGGTGGCAGGTTTTGATGGAGCAGCCTTCTTTGCCCTTTGCCTTTCCTGAGGGGCAGGGCTTTGGAGAGGTGACTTGGCAGGCTGGTTAGGGAGGCCTGGTGGACTGGATTCAGCCTGTGGGCCGGAGGTTCCCCACTGCTGTATTAGGGCTTTAAAAATGTTCAACATCAGCACTGAGTTGGGCCCAGAACCTGGTCACCAGTGCAGATTTCCAAGGACCAGTGTAACATGATCCCTGTAACTGGCCCCACTCAAGTGTCAGGCTGTGGCATTCTGGACCAGTTGTTCCCAAGCACCTCAAACACAGCTCCATTGAGTGCTCTATAATTCATCCTTGATGTCACCAGGGCATGTATCACCACGGTTATGGTCCTTGCTGCACAAGAAGGGGTGCAGCTGGCATATCTAAACAAAGGTCACACACACACACACCCCTGGCCATAGCTGCCACCTGAGAATCAAGTAGCAATGGCAGGTCCAGGAGTACTTTCAACCTGCAGAACTACTCCTTAAAGGAGAGTGTGATCCCGTCCAGAGTCAGCCAGATTGCCAATCCTAGATGAACTAACCTCATCCCACCATGAGTGCCTCCATCATATCCAGATTAAGCTTCAGTTTACTTGCCCTCATCTAGCTCGTGACTGACTCCAAGCACCTGGTCAGTCACTCCATACCTCACCTCACCACCATTTGAGAAAAAGGAAATATAGCTGGGGTTAATTACCTCTCCTGACACAATTTGGCTTCTTGAGAATCTCAGATTTCATTACAAATGAACCAACAAGTCTCTAGCTCTTATTGTTATAATGGTATGCCCACCACATCAAGTGTGGAATCAGTGTATGCTCAGAAGCCAAGAGGGGTGGTTGAAGCAACTTTCTAGTTGGTGGGGACAGGTCTTCCGTGTCTTGCCCTCTCCACTGACTACCAAAACCAGAATTACTGATAATGTCAAGAAGACACCAAACAGAATTTAGGTAATACATTTCTGCAAATCTGCTTAGTTTATACTGGTTGCAGAATTGAGCTTTTCTTGGCTGGGTGATGTTGGTAAAAGAAACTGCAGATTTTTAAGGAAACCCACAAATTTCCTCCAAGTCTGTCAATGATATCATGCACTGAAGATCTTGCACTGAATGTTTCTCCAAGTGGGACCTTCAGTGCTGAGCATGTTGCTTATTGATGAACAGAGGAAGCAGCCACAGAACAAAAATGCAATGAACTAGGAAAGCTCTAGGATCTAGTTCCAATCGCTATAAAATTATATCCCTTATGCTCTACCATCCCAGACTTTGGGAAGGGAATAGCATCTAATGATGAAAACAACAAGAGAAGAACTGTGAGACAGAAATTTGCATACACAAAGCAACCCAGGTTCTATTAGGAAAGCATGTTAACTTGTTGTTCAAATGCTTCAACAGCCAGTCCCATCTCCTCCGCACCATCCTGGATAGATAGCTATGACTCAGGGACATGGCTAACTGGAATGGGGAAAAGGAAGTCCTCCCCTTCCTCAGCCTCACCTCAAAGAGTAAAGTTAACAGCAGGATGCGTGTGGCCAGGTTGGAGGCCTGTGGCAAGGTAGCCATCTGGCTGATCCACTCTGAGACGGTCTTTGTGTCACTTGTGGTGAGGGGCAGAGCGGCTTTGATGAGGACATCAGCAGCTTCCCACACCTGCCAAAGAAAGGGTGAGTTATCAGTGGAGCGAAACAGAGGCCAATCAGTAGGATTCTCTCTCTCTTGGTCAGTAGTCTTGACCCATTACAGAACCTCCAGGGACACACTGGCACCAAGATATCCACTCAAACACTGTACAGAAATCTACGCCCCACAGGTATCTGGTGGCAAAAGGAAACCAAGATGTTTTTAGAGCCCCTGAGCTCATCAGGAAGAGTTATACCTAACCACCATCAACCCTCACCTGAGCAACATTGTTTCATTAGTGCAACAAATTTCCCATTAATACAATACTCTCAGGTGCTTCTACGGTTACTGAATGTATTGCTAGATGACATACCTGGAGTGCCCCAGGATTCTTCTCTCCACCCAAGGGCTACTTTAAAAGTGGACATTTCCCATATAGAAATGGGAAGCCTCTTCTGCTTGAGAGATGTACCATGTGTACACCATTGCGCCTGACAAACATGTACGTGCACACTTTCTCTCCCAAAGCCTTTGGAACTAAATGGACTTCCCATTATGCACACAAGGTGAAAGATTTGTGTTACATGTAACTGGGTTCTTGATTTTTCCTGCACAGGTACATATCATAGGTTAAGCAGCCCTCTGAAGTCCTGGAACAAGGATTGCTCCAAAAATCAAATATCATTTGCCATCCAGGATCTCAAATCCAAGCTCTAAGTTGATCCAGTGCTTATAGGTTGCTGTCATCTTCCAGCTTGTCCCTGGTAAGCAGGGTACGCTAGAACACAACCAGCCTTCCCTAAACTGGGCCCCTTCCAGATGTTGTGGAATGTAACTCCCAACCAGCACAGCCAAGGTCAGGGATGGTGGAAGTTGTAGTCCAAAACACCAGGAAGGATCCAAGTTGGTGAAGGCTGAGCTAGAGCAACCATTTTCAGTTCTAGAATACCTAGGATAATGCTGCCTTGCTCAAGGCAAGGATAGCACAGGAACTGACTGTATTATTGTCCAGGTCTGCTCCCCAGTGGAAGGAGATCAGGTGGACTTGACAGAGAATCTTACCTGATTCACCACTTGCTTGAGGATCATGTCTCTGTAGTCAGCCCCATTGCGTTTGATGGCAGTCATGATGAGGTCACAAACACGGTACACTGTGTCTGGCAACTCATCCAGCAGGTGGAAGCAGCCAGGAAGCATGGTGTCTGTGAAGCTGTGCAGCTCTTCTTGCTCCAGGGGTTCTGCATCCTGGAACTTCTCCAGACACTTGGCTTCCTCCTCTTCTTGCTTCTCCCGGGCCTTGCGTTCTTCCTCCTCCTTTCGGCAAGCAGCTTCCTAGAGAGCAGAAACAGCTGGTTCTACATATGGGTTTCTCAGTACTGGAAGCTAATGCACTCCCCTCCCCTCCCCTCAAGGATAAGTCTCACTTCTCCTATTTGCAGCTATACCATCATCATCAGTGAAATCTGGGCCTGTATATTCCATGTTGTCCTGACCATGGGTCCTCAACACAGCTCTGCAACCTTAAAATCCCAGGATGCAGCCCTCAGCGTTTCCTTCCCAAAAACTTCACCAGTGTTCCATCAACCCAGGCCCTTTATGGAGCCACAGTACAAAGGTTTGGGGTTGTTGTTTTTTTACCTCTGGGGATTCAGCCCTTTGGTCCATGGGGATGTCTTGTCCCAGTGACATAGCAATGGCCCTCATCATCTGGTCTTCCTCAGACATGCTTAGATCCTGCCACACAACACAAAAACAACCCTGTGAGGTTAGTGACTGACCATGAGAACTGAACCCAACCCAGCTGGAGCTATAGTTGGTCCCACACAGCCTGCTGAAGATAATCCACAAAATTCAAGTGGCAACAGGCTTAATCCCTCCAAGCTAAGTGCATCACAACCAGGTAAGTTAATTAGCTGACATTTGCAGCCCTATTTCCTCCCTCCAGAAGTACCTCCCAACTTTTTGGAGGTGGGGGAGTAGGGGTCCAGGAATATGTCCTCCAGTGTCTAGATCAGGGGTGGACAAATTGTGGTCTTCCAGATACTTTGGCCTACTATTCCCATCAGCCCTGGCCAGCATAGCCAATAGTGAGGGATGACTGGAGTTGTAGGCCAGAACATTTAGAGGGCCACAAGTTGCTCACCCCTGGTCTAGAACGAAGCCATCTGAGAAATTACTCCCAAGTAGTCTAGCACTCTTACCCTCACAACCCCACCCATAAGTGGTGGAGGATGGGTGAGCAGATATTCTGTGGCTTGTTCCATGGTACTAGTGTTCAGCAGAGCTTCCATGGCATGTTCCCGTGTAAAGCCCATGTCCATCAGCTGAAAAGGGGGAGAGAGACAAGTTACAAAAAAAAGATCAGGAATGCCTATTGAGGACATGGTCCTGGAAGACCCAGATTAGGAATTTGTGACATCCTAGGATGGGAGGCTTTAGGACCAGAATGCTGCTCTTCTGGAGCACTGGAATAGTAAGTTGATTTCTACCTGCTGCAACTGCTGCTGGTTCACCTGGGGCTCCCTTCGGGCACCGCCCTCTTCCTGCCCTGCCTCTTCCTCACTGCGTGCTCCTTCTTTCTCCTTGCCAAGGCGCTCGCGAATGACTGGCTCCCCACGCAGGATGTGGCATAGGATGGCCAACATGGACTCTGCCATGCGCCCTCCATACACCTTCAGTGGCTTGCGGTTCCATAAGTTCTTGATGCAAGTGAAGGCTGCCTGCATCACAGAGGAGAAAAGTCAGCAAGATTAGTTCTACGTGGGTTTCATTCCTTGGAGTGAGAGGAAGGCAAGATGAATGGGGAGTGTGCATCATTTGGATGCATGGGCTAGACATTTGCTTTTGAAAAGAGGCAGAGATTCTCAGAATGTTGCTTTCTGCACCAACACATTCTGTGCTTGCAGGGAATTGTGAAACACAAAACACACTCCCTATGGGTGTAAACAAATATTATATGCTAATAATTTAGCATTTATATAACATTTTGAACCCCTAAAGTGTTTCACAAACAGGGTTATAAAAGTTTAGCAAGAATGCAAGGAAGGTTGGCTTTATTATCCCCATAACACTAGAACTGTTATTTGGACTACATATTTTGCTTTCATTCAGTCTCTGCTGTAGATGAAAAGGAGAGAAGCCCTGGCTGCTCACCTTTTGTGTTACCACGAGGAAGCGCAGGGCACTGAACTGCAGGTAATTCTGCCCACCTGGCAGCTTGGCAGGCAAGGAATGGGGAGACTCCAGCACTGTGGTAGGATTCACCATTTTCTCCACCAGCATAAGCCAGGCATCCAAAAACTCTCCTGTGCCATCTGGCAGGTCTGGGTGTTCCAGTCCCTCAGCAACAGGAACTTTGCCACCCATAGAGAGGGCCCAGTTGAAAGTCCTAGAGGGGAAAAAAGATACAAGTAGTGCTACAGCCTCTAAGCATTTAGTTACTAGAGATGGACCTGAATGTTCTTCCTACAGGACCCAATCTGTGTTGTGTGCCTTTGTTTGGGTCCCATCTACTGATTTCACCAAAGATGCTTTCTCCATATTTCCTCCCGCTAGGTCCATTCACCGCACAACCGTAACTAGTCATCAGTGGTCTGGGTCGTTGTTACTGAGTGACAGAGCGAAGAATGGACTACAGAAGCCTAAGCTTTTCATCCCCCACACTTTCTTCTTCTTCTTCTTCTTTTTACTATAGCACATGAAGAACTATTTCTCTTCCCTGAAGCTTCAAACCCCATCTTCAGCCTCTAAGGCTCGAGGAAGCAGTGGGCAGTAGATAAATGCTTACTCAAAGAGCGCGTTGTGGCCCCCAGAACACAAGAATTTCTGCAGCATTAGGTGGTAGGGATACTTTCTCTCATCAAACAGCATTGGCGAGGTGAAGCCCACAGAACAGATGAAAAAAGTCAGCCTAGAAGTAAAGCAGATTTATTTAATCAAACCCTCTAACAAAGATGATCAATATCAAACACTGCATTCTTGGATTCCCGATCTGGCCCTGATCAGCTGTTCAGTGGGCAGGAAGAGAAGCAAAGAGTTGCTTCCTCTTCCCACCCAATCTTCTTACATTAACACAGACCTTTCCCCTTTGCGCGCACTCTCTCTCTCTCCACTCCCAGCCTTGCTATTTCTCTCCCACAACCCCTTTCCTCACTATTTCTCTCTCTCCTCTGTCCCTATCCTTCTTCTTTCTCTCCCTTCCTAGCCCCCAGCCTTGCTCTTTCTCTCCCACTCACCCATCTTGCTGTTTCTCCCCCACTCCTAGCCTCACTGTTACTCTCCCTCCCACCTCTTTACCTCACTGTTTCTCCCCACTCCTAGGCCCCCTAGCCTAGCTCTTTCTCTCCCCTTTACCCCTTTGCCTTGCCATTTCCAAATCCCTCCCAGCCTGTAGCCTCACTATTTCTCCCCACCCCTCTTTTGACTAGCCAGTCCCCCCACTAGTGTGGTGGTGCCCTACAGCAGTTTCTCAAATTCCCAAATGTGCCCATGGGATCCAAAAGGTTAGAGACCCCTGCCTTAGGAAGTGTAGCAACACATTTCCTTCCCTGAATCCTAGGGTAAGCTCCCTCCTTTCCAGAAAAATGGTAGGAACAGAGCCAGAATTACAGTAGGTTGGACTCACCGGAAGCGAGGCGTGGGCGTGTAAGGTGGGGGTTGCCAGGAAAGCCCCTTTGTGAGCAGTTTGGTCAGTGCTGAGGCTGTTGAGCGAGCAGCAGGTGTGGGGGCAGTAGTGGTGCTGGCAGCATGGTGGCTCCGGCGTTGTCGGACTGGGGAACCCACACACAGCTTGACCAGCAACCCAAATAGTTCCGCCAAGGCACGGCCTAACCGAGAGGAAGCTGAAAAAGAAAATGAATATGAAGAGCGGTCTTTTCCTCATATGCAGAAACGTTTCATTTTTTACCGATATCCTAAAAGCCCTTCCTACAACTTTATACAGAGGTTCGCCAAGTGCTGAACACACCATGTACCTAACACTAAGGGAACAGTCATATTCTGGACTCCTCTTTATAAACTGGCATGAAAAGGAAATCAAGTAGCAAAATAGCACGATATATGGAATTCTGCCTAAGAAAACTACAGCTGGAATTCTAGGCTCCCAGCTGCTATATCCTACTTAAAATCTCTAATCTTTTCCTAACCTTTCCCAATAATCTCACCTGACAGAAGGGGCTTTATCTGTTTGATCCTGGCTGCCATGGCTGGGGTGATCTTTGATTTCCCCTTAGGATCGGAAGAACTAGGCTCATCTGTTTCCATTGGTGCCAGTGTGTCACCATCTAGGCCAATTCCTTCTAGCAGGCCTTGGGCAGAGGCCTCCATACTTCCAGCTGCCACTGCTTCTGGTTCACCATCTGCAGAAAGAAGAGGGGTTACATTTATAGCCTTGGATTCTGCCAGTTCTAGGTCAAGACCACCTAGCATCCCGACTTTGCCAGTCCATTTCCTACGATCCTACTCAGGAGAAACTGTTAGTCCATAAAGCTAAGGAGGGTCAGGCTTGGTTATTACTTGGATGGGAGACCCCATCTCTAGTTTCCTGCATTGAGCAGGGTGTTGGACTCAATGGCCTTGTAGGCCCCTTCCAACTCGTTGAATGAACTATCACTGAGGAATGTAGAAGATCCATCAATCTATCTTAGAAGCTAGGAAGTGGCAATATCTTACACTGTTGTCAATCCAATTGAAGCAGTTTAGAGTTAAGAGAAGCAGGAACTGAACCAGAGAAAGAAGGGCACATAGGGTAAGGCAGGAACATTCAACTCAAGTGGGTTGTTGAGGCCATACTCCCCCCCGGGCATTGACAGTTTCCCACCAAAAACCTTCAGTGCCACCTGAATCCACACACAAGAGTTCTGAATCCAGTTCGGACACTAAAGTTTGAAAATTAGTAACGTGCTGATGCAGCACCTTTTGTTAAGTCAGTTTCATTTGCCCTGCTAAAGACACCTACTTACTAGTCTTGAAACTGGTTCAGTAATGTGTGGAATGCAACAGGGGTTTCATGGCCACAGAGAGGATGCCTAAGAGGGCTGATATGCCTTTGGCTATTATGTTTTGACACCCAGGATATAGGGGCCAGGTTGCAACAGAGACCTTCTCTGCCAACTGCAGAGAAGATGGAAGCTCTGTCTCCAAACCGTACCTGCTTTTTTGGCTCCCTGGGTAGCATTGGGGGCTGTCTTCTCTTCCTTCGGCACCAGTTTCTGCATATCAGCCTGGCCAAATTCACAACCCGAAGGCAAACTGCAAGAATAGAAAGGTAAGACCCTGCTACCACAGGCACGCACCTAGCAGGGCACACTAGCTTCGATCATCACAGAAAAAAAGAAGAAAAAACAAATACTGAGCAATCTGGAGCAAGGTAATGAACTACTCTTCAAGCCTTCCATAACATGGCACACAGGGACAAAGGATCTTAGACATTATCCCAGTCAGTGCCAAGCCGCTTATGGCTCATGGGCTAGATTAGGCCTTCTCCATATTCTCATCTAGTCTCTTGCCATTCCCTTCCATGCTCCTGATCAATTTAGAACTGGAATTGCTGGGCATGCCCAGAGCTGCTAGATGGACCCAGGAAATGAGTCAGAGCTCATTTCAACTACCAGCGAGTTCTTCCCCAAGCAACTGGCTCCAAGGAGGTATGATGGATAAGGGAGAGGAAATTCCTCACTGCTGTTTATGCTGCATTTGCTTGCCTAGGGGAGAAGAACTGAGGGCTTCTACTTTGCCACAGTCTGTCCCACATGCTTGCATGCACTCACCCAATTCCTGACCCTTTTACCCAGGAGACCCACCAAGAACATGCCATCCTGAACATGTCCACTGACCTTTAATTTAATTTAAGACCTTTAGCCTTCCTCAAACCTGACAGCTCTTGTGATTTGGAAACCAACAGAGCTGCTGTCCATCTCCAGCTCAGCAAATAAATGATCCCATTGTCTATCACCACTAAAGCAAGCCTCTCAAACACCAGATGCCCCATACCTGTTTGGTGTGCATAGTGACAACAGCACAGTGCTTTCCCATACCAGCGAACAGTAGAGCTGGCTCAACTTGCTCAGCACACTCAGGCCCAACTGTGAACCCCACTGGTTTACCGAGATGGCTCTGATCTCACTCTGTAAGGGAAGAGAATGTATGCTACTGAGTGGCCAAGCTAGGCTCTGAGGACAGAAAGTAGCAGCCAGATCAGGCGGGGCATTAACAGGGCAGGAAAATAGCTCTTACTTGTCCTACCCGGCAGGTATGCACAAACATCATGATGTAAGCATGGGCAGCAGTCAAGGCATGGAGTAAGGGTGTGGCCTGGGCCGAGAGGGTAGCATCAGCCACATTGCCAGCACATGCCAACTCCCGCAGCAGGACCGAGCCACCAGGTGCCTCAATGGGCCGGTGCAGAGGCTCCAGGGAAGACAGGATGGAGTCCAGCTGGAGCAGCCCTTCCTGCAGGACCTTCGGCTCATGAGAGAGAGTCTAGGATAGAGAAGATAGAGAGTGCCATCTGTCAAATTGAGCTCCATATGTGTAGATCTCTGCCTCAAAACCACCCAGTTCCCAAACTCTGGATCAGAATGTGCAGCCAACAGAAGTGGCCTTTGGCTTATCAAACACCTAGCAGCACCCAGAAGGTATTACCCTCTCTCAGGGAAGTATTAGAAGCCCTTTTGGGTGCTGGGGCCACATTACTGAAATTCAATGGCTTCTGGCTCAGAATTAGCAGCAAATATAAAAGATATGGTTTCCCACTAACCAAGCCAGTACCTCTTAGCATACCTGCTGGCCCAGAAAAGAGTGCCCTAAGGAACACATGTGCATGCACAGAAACAGATGCACATGCTCCAAACTACCTTCGAAGTTACAAGGGTATCAACAAAAAGCTGTGTCTGATCACAGCATAGTTCAGGTGCAGTTTTAACAGAGTCAAGTCTTTTAGCTACCTGCTTAAGCTAGTAAGAGATTGTTGAACTCTTGCTACTTAAAAACACAGGCATCTGGATTATGTGGTTTAGACTGCAAGGGGGCAGATGTCCAGACCCCTGACACAGCAAGATCCTCAATACATGATCTTTCTGGATTCTTCCAGCTATCCGATTACATAAGCATTGACTTTATAGGGAAGTGGCCCACCTAAGAAATACACTGCTATGTGGGCCACATTCATTAGGGCACCTGAGAAAGGCCAATTCAGATCAGATGGCTCAATAGTATGATAAAGTAGGTATGATGAACCATGTACACTGAATGAAAAAAAGCAAACCCCTCAACTTCACTGCTCCAAGAAGGTTCTGTGAACTGCCAAGTTTAATTAGCACCATTCCTCAACTGTTAAGTAAAGGTGGCCTTCCTGAAGAGAAACTAACTCTGCACATGGTGACCAGGACAATCATGGCTATAGAAACAGGTTGCAAGGCAACAAAACTTATAATGCAGTACATCCCCAAACATCATTACCTTACCTGATAGGGGAGCACGCCAAATGGAAACACGGGAGCAGGGGGACAGTGTGGGCATGTGGAGTTATTTGGGCATACGGGTCCACAGAAGTGGACACACACACACATACACACACACTCAAAACAAAAAGCTATGTGGTAAGAGTGACCTGAACCAACTCAGCGGCCACCATTATAATGTACATCTCTATTCACAGGCCTCCGTGCAACACTCAAAAGCCAAGCAAGGCCTTACACTTGGAACCTTGCAGGAAGCAAGGCACTCATGGACAGCTGAGCACCAGAAGGCTCTATGAGATGTGTACACAGCTAACCCAACCGCTAAGTGTTCAGAGCATCAAGTAATTCAGCTTTGTTTCTAGCTGTGAATAGACAAAGCCCCTTCCCCCAGCAACATCCAAGCATGCCTACTGGCTATATGCAACAGGACACATGCTCTCCTACTGACTCCACCCAGACTCTCTCCAACAAGAATATGGCCTATTGTTCAGGAACCAAGTACCATGGCACTGGCCAGGCCTTTTGGAGACGTCATAGTTATAAACGTACCAAGTGCACTGCATGTGAATGTTCAGCATTAAGTGAGAAACCAGATTCCAAAAAAAGAGGTGGCCAAGGCAAGCATGCATTTCATAGGAAAGGCATATGAGACTACAAGACTACAATGGACTACACGGTCAAGACTGATGAACTCTCAGGGTGGTGGGTTGCTGTTTGCTATCCCTGTAACCCTAACGGGATACAGTTTGAGTGAACAAGGTTGGCCCTGGTTTGGACACTGTCCTATTGCCCCCGCTTGGCTCCTCCTGCAAGTGGGAGTGGCTAAACAAACCACAGATCTTCCATCCATGGCTTGTTTATAATTACATGTGAACCAGGAACTCTGGCTTGTTTCTCCCCAGATAAGCCAGAGTCATAAACCATGTTGTTTGTTGTTGTGACGTTTGAACCAGGCTTTTGAGTCTTGCCGATATAAAATATTACTGATCGTTGATTAGTGCTGGGCCTGCACCACTGCACAGAGCTTATATAGGAAAGAATGGACCGCCTTGCGATTTCAGACTCTGCCACCTGGAGGAATGCTGTAAGAGAATGAACTTGGATTGGTAGCTGTGTTTGTGCTAATCAGCATCAATGGAGAACATTCACTTGTTACCTCTTGTCATGGTACACTATATGCCAAAGCTAGCAGAAGGAAATTTTGGGCTATTTTGTTGAAAATATGATGTCTACCTAAGAAGTCAATTTTACAGTGCTTATGTGGTTTACCCCACCTTGATCTGTTGTGTTGCTTTGAAGATTGGCACTGCTGCTAAAATTGCAGTAAGAGGTTTATTAGTATTTTGCTTCCTTAATTATTGTGTCTGTCTTATGGATGATGAAACATTTACTCACTTGCTAGGGGATTTGCCTAAGGAGCAATATTGCAATTGGCAGAGTGGCTGTGAAATTACTATTGAATGAATGGGGTTATCAGTGCTTTATTCCTTAAACACTGTTAGTAGAGCCACCAGCTCCCATATAAAAGCAGTAGCAGCATGAAGACCAGTGTTTCATTTTTAGGGGTAAAAAAAAGATAACAGGGCTCAAATCTGGAAACAGACTCTGATCTGGGGGTGGGGGACTTCCCCACATTCTTAAATGTGGAAGGAAGTGAACTCTAAAGTGAACTCAGAAGAATGTTCGTTTGCTTTTATTACAGATATTCCAGGGTTAAGCCCTGACACTGAAAACAGGTGGCAGAGGTGAATCCTGGAGAGCTGTGACACAAATTAAGCCCCATGCAATTGGGAAGTTATACATGATGATCAGGTTATGAATACCATGCACAAACCCAAATGTGGAACTGCTACTACATAGAAGTATTTCCACAGGCCTCCATTCATCAGCCATAATTGTTTGAACCAAGCCCAGCCTTACTAAAGCAACTTCTTCCAGAAACAGCAGTCTCCTTCAACTCAAGTAGTTTTATCATAAAAGCTTACGTTTAGAGCCAAATGTAGTCTGTATTAAAAAGTAAAAATTCTGTACCAACATAGCCCAATGTAGTTCATAATTCTAAAAGCTGAATTTTCCAACTGGTATAAGTTACACAAGTCAAACAATGATATTTGTATGACTTATTTCACATAATCCCTCAGTTTTTACTGTTGTGCACAACTTATTTGACTTCTAGGTATCATGTGGCACAGCCAAGAGCTTTAACAGAGCACTGAAGCCCTGCCCCCTGGAAATCTTATCCTATAACTCTCGACTGGAGGTTTTACACGGCCCACAGACCTTCAAATATATTATGTGCATGCAGAAAGAGCTACAAAGTTGTTGTGGTTCTCCCTCCCCAACAAAAAATAAATAGCTGAGACTGCAAAACTGAGCATTGCTGCTAGTACCACACTCTGTGGGTTTCCCATGCTCCCACAAAATACCAACATGTGCAGTCTTGCTATGGTGTGATCCTCCTGACATGAGCTATGACAGAATGGCTGTTGAGATGGTTAGTTTATTCCCCCTTTTTGCTTTTCTAATTTGAATTTCTCAGTATTGGAACAGTTCTGTGGCACCATCCAGGTGATAGAAGCCTGGTTCGCACAACATGCTGGGCTTGAGTTATTTAACCCACAATAATCCCAATCAGGTTGCGGCGGAATGTCATCAGAAATCAGCCATCAGGGGTTATGCAAAGGTTAAACAACCCTCGCATAACCCTCAGTTTGTTGTAGGGTTGTGTAACCCTCGCATAACCATTGGTTTGTTGTAGGGTTGTTTAACCCTCACATATTCAAAATGCCACCTAGCACATTCCATGGCTCATTGTGGATTAAATAAACCCTGGTGAGCCCAGTGTGTCATGCGAACTGGGTTCAGAGTCTTGTTGTCTGGCCTTTCTATTGCAACTTATACGAAAATTCTGCACGTGAAGGCAAAGAATGCTGGGAAAGATGCAAAGGCTCTCTGCTGAACTACACTTCCCAAACAGCACTATTCCCATTAAAGTGCTTCTTGGCCCTTTAAAAAAACAGGACATCACCCTGTTAGATGTAATGATACGGTCAACAGAAACGTCTAGCAGATGCATTTTGGAGGGTGGGAGTTAAGAGTAGGATTTCCAGAAGCTTGTGTGTACTTCCAACTTAATGGCAGTGATAATTACCTTCTGGAAAGGGAAATGTTGTATTCTCCTCCTTACCAATATGGATTTGCAGACTCCAGCCACAGCTTGGCAGGCTGCTGAGGTGGGGAAGTCTATAGGCAGGTTGGGCAAGCCCAAGATGGTGACTAGGGGCAGCAGGCCCTTCTGGTTCACAAACTCTTGACAATGGTCATCTGTTGTATTGTTGCTGAGGATTGACTCCACAAATTTCATCTGGAAGAGACAGAAGGATGGGGCAGGGAAGGAAGGAAACAATTAACACTTCCTACAGCACAAAAGGTTGGGTAGTAGGCTATCCCAAGTGGCACAGAAAAACATGGAGTGTACTGAACACAGTAGAGGAAAGTTTCTTGGCCGATTCTACGACATGCCCCCAAGACCAAACCCAGGCATCTTTCAAGGGGCAACTACACTAGGGACCAAAGGAGAAGAATGTTCTTGGTCATCTGCCAACGCCCTCACAACCCTATGATAGATGGGCACCAAAACACCTTGTAAATCTGGTTCTAATTCGACATTCCAGGTTTAGCTTAAGGGCTGTGCCCTCCCGCACATTGAATCAGCAAAACCAGCACAGCAACAAGCTGGAAATGTAATAAAATATTCTCACTTCTGAAGATGTGTTTATAATCAGAAGAATGACCAATACCAAATGGCTCCTGGAACATGGTTGAGTGACAAGACTCTGGCTACAAGAGACATCCAGCTCATCTCAGCAACATGGCAAGGGAGGCTGGGGATGAAGAGGGTGCCAGCCAACAAGGCTGTAGACATCGGAAATGCCAAGGTGTGCCACAAGCACCACCCATCGTTCGAGAACTTACCACGTTAAGGATGTAGTCCATGAGTGGGATCGGTATCCGTTCTTCTGTCCCGACCACCCTATAAAGAAAAATATGCCTATTACTGCAACCACTCCAGATTTTTCAATAAGGGCTCCCCAACATTTGTTTATGGGTGGCAGAGGTGTGAACTTGAGTGCCAGCTGCCCAGCTAGTGGCCATTTAGGATACCTTCCTCAGCTCCCAAACAGATTTTTCATAGCCAACTGCAAGGAAGACACCACCAAAATCTTTGCTCACCTTTCCTATTCAGAATGGTTAGACACACGATTATCCAGATTCTGCATCCTAGATTTTATGCAAAGCCAACTCCTGTTAAAGGCTTCCCAAAGAGGCAAACTGAAAGAATGGGAGTTCCATCATTCACCTGGCCTCTTCCAACGAAAGATCCAAAGGGCAGCCCTGCGCCAGGACTGCAGCAAAACCGCGTCTAAAGCAGTCCAGAAAGCATCAGGGTAACAAAAGATACCAGCACCAGAAAAAAAACGGGAAAAGGCAAGAGGAAGAAAGAAGCAGTGCTGCCCATTTTGGCCACTGGCCTCGAACTGGATTAAAGAAGGGAATGTGGCTGGGGCCATGAATGGTTGACTGCCAGGCGCCATGGAGTCCTGCAGCAAAATGGAGTTGGGGGGGGAAGAGGAGGGGAGGGGGAAGAATCGGGCAATGACGTAAAGAGCATGCTCGGTGCAGGGTTTGGTCGGAAAAGAAGAGAAAAAAGTCTGACACAGGCAAGGAGGGGCCAAGCAGAATCCGCCGGGGCGGGAGGAGGAGGAGAGGGTGGAGGATATTGGGACCTCTCCAGTCCCACCAGGCACCTGCCACATGGCAGCAGGCAAGCCAAAAGGCAGCAGGCAAGCCAAAAGGAAATCCGGCCCTGCAAGTTTGGCCAGAAGAAACATGGCCGCCTCCCTGGAGCTAGGGGGAAGTTTTAACTGTTTCTAATCCCTGCTCTCACAGGTCTGACTTGTACGCTCAACCAGGACAATATACAGATAGCGAAAGCTTAATTCGAAACAGTCTTCTCTGTAAAGAGGGAACCTCAAGCCAGCAAACAGTTGGCTCCAGAGCTCCTTTTGTCAGAAAACTGTCTGTAAAACAGAACTGCCAGGGCAAACCTTCTCCCTGTTACTGAGCTTTCCTCCCCGCCCCAAAGCATGATGCCATCTTGGGGCCAGCTGGCTCAAAATACAGGACAGCAGCTTCCCGTTTGCCTTTTCCCCCTCAGCGGCACCAACTCAGCACACACACACAAAGTACCACATAACTAGGAGTTGATGGGGTTAAGAAACCCCATAAGCAGGAAACTTCAGAGTTCAGAAGTTTACAAAGAAACAGCTGGCAGGCACTCAGAAGCTGTAGCAGAGCTTGCCAAAGAAACACTGAGCCAAGAGAGCCTCTGAGCAAAGCCTTAAACGCAGCTGGGATCAGGGTGCCAGGGAGCAAGCAAAGCTATGCCAAAAATGCTTAAAGCGACCCTCTGTCCCACATGTAATTCTGCTCTTTGCTGGCCCGGTAGGGGGCTTCTTCTCCTGTGAACTAATGCATTCATTGCTCAAGTCAGTCCTATGAAATTTGTACTGACTCACAGAAACCCAGTACACTCTCTACAACCATCTTTACCAAGGTCTCAGACTTTACCAGCATTTCACCTGTAAGCTACCAAGAGTTAACAAAAGCTCAGCTATAGCCTGCCGCAATCTAGGCCAGGGATGCAGAACCTCTTTCAGCATGCTGACCAAATTCCATGTTGGAGAAGCTCTCCGGGGCCACATTCCAGTGGTGGGTGGGGCCAAAGGCAAAAGGGGAAGGGTAAAAATACAGCACATTTTAGCTTAAAGCTCTTTAAAGTAACTAAGCCTTAGGAGAGGGATTTCATCCTTTTAGAATGGGAAAAAAACACTGCACAAAAGCTGGGAAACCACCAAACGATAAGATTTAGGCCACATAACACAGCACATTAAATATACGACACTAGTCTCCAGAAACACTTTTCAGTGACAAAAATACTTTCCCCGCACCTACATGGAGGATGGGCAGAGCAAAAGCGGCTAAGCGCCTGATCCTAAGCATGTGTACATAGAAGTATGCCCTAATGAGTTCAATGGACCCTGATCCCATGTAAGCCTGCAAAGGACTGGTCAAAATAAATCAGTCAATTGACCAAATATTGGTAGTATTGCTAAGTACAAAACTGTTAGTGAAACAGTGAAGCTAAAAAAAGGAAGAAAAATTGCAGTGAATTAGAAAAACTTTCAACAACATTCATTAAGATTCCTATAAATTTATTTATTTATTTATCTATTCTATTTTTGAATCACCCATCTGGCCAGTCATCATGTGAAGAATTCAGTGAATGGGATACTGGGTACTTACCATGAAGGTCCATTCTGGTATGGTGTGTCAGAGGCATCCAAAAGACTGGGTTGTTTCCTTGGCACTGCCCAGGAAGGCAGGGACCACATGATCGTGATCTTTTGAGAGCTGTTTCCTTCAGCTCTGCCTCCAGTTCCTTCCATGGCCGAGCAAGAAGAAACAGGAGTCTAGAGGTGAAGCAGCAAGCACAGGCATACCTCGGGGATATTGCGGGTTCGGTTCCAGACCACCACAATAAAGCGAGTCACACAATTTTTTTTTGTTTCCCAGCGCATATAAGAATTATGCTTACACTATACTGTAGTCTATTAAGTGTGCAATAGCATTATGTCTTTAAAAAAACCAATGTACATACCTTAAAAAATACTTTATTGCTAAAAAAATGCTAACCATCATTTGAGCCTTCAGCAAGTCGTAGTCTTTTTGCTGGTGGAGGGTCTTGCCTCGATGTTGATGGCTGCTTTCAATTTGTAAAAAAAACGCAATATCTGCGAAGCACAATAAAACGAGGTATGCCTGTATGTAGAAAATACCCTAAGGGGCAAAGAAGAATAGATACTCCCTCCAAGAAGCCAAGTCACATGGTAAGTGCATGCTATGCTGTAGGGTATTCTATCCATGAAGGGTGGGGTTGGATGCCTCCGTCACACCATTCCAGAATAGACCTTCATGGTAAGTTCCCAATGTTCCATTCTCTGTACAGGTGTGAGGACTCGTCCAAAAGACTGGGACATGCCCAAGCTGAATTTGATTGGGGAGGGAGTGTGGCTGACTTCAAGCTGGAGAGCACCCTCCTGCCGAAGGCCACTTCGATCAAGGCAAATGAATCCAATTTGTTATGTCTCGTGAAAGTGTTAGGTGTTGACCAAGTAGTCACTCTATAGATCTCTGATAGAGGAGCATTTGTAGAAAAAGCCACTGGAAGTTGAGCTGCCCTGGTGAAGTGTGCTGTGAGATGTAAAGGCCTAGGAATGTGTTGTGCATCGTATGCTGATATGATGCAGGCCTTAATCCAGCATGCTACGGTGGCCTTGGAGGCTTTTTGCCCAGTGATGTTGTGTGGAGAAACACAAATAGTGAGTCTGTGAGGCATAAGTCCTCGGTTCTACATATATAGATTTTTAGAGCCTCGTGGTTATCTAATTTGTGCCATAGCCTCTTGGAGGGATGAGAAAGGTCTGGACAGAAAGGTGGAAGGACCAATTCCTCGAACTAGTGAAATACAGTTTACTTTTGGTATGAACTAAGGGTCAAGTCTGGGGATTACTGTGTCATTGGTGAAGATACATAGACAGTTTTGAATAGAGAGAGTCCCCAGTTCGGAAATCCTTCTGGCTGAAGTGATGGCTATGAGGAAAGCCAACTTAAAAGATAGGAATCTGAGCTATACCATTTGTAGGGGTTCAAAAGGAGCCTTGGTGAGTGCTTTTAGGACTGCGTGTACGTTCCAGGATGGGAATCTGTGTACTACTGGAGGGCTAAGAAGAGGAGCTCTTTAGAAGCGCTTCAGTTGGGGGGGGGGTCATCATTGGTGCATGTCCAGGTCTTGAGAGGACTGAGGAGAGAGATGATGCTTGTCTCTTTAACATGTTGGGTTCAAGGCCCAGGCCAATACCTGCTTGGAGGAAGGAAAGGAGGTGGGTGAGGCCTGTCTTAGAAGGTTCCACTGTTTTGCATTTGCATCATCTGGAAAAAGCCCTCCAGGTTGCTTCATAGATATGCTCTGTTGACTGTTTCCTAGAAGACAGGAGAGTATTAATGAGCGGTTCCAGGTAGCCCAAGCTCAGGCACATTTGCTGCTCAGTCTCCATGCTGCTAGATGTAGCCAGGCTGGGTCTGGGTGAGAGACAGGTCCCTGAGTGAGGAGATCTGGTTGCTGTGGAAGGAACCAGGGATTTGTCTGTGCTAGCTGCAGTATTTCCAAAAACCATGGGCGTCTCGGCCAGTATGGGACTACGAGGATGATTGTGGCTTGTTCCACTTATATCTTGCAAAGAACCCTGGAAATTAGAGGTGTTGGTGGGAAGGCAAAGAGGTCTGGGGGCCATGGTGATGTGAGAGCGTCCTGTGCTTCCACCTTGCTGGATTGGAAGCGAGAGAAGAACCAAGGTAGCTTGTGATTTTTTACAGATGCAAAAAGGTCTAGTGTCATGCAGCCAACGCGGTGTTGAATTTGGTGACAGACCTCGAGGTTGAGGGCCCACCCGCCTGGATTGATGTGTGCCGATTGAGATAGGCTGCTGTCATGTTCAGTGTCCCCTTGATGTGTTGGGATGAGATAGATAGAATGGATCACTCCACCCAGGCAAAGAGGAAGTTTGATTCCTTCTGAAGCGACTTGGAGCGTGATCCCCCCAATGATTTATGTGGGCCATTTGGACACATTGTCTGTTCTTATGAGGATATGATGCCCCTGTAGGACATGGTGAAAACTGCCCTAGTGCTAGGCAAGCTGCTCATAGCTCCAGTCAGCTGATGCTGTGGCTGGCTTCTATGGGGGACCAGCTGCCTTGGGTTACCATACTGTGGCAGTGGGGCCCCCACTGTGTTAGACTGGAATCTATTTTTACTGTTATTCTCAGGGGATCCTTGAGGAGGGTTCCCTTGTGGAGACTGGAATGATTCCCCCACAAAATGAGTGACATTTTGACTATTGGGGGAAGCTGGATTAATCTGTGGCGTTTGAGGGCAATGTCCTTCTGGTAAGATAGGAGTAACCATCGGAGAGGGCGGGAGTGGAACCTTGCCCATGGGAAAATTTGGATGCAGGAAATCATGAGACCCCAAAGGTGTGCTAGGGTCATGAGATCCACTACCTTGAGATGGTGGAGAGAGGTGGAGTCCTGGAGCCGCTTTGAGATTCTTTCTGAGGACAGAGGAATGGAGCCAGAGTTCCTGTCTATGAGTGCCCCTGGGTGAATCAAACTCCTTGAGGGAGTCAGATGGCTCTTCTTGATATTCACTGGGAGGCCATGATCTGACGGGCATTCTAGGGAGATATGAAGATCCCTTTTTGCCTTGGGGAGAGGGAGCTCTCAGGAGGAGATTGACCAGGTTGGGATATAGATGGATGCCTTGAAGTTGGAGAAAGGCTACCAGTGATATCAGTTCTGAGAAAACACTCAGGGCTGAGGTCAGGCCAAATGGGAGGGCATAGGTATTGGAAATACCTGTTCTGGAAGGAGAACTGAAAGAATGCCTTGTGGGCCAGGGCAACAGGGGACCTGTAAGTAGGCATCCGTGAGGCCTATTGAGACTAATGGAGGGCCTTTTGAATGGTCTGGAGGGTCCAAATCTGTCACACATTGTTTCAAATCCAGAATGGATCTCCATGACCCATTTCTTTTCAGGGCAATGAAGAAAATAGAATAGATACCCTGAGAATATTTCCAGGAGTAGGACCTGGAGGGCTAACATTTCTCATACCTTTTAGGGATGTAGGCATTGCCTTCTTTTTTCCCTTTTGTTTCCACAAGGATGTCTTTGAGTGCCTCCTCACCAAACGGGCGAGCTCCCTTGAAGGGAACAGTGGCCAGATTAGCCCTGGAATAGGTTTCAGCATTCCAGTGTTACAGTCACATGGACCTCCTGGCAACAGTGGCCACAGCTATAGTTCGGACTGAGTAGACTAGCATCCCAGGTGATGTCCACCATGAAGGTAGATGCCTTGTATAATTTAAGAAGTCCTCTATGCAGAGTCCTGCTATCCAAATCAGGATTATTAAGCAAATCCTCCACCCAGAGCATGAATGCACGAGAGAAGAGTGAGGAGGTAGAGGAAGCTCTGATGGCTACTGAGGCTGCTTCATGAACCCTTTTAAGGATGAAGTCAGATAGGTTCTCATTAAGATCCTTGAGTGGAGCATTGCCTTCTTAGGGAGCAATGGCTCCCAAAAGAAGAGCTGCCACTGGAGTATCTACAAGGGGTACCTTAAATTTCTCCATTGTTTGCTGTGCAAGGGAGTAAGATGTCTGCGCTACATTAATGCCCTTTCTGCCTTGGAGTGGAGCAGCCCATTCAGAGCCCACCAGCTTCTCAAAAAGCGAAGGGAAAAGGAGCTCCCTGTTGGTTGTCTTGGGTTCTGGAAAGACTGGCGCTCTTCTGGAGGAGACTGCTGAGAAAGGAGTAGGCTCATCCTGCAAAGAGGGCAGCCAGCACTGTAGAGAGCAGAGAGAAGTAATCATCAGCATTAAAGAGGCAATCCTTAGAAGGTTGTACAGTTTGAGCTGAGTCTGACCATTCTCCTGCTTCCTGATCTGATGGATCTGAATGAGGTGCTTTCATCATCACTAACCCTATACACAGGGGGATGACAGCTGGGCAAGAGGGAGTGAGGTAGTGGGGACACCTCATCTGATTCCCCTGAGGAGCGGACGGTGGCAAAAGAGGTGGTGGGTTTGCTTTTAGTGGCTTGTTTAGGTGCTCTCCCTTTAACAAACTGCCCTTTTCCAGTTAGGTGCAGCTCTGGGTGGAGAGGAGGAAGGCAAAGACTGAGGGGAGGGTCCTTGTTCTCTTCCTTGGAGTACCTGCTCTGGGCTGGTCCACAGCAGTTGAAGGTCTGGGTAGGCTTGAAAGGCAGAAGATGGCACCACCTGGAATTGGCAGGAAGATTTCAGTTGGACAAAATGGTGGCCACTGTCTGCAGCACTGCTCTGATCTTCCCACACCACTAAATCCAAACCTTGTGTGTCAGCCATGGTGTCTTCCACTAAGGCCGATTCGGCATCGGAGACCTCAGAAATCACCACTTCCCAGTCAATTGGCTTTTCAGCAGTGCCACAGAGCTCCGTTTGGGGTGTGGCCTCTTTGGAGCTTGGGGAGATAGCCACCTCCTTGTGCTGCTGGTGCTGGTGTCTACCCTGCCTGGATGTGGTAGCATGATCATGAGGCTCGGGAGACGTAGCAGCTTGGCGGCCAGGAGAGCAGGATGCCAGCAAGCTCCGTGAGGAGATGTGATGGCACGTGCTTGAGACCGACGACCCTAATGTGAAGAGAGATGAGAAGGTAAGGAGAGGTTTGTTTGTTTTTTAAATCAACCTCTCTCTCTCTCTCTCTCTCTCTCTCTCTCTCTCGTGTGTGTGTGTGTGTGTGTGTACGTACACGCACACACGCAATGAAGGTAGAATGAAGCCTGGGGCCAAGAAATAGTCAGAGAAAGGATTAAGGAAAGGTCAAGGAAAAGGTGTTTAAGAGGAAAACTGGAGAGGAAGCTCAAGAGCTGACTGTCCTGTGCAAGGCAGGGAAGGAACTGGGGGCAGAGCCAGAGGTAGCAGCACTCAAAAGATCACAATCATACGATCCTTACCTTCCTGGGTGGTGCCAAGGAAACAACCCAGTCTTTTGGATGCCTCCTCACACCATACAGAGAACTATTCTTCCCCCTGGCTTTTATTCTGTAATACCAGGTCAGCCTCTAGTTACAAATTTTACCAAAAATGGAATTAAATTTAAGTACAGAAATAGCAACAAACAAAAGTTTAAGGCAGTTGTGCCAAGTAGGCAACAAGTCAATTCAAGCATCATGGCTTCATGAAATACTTGACTGCAGTCAAAAAGATAGCCATATGGCAATATCTGACCAGTCCATTGGCTGGTGTGCCAACCCTACCACCAGCTCATAAAAGTGGTTGTTCCCTCATCACAAGCCAATGGAATAATGGCCATATTCCCCCTTCCTCCCACCCCAAATGTGCTGGGCCATAATGAGCAGCAAGATACAGCACATGCACAGGACAAAATGGGGTAGACGGGAATAGTGAATGTTCACAGACATTTACCTGCAAATAGATGCTGTCGAAAATCAGCAGTACCAATAAGCGTATGGAAGATCAGTATAGAACAGGCAGGAAACAGGTGAGTGAAGAATCAGCTTGTGAAGACAAGCAGGATATGCTCATGGTACTATTCTGACTGAAACCCATTTTTGGGTTCCCACGTTACCCAACTGGAGTTGAAAAGATCAAGACAAGACGATGGGGCTTTGCCACCAGCATCTTCCTTGTCCCTTTTATAGTATGCCACTTCAAAAACATCCCAGGGATATAAATCCAGCAGAGCAACAGTTCCATTTACTGGAAGGGCCAAAGTGGCATTCCCCCCTATACATCTGAGGAATTATTTGTGGCTGTGTAGCCTGCTTCAACCCAAGAAAACTCAGGCAGAAAAATAATAGGTTAGGAAGCAAGTGTCCCAACACCACAGTTAACCTGGCTTAAAAAAACCAGTTTACCTACTAAAATTATCACAGACACTGAAAACCAACCCAAACAGAAGACCTTACATCTTTCTGAAAGATGCTTGAGCACTAGTGAGTCTGCAAGAAGAAAAATGCATGCCCTTGCTCTCTCAGCACAGCTAAGAGAGGCAGAGGCAGAAGCTCTTGATTGTCAAATCACAATGGGCTATAGGAGAACAGGTGATCTCAGTGTTAGAGACACCCAACCAAGATTTGGGGAGGGAGAAGATAAGAGGTCTATTTTGAGAAGTTTTGCCAAGGAGCAAACTACTGACAGAGCATAAGGCTAAGGAAAGGACTCAGCTATCAGGAGTTAAGCGGCACCAGCTGTCCCACTTCCACAATGTTTGTAGAGTTTGATCACTGTTGAGTCACACTCCTTTGAGTTCTTGCAACTCCACTGCTAGACATACTTGGAGAAATGGGAGCAAACTATTGCTCCATCAGCAAGGTGAAAACGAGCCTTTCTGAAAAGCATCAGAATGTGCCATCTAAATTGTTTTCTTACACATTCAAAGGGTCAAAGATTGTAATCCTTTCCCTACATTGGGGGTGGGCAACCTGTGGGCCTCCAGATGTTGTTGGACTACAACTCCCATGAAGCCCAGCCAACATAGCCAATGATCAGGATGATGGGAGCTGCAATCCAACATTGTCTGGAGGCCCACAGGTTGCCCACCCACATCCTACACGGAAACCAGTCTCTCTAGGCAATTTTAACTTTTCCCCAGTACCACACTGATTTTATTTCAAAGCTCTGCAACCTGCTATAGAAGGGCCAATATCACAATAATTCTGAACAGTGAAATGGCCAGAGTTTTATCCTGCCTTAAATCAACACCACAAAGACAGGCATGAACAGCAAAACATTGCAGTATAGATAGCCCCCAACACACACGTGACACTTCTCAGATTGATCAGTTTTACAGGCCTTTAATGGAGAGCACTAAGTTACTTCTCTCTATAAAGAGAAAACATGATATGGTTCTGTAATAATGGCAACACTAGCCTTCCAACACCTCTTGCCGCTGCTTAAGCATTCACATCGTCATTTGTTTCACACTAATTATCTAATGAACAGGAAAGACAAAGCCCGAGGACCTCCCGTATTCCATTCAGAGAGTGTTACCACTCATCTTCCCACCAAAAACTCAAGGGAGCCAAAGTTGCTCTCTCACATACAGGTTCTCCCCCCCACTTTTTTTTTTTTTGCAATAGTATGCCTTACTAAATGAGACCCAAGAGCTACTTTGAATCCCTATGGAGAGATTAATATCTTGGAGTAAAATGCATGTGCTGCTAACATATGACGGGTTGGTTGTGCATGTTCATTTTGTTTTGTACTGTGGACAGTGTATTGGCCAGCCACTAAGGGCAACAGCCTGCTGGTCACCTGTGCTGGATGGGGTTACACTTATCTTGAAAGCTCAGCTCGTAGTTTGGGTGTACTCCTGCATTCAGCCCTGAACCTGGATGGCCAAGTTTCAGGGGTAGCTGGGAGTGCGTTTGCACAGCTGAGACTAGTGCACCAACTGTGCCTGTTCCTAGAAATGTCTGATCTGTCCACGGTCACACATGCCTTAGTTACATCCCGTTCGGACTTCCATAACATGCTCTACGCAGGGCTGCCTTTAAAAAGTGTTCAGCTGGTCCAGAATATGCGGACAGAATGTTGACTGGGGCTGGTTACAGAGGGTATGTGACTTCCTTGTTACAACAGCTTCACTGGCTACCAGTCTGTTTCGGGGCACAACTCCCAAGTGCTGGTTATGATATATAAAGCCCTCTATGACTTAGAACCAGGCTACCTGAAAGACCACATTCTCCTATAAGAGCCTGCCTGGGTTTTTAGATCTTTGGGGGAGGCTCTTCTCTTAGTCCAACAGCTATCAAAGGCTTGTTTGGTGGGGATGCAAGAGAGGGCCTTCTTGGTGGCAGCTCTCAGACTCGAACTGCCTGCCAAGGGAGGCTAGGTTGGCTCCACTCTGTTGTCCTTCTGGCAGCAGGCAAAGACATTTTCTTCAAGCAGGCCTTTGGCTTGTAAGCTGGATTGCTGTTAAAATGGGTTAACTGCTTGGGTGCTGGCTATGTCTTTTATTTATGTGTTTTTAATTGTATTTGATTTGTTTTTCTATTATGTCTTAACCAAGATTTTGTTTTAATCTGTATTTCAATAATTGTTAGCTGTCTTTAAGCACTGCTGTGGGTGGAAAGGTGGGATATACATTTGATAACAGCTGCCCAGTCCATTGCACAAGTACATTTCCTCCCATATGCAACAACCTTCATAGTAATGAGACACACATAGACCAGGATCCCAAGAGTTGCTTGGGCTCATTCAAACAGCTTGCGCGAAGTCCGGTGAAATCTGATGTTTGAACAGCTTATCCCACCACCACCCCTGTGCTATATCACCAACTTCTTTAAAACATCTGTTTCAAGCCAGTTGCCATGTAGAATGATGGGTTGCTGTTTGAGAAAAAACAAAACCTGAAGCCACCTTGGTTTCACAGAACTAGCTTCACAGGTAATTGGATCGCCTCCATGCTTTTCCTAGACAGCCAGAGATTTCATAGATCTAGAGTTGGAAGGAGCCTACAAGGCCATAGAGTCCAACCCCCTGCTCAATGCAAGAAACTAGAGGAGGGGTCTCCTATCCAAGTAATAACTAGGCCTGACCCTGCTTAGCTTTCCACGCTCAGACAAGCTGAGCCAGCATAAGCCACAGGCCATGACTACCTAGTTTCTTTGTCAAGCTTACCTCACCCCCCACCCCCATCATCCCCTTTCAGGCTGTTAGCCTTCAACAGCTTTTAAAACTGACCTATCAAAAAAGAAGAAGAAAAAGCAAGAGCAGGCTACATTTTGCCACTTAGGTAACACATGCAACCACCCGCCATACACAGTATTGCTGCATGCTGCTGTTTTCAGGTTCAGTTACTCACTGCTGGCTGGCTTCTGCCTCACTCTGCTGCGTGGCATTGAAGCTCTGCATGGCTTGCACCTCTTCCTCTTCTTCATCCTCACTGGAGGCCTCCTCAGCTGCATGAGTAGAGCGAGGTGGAGGAGCGGTGGCTGTTCCATCAGCCTTCTGGATAGAGGGCTTCTGGCAGATGTACTTGGGGTCACGGCCGAGGTTGCAGATCTCTTCTAGTAACTGCACAAGAGTGCAAAGGCACGTTAGCATGGAACAGATTCTACCTAGACCAGTGTTCTCCAACCTTGGGGCCCCAGATGTTTTTGGCCTACAACTCCCAGCATGCCCCAGCCAGCGTAGCTACACTGGGGCATGCTGGGAGTTGTAGGCCAAAAACATCTGGGGACCCAAGGTTGGAGAACACTGACCTAGACTAACAGTAAACCAAGTTAGGAGATTATCTTCCACACAGGATAGCACTTGAGAAAAACAGCATGAAAGGAGACAACAGCCAAGTATGCAGTTTGGGAAGCTAACAGGATTGAGAGGCACAAGACAGAGGTGCACAGGAAGGGGTCCGTTTTGCACTGCTTCCTACCTTGATTATGGCTGTGGTAGCATCTGTCTTGAGTGTGGGCTGGTGCCTCATGAGTTCATCCACAGCACTTCCAAGATTGGAAGCAGTGTCCCCTGGAAGGAACATAGAGGGGTGTGTGTGAAAACTGGATATACGCTATAAACATTCCTACTGAACTGCAAATAACTACACGAGACACTGTTGTACTTGGCATGAAACAGCTCAATCAAATAGGCAACAGTTTATTTCGTCCTCTCATGTAGCATAATGGGTTGTGGTTTGAGAAAGGCTACTTTATCTAAGGTTCGTTTCCTAAAAAGACGGCTCAGGTAAGCCCTTCCTAAAAAGAAGACTCAGCAGACAAGATAATCAAGGAGCAGAAGAGGCGCTGGGATAAGGAAAAGTGAGAAGGACAGGTTGCTTATCTGTAACTGTAGTTCTTCGAGTGGTCATCTGGGCAGTCACACATATGGGCTCTGCGCCTGTGCTGAGCTTCCTTCCGAAATTCTTTAGCTGAGGTAAACTGGGCGAGAGCCCCCCCCCGCATCGCGCCTGCTCCTTAGCACGGCTCCCGCCCATTCCCTCAGTTCCTCTGAGACTGCCTATTGCGGCCGCGTGAACCAAGAGACACATTCTTGTGTTATTATTTGTTGTTATGTAACAACACTAAACATTTTTTATCCATAACGAAATGAACTGGAGCGACGCACCCAGTCTCCACTGCCAGGTCCATCAAAATCGATAATGACACCGAGCGGGGATGGATGGGTGGGTTGTGTGACTGCACAGATGACCACTCGAAGAACTACAGTTACAGGTAAGCAACCTGTCCTTCTTCTTCGTGGTCTCTGTGCATCACACATATGGGCAGAGTAATAAGCTGACTTACCGGCGGCGGGGCGGCGGCACACAGTCACTGCAACACCGATGAGAGGACTGCCCGGCCAAAGGCGTTCGCTTCCTGAGCTTGAAGATCAAGTCTGTAGAGCTTGATGAACGTCGATGGCGCGGACCAGGTGGCTGCTCTACAGAGTTCTGGTAGAGGGATGCCTTTCCCAAATGCCATGGATGTTGACTGTGCTTGGGTCGAATGAGCCTTCACTGAGCCAGGTAACTGCTTGCATGCAAGTTGGTATGCAAGTTCAATTGTTTGCACAATCCATTTGGCAAATCTCTGATTAGACACAGGTAAACCTCGTGATTTGCCACCATAACAGACGAACAGTCTTGACGTTTGATGGAATGCGGCTGTTCGGTCCTTGTAGAAAGCCATGGCAAACGTCGAGTGCGTGCATCCTCCTTTCCAAGTCGGTAGTTGGATTTGGAAAGTAAGCTGGTAGGATTATGTCCTGGCCTGTATGAAATTCTGATGCTACTTTCGGTATGAAAGAGAGATCTGGACAGACAATCACCTTGTCTTTATGAAAGACCATATAAGTTGAGTCCTCTCTGAGTGCACAGAGTTCGCTAGATCTCCTTGCCGATGTTATGGCAATCAGAAAAGCTGTCTTCCATGTGAGCAGGCAGTGGTCTATGGTGGCGAGTGGCTCAAACGGTTTCTGTGTGAGCACACGTAGCACTAGTGGTAAGTCCCAGACTGGTATCAAGTTCTTGACTGGAGGAATGATGTTCCTTAGTCCTTTTAAGAATTGTTTCACCAATGGGTGCGTGAAGATTGAACCTGGGGCGATATAAGGCCTAATGGCTGAAATAGCTGCCAAGTACACCCATATCGAAGATAATTTCAGGCCTCTAAGCATTAGCACGTGCAAATATTCAAGTATGGTCTGGACAGTGCAAGTTTTAGGGTCTTGTGCACGTGTAGTTACGAATTTTGTAAAGTCCAGCCACATTCTTGCATAAGATGCCCTTGTTGATGGTTTACGGGCAGCTTGTAAGATGTCACGTATTGCTGGAGGTAAGTCCCGTATTATGAGTGCTGTATTCTCCACGCCATTAGCGCCAGACTTTTCAGATCTGGGTGTTGAATGCTGCCTTGCGCCTGCGTCAGTAGGGTTGGTATGATCGGTAGTGACCGATATTCCCCTCTGGAGAGGTGGAGAAGTTGAGGGAACCACAGTTGTTACCATGGCACTACAAGGATGCAATCCGTCCCGTCGTTCCAGACCCTAGAGACGACTCGTGTCAACAGAGGAAGAGGAGGGAAGATGTAGAACAGATGCCCCGACTACTGCATCATAAAGGCATCTGTAATTGAGTCTGGATCTGACGCTGCTCTGCTGCAAAAAAGGCGGCATGTGGTGTTCTCGGATGTGGCAAAAAGGTCTATTTCCGGATGACCCCAAATCAAGAAAATCCAACTGCATATCTCCGGATCCAGCTGCCACTCATGGGATTGCAAGGAGACTCTGCTCAGGGTGTCTGCTAGAGTGTTGTCCTTGCCTGCAATGTGAATCGCCACGAGGGAGATGGATCTTTGAATTGTCCAGTTGAAAATTCTGAGGGTCAATCTTGTCAGTTGCATCGACCTCATTCCATCCTCTTTGTTGAGGTAGGCAACGACAGTCGTGTTGTCCGTGACCACCTGGATGTGTTGGTTGCATAGAAGAGACTCCAGCACCTTCATGGCATTCCACACTGCTAACAGCTCTAACATGTTGATATGCATCTTGCGCTCGACAAGAGTTCCAAGTGCCCCGAGTTGTGTGGCCTGCACAGTGCGTTCCCCAACCCAGGAGGGAGGCATCTGTTGTCAAGATCCTTGTTGGTGTCAAAGGATGAAAAGGTACGCCCTGGACGAGATTTCTCTTGTCCATCCACCACAGCAGAGTCGCCTTGATGCTTCTTGGAATGGAGAGGTGAACTGAAGGAGACTGCCTTTGAAAGTCGAAGGAGCGGATGAACCAATTTTGGGGGGTTCTCATGCGTAGACGGGCATAACGTACGACTTGCACTGTGGATGCCATATGACCAAGGAGTTGTTGGATTGTCCGTGCTGATAGCGAACAAGCCCGATATAGCTTTTTGGAGATGGTGATTATTTTCTCCACCCTGTCTTGTGGCAGCTACGCCCGGCCTTGAACCGCATTGAGTACCGCTCCTATGAACTGTATTTCTCTGGTAGGAGTAAGGATTGATTTCTTGGTGTTTAGACACAAGCCCAGGTCTTTGAGCAGGTTCAGTGTTGCGCGAAGTGCAGATTGGAGGCGAAGTCTTGAGGAATCCACGACTAGCCAGTCGTCAAGATATGAGAAGATCCTGATCCCTCTGGCCCGTAGACTTGCGCAGACTACCGACATGCACTCTGTGAACACCCTGGGAGTGGTGGAGAGCCCAAATGGAAGAACCACGAACTGATATGCATCGTCTCCTATCTTGAACCGTAGGTACTTTCGACTGTCTTTGTGAATGGCGATGTGAAAGTACGCGTCTTGTAGGTCTATCGACGCAAACCAATCTGTTTTGCGAAGTAGTGGCAATATTGACTGGATGGCGACCATTCTGAATTTCTTCGTTGTTATGAAGAAGTTGACAAGTCGGAGGTCCAAGATTGGTCGACGTCCTCCTCCCTTTTTCAACACTGTGAAGTACCGGGAATAGAGCCCCTCCTGGAGATGACACGGGTGGACAGGCTGGATGGTGCCCTTCTGCGACAGAGTGTCCACTTCCTCCAACAACGGTGGAGTGGGCTGCATGGTGCTGATGCCGAGAAAAGGAGGGAGGATGTCGAACTCTATCTGGTACCCGTGCTGGATGATGCTGAGGACCCAGCGGTCTGTTGTGATGGAGTGCCACGACGGAAGGTACATGGCTAGCCTGTATAGGAGATTGTCAAGTCCGATGCAGGTGTCAAAATCAGTAGGTTTGTCATATCCGGCGGTTTTGTCGTTATCGGTGGTTTTATCATAGTCAAGGTTTGTGTCATGTCCGGTGAATTTGTCGTGGTCTGTACAGCTGGAGAGTCAAAAGTGCCGCTTGCCGAAGGCAGTACCTCTCTTAGAGCCTTGGTACCTTGACTGCTGGAACATTTTTCTTGCTCCAGCAGCTTGTTTGTCCTGAGGGCGAGTGTCTTGGCCCCTCTGTTGGTACCTCGGCTGAAATGGAGCTGAGGAAGAAGGGAACCTGGTCCACTGCCACGGTCTGTATTGTTTTTGCTGCGGCAGGGTTCCAAGTCCCATCTTCTGGGCGTTGACCCTGGCCTTTTGGATGGTGCCCAGGCAGTCGTCTGTCTGTACTTTAAAGAGACTTTCACCGTCGAATGGAAGGTTCTCTATGCAGGCTTTGATGTCAGTTGTTAAGGCCATTGAGTGAAGCCACGCATGGCGCCTGAGGGAGACAGCACTAATCAGAGACCTGGAGTGGCAATCTGTCTGGTGTCTGGCATTGTTCATTTGCAACATAGATATGCTCATGGCCTCCACCTGAAGCGCCCTCGCCAGGTCCCTTCTCTCCGCTGGTAGCTCATTACAGACATTTCCTAACTTTTCAATTAGGAAATGCTGGTATCGTGCCATTATTGCCTGATAATTGCTCACCTTTTTTAAGCCAAGGGAGCTAGACATATAAACTCGCCTTCCACAGGAGTCCATTTTTTCCCCTTCTGGGTCTATTGGTGTCATGTGCTGCTTGTTGGAGGTCGATTGAGCAGACTGTACAATTATAGAGTTAGGCGCCGGGTGTGAAAACAAGAACTCTGCTCCTTCAGGTTGAACTCTGTATAAGGATTCCAACCTTTTCCTCACTGGAGGTATCGCAGCTGGGGTTTTCCAGGTGTTTTTTACTGTCTTTAGTAGGTATGGCTAGTAGGGGACCAGTGTAGGAGATGTTTGTGTCGCCAAAATAAGATTATACACTGGATCCTCCACTTCTGGCTCCTGTGTTTTGGTCTCTCTGCCCAATGCAGCCGTCATTCTCATAATATGGTCTGCAAAGGTTCTTAGGTCTTCTGTTGGTGAAGTTGAGAGACCCGATTCTACATTAAGGTCTGGAGAGGAGTCTGGCAATCCTGTTATTTCTGCGTCTGTGTCAGAATAAGGCATGTCAGATGAAGACTCCTGTGGCTGAGCAGTGTGAGATTTGGCCATTGGTGACTTTGTAGGCGCCTTACTCTTTCCTCGATGCCTAGGCTCTTTCTCGCCCTGTACCGATGGTGTGCGGTGTCAAGAGTGTGTACTGCCATCAGAGGAGGCAGAGCTGCGTACTGAGCCAATTACGACGGTTGTGGTTTGACGTCGCGTCCGTACGTCTTTATCGATCGAAGCAGGCGGGTCGGTGTCGACCCTTGCCCTCCGCTGCGTAATAGTGTGCTCGGTATCGACAGAGCGGCGTCGAGATCGAGAGCGTCATTCTTCACCAATAGAATCTCTTCGCCGTCGATGGCGACACTCGATGTCAACTGGACTTCGACCTCGAGATCAGTCGGCGTTGATGAAACGGTGGGAAGACTTAGAGTGGCGGTCGGCATCGAAGGCGGTTTGTCGATGCTGTCTCCGCTCGATGTCGACTGGCTTGGCAGACCTCGACGAAGTGCTGCAGCGATGCCGGCCGCGGTTGGTGTTGACGTCATCTGAGTCCCCTCGATACCGAGGTGGATCCTCCGGTATCGATGTTCATATTGGGAGGCAGAAGAGCGTTCTGAAGATATTGTTGATCTCGAACGGCTCTTACTTCGGCGTCGAGAGGTGGCCAAGGCGGGGCGTGGCATGTGCGTCAAGCCCGCCTCCTCTTGTCGTGGCGAGAGCACTGTAGCCGGTCTCGGGGAGTTGATGATTTCTCCCTCTGAGATCGAGGCGATCCGCAGCGATGAACCCTTTGATTTCCTTGGGGTTGATGGTGCCGATATCCTCTCTTGACGTGGAGACAGCTTGTCGATTTGGTGTGGTCGGTCGACCGGGGCTGTCGACACCAAAGCCTCTCAACTCGGGGCCGATTGGGCAGGAGTTGTGGGCTTAGAAGGAGATTAGCCATCTTTTGGGGGAAAGACTTCTTCCTCCTTTTTTTGTTCCTTGGCACATTTATGCACTTTTTTGTCCCTTTTCTTTGCACGCTCCTCTTGAGGAGATGGAGAAGGAGCTGCCTTTGAGGTTGTTGCTCGCAGCACAGATGGTCCCACTGCCGAGTGTCTCTTGCCAGAGCACGGTTTTTAATTTTAAGGCCCGCTGTTTTCTAGTCGGTTTGGTGAAGGTCTGGCAATGCTTGCCGGTCTCCACGATGTGGCCTTGCCCCAAGCAAAGAAGGCATAAAGAATGCCCATCGGCTGGGGGTAATTTAGCCCTGCAGCCTGTGCACTTCCTAAACAGGGCTTTAAGAGCCATTTTATCAAGTTTAGAAGAAATGGAGAGATCGATAGAAAAGATAATTAAAATTTTTTTAAAAAAAACAACTCCGTAGTAGAAATAGAAAGGTGGGGGGGAGGTTGAAGTTTATGAGGAAAAGTTGGAGTAGGAAGAAACTTTAAGTACTCAGCCGATAGATAAGAAGAAGAACCTCTGAAGAAAACTGCCAGTCGCAATAGGCGGTCGAAGAGGAACTGAGGGAATGGGCGGGAGCCATGCTAAGGAGCAGGCGTGATGGGGGAGGGGCTCCCGCCCAGTTCACTTCACCTAAGAATTTCCGAAGGAAGCTCAGCGCAGGCACAGAGACCATGAAGAAGAAGGCCATATAACAACAACAATGGCTCTCTAGGCATGAATCTCTTGCAGACACTGCCTGTGAATTTTCCGAATGTTAATTTGCAAATCTATGAGCCAGGGAATTGCTTTTAAAAAGTTAATCTGATCTTTTCAAGAATGCCAGCTTCTACGTGGGGTGTTGTATGTGCAGGAAGATAAACAATCTTGATTATATAGGGTGGATCACCTTTGCCAAGACATGAGCAGGGGGAAATTAGACTCTGTTTATTCTCCTTGATCTCTCAGAAAGTTTTGGTACTATTGACCATGGTATCTTTCTGCACTACCTCTTGGGGATGGGGCTAAGTTGTGGTCCTTCCTGGGGTTTGGGTCTACAAGGGGGTGGCTGCAGGATTCTACACTAAGACTTTGGTATGTGCAGTACCACAGGATTCCATCTTTTCCCCATTTACATGGAACTGATGGGTGACACCGTCTGGAGATTTGGGCTCCAAATCACCGTCTGGAGATTTGGGCTCAGTGCCATCCTTCCATTTCTATATGCTCCCATGGAGGTGGGCAAGGTTCTGAACTGGTGTCCAAGGTCAGTGATAGGACTGGATGTGAGTAAACAAGGTGCCCAGAGAAGACAGAAGTACTGTTGGTTGGGGGGTACTGCTGATTCAGGAGTAGGTGAGGTTGCACTCCCCTTTATGCAACTTGGGAATACTTCTGGATCCAACGCTACCCCTGGATGCCCTGGCAGTGGCAACAGCCAACACTTTTCAGCAGTTTCAGCTGCAAGTGCCAGTTTTTCCCCTAGAAAATTGGACCTAGCTATGGTAACTCTTTCACATCCTAGTTACATCCAGATTGGGTTGTTTTAACATTATTTACGTGGGGCTGCCTTTGAACAGTGTTCAGAAGCTTCAATCGGTTCAGATGACAGCAGCCAAGCTGTTGTCTTGTATGAGGTGCTCCAGTCATATCATCGCAGGTTCATTTCAGCAGCAATGGCTGCCAATTTACTTCTGAGAGCAATTCAAAAGTGCTTGTCTTAACTTTCAGGCCTGAAACAGTGTAAGACAACAATCTTTCAAGGACTGTCTCTTTCCGAATAGGCCTGCTCAGGCATTTCACTTGACCTCCGCCTTCCCCATCTGAAGTAGGGTGGGTGAGCCAATCTCTCAAGCCTCTTTTGTATTTCCTTCATCTTTTGTCCCCCACCAAGATTCCCCCTGCCCCGTATGTATTACTATGTACTTTTTAGATCATACATATGGAAAAAGCAGACTCTAGCAGATAAAACCAATTATTATTATTTTTAGGATACCACAGGATTTTTTCCATCATTGGAATTAATATTTTCAGATAACTCTTTCATTTTCTTTGCTCCCATTTCGGAGCTGCAGGACCGAGATCACCCACTGGGAAACCAAAGGTGCCAGAAAATGAGAACCTGCACACTACTCATACAATACCGCAAGCTGCCTGACACTGGGAGTTGTATCAGGAAAAGTAGGACTCCAGACTTCAGCAAGAATCTAAACCTCCCGTAAACTTGCATGTTAGAAATGGTAGCAACAGCACCATCTTCTCTAAAGGATTTTGGGAGTCTGTTACAGTAAAAGTCAGGACTATGGTCACCATCACAGGCTGTTAAAATTCCACCATGTGCAAATTTAACTTGGAAATAGAGCCCATGACCTGGGTTGCACATAACAACCCAGAGTACGTGTTGCTGAATCCTGGGTTGTTGCTACATGTGAACCTGGAACTATGGCTTAACTATGGGTTGTTAACAACAAACAGCCCAGAAAGAGAACTCATGGTTTGTTGTTAGATCGTGTTGTTTTAATTATGGGTTGTCATTACGTGCAAGCCCAGAACCATGGGTTGTTTCACTAGGCTACAGAGGCGGCAGGTAAGAGTGGTAAACCCCATCCCGGCTGCTCTACATGCCAGTACTACAGCGCCGCAAAGGCATTTGGGATACAGGGAGGGAGTGGACAAGGGAGGATGGAATCAAACAACCCAGGAATCGAAAAAACAATCTGCGCTTTGTTTGGCAAATAAATCATGTATGCACTCTGGTAAAGCAACAACCTTACTCTGGGTTGTCATATGTGAACCAGGTCTCTATATGAGCCAGGAAACACTAAGATTACATATAATGGCTGAATCAATATACTTCCCAGAAGTTAAAACACCTTCAGATAGTTCCATGGAGGAAATGGGGGATTCCTCCTAATCCAGCCAATTCTTGCTTTTGAAAAGAACCTGCCTCCTAGTGGATGGAGAGGAGAAAATCCAGAGTCTGGATCACTAGGTGCTAACATGGAGAGAGAAATTCCTCATGTGATCACTCACCTAGTGGATCTGAACTACGCCGCCGCCTCATTGCAGGAAGGTAGTCTGGCGAGAGCAACACTTTGAAGAGGCGTTCGAAAGGCTGACACTGGACAAAGGATTGGAGGCCCCGAGCATTCAGGCACAGTGCACTGAAGACATTGGGGAGGGAGCCCAGAACTTCCCGTGTAGCTGGGACCTGTCAGGAGACACACACACACACACACACACACACACACACACACGTAAACCAGAATGCCAAAAGGGTCGTTACCTTGCAACTGAGTTATACAAAGTAACATCTCAGTCAATCACATAAGTATTTGATGATGAGAAGAGCTAGACATCATGTCTGCTCATTTGGACTGCAGCCTAACATTAAAAAAATGCACTGAAAGGTGGCAGGACAAGGAGTGTAGGAGAAGATAAATTTTGACGGGGAGAAGGAAAACCCATTCTTATGTGCCAGTGTAGTGTAGCAGTTAGAGTGTTAGATGGGACTCAGGAGATCCAGGTTCTAGTCCCTACTTGGTCATGAAGCTCACTGGGTGACTTTGGGCCAGTCACTCAGCCTAACCTACCTCACAGGGTTGTTGTAAGGATAAAATGGAGAGGATCATGTAAGCCAGCTTGGGTTCCTTGCAGGAGGAAAATGGGATATACATGTAATAAATAAATAAATAAATAAATAAATATGTATAGGAGCGAGGGAATGATCTCTTAACTGTTCTGAAGGACTTGAGAGAATAGAATCATAGAAAAGTAGAGTTGGAAGGGGCCTACAAGGCCATCGAGTCCAACCCCCTGCTCAATGCAGGAATCCAGGTCAAAGCATCCCTGACAGATGGCTGTCCAGCTGCACCTTGAACGCCTCCAGATTGAGAGAGCCCACCGCCTCCCTAGGTAGTTGATTCCATTGTCTTATTGCTCTGACAGTCAGGAAATTTTTCCTGATGTTTAGGTGGAATCTAGGTTCCTGTAACTTGAGCCCATTATTCTGTGTCCTGCAAACTGGGATGATCGAGAAGAGATCCTGGCCCTCCTCTGTGTGACATCCCTTCAAGTACTGGAAGAATGCGATCATATTTCCCCTCAGTCTCCTCTTCTGAAGGCTAAACATGCCCAGTTCTTTCAGTCTCTCCTCATAGGGCCTTGTTTCCAGTCCCTTTATCATCCTTACTGCCCGCCTCTGAACCCTCTCCAGTTTGTCTACGACTCGTCCTTCTTAAAGTGCAGTGCCCAGAACTGGACGCAGTACTCAAGATGAGGCCTAGCCAGTGCCGAGTAAAGGGGAATTATCACTTCCCGCGATTTGGAAGCTATACTTCTATTAACGCAGCCCAAAATAACATTTGCCTTCTTTGCAGCCACATCGCATTGCTGGCTCATATTCAGTTTGTGATCTACAACAGTTCCAAGATCCTTCTCACTTGTAGTATTGTTGAGCCAAGTGTCCCCCATTCTGTAACTGTGCATTTGGTTTCCTTTCCCTAGGTGCAGCACTTGGCATTTTTCCCTATTAAATTTCATTCTGTTGTTTTCGGCCCAGCGCCTATCGAAGTCACTTTGAATTTTGTTTCTGTCTTCCAGAGTATTAGCTGTTCCATCCAATTTTGTGTCATCTGCAAATTTGATAAGCATTCCCTGTACCTCCTCCTCATCCAAGTCATTAATAAAAATGTTGAAGAGCACTGGGCCCAGGACCAAGCCCTGTGGTACCCCACTCGTTACCTCTCCCCAGTTTGAGAAGGAACCATTGATAAGCACTCTTTGAGTCCGATTCTGTAGCCAATTGTGGATCCACCTGATAGTTGTTCCATCTAGCCCACTTTTAGCTAGCTTGCTAATCAGAATATCATGAGGCACTTTGTCGAAAGCTTTGCTGAAGTCCAGATATATGATGTCCACAGCATTCCCACAGTCCACAAGGGAGGTTACCCGATCAAAAAATGAGATCAGATTAGTCTGGCAGGATTTGTTCTTGACAAATCCATGCTGGCTTCTAGTAATCACTGCATTGTTTTCAAGGTGCTTGCAAACTGACTTTTTTATAATCTGCTCCAAAATTTTCCCAGGGATTGATGTCAGACTGACTGGCCTATAGTTCCCAGGTTCCTCCTTCTTGCCCTTTTTGAAGATGGGAACAACATTTGCCCTCCTCCAGTCATCTGGCACTTCACCTGTCCGCCATGATTTCTCAAAGATAATAGACAGTGGTTCTGAGAGTTCTTCTGCCAGTTCCTTTATTACTCTAGGATGCAGCTCGTCAGGCCCTGGAGATTTAAACTCATTCAAAGTAATCAGGTGCTCCTTGACCATTTGCCTATCAATCTCAAGCTGCAATCCTGCCCCTTCAGTCTGCACTTCAGGTATGCCAGGGGGGGAAGTAGCAGCTGCATGGGACTGAGAAGAGATAGGTAATCATGTATATAGAAGTATAGAAAAAGACTCAAAATGTGGAAATTGGAAAGAAAAGGACAGAGTGAAGTGACTGCGAAGGTAATGGAGGTGGAGGCAGCAGAGTGGGGAGTAATCCACTCTCCCTGCCTCCCATCACCTTTTCCTTAATTTGATCAGAACAGAGCCACTGAGGAAATATGTTGAAAAACCATGAGGAGTATGACTTTGTGACATGAGTATCAATCAAGTGAATGTACTAAAAAAGGGGCAGCACATAGTTAACACTGTCTATATGAAATCCTCTTATCAAATATCATCATCATCAGGCGATCACTTGTGACCGAGTAAGATTGTCTTCCAGGATAAAAATTTACAAAAAGGAAATTTTAAAAGGAGGAAATTCTAAAGAAAAATTGTGTAGACTCTAGTGATGGGTCCGTAAGTGACTGTGGAGGCCAATTCTAGATCCACACAGCTTCCCACAGTGAGGACACAGGTTACCAGATGGAAGATGGTCCTGTAAAGGATTCGTTTGACGTGCTTTTCGCTTAGCACGTTTCTCCCTTTCACCTTGCACTCGGGCTTCTTCAAAGTCCATAGAACCTTTGGGAAAGGCCAACCTCCAGTTAGATCGTTCATGGGCCAGAGCTTCCCAGTTTTCGATGTTTATATTGCATTTTTTTAGATTAGCCTTAAGAACATCTTTAAACCTCTTATATTGACCACCGATATTCCGCTTTCCATCCTTGAGTTGGGAATAAAGTAACTGCTTTGGGAGACGGCAGTCAGGCATTCGAACAACATGACCGGTCCACTGAAGTTGGCGTTGAAGGATCATTTTTTCCAACGCTAGTAGTCTTTGCTTCTTCCAGTACACTGACATTTGTTCGCCTATCTTCCCAAGTAATTCGCAGGATTTTCCGGAGGCAACGTTGATGAAATCTTTCAAGGAGGTGGAAGTGACGTTTATAGATAGCCCATGTTTCGCAGGCATACAATAAAGTTGGCAATACAATGGTTTCATAAACCAGTGTTTTGGTCTTCTTACAAATATCCCGATCCTCGAACACTCTTATGTTTCATTCGAGAAAACGCGGCACTTGCGGAGCTCAGACGATGCTGGATTTCACTGTTGATGTTAGCTGTAACAGAAAGATAGCTGCCAAGATAGAGAAAATGATCGACATTTTCCAGTATTGTCCCGCCAAGCTGGATAGATGGCATCACCAAAGGGTTAGCTTGCACTTGCTGATGAAGCACTTTGGTTTTTTTGATGTTAAGTGAGAGACCAAGTTTTTTGTATGCTTCTGCAAAAGCATTTAGGATAGTTTGGAGATCATCCTCTGAATGTGCAGAAACCACATTATCATCAGCATACTGAAGTTCCACAACGGAGGTTGTAATTACCTTACTTTTTGCTTTCAGCCTGCTGAGATTAAAAAGCTTTCCATCTGTTCGATATATAATTCCCACACCAGTGGGAAGTTTCCCCTCGACAAGATGTAAAATCATGGCGATGAAAATAGCAAATAATGCTGGAGCGATAACACATCCCTGTTTAACACCTGATCCCACTTTAAATGGAGAACCATGAGAGCCGTTGTTGTCCAAAACCGTTGCCGTCATGTTGTCATGGAGAAGTCGCAAGATATTCACACATTTATTGGGGCATCCAATTTTCATAAGGATAGTCCAGAGAGCTGTCTGTATGAAATCCTCTTATCAAATATACTCATTTACAGAATGAACTAGTTTGCAGTGGCAGGAATTGGCAACTATTGCAATGCAGGATGGGGGATGGAAAATTACTCATAATCTCCCAAACCTCCCAAATATAAAGAAAAGGAAAGTATCTGCAGGAAAGCAGATACTATATATAAAAAAGACACTTACATCTTTAATAAGGAGAGCATGCAACATAACGTCTGTTAGGCCATTGTCCTGAAGGGAGGACAGCAGCGAAGGCTCTTGGAATACAAAGACTGTTACCACCTCAGTAGCTGTCAGGAAAGAGCACAAAGTGAGACATATCATTGACCAGTATAGATCTTTCTAGGAACGGACTCTTGGCAGCCAGGCTGCAAAACACCATCTCATTTTAGAATAGCCCATCCCCAGAGAGATGTAGTCCAGAGAAAAGCAGGCAAGAAGTTGTACCCTTTACATAAAACACACTTACCAAGCAAGAAGAGTGATGGCCCATAGTATTCTGCATTGCTGATGATGTGCTTCAGAGAGGTAGGCAGAGAGCCATCCATCACTGCAAGGAGAGAGAAAGTAACGAATAAGGTACAAATACTTTAGTAACTACATAGAGCACTGATACCCAGAGCTGTATATACTTAACTAAAAATTCTGCACCAAGAGAAGTTCAATTCTGTGACCTGCATATTGTGTACATTTGCATAGTTTATTCCACCACTTTCGTACAATTTATTCTTGTTTTGCTAGTAATGGGAACCAGAAGCTATGCAGGGACAATCAAACTTCATCAGAGTCCTGGAAATATTATTCAGCAAGTCCTCTGGCTTCCAAGAAGACAGTAATATACAGTTTCAAGCTGATCTTAATAAGGGGTTAGCAAACTTGTTCCAAAAATGAAAACTGAGATTCTAAGGAAGTTAAATTTTACCCAATACTACATTCTGCATGTTTTCTGTACTTCTACACATCCATGGCACACACACAGAGCCCTGTTTATATCCTATTTCTCTTTTCCAGACCAGATCAGCCTACACCAGGGTGGGAAATCACTGTCTTAACAGCCCAGGCACCAAGGTAACCTCACCATGGCGTATGCCATCTGAGAAAGCAGGGTCCTGGATGGCCTTTTTCAGGAAGTTCAACATAGACTTGAGAAGTGCTGCTCGCTGAGGGATACACTGGACTCCTGGAATAGGGAAGGGAATCCAGAAACTGAATTAGTCAATGGCAAATACTTAGTGACACAACAAGAGCTCTTTTGTACAAGTCATTACATACCACTTCGGGGCGAGACTACTGTGTTTGTGCTGCTGCTGTTGCTACTGCTGCTACTGGGTGTGGTGGCACTTGGGGCCCTTGATTCAACCACAACTTCTTGCCGATGCTCTCCGGAGGTGGAAGGCCCAGGGCTGCTCTCCATGGCTACGTCAGAAACTGAAGGCGCAGAAGGATGTTTTAAAGGGGAGAAGTGGATTCAATTTGAGAAAAAATAAATTATCAGCACAACACCAATTGGTGAAAGGTCCTTTAAGCCAAGATGTTGGGTACAAGAGGTTTCTAGTCAACTCCCCGCAAAAAGAAGAAACCTGGTGCTGAATTAGTGCCTGAGCAGGTTAATGGAATTGATGAGGACCACTAAACTGAAACTCAAGACAAGACAGAGTTATTGTTAGTGGGTGGTTCGTCTCCCCAGCTGAGTGGTGCTCAATCTGTTCTGAAAGGGGTAGCACTCCCCTCGAAGGATCAGGTGCTCAGTTTTGGGGGGTGCTCCTGGATCCATTGTCATCACTTGAGGCACAGGTGACCAGGAGCCTCGATGGTTAGGAATGTTTTTATATTTAAAGAACACACATACAAAAAAAAAATAACCTACAATATACTAAGTGCACCGTCACCCCGGGGCCAAAACATTCATCACTATCTTATAATATATTCCAAATACATAATCATGGCTACTCCCTCCTTACAAAACAAATTAAAATGACCCCATATTCCAAATATTTTCTTAATTGTCCCTGACATTTAATACTACTGTAGTTTAGCATTAAGATACCCAAACCTCTTTATACCGTCATTATAATACTGATGTGAACTTCCAATCTTGGCATCATATCCCTGCGCTATAACTTCCAATGAGGTCTTTTTTCTTGTGAGCACAAAAGTTCTCCGTTATTGATAACATGCTAATTTGGAATGTCTCTTACATCTAGCTACCAGTCGAATAAATAGCCTGGTGACAGTATCCATGTTCTGATCCTTCCTGGTTGACTGTGGGGTGGCTATTTTGAAAATGGTTGGAACTGTTAGACAAATAGAGGCTAGGCTACTAGGTTGGAGGTACGATCATGTGACGCAAGTACTATGTCAGCTACACTGGCTTCCAGTCTGTTTCTGGGCCCAATTCAAAATGTTGGTGTTGACATCTTAAGCCCTAAATAGCTTGGGGACCCAGTATCTAAAGGAACAACTCTTTCCATATGTACCTGCCTGGACCCTTAGGTCATTTTTGGAGGCCCTTCTCCAGCTGCCCCCATCATATGAAGTTAGACAGGTGACTACAAGAGAGATGGATGTGTCAGTTGTGGTGCCCCGTTTATGGAATACCCTCCCCCAGGAGGTTTGCCTGGCATCCACACTGTTATCTTTCTGGCCCCAGGAGAAGACATTTCTCTTCTCCTACAAATTTTAGAATTTTGTACTGGTTTTTAATCTGTTTTGCTGTGTGAGCCACCCTGATAACTTTTTGTTATAGGGCTGGCATATATAAAGTAATGGTCTGAGGAGATAGGACGCCCAAATCCCACTCCTAAGTCTGCAAAGCTATAGCTGTCGGAATACTACCGTATATATTCCATCTAGAAGCTGTACCTCTCTACACACACAGGATGACAGCAAGCATGACTACACTATTGTTCTTCTGAATGCGACAGCCATCCCTGTCCCAGGGCTGCAAGCTAATATCACTTCAGAGCTTCAGAGGGGAATGGAGCCTGCCTTGCCGCCGCCCCGCCCCCCACAAGTCTAGCTAAGCATCCCAATATGTGTGTGTGTGTGTGTGTGTGTGTGTGTGTGTGTGTGTAACGGGCATGCTGTTTATCTTCCATGGCACAATTCTACTTAATTCATTCATTTCAAAAAGCCATTCTGGAGAGGCTACAGAAGCATCCTATCAATCTGTACGCTTTATTTATAACCTATTGTTCTATTAAAATATAATCAACGCTAATAACAGAAATATATCAAGTTACAATTACAATAAAGACATCCTGTACTTTACTCCCATGGTATAAGGGCAACCATCATTGTAGATATCCCCCCTCTAAGTTTTGTTCATTTAGTAAGTTATAGAAGCTCCTGTAAAAGTGATGAATAGGGTTTTAAAAAATTACCTTCAATGTCTGTCTCCATTTCTTCCCCCTCTTGTGTAGTAGCAGCAGCGGGTCTCTGGATCTTTGGCTTTATTACAAAGGGACATTCCCTCCGGCATAGGTCTGCCTCATGCTAAAAAACATTACAAAAGGAAGCCAATATATGAACAGAGTGCCTTAAGAGACGTACTACAGTAGAAAGAACTTAATCTTTGATGTCAATACATTTGCACTTTGGAATAAAAGACATTTCATTGGTTGCAAAGTCAGATTTGAACATGAATCATACGCAACGAACAGCTGCCTATACAAGAATGGAGAACACAGAAAAGAGTATACTTCACGTGTTTACAGCAGGAGATAACCAAATGTCTCATTCTGTGTGCCAGCAAGGAGGTTCAGCCCACATGTGCAGAGATTACTGGTCTTCCCAAAAGAATGGAACACTGGTCACTTATCATGAAGGTTCCTTCTGGTTTGGTGCAACAGAGACATCCAACAATGTGTTAGCACCCCCCACTGCCCAGGAAAGAAAGGGATCACATGGTAACAGACCTTTGCATGAGGCTCAGTAGCCTCTGGCTTCACCCCTAGTTCTGTCCTGTGGGTGAGGTTGAGCCAGGATATCCGTGGAGCATCACAAAGTACACAGAGAATAACAGAGTAATAATCATGAACAAGGAGGGAATTAGGCACAAACACCCCTTCCAATAGCGCACATCAAGAGACTGGATGGTGGGAAGAGCACAGCTAAATATTGCGTACTTGTAACTCAGCCACCTGAACTAGGACATGGTTTGGATGCCTCTGTCACACCAAACCAGAAGGAACCTTCACTGTAAGTGTCCAATGTTCTGTTCTCTGTTTGGTGTGAGAAGGCATCCAACAATGGGATGTACACAAGCTGACCTCATTAATAGGATGGGCTGCTGGCTGAGATCATAAGGGAAGAAGAACATGGTTTCATAATCTCATAGATTATAGAGTTGGAAGGGGCCTACAAGGCCATCAAGTCCAACCCCTTGCTCAATGCAGAAAACTAGAGGAAGGGGTCTCCCATCCAAGTAATAACCAGGCCTGACCCTGCTTAGCTTTCCACGCTCAGACAAGCTGAGCCAGCGTAAGCCACAGGCCGCACTCTTCTCCCAAAAGCAGTTTCTGTAGGAAGCTAAGATGTCCAATAATGACAATTTTCTTCCTTTTCTTTCTAGGGTCTACAATCCAGCTCACAAACTAGCTTGTGGCAGACCACTCAGCCTAGGGAGGTAGTGAGATAACTGCATGTCTTATTGGTCAGCAAACTGATCGGATCAGGGAATGCTATAGCAGACTCTTTCAAAGAATGAGAGGGCCCTTGTGTGTCGTGACCAAAGGCCACAACACACAAGGGCCCTCTGAGGGGCCTCCATCTTTTTTAAAATTTCTCCTCTGGAGGAGAAAAGAGGATTCGGAGGACTGCCCCCCTCTATCATGTTTGCACATATGCCTTTTATGTTGTTGTTGTTGTTGCTGCTGCTGCTGCTGCTGGGCATGCTGCTGGAGTTGGTCTGTGATATCCTTGACTACTGCCTGCCAAATATTTTGGATGAACTGGTCTTCCACGTATGCTGGCTGGAGAGTAGGGAGACATTTGATAGGAGAGGGACACTTTCCAGTGTCCTGCTGCCTGCTGAGCTGTTACCTGGATCCAGGTAGTGCAATGCTTCTCACCTTTGCAGGACCTGCACAAGCACATTGCAGATTGTAAAAAGACACATCTTTTTGTCGCATGAGGAAGGTTGAAGAGGAAGTGCCATATTGCCTAGTCCCTCACCACTAGTTCCCTTTCCTCCAATTTTAAGTGGACAAGGGCCTCCTTGCCTGACCTAGTCCAACAGCGGTTATCCGTGATGTTACTATGGCAGCTGGAGCTGCCATCATCTGATTCATCAGCAGATCCAAAGCAGCTGCCTGTGTTGCCAAGAAGTGATCTCTTGGGATCTGGCAAGCCCCGATGGCGGGTTGGGCTGACATTAGCTGGCTCCAAAGAGCTCTGTGGAAAAGCTACTGTAACAGCAGCTGCAGGCGGAAGCACTGCAGGCAACTGGATCCAGAAGCACCCTATGAGGAGTGCTGCTTCTCTTTAACCACCCAAATATTAGCAACAGTCACAGTTTTGTTTTACACACATGGCAGATTTGTCTAGTTGCTTGCCCATCAGAAGCATGCCAGGACAGAGAGGAGAGTGAAGAAAAAAAGCCAAAGAGGCAAGGATCCATAGGGTGGGGTGTTTGGATGCTAGAAATGGGGTTGGGGAGAAGAGACTGACAAAAGAGCAGAGCAATTAATTAAAAGTGGCGAGAATAGAAGAAGTAGAACCAAATGCTCCAGAGAGTGAAAGGAGAGCTCTGTCCTGGGAGAGAAACAGGGAAGAACTGGGGGTGAAGCTGGAGGATACCAAGCCATATGCGAAGATCTGTTACCACATGATCCCTGCCTTTCCAGGGTAGTGGGGAGGAGTGACTCCATTGTCAGCTGCTTCTCTGGTGTGACGAGGCATCCATCTACAGATGAGCCTTCTTCTCTCATTGCTAGAATGTTTTAAAGGACTCACACTGAATGGCCAAGACTACTAAAAGGGAAGTAGCTACCTCTAGTCTGTAGATGAAGATAGAGAGGCCACTGTGAGACTGGAAAGCTGCCATGTCTAGGTTTGTGATTAAATCCACCACACGGACTGCTCTGGTCACAAAAGTGATCTGGTCCTGTTCATCTCCCAAGAACTTGATCACCTAGGGGGGGGAAAGAAGGTGCCAAAACTGATGAGCATATGTGAATGCAGAAAACACTCAATTGATCAATCCGCTGCTCCAAATAGCCAACTCCAAACAGACACTGGCAAGCATCCAGTATTCCAAAAGACACACAGCTTCCACTAGGATTATCCAGACCTAAAGATGTATCATATAATCCTAGAAGTCAGAGAACAGCTATGATTCTGATCTAAGCCTTATTTTATTTTGTGTGAAGGATTTAGAATAGCATTTCACTGGTCTAATCATGCCATTATGCACCCTTCAGAGGTAGGGCAGGCTCAGCGTAGTCTGGCTGGATTCAAACTAAATTCATGTAGATGTTTGCAGCTATCATACAAGTCACAACAGCACAAGTTCCCCTGCTCGGCCATGAAACTCACTGGGTGACTTTGGGCCAGTCACTGACTCTCAGCCTATCCTACCTCACAGGGTTGTTGTGAGGATAAAATGGAGAGGAGGAGGAGGATTATGTAAGCCGCCTTGTTTTCCTTGCAGGAAAAAAGGTGGGGTATAAATATAATAATAAATAAATAAATAAAAGTTAGACTGAGGCTATATGCAACTGGCCTGCCTGGTATGCTATCAAATATTTTAATTTCTCAAAGGGAAGCTCCCTATGCCTTATCTGGAATGTTATTCTAAACCCAAGGAATGAAAAAGATCAAGTCAGGTTCCAGTCAAGTTGTCCACACCTACTATTTCTAGCAGAACTTGGCTTGACAAAACATCTCAGTTGAGAAAAAACAGATATACAAATTAATTTATGATTTGGGCTCTAATACCAATATGAGCCAATCTTTTTGACTCTAGTTAGGTTTCTTGGTCTCAGCAACCCAGAGCTCCGTACAACACAATGTCTAAAGTTATATAGTGTGGGGAAAATCTTTCTATAACCAGTATTGGAGATTTACCAACTTTTAATTCCATTCAACCAAACAGGCAAACATCTCTATTCTAGGGGAAACAGCAGCAGGAAGGTGCAGGAAAGGTGTGTGTGTGCAACTTCTACAAACAATGCTCCAGCTTTCTGTGCTTTCTCAACTATGTTCGAAAACACATGTCCAGTTTTTGTTTTAGGTAGAAGCCTAGCAAGCAGCTCTCTCATTTCTTTCTAACTGCCAGCCTTACTCATCCTCTTGACCGTACATTACCTTCAGTAAGGCTTCCATCATGCCACAGGAGACTAAAGCTTCACCTCCTGCATCATAACTTGCCAGGTGATATAAGAAGGAGAAGAGCGCTGTGGCAAACTGGTGAGGATATGGCTCCATGGAGGGATCTGGAGGGGGAGGGAGCAGCATTAGATTTCACTGGCAACAGGCAGAATACAACCAAACCACATTAATGAATTCTTGTGCACCTGAGATGCAAATACTTACCAATCATGGCCTGTATGCAGTTCCGGACCAGGACTGGCAAAAATCCATGGTAGGAAGCAGTTCCAGTGCAGTCAATAATACTGCTGAGTTTTGGAGTCCGTTCCAAGTGCACAATGGAAGTCAATGTCCTCAGCGAGGCAGCTTTGATGTCCTGTCAAGAAGAAACTGGGAGATTAGGCATGTAGGCTATGACAACCTTATGCTATATTATAAATGCCAAAATAAGCTTCGTATCTCCAGTCAGGGCCAGATTGGGAGATGAGAGGGAGCACAGGGCCATTCCACCAGCCCTGTTGAAAGGCTGCCCTCCTGAAGGCTCCTCCTCCCTCAACTGCCACCAGCAGCAGCCATTCCAGCAGGCTGAGAGGAGGGAGATGAGAGGGAGCGCAAGGCCATTCCACCAGCCCTGCTGAAAGGCCTCCCTCATGATGGCTCCTCCTCCCTCAACTGCCACCAGCAGCAGCCATTCTAGCAGGCTGAGAGGAGAGAGATGAGAGGGAGCACAGGGCCATTCCACCAGCCCTGCTGAAAGGCCTCCCTCATGACGGCTCCTCCTCCCTCTACTGTCACCAGCAGCAGCCATTCCAGCAGGCTGAGAGGAGGGAGATGAGAGGGAGCGCAGGGCCATTCCACCAGCCCTGCCAGAAGGATGAATTAATATTCCTTCTTCCCTCCCCATTCCTTTTTCCTTGTGTGTTGTGTCTTTTTAGATTGTAAGCCTGCAGGCAGGGACTGTCTTGTTAATTGTTGTAAACCACCCAGAGAGCTTCGGCTATTGGGTGGTATAAAAATGAAATGAAATGAAATAAATAAATAAATAGGCTCCAGACAACATGGCAGCAAAGCGGAAAGAACCAGAGAATCACAACAGTCTTGTCAATCCAGCCCAATACTAATATCTTGGGAAGGAACTGAAGTGAGCAATGCTGAGCTAGTTTTCCTTCACCAAATCTGGACTGGGGAAGCAAACTTAATAGGTGACCTACCATTAATTGTTTGTCTGTTATTTGCAGTACATCCACTAGCTCCTCTATCAACCCGTTGTATAATATGCTGTTGGCGGATTCCTGCAAGGCATTCGAATACACTGTGGAAAGGGAGGGAAGCTATGTTAAGAATTTGCAGCAGTTGACAGACATGGGGAAAAACAAACCTATCATTATTTCAAGTGACACTTGACCGGGTCATATAATGATGGCCTCTGATATCAGGATCCAGAAGCACACGCTTCTAGTGTTTGAGCTAGGTGTATCCCATCAGAGGAAGCAAGCAAACATGGCTCTGCTAGGTTTGGCTCCCTACTGGTACCTATATTTGTTAGTCCACTACCTCAAATTCTCTTTCTTATAAAGACTCCCACACCTCCTCCATGTGGCCATGAAGGAGCACAGCAACTAAACCAAAGAGGTCTCCATCAACTGATGTCACTGAAGAGCAATAAAATTTGCTCCCTTGCCTGCAAAAAAATTGAGAGGAGGAAGGAGATGAACCTGGAAACATGGAAGGTTTAAATTGCTTTGTTCTGTCAAGTCATTTAATACCTTTCTGTCGTGATCTACTTTTCCATGCTTTTTAACATCTACATGGAACTGCTGCTGCAAGGGGTTATCAAGAATTTGAGGTGTGGTCAACATGTGGGCTATACCCAAAGCTAGTTCTCCTTTTCTGCAGAATCAGAGGTGGCAGTAGAATCCCTGAATAGGTGTCTGGAGCAGTAAAAGATTGGAGGGTTAAACCTGAACTCAGTCCCAATAAAACAAATGGTGTTTGGTCCTATGAATCTTGGGACCTGGGTTCACATTCCCCTTTAACTATCAGGGTAGCAGGATGGAGGTTCTTCTTTATTTATTTAATTTATTTATTATATTTATACCCCGCCTTTTTCCCCGCAAGGAAAAAAGCCAAGGCGGCTTACATAATCCTCCTCTCCATCTTATCCTCACAACAACCCTGTGAGGTAGGTTAGGCTGAGAGTCAGTGACTGGCCCAAAATCACCCAGTGAGCTTCATGGCCGAGTGGGGACTAGAACCCGGATCTCCTGAGTTCCAGTCCAACAGTCTTGAGCTACTGTTCCTTTCAGATGTTTGTCAAGGAATGCCTTTCACCAGGTACATCAGCTGGGAATTCTTTAGGGTAGTAGAGAGTTGGCTACTGTCATATGTGCCTTGGTAATGTCCTTGGTAAGATTAGATTACTGTATTACAACTCTATGGGGCTACCCTTGAAGGCTGTTCATAAACTCGCTAGTACAGAAAGTACCAGTCCAATTACTAGCCAGGACTGGCCATTGAGATTCTCTCCTTTGTGCTAAGAGATATGAACTGGTTGCCAGTTAAGGTTTGGGCACCATTCAAGATGCTGCTATTGACCGTTAAAATGCTAACTCTCCTGGTTTGGAAGTATCTGGTTCCTATGGCCACATGAGCCTCCCACTCGCCATATTTGGTCAAATAAAAGCAAAAGCCCTGCTCCAGATTCTGTCAGAGGGGTGAGGCTATTATTTGCTGTGGCTGTGAAAGCCACTACGTCATAATGACCTGTCAAAAAGCAGCCTAGAAACCTAAACCATCTAGATTATTCAAGTTGGGCCATCAAAAATGTGTACTGCACAAAATAAGAGAGCTTTAAAGTCACCTCGGGATCTACTTGTATAAACTTGTATTCTTCCCCTTTTCTCTGGGGCCGTGCCACAGATAAGAACCCACCCACGACCATCCTCACCTAATATAGAAATGGCATGCAGTCTGGCCTGAACAGCTTGCAACCGCTTTTTATGATTGGAAAAACCATGGGCCAGGCGAATGTGTGTAAACAGCAGCATCTACAAAAAAAATTAAGAACAGTGTTACAGTAATGATCCAAGCACCCAATCATAACTAGACATCCCTCACACCATAATGCCTGGCCAACAATCACTTTGACTGGATTGATTGAGATAGAATGAAAGCCTATCACTTCAGCTGGGGGGGTTCCACTTTTGAATCCTTCCCCATGTGAAAACACCATGCAGGTAGAAAACTACCTACCTACCATAACAAGGGCAGGGCAAGTCAAGAACCTGCCTCCCCACTGCGCTAATTTTCTATTTGCAGAATCTTAAAAATGCACGTATGCACATGCACGCACGCGCGCACACACACACACACACACACACACTGACAAATTCAAAAATTCTAATTTCCACCCTGAAGTCTCAGATGATACAATTCTTTCTACCACCTCAATGAGCTTCACATGTAGATCTGGCCCAAATGAACTGAATTTTATGCAATCCAGGATAGTGCTTGCCGCCATCCAATGTAATCTAATCACTCTTAATGGGTTCCAATTTCCCTATATTGATAAATAAAATATAAAAAGGCCTTCACCTCATTCTCTCCATGTTGAGAGCACAATATGGAAATTTCGCCAAGGCTGGCAGTGTGGAATGGGAACTGAATCTACGAATCTCAATTCACAGTGCACCCCATCAAGCCAGAAATAATTCTAGCTGCTAAGGGGACTCAGGATTCTCAACTCCGTTCTCAAACCTCTCAAGCAAAGTTAATTTGTTTTCCTCTAAATTAAGCCAGGACCCTCGTTCTGCAATGCACCCAGAGTATCACATTTGTTTTTTTGCCTTCAGCATACCTGCTTATCCTTTGGGATGCTGTACATTTTGGTGAGGGATTCCATAATTTCAGAGGGGCTTTCTGAAATCTGCATTGGGAAGAAACAGCAGTTGTTTAGAAGCCAGTTCTACAAAAGGTGAAGCAAAATTAAAAATGCCACTGAATTAAAAGGGCTTAGCTTACCTTGTCAAGTTGCTCTATGTGGATATAATGTAGTGTGTTGCTCGTAGTCTGAGAAGAAAGCAAAAAGGGTTTAGAGATCATTTCCAATCTCTTGTCTGGAAGCTATGGCATAGTAGCAACTGTGGCATAGATCTGCTTAAAGAACAGCCACGAGAGCAACAGCTCAGCACCAAGTTGTGGCTTTGGCTAACAATCAGACCTGGCCTTTGTGGGGTATTCAAACATATCTCAACAAGGATTACTGTGCTGGCAACCCTATTTGAGAGAAAACTGCTGCCCCATAAATCCAAACCTAGAAAAAACAAGCATTTAGAGAAGCAAAATGGAGGACAAGTCTCTTCACAGGCAGAGGAGTTAGCTTGGAAGTGTCGAGGGAATCTGTACCCTGCATGAAAGTGTTCCCATCTGACTTGGGAATGCTATCAAAATGTCTCATCTACTCAGTTTTCACCCTGATCCTCAGGGAGCTGGATATACTATGGAAGTGTACTCAAAGGGCCCACTGTGTAATTTGGGAAGGGAGGACAAAGGGTTTGCATCAGACAAGAGACCTATCAGAGAGATTCTCAAGACACAGGAAAGCAAACTCTCTCAGAGATACGAGGGCAAGTAAGCGGGGTTTCAACACCACTGAATCCCTACCCATCACCACCGCCTTTAAGAGTAAAAAGCAACATATCCGATTACAGGGCACAGCAGCTAGAGCAGAGGTAGTACATTGGGTGGACTGTGACAACCTCCAAATTGAGTTGATCAAGCTACTGAAAGCATCTGAGAATAGGAAGACTGGCTGCCAGCACCTTCTCATACCTAAAGTAACTTCCTCCATCTTACTATTCACTCACTGGCAACAGAACTCCCCACTTCTCTTATAGACTGAATAGGGAGCAATACGCTATACCCTTTTTCAATCCAATGTGGGTATGTCTGCCAAATCTTGCTCCCACCCACTTCCCACAGAACCCTACAAGAACAAGTCTGTAGGAGACTCACCCTTTTGTCCACTTTGACCTCGGCCCCTGGCTCTGCATAGAATTCAAAGTGTAGTGTAGTTGCACTGGGAGGGTATTTCTGTGTATAGATCACAGTATGGAATCAGAATAAACCAGATGGCAAACACTCTCTCCAAAAATCAAACCACTCTCTCCCTGGACTGGGGGAAGGGCAAGGCGAGGGCGCTAGCTCAAAGGACAATGCACTCTGGCACTGAGATCACCCACTTGCAGCAGTCTGAATATCACCATCCCCCAACTCTCCTTACATCTTTTTGTGCAAGTGGGAGGAGGAAGAGAGTTAAGATGTAAGAAGTTAGGATTAGGTATGAAGACATGGTGATGCAGAGGGAGCCCTGCTGATATCCAGAACACCATGGCAAAATCCAAGAAGATGCACAAAAACTAAACAATGGCTAGACCTGTGCCTCCAGCAGCCCCACACAGTATGACTAGCAACGCATAAAAGACGACTCAGCCCTGCATCTACCAGGTCGTGTAAGTTTACTGTGATAGCTGCAGCAGATGAGAGGGAGAAAGGTCAAACGTGGGATTTTTAAAAATGCCATCAGACCTTGTGGGCCTCGCAACTCACATGAGCCCTACAGTTGGTGCAAAAAAAGTGACTTGAGGCACTTCCTGACATTGCTCTCAGCAGTGACTGTAGCAGCAAACCAGGAAGCACCTTAAAGATGACTTGCTTCCTATTCCAGAGGTTTAGAGTAACTGTCACTGTTTTTGTGCAATAGCAGCTGTACCATCTGTGCTGATCTAGTGCTAACCCACTTGGGCAAGAAACCATTTCCATAAGGATGAACACCCTAAATGTATACATTATGGATGACTGGCACTCTTAGAACCCACAAAAACACTGCACCTGTAAATGCCCCATGTATTATTCTATCCATAATAATGCTGCTTCACTCCAGAGTGTAGCCAGTTCAAAACATAGCACTGTTCTCCCCATTAAAGCAAAGCAAGCACTGGCAAGTTTTAAAGCAACAGGACTGCTCCAACAAAACTGGTAACAGAACCACCACAGGCTGGCATCTCTACCAATTCAAGAGATCACCATGGAAGGGGGCAAGAACTATGCAGAATGAGCAAGGAAAAGGGCACTCCAAATCCTCTATCAAAGAACATGCAAAGTTTCCAAATATTCTTCCTAACAGCCATGCATTGTTCACCCTCAAAAAGGAAGGATATTATATACACCAGCAAAACAGATTGACCGTTTCAGGGTCTGAATTGGTGTCAGAGTCCCTTACTCTAAAATGTTATTTGAAGGCATAACCTTCACAAAGCCCATTCCAGATAGCAGTGGTTTTTACATTTCCAATGTACTGCAGAACCCTGCTGTGTTTGGATGGACTCTTGTCCATTAGAAAGGCCAGATTTATTTCCCACAAGAGCAGATAACTAACTGTTTGCCAATGCTGCTATCAACATCAACAGTGTGAGAAGCACTATATAAGACACACTTGGGAAAGGACTATCCGAGAATTCATGTACATGGGAAAGCGACTGAGAATTAGTTCCACATGCCATGAGTCAAGCTACCAACTGCAGAATGGTAGAAAGATAAGGGGAAACTGAAAATGGGATACTTACCAGCATGTGCAAATCTCTACAACATTCTGCCAGGCCAAAGCCATTCTCCTTGCCACCCCAACTCTGTAGGACAGAAGAAGGAGAGCATAAGGGACTATACAGAACCCAAATGATAGAGAACCATGAGATAAGCATAGAGGGAAAACTCCTGTACAACTTGATTGGACCTGATCAAGAGAAAATTGGGTACAAAGTTCTTTTGACTTGCCTGCTCTATTCACTATATTTAAAATCCTGCCAAGTGCTGAAAAGAAGCAAAATAGTGCTCTTTTTTCATCTGACACCAAACACATGCTTTATATAAGTAGTCCTCTTATCTCCAAAACCAACTGACAAATTTTGAACAATACTTAGAATGCTTCAACGAAGGCCCCAGAAAGTAAGCCAACACACCATGGAGAAATTGCAGAGATACCATTCACAATGACCAAAACAAAAAAGTTGACCAGCTACTACTGAATGCAGAGCTACCAGACAATACAGAAAGACTGCAGAAAACTGTTGCACCTGGAACAGGATTTCTAAGAAGCCAATAAATGGCTGGCAACATCATCTATCCAATGCCTGTGGCAGAACAGAACCCTGAGAACTCTGCAACAGACACACAAACTATGGTCAAGAGCACTAGTGCTCAGTTAGCTTTAAGTGGCTTGCTAAATCATTGTGCCTGTGATGAGGGAACTCTGTCACTGTCTCAGGCACACCCAAAGCATATGGGCATTAGCAACTAAGAGAAGGAAGTGTACAGTTCATAAACAACCTTGAAAATGCCTGTCAAAGCATGCTTGGACCTGGTAAAAGCAGAAAGATTGAATTTGCTTCTCTTTCCAGTCTATCTTTCAGGCTTATTTGCTCACTGAGAAATGTATCTCAGTTCTCCAGGAGATTAAGAATAAATTATCAAATATAGTTGGAAATTTTGAAAGTTCGTTTCCTTAATAACACTGTATCTGAAGTTATTCCACCAGCTAACTTAAAAATAATCACTACTGTTTTGCCTTAAAGCATGAAACACACAGGACAGCAAATTATTTCATTTCACCTATGCTTCTCTCTCTTTTGATTCTTCATCTCTCACACATGCTTTATATAATTGGAGCTTTGTTTCACCTGATTTCAGGTACTCTCCCATTTATTTCTTTTTCCCAATATATAGTGGTATCTGTGGGAACTTTTCACATGGAAGTGCCCGTCATACAATCAGCTCCAGGACTTTACCACTGTCAGCAAGCCTTGGAAGTCTGGCCGGCCAAAAATACAGTGGCTAACAGATTGTACTCCCTTCATGTGGCACAGTTGCATGCTGACTCACCACATGGCAAGATGAAAAAGTAACGTTTAACGGAAGGGAACAGGCACAAGTCAATTTATGCAACCTCCAGTTTGACACAAGGCCAGAAGAACAGGCTCAATGGCAGCTAAGCAAGCTTCAGGATGCTCAGCCCTATCCCTAGCCTCTAATGTGTATTCAACACACAACCCTTCAATGGCTATATTAAAAGGAACCCAAAGCACATGAAAATCAGGGCGTTTAGATTTTTAATGAAGCACTGTTTTATCTGCCTTGATAAAACTTGCTTTGCAGTGGGAATAATACAAACAGTAAATACCTGTAAGGGAACTCCACACACACAAAAAGCACTGAGTAAGATGGGCTGATGCAGACAACCCAAAGGGCAACATGAACCACACTTAAGGTGTAAGACCCATAGTTTTAAATGTAGGAAGCAAAGGTAGCAAAATATGCCAGACACTTGATTTTCTGCTGCTCTGGATGAATCTTTGAATGAAGGAAATACCGGTACATCTCATACCTGGCTGACTGCCAACACTCCAAGTATGTGCCAACTGAGAGAAATTGGTTTGAATAATCCTAACTACATTTACAATATTTTGATCCATCTGTATGGCTTCAGAAGGGGCATCAGCTAGAGAAGCCATAAGACTATGAACTTTCTTTTATTTTTCTTTGCAGCTGCTTACCTCTGCCAAATGTTGCAGCCGGGACAGAAGAGGCATCCTCTTGTCAGAACCCAGGCGTGTGATGTAATTGGAGCGTTTGCTGAACACATACAGGAGATTTAGCACTGCAAGCACCACTTGCATATCAGAAGATGCCAACAGTGTTGTCAAGTGCTAGATGAAGACAGAACAAAGTACTTGCCACAGTCCTGAAGACACTACCATTCCCAAACTGAGATTTCAGTTTTCCCATTTGAAAGGGAAACAGATCTCCATACCCTCCTTGGTCTGTAGTGCTGCTGTAGTATTATGGCTAGGAGCCTATGCCATAAAGTCCCCTAACTCAAATACCACTTTTGCTATAGACACAGCATGTGGCCTTAGATAAACTACTATCCCTCAACTCCTCTTCAACCTACAATGTGGCGATAGGAATACTGGCCGACCTTATACAGGCCTTGTAATTTAAGGGACTAACAAAGCACTACGTAACATGCTTTGAATACTTTAAAGCACTAAAGATATGCTAAATATTTAAACAGTAAATACCTGAGTGCACCCCACCTCATATAATGGCATTATTCTTGTCCCAACAGACAAAATGGCCACATTATTAAAACCATGACCTGTTAAGATACAACTTCTCAGATGAGAGGCCCTCCTGTCCATCCAACCACCATCCTGTTTCTTTACGGTTCATTACCTCAATAGAGCTGTACAGGTGACGTGAAAAACTGTATTCTATGAGCAGGGCAGTGAAGTTCAGCACTGACAGCAGCAGGGATTTCAGCTGCTCTCTCTCTGGCCGGTCGCACACCAGCATCCACGACATGTTCTCCACAGTTTGCCCAGCATCTGCCAGGATGCCATCGAATCTGTCTAGGAGGTCCACCCAATGGTAAAGTTCGCACTGAAAGAAGAAGAAAGTACTCAGGAGACAGTCTGTGTCGATGACAGGGAAAGGTCCCACAGGTTTCTTGGGAAAGGGCCTGCCATAAACATCACAGGAAGGAGGACTAAACCATTGCATCCTCTGCTCCCTCTAGTTATCAGCCAGACACAGTTGGCTATGAGTAACATAGCCTTCAGTTACTGAACATCAGATTCAACACAAAGGTTGTGATCACATGAATGCTTACTTGGAAGTCCCACTGCAGTTCAAGTAAGCCTATATAGGATCAAGCTGTAAAATTGCTTTGTGGAACTACACTTGGATCAACATTAATTCAACCATCTTGTCTGAAGCCCATTTTATTCTCCATCTTTTATTTTAAAAGTCTCAAAATAAATATAAATAAATGATCAGATGTTTGTATATTCTTCAATACAACAAAAAGGCTATGGTTAGGTTTATAAGCACACTATATGATCTATATAGTGCTACCACCACATACCTTCCCAATATTCCATGTTTTGATCTGTTGGAGTTCCAGCAGCAGCTGTTCATCATTGCATACCTTGAGTTTGTCTATCAAGGCTCTGCAATCTGCAGGCTGAAGAGTGGAGAAATTGCATAAGGAACATACTAATTGCTACAAAGTGACGAGTACTCCTTCATACAAGGGAAGCAATTGCTTTTTTTAAAAAGAAAAAACACTGCCATCTTTCTCCACCCCATACACTATCACCAGCAGCCTGGGTGGCTGTGCATTTATACTTACAGAAAGCAAACAAACAAACAAAAAACTTGGCCACAAATTTCTAAGCTGCCACCCACCCACTTCCCTGAACTATTCTGTTTTTTATATTTGACTTTTAAGTGTCAAATATGTAATCTTCTCAGAAAGCCACTTCATTGTCATCCTATATGCCCCAGATAACAACCTTGTGGATGGCTAAAACTCAATTAAGGGGCACACTGAAGTCTCAATCTGTGGCAGGATACTTCTATTTCTTTTGGAGTCCCTTTTCCTTGAGGTAATTACCTATATTGGAAACCAATTTCTGTAATTATAGGTTCAGCATTACAGGTAACCTTAGCCTTACTAGCGGAAGGTACCGTAGTTATTTTTAGCACATAGTGATCTCCCACTTCTCCCACTAATCTCTAAGTTTTCTACTAAGGAACTTGGAATCAATAAAGTACCACACAATGCAAAAGTCATTCAGAAATTAATGGCCAGACTGCTTTGTTGCACACACTGTCATAAACTAATCTCCTCAACCCTGTTGCAGTATCTTGTGCATGTTCAAGTCTCATACTATTCCTATGGTGAGCTTAAAGTGACAAGAGGCAATACTTACAGCCTCGGTAGGCGTTTTCTTCAGCTTAGTTCGGTCCACTTTCATTTTTATTAGTTTTTTCACTTTCTGATCCTGCTTGGTGAATCAAAAAGGAGAATGGACTGTCAGTGGGAATACTTAAATCAGTTAACAAGCAGCAGCAATGCAACAGAACAAAAGTGATATGAAAAGCTCAAACTATATAGACTAGAGACAGCCTTGGATAAGCACAGCAGGGTATAGAACCAAGTGCTGAGACTGTGCAGACACACTGGGGCTGTTCACACATCACAACGGTATGTGGCAGCAATTTGTGAGTTAATTAATTAATTAACCCATTATTTGTGGTGACGCTGCTTCCGTTTTCTATAAACAGCCTCTGATCAGCCCAATTGCAGGTTGTGAACATGAAGTGCAAACCCAGACCAATGGGTTGTTTACAGGCTAAACAACCAAGTGGTTAACCCAACAACAAACCATGGGTTAACCCAACAAAAAAGAACAAACTCCTCTGAATCTTGGGTTAAATAACACACAATTTGCTGCCGAGGATCTCAGAACCAAGCTCCCATTACTCATTAAGAATGATTAGTTAGAACATGCACTTATAAAAAACATTTAAAACTTCTCCATTATCCTGTTTTCCTTGTAGGCCCCTATCTCTGCTAAAGATCTCCAACATTACTACAGATGCATGCTGGAACCCTGCAAACAGATTTCTACCCAAATTCTGGATATTAGGAATGAAGACCTGTAGGCTCTTCGCACTTATTTTTAAAAAAATTGGGGGAAGATTGGGGTTGATAGCAAGGCTTCTACTCTCTTAACACATTTTATCCTCTAGACCAAGACACTGATTCAAGAAACTGAAGAAACAGGAGGCTGAGGCAGAGGGAATCTATCTCCCACAGGGAAGGACAGTAAAGCCACTGTCCTGAGCATGTGTAAGTTCAAACATGGACTGCTCAGAGCCTGCTCTGTTTAATTCCACTGGGATGTTTCCCCCAAGTGTTAACACTAGTGTCTTAAAGTGCAGAAAACAAAACAAAAGAACCCCATGCTGGAAAACCTATTGTTGCTATAGTTCATGAGATATGAAGTGCTCATGCCTCAAAAATTTGAACACGCATTCCCATTTCACTGGCAAACCAGAACAAATTATGAAGGACCTTCCTGGAGACATAAAAAACTGAACCGCAGTTACCATATATAATGGATTGCTGGAAGAGGTCTCCAAAAGGAAGAATTCACCCATGTTTGACAGCATGTTCCCCCACTAAACTAAGTCAGCAACCCAGATACAACTAAATCCCAACACATTAGTCATATCAGAGATAGTCCTTTGGTCTAAGAGTGGTAGCAATTTGACAGGTGAACATATTATAGAATTCATTACTTCATGCCACTCAAGACTGGGCGCCAGTTTAAGATGCTGGGAAGTATGCCTATGTACTCCAGTTGCTGGGGAACATGGGCAGGAAGGTGCAGTTGCACTCATGTCCTGCTTGTGGGATCCCATGGGCAGCTGATTGGCCACTGTGTGAACAGAATGCTGGACTAGATGGACCCTTGGTCTGATCTAGCAAGGTTCTTATGATGTTCTTATCATGTGTCAAGTCCAAAAATTGGGCAGCATCCAACACTGTGGAAGTGGACTTTCCTTTCCTCCCCCAGCATGCCCCCAGTTCTACTCTGGGGGTCCCCCAAACCTCCATAGCAGATTTTGAAGGTGTGGGATAGGCTGCAGGGGAAAGGAAATCTATTCTGCTGGCAAAGAAACACAGTTGGGTTTTACCCATTGACCAACATGACCACAATTTAAAAGGTCCTTTACATATTTCTTCGTGGTTTGAGAAGAAAGCTCCCACTCAAGCCAAAACCTGAAAGAAGGCACTGCAATCTACTAGCATAGCTTATTAGAGGCTTTCTATACTTTCCATACAGCTGTAGAATGAGGTGGAGAATTTTCTTTACCTGTGAACTCTCCATCTACTTGTTCACTAGACAGCAAGGTGCTCTCCACTCCACTCAGGAGGAGGCAGAACCTTTTTTTTTTTTAAACTGAAGTCCAGTCTGAAGCTACCATCTAATCCTTCCTTCCTATGGCTTAACCCAGACCCTGGAGACAAATCCAGGGTAGGAGCTGGACTGGCTGGCAAACAAGTAGGATGATTCCCAGGTTAAAAAAATTATCTTATTCTCTCTACTTGGTGCCATCCATCCCATGCATACTGGGGGGGGGGGGGGGGAGTACAATCTGGACTGACTGAATCACACACTTAAGCACTCTGCAGCCAAAGGCTGCCTCAAAGGCAAAAGCATCCAGCATGTAGTGCTTAGTGAGTCGGAAGTGGATGCATGCCAGACAGACAGACAGACGCTGAGGTACCGTAAGTTTCAAGAAAGGACCCAAACCTTGAGCCATTGCATTCTTGTACCAGCTCCTTGTCCTGGAGTGGTTGGTTCCAACAGAGTAACTTCATGCTCAAACTGATTTGGACTATGGGCACCACAGAAAGAAAGCTCTGAGTGTCAGTGAGACTGGGACTGACAGTCCCTCCCCAACCCATTGTGACAAGTTGCTGAGGGTGAAGGGCCATCTGGAGGGGTCCGAAGCGATGCCTGCCCCATGATACCAGGTCTATATAGGGTACGAGCATGCCCAGCTGCCAAGAGAAAAAAAAGGAGGAATTCTGAGGGCCCTCATCACCAGAATGAGTACGGTACTCAGATTTCCAGTCTGCTCCAAAGAGGGGAAAAAATTTCTCCCACCATATGCTGGTGTATGTTGAAGATGGCTTAGTCCCAATTGCTGACAAAGTCCTGCTCTAGAGATACTACTGTCAGTACGATCTCTCTCTCCACTTCCTTGGAAGAGGTCGCCCCAATCAAGGTAAAGATGAGCGTGTGTGTCTTTTAGCCTGAAAGCTGCAGCGACCATCTCTGGGACCTTGGTAAAAGTTCTGGGTGACTGGGCTAGCCCAAAGGGCACAGCACACTATTAATAGCGTCCCCGCCACCACCAATAAGTAAAGTGCAGAAAATTACAGTGAGCTGGTTGGAAGGGAATGAGCAGATAGGTATCTTTGAGGTCGAGGGATAAAAGGAATTTGCCCAGAGATACAGCCAGGAGACTGGAGTTCGGAACCTCCACCTTGAAGCAGCAGACTCTAAGAAACCTGTTCTCTCTAGAGCAGAGCTCTCCAACCTTGGGTCCCCAGATGTTGCGGGCCTACAGCTCCCAACATGACTAATGGCAAGGGATTCTGGGAGCTGTAGTCCAGCAACATCTGGGGACCCAGGGTTGGAGAGCCCTGCTCTAGAGGTATAGGATCACTCTGGTTCCTCTGTACTACTTGAGAATTACAAAAGTGACTCAAGTCAGATTCTTCTTTTCTTTTCTAACCGTTAGGAACAGAATCTATCCTTCAAATCTGAAGCACTCTGCAAATGGCTTCAAGCATATGTATCGCTCCGGAGCAATATGAATGGGGAGACTAGGAATCAGACTCAAGGCATTTTCATGATTCTCAGTAGAAGTCAAAACAGATAGTCTCCCAGAACCAAAGATTTAATGAGGTCAAGTCCCAGACTGGGGCAAAGTGGTGATGCCAGCCCACTATCTGGGTGAGAGAAGCTCAGGATGAGCCTTTTGGAACACCTCCCTCTGGAAGGAAAGGAGGAATAGTGCAGCTCCTTTAGTGCAGCTCCTTTAGTAGAGGTGTCCAGAGCACTGTCTGGTCTGGTTTTATTGGATTAATTTCAGTTATTGAGGCCCGAGGATGCGGACAAGGTGCTTGGCCAAGTCCGGTCAACCACCTGTGTGCTTGACCCTTGCCCGCAGGGCCGGTGCTACCATTAGGCCAACTAGGCAGCTGCCTAGGGCGCAGGGCTAAAGGGGGCGCCAGAGACGCCTTGGGGGAAAAAAACACAGCGCTCTCAAGTGGGAAGGGGGGTGTGCTAAATATCTGATCTTGCCAAGGGCACCAAACTGCCTTGCACCGGTCCTGCTTGCCCGTCATGGCTTATTACATCAAATAAGGAGGGGATAGCCGGCTGGGTCCAGGAGGTTGTAAATGCCTCCTTGAGAGAGGGAGTGGTGCTGGCCTCTTCGAAAGAGGCAGTGATTAGGCCACTTCTTAAAAAGCCTAACCTGGACCCAGATGATGTTAATAACTACAGGCCGGTAGCTAATATCCCATTCCTGGGCAAGGTGCTTGCGCGGGTGGTTGCTGGTCAACTCCAGGCACTCTTGGATGAAACGGACTATCTAGATCCATTTCAATCTGGATTCAGGCCTGGTTTTGGAATGGAAACTGCCTTGGTCGCCCTGTGGGATGACCTCTGCCAGGAGAGGGACAGGGGGAGTGCAACCCTGTTGATTCTCTTGGACCTCTCAGCAGCTTTCGATACCATCGACCATGGTATCCTTCTGGATAGGTTGTCTGGGTTGGGAGTTGGAGGCACTACGCTCCAGTGGTTCCGATCCTACTTGGGTGGCCGATTCCAGAAGGTGGTGCTGGGGGATTACCGCTCTGTCCCTTGGCAGTTATGCCATGGGGTGCCACAGGGCTCTATTTTATCCCCTATGCTATTTAACATCTACATGAAACCACTGGGAGAGGTTATCCGGAGGTGTGGGCTGAGGTGCCATCAATATGCAGATGACACCCAGCTCTATCTCTCCTTTTCATCAAATCCAGGTGAGGCAGTGGCTGTTCTGAATCAGTGCCTGGACACAGTAATGGACTGGATGAGGGCTAATAAACTGAGACTCAATCCAGATAAGACGGAGGTACTGTTAGTGGGTGGTTTGTCTGCCCGGCTAAGTGATATTCAACCAGTTCTGGATGGGGTTGCACTCCCCCTGAAGGATCAGGTTCGTAGTTTGGGGGTGCTCTTGGATCTACAACTGTCACTCGAGGCACAGGTGAACTCGGTGGAACGGAGCACCTTTTACCAGCTTAGGCTGATATACCAACTACGGTACGTCCTTATCTGGACAGAGATAGCCTAGCTAACAGTTATCCATGCTCTGGTAACCTCTCGTTTGGATTACTGCAATGTGTTATACGTGGGGCTGCCTTTGAAAACGGTCCAGAAACTTCAGCTGGGCCAAAATAGGGCAGTGAGATTGTTAACGGGGACTGGCCGATGAGAACACATTATGCCAGTGCTTTCTCATCTGCACTGGCTGTCAGTCTGTTTCCGGGCCCGATTCAAAGTGCTGGTGCTAACATTTAAAAGCCCTAAATGGCATGGGGCCAGGGTATCTGAAGGATCGTCTCCTCCCATATGTACCTGCCCGGACACTAAGATCTGCATCAGCGGTCCTTCTCCGAGAGCCCCTGCCAAAGGAAGTGAGGCAGGTGGCTACCAGGAGGAGGGCCTTTTCTGCTGTGGCACCCCGGTTATGGAATGAGCTCCCCAAAGAGGTTCGCCTGGCGCCTACTTTGTATTCTTTCCGGCGCCAGGTGAAGACCTTTCTGTTCTCCCAGGCATTTTAATCATTTTAATCACCTTAATCATTTTAATCTTGTAATTGTTTTTAATTCCGTTATTGTAACTGCTGCTTCTAGCTCTGCTGTTTGTTTTCAATCTGTGGTTTTAAATTTTTTATTTTATATTGTATTTTATGATTTTAACTGTTGTAAACCACCCAGAGAGCTTCGGCTATTGGGCGGTATAAAAATGTATTAAATAAAATAAAGTAAATAAATAAATAAATAAAATACCAGAAAGTATGGGAATAGTAGAGTTCTTATTCTTTCCCCTTTGGTCTTAGAAAGAAAAAAACACACAGCTTTTTGGGGGCTGGCATATTAGTAAAAGCAATGTGCACTTTAGACAATGAGCTAACAGCAAACTGCGGGGGTGGGGAGGAGGTAACATTTTCCCCAAGTCCACCAGGAGAAGCCCACAGCTGCCGAGGCAAACTTAATTCCCAAATATAGTAACAGGAAATTACAGGGTAAAATTTTAACTATATTGGGGTCGAGCCAAGACTCTGTCCTCAGATTGTTCTGATGATTACTTTCATTTTCTATTTCATGTGTATGCTCGTTCCTCTACTGACAGTCCACAATTTGGGCCTACAAAAAGTAAATAAACGGTGCCTTTTATCAAAGTAAGGAACTTAACACAGGAGTCATAGGATTCTAGAGTTGGAAGGGGTCTACAAGGCCATCGAGTCCAACCCCCTGCTCAATGCAGGAAACTAGAGGAGGGGTCTCCCATCTAAGTAATAACCAGGCCTGACCCTGCTTAACTTTCCACGCTCAAGACAAGGTGAGCCAGCATTATGCCTCTTTAGTCTGGGACACTGAAGCAATGAAGTGAGGAGGAGAATCACCTTTTCCAAAACTCAGAAACTCAATCCCCAGCAAAACGACAAGAATAGAAGCAAAAGTGGAAAGAGGCAGCCATTATAGAAAAAAAGGAACATAAAACAATTGCTCCACCAAGAAGCAAAAGTAGTACTCATGCATCCCCTCACATGAGGCTGGCACATGTCGCAGTCATCCTGCAGGGCTCAGAAGCACTGCAGGGCTGAGCATCTGACGCACAGAGCGGGAGCAGATACAAACTACAGCCTGAAACACTGCTTCAATCACTCTTGTGCTACCCACAATAAACAATCCGAGCCAACTCCTAACTCTGGAAACCAATCTGCCCCACGACAGGGCAGGGGAAGTGGGAGGAAAAGGAAGGCCCCATTGATCCCTTCTAGGCCTGCAAAGACAGGGGCAGGGGAAGACTAAGCCTGAGGTGGCTTGGGTACCCCTTGCAGCAAGCACCTTCTTCTTTGTTTTGCCTTCCTCCAGGTCTGCTCTAACCAGCAAAAAACCTGAAACTGAACACTGCAGATGCAGGAGAAAAACTGGCCTTGGGGGAGAAGTGGGTGGCGCCCTCAAGGCCAGCCCCTCAGTATAGCCTTCAGTGAAAAGAGATCCTGCCTCCTACTGGGTGAAGCAGAGAGCACCCCAGTATCTGGACCGCTGGATGACACCAAGTAAAGAGAACTTTTCTTATGAAGGGCTGTTGACCCTTGGGAAAAGTCAACCAAGTGCTGGAGCTGGTGGTGGGCAGAGTTTGCAGTACAGGCAGTCCCCGAGTTAAGAACGTCCGACTTACAGACAAACCATACTTAAGAATGGACTTCTGGGTTCCCCGGCACTACATCGTTTACGTAGAGTACATAGTACATAGAGTACAAATTGTAGAGTACAATTTGCGTAAATGCCAATTTTAACGTATAGAACAGTATGCTGTTCCAACTTAATACAAATTCGACTTAAAGACATTCTTAGGAACGGAAGTCGTTTGGAACCTGGGGACTGCCTGTATTGCATAGCTCTCTCCCCCACTCTGTGCCACCCCATCCCTTCTACCCTCTACCCTCTGTGCATATGTACACACAAGAGAGAGAGAAGCAGAAGAGGAAGCAATTTTCTGAGAGGCAGTCTGGAGAGCAAGAGTGGGGCTACATCTGGAGAGCCTGTGGACACAGAGGGCTGTATGAAATTAGGCTGAGCGTCACATTGGACTGCAGGTTCTGTCGTCTACCCCACTCCCAAGCTGTAGACAGTGAGTGAGAAACACTTCCTAGAATCTGCTCTCCTGCTTTGGCTTGGGAAGAACTCTGCTGTCAGAGCAGAACTCATACACAGATCTCCTCTGTTAAATCGCCCTCAGTGAATAAGTGGGCTTTGACCGTCAGCATACCTAGTAATTTCTGGAATAGATTTCCCACATCCATCCCCAGTTCAGTCTCTCCTGCAACTCTGCTTCTTTTCTGGCTCGCACCTCCACTCCTAATATGGGGGCAAAGTAAGTGCATTGGGAGTGGTAATACACCATTGTCATTTCTGGCGCAGCCACATTGTACTTTTAGGAGGCCTTTTGTTTTTAAACTGGAAGGCCTTGGATAGGATAGGAGCTTCTCAATCTTATCTTTGTCATGCTGAGCATGTTTGTAAGAGGGTATGCAAACAAAAATTAAAACCTTTATGTACCAGCATCAACATTCTAGAAACCTAGACAGTCATGCCCCTGGGATTTTTCCTGTCCTGACTACATTACCTTCTAACATGGACCAATCCTTCAGCTTTTAGTTAGCTTTATCTCAGGATTTGCCAGTCTTGAACCAGCAACTTAGGGACCAACACGTTTCCCTTGTCACTGTACCACATCCTCAGCTTGGAAGCCCACCACTGCCAATTTTGATGTTGTAACTGTGCATTTTCTGTATTTATTATGGACTGCTTCCTGAGCCTTCATTCAACTAACTGCCATACATGAACATTTTAAGCATAAACATTTCTATGCCACCTTTCCAACAAGTTGCTCCAAGTAGTCCAACACAAATAGTCCAAAAAACCAAAAACACCCAGTCAGATTCTTTTGGGCACACCAGTTCTAATTCAGCAAGTGGTCCCAGCTGAGATGGAATGCCAGCTCCCCTGTCTCTGAAGAGGTGGAAGGGCCAGCCAAAATCTGTCATAACTGGGGGATTAACAAGAAGAGCTCAGCTTGTGCCAGTGTATGGCATATCTGCATGGAGAGGGCTCAACACCATGTACTTACATACAACCAGTGCCCTGGTTTTAGCTATATTCTACTGGGCTCTGCCATTCCCCTTTCTAACCCTTGGCTCCTGCTGATCACAACTGCTTATAAAGTCTTGCTTCTCACCTTCTAGAACAGAGCAACAAGTTACCACTGTGCCTGTGGCACTCGGTTCCTATGATCCCTTCCTGCTAACCCCTTAGCTTGCCCATTTGCTTTACTGACTGGTTCCAGAATCAGATCTCCAAGAGCCTTCTGCAGTGTGGGAAGAAGCAGAGGCCTGCTTTTCCATTTGTATTTCGGATAAGTTAGCTATCTATCTTGGTGCAAAAAGGACAGTGTTGGGGACTAGAATCTACATTAGTGTTGGTCACTCTACAATAAATATGACCTCATGAAAGCGTTTACACATTCGTTTCCTTCCATGTCTTGCACAATAATAGTCAATGTTCTGGCACCATCAAGTGGTAAAATTATTTATTGCAACTCTTTAACAAGGCGGAATCTTTCTTCTCCTCTAGCCCATAAGCCAGGGATTGGCTACAACTCCCAATAGCCCCGGCCAGCATGGCCAATGGTCAGCGATTATGGGCATTGCAATCCAAAACATCTGGTAGGCACCTGGGTGCATACCACTGCCATAAGCACATGCCATTTACTGACCAAGCCTACATATGCACATCATCTATCATCATCATCATCATCATCATCATATTTCTATACCACCCCACAGCCGAGGCTCCCTGGGTAGTTTACAACAATTGATAAAATACAATAAAATGCATTATAAAAAACAAGCAGTAAAAACATCATAAAATTTCATTACAGAAATTTGAAAACCAAAATTTAAAATAATTTAACTAAAACAAGCTGACATACCTCCCCCCCCCCCCCACACACACACACACACACGTCTTCCATCAGCAACTAATGCCCAAGGTCTTAAAATAAGAACCTGGAAAAATGTGAGAAACACATGCAAGCTAATGCCCAACAACAAAACTATGCCCACATATTACATATTAGAGGGCTGGGTATGCAGAAAGGTTTGGTGACCAGCTGAAAACCATTGACACTCAAGCAACACATGTCTAATAGCGTGGAGAACATTACAAGGAACACACACCAAACCCCTCTTCTTCAGTTGATACCAGTGAATATGGACCCCACGTGCAATCTTAGCTAAGCCACAACAACCTCTTGCCTGCAGTTCTTCAGGGAGATATTTGATCATGAAGAGACCTTGAGTCCGAAGATTTTATTGCTGTTCTAGACTTCTCATAGCTTTTGCCTCCACAGCCTCACTTTAGACTTGAAAGGGGGGTCTACAATTCCATTCACCACACTCACCGTGTTGAGCGTCCCAGACTGATCTGGCACATGTAACAAGTCCTAGCCTTCTTCATGACCTTGTAGTTCAGGTGGTGTGTGGGGTGGGGTATCGTTCCCACAGTTGTGCTATTCTTTTAAGGCACTCTTATTTTGGAAGTTTGGTGTGACAGAGACCAGGCCTCCAAAGCTTGGAGCTTGGGAAGAGAGCAGGGGTTTGTCCCTGCCCTTAAGCTGAAATTCAGATGCATAGCACCAGTCTGAATTCACTCCTCGATGGAAGAGAGAAGTGGTGACCACAAATTTTGGGGTAGTGTTCAAGGGGAGCCAAATTTGTTCTCCCCTCCCCCCAGAACTTGGAAACCAAAGGAATGTAGGTTGCCGTCCTCTGCACAGTTACTAGGGATTAAGTCCCACTGAAAATATAGGATTGTAATAGTGCAATCCTATGCATGTTTACTTAGAGGTAAGTCCCACTGTGTTCAGTCAGTATGGCTTACTCCCTACTAAATGTGCACAGGATTGCAGTCCCTACTACCATAGCATTAAATTTCCTTTAGAACTACTGGTACTACACACGGACTAATCTGTTTACGGATGGTCCTTTTAAGGGTATAACACCAGGAGCTGTTTACAGGATACATCTGACTCCCCTCTCCCAAGAAATACCTTCTCCCTAGCTGTTAAGCAGGTGCTGGTAAGTAAGTCAGGATGTCTTCAGCTCTGAGTACCAAACACAGTGATGGAATCACTCAAGAGTCCAGAGTGCAGGTTGACACCAAGTACGAGGGAACATAAGACCAGATCTTTGAGACCTTCACACAGAAAGCATTCTTTCAACAGATGCTGCATTGGTTTGATTTTAGATTTCCCTATATTAAGAAAATATTTATAATCCATCATAAAATCCACGTATAACTAAATAGAACCTTTAATACAGCAAAGAGGGTACAATATAATTTCATTAAGACAAGCATAATATTTCTGTTATTTTAATTATCATACACTGTTAGCCAACCTGAGTAACGCATATGCATTAGAAGGGCAGGATAGAAATTTCTATATAAATAAATTGCTTCTTTCATAACATACCCTGCTGACAATTTGTGTTAAGCTATGCTGGCTGGAGCATGCTGGGAGTTGTAGGCCAAAAATATCTGGGGACCCAAGGTTGGAGAACACTGAATTAGAGGGTATGAGAACTCCCTACTGGGTCAGGTGGATAATACAGGAATTGCATCTCCTAGAACTAGAAACTGGATCCCAATTCCTGTGATTTGCCAGTTTCTGGCCCCAATATCCAATCCATAATTTAGTACAGCTCTCATGATGCTAGAGTTAACCTCAAAAGGCCGACATTTTCCCACAATTCCCTTGCTCTGCAGAAAAACAGGCTTTTACTTAACACTTCTTACAACAAAGGGACATTAAGGGGTTGTCCATTCAGTTTTAAGAGATTACTACAAACATTAAATCTTGTACTTAACTCAAGTTATTTAAAAACAAATCATTTAAAAAAAAATACTGGAAACTAGATTTAAAGCAAGATTCAAGTAAAAAATGCAAATAAGAAATGGGGTTGTTTTATTGTTAACAAACATTTAGCTTCTAGTCAGCTTTATTGGCACTTTCCATACAAAAATGTGCCTAAAACTAGAGGATAAAGACTTGCAGGTCAGCTATTCAGCAGTGAATTGAACAACCTGCAAGACTGACCAAGTCTACATATGCACATCATCTATCATCATCATCAAGACAAGACTTTTTGCAAGACAGGCAAAAAGTTAAAAGATAAAGGCAGATGTTACTATTCCAGGATTATAGTAGCTATAGACTGGGTTCACACAGCATGACAACCCATTGTTTGTTGCTACTCGTTGTGCAAACCTGGACCGATTTCCCCAGGGTGGCTTGTTTGTGGGCAAAAAGCCACCCCAACAACCCATGGGCTATTGTAGGTGTTGTTATACCCTTGATGGGTTGCTGTCGGTCACCCAGGTTCAGATGACACCCCATCATGAATATGGGGAATCAGCTACAGAGCCACTGGGCAACAGCAGCAAAAAACCCTTGCTACTCTTGCCAAGCAGCTCCTGGGCAACCGCCAGTCGCTCCCAAATTGCCCAAGCAAAAAGCATAGGTAGTTTTTGACAGGGACATATGGCTGTATATACCCCAGTCAAAAAAAAACCCATTCCCCAGTCAGGACCCCCTTTGAAAGGGACCCCGCATTTTGACAGCTAGCTGTCAAAACTCCTTTTCCCTAGAAAAGGGGGGGGTGCACTTTTGCAGCTTCCCAAGCACCTAGAAGCTCAGGGAAAAGTGCAAAATGTGCACCAGCATGTGAACTAGCGGGGGGGGGGGGGGAGGGGATGAGGATCTTCCTGCAAAGGGGGTGTAAATCCCAGAACACCCCTTTTTTCGCAAGCAAAGATCCCTTGCCTTTGGACAGCTGTCAACAGAAACCAAAGAGGAGAAAAGACAGTATGAAGCCTCTTCCGGGCAATGTCCAGGGTTGGTACCTGCTCTGCCTTGGCAGCAAGCCCCTCCCCCAGGACATTGCCCTAGCCAAGGCTTCAAATCCCCGCAGTTGGGCAACTGCACCTAATTTTTTAAAGAATAAATAAAAGTACTTTTTTGCACAAGTTTCTTTGTGCAAAAAATATTTTATTATTTTTTTTAAGGTTCTGCCAGCCACTGACAGCCCCTCTAAGCTGCCACTCAGGCTCTTTGAAGGGGCTGTCAGTGGCTGTCAAAAAGGGATTGCGAAACCCAGCTGTCAAGCCAGCTTCTGCAATCTCTGAAAAGGGGGGGGAGGGAAAAAAGCTGTGGCCCAAATCAGATCACAGCGGGGAGGGAGAGGCAACTCAGTCCTCCCACAGTGTCCCCAAGGATACCCACAGGAGGACCAAGGAGGAAGGACGGAGCCAACAACCAACCCAACATGGCTTATTGCCAGGGTAGGTTAGTATGACGTGCAAATGCGCCCATAGATTCTATTCCTAACTCTTTGAATAAAGGGTATAGATCCATCCCATAGAACTATAGTGAGAGATAATGTGCAAAACCCATGCACCAGAACTAGCTCTGTCCTTCAATATACCCTTGTGCCTAATATGCTTTTTTTCCTTGCCACAGACTCAGCAAATCCCCACAATGCACTTCCCTCCACAGAGTCAGTTGCAGCATTCAGTGAGCCAGATGGATGAAAAGCATTTTTATCCACATGCCAAGTCAAGTCTTGTGGAAAGATCAGCTATGAATTTAGTTGCCATAGCATTTAATCTGATCGTATTTGTGCATAAATCACAAGTTGTGCGATCAGCTAACCTGGTAGTACTTCATTAGTTTATTTGCTGCTCTTAGCTTAACATACTGGGGTCAAAATTTACACCCAGCATTCTCTGGACAAATGCCTGCCTTCAGACAGACTGTCAGTACATTCCATCTGCTGTAGGCAGGCCGATAGTGAACTACAAATCCCAAAATGCAACACACTTATGAGTGACCCTAAGCTCTGAAGCCATCTGATCAGGATATGACAACTGCTTCCCTGAACAATGAATGTGCAAAAAACAAACAAACCCTACAAACCCCCCACCCCCAAAAAAACATCAAGTGGGGCAAAGCCATTTGAAAGAGTTGAGGAGACAGACCATTTTCAAATATTGCTTAAACGATTCTCCTACCCCACTCACAATTAAAAATGTGGGAAGACTTAACACTCCTAAAGTAAAGTAGTTCTGGGTAAAGTAGTTCCCAGATTAAATCAAACTACCCACCAACAATACCTCCATCTTGTCTGTATTCTACTGCAACTAGCTGAAATAGAAGAACTCTTGTCCATTTCAACAGTGATTTTTTGAAGCTCTATTTATCTGGCTGAATTAAGTGCATGTGTTCACTATATTTACCGAGTCACAGTGCTTGCCTGTGCTTCTGCACCGTGATGTTCTTCAAGGAGGACTAGCGACAGCCTTGCTCTCAGCTGAGGGGAAAGATATTCTATCACAGGAAAACCAGAGGAGGAGCTAAGATTCCCAGTTTTATCTCTCTCTCATTTTGCTTCATCATGACACAGACTAGTAGCACAGAAGCTAATCTATAAGGCAGCAGCAGGCAAAGGGAACCAAACAGTGAGGCTTAGGAAAGGGAGTAATCCAGAGGGACAAGGGGAAGGAAAACTGGGCAGAGGGAAAAGCTGCAAGGGTAAAGAATTGCCTATTCATTTGAAGTCATCAGCCAAGCCTTTGGCTGCAGGCCTCTAAAATGCATAAAGTGCATTTAAAGTGTATTTCTTTAATACACTTATTGAGATAATATTGCTCTGCCAGAACAGTTAAATACTGGGAGCTTTTAGTTTTGGTAAAGTTAACTCATTATGCAAATCTCAAGAGACAAGGCTATGAAGAAAAAGTGTTACGAGGAGAAGCTATTTTGTTCAACCCTGGTCAGCCTCTCCCCATTTATGGAAGAGATTTCATATTTACTGAATAGCAATACTTAGTAAATGTGTATGATGCCCTTCAATGTTCAGGGCAGCTTACATTCATAAAGCATATTTAAAACATTAAAGATTGGCAGCAAGATGACACCACAGATTAAAAATCCAAAGCCTGGAGCCAGAAAGACAAGATACACACCAGATGAGCTTCCTTAGGAGAATTCCATAAAATAAGCACTGCAACTGAGAATGCCCTTTCCACAGTCACCACTCATCTCACCTCTGATGGCAGGGGTACTCGAGGAGGGCCTCCAACTATCTCATTGATCAGCAGGTGGGAAACGGGCAGGAAACCTACTGGTAACCAGTGAAGATTTTCACAGATTTCATAAATTATATGAAATAGGAGCCTACAAGGCTATCGAGTCCAACCCCCTGCTCAATGCAGGAAACTAGAGGAGGGGTCTCCCATCCAAGTAATAACCAGGCCTGACCCTGCTTAGCTTTCCACACTCAGACAAGCTGAGCTTAAGGATTGGCAAGATAGGTCCCTGTCAAAGCCTTGCAGCTTAATTTACTTTTCTGAACAGTCTTCAATGGCTACAGTCCACGTAAAACACATCACAATAGTCAATCTAGAGATTACTAGAGCATGGATAACTGTGGCCAGGCTGTCTCTATCTGAGAGGGGCCACAGCTGGCACATCATCCACAGCTGGCGAAGGGCACTACACATCAGTACCACCATTTGGGCATCTAGAGATAAAGCTACACCTAGGAGCACCCCTGACTGTACACTTAATCCCTCTAGATCCTAGTTCAGGGGGAGTGCAACCCCATCCAGGTGGAACTCCACCTCCCAGATTAAATCAAACTACCCACCAACAATACCTCCATCTTGTCTGATTTGAGCTTCAGTATAACTCTCATCCAGCCCATTATCAACTCCAGACACCAGTTCAGCATAACCACTGACTCGCCCAAGTAAGATGTAAAGGAGAAATAGAATTGGGTGTTGTGAAGAAGAGGAGCCTTTGGGGGGTCCCCACACGCACACTACACACACACACACACACACACACAGCCTCATGTGTGAAGGCTGGTGTGTGTGTGTGTGTGTGTGTGTGTGTGTGTGTGTGTGTGCATAGTTCCTCTTGAATGGGTGGCGCCTGGAAGTCCGGAGGAGCCAGGCTGAAAGCTTTCATATGTAAATGTTAGTTCAAACCCAGTAAGTCATGAGTTCCCTTCCCCCTGCCTGGCCAGGTGAAGTGCATTATGATTGGCTAAGAGGCAGCAGAGCTACAGGGAGGAGGGGAGGGGGGGAAGGTATATTTCCCAAAGCGTGGGTTTTGGTCTTTGTTCTTTGGTCTTGGATCGCATGGCTACCCGGCTGTGGAGTGATGGTGGTAAGCCAAAGACCCCAGGTAGCTCCTGGTGAAAATTAGCTGATTGAGGGCTCTAGTGAAAGCATGTCTTGTGGAGGGCTATCTATCTCGGACCTGCAGGTAGATAGAATAGTCCGTCCCCCCCCCAGGGCGGCAGGGCTGTGCTGGATCTAACCCTGGAAGAGAATACCCTCAGGTAACATAGGTGTATGCCTGAGAGATATTAAGGAATCAGGTTTTATTGTTTTGCAGCTTTACTGTGTACTAAAGTGTCTCTCTCTTTATTTTGTGTGCTTCTCTCATTTCTCTAATCTTGTTGTAAAATGCTACCAGAATAAACCTTGTCTTGGTTTTACCCCACATGGTGTTTGTAGATTGCTCTGCTTGGTTCAGTATCTAAATCCAGGTTACAGAATTAAAGGCGAGTCCCTAAACCGAGAGTCAAGTAGGATTGCAGACAGCTGAGGCTGGCAATCTGGTATCTTGAGATCTCAGAGGGTCTTAGTTCCTTTGGGGTAGGAAAGGGTGGGGGTGTGGCGGGCCAGCCAGCCCCCCCCCTTCCTCCACAGGTGTCATCAGCACAGTGATGACCCAGTAGCTTCATGTAGATGTTAAAAGCACAGGAGGTAAAATGGAACCTTAGCATAAGTGCCATGGGGCTGAGCTGACATATCCCAGATTTTCTGGGAACAGCCCTTCAGATAGGAATAGAACTTCAGCCAGTGCCTCCAATAACACAATCCAGAGAGCCTATCCTGAATGATTTCATGGTCAATGGTATTCAAGACTGCTGAGAGGTCCAAAGAATGAGCAGGGTTGCAGTCACTCCGTCCCTCTCCTGGCATCAGGGCAATCAATGGAGTTTCTATGCTAAAACCAGGCCTGAAATGGATCCAGATCATTAAAGTGTGCCTCAGGGGTGGCTTTACAGTAAGTGCAGGGAGGGCAGCATCCCTCAAAAGAGATCTCCCCCCAGCAGTTATTGACACTGTGTGAGCATGCAGTGCGCACCGTGCAGCATCCACACTTGCTCCTAGTTCTACCAGCAGCCAGTCCTCTTCTGTTCTGGGCTGGCTGGGATAATTCCACATGTGCAATGGATATGCATACCCAGATGTCCCGTCCCCCCCATGGTCCCTATGCAGTAGGCTAAGGACCAGGCAGGGTGTCTGTGCAGCCCAAATCCCAAATACAGTCTGTTTGCCCACATCTGCACAGAGAATCAGCTTTTACTTGGTTGCATCATGTCTGCTTTTCTGCACATGGCACCTGCACAGATCAGAGCAGTTCACTCTCTCAAGCAGTATGCAGTGTGTGGACAGACACTGACTAAGCTCTTCAGTCTTTAATTTTGGACAGCACAGCGGCAGCGGAGAGAACGAGCTCTTCAAAGTGTGAGAGCTTGCCTCCAGTTCCCTTTTCTGTGCAATGGGTTACTGCTGTGGCATAACTTTGACCCCTTGGCTCTGCTTACCATTTGTGCCCGGAACTGGGTCCAAGGAGGACTTTTTCAGGAGTGGTATAATAAATGCCATGTTTTAAAGGCAACTAGGACTATCCCCTCTCATAAGGAAGCATTCACCACTTCCTGGACCCAGTCAGTCAACACCCCTCTCCTGCTAGATATTAGCCATGAAGGGCATAGGTCGAGCAAACTAGTAGCAGGCTACATCACTCCCAGCACTTTTGTCCATATCCTGAGGTTGCAACAACTGAAATTTATCCAATAAAATAGGACCAGTGTGCCCTGGACACTTCCCTAGGACTGAACTGTTGAAACAGCTGCATTCAAGGCAAGCCAGATGAGTAAAATTTTATCCTTGAAGTGCTTAGTGAGCATATCACAATATTCCTCTGAGAGTTCCTTCACCTCCACTCATAGATCAAGCTATAAAAAAAGTCCTGAACTATCATGGAAGAGCTCTACTGGACAGCCTTCTGAGGACACAATGGTAGATAAATCAATAAATCTGTATACATTAAGATTTGTCTATACTGAGGCTGTTGATTGTCTGACATGGTAATTTTAAAAATGAATTCAAAACATAGATGTACAACCCAATCAATACACCAGCACAGCACCTTATATTGACCCTCAGGTTTGCTGCCTTGGCATCAGCCTGGCATTTAACCAGGGCTTTTGTATTCACGTTTGGGTTCTCTCTCTAAAACACACACACACACACACACACACACCTTTCTAAGATTCTAGACCAAAAACCATAATGGGCAAAAGGTCCCCTTATCATCAATTACAGGATCAGCATCCCCCTCTCCTAACTTACATCCCAAGCATTTCCTCAAAGACACTCCAGGTCTGCCAAACTCACCATCTACCTGTAAACAGAACATAGCCAGATTCAATTGTTTTCCTTGAGACACTTCCTGTTGCAGAATTTGGTCAGGAGGAATCATGAAAAGAGCAAAGAGAAAATATGTTCTGCCCATAGAACAGGTTTCCTGTTTTGACATGTCAGGACATGGATCAAGTATAACCCTGTGCAGACACCAGGAAAATGTCTAGAACACAACAGTCTGAGAGTCAAAATCTAGATCGCTAACACACAGTTGTGAGAAACAGTTTCTAATATTCTTTTAATACTGCACAAATAAGCCCTTGGAATAAATGTGCACTTGAGCAAAATTCATGAACTGGATACTTATTATGGGTATTGTTCAGAGGCAGATGGGTACAGTTATGACATCCAACAGGTGACAAGGCAAAAAACAAAACAAAACAAAAAGACAAGTGTTGCAGCAGCGTCCTGGTTTCATTTCTTCATTGCTGCTATGGAGGGATAAAGCTTTAACATGCTTGGTTAGAAGAGAAAAAGAACCACCACAGATGGTACAGGTACATAAGACAGATGCATCCCAAAGACACCTGTGATTTCCCCTCAAGCCCTCAGTGGAGAGAGTTCCAAGATGCTAGCTATTGGTAAGAGTTTAATGAGAGCTAATCTATCTGAGGCAAAGTGCCCACTTCAATTTTGAGATTATTTTAATAGCCATAAATATGAAGAAAGGTTGAACATTTTATTTTTGAAACTACAGTAAACAAAATTTTCAATACTGAACCAGTGCACACATAATGCTTAATCATGATTAGCCCTAGTTTGTTGCCCTGGTTAAGATCGCAAATTATAGTAAATATATAAAACCATGCCAAGCCCCGCCACACTGCTAGCTTTTAGAGAGATACCAGTCAGACCTGCTTGCCATTTATCATGCAAGAGATGGAGAAACTACTTTAACCATGGTCTGATAGATGCAGAATATGCCTTGCTGTGGTTAATGCAAAACCTCTTCAAACTAGTTTCATACCTTGGTTTGCAGTGAATCCTTAACCATGGCTTTAACTTAACCATTACTTCTGAACAGATAACACCATAGTTAAGCATTACGCCTGCATAGGGGATAGTGTGTCAACAATTCTAGGCACCAAAAATAACTATTTGCTACAGTCTAGTGATGCAGGAAAACTGGAGCTGAGCAAACACCGAACCTTACTATAAACTGAATAGATGGATCTGATCAAGTCACGTTGCTGCTTAATCTTAAGACCCTGAAAAGAACTCAATTATAAAAACCACACACTTAGGCAGCACCTTACCAGAGATCCTTATGGCATGCCTGCACCAGCACATGTCTACAGGTGGATTTATAACTAGCCTATTCTAACTGCACTGGAAGCTATATGTGCATCAGCTGAATTCCAATTCACAGACCACCCAAGAATATCAGAATGGAAGGAATCAGTCCATCTAGTAGGAACAACCACACACTTTTGTAGACAAAGGTTTCTCTAGATTTATAGATGGGGTCTCTAAGTTTTAATGGAGGAGTGTTCTTGACACTGGGAAAAGAACCACCATGAAAACAAAATTGTTTCTCATGCCACAAGTCATTTTGCAGCTAGAATGATTGGGAGCTCTGCTACTTCATCTGAACAGCATCACTTAGAAATAGCTCATTGCCCTTTTCTTTATTCCCTTCATCCTATCTGCATCCCATCTGCATCAGCTGAAAAATCTAGGTGAACAGACACATAAATCATGCTTGAAGCATCCAGGCCAGACACAAAAAGCCCAATGTATTTTGCCACACACATCAATGTCAGTTACTGGAGATTTCTATTGGCTCCCAATCCCTTCGTGATCAACAGGAAACACTAAAAGCTGCTAGCCATATTTCATGGAGGTTTTTTTTAAAAAACCAACAAGAACCTATCATGCACATTTTCTTCCCCTACCACCAAAAAGGGACAGTTTAAGGAAGCAGGCTATATAAGCTAGATATGGGCTGCTCTTTGCAGAAGACAACTATTAGAAGAAAAAGTCGCCTTCCACCCTATGCCAGATGTTCCACACACAACCCCAGTTTAAACAAAGCCTGCCTGAGCAGTTACTGTTAAATGACTCAATTCGAGAAGCCAGCGTCCCTCGCAGGGATTAAACTTGCCTGCCAAAGAGGAAATACAAGTAAATGCACAGCATATATGACAGATTTGCCAAGCTGTCCCCAATATTGGACAAATAAAACCCAAAACTAAAAGATACAGAGCTTCACACATAACCCAAGGGGTGGGGTCTTGCCCCAGATCTGATGCAGCATCTTTGAAACAAACCACAAAGTCAGGGGCAAACAGAAGCTCTGCTGCTGTTCCTCTCCAGCTCAGAGGTGGTGAGGGGTCAGCAGACACTGGGCCAGTTCGCATGAGATGACAGCCCATTGCGGGTTATTTAACTCCCAATGAGCCGCGGCAATGTGCTGGCTACCATTCTGAATATGCAACCCCCAAATGGGGCATTGCCATGTCAGCCCCCAATGCCCGGGTTGGGACATGTGAGGGTTAAACAACCCTCAGATTGTTGGGTAGTTTAATCCTCGCATAACCCCCAATGGCCGGGTTCACACAACAACCCCCAATCGGGGTTGCATATTCAAATCACACCCAGCACAGTTTATATAAATAACCCACACCGAGCCCTGGTGTGGCTAGTCGGAGTTCCAACCCCACCCCCAGCAGGCACAGAGACGAGCTTCTACCTCCAACCTCCATCATTCTTTCTAGAGCCGGCAAAAGGCAGCGGAAGCATGTGGACTTACAGTAATTTCCATCCCAGCACTCTTAACAGTACTGCGTTGAGTTGGTCAAAGCCAACTATCCATGTTATGCTGACTCAGATGAAACCCACAGATTGCTGCCAAAATCCATACCTACCTGAGTGGACCAAAAAGCGGAGACTGCTGGTCTATATGAAATTCAGTTCACGAGCTTGACCCTATTTGCTGGAAGGGGCAAGATGCCATTAGCCCTGTTCATACCACATACAACACCCCCACCCCCAACTGTAATGCATCAAGAAGATCAGAATGAATAGATTCTATGCCAGCTCCCAAGTCCGAGCTTCCACAAAACCATCTTGCCTCATGTTCTTAGCAAGAAATATACAACACTGCCTTATCGAGTCCAACCGCTGGCCCATCACGCTCAGAACTGTCTACTCCAGCCAGCACTGGTTCTCCAGGGTCTCAGGCAGGGATTTCAGTCCTGCTACGTAAATGGTAGGGATCGAACCTGAGACCTTCTGCTCACAAAACATAGGCTCTACTACTGAGCTACAGCCCCTTCTCCAAGCAAATGTGTCATGGATTCTGTCAGGTTTGCATTACAGATGCAAGTTTGGTTTCAATTTCTCACATGCTATTTCCAAAGTACCCATGCTAAAAAAAAAATTAAAAAAAAAGAAGGAAGGAAGCTCTCACCACTGGATCAGCTGTGCTTTTTTTTTTTAATGCAAAATTCATATTCCACCCATGAGCTTGCAATCTCAGTTACAGAGTACATCTAAGAGTTACTTCAAACGTGAAGATAAAGTAGGTAGTGCATTCTTCGTGGGACTGTACTACTTGAAACTTCAGGCATGTATGCGTGTATAGGAAAAATCACATTTGAATGCTCCCCGCCATGCCAAAACTCACTGAAGATGGAAAGCTAAGCGAAGACACTGTTCTTGGTGTACTGCCTTTCCATGTTCAAGAAGACTGGAGAAGCATTCAGATATGCAGTCCCCACCAATGCATCCTGAACTTGGAGCTTCATGTGATACAGTCCCAAGAAAAATATACAAGTTATTTTACTTCATGATTGAAGGTTTTAGGCAAGCTTCAAAAACACAGTCTAAATGAAACAGAAGTAGATCTATGCATTTGCCTTTGAAGGGTCAAAGCTGCTCAGATAAGGATGATCAGAAACGCCAGAGACTAACCACAGCATACATATTGGAAATCCCAGAAGATCAGCATGCCTTGCTAGAGTTCCTCTCAGACTCCTATGAGGCCTGTAACACACCTGCTTAGTCATTGCAAGAATTTAATTTAGAGTTTACATTTCATTTCTGGAACACGACACATCAAATCTCCCTATAAATAACTGCCCAGTAGGCACCAAAGCCAGAATAGCAAGACAGACAGTGTCCCAGAGTGATGGAACTTCCAGCACACTCCTTCATATCTTGTCTGTTGCGACTCATCGTGCTCACAGCTATAGAAGCAACAGCAGCATCAATACAGGTCTGCAGCACCATGCTACAAAGGGGAAGCTAAGTTTATCCACCTTGCACTACAGCTCCCTATAAGCAGAGGCCAAGCACTGAAAACCCTCTTCTTGAAACAGCTTCAGAGACAACACATCCAGACCTGCAAAGGCTTAGCACCAACAGCTTGCTGGCTAAAGTCGCAATTAATGAGCAAAAGACAGTGCACAGTATATAAAACAAGAATTTGTACAGAAAGTGTTGGTTTGTTAGATTACAGTTTCCAAGGCTATTGGAAATCAGTGCACATCCCTCAGCTGGACTGCAGTGTGGGAGAGAAAAAACCCAATTCCATTTCAAAGATAATAAGCTTTTATGTTAATTCCTTATTATGCAGTGTACTCCTTCAACACAACTGCTGAAACAGACATTTCTTCAAAGCAACGGACATTTCTGATTCAAGTTAAGGAATTTCAAAATAGTCACAAGCTTTTGACAGCCTATAAAGTTGTCTCTTACTCAAGAAGCAAACAAGGCTCAGTATTATAAGATCCAGTTGCTTAAGTGCAAAAACACACTACCAGAAGCATTAAAGGATGTCTCATTTTCAAACATTTTTTACCTGGAGGGAACCCATATTCCACATCTACTCATCTGCCAAGTAACCCCTGAGCAGAAACTCAGGACACTGTAGAAAATTCTGGAACACATTCTAGGGCACACACTTTGTCTATGCTGGGCACTAGTTAGGCTTGTTGAGCATCACTGCTACCCCACATCTGTACAACCTAAAGCACACCGAATACCAGCTTGTGGCTGCACATTGAAGGGGAAGAGTAGTAACAACAGACAAATTGCTTTTAAGGCAGCCTGCCCACTATTACTATCTTCTCTCTGAGGCACCCTTGTTGGTAAGCTCATATAAGCCCAGGGGTCCCCAGAACACAAAGCATTTGAAAACCACTGCCCTAAAGTACATTATTTAGAAAGTACTGTTCCTACCAGAAGTAATCCATGGTCTTTTCTTTCACAGCAGCTGGCTTTTTTCTTTAAACTTGCCCCTTGAGAAAAAATTTTTTTTATCAAAAGTATAATTCACTTATCTGGTCCAACCTCTTCGATACATTTGGTGCTTGATACAGATGCTACAGAATAAATGTCTCTGGTCTGTTGTACACAATGTCAATACACTAAAGGATTCCTTCCATGTTCAAAATGTATGATCTACCAATAACTATTGTTACTAACAAACCTGCCTCGGTATCAAGGGAAGTAAAGACAAGGTTACATGTCTCTACCACCTTCAGACTAACACCTCTAGCAATTTGTTTGCTAGTGAATTTAGGCTGCAATCCTATACAACCTGAGAGTTACTCCTACTGAACTCAATGGGGCTTATTCCAAGTAGACATGTACAAGACTACACTGTTAGAAACATTCTGGATTCCATATACTCCAGAAGTTCACTGCAATAGACCCTGCATGAGATACCTTCCTAGTCTTGCCACTGCATACTCCTTGTCTATAAAGACCTGTCATTCCTGCTCAAGTGTTCTTGTGGTGTGTGTTTTTATAAGTCTTGCTTCTTGAATATGTTTTACCAGAAAGGTCAGCACATCATAGAGACAATGCACAGAGATTTAGTAAGAATAATGTACTAAAGAACACTGCAGGTGGCACAGATGCATGGCAGAACAATTCACCCAAGACCAAACACTCAGTCAGTGGCACAACTAAGAAAAATAAAAAGGTTTACACTGAAGTTTGAACTAGAACTGCCACTAACTCCTTCATCTTTCCCAGCATAGGCACAACTTACAATGAAGTATACAACCATTTTTAGCATTTTCTCATTTTGATCTAATATTATCTCTATACAGAATTTCTTAAACTTAATACAATCTAGTAAAAGAATCAGAGAGACTAAAGATTTGTGCTTATTACTTGGATATTTGGAATTGCTGAACAAAGTATATGGAAGCAATTCTTGTGGTATATGCAGTTTACTGCTTTTGCTGTGCGCTATATGAATTTATAATTTGAGAAGACCTTCTACCCAGTTGCTATCCACTTTAAGTCAGATGATGGAAGCACCTGGAGGAGGGCCTCCGAATATTATTTCAATGCACAGGCAACATCCATCAGGTATTCTGGTCCCAAGCCATGGAGCACTTTAAAAGGTAAGCACCATTTTGAACTGCACTCTGAAGTTGTCCAGAAGCCAGTACAACTCCTTAAGTACCAGTGAGATGTGCTCCCAATGACTGCCACCAGTTAGTAACCTAGCAGCTGCATTCTGGATTAAATGCAATTTGAGCAATCTTCAAAGGCAGTCATTATACAAAATATTGCAGTACTCTAGCCAGAAGGTTACCAGAGCATGGATGTGGCCAGGGCTTTTATCTGTCAGCATGAATTTTTGGCATCACATATGGGCCCAGGAAAAGAATGAGAAGAGAACTGCTGCAAAGCCATAAAGCATCGCTGGAGAGGGAGAGGAACTAAAGCTGCTCCTAAGCTTTAGTTGACACTCTGTAAGCCTCTATGTATTTCAATAGCCTATAGCCAATGCAACATGTTTCCCAGTATTTAACAGGTACATACTTAGTAGACTTTGAGAGCCCTAGAAAATAATTAAAGTTGTACAACTAGTTTCAGCTTTGAAGCTAAACATTTTACAAAACAATACATGTTGCCAAGTTCCAACTTCTATACAGTGTTCCCAGATGGTTACTCATCTTCCACATCTGTCTCTGAAGCATTATCTGATAAAATCCTATACTCTAGCAGTTATTTAGAACAATTGGATCACACCCTTCCCTTAATGAACTCAGGACATACACAGGGTTATCATATTTTATCCTAACAATTGAGAAGCTGAGAGTTTCCCCCAAAGTGACTCAGCGTCATAGTTGAGCAGAGATCTGAATTCCAATTTCCATATCCCACGTCCAACAGTATACATACCAGCACAGTGGTCCAGATTAGTTAGGTCCATAATTGTTATTCAATTCAAAGCATGCATCTAGGCAACCCTCACCACCTTTCAGCTTCTCAACAAAATAGGAGATTCTGCTAGCTAAAAAATGGGGGGGGGGAGCTTAATGCCACTGCCACACATACACAGAAAAGGAATACTGAGAATTTCTGCCTTCTAGTAGTTGCACTGTATTCACACAGACCTCCCCAAATAAAAATGAAGCCTGAAATAAACATTTACGCTGTTTTGATACGGCTGTACAGTTTAGCATAGTGGCATTATTGACTACAATGAGTGGTTAGACATTCTCTACATGTTTCAGCTGATTAAATACGCTCAGTAAATTGAGAAGATGTGCTCCCACTCTACAACCACACAGCTCTTGAACATTCTGGCAAATGGTCATCCTGAAATCATGTAGTAACAATGGAAATTGATGAGCTTATTAAGAGAGAACCAACTTCAAAGAGAAAACTAAGCTAATCTCCTCACTTTGAACATTTGTTTATGGGTTTGCAAGTCACTCCAACAACCAGATGTGTTAATCTGGTCAACAAGTATATCAGGTTTTAGCAACTCTGCTATTATGACACATCAAATTAAGAGTCTCAGGTCAGAGGGCAGAACTGGCTCTGACAGTGATACTGTATCTACTGAGCCAAGCAGCCATTTATATAATTTGTAGTAACTCAGGATAAAAGTAGCTGCTCAATACATATACACACAAAACACGGAGTTAGTTTTCTCCATCAGGGTGACAGAAAGGCCAACATTTATACTTGCACATAGCTTCAGGCATGAAATGTCTCCTTTGGGACTTCCCTATTAGACAATGCTGAGAACCAAGTAGCAACCTTTTGGAGGGAGAAGGGCTAAGTGCTTAGAATGTGCCATCATATACTTTGGACACAGGCAAGTCAGCATGCCATCTTGCGGATCACAGAATCCTTCTGCATTTCTGAAAACTACTGGCCATATAACATCTCAACTGGATAATGAACTCCTAGTCTAAAACTATCACTACAACCATATTATAGAATTACAGTGTGGGGAAAATGTATTTCAGGCTTGTAGATAGCCACTCACCTGGTCACCTAGGTTTGATTTTTTTCCAGCCAGATGAGCAGGAAGGGAAGCTCTATCAAAATAGTCCTTTATAATGTAACAGAGAGAAAATAGTCTAACAGGTATGTGAGGACAGGTGGGCTAGTAGAAGTTTGAGGATTGATTAGCAGGGCTGAGATTTATTCATTTGAGTAGAAAACTGAGCAGCTAGCTCTACAGCTTATACTGTGACTCTTCAGGACAGGAAACTGTTTTATACTTATTACCAGTCCAGGGATCCTGAGGCAGCGCCAGCTACAGAGGTAGAGAAATATAGCAGGTGTTTTGGTAAACTCAAAATCCACATGGGACACATCTCCCAGTGCTTTAATTCTAGCTCCCATAGAGCAGTTTCACAAGTCTGCCACTTACACATTGCAGCACCTTGAAAAAGCCTTCAGGTCATATATCTAGTCTATCCACACACGATGGTGGAAGCAGAACTGCTGGACTTTGCAAAGAAACTGGTCTGCCTTCATGCCATGCTTATGAATGAGCAATATACAAACTCCAAATGCTCTTCAGAAGCACTATACCCACCTAGAATTATCCCAGGCTGAATTTGACAAACAGAGTGGCAAGTTAAATAATTACGGTAGATGGATACCCTTGGATAAGTTGGACACTAGAACTGAGGAGTCCAGGCCTCAAACCCTCACTCCCTTCAGAGCATCAGAAACAGCTTTTTACCACGCACTCCTATTCCCACATACCAAGTGCTGAATACACCATGGGTGATCATAAACACCATCGAGCCCAGTTTCTTGTCCACAAAAGCAACAAGGATCAAATGCCCCAGAGGACACACATGCAATTTGTCAAGAACATTATGGCTTTATCTTTTTCCTATTGTTCACTCTCCAATTTGATAGCCAAAGGCTTAGGATTTTCTCCTGCACAACATACATCACTCAATGGCCCTAACTTGCACTAATTTAATTTTTTTAATTCTTTAAACGTATAAGATGTAATAAATGCCACTGGAGGTCATGAGTTGGGTGAACAAACATTTTCTTTAGAATCAAACTATTTTACATTTCTTACATTAAGGACAACTCTGCAATCCTGGTGAGGAAGAAAAATACTCTACTGAAAATACTCTTTCCTAATACAGTGCAGTGGCTAATGAGAAACTGAGCTATGAGTCAGGAAGTCCCCAGTTTGAATTTTACCTCTGCCATGAACTCAGTAGGTGGCTTTAGGCAAGCTATACACTCTCAACAATATGGGGATAATACTTACCTACATTTTAGGGTTGTTGTGAGGATTACATCTATATATGTAAAGTGCTTAGAACACTCAAGAGCACTATATAAATGTTTACTGATTAATAACAATAATAATAATAATAATAATAATAATGATTGAAGTGAGTCACTTTTGGAGACAATAATTGTCTGGAAAGCGAGATAAAAATACAGTAAATAGTATATGTGCCCATTGCTGCATAGTACTGCATGGTAACAAATACATGTTACTGCAACATATAATTTTAAGGAAGTCATACAATGTCAAGAGAAACTTGAGCCAGTGTGGCGCTAGTGGTGAGAGTGTCGGACTGGGACCCCGGGTTCTAGTCCCCGCTCAGCCATGAAACTCACTGGGTGACTTTGGGCCAGTCACTGACTCTCAGCCTAACCTACCTCACAGGGTTGTTGTGAGGATAAAATGGAGAGGTGGGGTGGAGGAGGATTATGTAAGCCACCTTGGGTTCCTTGCAGGAAGAAAGGTGGGGTATAAATATAATTAATAAATAAAACTGCATCTCTACATAACATCAAGTAGGAATGCTTCCTGAAAGATAGCTACTGGTAGAGTTATTATCCACAACAGCTAAGTGGAACTTCCACAAACAGAGGCAGTATATATTTGAGTAACAGATGCTAGGATAAACAAGAGGTAATCATCACTTTCATATGATGTTTACAACCTTCCACAGGCATCTGACTGACCAATAATACTGGGAAATGGACCTTGGTCTCACCCAGCAAGGCAGTTATGCTCTAAACCTATTAACATCTTCACACTCAGCTGGCCTCCACTCAGATATCATGAGGCCACCACACTGAGATAACATCGAAAATCCTCAGAAATGTTAGTGAAAAAACTGGACATGGAAGACACTGGACATGGACATGCATATTTTCTTCATATGCACACAAGAGCCAATCATAAGATCATTAAAGTAGAAAGATTGTGAAAGGAAGCTAAAGAGGACATTAAGAGTTCACATACAGTTTCAAGGAAGTCAGAAAACTATAAGTGGCTTTTTGCAGCTCTGGCTGAATGCTTCCATATGCAGACAATGTGGAAGTCAATACCAACTACCACCCCCAAATTACTGCATTCGGATCTCAAGATTTCAACCAAGATGAAGCACGGGCCTGCATTCAGGATTTTGGAATGCACACAACATTTATTGTTGGTGGCTTTAGAAAAGTTGCCTCTGTTTACACTCTCAAATAGCCACAGCCGAGGTGAAACTGTACCATAAATGTTTACACAATAGTCTCCCGCACTCGAATTTAGATGTAAGCATTACCGATGCACAGTAAGAGTTCTGATGTAGCTCAAAAAGCTACCACTTTTGGCTCTCCAGATGTTGTTGGACTCCAAACCACATCAGTGCCACCCAGCATGGCCAATGGTCAGGGATGGCGGAAGATTTAGTGCAAAACATGTGATGGAACACATGTTTCCCCCAACTCTGCCCTATTGCTTTGCATATAAATCTGAGTCCATACACAAAACAGCCATATCCCCATACAAACCACAGCTAGGTTCTGAAGCGTATATGCAAGAGCTGCTGTTCTGAGGTCACAGGATGCCTTTTGCTTCAAGGAAATTTTAAGGAATCACTGCTGTTTGAAGAGAAACAGGGTTTAAAAAAAAGCTCAGTACTAACCTGGAATCACAGCCAATCCATACTTGGCCTAGTCAAGTCCAAGTCACTTTTCTGGCACCTTTGCCTCACACTAGTCCGCCAAGGGTAACACCTTCTGGATTCTCAGTCACTCTAATCCACTTATGTCAGACTATTTTAAGGCCTGCAACAATGCAACAAAAACATACAAGTTAGTATTGGACTTCAAGCATGTAGTACTCAAAAGATTGAAAGGTATTTTCTAGAAAGGCTAGTTGCCGGCCAGATGGGCAATTAATAAATGTAAATAATAAATAAATAAATTTTAAAAAGGCTTTCATGGTGGAGGCTCTGGACATTACTAATCTAGCCCCTCTTGGCTAGAATATTTCTTTTAGATACCAGGATGCCTTAAAATGCAAGCAGAGATGCTCAATCCACTAATAGGTAGCCCATCCTATCATTGTAATCACCCCATAGCATTATTATTTTGTTTACAGAATCAGATATATAAATCAACTGGCCAAGATTCTTCTGGCCCAACACAGGCAGGGCAGAACTAAGAAATGCTGCAAATTCAGCGCATTGCTTTGTCATTTCTTGCATCTAGCAAGCTCTTTCTATACCTCAAAGACTTAACAAAACTGCAGAAACAAGCTTTCAAGATTCATGTTTATTTCTATAGCAGTAAAGTGTGACATTTATAAAGAGAATATTATGATCAGTTTTTGCCCAGCATTATGTACTATTCTCCAAAGGTATGATCTCTTTTTTAGATTAAAACATTAGCTTAGATTAAAATATTTTATCATTGAGGAAATGAGTTCAGACAATACAGCCATGTCTACTCTATCTACAAAATCACTAAGCAATTTGCCATCAAACCAATCATGGGTTCCCCCATCTTCCTTATTATCTTATCCTGCTGGAACCATAACATAAGGCACCCAACTTCACTGGTCCCCAGTACTCATTACTGCTGAAGAGTTACAGTGAAACCCTACTGGCTCCATAAACTATTTATCTATATATCATAGGAAAGGATACTTAGAAAAAAGATACAGATTGTTGTTAATAGCTCACATAGTCCATGGCCAGCATGAACAAATGTCATAATATTCCCCTTCCACATTAATTTCAGTTTTGTACATGCACTCCAGCGTAGGGTTCATCTTTTATTGTTCCTTGTGCAAGAGGTTTCCTTCACTCACTTCATCACCTAGCAAAAATGCACCTATTAAAACTTCAACTATCCTTTGCAGTTCTACTAGGTCTTTGGTAGAGAACTATGATAGTTTATATAGGTGGCATATTAGAAGGCAGAACAATGCAGAACAAGCCTGCTATTCATCTTGCACCATTTGTACAAACAGTAATTCAGTAGTCTCCCCTGCCTATGTATAGTCCTTACTCATAACCCCACCCCCAAATTCCATTCAGGGTAATAAGGACTGAAGATTAATGAAGTACATATGGAAGAGCCCAAACATGGGGCATAGAAGGAATTCTTACTAGGCTTCTCATGAGCTGTGCTAGGCAAAGAGGAGGTTTACAAGTACTGTACTGCACCTAATATAGAAAGGGAGGAAGTCCACACACCAAAGAACAGTTTTCTCACAAGTTTTCAAAAGCAGATGAGACTTATGGTAGAAACTTACTCCAGGAAGGAAAGTTAAACATCCCCAATGGGCAAAGTGCATGTAGCCGAGGAGGGGTCTCCCATCCAAGTAATAACCAGACCTGACCCTGCTTAGCTTTCCACACTCAGACAAGCTGACCCAGCGTAAGCCACATGAAGGATAAAAGAAAGAATAGCTGCCTTTCCATTAGAAGAATATGAAATAAGGCCCAGAGGAAACCAAATACGTTCCAAGTTGAAGCTGCAAACCTATGCACATTAACTTAGGGGGTGACTCCCAATGAACTCAGTGGGATATAGAACAGACTAGCCTCCTTGCAAAAGAGATGAAGCTCCCCATACCAGAAAATACCGGGTACCAGCATGCGATGAAACTATACGGAAGACGTCCAGGAAGAGAAAAAACAAGCCCTATTTGAGAAGACGGCCAGGAGGAGTGACAAGTACGAGACAGATCATTGCGCTCTCTTGAACCCACATGCATGCTTTTGCGGGGGTGGGGGTGGGGTGAGACTTAAGAAGTGCTTCCTAATAGGAAAGGAGATTAAGCCCCTCTCGAATTTGAAACCAGGCCCCATTTGAGGGAAAGGCAAAAGTAAAACCGTCTCTCCCCGCCCCCCTCTGTCCACGACTTCAACCAATACCACCCTTTACCTACGGGGAAAAGCCAGGCCCCATTGTCCCGCCTCAGCACCACACCTCTCCCCACTAGCGCTGAAACTTCCCCCCCATCCCTCAGTTCTCGCCAAGGCTGGTCTCCTTCGCAGGCACCTCTCTCCCCTAATCTCCCGCAGCTCAAGTACCTGCTCTGGGAAAGAAACGGAGGGGGAGTCAGTGCCGTACCCCGTTGCCTCCCGCCGCCGCCATCTTAACATCAGCCCCTGAGCCTCAGCCCTAGCCAAAATCGCGCGATAACTCACCACCGGGTAGGGAAAAAAGAGAGGCGATAACTGAAAAAAAGAGAAGACTCGACGAGAATTGGAGGAGGAGGAGGAGAAACCAGTGAAATCTCGCGATATATTGGCTGAGGAAACAACTTCCCGCGAGACGTGAAACGTGAACCGGAGAAAGGAAATCACGCGAGAGTTTAGTGACGTTCACCTCTTGGAGAATCTTTTCCTCGAGACGGGTAATAGGGCACCGGATCGCTGTAATCCTGCAGTCCGGCTCCGTGACCTCAATAAAAGTATTTACGGTAGTTAATAAGAGCATTTATCGCGATAGTTGTTGCGAGAACTGATACAAAATGTTCATGCGTGAAAAAATGAAGAAACGCGAGAATTTAACTCGTGATTATTCCTGGAGAATTAGATCCCTTCTTTCTTGCCTATTACAAGACTCATGAGATTTTGAGGATTAACTCACGCGAGCGTACTGCCCGGAATTGCTAAACCCGTGAAAGGGAACACCATGTCTTCGATTACAGCTCAGGCGGGAAAGAGTTTGGGGATAGACATCGATGCTAAAGGAAACTCCCGCGATAATTCGTAGACAGCCGCGAAACGGCGAGATTTGCCTACCTGAGCAAAGGGTCGGGGTTAGTCAGGAGGCGAGATCTCGCGGGAACCGAGGATGACGTCATGCGGAAGACCTTAGTAACTCATCCTGTAAGGAGGGAGGATGGCGCGTGCAGTTCTGGTCACGAAATCTCGCGCAAATTTGACGATCTCGTGTTGTGGGGTGAAATAGACGCGGTAGATTGTTCAGCAATTCTGCGCGGGAGGAGACAGCATCAGGATCGTCTGTGTTGTAATCTCGCGGGAAGTAGGCTGAACTCTCACGAAAGCCTATCCTGTTGTCAAGATAGACACAAGACAGGGTTGTCATGATCTCTTCTGGTTGCGGAGACGGCCTTGATAGGAGGTTTTCCTTGAAGGCCTGATGTCATTATTTTTAATGCGCACATGTGTTACGCCTTTGGTAGTTATATGATTGATCTGGAAACCCACCTGCACAAAAGCTCGTCTGGTGTTTGCCCTCTTTTCCTCCTCTTGTTCGTTACAGTATGTGTTTGAATCTCTCTAAGGCAGGGCTCTCCAACCTTGGATCCCCAGATGTTGTTGGACTACAGCTCCAAGAACCCCTTGCCATTAGCCATGCTGGGTGGGTATGCTGAGAGCTGTAGGCCAGCAATATCTGGGGACCCAAGGTTGGAGAGCCCTGCCTTTTGAGTCTTCCAGTGAATCTCGACCCTGGCTCTGATCACTATTTCTTTGTCTTTCCCTTGCCAGTGAGAAATTCAGTGATAGCCATAATGTACGAATGCTGTGGTAGAATCATAGCTTGGGATGGTCTCTCAGACTGCTCAATCCAATGTGTGTTTACTTAGAAGTTAGTCCCACTTAGGAGCAGGGCCAGCCCTACCACTGAACTGCTGCCTGCCAAGGGAGGCAAAGTTTGGTGTCTCTCTGCTGTCCTACAGCAAAGACGTCGTTATTCAAGCAGGCCTTTGGTGTGTAAGCAAGGCTGTTGGGTTGGTGGTTTTTACAGTTACTGTGTTTAAATTTTCTTTAATGTATTTGTTTTATTTTATCAAGTTTTATTAGTTATTATAAGCAGTATTCAGTACCACTTTTGGTAGAAAACTGGGGTACAAGTCAAATAAAGTAAGATTGTGGTGAGGTGTTTCTGGTATTTTCTGCCTGAGGTGCCAAAATAACTTACCTAGTATTGGATACTACCAGGGGTGTGGGTGGGCATTTGCTGTTCTGCCTCAGGCAACCAAATGTCTTGGGCTCTCCCTACATAGGATTGCAGCCATTAAAAGATAATATATGGTATTTATTTCACTTAGAATATAAAGTGTATCAGGGGAGTGCATCTCTTAGTCCCTTGATGAAAGAAAGCTGTTTCCTGTTTTGAAAGAAAAAAGGCTGCAAGGCAAAACATGTAGGCAGTGTGAGAGAGGCTTTATTTCCCATGATATAATACACTCACATCTTGACCAACCACATTTTGAAATAGTACAAAAACTTGTTTAACAAGATTACACACCACGTGCAACAATCAATCACTCTAACTTTTTGGTAGACCCCAAATAACTGTTCTCTCCACTCCTTCTTCTCTTCACCTCTCCCCCCAGGGGTGAGGCTACACACCCATTGTGTGTAGCCTCAGATTGAGGATGTTTAACTTTTCTTCCTGGATTAAGGGAGCTTCTAGCATGGGTCTCATCTGCTTTTGTAACCTTGTTGTAAGAGAACTGTTCTTCTGTGCTGTGGGGGCTTCCTCCCCTTCTATATTGGGTGCAGACATAATGGTTGCATTAGCCCTTCAGTGCCTAATTAAATGCACCAAATGTTAGGACCAAACTACGAGTGATGTTAAATGCGTCCTTATGTCTTTACATCTAACATGCAGGTTTGTAAAAGCAAATAGTATCAGCTGGGTAAGGGGAAATCAGAACAGGCATAGAGGAGTTCAGTCCTTCCTCCCTTGCCTCTGTCCTGAGGAAAATCCCTCTTCTGAAACTAGTGTTTGCATTGGGAGGAGATCCCCCCCTCCATTGGCACCAGCGGGTTTCCCACCACCACCAAAGCAAATAACAGCTTTGTCAGAGGGTTTTATTTAAGGACTGCAGTAGGGGAGGAAGGATTGAATTCCTCTTCCATGTCTGCTCTGACCCTCCTCTCTCCCCCTCCTCCAGTGGTATTTGCATTTTGTTGAGGCATTTAACATGTGTAGTTTGGCCCTGTGCAAGCCTCAAGCAGAATGCAGTTTCAGAGTTGGGGAAGTGGCACTGGGAACACCTCTGCATAACCTCTTATTGCCAGATGGATGATAAGGACTATGATGAAGTTTGTATGCATGTGCAGTTGATCTCTTCTCTTACCACTGTCATAATCCCACACAGTGACTGGGTTGGATCCAGACTTAATCATACTTAAAGTAGACCTATTGAAATCTGGGATTTAAGTTAATCATGACTAACTTAAATCCTGCTGATTTCAATGGGGCCACTTGAAGTATGCTTAAGGGTGCAATCGTATGCATGTTTGGACAGAAAAAAGGCCTACAACTCCTAGCATGCCCCAGCCAGCCATTCTGGCCAGGGTATCCTGGGAGTTGTAGGCCTTCTTTCTGTCTAAACTTGCATAGGATTGTGCCCTAAGTCTGGATCCAATCCAGTGCATGCAATCCAATTTGAGGCTGCAATGCTACTCACACTTACCTCCATGTAAGATGCACTGAATAATGTAATATAATTGTGGAGGAAGGGGGGGGCTGGCTAGCCCGCCACACCCCCACCCTTTCCTACTCCAAAGGAACCAAGACCCTCAGAGATCTCAAGGTACCAGATTGCCAGCCTCAGCTGTCTGCAATCCTACTTGAATCTCTGTTGAGGGACTCACCTTCAATTCTGTAACCTGGATTTAGATACTGAACTCACAGAGTACTACAAAACCCATGTGGGGTAAAACCACGACAAGGTTTATTCTGGTAGCATTTTACAACAAGATTAGGGAAATGAGAGAAGCACACAAAATAGAGAGAGACACTTTAGTACACAGTAAAGCTGCAAAACAATAAAACCTGATTCCTTAATATCTCTCAGGCATACACCTATGTTACCTGAGGGTATTCTCTTCAAGGGTTAAATCCAGCACAGCCTTGCCGCCCGATGGAGAATTACCACACCTACCCGAAGGTCCGAGATGGGTAAACTCCCACAAGGCTTGCCTTCACTAGAGCCCTCATCCAGCTCATTTCACCAGGAGCTAACTGGGGTCAGATTCTGATGGGCCCCCCCAAAGGCTTGGGGCCTCTCTTTGGCTTGCCGCCATCCCCAATAGCCAGGGTAGCCGGTAGCCACGCGATCCAGGACAAAGACCAAAAAACCACGCTTTGGGAGATATACCTTTTCCCCCCTCCCCTCCTCCTTGTAACTCTGCTGCCTCTCAGCCAATTAGATTGAACTTCACCTGGCCAGTCAGGATGAGGGAGGCTCATGAGTCATGCCTCATGGCTTGAACTATATTTATATATGAACGCTTTCAGCCTGGCACCTCCAGGCGCCAGGCCCCATCCTATGTTTTATGTACCTTTCGCTTCTTCCTGTGAGAGCTGGACTGACCCGGGTTCAAAAGCTTCCCTAGCCAGTGACCCTCAGTCCCAGTCACGCAGGCGGAAGGAGGAGATAACAGCAGTTAATAAAGATTAAAGAGTTTATTTGTAAAACCCAATTAACATGGGATTAAGGCAAGCAATGCATCTCTTACTCACTACATCATTGCAGATACAAATCCAATACCCCAGTGGTAAGGCTAGATGAAGTGAAGTCCAGAACAAGAGACATGTCGAGTCGAGACGAGCAAGACAGCAAGTGAGAGGAGAAGAGGAGGAGAAGTGAAGCTATCAACAAGTGTGTTAGCTTTATACCATAGACCCTGTACCTATAAATAGGATATTACTCACCCCAGTTGTATAACCTATTCATCAACATGTTTACCCCAAATCTGTCCCAAGGCTGCTGAGTCATATCACCTTGAGACTATGTCTCGTGACTAGAGACCTTGTGTACTTGAACTCAAGAGACACCCACCAGGTCAGGTGATAATCCTGATGTCAGGTGGTAATCTCGTTCTGCCTATGCAAAACCTAACATCCCCCTGCTTTTGCATTTGTCGCAGAACGTGGTTATTTACCTCATACAACAGCAACAGCTTTGTTGACATCTGATGCTGTTCTTTTATCTATGGACTTTGATAAAAAAAACTTTTGCAGGAATGACTTTACCTGCCAGAAATTTGAACCACCATCAAATTACTTCTGATGTATCCCTCTTTATGACACAGTTTTATTTGCAAACCCAAAATGTTGTGTATTGCTATCTGCCTGCAGCATAGCAATCCTGCCTTGGATTCCTGAAAAAAACTGTAACAGGTTTTTCACATCAATCCCAGCATCATTTAAACATTTTTTACAATTTAAACTATTTAAACAAATGCAATAACTATTCAAGCTTTACAATAGCATAATAGCACAATACATAATACAATGCATTCAGTTCAATTTCAGTTGAACTCTAACCTCTAAATGATTGTTTCTACAAAATCAATCAAACAAAGTATGGTTATAAAAATAACAAACTTCAGGTGTGTTCTTGTTGTTCTTACTATCACAACCACAACTGGCATTTCTGTGAATCTGTAAGCCACCTCTGCTCTGACTTGTAAATCTTAGTCTGAAGTGTGATGTTCCCTCCAGATAACACTCAACTCCTTTTTCAGAGCTCTCCAAGCATGTCCTGCTGGTCTAACAGTCTGCCTATTCACACTGACAGCAATAACTGGCCTTGTTGCTTATACAATGAAGCTCAACAGCCCAATGCTCCTGTGTAGCATTCAAACTGCTTTTCCATCAGCATGTGCTTGAAAATCCTCAATTATTTGGAGTCTCTCACTGAGTTAACTTTCTCCAAAATTCTCAATCACATCCATGATATTTCTCTGGTTTGTTGCAGTAAGATACTGCCCTCTTGGTTCTCCCTCAACCTCTATTTACAAACAAACAGTTGATCCACCACCAAGCAGTTTCAATTCAATGAAATTCCAAACCCTGGATCAATTATATCATATTGCTTTTATCTGTCCAGAAAAAACAATAGATCATCCATTTAACAAGTACATACAGTCTATGTCCCTGTTCCTCCTGTTTAACAAACAAACATTGATCTGCCTCTCTGTGCAAATCTCAATTCAACAATGTTTGAGTTCAAGCAGAATTCCAGCCTCCAGCTGATTTCTAGCTTTTCCTACAGAAAATCTCACCGTTTTCCAAAGACTTCCTCTCATTTAAAATGCTTATGTTCCAATATTTCCAACTGTGAAATATTTATACATCTTTCCACATTCTTAAACATCAGTCTAACTGTTTCCAAAGCAAATTGTTGTTGCACTCATCTCATGATTATCCAGCCCCTTTTTAACCTGAGCAAAATCACAAGCAACCAATCTTGCTATTTGTCATGTAACCTTTTCCAATCTGGTTAGTTTTCATTTAAAAAATCTATCTGGTAACAATGAGTTCCATGGACTGCTGTTTGTTTCCCAGCTTCCATATTTTGTTCTTTATCCAAAGAATTCAACTCAGCTTGCATAGCCTGAAGCTATGGTTTAGCTTCCTTAACAGACATTTTTTCACCTCTTTGAAATTTTGAGTTTCCAAATGGCTTTTCCTGCAAATTCATCCTGATATCTCACAGGTTGTTTGACTCACCTGTTCCTTACCTCATCAGTTATCAGGTTCCTGTTCCAATAAATTTGCACCAATGATGAACAATAATTTGTCTAGCCTCCCATCTCTAAACCAAATGTGTATCAGAGTTTGTCAAATTTACCTGACTGTCTTTCAGCAAATGCTTTTCTATTCTGACTCTGAACTTGATGCATCCCCTGCATTAACAGAATTAATTTTGAAAAATGATCTCACCTTTTCATTCAGCATTATACTAAACACTTCTAGATAATCTCACTATCCAAGTGTTGTTCATGTGAAACACAATATTCTCATTTCTAGAAAAATCTCATGTAAGCTCCCTTACATATTTCTTCTAACTTTGAGGTATATGTACCTACATATCAGATCTAAGATCCTGAAATGTTTCTCCAGAAGATTCTTCCTTCTACACTACTTTCTATAAGGTGTACAGTTCAACACACAACTAAAACTTCTATCATGTACATAATCAAAACATTTAAGAGCTTCTACCCAAACCTCATTAACCAAATTAGCATCACCTCTTCTGAGTGTTTGTTTACTCTTCCACACAATCCATGTGTTCAATACCACATCCTGTTAGAAATGCATCAAAACATGCACTGAATTGAACTTCCCCATATCTCAAAAGAAATAGGTAACATGGGTAATATGCTTGTTTCCCACCCAAGCACAAAACACCTTGACTTTGTTCAATACTCCAGCTTTCTATCTAACATGTACACAACCTTGTACCTCGTGTATTGATCAATTAACATCATGAAATAACGTGCTTTTCCTCTAAAAACCATCAGAGTTCCACAAGATTACCAGGAACAAATTTAAATGAAATGAACTGGTTTTACAGCTTGCCTTCCAGTTTACCTGTTGAAGCTAGCATCCCTTGTTTGTGTGCACAAAATTACCTTTCATGTGAAAATTACAATTTCCAAATGCTTTCCCCACCACAGTTTGCATTTTCTTTCACAAGCCTGTGAATCTAAATGATCAAACATCATGTGATATGCATGCATGTACATGTCATACATATAAGCATTTAACTTGTTTATAGTTGCATCAGTACAACTTTCCATTTCTTTATTTACATCATTACAGTATAATAGAAATAATCCCATCTCTTAGCTTTGCCATATAAACATACCTAATTATTCAGTAGTTTACATTTTGCTACAGAGAAATCCACAATATACTCAAGTCATATACCGGTATACTTTCATTACATTTCCTGACATTTCCAGAGCATATATTACACTTTCTTGAATCCAAGTTATCCAACTTTCAAGAAATACATTTTCAAAAACATGACTGTTAAACCTCTGACCATTTGCATAGTCCTCCTTTCTGCTTATTTATGTCCAACACAGAAAGCTTCGTTTAAACAATCCACTGTTTTCTGCTCACAACAAAATAATGTCCATTTTGTTATGTCCTGGGTTAAAACACAAAGTTTTTCCCATCAGCAGCACCCCTGCTGATTTCAAGCTCCTTTCTTCTGTGATCCCACATGAAGAAAATGAAGAACAGCTTCACATTTTAAGCACAGCTTTCTCTGTTCAAAACTGCCGCACTGTTTTTCTCCTGCTGTTTTAAAACCACGCCTCCGCTGGTTTGATACAGCCTCCCGTGTAGTATCAGGTTTCCCAAGATACATTCCTGTCACACGTGACTTTGCTGCGACATGACGCTCCAGATGCTTTACCCATGTCAGACGTAATCCACGTCATTTGTAATCCAAGCCACTTGTTGATACAATGCAAAAGATAGCTGATTCGCTGCTGAGTGAAGAAGCAAACTGTAAATGAAATATGATCCTCTCCTGCTGTAGCCTTGACTCAAATGAGTAGACACAGAGCCTCCTGGAAATATTTCCTTGCCCGATACAGCTCCTTGACAATCACTCCAGCAAGCTGTGGAAAACGAAATCCTTGTGTCCAGCGTTGTTCACTTTTTAGCCTAGTAGCTGCCCGAACCGGCACCTCCGTTCCAGCTTCTTTTCACAGTCTGTAGCCTTGGATTTGCCAAGCCTGGCACCTCCGTTCCAGCTGCTTCCAAAACGAAAAAATCCTTCGTCTCTCTGTCCTGCATTCTTCAGTTGTGCTGCATTCCAAGCCGCTGTTATCAGCATCCAGCTTTAGCAACATACATCGCCTTCCGGTTTGTTTACAAACCGTTCTTACAAATAGTAAACAAATCCTTTAACTCTATAACTGCCGAATTTCTCCGTACTGCTCTGTGGGCTTATCTGCCCCATCTGAGATAACAATCTTATCTCTGCTGATTATTATCTGGGCCCATAACCAGATGTGAGAGCTGGACTGACCCGGGTTCAAAAGCTTCCCTAGCCAGTGACCCTCAGTCCCAGTCACGCAGGCGGAAGGAGGAGATAACAGCAGTTAATAAAGATTAAAGAGTTTATTTGTAAGACCCAATTACATGGGATTAAGGCAAGCAATGCATCTCTTACTCACTACATCATTGCAGATACAAATCCAATACCCCAGTGGTAAGGCTAGATGAAGTGAAGTCCAGAACAAGAGACATGTCGAGTCGAGACGAGCAAGACAGCAAGTGAGAGGAGAAGAGGAGGAGAAGTGAAGCTATCAACAAGTGTGTTAGCTTTATACCATAGACCCTGTACCTATAAATAGGATATTACTCACCCCAGTTGTATAACCTATTCATCAACATGTTTACCCCAAATCTGTCCCAAGGCTGCTGAGTCATATCACCTTGAGACTATGTCTCGTGACTAGAGACCTTGTGTACTTGAACTCAAGAGACACCCACCAGGTCAGGTGATAATCCTGATGTCAGGTGGTAATCTCGTTCTGCCTATGCAAAACCTAACACTTCCCAGCCCCCTCAACTGGCCCCACTTGGTTTACACATGAGGAGGTGTGTGTGTGTGTGTGTGTGTGTGTGTGTGTGTGTATGCATGCATGCATGCATGGAGGAACCTCCAAGGGCCCTTTCTCCACACGCTAACTATGCACACCCCACCCCCAGCCTTTAGCCGGTTCACACATGAGTGTGTGTGTGTGTGTGTGTGTGTGTATGAACCCGCAAAGGCTCTTTTTCTCAATAATAATAATAATAATAATAATAATAATAATAATAATACGAATTTATATTGCACTCTACACCAGAGCACGGTACAGTATACCAAATAATCATTCCAATTTAACTAAAACTACATTAAAATACTTAAAATGGGCTACAATCCAAGTAAATTTAAATTAACAACAACAAATAATTAAAACCATCAAGCAATAAAACCAAATACAGTGCAAATTATGTCTGTGTAAACATGCATAGCACCAGGTTGTAAAGCTCTATTTCTGTGCACATTTCCTTGAGTAATGAGTCCTGAACTCCATGTGTGTAGGATCAAGCTGCAAATCTGAGCAAAGTTTCTCTTAGGCAAACCATTCACTCCCTCGGATCTCAGTTGGGCAACCAGGTTTGCTACAAACCTATTAAAGAGGGGAGGGGCATTTTGAGGGAACCACCTCTTCCTCTCCCAGGATTGGTCTCTCCAGTTCCTGAAGTTGGACTTCTTTGAAATTACTTTGAATGGGTAGGATAGATAGAACTTTATGTGGGAAGGTTCAGTCCTCCTTACATTTATGTTGACCTTTCTATAATCCATCTTTAGAGCTGGTGAAGAACCGTGGCTGAGGCTGTAATCCTACAACCAAACTTTCCTGGGTGTAAATCCCATTGAACTCAGTGAGAATTACTTCTGAGTAGACATACACAGGATTGTACTGTCAATCCATATAGGATCCGACTGCAAATGAAAAAAGAGCAATTGCTACAAAAACCCAGGTAAAAGGACCCCTGATTTTTAAAAGCAAAGGGATCTGTGCCGTTGACATGCATACCTTGTACACAGGTGGATGTGCAGCCTGGTCCTATGCATTTTGATTCAGTTTATGCCATAATATATTTCTTAGTAAGGTGCCAGGAGGCTCTTTGTTGTTTGTGTTCAATGGAGTTTAGTCCAAGATAAACATGCATGGGGGTGGTGGTCTGTCTTAATTGTTCATAACAATTCTCATGCCATGTGCTGAAGTGGTGAGCAGGTCAGAGATGTAGGAGCTCCTGAAAAAGAATCACATTTGGTCTAAAACAGAGGGCTTGCGATCTTCCTGCTCCAGCCTCCTGAAATGACGCCTCTGGTGTGGTCCTGGTGGTGTGGAAGAGAGAAGGATTAAGTAACTTCTGCAGCCTTCCTGCTGTACATGCTGGAATTGCCGCAGAGCGTGACTCCCATATTCTTGTACTTGCCCCTGAGCATTGTGTCTGTGTGGGAGCTGGAGAGTTCATGAGTTCCTATGAGGTCTCCCCACCCACCCAAATTAATACCAGACAAAGCCTGTCCCCTATTTGGCTCACGGGAGCTGCCTTTTGGAAAGGGAGACGTGATGTGGTTCCTCAGCTTCATCCAGTAGGGGGCAACAGACACCATTTGAATCGGAGAACCAATTACAAAATGCATTTGGGACAGTGTAGGACATGCAAACGGCCCTTCTCCATGCTGTCATCTCCCTGTTCGAAATTTTAGAACAAGCGTGTAGAGGATCTTTAGGGGACAAGAAACAGTTTGTATATCTCCATACATAATTGCAGGGGCGGGGGGGAGAGCAGCTCATAGGTGACTCAGTCCTTTGCAGTTGGGCCTCATCTAAATGACATCAGAGAAGGAATCTGGCATATGTCTTGGTTCTCCATTTTTTATGGGTCTTCCAGTTCCTTATTCAATAAAGAGATCTAGATTTAAATCATGTTCTAAATAAATATTAATGCCCACAAATTGAATGTCCTTGGGTAAGATATGCCTGCACATTGATCCAACATTTATTTAGAAGGCCAGCTTTATATCTGGACCTCTTTACTGAATAAGAAACCACTTTGAGCATTTTTAATAAGGTGGGATATACATTTAATAAAAAGTTGGTCTTCATCTGTTAAACATGGCATGAAGCTGTTTGATCAAGACAAGATTGGAAGCCCCTGGTCAAGGGAATATCTATTGGCACCTCATATAGATTGTAGCCGCTCTCCCCGTTCTAACTGGAAGGAATAAAGATGCCCCAAGTTCTTTTCTCCATCTTGATTATTACAAGATGTCTCTTTATTTTTTTAAAAGACTGCAATCCTTTGCACACTTTTGGGGACTAAATCCAAAAGACAGCAGGGCAAGGCATTGAGAATCCTTGGAAGACATGTTGAGAGATCTGGGGAAAGGATTTACTACTCCTAGGCTGCCTATAACTGTCAACTGAGCTTGAAACTGAGCTGATACCGGTACTTATCCCTGGCTTCTGGCTTCAGTAGAAGTTCAGATTTAGAAAATTTGAAGAAATGATAAAGAAATAGACTGCCTTGGACCATGTGCAGTGTATCTCTTCTCATCACCACTGAGTTAACCACACCAGCTCTGGGATGGTGGGGCAAGAATGTCTGGCTCAGAGATGCTGACATTGTGGAGCTTGAACACTGTCAGTACCCATTCACCCACATCTAAGGTTGCCAACCATTTTTTAAACAAACTTGCTCTACTCTTATGCTTTTAACTGCCTTTCTGCATCACTTTCTTTTCATACCAGGAAACATGTTGCCTGCTTAATTTCTGCATGTCAGGTGACTGCTAAGAAAAAAGGCACAAGAGCAGGGACAGCTCCCCCCCAAAAAGGTTTGCAACCTTACCCACACCCCTGATCAGTCTGTAGTTAAGCATGGAGGTTAGTATAGCATAGAACAGGACAAAGTGCCTTTTTTTAAAAAGGTGACAGATTCTAGAGGGGTAGCTGTGTTACAGTGCCATCCTAAAAATGTCTGCTCAGATCAGAATTTAAGCCCCACTGAGTTCAGTGGGACTTACTCCCAGATAAGTGTGTATAGGATCACAGTGTTGTTAAGTCTGTTACAACAAGCACAAGAATGAGTCTTGTGGCACCTTAAAGACTAACAGATTAATTGTGGTGTAAGCTTTTATAGACTTTCATTTATTTCATTTCTATACTGCACAATAGCCAAAGCTCTCTGGGTGGTTCACAAAAATTACAACCCAGAACTACAACATAATAAAAATATAATATTAAAAAATTAACATACAAAATTTCAAAACAATTTAAAACAGCTAAAAAGGTTACACTAAGATTCCGGGGCCTGATAAAACAACAAGTGACTTTAAAAGCCCCATCATATACCGTCAATTGCCTGGGAGTAGAGGAAAGTCTTAACCTGCTGCCAAAAAGATTACAGTGTTGGAACCAGCCAGGTGGACCTCTGTGGAGAGAGCATTCTGCAAGAGGGGGCTACCACTGAGAAGGCCCCTCCCCCTTGTTGCCACCCTCCGAACCTCCCTTGGAGGAGGGCCTCAGATGTATTGTAGTGTCTGGGTAGGTTCATATCAGGAGAGGCGCTCTGTCAGTGATGAAGTGAACGCTTATGCCACAATCATTCTGTAATCCTATAAAAGAAGAAAGTCCTGCTGTTTTAAATGGGGCTTACTCCCAGTAACTGTGTTTAGGACTGCAGCTCCATAGAGCAATCTTGTACATGTCTACTCAGAAGTAAGCCCCATTTAGTTCAGTGGGACTTACCCCCAAGTAAGTGTTCGGGATTGCAGCTTCTCATATATATATTCAGGCGGTCACTCGTGACTGAGTAAGATTGTCTTCCAGGATAAAAATTTTTTTTTACAAAAAGGAAATTCTGACACTTTTAGGTGCTTCTTTTTAAGCACACTTTAGCTGGCAATTTCATCATCTACAGAGGTATATGCCGCTGTATACAGACGGGTACATACCACTGCATTATGACTGCTCTATGGGCATGGGGGGAGAGTGTGTGAGGAGGAAACACTACTTGAAACTGTTCTCTGACCAAAAGCCAAAAAAGGGCACACCCATTAGTAAAGATCACAGAACAGCCTTCTTGAGAAAGATGGGGCATGCTGGGAGTTGTAGTCCAACAACTGGAGGACACCAGCTTGGGGAAGGCTGTCACAGAACACTTGAATGCTTTCACCTTCCCTATCCCTTAGCAGCTCCACCCTGGTAAATTATCCTATCATCACCCAAACTTTTATCAGCTGTGTTCTCCTCTGGTTGCCTTGGACTATCCCAGCCATTAATTACCCTGCTTAAGATGGGCCTGTGGTGCTCTCCAGCGGTTCTCTTGATATTTTCTTTCTCCCCCAGTTTGTGTTCTCTGGTATCTGAAGATCCTGGACTTCTGTCCCAAGGAAGGGCCCGCCTGCAGCAGGCCCATGAGCTGGCTCGACACCCCCGCTATGGCACTTGTTGGACAGGGGCCTTAGGGCAATTGGATGCTAGGTGCAGGGAGTTGGATGAGGAGCAGCAAAGCCGCATTGCGCTTGCGTTTGCCCATTGCCACCTACAACGGTGAGTCGAGTCTTCCGGGCGCTGGGAGATAGGCTGAAGAAGGCGGAGGGAGGGGGGCAGAAAGGAGCCAAGAGCCCTGAGCTTAGTCACTGAGGGGGCGGACTCTGGGGGAGGAGTAGGTTGCCACTTCTTCTTTTTTCTTACATGGTTTATTTATTTATTTGTTACATTCGTATCCCGCCTTTTTTTTCCTGCAAGGAGCCCAAGGCGGCTCACATGGTCTTTCCTCCTCTCCATGTTATCCTCACAACAACAACCCTGCGAGGTAGGTTAGGCTGAGAGCCAGTGATCGGCCCCAAGTCACCCAGTGAACTTCATGGCCAAGCAGCGGTTAGTCTCTCGAGTCCCAGTCCAAGACTCTCACCACTCCACCACACTACCTCTCCTAGGGTCCTTCATCCTCTTCACAGCTGTGTGACGGGCACAACTACAAGAGGTGACATCTTGCCCACCAGTGCGACTCCAATTACCGACTGCAGCTGGCCTTACATTCGGGCAACTCTAGGCAGAAGGGACTTTTCTTTTCTTTCTTTTTTTGGTTCCACCTTTTTATCGCTCTTCATCTGCTCAGAAAAACAAGGGATGGGGGAGAGGAGTACGGGTCATGGGGTCTGACCATAGCATGGAAGGGATCGTAACAGCGAGAGGGGGAGCAGGGCAGGCAGAGAATCCACTGAGAAAAGACCGCTGTGTGGGCAAACTGAACAGCAGTGGCCCACTGGGAGCGCTATGCTGGCTGGGGCATGCTGGGAGTTGTAGGCCAAAAACATCTGGGGACCCAAGGCTGGAGAACACTGCTTTACACAGTATCTACTAACACCCCCACCTCCAAAAAGTCCTTGCCCCGAGGAGATTGCAATCTAACAATGAGGAGGGGGACAGAAGAAGGGGAGGGATGACATCATTGGGCCTAAGTGTTCGTGGAGGAGGCACTTCATTTTGGACGCCTAAATAATTCAAGCCTGGCCCTGCTGTTTCCTCCAGTTCTCATTTTTTGCTGCTACCACTTATTATTCCATGCCTTTGTCTTCTCCTGGGCAGGTCAGGGAGGAGGTTCCCCCCCTGTGAGCCGAGCAGCTCCATCCGTGACTGCACGCAGCACATGGACCCGGTGGCCTTTGGGGTGTACACCGAGTTTTTCACCCACGCTCATAGTATCTGTTATTTCCTGCACAATGAGGCCTGGCAGCAGCGAGCCCACGATACCGTGCACAGGTCAGGACAACGGGGTCCTTTCTTTCTCTAGAGCAGGGGTGGGGGACCTTTTTTCTGTCGAGGGCAGCATTCACTCAGGGGTAATCTGCTGGGGGGGTTACATGCTGGCTGTGGGTGGGGTCACCCCTCAAAGTGGGTGGGGTCACCCCTCAAAGTGGGTGGGGTCACCCCTTTGCTTGCTCTCTTTCTCTTTCTGCTACTCTCTTTCTCCTTTCTCTCTCTGTCTCAGTAGACACCCCCTTCTCTCTCCCTCTTTCTCCCTGCCCAGCAGGCTACTGGACAGAGATGGATTGCTCTTGCCAGAAGTCTGAACTGATTGCTTACAGAGGGCTTTTGAAATTAGATTGAGGGCCCAATGCAGTCCTAGGGTTGCAGGTTGCCCACCCCTGCTTTGAGGATATCCCTTGACATTTTGCTGTCTGAGGTAAAGGATAAGATGGCACCCCTCCCATTCCGTGTACAAAAACCAACTGGACTGGCAGTTGAATCTTTCTTCAACACAGGCAATGAGACAGTGTCCTCCAGCGTACCTGAAGGCAACAGGCTAGCTCAGGGATCGTAGGGCAGATCCACACCATGTGGCCTACAGCTCTCTCTATATTTTTTTTAAATTATATTTATACCCCACCTTTTTTTCCTGCAAGGAACCCAAGGCAGCTTACATAATCCTCCTCCTCTCCATTCTATCCTCACTAACAACCCTGTGAGGGAGGTTAGGCTGAGAGTCAGTGACTGGCCCAAAGTCACCCAGTGAGTTTCATGGCCGAGCAGGGACTAGAACCCGGATCTCCCGAGTCCCAGTCCAACACTCTCACCACTACGCCACACTGGCTCTCTTCCAGCACCTTGCTGCTGCCTCCCAGCATTAGCCGCCTGAGGCGACTGCCTCACTCTTCCTCATGGTACAGCCGGCCCTGGCAACAACACTTAGCCCACAACCATCCTGAGAGGGCAGGAACAAGCTTGGTAGGGGCCCTTTGGAGCTGCTAATCATGTTTATGGGTTATCTTGATTCAGATACAATCCTCCAGAGCTGGAGAGAGATACCTGATAATAGCACTTCCTTTGATGGCTGATAAATATCTATTTGAAGAATAGGGGCATTTCCCTTAATTAGGGGATGGCATGATAACAAATGGGAAAACTTAACAATGGACAAAATATAATCCCAACTATTGTTTTAGTATTTTAAATTGTAAACTACTTTCAGTGCCTTAGCAGAAAAGCATATATAAATGCAGAAAATGAATATTAAAAAAAATTAAAAATGAAACGAATCCATTGTTATTATGTATAGCAATAATTTTTTGAAATATTTGGGTTGTATCCAATATTTGTGTTGTATCCAATATGGAGAACTCGGTGTTCTCCAACCTTGGGTCCCCAGATGTTTTTGGCCTACAACTCTGGGAGTTGTAGGCCAAAAACATCTGGGGATCCAAGGTTGGAGAACAGTGGTCTAACTTAACCCATTCATTTCAAGGGGTAGGACTAACATTGGATACAACCCACAATTTCCCTTTCTAACTTTTACCAATGTTGAAAAATGTTTCTGTAAGTGTCAACTGGATTATGGTCTTTACTTATTTCATAAATTAAAGAGGTGCCTGATGGACTCACAACTTACCTACTTTTTGCTCCAAGGTTAGTTGATAGTACTTGTATTCTTGTGCCTATGTAAATAAGTTAGTAGTTTTTATTTTATTTTTTCCCATTTGCTTCCTCTTATTTCTCCTATTATTCTGTTGGTAATTTTCATCTAATTTATGTCCTGAGCTGGAACATAAAAGATTAGTAAGTCTCCTGAAGAAGTCACCATTTCAAGGCATGAAGACACCCACCCACCACCCTGTACAGATAACCCTACTGGATTATCAAAGTAACTGTATTTGTTTAATATTTTATTTTTATCCTGCTTTTCAGACCAATATTTTCTCTGAAACCAGCACACACCAATTAAAAAAAAAAAAAAAAAAAGAGTCACAGGGCCCTAACCTGATTTATATCCAGTTGGGGCTCAACTGGTGTTCCCTTTGCCCCATGGTGTTCTTTGTAAGAGACAGAAGGTTCAACCTCCCAGTGGCCCTTGTGACTCTGGCTGGTGGCAGAGGCAGGAGTATTTTTCTACTGTCCCAGGGCAACTGACCAGTGGAGCAATGTTCTTTCTGGCAGGGAGCGGGGAAGAAGCAAGCGCCCAGTCCTTGCTGCTGCTCTTTCTCTGGTCAGTGGATGCGGCCAGGCTGGTCTTTTCCTTGCCATGGTATTCTTCCTCCCAGTGGCCCTTCTTCCTCTAGGTCAGTGTTCTCCAACCTTGGGTCCCCAGATGTTTTTTTGGCCTACAACTCCCAGCATGCTCCAGCCAGCGTAGCTGGAGTTGTAGGCCAAAAAAACATCTGGGGACCCAAGGTTGGAGAACACTGCTCTAGGTGGTGACAGAGTGTCATAGATTCACGCCACAGTCACTGCTCCTTCAACTTGCTACGCTCATTGCTTACTGAGGCAGTGAACAGATGACAGCAGCCAGCAAGGTTGAGGAGGAGCAAGACCAGGAGGCTCCAGGGAGGGCTTTATTCATTTATTTGGGGTCGTTTCGGATTGTCCCAATGAAGCCGTCTCCTGATGGGCCTGACAACCAGGGGAGGAAGTGGCCTCCTGTCACAGTGGCTTGTGGCATGCCTTATTTGGACTTCTTCCCACCCTATTACTATAAAGAGGTTGCTGATTTTCAGTGTGGTCCTCTAGATTTTCAGCATGGTTCCCTGTGGCGGGAGAGTCCGGCCTCATCCATCAGCCAGAGAACCAAGGGCCACTGGGAGGCTGCACACCATGCCTCCCAGGATTAACATCACTGCAAGGGAGAGGCCAGCTTGATGCCGCACATTGACCAAAGAAGGAAAAGCTGCAGGGAGTTGTTAGGCCCTTCCCTGCCAGAAGAACAAAACAAAGACACTCATTTTTAAGAACCTTGTAACTAAGAACTGATGCCTGAGTTTTGCTTTCTTCCTCCTCCCTCCCAATCCCTTTCCCTTTTGTGTCATGCCTATTAGAGTGTAAGCCTGCAGGCAGGGACTGTCTAATATTAATTTTTTGTAAGCCACTCTGGGAGCCTGTTTTGGCTGAAGAGCAGCGTAAAAATGCCGTAAATAAATAATAAATTAAGGGCTCTTAACAGTTAGGCTGAATAGCATATAGCAGTGATGGCAAACCTTTTTGAGCCCGAGTGCCCAAACTGCAACACAAAACCAACTTATTTATTTCAAAGTGCCAACACTGCAATTAAACCTGAATACTGAGGTTTTAGTTTTAGAAAAACAACTCATACAGTTGTCCGAACTAATTAACCTCTTTTGTCTTAAAAGAAAAACACAATAACAGAGCTTTCAATGATACAAACAGTTTTTTGTTGGAAAAAAAATCAACTCAAAAAATTATTATAGTACTACATTGTACACATAGCCTGAAGGGAATTTATACAAACTTTTTAAATAATTAGGCACATGTATTTTTGGATAAGGGATTCTCAACTTGTAATATGATTATATGCCAGACTGAAATTGTATGGGGCATGCTTTACTCCGGGACCTTTCCCTGCTTCTACAGGTGTCGGATTAGTAAAAGTAAAAGTCAACCTGTACTAGGATGAGCAAGATAAACAAGAAAACTAAACGTGCTTAACACATTTTAAACACTTTATGTCTTGGACTGCAAACACTGCATTAGGTAAAAGTTTGCATTGGGCATGCTTTTGCACAATTAATGTGATTTTTGCTCTTGCATGCATGCTGATAATTTGTCAAACCTTGGCTCATACTCCGTTAGTTTGAGAGCAACACATGCAGCACTCAGGTCAACTGTTAGGGCTTTACATCCAAGCCATGCTCTGTGCATCATTCTTCAAAATCTTTTAAATGTGATAACAATGTAGAAAAGAATTCTGTAACAGGAATTCTAGAATAAAATCATTCTGTTCCACACTGTGAGAAAGAACAAGATCATTAGTGTTTTGCAGAAGGGGATGGTCTTTTCGCGATCTGGTGACCAATGGCTCGAGCGCCCACAGAGAGGTCCCTGCGTGCCAGCTGTGGCACCCGTGCCATAGGTTCGCCATCACTGGCATATAGGCTAACCCAGGGGTGGGCAGATGTCAGGCTTGGGGGACGATCTACTTTGTTTTTTTACTAGAACCCACCAGTTGCTGGCGCAAAAGTCATAGACTTTGAATTACAGCCGAGGAATTTGTTTTGAGTACCAGAAGTGAATATGGTTCACAGCCCCCCGCCCCCCGCCCCCCAAAAATCAACTCCTAATTACCTTAAGCTTTCTTCATTTTAGCAGTACAATTTGGAGGAGCGGGTGGGTTGTCTTTTTGTTGCTGACATTGGTAAACAATTTGGAGCCAGAAAGCCTTGCCAATCTTTGCAAATCAGCCGGCAATCTCCTTCCTGCCCACCCTGGGCTAAACTTTCGATTTCCATTTGAGCAGCACCCAAAGTAGGGCACTTGTTCGGTATGGGGGAGAGGGGGTGAGCTGCCCACGAGTGACACTCTAATTCCAGCGTTTCCCAGAGCAGGCCAGCTTCAGTGTGACAGGGTAGTCTAATTTGGGAAGCGTGGCCCATCAGATCTGCTTAACATCAATGTTTGTCTAGCTGACACTTGGTGGAAATTTGGAACGAGCGGCTTTGTGCAGGGATGGGAAGAGCCAAGCCGCAATGCTTCCATTTCACCTGGGGAATAATTACAGCTCACCACCCTGAGGAGGGCATGGTGGATAATGCATTTGAGAGTTTCTGGCTCCTTGAGGCAGGATGGCGATCTGCTGTGGAAGTGGCACCCAAGTCCCCTCGTTTTGTCCAGAGGCTCGGGCTTGTTTCCAGACTTATATGTAGGTAAACGTGGGGGGTGTCCACGGGGCAGGGATAGAAACATTGGGAGCTGCCTTATTATTATTATTATTATTATTATTATTATTATTATTATTATTATTATTATTTATACTGTCCAACAGCCAAAGCTCTCTGGGCAGTTTACAACAATCAATAAAAGACACAACGATACAATATAAAATATACACAATAAAAACATAAAAAATTAAGTTTAAAATGACACACCGAGTCAGTCCATTGGTCCACCTGGCCCAGTATTGTCAATGCTGACTGGTAGCAATGGACTCTCCAGGGTTTCAGGCAGGAGTTTTTCCAGTCCTACCTGGAGATGCCGGAGATGGATCCTGGGACCTTCTCCATGTAAAGCAAGTGATCTACCACCCAGTGTTTCTCAACCTTTTTCCGACTGTGGCCCCCTTCCGACCTTGTTTCCTTCCTGTTTTGTTTTATTTTCTCGGTCGCTTCTCTGTTTTCTTCACTTCTTTCTGTGGCCCCCTAATCTCGTGCTGTGCCCCCCTTTTATGTGATTTTCACCTGTGGGCCCCCTTGGAATATCCTGGGAACCCCTGGGGGCCATATGGCCCCAGGTTGAGAACCCCTGCACTAAGCCACAGCCCCCTGACAGGCTGTATAGCTGGCTGACACTACAGGGCGCAGAAGATGGCTTCTAATTTGTAATCCAGGAGTGGATGCTGGATCCTGTGAACCCAAACTTTAGTTGTCATGTTATAGCATCATGTTACTGCTTCATGGTACTGGAAAGGGTTAAAAGGTGCAACGTCCAGGTGGGCTTGAGCCCTTTGAGCCTTTTCCTTTTGGAGACTAACACTGTGATCCTATCCATATTTAACCAGGAGTGAGTCCCACTGCGTTCGATAGGACTGACTCCCAAGTATATGTGCGGCACCACAGAGTTGCAACCAAAGTCCTTCAAGGGAAGGAACCACTTCACCCAAAGAAGCTGCCTATCCTACCCAGTAACCCTGCTAGGCCCTGCCCTGTCGGATCTATTTTCCTCTCATACATTTCTTGTGTTTCCCACCCACAAATGTCCACATTCTTAAACAAAAACAACATGGGGAAAGTTACCAGTGAGGGAGTTCATAGAAATCAGCCCTGTTGACATGATATAATAATTAATTCCAATAATGGGATTGAGACAGGGTAAGGATTAGCACATGCTCCTCCGTCGTCATCTTCTACATCTCTAGCGGTGGTCAAATAATCCCCACTTCAGAAGGAAGCTCTGAAGTATAAGTGATCCCCAACTGGAAAAGGATGTTTTTATACTTTTGTTGTATTCATTATATTTTTATGGTCTTCTATTGTTAAGATGCCTTGTGAATCCTGAAGAATGGAAAGGCAAGGTGCAAATATTTTAAATAAATTGAACAAAAAGGCATGTTATAGTAACTGGCTGTCAAGACCCCAGCTATCACTTGTACTTTGGGGTTGCATTCCCCATCCCCTCCACCAAACCGCTGGCTATGAGTAAGGTTGTTAGAAGCCCTATGGCAATGATATACTTTGGACATTCTCTGATCTACACTATCTTGGGAACAAGAGCCTCTCCCACCGTCAGCATTACATTACAAGCCAGGTTCAGATGTGAGTAACTGTAAGTGCTTCCCCCTTTAAATAGATGCAGGCAGGTTTCAAGGAAGTGACATGAAAACGGGAGAAGGAAAATGGAGCTGCTGGAGGGAAGGTAGTGTTGGGGTGGCTGGAGCGAGGATAGAGATGGTCATAGCTAGAGAGGGAACCAGCAGAAGCACTAAAGCATTGCTCCCCGACAAATAGAAGTCTTAGTACAACTTGGGTACACCATGCGTGTTTCCTGCTTATCTCTGTGATCATGAGGGCTACTAACTTGCTTGTTTTAAATTCAAGATGGGATTCTCACAAAGCCAATACTTGTTGATTTCATGCTTATGCAGTGGTTCTGCAGGCATGCAAAAAAACCAGACAAATGTACTATATGAAACCATCCAGCATATGCCATGCAGGTGTTAGTGCCCCCATATATTGCTTCCACCCAGGTCCCTATGGGTTAGCCATACTCTACATGTGGCTAAGTCTGGTCCCAACCCATAGAACCCTGGGTGGAAGCAATACATGGGGGTACTAACACCTGCCTGGCACATGCTGGGTGGTTTCATACAGGCCTGGCTGTAATGAATTGGTTCCTGCTGCCTCTACGCATACCAGGCTGACATCCTCTTCAGAGACTGTGGCTCGCCAGCTGGAATCCACCAACCGGCTTGCTGAAGAGACTGCCCGGGCGCAGAATGCCACCTTGCACTCTCAGGAGCAGATCCTGCAAGATGGGGAGCTGCTACGGCGGATGCTCCATGAATCCTCCCAAGGTAACATGAAAGGTCTAGGCAGGAATTATGGCTCAAGACCTGACAAGGCTGTGGGGCATGCTGGGAGTTGTAGGCCAAAAACATCTGGGGACCCAAGGTTGGAGAACACTGGGTTACCCCACTTAATCCACACAGCAGACCAAGAGAACAGGTGACTCACCCAGTCACTGAGTGAGCTTTATGGCTGAGGTTTGAACCCACATCCTTTGACCCTCTGTGTGACATTCTATCCACCACATCGCCCCTCCCTATAGCAGTATTGGACAATACGCAGGCGTTTCCTCAGGTGTGCAGATATGCCTATGACGCGGTAAGAATCGAAGAAGGGGAAAGGGGTTTATAAACCTGTTGCAAAACTGCAATGGTAAAAGAAGTATTATGGGTTATGGGCACCAGCTGCAGTATATTCAGAGGACCACATTGTTTCTAAGAGTATAGACCAGCCTTCCCCAATGTGGTGCCCTCCAGATGTTTTGGACTTCAACTCCCGTCAGCCCCAACCAGCATGGCCAATGGTCAGAAATGCTGGGAGATGAAGTCCAACACATTTGGAGGGCTCCAGGTTGAGGAAGGCTGGTATAAACCCACAACTCCACATGCCCCTATAACGCTGTACCTTCTGTGAGGTGTGTGGGATATAATGAATTATGTCTTTGGGTCACGGTGTGTGTGTGTGTGTGTGTGTGTGTGTTAATGGAAGAAAATTATATTGGGGTTCTGTTTCTGGCCTAGTTTCTTGGTTTAGCTGGGAGAGAAAGTAGGTGCTGGGATGGATGGCTTGCCTCTCCCCTCTGCAGGCATGCGCCAGGCCTTCCAAGACTTGCAGGATTCCGCAGTCGAGCAGCGAGTCGCCTTTGCAGAGATCTTCAACCGGGTGGCATTCTTGCACCACTTTGTAGTTGGGGAGTCCAACGCGCTCTACTCCACCTTCTTCCATCTCCTGAGTGGAGCGGCAAGCCTCATGCTGACCTCTAGCCAGCGAACTGCAGGAGCACGGTGAGAAAAAGGAGGAGGATATGAGATATCAGAGAAGAAGTCTGTGCTTGGCTATTCCAATTGGATCAGGAATAGGCTGCTGGCTTGGGTGGGTGTAGGATTCAAGATCCCTTTGAGCAGGGACTCAGAACCTCTTTGAGCCCAAGGGCTGAATTCTATTTTGGATAAGTTTTCGGGGGCGGCATTCCCGTGGTGGGTGGGGCTGAAGGCAAAAGGGGGCGGGGCCAAAATACCAGCCTATTTTAGCTTAAAGTTCTTCCTGCCAGTAACAGCCTTAGGAGAGGCATTTCAACCTTATTGGTGGGGAGGGAGCCACACAAAAGCTGGGAAACTGCAAAATGAGCGGTGGTTGGGTGTAAGGGGATAGAGCCTGGGGAAGGGGGCATGGCAGTCTGGGGAACCCCATGGGCCAGATTTGGTCCCCCGGAGCTCTGGATTTGGTCCCCCAGAGCTCTGGATTTGGTCCCCCCTCCGCACTTCTTTTTTCCATCTCCAGGTTCATTTTGCTGACCTTAGTGGGAGCTAACATTTACCTAGAGCGTGTCATCTGCAGCCTTCTTGTGGATAACTCCGAGGAGAGCTATGACCTGACGGTAGGGCCTCTGTCTTGCACTAATAGGGAGGGAGCAGGGCAAAGTACATCTCCCCAAATATGCTGTGCCTGGAGCGAAGCTTTGATGCTGATCTCTGCCGAGGCACTGTCTCACTGTTCAAGCGTAGGTGGCTTGATGTGAGCCTATGCGGCCCCCCTTTCCTCCCAGCACTGTGGTGTCATGCTCGTCCTTGTCAGGGGAAGGTGCCTGTCTGCACTGTTGCATGCTTCTTCTGGAAGGGTTGACAGGAAGGGGCGGTCATGAGATCGTGCAAGAGAGAAGCAGCAGAGTAGAATCAAGTGATTCTGAGAGATCATAAGGAAGCTCATGGTTTCCAGCCAACAGTTTAATTCTGATCTGCCTCTTGAGCAAGGAGATTCAAGGACTTGGGTAAGGGCTGTCTCTGTTTTGCCCCCAGCAAACAAGACCCAGAGGAACCACAATTTGGAAACAGAATCTAACTTCCTTGCACTGCCACACAGGTGTTTTAATTGAGTGGGCACCTGCCCCAAAGCCTTGGCTCCTAAGCTGTGGAGGATCAGCACCCGGGTCCTCTGCGTGAGTTCGGCGCTTAACAGGTTAACCGGCACTGAGCTACTGCCCCTACAAGCAATTGAAATTGACTAGGAGGTTTGCGCAGCAAAAGGAAACTCCGGAGTCTTTGTATGACCATATAAGGCTTTTATTTACTGCAAGTTAAATGGAGCGGAACTAATAACTTTCTAGGTATGCTACAACGTCAACATGACCTGACGTGATCTCCGAGTTTTATCAATGAATGGGTTCCCAGGCTAGCGTATTGAGGAAAGTCAGTTACCTTAGACCAGAGACTCTGCGCTGGTCAGTTTCATGCCTGGCTCCGGATCAGGCTCCGGGGAAGAGAACAGCTTATCCCAGCCACCACTGCGGATGAACTTGCCGAAACGACCCGTGTTCCCAACCAACTCCCAGAAGATGTGCATGGGGGTTTTCTACCCCATCTTTTCCCACCCCCTGCCTGTCAGGTGGGCTTATCCCTGCCCCTGTGTGGCAGGTGGGCTTATGCCTGCCCGGGGAAAAGATGACGTCTCCTGGTCCAGGGTGTACTTTACAGCTCATAGTGGCTGCCCTGTCTTCTTGATGGTCCACAACTCTCCTTTGTGGATTCCGACAAAGGAGCCAGCACCTCCAGTTCCCCTCCCACCCCCTGTGGAGAGGTTTATGCAGACAAAGCTTGGCAGGGAAATGTGTGCGTTGTGTGTTTCATGTTCCTTTTACAGTTGGGCTTTCTCCACATAAGCATTGTGTGTCCCTTGAGTGAATGAGCAGGCAGGGACATGCCGTGTTGGTTAAGAGTTGCTACCAGAGGTCTCAGCATCAGGGCCATCCAAGTGCTGGGCCAGGAAAAGGACAGCTTCTGCAACCTGTCTAAACTATGCAAATTGTACATCTGTGTATCGCTTCTCTTACTTTGCATAATTTATTCTTCTGTTTTGACTCTCTTACATCATCCTGCTTCAGGCTAGGCATGGGGAGAGGCAAGGGATTATGCAGGGAGCTGTATTCCCCTCCATAACCACAGGAAAACTCTGGGGTCTACCTACACAGGATGCTAAATAGTGAGCAGACTTCAAGCTTGTGGGATCGATTTTTATTTTTTTTAAACCTAGAAGTCCAAGGTGCCAAGTAGGAAGTAGTGGCTGCAGGGAATGGACATGCTCTTCAGATTAAGGAACAGGAATATATTTTCACTAGAAAAATGATCTCGCAGTCCTTTCAGACAAGAATCCATTCCTGTTTTTTCCTCTAAGCTTTCTTCATTTCTGCAGCAGAATTTAGGCGGGTGTGGGTGGGGAGACTATGACCTGGTTCACACAACAGGACAACCTACTATTTTATTTATTTATTTATTTATTTGATTTATACCCCACCTTTTTTCCTGGAAGGAACCCAGGGCGGCTTACATGATCCTCCTCTTCCTCTCCATTTCATCCTCACAACAACCCTGTGAGGTAGGTCAGGCTGAGAGTCAGTGACTGGCCCAAAGTCACCCAGTGAGCTTCATGGCCGAGTGGGGACTAGAACTCGGATCTCCAGAGTCCCAGTCCAACACTCTCACCACTACGCCACACTGGCTTAACTTACCCACAGGAGGGGGGGCTGTCGCATTGTGCCAGGTGCGTGGTGGGTGCCACTTCTGCATGGCGCCCAGTTTGCTGGGCTTGTCATGTCATGCAAACCCAGGCAGCAGGGGCTGTTTCAGGGTCAGGCCACCACAACGTGACAGTCCCCCGCAGTAAATTAAGCCATGGGGGGCTGTCGTGATGTGCAAACAGGCCCTGTCTGTTGCTCCCATGGTTAATTAGTAGTTGTGCCCAGTCCAGGGAGCCACGGGGCAATAAGGATACAGGCCTGTGGCTCACGCTGGCTCAGCTTGTCTGAGCGTGGAAAGCTAAGCAGGGTCAGGCCTGGTTATTACTTGGATGGGAGACCCCTCCTCTAGTGTCCTGCATTGAGCAGGGGGTTGGACTCGATGGCCTTGTAGGCCCCTTCCAACTCTATTAATCTATGAAATCCTTGCTGATTACCCTGCTTGTGAACTACTCTTAGGCACCTGTGCTGGACAGACCTTTTGTGTGATCCAGGGTGCTTCCAGAGGCGGCTTAATTTATTGTGCCATTGCCATGCCTTGTTCACAGAATTTTGCGAGTGGTCTCCATGATGTCATCTTCTATGCATAATCCTCCCATGTTTCCCCACCACTTCTTCTCTCTTTTCTCTTACCACAGAAAATCCATTAAGAAAGAAAAGTCAGAATAGCTCCACACAGTGCCAATTCTTATGGGGACTGAAAAGCCAACAAACTTCTGTGGCAGAATGGCCAAAATTGCCCTTGCTGTTAACCCCACCTCTGAATGTGCCCCAGCTTTGCCCCTGGTCCCCATCTAGGCTACTCTTCATCTTCATCGTCGTCTTTTCCCCCTTCTCTTCGCTCCTCTCCTACCGGAGTTTGGACATCATCATAGTCTTTAGATATGGCTGCTCTAAACAATGACATTGTATTGCCCCCAACCCATTCTTCAAGGTTTTTCAGCCAAGACTTTCTTCTTCCTACATTTCTTTCCCCGTTTATTTTCCCTTCAGCTGCAACAGTCTATATTTTTCATTTCTCGTTATATGACCAAAACGTTCTAGTTTTCTGAATGGTTTTCCAGGTTACTAACATTTTTTAAATCAAACATTGGTAACTGTAATGTAATAGATGGTTCCTCTCCCCTCAACCCCACCCCACCCTTGCTTTGTTCTGTCTGGTTCTGATGTAGGATTTCAGGCCATGTGCTGTAGTTAGAACAAAAAAACATTACTGAGGAGGTGGTTGAGGACAAATACCGTAGCTGTCCCTGAGAAGCAAGACTATATTCCAACAGCAAGGCTCCCCCCCCACCCTGCATAATTGACTGGCAGACTGGAAGCCATGCTGTTACCTCTGTGAGGGATAAAAAGCGCTGAGATAAAAATGCAACTGGGTTTCTTGTTGAACATTTGGAGTGGGGGGGAACACTAAGGTTTGTCAAAGCATTCCTGTAAGATGCCCGAGCCATGAATCATCAATTCTGTGGGGAACGGCAGGCTTGTATAATAAAGCTGCAGCTCAATTAACACCCACCCAATTCCCTTATCATCATCACCATCCTAGCAATCTGGTAACACCATCAGCCTGTCTTTTAGAGAGAACCTTTTTCTTTTATTTTCTTCCTTGTTTTGCTGAAGATCTCCTCCTGCAATGATAAACATTTTGTTAATCAAATCCTTATATACATCCTCTATCCCACATTCTCAGGTTTGCCTCCAGATGGGAGCGACCCTCTGCCTGTACTCCACTTACTCCCATGCCGTTTGCTCTCAGTTCGCTACCCGCTGCCAACACATTTGTACTCATGGGACAAGGGAGGCATGAATCCATTTTGCAGTTTGACTAAAGAGATGGTGGGAAAGATTCGGAGTCCTTAAAATTGTACCTCTTTTTTTTTTTTTAATTATTTAATTTTTCCCAAACAAAATATGACAAAATAAAACGAAATACAACCATAACACAAAATTCAAACTAAAACTGCATACAATAAATCATACAGTGCACCCACCACCCTCCTAGGGGCCAATTAATATGCTTCCATCCCATTAAACAATTACTATTCCATATTCAAAAAATATAACATATCCTGACAAGGCATACTCCCTTTCAGGGCCGGTGCTACCATTAGGCCAACTAGGCAGCTGCCTAGGGCGCAGGGCTAAATGGGGTGCCAGAAATGCCTTGGGGAAAAAAATACAGCGCTCTCAAGTGGGAAGGGGGGGGCACTAAATATCTGATCTTGCCTAGGGCACCAAACTGCCTTGCACCAGCCCTGCTCCCTTTCCCCTTTATTAACACATAATCTAGAAACTGACCCCAGATATCCTTAAAATTATTTCTCTTTAGCTGTCCCTTTTTACATTTAATACTGCAAGTCAATTTATCATTAAGAGCTGTTGGGACTTGAAAAAGATACTAGGAGAGGATATATTGTGGAGTAATATCCTTCCTATCTCACGTTAGTGAGATCAGCAGAGTAGAGTCCCTTTCCAGCTTAAAAGAAGCTTAGATTTGGCTAGTGTTAGCCAGTTAGCATTTGGTAATCCAGGATGCTTTAAGGCAGACTGGATTTCCCTGGTTTTGCCCCCTTTTCTCTCCCTCAGAACAATAATCAGAGACACAGTCTTGTAAAAGTTAAAAGTAACATTTACTCACTCAGATTATGCAGTTTCATTCAGGCAGGCTTAAAAGCGTTTCTTACAGTTGGTTACAAGTTCATTTGGAAATACTTGGGGTCTGAACTTGTGGAGTTCAGACCAGCAACTCTGGCTACATGCTGCTACAAGGATCACGTGGAGACAGCAACCTGGTGGTGCCACGCACACTCGAGTCTGAACAGAAAGAGGAAGAAGCTGGGAGCTACGCCCACTTCCTGTTCAGGTTGTTAATAATTCAATGAGTACCTTCTAGGAAAACCACCCTAGAAGGTATGAGTGATCTTAACCATTTCACCCAATTGCCTGGTGAAACATGGGCCATAGGTTTTGACTGCAATTTTAATTATCCAACAAGAGCTATATCCCATATCTCCTTATACCAGTCAGTAGTTAGAAATTCATGCTGAACCTTCCATTTCCTCGCAGTCATTAAGCTAGCCGCTGTTAACAAATTTACAATTAATTCCTTCGTATGTTGAGAACACGTAAAATTGTACCTCTGGTTGGGTGGTTGGAGGAAAAATAGGCAGCAGTGGGTAATAGGGGACCACGTGCAACAGACAACAGGGTTCAGGGCTGCTTGACTTTGTGCTTAAAAAAGAAAAAAAGAAAATTCAACACCAAGGTGACCTACATTTTGCACCAAAAAAATGGAATTCTGCAACTTTTATAGCAGGGCTGGCCCAGGACATTTTGCCATGTGAGGTGCCCCCCCCCCCCCAAGTCAAGGTGCATATACCCAAAGCTAGCCTTTGGCACATGAGGCAGAAAATCGCACAAGTCCCTCTCACCATCCCTGGCGATAGAAATACAAATAACCAATTAAATAGCTAACAGTTTGGCACCCTTTCATGATGCCCCAAATCTGCTACCTCACTCTGCCTAATGGTAGGGTTGGCCCTGCTTTATAAACCACACAGATTAAGCAGTTGTACATATTGTAACTTATTATTCAAGTACTGCCTTGTTATGTCAGATCAAGGGCAACTTCCTTTTTGTCCAGCCAGATGCCACTGGGACTTCACAAGCAGGGCATGAAGATGATGTCCTTCCCTTAATACTTGTCCTCAGCATCCCGTATTCAGGTTATATGTTTGTTATGTTAATTTTCAAGCTGAAATGTGAAGCCATGAGGGATAGAAACCCACCCTTCCGCATAACTATGAAGACAAAGGAGCCCTGTGCTCCTTTTAATCTAATTCCTGTGATGCTGGTAGTTAATGAGATTTGCCCCCAGAACTGGAAGACAAGGCTGGTAATTCTGGAGTTCTTGGTGGAAACTTGCTAGATGTTGAACAGGGTCTGTCCAGTTGCTTTGACTTATGTCTGTCCACCTTAGGAGGGCATTTCCTTCTGGCTGGGCCTGTCACGCCGGGGGTTTGCTGGTCTGGGCTTGACCATTGTGGCTTTTTTCATCTGGACCTACAAGGACCCAGCCAAACAGAGCCAGGAGATGCTGCAAAGCCTACAGGAGACCAGGACAGATATACGGCAGCTTCTGCAAGAAACAGGTAAAGGAGGAGGGGATATATGCAAGAAACAGGTAAAGGAGGAGGCCTTCTGGAGAGAGGGCCCTGCTTTCTTCAATAGGCTCCTGGCACTCATGGAAAACCCGAAGAGGGGATATGGTGCTTTCTTGTACCCCAAATGGGAACTGATAAAGGGCAGAGCGGGAGACAGAAGCTGATATGGGGACTGTAGACAGAACCAGCCAGGATAAGAGAGTAGGGTGTGTGTGTTTGTGCGTGTGCACACAGAGGTATTTCAAGCTATTTATGTCTCTGCCTCGAGGGATCTGGATGCTCACATAATGTCTCCGATGTTACATTTTAGAAAGGATAGCAGTATACATACTTCCAAATAGCTGACCTGGGGATGGCTGGGAAATGGAGTGCTGCAGTTGCCTAGCAACCGCCACATAGCATCTCCCCTTTTTTCTTTGCCCAGCCAAAGAGCTGAGTCAGGGCTTCTGGGAATGGCAAGGGTGCCTCCCCGTGTGCGTGGCTGTGTAGAAACGAAAGGACATGCTGTGAGAAATCCCCCGGCGGATGGGCTACCTTTCAGTAGCCTTTTCTATATTCCACACCATCACCCCAATGAATTATAGTAGTTGAGCCCCATTCTCCTCTCTGACTCAGAATATAAAACCCAAGCAAGCCTCATGGCTGCCTAGGCCTCTAGACCTTGGAGTTCTCTGCTGAACGGACAGCTTGGCTACTGTAGTCTATTCACTGGTAGCCTCACGTTTATTAGATTGCTGTAATCAGCTTTACGTGGGGCTACCCCGTGCTTGGCCTAAAACAGTGTTCTCCAACCTTGGGTCCCCAGATGTTTTTGGCCTACAACTCCCAGCATGCATGCTGGGAGTTGTAGGCCAAAAACATCTGGGGACCCAAGGTTGGAGAACACTGGTCTAGAAGCTGCAGCTGGTGCAGGATGCAGAGGCCAGGACATACGACACCGGCGTTGAAGCAACTGCACTGGTTGCCTATTAGCTACTGAGCCACATTCAAGGTCTTGCTGTTCATTTGTTTGTTTATTTTATTTCTATACTGCCCCATAGCTGAAGCGCTCTGGGCGGTTTACAACAATTCATATTCACACATTCACAATTCACATAGAAAAACCCTGAATAACTTGGGACCAGGATACCTGGAGGATTGCTTTCCCTGATATACACCCATTTGAGCACTAAGTTCATCAGAGGAGGCTTTGATGGTTGTACCGTGACACCTGCAGATTGCCTTTTCAGTGGTGGCACCCCCCCCCTTTTCGGAATGCCCTCCACCCTGGTATTCAGGAGGTGCCAACTGTGGCATGCTTTAGGCTCCAGTTATAGACCCATCACTTTACCCAGGCCTTCCCTGAAAGATTGTGCTGCCCAGTTTGTATGCTAATCAACATTTGTTAGTACTTGGTTTTAATGTTTTTATATTTATTTGTTTTTGTCCTATTTTAATGTAATTGGGGGGGAAGGAGTAAACTGCCTAGAGATTATTTTTTTTAATATGGTAAGTAGTACATCAATCAATTAAATAAATTATAAATAAATGTGTGTGATCTGTTTTCCAGAGGCACTATTGGCTAAATCAGAGCTCCTGCTTCAAAACTCTGAGCTGTGTGCAGAAAGTGAGGTATTCACAGACTCGGGATTCCCAGACCTGCTGTCCTATTCAGCGTGTAGAGCTGAAATGCAAATAAAGGAACAGGGAGCTGGGCAGCAGAAACGTGAGTGCTACATCGAGGGGGGGAGCGGGAAGGTGACAGGTAGAGAGCTGCCCTGCCCTAGTGGTGAGAGTGCTGGTCTGAAGGCAGGGAAAGCATGTATTAAAATCCTCCCCTCCAAGGTCACTGGGTGGTCTTGGGCAAATCTCTCTTAGCTTAGCCTGCCTTTCAGTGTTGCCATGAGGCTAAAAGCACAATTCTGAACTCTTTGGAGAAAGAGCAGAGCAAGCTTCAAATGTCAGCACTGAGAGTTGCCCTTTGCTGCTGTTGTGTTCTCTCTCGTGCTGCATGTAATGTTTGCCCCACACACACACACACAAATGAAACAAGTTGGCTCTGGCGTAGTTTGTTTCCACACTTTTTTTTTCAGGAGTTGCCATCCTTTGTTCATTCACACTTTTATAGAGCATCCAGGAGACAAAACTGTCAAATCGCTCTATTTCAGTTTTTTCCTATTTTCTGTGTGTGTGTGTGGGGGGGCATTAAAGAAAATCGCTTGTTCTGTATAGTGTAGACAGCCAAAGTTTTGTTGAGGCTTTTCAGGGCTCCTGTGCCTGTAAATAAGTTTCCTGCTTGCTGGTGCTACCCTTTTATTTATGTACTGTATGTTGAGTAAACTGGGGGAGTACTCAACAGAGAGAGAGAGAGAATGAGAGAGAGAGAAGGACAGAGTCAGCAAAGGGAGACTTTTAATTAATGCTGGAAAGGACCTTGGGTGAATGGGACTTACTTCTGAGTAGACATTATAGAAGGATCTTGGCCATAGGGAAGGGTATCGCTGGACAACATAGGCATAGAGGTATAGCAAGCGCTTTGTGGAACTTCTGTTTTAACCCCGCTGCAAGCTGCTTGTGGAAAAGCCAAGGCTGGGCTGTGATGAAAGAGCCCTGGTGTGGAAGCCACCAAACTATCAAGTTAAACCACTTGTGAGGGTGTGTTGATGCTGCTTGTCTGTAGACTTTTGGCCATGTTTTGAGTACCAGAGGAGAATCCCCTCTCATGGGGGGAAGGGTGTCAAGAACTACCTTTGGGAAAACCTGTGATAGAATAAGTAGGCTTGTAGTAGAGGATATCTCTCACTCTTAGCATAGCTCCCAGTCTGCTTCCTGGCTCCATTCAAAGTGCTGGTGTTAAATTTTTGAGGCACATGTTCCAGATCCAGGCTACCTGAAGGAAGGAGCACCATTTCCCCACATATCCTTCCCTGAACACTAATATATTAAAGATGAAGCCCTGCTCTGACTGCCATCCAAAACATGGTAGATGGTGTTGAAGTGCAGGGCCTTCTCAGTTGTGGCACCTTGCTTGCAGAATTCTTCAGCTAGGGAGGACAGTTTGGTGGAATGTTACATGCCTGGTGAAGACTTTGCTTTTCAGACAGACTTTGCTTTTCTTTGTCTGGCAATGGTTAAGTTTTGACTGGCTGACCGTTCTTAGTAGTGTTTCTGTCTTTTATTGTTCACCACCAATACAGCTCATGTTTAAGCTAACTAAGGATGTTTGTTTAAATGTGGTTTCAGTGGAGCAAACTTGGCTTAACGTTCTGAGGGGGAGGGGAGTGCAGGTTAGCGGAATCTCTAGGAGCAGCTGCTGCTCTGGTTTAAAGCTCCCTTCCGAAAGCAACCGAGTAAATCTATTGTTCCTCTAGGGAAAGAGACATGGACTAGCAGCCCCAAACGGAGAGGACGCTCCCCTTCCCGCTCCCAGCACTCACTGTCCCGCCAGCGCAGTCGGACCCGGAGTGCCGCTGCCCAACCGCTGACAATCCCTGTTCCTTTGGAGGGGGTGAGTCCATTGCTTGTGCTATGCAAGCGCATAGATCCATTTATTTATGTATTTTTTAAAAAATAGGCCGCCTTTAAGGGTAGAACCCTCTTGAGGCAGCGTACAGGATACCAAAACAAAACAAAACAGTTGAACCCAAAAGTTCTATGCTGGGTCATGTGGAGGATAGGAATCTCTGTGGCTGAGAGCAGGAGGTGGGGGATTAGGGGCAGGGCGGAAAAGGGTTCGTCTGGTGTTTCCAAGCACAACAGCAGGAATCTGTTTTGGAAAGATTCGCCCTCAAGTCCTCTTCCCTCTTATTCAGCAAAGCGATCAGAACCTAGAACGCTTTGGTTCCATCTGTTACCATTTATGTCAGTATGGATATATATGCTGCATATGGTATGCTTGGAGCCAAAAGGAAGAGTGGGTGGGGAGGAATGCCAGGTGGGAGAGAGTCTCTACAGCAGTGTTCTCCAACCTTGGGTCCCCAGATGTTTTTGGCCTACAACTCCCAGCATGCCCCTAGCTACGCTGGCTGGGGCATGCTGGGAGTTGTAGGCCAAAAACATCTGGGGACCCAAGGTTGGAGAACATTGCTCTACAGAATCCCTATCCTTGTTGTAAAAATATTGGGGGCTAGAACTGCTCCCCCACCTTCCCCCGAAAGCAAACTCTCAAAGGCACACGGATGCTCATGCTGTCAGGGAATCCTGGCAGCGGGGTGGGTGGGTGGGGTGTTAAGCTGAAGTGGGAGGGAACTGGGCTCAGAGGACAAGTGCTGTAAGAAACGTGTAAAGGATCCTCTGCAGAGGGGATCTGAGGACACACTTCCTCTGACCCCAATTCCTCTTCTTCACCCTTGCAATTTTCTGTGCTGACCACTTGATACACAAGTATGTCTTAAACCAGGACGGCCAAAGCCTGCATAAATTTTGCAAGTTTGCACTAACTTGCGTAACTTCTCTCATTTTGTATAACTGTGTAGGTTTAAAAAAAAACATTTTGCATCGTTTATTTAGAATTTGCTAGTATGGGGGGAGAGGGCACAAAAATGTGCAGAGCAGGAACCCACCCCCCAAACCATTGGAAACTTTAGCGCAGCTCCCTGGCTCATTTTCAATACATGCTGGAGTAAGGTTTCCAGGGGTTTGGAGTTGAAATGAAAAGTGGAATGTTGCCCTTTTCCTGTGCTTTGGTGGAACCATGGCATACACCTAGCCCTGCCGGCATCCTGCCACCACACTGCAGCAAACAGATCTCTCAGTGTGTTTCACTTTAAATTTTGGGTTTAGAACTCTTAATGCAAAAAAAGGGGGGGAAGGGGAGGGGGGGAAGCACAAACCCAAGCTCATCTTATTTTTGTAAACATACTTGATTTGCATGATGTTCAAAGGCACTGTGCTTGAGAGAAGGGTTTTAAAAAAACTAGCACAAAGTACAAACAGCCCTACATCTAGGAAGGGATGCTAACTTTACTGCATTGCTGCAGTTCTACTGCAAACTGTAGCATTTAGCTTCTAGCTTGGAATCACAGCGCATTTCTGAGAAACTAGGTTCTTGGGGCATGTGTTCAAAGCTAACTCCTGAACCTTGCAAGTACAGACTCTGAAATACTTGAAGGGTCTTCTGAGTGCTCAGGCTTGGTTTGAGTGCGAGGTGCCCCCCACCCTCACAGAAAAGAGAAAGGAAAAAGTACTGGGATCTTCCTTGTCTTCTGATATCACAGTTATTCTGCAGTAGGAACAAACCTTCCTGTCTAAGAGGGACGGTACTATCTTAGCATATCTACAGTATCTGAGTTTATCATTCATAAAATCAAATGTAACCTTTTGTTCCTGTGACAAACTGTGTAACACATACAATTCTGCCCACTTGAATTAATGTGGCTTTTTTGCTTTCAAAATCCTGTTTATTGTCTTGTAATATATTAGTGGTCCAAAAGCAGGACTATTAACCGAAGTTCAGGTGCTCAGAAGGGCACAGTAATACTATGGAACTGTGTTTACTCCAAGCCAAATCTCTCTCACCTGTTGTAGGCTTTACAGTACAACCTTCGGAGCCGGCGGTCCCTAGGAGCCCCTTGCTCTCCTGTCTGTCACTAAAGCTCGCCCAACCCCAGATGAGAAGACTCCAGGGATATCTCTCAACACGCACCTGTCCAGCTGACTCTGGGAAATCTCTCATGGCAGGGCTTCTAGCTTGGTAATCCGGGAGTTTTCATTGCAGGCAGGGCAGAAATACTCTTCCCTGTCTGAAGGAGCAAGTGAATGGGGAGCTAGGACTCAAGTCTTCAGTTTCCCCATTCAGAAAGGGATGTTCTTTTGGAGAGAATTTTTGTGCAATGCCATACCCAGCAGTGGGACTAAAATGCTGAGACCAAGGATGCTGTTTCCTGTTTCCAAGAGCACTCACCTCCGCAAGAGGTGGCAGTGACATGTACAATACTAATATTATGTATTATGATCCAGCTGTATCCCCCCCCCCACTTTTTTAAAAGACCCAGCTAATCTTGATTTTTCTCTTCACGGCTGGCTAGAAGAGTTCAAGAGGAGAGTTTTTGGCACCAGGTCTTTCTCTACCAGTTGTACTCTAATGTAAGAGAAATAAGTTACCCTCCCCCCCCCCCCCCCAATTCTCTGCAGTAGCCTTCCTGCTGGAGTGGAGCTTTGACTAGTAGTATTGATGCATCTCCCCTGAGCCACCATTTCAGGAGGGGGATCCTCAGGTTGTTACATGTATCGCCTGCCCCTTTAGGAGAGAAGAACCTTCCCAGCTGCACCTTCATTCGAGGAGTTACAGTAGTCCAAGAACAAGCCTGGCTATGAACTGGAATGAGGCCTTGTATATTTGGAGTGAATCTGCTGAAGCATTTCAGAGCCAGAGCCAGAGCCGAGACAACGGTAGCTCAACAACACTTTTATTTACACACCGTCTCCAATTTTTAACCTGTTAAATAAAAAATTTCTTAGAGAAACAACTCTTGGGTTTTGCATAGGCACCAGGCCATCAGTTCCCACAACGATGCACGTGGATGATGGGATGCAAGACGCCCCCTCCTGCTGCTGATGGCCGTGGGGGGCGGGGCAACCTTCCCGAGGTAGATAAAATGAAGTCCCAGTACCCATCTTCTTTTCTGCATCATTCAGCACTTTCCTTAGTCATCTGACAAGCTGAAATTCATGGCTGCTGTCAACGTTGCAGAGAGCTTGGTGGCGATTTTCTCTGCAGAGAAAGGGAAGATAAATAGGGTTATAAGATGGCCAAAGCAGCATCTGCAGGAACCTCCACTCCACTTCCAAAAATGTGCTGCCGGAGCCAAGAGAGAAGGAGCCGCAGCTGCTCTGGGATGGCCACTGTACTCTTGTGGGGGCCATTCTAACCAAGATCAGTCAGTTGCCATGAATAGAAAAAGGCCATGATGGGCAAGTGGACAGACCGGGAATGGCCTCTGCTTGAATTGGACGTAGCTCCTGCATTTAAAGGGGAAGGGGGAGTGAACTGTGCACAACAGATTTGACATCACCCTTTTTAGCTGTACGGTGGGAATGAAAGAGAAGAGTAGGTGAGGGTAGTGGAAACCATCCAGCTGGAAGGGCATACAGGGAAGGGTTCCTGAGGCTTGGGTACTATTAAGAAAGAGCAGAACAGTGAAGCTTGATAGCGGTGGAGATAAAGTGAAATCTCTGCCAAGAAGTGTGGCACAGGGGGACTCGGCCCCAGAGATTCCACTTAAGGAGCAACAGAGGCCCAGGTTTGCATGCTGTTCCCTCCAGAGGGGAAGAAGTGAATGAATGAACCAGGAAAAACCAGTATTCAAATAAATGTGGGTTCTCCCTTTATTCATTGTGTCACTTTCTGCCCTAGGAAGTGTGTCTGTATGTGTGTGGTGCGGGCAGAGGGGAGCATGATGTTAGGATTGCCTTTAATCTCCCAGGAGGGGCATAGCATCATCTGAGCCAACCCTTGTTTCCTTGCAAGAGAAAAGCTCCCGCTTTGGACAACCCTTACCGGCCCGCTTCTGTTGTTTTTTGCGTCGCTTGCTTGCCGCTCTCAAGCCCTGCCCCTGGTGCAGAGGGTCTAAGGCAGAGATCTCACCCAAGTCAGGAGCCCTCGGCACAGCCTTCTCTGCTTCCGCAAGGGTCTTGCTTTTGGCTTTCAGCTCGACAGTCATAGGGCCAAACTAGGGAGGGCAAGAGAAAGAGGCCTCATTACAATTTTGAACTGCTTTAAGATGAACAGGAAGCAAGCTGGCAAAGTGGCAGGCCCTACCTCCTTTCCCTAGAATCTTTAATGCAAGAAGAACACGCTCCTACAGCTGGCTCATGCTGGACTTCGCTGCAATGCATCTGTTCAAGCTGGAGCTCAGTCAGGAGTGAGCAGTCATGACTCGGTTATTTAATGTAGCCTCAACTGCACTACTATATTTCTACACAAAAAAATAAAATAAAATAATCACTTCATTTGAGTACTCTTAAATAAAATGATCTTGGATGGCATGGCCAGAACTGTGCGCACAGAAGGTAGTATTGGGTGCAAAAGTCAGCTTTCTGATCCTGCATGCTTTCATTTAAAAAGAAACAGCAAGCTTCTAGCCCTACTGCTTGTAAAGAAAGATTCAAATGTAGGTGCCAGGGCCCAGTGAAAGCTCTCACTTGCTTCTGAGCTTATCAAATAAGGTTTCTAGCAGTCGGGATGGCAAGGCCTAACATGCCAAAACTAACTTATTCTACAGACTGACAACAGAGCTATAAATCAGACTGGGCAATGAGGCTTAAGTGGCATCATTTATATAGGTTGGAGGACCCACATCTTTGTGGTACAGAATTTTGATATTGCAGCACATACCCTATATATAATAGCTGCTATTATATTTTATTATTTTCTTATTATTTAACTGCTGCTATTTTACTACTATCACATTTGTATTCTACCTTTCCTTGAAGAAGCTCATGGTGGCATGCATGGTTCTTGTCCTCCCCTTTTATCCTCACAACAACCCTGTGAGGTAGGTTAGGCTGAGAGATGGTGACTGTCCCAAGCTCACCTAGTGAGCTCCTTGAGTGGGGATTTGAACTTGAGTCTCTCCAGTCATTGGCTGACACTCCACCACACTGGCTTTCAGTTTACCAGGGTATGAGCCAATGAATTTGCTGGATAGCCCCTCGAATTCTGCCAAGAACTTTGAGCCAGTTAGTGTGAAATGTGGGGAAATCAGATCAATACAGGAAAATGTTGGCCGCTATAAGTCTGTGTGTGGCTGGCCCTACTCACATCCCACCCTACATCCAGGCCTCAAGGCAGCACAGTGAGGATTCTCATTCTTAAAATGAAGTGGATATGACTGAGTCTTAGCTATGACCACCCACTGAGTTTCATAGATCAACTCAGATCTCCCCACTTGAAGTCCAACACTATCAACTAAACCAAGGCTTGCAAAGGGTTTTTCCCTATTGCAATCGCACCTCCTTTGTCCTTCATCTTGTTCAAGGAAAGTTAATCTAGAAGGCAAGGATTAAATAAGGGAATCCGTCTTTCTAGGCAGCTTCTCTTTGGTTTAAGCTGCCAGTTCTGCTCCTAATTGATATGGAGAAGGAGTCTCTCTCTCTCAGCAGTTCAGTCTTCAAGTTTGCCCCTGTCTCTTAGCCAAAACTAAACAGAGCTCAAGTGTTTTCTAGAATGTGACATCCCAATATGGTAAAACTGCAAGCCTGTGGACTTGGCTATCTTGCAATCACAGGATTGCTTGCAAAACCTGGGGGGGGGGGGGAGACATCTAAAAACAGTTGTTTTTTTTGTGGTTGCAGAACATAAAGCAGTAGAAGCCAACAGTTCCCATCAAGCCCCCTTCTCTAGCTGCTCTAAAGTTGACGGTCTTTAGCCTCCACTTACCAATCTCCACAACACCGCCTGTTTTTCTTCTCACTGATGCTTCAAATGCCAGACACACCATTCTGAATCCCTTAAGGAAGTGCTACCTCCAAGCCCCAAGTCACTTTCAAATTTAACCTGAATCATGACCGGCATTCTTTGAAAATTGCGACCTGTTTGGGGCTGAATATCTGGGGGCCTGGAGACTTGACAAAACAGTCCAAACTAGCAAGAAAAGCCACAGCCAGCATCTTCGATGTTGGGGCGCATGCAGGTCTGAGCATACCTCCCGATCCCCATCTTCCTCCATCTTAGTCTCTTCTTGCTCCTGGTGGCAGAGTCCCTCCTCCTCGTCCATCAAAACTTCTGCCCCACTGGTGAGGCCAGAACCCTCCAAGGTGATGCCGGCAGGGCCAGATGGCAAGTCTGCAATAGATACACACTGCCTAGAGTTCCTGAAACATTTCAAAGGAGCAGAGTCCCTTTGCTGGCTTTGCTGCTTTACAGTGGCTCGGGGGGGGGGGGTATTATACCAAGTCTAACGAGGGTCTGCACCTTACTATGGAAAAAGTAGGGGAATGAGAGCAAGAACTTGTTAGGAATGCTGGGCATTTTCAGACTCAAAATCATGCTACTGAATGGATTTTTATCTGCTTCTACAAGTCAAAGAAACGGTATTGCCGCTGCTCACAGCTAAGTCAGCCGTACCTCCACATGCAGCAGCAGCAGCAAATTTAGCAATTTGTCTACATGCAAATGTGAAGGTTTGAAAATCTGCTGCCAAACTTGTGAAAATGAAATAGGAAGGAGATGGGGGGCGGGGATGAGACTCGGTTTTGTCAAAATTCTCACACACCTAAGAGCCTCTACTGGCAGGGAATATTTCCCCCTCTGACACCTCGCCCAGCAGGAATGGAAAGGTCAGGCCCCGGCTTATTCCAAGGGGCTTGTGAGTGAAGGCACTGAAGGAGGAATAGGTAGGGTATCATTCTTCAAAGAGGCATGACCTCCTGTGTGTGAATGCCTCTTCTAAGGTGATGCCTATCGCACAAAGTTTTTGTAAGGCAGGGATGGGGAACGTGTGGCCGTGCAGATGTTGCTGGACTCCCAACTCCTATAATCCCATCCAATGGGCTATGCTGCCTAGGGCTGATGGGAGACGTAGTCTAACAACATCTGGAGGGCCCACACCTTCCCCACCCCTGTTGTAAGGAAAGGGCTTTTACAACTACAGTAGTGGCGGAGGGTCACACAGTGCACTATTTGTGTAGAATTGCAGAAGAGGAATCACTGTAGCCAGCGGGCTCTCTGTTTGCTGCTGGAGGCAATGTTTTCCTCTGACTAAATCAGTTCCTTCTTGAGAGGCAGGGAAGACCAAAAAGAGAGAGAGAGAGAGAGAGAACGAACAACAGCTGTGGGGAGGAGGCTTAGACTCTTGTGGGCTAATAGAGGGAACACAAAGGAAGGGAATACAGTTCTTGGCGGTGTGCAGCTGGCAGCGGAGAGAGCCGTTTTGGAACAACCCGAAACAAAACCATGGTGTCCCCCAGTCCGCTTGACCCAGCTACTTACTTGCCAACGCCGCCTCATTCTCTTGCTCCAGAGCCTCAAAATCAAAGGCCTTCCCCATCTCTGCCACAATTTCGGCACTGATGTGAGTGGGGAGAGTGTGGGTCTCGGGTGGGTGGGTGAAATAGCTGATCTTCCCACTAATGGAGAGTGAAACATTGAAACAGACCACAGACTTTACAAGGAAAAGCTGCCCCCACTCCACACGCTTCCCTCAGATCCTTTTTTTCTTTTTCTTTCCTGAGCCACCCTCTGCCCAGTTGAGACTTGGGTTACTACGAAGGGAAACCAGCCTACGCAAGAGACAAGCTCAAGATTCTTTGTCTTTTTATAATGTCCTCCTCTCACCTTGTCCAGTCGCTTAGCACTGCTTTGGCTGCTTTCTCGTGGTCCGGCGTCCCTCCTTTCTTCAGCTTGCCCTGCCGTCTGGCCAAATGAGCCAGGAACTCTGTGGTGTCCCGGAAATCTGGCACACCATAGTGCTGCATTATCTTTGAGGGTGGGGGAAGAGGACAAGGAGATGGAAGGGCCTGATTACAATGTTCTACCTAATTGTCTAATCAGCAGTACACCTTCCAAGTGATCTGACGAATGGCTGCAAGGGCACAGGGATGAGGGACAAACACGGGGCACTCAGGACCGCCCCCTCCCCAAACTGTTCCCTCCGACATTCTCAGCAGCCACAGTATTTTTTTAGCTAGCCAGCCAACTCTACTGGCATATATGAATAACCACTTCGAGCCAAACGGGTTACCTCGTCATTACTTTTTAAGCAGGATGGTTACCGTATCACTAGAGTTGCAATGCTTAACTGATTTAATAAGTTTGATTTATCAATTAAGGCTGCAAGCCCTAGGAATAAGTCCCATTGAACTCAATGGAGCTTATTTCTAAGTAGGCGTGCAAAAACATGAATAGGACTGTGCTGGTAAAAGCTGTTGATAGATTAAATGGCTGCCCCCAATTCACAAGTTAGCAGATTGCTTTTCATGTAAGCCACAGGCAGCTAACACCATCTTGGGCTTACCCTTCTCTCTTTTAAAGAAGGGGACTGTCTTGTTCAAAAAGGCATACATATGGCTTAGCCATATGTATGTATGTGTATCATCATCAGCTCTAATGATGGCTCTTGAGAGCCAGTGTGGCGTAGTGGTGAGAGTGTTGGACTGGGACTCGGGAGATCCGGGTTCTAGTCCCCGCTCAGCCATGAAACTCACTGGGTGACTTTGGGCCAGTCACTGACTCTCAGCCTAACCTACCTCACAGGGTTGTTGTGAGGATAAAATGGAGGAGGAGGAGGAGGAGTATTATGTAAGCCGCCTTGGGTTCCTTGCAGGAAAAAAGGCGGGGTATAAATATAATAATAAATAAATAATCACTATTATTCATATGCAGATTTAATCAAGTTAAAACTTATGATTCATTGGCTAAGATTCTGAGACAAGAAAACCGGCATAAAGCTATATATTAATGAAACAATAGTTCTGAAGAAAACATCTTGTTATTAGATGATGCACACGTGTTACCACAAGAAGAGGCACTCCCTCCTGTGAGAGAGAAGGGGGAATGCCTCTTCCACACAGTTTTTGTAAGCAACTGTATTAAAAAATAAAGTTGCATTCTCTCTTTCTCTCTCTCTCTCACTCACACACACACACACACTTTAAGACAGTTGTTGCGCAATCAATCAGGGGTGGTTGTTGAGTGAACCATTTACCACCTATTCCTATGATTTAAGATTCCAAAAGAATAATCACAGTAGTCTGTTGCAGCAAAAACAACAAAAGATCTTGTGACATCTTAAAGACTAACAAGTTTACTTAAAAATAAGCATTCCAAATTAAGACTATTGGCCAAAGTTGTGTCTAAACGCATGGGTGCTACTATCACTAAAATGGATTAGGTTTGCCACTCCAAAACTGAACACACACCCCAATCCTGCTGAAACCCACCATAAAGAAGCCCAGGATTTTTGACTCTCAACTACGTAATTGTCTGGTTCACCATTACAGCCGTGTCCTCCCACCCACGCAGGCCCTCCTGTGACCACATCTACCTGCTGCTTGTTGCATCGTTTCAAGATGGCCTCCACCGGGCTCACAGGGTCAACCAGTTGCTCTATCTTTACACAGTTTCGTAGGATCATGGCAGCATCCGAAGTTGGAGAAGCCACGACTATGCCTGGACAGTCCAGGAGCTTTATGTGCTTGTCCAGCTGCACCTCTTGTAGGCACCTAGAAGAGGAAGATAAGGAATGTGAGAAAAGAAGCCTAACCTTACCTCACAGGGTTGTTGTGAGGATAAAATGGAGAGAAAGAGGATTGTGTAAGCCGCTTTGGGTTCCTTGCAGGAAAAAAGGCGGGGTATAAATATAATAAATATAATAGATAAATGAATAAATAAGGGGTGGAAAAGAGCAGCCTCTTCCAATACCAGCCCCTCCACTTCTTAGGTTAATCTATTAAAGCCTTGTGCTTCATGTCTGGAAGTTAGATAATCTGGAGCAAGGAGCAGGGCTTTTAGATCTGTTTTACGTTTCTATCCTCCCTTCCTCCAAGTCCCCTCACCATTTGATCTTCATAACAACTCTGCGAGGTAGGTTAGACCGAGTGATAGCAACTCCCCACAGCTTGTGACTACAGTATTTCAATCCCAGGTCCCTTTCTTCAAAGTACAGCATTCTCTCCTGTGCACGAGCTGTTGGCCCAATGCTGTAGAACAAGGGTGGGAAACCTTTTCTGGTTCTGAGCAAGCACGTCGGGGGGGTCACATGCCAGCAGCCAGCCGAGTGGAACCACCCCGCAGCTGGCATTCAGCCCCAATGTCGTTGCCCAGACCCCATTTACTCACAAACAGTCACACACACACCGGTGCAATCAAGCTTCTAAAAAGCTTCCACTTGACACCAATGGAGGCTTCTTAAAAGCCTCATTACAGAGGGAGAGGGACAATGGGGGGGGGGGGCTGCAGCATTGGGGAGGGAAGGGTTAGACCCTCCCTCCCCAGGAGTGACACACACCCCGCCGCTGTAATGAGGCTTTAAGAACCCTCCACTGGCACCAGCTCTGTCTCTCTCCCAGCCTTCAGTGGGCGGGGATGGGAAGCACAAATGTAGCCAACGGAGCTGGTCAGTAGCTCTGAATTTTGAAATACACTCAGCTGGTCTATCTGGTGTTTAGAATTTTTAGCTCAGTATTCTCCAACCTTGGGTCCCCAGATGTTTTTGGCCTACAACTCCCAGCATGCCAAAAACATCTGGGGACCCAAGGTTGGAGAACACTGTTTTAGCTGCTATTTTAACTGTTTGATGGGTTTTTAGATTTATTTATTTTTTAATGTTTTGGGTTGTAACATTACTGTAAGCTGCCTCAAATGGGGGGGGGGGGACAGTAAAATGAACAGAAGCTGTACAAATTAGGCCGCTGCTACTGACAGTAACGTATCGCCATCAGGGCTAATAGCTGTTGATAGCCTTCTCCTCCATGAACCGGTCTAATCCCCTGTTAAAGCCATCCAAATTGGTGGCCATCGCTACATCTTGTGGTAGCAACTTCCATAGGTTTAACTATATCCTGCTGTGTGAAGAAGGACACTTCCTTTTATCGGTCATGAATGTCCCACCAATTGGCATCATGGGATGACCCCCCCTTTGGGTTCTAGTTTTATGAGAGAGGGAGAAAAATGCCTCCCTACTGAGCTGCTTTGCTCCATCACTCACAGTTCATCATCATCTGATGCTTCCCTGCTGTCTGGCCAACCCTTCCATGCCAGCAACCTAAAATCCACCAAGTTCTGAACGTGCAAGACCCCATAACTCTCCTTTCCAGCCACTAAGCCAGCGAAGCTGTTCTGCAGCAGTGCCTCTGATTTGCGCAGAGAAAAGACACCCACACCCACACCACAAATGCTACACTTTCTCCAAGACCACCCCTGTAATTTGTTCTGGGCTTACAAGTGCAGGAGGAGACCCCCCATAACCTCCCAAGGCTATCTGACTACCTGCTACAGCAGGCACAGAAGGACTGCTACATACTTGGTGACGCCAGGAGTGGCCCCAATGTTGCAGGCCCGGCTCCTCTTCAAGCTGTTGATCAAGCTGCTCTTGCCGACATTTGGGAAGCCTGCAGATCAGGAATGTAGAAAAGGGCACCCCCTCAGCCAAAGCCACCGCCATCTGGCGACCGCTCCCCCTCAAGAGCAAGCCTACATATTGGAGCAGCCTGCACAGGCTTCTTCCCTCCATGCTCTCCATTGCAAGTGATGCAGCGCAGCAAAGAAAGGATGCAGCTGCCTGTCAGCCCCGGCCTCCTTTTCTCCTAGAATGAATGACGGGGCAGGAGCCAAAACAATGGCTCCTAAGGTTCAAAGCCAGCAGCAATGATTGGCCGGATCCTTGCTCAGTAGGCTAATCGCACTCCAGTTGCATGCACACCTGTGGCCTTGCGGCCTCGTCACAGCATCGCCTACTTCAGGGCTGCTGAACCTCTTTCAGCCTGAGAGCCAAATTCCATTTTGGAGAAAGCTCTGGGGAGGGGGGTGCATTTCAGTGGTGGACGTGGCCAAAATACCTGCATGTTTTAGCTTAAAACTCTTGCTGCCAGTAACAAAGCCTTAGAAGAGGAATTTCAACCCTTTAGAATGGGGGGGGGGGAGACTGCAGGAAAGCTGAGGAACCACCAAAGAATAGGTGGTTGGGGCCAGGGCGGGGGAAGCCCCAGGCAAGCCAGACTTGGACGCCTGGCCAGAGGATCTGCACCCCCCTGGGGGGGGGCCTACTTGAACATGTTGTCCAAAGTTTCCGAAGTGGCTCAGGCTTACATGGCTGAATTGTCCCAACTCTTCTTCCCTATCCCTTTGTGGCTGTTCTATCCCATACTGGAGAGGAGATGATGTGATTCCTGAAAGACCTTCTGGGCAACAGGGCAGGCTTCAAAAATTCCCCACCACTCTCCATAGCCCTCAAGGATTCATAGATTCATAGATTATAGAGTTGGAAGGGGCCTACAAGGCTATCGAGTCCAACCCCCTGCTTCAATGCAGGAAACTAGAGGAGGGGTCTCCCATCCAAGTAATCACCAGGCCTGACCCTGCTTAGCTTTCCACAGCTCAGACAAGCGGAGCCAGCGTGAGCCACAGGAGGGGCAGGGCACCCTGCTTACCCACAACTCCAACGCTGATGGACGTCCTGACATCTTGATTCCGGCAGTAGTTAGCCAGCACCTTCATGAGGCAGTCCGCCCCGATGCAGGCTCCACTGCTGAGCAGGTCACCTGATGCCTGGGTTACCGGGACACGGCTTTGTTGCTGGAGGAGAAATGGGGATGGTTAGTAAATATGCTCATGGAGGTCAGCACTAATCTTCCATGCCAGCCTTCCCTATGCTATGGCTGGCTGGGGGATGCTGGGAGTTGTAGTCCAACACATCTGGAGGGCACCAGATTGGGGAAGGCTGTTCTATGTCAGTGCCATGGTTCTGCAGAACACACAGAGTTTGCAGAACTCTGCTTCAATTTCCTACGCCTCTGAACCCATCATCCCCACCCCAAAAGGAAAGGCCCTAGATCTCACCATTTAGGGATCAGCAACTGGATTCCCCTAGGCCAAATCCGGCCCCCTGAAAGCTGCCACCTGACCCCCCTCCTACACGTGCCAACTTTTGAGGTGAAAGTAATATGGAGAGGGTGAAATTTGGGGCAACAGTCCTTGCTGACAGGCCATTTTAGGTGGAGGGGGCTGAAGGGCCGGGCCATGGCCTTTCACACTCTAACCCAGAGGTGCTCAACCTCTTTCAACCTGAGGACAGAATTCCATTTTGGAGAAGCTCTTGGGGGCCGCATTCTAGTGGTGGGCGGGGCCAAAATACCAGCATATTTTAGGTCACAGCTCTTACTGCCAGCAAGTAGGCCTTGGGAGGGGCAATTCAAATCCTCAGAATGGGGGGGGGGGAAGCTGCACAAAAGCCAGGAAAACACCAAATGATCCATGGTTAGGAGGAAAGGGCCTGGAGAAGGGGGCGGAGCCACCGGGGGAGCCCCAGGGGGCCAGATTTGGCCATCAGGAAGGCCAGATTTGGCCCACTGGTCTGAGGCGCTGCACCCCTGCTCTAACTTCAAAATGGCCTTCAAGGAAAACTAATTGCCGACCGGAGCTGTAGCTTATCGGCCCCACTGCAATCCCCGCACCACATACCAGGTTTTTACTCTGCTGCTGAGTGGAGGCTTTAAAGGCCACTGTAGGGAATTCGTTCCTCAGGTACTTCAGCCACTTTGCTACGATCTCCTTAGACACCAGATCTGGGTGAGGAACAGAATGGCAGAATCAAGGATTCCTCCCAGAACAAGCCTGAATACAGAGCACTCATAAGGCCCACACGTGTTCTTTGTGCCAAGGGCTCACTGGGCAAGTCATGCTTCCAGAGTGTTGTGTGTGCTTTCACGCTGGCTCAGCTTGTCTGAGTGTGGAACAGCTAAGCAGGGCCAGGCCTGGTTATTACTTGGATGGGAGACCCCTCCTCTAGTTTCCTGCATTGAGCAGGGGGGGTTGGACTCGATAGCCTTGTAGGCCCCTTCCAACTCTATGATCTATGAAATCTATGATACTGGGAGTTGTCCTCCAGATGTGTTGAACTACAGAGGGAGAGAAGAAGGGCTGGAGTGGAAAGGGGAGAGAGCCAAAACAATGTAGTGGCGGAAGGAGGAGGGGAGAAGCCCTCTGTAAGTGGTCAGTTTAGACCTCTGAAAAGACAGGCCTGTGGCTCACACTGGCTCAGCTTGTCCGAGCATGGAAAGCTAAGCAGGGTCAGGCCTGGTTATTACTTGGATGGGAGACCCCTCCTCTAGTTTCCTGCATTGAGCAGGGGGTTGGACTCGATAGCCTTGTAGGCTCCTTCCAACTCTATGATCTATGAAATCTACTTCAAGCTTTCCAGGTGCAGCAGCCCCAGAAGCCCAAAGAATACCATCATCCCCACCTCCCACAGCCCAAGATAAACCTCAGGATAACAACACCCTTCTAGTTCTGGAGTCACAAATGTTAATATGGACTAGCATCCCTGCTTCAGCTCAGAATCATCCAATGAAAAGCTAGGGGCGGGGAGCAAAATCTGCTCTCCTACCATCATTTAACCACGCTACTTACAAGTATGAACGAACAAACAAGCAAGTACATGCTGCGTACGTCAGGTATAACTGGCAGAAACCAGCAAAAGATTTACGGTACTATGGTTGCTAGTCAAAATGCGAAGTCTAGTATCTGGTATAGCAACCGGTATCCTGAGGATCTGAGTTTTCATCTTTGTCTTTTTTTTGATGCAAGTTTCTAGCTCCCTTGATTAAACAAAACATTTGAAAATATATTGTATCTATCTATCTATCTATCTATCTATGTGCAACTAACCTGTGAGGCGGGAGAGTGAGGACGAGCATGTTAGCCCTGACCTCCTCTGTTGCTGTTCTTGTTGCCCTTTGTTGAAGGCAAACTTTTGCGAGGTGGGGTATCTTTTCTACCTTTGGGGGCTCCCAATGCAATTTGGAACTTTGGAAAATCTCCCCACTGCAGAAGCTTGCCCTCCACACTTGGGAGGGTGAGAACAGCGACACAAGAGAATTGGAACTAGCGAGCTCATCCTCACACGTCATTTATGCTCACATACAGAATATCTGATGTCTCTGGGAGATTGAGAAACACCTGCTCCCCCACCCCACCCCCAGTGTTCAGTTTTATTGCATCAATTGTGGTGCTTGTCCAACCCCACACTGAATCTCCCCCTCACTTGACCTCTGCCCACCCCGAAGCTTGACAAGAAGTTGCAAGTTATCTGAATGCAAGCATCTTGAAACAGAATTATGGGGAAATAAGCCAACGTAATTTTGCTGCTGATTGTAAGTACCGTATTTTTCGCTCCATAAGACGCACTCCCCCCCCGCCCCCCAAAACTAGGTGGAAATGGAGTGAATAAAGTAAAAAATAATAATTTTTTTTTTACTTTCCTCTGCTGGTCCGGAAGAGCGGAGGACTCCTGGGCAGGGCGGGGGAAGCCCCCGCCTCTCAGCTGATTCCCGCGGAACAGCTGATTTTTTTAAAAAAAAAATAATATTTTTTTTTTTTACTTTCCTCTGCTGGTCCGGAAGAGCGGAGGACTCCTGGGCAGGGTGGGGGAAGCCCCCGCCTCTCAGCTGATTCCACGTGGAACAGCTGATTTTAAAAAAAAATTATTATTATTATTATTATTATTATTATTATTTTACTTTCCTCTGCTGGTCCGGAAGAGTGGAGGACTCCTGGGCAGGGTGGGGGAAGCAGGGTGATTCCCCATGGAACAGCTGATATATATATATATTTTTTTAAAATATTATTATTAAAAAAAAATTATTATTTTATTTTTATTTTACTTTCCTCTGCTGGTCCGGAAGAGTGGAGGACTCCTGGGCAGGGCGGGGAATCCCCGCCTCTCAGCTGATTCCCCACGGAACAGCTGATATTTTTTTTTTAAAAAGTACCATACGGTAAGTGCGTCTTATGGTCCGGTGTGTCTTATGAGCGAAAAATGCGGTACATTCCGTGGGCTTCCCTTGTTCAGGATTTGCATTTGAGGAGAGAAGCACAGGCCCTGAATATGGTAGTGCAGCATATTGGTAACACTGGCTGAAACGTTGTGATATGATGGAGTGTGGAACCTCTTTCACCTGAGGGTCGAATTCGATTTTGGAGAAGCTCTTGGGCTGCATTCCAGTGGTGGGCAGGGCAAAGGGGTGGGGGAGCAAAGATACCAGCATATTGTAGTTTAACTGTCCAATCCAATGCTTGTTTAGACAGAAAAACATCCTACAACTCCCAGCATTCCCCAGCCAGCATGGCTGGTTGGGGAATGCTGGGAGTTGTAGGTTTTTTTCTGTCTAAACAAGCATTGGATTGTACCTGAAAGCTCTTACTGCCAGCAGCTTAGCCTTAGGAGGAGCATTTCAACCTTTTAGAATGGACCAAACCAGCACAAAAGCTGGGAAACCACCAAACCATCGGCAATTGGCAAAAAGGGGTGGGGCCTCTGGGGAATCCCAGAGGGCCGGATTTTGGCCCGCGGGCCAGAAGTTCAACACCTCTAGGGTATGAGAACGTCTAACATTCTCACATCCGCAGCTCACGTACGAGAGAGCCTTAGAATCATGGCACCCCAGCACCGGACCTCATTTCCTCCCTGGAGAACCCAGGACCGCTGGCCGTCACACCTACCTATTTTATTTAGCACGAGGACCAGTCTCTTGTTTGCTCCTGCCTGCAGCACGGCCTGTTCAACCTGGGGGCAGCGGCAGCCTTGGGGATCCCGAGCATCCAGGACTTCCAGGATCACATCAGCCGCTTCAATCACCTGAAGAGAGAGACGGCTTGGCGGGTTGTCCCGACACCTGGCCCAGCCCCACCGGGCAGGGGAACAGTTGCGCATCCCGTCCGGAGCACAGCCGAAGAACGGGGGCATCCTTCACCACGCGGAGCGCAAGGCCTCTCCCCACGCCCACTCACCTTCCTGAACTCTCTGTAATAGGCCTTGCAGGAGCGGTCTTTCTCCAGCAGGGCATGTTTCGCCAGTTGCCTCAGATCCATCTCCTGTGGGGGGTGGGGTGGGGGACGACGACGACAAGCTGATATATACAGCATAACACATATAATGAAAGGGGAAAAAATCCCACTAGGGTAGGAGTAGGACTGGTCTAGAGAAAGCCGCCCAGAGAGCTTCAGCTATTGGGCGGTATAGAAATGAAAATTAATAATAATGATAATAATAAAATAATAATGATAATGATGATGATGAGCTTGGTTTAATGCAGTGTTCGGCCAACCTTGGGTCCCCAGATGTTTTTGGCCTACAACTCCCAGCATGCCCCAGCCAGCGTAGGCCAAAAACATCTGGGGACCCAAGGTTGGAGAACACTGGTTTAATGGTACAGTCACGCAGCAACATAGGTGCTCAAGCCTTAGCCCAGGGATTGCTGGCTGTTGCCAGTGGGGGTGACGGAAGGCTCATAAGGCACTTTGTTGACTAAGGCTGCAATCCTATACACCAGGGATGGGGAATATGGGGCCCTCCAGATGTGGCTGGACTGCAACCCCCATCATCCGTCACCATTAGCTGGCTCCTGCCAGCGGGAGCGGCTAAACAAACCAGGAAACCCCTGTCCGTGGTTTGTTTAATGTTGCGTCTGAACAGGGATCCCTGGTCCCCGGAATCGTAAGCCAAGGTGTGCTCGTGGCTTACAATCCCAGCTTGTCAGACAGGGCGAGCATCATGTGTCCAACTCCCGACAGCTGCAGTAAGTTCACTGGCAGCCTTTGCTCTATCAACGTGAGGGCGGCTCCTCCCACTCGTGCAAAGCCGGGTCTGTTTGCCAGTCTATAATAAAAGGAGGCTGTCTGTCAGCACCAGGTCCAGGACCAAGAAACCTAGACAACCGAAACTTGGTATGCATACTAAGAGGACCAGAGGGGTGTGCACCTAGGGGTTACTTGAAAATGCATTAATTAATATTAATTTTAATGTGTCCTTGCGTTCGAAGCCTGCAGTACTGCCTTCAGTCACTAGGTGGCAGACTTCCGTAACCAGTGTATAGCTTATAGTCTGAGGCAGTGTTCTTCAACCTTGGGTCCCCAGATGTTTTTGGCCTACAACTCCCAGCATGCCCCAGACAGCTGTGCTGGCTGGGGCATGCTGGGAGTTGTAGGCCAAAAACATCTGGGGACCCAAGGTTGGAGAACACTGGTCTGAGGGACAGTTATACAGCTGTCCCCAGTTCCTCTCAGGGGAATGGTGTGGACAGACCCCTCCCTCAGGGAGCCATAGGGGTGCACCATGGCAGGGGTCATGCCTAGAGGTGCCAGCGGCCATGGCTTCACTCCGACAGGGTGGGCACAACGTGTCCAAGTCTGACAGCTGCGGAACTCACTGAAGGCTTCACACTGTATCAAACGAAGGAGTATTCCCACCCAGGTGAAGCTGGGTGTGCTCGCCAGCATGCTATAAACGGCTGCATGAGCACACCAGGCAAGTTGCAGTGCGCACCTTGAGACAATCTCAGCCACAGTTTAATTACCTTCTGCTCAAAATGCTGCTGCCTGCGCAAGGCATCCTTCTGCAGCCCTTCCAGGCTCCGGAACCGGCCGATTTCCTTCTGCCGAGCGATGCGTTGCCTTTCCTGCAGTTCCGCAACCTGATTGAGAGGTGCAGGGTCTTAACCTACAGGGGGCGCCACCAGCCCTGCGGGAAAGATGCCCTTCCTCCTGGTCTTCCAAAACATGGAGCCTGGAACCAGCTTTTGGCATCCCACGCCCCTGTTGCTAAGCGAAGAAATGTATCCCCCCAGCCCCCAAAAGCCAGCCCTGGCACCATTTTCCCCATGCAGCTTTCCCCACTTCTTAGTCTCACCCTTTTCTGCTTTTGTGCCGCTTCTTTCTTGGCCAGCTCTTTGAAATGCGACAGCTGAGGCACCCCTGGGTCCTTTTTCCCATGCCGCTTTGCATCCCTTTTCTACAAAAGCCAAAGCAGACACAGCGATTAAAGGCACTGGACTGGACCTGGCATCGGACGTAAAGCTGTAGAGGGGGAGTGAGCAATCTTTTTGCCCCCAATGGTTGCATGCGCTGGTGTGGGCTGGGGACTACCCACACGCACGGCTCTCCCTCTCGCACACACCCCTTCCCCCCACCCACACACTCGACTGCCACGCTCCTTCCCCCCACCCTCATCCCATCCTGCGGGTATGCAAAGTGACCAGGGATAGGGAACATGCTGCCCTCTGGATATTGTTGGACTGCAACTCCCATCAACCCTCAGCACTGGCTATGCTGGCGAGGGCAGATGGGAACTGTAGTCCAAGAACATCCAAAGAGCCGCACGTTCCCCGCCCTTGGTTTAAACCTCCCCAGCCATGCCTCCCTGTGATCCCTTTGAAAATGGGATTCTCCCGGTGATACCCAGCATAATCCTGGCTTTCAAAGGCTCTTCCTGCTGGGGTGAAGAGGAGATTCCTCCCCCACCCCAGCAGGGAGAGATCACACTCCCACCCAGCTGTCCGACAGGGTGGGAGGCACACGATTGACACAGGGGGAGAAGGTGCACAGGGAGGATTCTCCCCATATGCCTTCCTTCCCATTGGCGATAGGGTATTTGGGGGGGGGGGGTGACCAGAGAAACTTGGCCACCCATGTGCACAGCCCATATTTATTTATTACAATTATTACATCTCTTTCAGCCAGAGGGCTGAATTCAATTTCAGAGAAGCTCTTGGGGGCCACATTCCAGCGACGGGTGGGTCCAAAGGCAAAGGAGACGGGGCCAAAATTACACACAAAAAATATACCAGCCTATTGTAGCTTAAAGCTCTTCCTGCCAGTAACTAAGCCTTAGGGGAGACATTTCAACCTTTTATATATTGGGGAAGAAACTGCACAAAATCCAGGAAACCACCAATCATTTGGGAGAGGGGGCAGGGCTAGGGGAAAGGGGCGGGGCCTTCTGAAGAACCCTGGAGGCAGGGATTGGGATACCAGGAAGTCAGATTTGGCCCCTGGCCTTGAGGCTCCCCAGCCCTGGCTCCATTCCTTTTGCCCCTCAGAAATCTGAATCCAGTAAACCCCCGCCAATTCCCAACCCGCTCTGTCTTCCCCTGCAGAGTCAACAGATATTCCTAATGCTTCCCTATCTGCAAACAGGACTCTGGATTCTAACTTGTCAGTTTACAGTTTGCACTCTCTCACCTCCGTCTCTTCTTTTGCCCCACCACTATCTGACTTTTGCCCTCTGCTCTCCAATAAAACTGACCTCACTCAAATTGCAGGCAACCGTCTCCCTGCAAAGCCCAAAGGTCCCTGCTCTCGTACTTCTTCACCTCCCTGCTGCCTCCAATGCAGCTTTCTTTCTACTCAACTCCCTCCATGCCTCCCACCCAATATCACTTTTCCAAAAGCATTTCTGCGCAGCAGAAAACAGCCGGTACTGCCGCCAGCCCCCGCTCACCTTGCCACGTTTGGGTCTCTTCCCAGATTTTTTCTGCTCTGCCAAAGGGAAGGGAGGAGGGAAAACAGAGTTAAGGTGAACACCATTTTACATCTGGAAGCCCAACCAGACTGGAACCAGTTTGACCATAAAGCAAGCAGAAGACTTACTGTGCCGGGTCATGGTGTCAAAAGCAGGGAGAGGCAGGTATGCCCAAGTGTAGATTTGGCGGCCACTAGAGACACTTCTAGACCACTCCCTTTTCTGAGTAACAATGCCTGGAACAGAAAGAAGTGGTGGCATCCCCATTTCAAAACGAATGATCTCAGCACTGGGGTGAAGGAATCAGAACCTCATGTTCTGTTTTTACTGGAGTAGAGACCGTGAAATAAGGCTGAGAGCAGATAGGTCACAGCCTTCCCCAACCTGGTGCAGTCCAGATGTGTTGGGCTGCAACTCCCAGCATTCCCAGCCACTGGCCGTGCTGGCTAGGGCTGCCAGCAGTTATAGTCCAAACACATCTGGAGGGCCCCAACTTGGGGAAGGCTGGTATACCACAGCAAGGACACACAAGCTTCCTATCCCTGACGGAGGTATGGAAAGAACTTACTACTTCCACAGGGCCCTAATAACGACACGTGGGGTGAGGGGAGGACGTGGGGGCAGGGAAACCTCCTATCTCCCAGAAAGGGCTCTCGGGACCAATTGGTACAAGCCGCGGTAGGATCAAGTGGTTATTTCCTCCCCCCCCCCGCCCCGGATTGTACGATTTCAACCTTCAGATGGGGATCTCATGTTTGAATGCCCCCACCCACTCGGGAATGTCAGAGGAAAGGATTCATTTTAGCCTTCTCCGTCAGATTTATGTATACATAGGCCTGTGGCTCACGTTGGCTCAGCTTGTGGAAGGCTAAGCAGGGTCAGGCCTGGTGATTACTTGGATGGGAGACCCCTCCTCTAGTTTCCTGCATTGAGCAGGGGGTTGGACTCGATAGCCTTATAGGCTCCTTCCAACTCTATAAAATCTATGAAATGTATGAAAATGTGTTTTCCTCCCGCAAGGGAACATTCAGACGTGAAACTCCCCACCGCCAGGTAAAACTTTACCAGCTGATTCTGCTAATTGTATAGAACTAGCCTTGCCCCCCCCCCCATCGTATATGGCCCCCTGTTCATGACAGTATCACCCACTCCACGCCCGATCCCTCTTACCCGGCTAAGAAGTTTCACTTCCAGGGCAGAAGCAGCTTTTTCTTTTTTTGCAAATACACGCTGCTTCCTGGGCATGTCACATGGGCTTGCTGCGCGCGCGCCTTCCGGGGACGTACGGCTCGCCTGTCTTCTCCTAGCGCCTCCCTTTGTTGCTGAGTTTGCACGAATGTGGGTTTGGTTTTCCTGGGACCCGAAACAAAGCAAACGCGGGTGAAAGGAGGGAAGAAAAAAATGTGCAAGCGAAGAGAATGAGAGATTTTGAGCGACGGACTTGTGTGTGTAATTGCACAGTATTAGAAATATCAGGTTTTCAAACGTGTGAAGCACTACTAGCGCTTTGCCCAATCTGTAGGCTCTATACACACACACACGCGGAAAACGGCTTGGTTTGCAAAACTGCATGCAGGCGAGGGATTTGTGTTCTTTTTTTTACCCAGCAGTCAGATATGGTGGGACTTGGAATGCAGAAATAATTCCTCCAAAGTGGTAACCATCCCACATTGCAAATCTGCAGTAATGAATGCAAATCTGCAAGACGTGCGGTTTCAATCGTCCGGAGGAAACGATTAAAAAAAAAATGAACTGGCTGGCAGTCTGCAGGCAAGAATGGATCGCAGAACTGCATTTATAGAAAGCTTCCTGATCTGTATGGAACCAGCCACCGTGCTTGTTCTATGGAATGGGGAAACGGCATAAAATAGTTGTAGAATATGAATTTTGTCCTCGTGCAGGCAAAGGGTGATCTTAATGATCAGAGAATACAAAAAAAAGGGGAAGAGGAGAAAAGAGATTTTCTTCATACCACAAAAGTCGTGGAAAAAGGGAAACAGTGGCACAGCTCAACCTCCGTAAGTCTCAGGGCTATATGATGTCCCGAGACCTTTTCTGGTCTGAATAAAGACAAGCCCTGCGCTCAGTTCTATTCTGCAATCAACTACATGAGCAAAGGCAAAGGGAGCATGTTAGATACTTCATGCAAGAGGCAGTTGAGGTAATAAGTGCGTTCTTTCTGAACCGTTCACACCGAAGGTTACGAACTCTTTTCTGGCAGGCGTCTCTTGAAGCTTTTAGAGTACTTCGAGAGTGGATGCTTCCAGACGAGGCTTCCACTGTGCAATCGCCCTGCCTCATTCAAGCATTTTCACAGGAGCTTCAGACACTGCTGCCTTCTATTTGTAACCCTCCTGTACTTTCCCACCACTTATGCCATGCTTTTTCTTAACAGAAAAAAATGTGTTAAGGGGGGAAAAAGATGGAATAACTGCACAATGCCGTTTGAGTTAGCAATAGGAGCCCCCTATCTAGAAGCAGGGGCGTAAACTACGGGGGGTGGGGTGGAGGGGCTCAAGCCCCCCCCCCGGATTTCCCAGAATTGGCAAAGGCCCCTCCAGGCAACCAGCTGTTTAGCCCCATGCCCCCCCCCTGGGGAAATTGAGAAGTCTACGCCCCTGTCTAGAAGCACTCTTCGCGTGCAATGCTATGCGTGTTTAGACAGGAAAACATGGAGGCCTCCGAGGTCGTAAGAGCCTTCCAGCTTCCCCAAATGGCCATACCCCCTTCCCCACATCACCAGGGGGTTTCCCCACCCCACCCCTATCATTGGGTAGTATCCCGGCTTCCACACAATTTCTTCCCCGTTCTAAAAGGTTGTTTACATGCCCCTCCTCAGGCCTTGATTACTGGCAGTTAGAGCTTTGGGCTGAAATAGGCTGATCTTTTGGCCCCGCCCCCAAGGGCTTCTCCAAAACTGCATTCGGCCCTCAGGCTGAAATAAATTCAACAGAGATTCTTTACTTGGATTTCCCAAAGGGTTTTTTTTTTTTTTTTTTTTTTAACAAAGTCCCTTACTAAAGGCCCCGAGTCAATTTAGCAGTCATGGGATGAGAGGATGGGTCCTCTTGTGGATTGGCAAGTGGCCGGCAGAGCAATCCTATGGCCCCTAGACAGCATCTAGAGCAGGGCTCTCCAACCTTGGGTCCCCAGATGGCATGCTGGGAGTTGTAGGCCAAAAACATCTGGGGACCCAAGGTTGGAGAACACTGGTCTAGAGCAGGGCTCTCCAACCTTGGGTCCCCAGATGTTGCTGGCCTACAGTTCCCAGCATACCCAGCCAGCATGGCTAATGGCAAAGGATTCTGGGAGCTGTAGTCCAGCAACATGTGGGGACCCAAGGTTGGAGAGCCCTGGTCTAGAGGGCCATGGGATGCCTCAGATTCCCAGATCCAAGGTCGGAAAAACCTCAGAAATGGGGATCCGCACTTGGATCCCACTCCCCCCCTTCACAGCTGGTGTGGAATGAACCGCGCCGGCTGCGTCTCCGAGGTCGTAAGAGCGACCTTGGAGAAAGATAAAGTGGGTGAAGGGGAGGAGACTGGGGACACCAGGCTACAGCGTAACGTGGCGGTGCCCCAACCACCTTCTCTCCCTGTCTGAAGCACCGCAGCTAGACGGCCAGTTTTGGCCATCTAGCTAAAATGCAGAGCGGGAGGAGCAGGGAGGCAAAGATCGGCTCCGCACTCCTTTGCCCTCCATAGGATGCCCGTAATTCTCCGAGTTCAGAGGCTTATGGGTATCCCCGTTGGATTGCGCCCTAAAAAGCAAAAAAGCAGAGAGTGGGAATAAATGGTCAGTTCTTGAAATGGCATGATTTAAACGGGTGGGGGCCCCCAAGGATCTGTTTTGGGGGCTGGTGGTGCTTTTGAACTTGTCCAGAAATGACCTAGAGTTAAGAGGCAAGCAGTGAAGTAGCCAAGTTTGCTGAGGACGCCAAATTATTCAGGGAGGTAAAAAGAAAAGAAAGGGATTGCAAGAGCTCCGAAAGGATCTCTCCGGGCTGGGGGAATGGACATCAAAATGGCAAGAGCAATTCTATTTAAGTACCGGTAAGTGATGCACATGGGGCAATTCCCTCTCTCCCCCACCCGTAACTTCACATATACGTTGACGGAGTCTGAGCTGGCAGTGACTGAGCAGGAAAGGGATCCGATAAAGGCATAGGAAAGAACCACTGCCAGAAGGAAAACGTTGGCAACCCTATTCACATAATCATATGCCCCAGTTTTATTTAAGGATTGGATGGATCATCCGAGTTCAGTGAAATCATGCTGCAGTACCTCAAGTTCACTTCAGAACTGAGAAGGATGCTTTTTTTCCTTCTCAGTCATCCCTTTTAACTGCTTTCGGAGGAAAAGACTGCTATGAGAAGAATCAGCCCTAGAGATAAAAGCCTAGCCATGCACAGCTCTGGACTTCTGGCTCCTGACTGAAAGCTGCCAGATGCAGTGCAGATAGGAGCTGTTCTATGCTGGTCCATTTGCCTCGCATTAGTAGTCACCACCACATGAGGCTGTACCTAATGAGTGGCCAGCCTGCGTTCCTGGAGAGTCCCATTGCTGTGTGAGTAACTGTAGTTTTACTTATCACTATGGAAGTGATGTTCATAGTTCCAAAGGAGAAAATAATACCCGCCTTCTCTGCGGCGAACAGAGGCATCCTGGGAAGGAGTGGGTTGGCTGGTCCTCTCACGGTTGCGGTTCTGCTCTATTTCTCTTTCACTGAGGAGAGAAAGTTATATAAATGAAAGTCTGGCAGTCCTGGTTTGCAGTTCCCAGTCCTGAATCCTCAGCACAGCAAGCGATTCCAGCCAATGCCAGATATAGGTCAGCCCACATTAGGCAAATGCCTGGGCCCAGAGGCCTTTGAAGGGCCCACCAGCACAACCGTTTTTTTGCTTCATACTACGCTAGTCTTCCCCAACCTGGTGCCTTCCAGATGTGTTGAACCACAGCCTCCATCGTCCCCAGCTGGCTCACGCTGGCTCAGCTTGTCTGAGCATGGAAAGCTAAGCAGGGTCAGGCCTGGTGATTACTTGGATGGGAGACCCCTCCTCCTCTAGTTTCCTGCATTGAGCAGGGGGTTGGACTCGATGGCCTTGTAGGCCCCTTCCAACTCTATGATCTATGAATCTGTGAATTCCCATCTTAGATGTTGGGTGATGTCACTGCTTCTCCCCCTCCAAGCAAATAAACCCCTGGAGGGCGCCAGGTTGGGGACAGCTACCGTAGACTTGGTTTTTGCTCTGATCTTCCCAGGAGTCCAGCACAAAGTGAGAACATTTGCGCCTCCTTCCACAACTGTTAAGGTTAAGGGGCTGGATGTTTTTACATTGTGCTGAGGTCATCTGGCGGCTGAAGCAGTACAAGAGCCTTGCACTAGTTGAAACATTGCGCGCGCGCACCCACACACACAAAAAATTATCTGCACCAAGCAAAGGAGTAGGAATGGGTAAGGGATCTCGCATGTCATGCTGATTTTGTGTTGTGGGCTTGGGGAGGACAAAGGACTGGATGAAGTAAGATTGGGGCAAACAGGGAAAGGAGGTGTAATTAAAGCACTTGATTAGTTTGTGGTACCATCCCTCACCAGTGAAGGGGGAGCATTAATGTGTCTTACCTGAGGGTCTCCAAAATCTTGGGAGTTGGCCCTTTCATGTGGAGTGCAATTCAGAAACAGTTAACTGGACTTGTTCCCTGGGAAATCTAGAGGGTTTGAGCTTACTTAACAGTGTGCTAGATTCCTGAGCCTGCATCTGTGTGTAAAAATTACTCCGGAAACAGAACCTTAGCTCCCTTTCTTGGACAAGATTTCAAAACCCAGATATGTAACCTTGCTCGCTGCATGGGGCTGAGTGCATGTGCTGTACCATTTGGAATCCAAAACTGTCTATGTAAGGATATGACTCAGAATAATTTGGGGGGGGGGGGGAATAGAATGCGAAAGAATAATCAGACTGCCAATTGTAAGGCTCAGATTTAAGTGCCAAAAGTGCATTTATGTGTAGGCTTATAGATGGGAATAACTCGAAGGAGAATAAAGGGGTCTTTGCAAGACCACAAAATTGGTATATAACAGATTCCTTTGCTCTGGGTTACATACAGAGAGAGTTGCCAGATGCAGCTCGTTTTAATGGCTGCTGTCCCATGTTATATTCCAGCACATCACAGCCTCGTAGACCAAAATGGGAACCCCTTCAAAACGTTGCCATTCCAAGAATTCTACAAGACTGCTTTGATTACTTCCCCCCCCCTTTAAGTGCTGTCGCATATCTCGCATGCACGGTGATCAGAAACACGAAAATAAGTGTCCCGTGCTCGATTTATCTTCTGGGTCAAAAAGTGTATACATGCTACTCCTTATATTAGTAATGTGGGATACCTGTATGTGGATACCCTGAGCATAATAATTAGCATAATTACCATTGCTGGGCATGTGACGTCCGAACCCAGTGAGAGTGGGTGGCTGGGGTGGTTTACAATCCACCCAGCAACCCTAGAACAAGCCATGGGTTGCTGGATGGTTCGTAAATCACTCCGGCCAGCCACCCTCACCGGGTTCGGACGTCATGGCAGCCTGCGCCTGGTGAGGGTAATTATGTTAATTAGGTGGCTTGCGAGCAGCACATGCAGGGAGGGATAATAAGCCACTGTGGCTTATTTGCCCTCCGTGATTGTGCAAACCTGGCCAGTGTTATGTAGTGGTTGGTTAGGCCAGTAATTACTGGATGGCCAGTAATTTAAATAGAAATTCAGGACATCTCACCATAGTGTGGGATATTGTGTGACCTGTGTTCCTGCCTGTTCAGCCTGCGGTCCAGGTGCTAAGTGTTGATGGGCAACAGTTCTGATAGTTCATTATCTTTAAACTGGACCTGGACAGGACAGCCTTTCAAGTCATCCTCTGTTTGAATCGGCCTTCAAAAAGAGGATGGTCCTCCGGCAGTCCTTCAAATAGAGGACTGTTCTCGGTAAAAGACGACAGCTGGCCACCCTAGGACCAGGCAGATCCAAGTTCAAATCCCTGCTCAGGCATGAAGCTCAGTGGGTGGCCTTGGGCTAGTCAACATTTCTCAGCCTAACCTACCCCACAGGGTTGTTGTGATGATAAAATATGGGTGTGTGTGTGTGTGTGTGGCATGTATGCTGCTTTGAGCTCCTTGGAAGAAAGGCAAGATAAAAATGTGCTGGGTGGGAGCCACTGGGCAGGAAGATTCTTGCTTGGTTCCCTGAAAAAGGCCTGCCCTTTTGCCACTGAAAAGATTAGGAGGGAGGGGTGGAAATTGGGCTCCTAGGAACAGTTTGAAATTTCCTTCTGAAAGCCAAGGACTTGGAACCCAGGAATTCTGACTCCTCCCTTCCGCGCTGCATGTCCACAGTGCTCTAACCGTTCAACAAGCTGCCTTGACAGACCATCAGAAATCTGCACAGATCGACGGCTCTTCAATGTATACAACCACTGTTCCTGGCGTGGGGACAAACGCTACAAGCAGGATGCGAGGGGCTAGTTACACAAGTGACTATTGAACTAGGACAGGCCACAAGCCTGGCAGCTGGAGCCAAAGCCTTTTGCATGATCTCAGTCCCTCCTGCCAAGAATGCCCGAGGGTGTGTGTGCCCAACTGGGAGGTCGCTTAACCATTTTATTGCTGGGTTTGTGGGATGATCTTTTCCCAGCACACAGGAATCCCTATGCTACATCTATGCTAAGAGACCAGCACTGACTGTCTCTGGGGTGGAAGTAGCTTTTTTTTATGGGAATCTCCATCATCTTATGCTCAGATGCTGCCACTTCTGGCCTCAGTCTGCCTCAAGGGCACAGTCCTATGCAGGTTCAGACGGGGGGGGGAGTCCTACAATTCCCAGCATTCCCCAGGCTGGGGAATGCTGGGAGTTGTAGGACATTTTTCTGTCTAAACCTGCCTCGGATTGCGTCCTAAGTGTGTGTGTGGAAAGGGAAACACAATTTTGTGTGTGGTTAGCACAGAGACAGGCATTTATTCAGTGGTGGAAGACAGAACACATGAGAGCTGGAGGTTTGCATACTGCAATTGAGTACAATTAACCCAATCTGCATATCATTTTCATGAATATAAGAAAGAGACTCCAAAGGATGGTTAATGATCTGTGTTTCACCTACTCTGCAACATTCATAATCAAATGGTGCCACCACATTTTCAAATGTATTTTTGCAAGGATGAAGGCTAGAGACGGTTTGTTTTCTATTGTTTTTAATGGAAGGTAGTATTCTCACCATCTCAGAACAGCATTGCAGACACCACAAAGTCCAGGGCCTCCAAATGACCACCCTGAGGGCATCAGGATAGCAGAAGCAAACTCCATTTTATTCCTGTAAGTCATGCTGATGCTATGATTTAAGTGAGCTTAAAATGCAAAACTGCACGGTGCTCAGAGTATCTTTAAAAAAAAAAAATCAGGGTTGGCAAGCATTCTGACATATCAGGAGGAATGTAAAAACAGTTGTAAAGCATGGAATGACAGGTTGGGAGTGGGGGAGAGAAGAGAAATGTTAGTTGTGTGCTTCGCAACTGATATATAAATGGCCATCTGATGGCGGGCCCATAAGACCATCAAGTCCAGGGTCTAAAATTATCTAGCTGCACCACTGTACACTGGGGCCCATGTATTGGCCAACCTCAAGACAGGATGTATCTAATGGGGATGTTTAGTTATTGAAAGGATAGGAGATTTGGGGGGTCAAGATGCATTTTATGTGTGTATGCTTAGGGGAAATAATCTTATAACCTGCACTTTCCCCAAAGGTGGACAATATTCTTTTGTTTTTTTTAAATAACAATATCAAGTTTTATTCGCTTTACCAGTCACATATTTTTTATTTTTTTATTTTTTATTTATTAAATATGTGAACAATATTCTTTATGAATCATACAAGAAGCCCATTCTTCTGTCTCTCGGTCCTGCTTTGCCTCCAGGGCAGTACAGTCTCCTGTCCTGTAGAGGGCAAGGACAAACCAGCAGCCCATTGTGAACAGGACAGGGACCCTGCAAGCACCAGGAGGGAGAGCAATGCTTGACCAAACAGAAATATGATGTTCTGGTTTGGGTTTTGTCAAAGCCTCAGATTCAGGGGCTCAGTGTATGTATGTGGCAGGGGAGGACTGGATGGGACAGGAGTCACTGCAGCCTCTCCCCATTGCTAAGACCTGGGGTGCTTCCAGGCGAAGGGCTGCTAGCGTGAACAGTCAGAAGGCATTGTGCAGCTATTCCATCTTCTTTAGCATCCGCTTGTGAGGGATTGAGGCCTACTCAGGCTTGAGTTTGTTGAAGCCTGAAGGCCCAAACACTTCCCTCGAGTAGTTGAAGCCTGAAGGCCCAAACACTTGGATGGGAGGGGGAGTTTGAGAGTTTTAAGTTACCCAATAGAAGTTAAGAATCAGATATCCTATTCAAGGTCACATGATTATAACCTTCCATTCCTGGGAAGGCTATATATGTGGGGTGTGGTCAGCTAGCAGTTAGTGCTGAGAGTCAGCTGGAAGCAGCAGCACAGAAACAGCAGAGAGAAGCAGAGAGAGAGAAAGAGAAACTGGCTGCATAGGAAATAGGTAGTCTGAAGTTACACTAGAGAACATTGGATTGTTTGTTTGTTTGTTTTATTTTATCATACTTGCTTTTGAATTATAACCACTCTATTAAGTAAAGACCCTAATATAATAAGTAAAGTGCTGTTGTTTACCCTGGAGTTTGGAGTGACTTATTCACCACGTCTACAGCCTACACCCATGCTATTGGAAGCTGTAAAAGGACTTGATCTCCTGGAACGGGAGGGGCTTTGAGGAGAGGCAGAGATCTCCCAAAGGAAAGTTAAGGGGTCCCTGTAGTAGCGGAACCTTGACACCACTCCTATGCATATATAGGCAGGAAAAAAGTCCTACAACTCCCAGCATTCCCCAGCCAGCCATGCTGGCTAGGGAATGCTGGGAGTTGTAGGACTTTTTTCTGTCTAAATATACATAGGATTACACCCTTAATGGAGTGTTGTTGTTTTTCTGGTACGAAAAAAGATGGAAGAAGCTATGGGAAAGCACGAGATGGTTACAAATTGACAATGATGTCTGGATCCCCCATAAAATTCTATGAATGAAGAAGCAGAATTGCACAACAACAACAAAGCCTTGTCTGGAAGCACACTGGGCTGCTTTCAGATGAGGCATTTATTGTGAAATCACCATGGCTCATTTACTCACATTTTAGGGGGTTTCCAAACAACACCCTCCTCCATTTGTAATCCTCCCGTTTTCCCGGTGCTGCTTCCATCGTTTTCTTGCAGCAGAAAGCCGACTTTCTTGAGAAGGACAGAAGAGAAATGCAATCTCCACAGGTGTGGATGTCTTTAGTGCTACTTTTCTGTCTTTTTAAGAGGTGTGGTTTTGACGTGGGCAGTGACTGATTGGACAGGTGACTCTATCATAGCTCAGTACACGCTCAGTATAACCTTTGTTTTGGGTGCCATTTTTATTGCCTGTTAATTTTATTTTTAATTAATCTTTTAAGTAACGGTTAGATGCTTTCCCAGCTATTAAAAAAAATTAAAATAGCAAAATGAATGAGTATCATATTACTATACCCCTAAAAGGCAAAGGGGGCGGGGTTGGGCAGGGCAGAGCCAAAATGCCAAAAATACCAACATATTTTAACTTAAAGCTCTTACTGCCGTGGAGCTGCTAAAGCATTTTGGATTTTTGTAATAAATTTTTTGTAGAAATTTCGGAAATGACTGGTTTAAATTTGGAGGTCTGTCCCAAATTAGCATTGTTATCAGTAATGGAGAAACTGGTTTGTACCCAAGATATAAAGGAACTTATTGTAAACTTGTTAACAGCTGGCAGATTAATGATATTAAGGAAATGGAAAGTCCAACATGTTTTTTTCAATGGTTGATTGGTAAAAGTAGGTATGGGACATTGCTGTAAATGATAAGTGCAAACAGGGACAATTAAAGAGAAATAATTTTAAGGAAATTTGGGGGCCATTTTTAGATTTTGTGCTAGTCAAGGGAAAAGGGAGCATGCCTTGTCAAGATATGATGGGTTGTTTTTTTTTTGAATATTGAGTAATAGAGGAATATAGAGGATAAATAGTCTTTGGTCCTGTATGGTGAAGGAGACACTGTAGTTGTTATTTGTATGTTGGTATGGTTGTTGTTGTATATTATTGGAAACTCTAAATTAAAAAATAAAAAATAAAAATAAAGCTCTTACTGCCAGTAACAAAGCCTTGGGAGAAGCATTTCAACCTTCTAGGCTGAGGAAAAACTGCACAAAAGCTGGGAAACTTTCAAGTGATTGGTGGTTGGGGGAAAGGGGGTGTGGCCATGTGGGAATTCTGAGAGGGCCACATTTTGTCTGCGCGCTTCAGATTCTTCCCCACCCCACATACATGCACAGTTCCACTCACCACAATTTTAGCAAGGTGGTTAATGGCTGTGGCTGGAAAGGTCTTTATTTTTATGGTTTTTTAAAAAAAAAATTAGCATTATAGCGTTATTGGATATAGTGTGATACCCCTATAATGCTACAGTGCTAATTTAAAGAAATAGTTTTCACTGGGTCAGGGAGTACACACATGATCCACTCTACCCCATAATTGTTAAGAGGCTTCCTTTGCGGATCTAGCTTTGCGGATTCCCCAGCAGTGTTCTCCTTCGGCTTGGGACGTTGTGGGTTGTGGTGATGCACAGAGACTGTCACCAAGGCTCTGTCTGGCATCCCACTGGTCCCAGGGCCAGATCCCACCGATGAAGAAAGCTGAAATGGAAGAGAGAACAATGGCCACCCATCATGCCTCCCTTCTTCTCCCCCTGCCAATGTTTTGACAGTGCATGGAGAGCACCACCTACCAGGGGTGCCATCTGGCTGTTCTCTCCTCCCAACCTGCCTTGCTTCACTGCTGTGCCTTGGCCAGGTGCTGCTTCAGGCCATGTTTGTTTTTCAAGTCAGACAACCCCCCTCACTCCTGCCTAACAGAGCAGTCCTGTAGCAGTGCCAGGGCAGATCTAGCCAGGCTGGTGAGGGGAGCCCCTGGCCTCAATCTAGGCATTCTCTCCACCAAACTATCAGTGCTGTGACAGGGTTGCCCTGGTCAGCTTTTGCATCCTAAGAATAGCACGATCAGATTGCACATTCTCTGTTCACTGGGAGTTCACAGCCACGGGGTGGTGGTGGTGGTGGTGGTGGTGGTGCTATGATGAGTCAAGAGAGTGGTCGATTTTTGGGGTGCCATTAAGAGCCACACGGTGGGAGACAGTTTTGACCCATTGGGGACAATCCACTACGAAGGTCTCTTGCTTAAGCCCCTTTGAAATGAGCAGGAGCTGCACAGTAGTTCAGTGAGGCTTGTGCAGGAAAACTGCATGCTGGACGGTGTCCCTCATTAATTAGTGTGGCAGGGAAGCCATTTTGATTGTTTGCCTCAGGTACGAGAATGCCTTGAGCGTGCTGAATCCACAGGAGGATCAGAGGCCATTTTTCCTCCAAGACAGCAACCTTGGCACCATCAGGGAAGATTGCCCTCAGCTGATTGCAGAAACTGTGATGGTACATAACGAGAAAAATACAGTTTACAGGGCCCAAGCAATATGTACATGCGAGAGGAAAGATTGTGTTTTATTTAGGTGTGAGTGGAGAGCGTTAACATGTATTTCTGCTGTTAAGAACAGGCAGTGCTTTTTTTCTGGAGAAAAGGGTACCGGAACTCTTGGATTACATTTCCTCGGGAGTAGATGGCGATTAAATTGTAATGCAATTAATAGAAGAAAAGGTGCTGGAACTCAGTTCCGGTGAGTTCCACCAGAAAAAAAGCCCTGAGAACAGGTGAGAGATAAAGGAGACAGTTGTGTACAGGCAGTCCCCGAGTTAAGAACGTCCGACTTACAGGCAACCAGGGATGTTGAAGAGTCCTTGGTCTCAAGTCATGAGTCGAGTCACGAGTCTTTGGACCCGAGTCTTGAGTCCGAGTCCGAGTCCTTGGTCCAAAATGGTGACTCACGAGTCACGAGTCCTGAGTCACTCCCAAAACTGACTCCACGAGTCCCTATTAAAATCAGTGGGGTTTCCCCCCAACAAAATAAGGCTACTTCAGATGTGTGGCTTAAATAAATTCTAGGCACAAGTGTGCCTTTTTTATTTCAAAACTCTGCAACTGATTTTGGCAAGAACAGACCAGGCAGACAAACCCAAAATAACCAGGCAGGCAGAGGAGGCAGGGAACCCCAAAGCAGGCAGGCAGAGGCCTTTGTCTTGGACAATTCAACTGCTGAACAGGTCAAGAAGAGACCAGGCAGGCAGAGGAGGCTGGGAACCCCAAACAGGCAGGCAGAGGCAGCCAAACCCAAAATGTCTGACCCTAACCCAAACCCCCCACAACAACACATCAATCAAAATAAATCGATCTATACGGCAACCATCTTAAGAAATGGACTTCTGTGGTTCCCCGGCGCTACGTCATTTATGTAGAGTACATAGCATAGTATACTACGCAATTTGCGTAAATGCTGATTTTACCATATAGAACACTATGCCGTTCCGACTTACATACAAATTCGACTTAAGTACGTTCTTAAGAACGGAACTCGTTCGTAACCTGGGGACTGCCTGTATTTTGTATGGTTGCTGTGTATATGAATCTGCATGATCGGCATATAGTTTGGAAGTAATAGTATGTGCGTGCTTTCGGAGGGTGGTGGTGAAGCAGAGGAAGACATGTGTGTTGTCAAGGTTTATATATCGGGGGAACGTGTATGGGTAGTCTGTGTGGGGTATGTTTATTAGGCGAGTGTGTGTGTGTACTTAGCAAGCGGGTATGAAAAAGCAGCCAAACCCCTGACAGGATGTCTCTAGAAGGTGATCAGAAAAGGAATTGAACTACATGCACAAGAACATGTAGTTTTACATGCTATTAATCTAGAGTGATGACTACTTTCTAGTTCTGTAATCCCCCTCATCAGTGCGCATCAGTGCACCCTTTTTACCCATACACTTGGATTGAAAGGGTGCTAGAGAAAATCCATCCTTCGGTTGCTCTTTAACTTTAACTATGAGCACAACAGGATTGTATAGGATTGCAACTTTAAAGTTGTGCTCCAAAAGCCTGTATGGTATAGAGTAGGGCTCTCCAACCTTGGGTCCCCAGATGTTGCTGTCCTACAGCTCCCAGTAAACCCAGCCAGCATGGCTAATGGCAAGGGATTCTGGGAGCTGTAGTCCAGTAACATCTGGGGACCCAAGGTTGCAGACGCAGGTTAAAATCTCTGCTCAGCCCTGAAGCTTCCTGGGTGGCTTTTACTTAGCCCAGCCCCAGCCACTATCTCTTAACCTATCGTATTTTTTTCCATTTGTGAGGAAAAGTTAAGGTAATCCCACAAACACCAACCTGAGAACCTTAGAGAAAGGGTGGGATACAAATGTCAAAAATACTTGAAAAGTGCATGTGACAGTGTAGGGGGTTTCAGAGAGTACATAAAATGTTTTATGGTTGCTGCTTGTAAGTTTTATTGCTGCTATGTTATTAATTTATACATTTCAGTTGTGGTTTTGTAAGCCACTTTGTTGTGCTGTGCAGAAATGATGGGTTGTTGTTGTTATTGTTTCTGGCTAGGAGATGAGGGAGGAGTTAGAAAAGGAGGAAGAAAAGAAAGTGGGGCATCCCTGAAGAGAGAAAACAGTAACAGTGGGAGGAAGAACTATGGCATATTTGTCAACACTTTATTTATTATCAAATTTGTATCCCACCTTTCTACAAAATATTAGAGGCAGTTAACTGTAAAAGATAAAAACTAAAACACAAGGATAATAAAATTCACAATTACAATCCTACCAACCAAAACAGACAAAAAAACCCAGCTGTAGCATAAAAAGATATCTAAATATACTATTTGGCAAAAGCCCACTGGGTGAAAAAAAAAACTGTCTTCATTCTAAAAGTGGGCAGCAATAGGACCAGGCAGATCACCTGAGAGAGTCACAGGGTGCCACAGCTGAAAGGTCCCTGTCTCTGGTACTCACCTGCCATATAGCGGAGAAACCTGGAGCAGGGACTCAGTAGAGGAACAAAGTTCTCACACAGGCTCAAATGGGTGCAGGCAATGACCGTTTAGGGCTTTGCCTGATAAAACAAAATAGGTTAACTTGTTTTATATTCAGGGAACAAGGGAATCCTACTACAGTAAGTGGGTGGGCCAATATGCAGTCTACATCTGTGGAGTCTGGAGACATGCCATGCCAAAGAATGCTTGAAATTTCACTTTTAAATATTTCCACCCTACACCCTGTAAGGCACACAGACTTGAGGACATTCATTCATTTTTGTAGTAGTCGCATCTCAAGATAGAAACTTCTTGAGAATTTCCAAAATTCGGCACACAATAGCAAGATTGCGAGGGCCAATTCACAAGAAAGTTAGACAATATTGTGTCAGCCCAAATAAGTACTGATGGATGGTAAGCCTTTGTTTTAGACACAGATGCCCTGATCCAACATGGGAGAGTAGAATGTGGAACTGGAAACAGGCTTTGGCAGGAGTAGCCTATAAAGAAGTGGATCTTGATGCATTGCGATGCTCCTATGGACCCTGTTGAACTAGCTAGAAGTGTTTAGGTTTTGTTTTTTTTCGAAAGGGGAGGCCTACATGCAATTAGACCTGGAATAGGGCCAGCCTAGAGGCTTCAGTTCTGCAGATGAATCCTATTAAAATCAACAATGACATACATAACTATGTGCAGAATTGCAAATTTAGTAAACACCAGTAACCTGCATACATAATGCAAAAGTAGCTATTAAATATTTACATCTGGAAGGCGTGCTACTTGGGAGGCAAGAAGAAAATAGCAATATACATGGTGGGGTTACCCAAGGCAATATGGAAAGTTTGATCTGTGGCTCTCAGGCTATTTCTAATGGGTTACACATCTAACTTGCTTCTTACACATGTGCAATTGTCACAAAAATGCAATATAAACATCAAAAACTGGGAAACTGGCCCATGAATGATCTAACTGGAGGTCAGTCTTTCACAAAGGTTCCATGGACTTTGAAGAAGCCCGAGTGCAAGGTGAAAGGGAGAAACGTGCTAAGCGAAAAGCACGTCAAACGAATCCTTTACAGGACCATCTTCCATCTGGTAAACTGTGTCCTCACTGTGGGAAGCTGTGTGGATCTAGAATTTCCTCTTTTATAATTTTCTTTTTGTAATTTTATCCTGGAAGACAATCTTACTCGGTCACGAGTGATCGCCTACTACTGTCACATCCAAATGGGTCAGTGTGGTTGTTTCTTGCAAATATACATATTTCTTTCAGGAAATGCCCATGCCGAAACAAACAAATTTCCTGCACTATATTTAATTATTAGCTGTCTCTCATATTTCATCTAATCTGCTATCACATAGCCTCCAACTGCCCCGAAAATTCTGGGACTGTCCCAAAAACCTTAAGCCATCTGGGCTTCTCACTTTGTTATGCAGAGTCCAGAATTCCTCTAAGCTACTATTAAAGGGGCCATGGGCAAAATTGCAGCTAAGCTAAAACTTTTAGCTTAGCTGCGATTTTGCCCATGGCCCCTTAAAGATAGCTCTGCTTAGGCTCCAAGGGCCACCCACAGTAAGCAGAGAGGGAACAGACCCGAGGGTGTGTGTGTGTACATGCCTACCTGCTGCCTCTGCTGGGCTGCCCATGGCCCCTTTAAGAGACAGTAAGCAGGGTGGGCCTGTGAATCACTTTGCACTCTCAGAGATCTCTAAATGTTAAATATTATTATTTCTTTGGCAAACTACTAACGAGAACAAAGCCACCATTGAGGGATCCATTTTTAAAGTGGGAGGGAGATCTTTAAAACAGAGTTTCCTGCACAATGTGGGGAAAGTAGGCTGAAAGTTATGTTTGACTTAAATAATTGCATATTCCTCCCTGGTTTAGCCCTTCCTAACATTTGTAGTCGCCTCTATATTACATTTTAGATTGTAAGCTCTTTGGGGTGGAGAACTGTCCTCTTCTACTCAGTAAAGCACCATGCACATTGATGGTACAACAACAACAACAATGACAACAACAGCAATCACCATCATCATCATCATGGGTCTGGAGATTAAAGTGGCTTCAGAGTGGTCAGAGCCCTTAAAAGGTTAGAGCATCCTGGGGTGGGGGCTATGGTGTTTTTCTGTTTTCTTTTATGTTCCAGCTAAAATTCAGCCCATGCAGATCAGGGTCATAGCATTGTGGAGACTTCTGGTCTCCATGTTTGTGGCCCTGTGATATGTTATGGGTTATTAGCTGTTTCAGGTTGGCGATTGACAAGCCAAGTTGATACAAATATACATTAAATAAATAAATTGACATGCCTAGATGTTCAGCCTTAGTTACCAACACATTGGATTAAAGGATGCATTTCTGCACAAAGAGAAAATTTGTAGTTGGGCCAAATATTATAACATGGCAAATACTGACAATATAATAAGAGATAAGGATAAACACTTAATAACTATAGCCTTTTACCTATTGCAGGGAAATTTAGGGAGAGGCAGAATATAAGGAGGATCAGAAAAGAAACATACCGTATAGATCTAGCACCAGAAAGAAAGTACTGTATGTACTTCAAACAGTAGAGTGAACTTTGAAGGCCTAAGTACAGGATACAGGAGAGCAAAGAAAAATACTGAGGGTTCAGCACCAGTCAGGGTTTTCAGTTTTCAATTTTGAGATCCAAACCCTGAGAGGGAGGAGAGTCATGGTTACATGACTATTTGTAATGAAGACTTTTCACCCATGTTGTATTTATTTATTTATTTATTTATTTATAATGTTTATTTTTATAATCTTGTATTTATTGTTAATGTTGTGTGTGTATACACACAAACACACACATATAGTTAGTTTTATTTATCAGGGATGTTGAAGAGTCCTTGGGCTCGAGTCACGAGTCGAGTCACGAGTCTTTGGACTCGAGTCTCGAGTCCGAGTCCGAGTCCTTGGTCCAAAATGGTGACTCATGAGTCCCGAGTCCCGAGTCACTCCCAAAACTGACTCCATGAGTCCCTATTAAAATCAATGGGGTTTCCCCCCAACAAAATAAGGCTGCTTCAGATGTGTGGCTTAAATAAATTCTAGGCACAAGTGTGCCTTTTTATTTCAAAACTCTGCAACTGATTTTGGCAAGAACAGACCAGGCAGACAAACCCAAAATAACCAGGCAGGCAGAGGAGGCAGGGAACCCCAAAGCAGGCAGGCAGAGGCCTTTGTCTTGGACAATTCAAACTGTGGAACTGGTTAAGAAGAGACCAGGCAGGCAGAGGAGGCTGGGAACCCCAAACAGCCAGGCAGAGGCAGCCAAAACCAAAATGTCTGACCCTAACCCCCCACAACAACACATCAATCAAAATAAATCTCAACACATCGTTGGGGCTGCGCTCCTGATAGCTGTCCATAGTGGCCGAGCAGCGGCACACCTCGCTTCCATGCGCTCTTCACCGGTGATCGCGCTCCTCTCCACTCCTTCTGGCACAGCCCAGGGATGTTGAAGAGTCCTTGGCCTCGAGTCCCGAGTCGAGTCTCGAGTCCCATTAAAAATATTGGGAGTCGAGTCAGAGGGGGGACTCAGTCCGACTCACGAGTCGAGTCCTCGAGTCCGAGTCCCCATCCCTGGTATTTATTGATTTGGGGTTTTCTCCCCCCCCCCAGACTTCCCTAAATGCAATACATAAATTCAAAAATTTCTGTGCTTAAAATACTGCAGTTTTGTGTGTTTCCTCTAATAACTTTTGTACTTGACCATGCCCTTCGGTTGCCTGGCCACGCCCTCTTGATCACACCTTCATGTTGCTTAACCATACCTCTTACAATTCACATGTGTGTTATCAGACCAGATTTTTCTCCTTCACTGCACTTTTTTAAACCATGACAGAGAAAGGATCTTGAGCCTGGAAGTAGCTAGCCCTGCAATCTGTACAATCACTCCCTTTTGCCAGAGGAACTTGGGAACTGTCCTTGCATTTGGGATTACTAATGGAGAAGGCACACAGCACCTTAACTCTCACTGAACTACAATTCCCAGAATTCCTCAAGGGGAAGTAATGACAAATATAAGTTTGTAATGTAGAGGCCCCCCCCCCATGTCTTGTGCTCCAAAAGGCCCAGTTGAACAACTCAAAATCATCCATGTCTGGATGTCCCTGCAGTGCACCTCACCTTGAGGTGAATTACTGCTTTCCCTGGGGCACAGAATCACAAAACACAGTAACATATTCATACAACCCATAGAACTGGAAGGAAAAAAGAAAGCGTAAGTTTACCACTTCATAAGCGATACCTTAAAGATGTATCAGGGTGAGTAGGTTTTTATCCCACCTCTAGGAAGAGAATAATCTTGAAAAGACATCAGAGGGACAAGCGAATAGCCAGAAGACCTGGGTCAGTGGGTTATGCCACCAGCTCTGCTCCCTACTCTTGCTTTTTCTTTCACAATATAGAAGCCATAGTAAGCACAGGACCTAGAAAGATTTTAAGTACGTATAGAGAGAGAACAGGAAATAGCCAGGATTCCACTCTTCAGCTGGAATTTCATTCAGCAGCCCAGATCCAGAGAAGGGTCCCACCAGGAAAAGTTACTTTTGAAGATCCACTCAGATCAGCCTGTCACAATTTCTGTTCTGTTCTCTTTTTGGTGGGAGTGAAGTGTGATCTGATGAGTTAGGATTGGGAAAGGAGATACTAGAAATCAGATATCTGGGAATGGAGTCTAATGGGTTTGGGGAAAGGGGAGTCCCTCATCCATGTTTTGCTCTGATTCTGGGACAGGAAGAGTGTGGCTGGTGGCCAGGGTTAAATTAATTTGCAGCTATGAAATACCCTATAGAGGCAGATTACATGAGAATCCCTCTGTATACACGTAGTATCCTTGTTACATGATCGGGGAGCAACAACCAAATACCAAGCTACAGAGAAATTTAAATTACTGGTATCCTGTCCAGCATTAGAAAGAGAAAGGATATGGTTCTTAGTGGCAAGGTATACTTCAGGTGTTGTTTGCACAAGCCTACACAACCTGGCACTCATCAAGCCAAGTGTATTGTCTATTCACCAGCTATGAATTGTAGGCCTTCACAAGCTTGACAACCCCTAATTTTTTTTTGCAGTTCCAGGCAGAGAGCAAAAAAAGAAGAGGGTTATCATACTCTGGTAGGCAATAGTGTAGTGGATGCCAAAAAGAAAAGAAGTAATGGGGTAAGCAAGAGAGGTTTTTTATTCCACAAAAATAATGTGTTCTAACACATTTCGGACCACATGTAGGTAATTCTTCAGGGAAATTCAGTGTGACCAAATTTGATACTGTTTGTTCTTAAAACACCTGCCCTCTTCAGCATTTTCGAATTTTGGTCACACTGAATTTCCCTGAAGAAGGACCTACATCAGTGATGGCGAACCTTTTTGAGCCCGAGTGCCCAAACTGCAACACAAAACCAACTTATTTATTTCAAAGTGCCTTAAATTTGGCAGGAAGGAGGAGGGGGCACTAGCTAATCGCACCCCGCTCTGTCTCAGGGCATGGCTCTTCACCGGGCGCGCAAAGATCCGGGCGCGCGCAGGCTATGCTTCTGAGCTGTCTGTTCAGTTAGAAGGAGGACTGGGCGCCTGCGCAGTCCGCTTCTGGGGGTGGAGATGTTGGAGTGTGCCTGCCTGTGGAGGCCAGCGAGGAATGAGTGGAGAGGAGTTACTATGGAAACCCGATGCTGAATGCAGAAGGGGGACGGTCTTTTCGCAATCTGGCGACCAATGGCCCGAGTGCCAGCTGATGCATGCGTGCCATAGGTTCGCCATCACTGACCTACATCATGTGATCCGAAATGTGTTAGAACGGTTCATTTTTGTGGAATAAAATGAACCTCTTTCGCTTACCCCATTGCTTTTGGGCATTCTTTGTAGGGTTTCCCATTCTGTTGGACAGTGGTGTAGTGGAGCCAGGGCTCCCATGGAAGGATGGCCCTGTGTTCCTACTTTACAGAGAACAGTCCTCTATTTCAAGGGGTCCTCTGTTTGAAAGGCTGTGCAGTCCAAGTTCAGTATAAAGATAAGGTACCAGAAGAAGCCGGGATAGCAGGGGAATTGAAGTTGGCCCTCAACATGTTAGCACCTAAACAGCAGACGGAGCAGACAGGCACACGGGTCACCTGGTTGCAGTCTTTCTCATTATAGTGAGATATATTGTATTTGTATTTACATTATAGTAATTCCTTCTAAATGTGCAGCTACACACATATCAGTTAACATATGCAAATTTTATGCATATCGGTTTCCTCTTTTTCGGTGATCCATATTCTCTTTTTTTGGAGATGTGTAGGTGGCTACCCTGTCCCAGGATGGAAGTGCTTCCCTATTCTCCTGGACTTAGCAGGGATGGGGACTCGGACTCCAGGACTCGACTTGTGAGTCGGACTGAGTCCCCCCTCTGACTCGAGTCCCACTTGAGTCCCAATATTTTTAATGGGACTTGAGACTCGACTCGGGACTCGAGACCAAGGACTCTTCAACATCCCTGGGCTGTGCCAGAAGGAGTGGAGAGAAGTGCGATCGCCGGTGAAGTTTTTATTTAAGCCACACATCTGAAGTAGCCTTATTTTGTTGGGAAACCCCCCCATTGATTTTAATAGGGACTCGTGGAGTCAGCTTTGGAAGTGACTTGGGACTCGTGACTCATGAGTCACCATTTTGGACCAAGGACTCGGACTCGAGTCCAAAGACTCGTGACTCGAGACCAAGGACTCTTCAACATCCCTGGGACTTAGCTGTTGGATTTCCCTGGCAACAATATATAGTTGTTGTGAGCTATCCCTGTTGTAATGCAGGGTATTTTGGGGCGCTGAATGGGCAATTAAGACCCATTCATTTTACAAAACACCTCCTCCTGATGAAGATGAAACTGCTAGAACCCTATCAACAAACTGCCGGTTTGTTGATAGGGTTCAAGACAGCTCTGCATTTTTGGACTCATAGAACTATCACAATTTACCATTACACCACTGCTAGTAGGCCACCATATATGGCTTATTACAGTCTGCGTTCTTCTTGGTGGAGCCAAGTTTATATCAGCCTAGTTTAGCAGGGCAGGGCGCCTGTCTTTCTGAGTGGAGTCTTTGTAAATTCAGAGCTTGAGGAACCCTCTGCCAAGTAGCCCAGAAACTGAGTAGTTGTGGTGACTCAGTATTGTGAGCAAGACATTCTATGCAAACTCAGAGGCACCCTTACTTTTTATTGCTTGCTTCACAGGATCCATAGCTGAACCCTAGCCCTGCAAACACATTTCAGGGCCAAGGCCTAGCAGACTTTGGTTCAGATTAAGCCTTTGAGTAATTGCCTCAGGAGGTGCTGGCTGCAAGCCCCTTGCATTCTAGCTAGGGTGGGCAGATGCAGAAGAGAACAGGGCTCCTGCAACTTGACAGTTGTGTACAAGAGGGAATTTGCTTTCCCACATCCAAGCTCGACATTTTAGCTCAGGCCCGTGCACAATGTGTGAGCCACTCACACCAAGCCAGACACAGCCTGCCCATCATGTATTCTTGCCTGTCAGGTTTCTTGACCATCCCTCCAGTTTCTGGAGTTCCAAGCAGGCAGCAAAACCCAAGCAGGTTTATTGAGCCTCTGGTGGGGGTCATGGTGCAGGACCAGTTTGGTGCCCTAGGCAAGATCAGATATTTAGCGCCCCCCCCTTCGCACTTGAGCCCTCCCTCCCTATTTCTGGTGCCCCCTTTAGCCCTGTGCCCTAGGCAGCTGCCTAGTTGGCCTAATGGTAGCACCAGCCCTGTGCAGGACTGTGTTGAGCTCTGTAAGTGTGAGTTATCAGCTGTGCTGGCTGGCCCTAGCTGCTGAACCTCACTGGCTCTTAACAGTAGCTCTCCCAGGTCATGATTTTGGCAGGGGATGGGGTAAAGAGGGAGATGGGAGCATCAGTGGGTCCAGTACGGGAGGACCGAGGGAGCAGAAGGGTCAGCATGTCCAAGGTTCAACAGGGCCCTGTGGGCACAAGGGAACATGAATGATAGCAGGGAGATGGGTCCAAATAACTCTACTGGGGGCAGGGGGTGGAGTGAAATCTTTAATAGGCAACCCAGAAGAGAAGTGTTTTCAAGGCCAAAATGTGAAAACAGAATTACCACAATCAGCAGAAGCAGCAAACTGGGCATTTCTGCCTTGGATCACATTGGCATGGAAGGGGCACTGCTGTCTTGCCCAGCCAATGCACCTCCTGGCTTGCCAATAGCAGTGTTCTGTGCCTTTAAATCACTTAGATTGTCCACAGCTGTTGTGGTTTGCAAGCATATTATCCGAGGGAGGTTTTTTTTTCCACCATGTGCAAGGCAGACAACTGGTTCCTTCTGTGAAGGTTTCAGAGAAGGAAGAGTGGTGTTGGGGGGGGAGGTTTGGCCTGTGTTTTAAATAAGTACTGACCTCTGTTCTTCCATCCATAGAAGTCAGTTTGGTTCCCATTTAGTTTCAAAAGCAGTATAAAAAAAAAAAAAAGCTCAACTGAATTTGGCTGTGAAGCCATAAAAATCGAGACCATGCTATTTTTATTTTTATTATTATGTTTTGAAAAGTAGGATGTAGCCACTTGAAAACAGACTGGAATTTACAACAGTGTTGGAGGTCTACTAAATTGTGAAATTTCCTTGGAAAACTGGAGTACCAGAACTTCCAGGAGGCTTGATTTTAGATGAAAAAACAACTAAAATATCTGAAAACAAGTGGAAATCAGATGTTTACTTGTCTTACTAGAAAGGAAATCTCTGTATTTAAAAAAAATGGAGCGGGGGTGGGGGATAGGAGTTACTTTAAGACAACCTTCTCCAACCTGGTGGCCTCCAGATGTTTTGGATTACAACTCCTAGCATTCCTGTTGATTGGCCATGCTGGCTGGGGCTGATGGGAGTTGAAGTCCAAATCATTTGGAGGGCACCAGGTTGGGGCTTGCTACTCTAAGGTTTCAGCGTTTATTGGGAAATGCAGAGATCAGAAATGACAACTGACTTGAAATATTCTCCGGAGCGATTGGGGGGGGGGGGGCGGCAAGGCGACAGTGTGGTCCTGGAAATAGATAAACCCGTTATAGGCCAAGAAATCAGGAGTTGGGGAGCAGAAAAATCTAAGCGGTTTTTTGGATAACTGATCTCCCAAAATTACAATTAGTTTAAACAGTAGGAGAGATCAAAGTCCGCCTTTAGCTCTCTCCCTGCCTAAACTTACCTAAAAGAGTGGAAACCTTGAGAGCGTAGGAAAGGGGGTGGGGAGAGGAGAAACCTCAAAGTAAACTGACTTCAAAACGAGCTGATTTTTCAAACAACAGCTGTTAGTGGAACCCTCCCAAGTGCGAGGAAATAAATTGCCAACACCCCCTTTTTTCAGCCTTTTTGTCAATATCCTGGAGCCAGAGAGAGAGAGAAATCTCCTCCTCCCTAGGCAGGCAGCAAGAGCCAATCGACATTCATGGCTGTGTGTGGCTAATAAAATCCCATTTCTAACCCCCGACCCCCCCACACACCATTTTTTTTAAAAAAAATTATTTAAAAAACAACAGGCTGAAGAGGAGGGTTTGAAAAATCTTGCAAGCAAGCTGCTCACAGCGTCCTGGCGCTGCAGTATGAAAGAGCCAACCCACTCAGCAAGGAGTCTGTGTGTGGAGAGAGGAGGGGGAGGAGGAAGCGAAGTGGAGAGGGGGGGGGACTTAGCAGACACTCCAACGTGGATAAGCTTGCTTTCTGATACATTCCTGGCCAAGGCGATGCTTATTGCAAGAGCTGTGCTGACTTGTTGCAAGGATCTGTCTTAAAAAAAAAAAGCGGGGGGGGGATCATCCACAGACTGTGTTCATCAACCCCCCTCCCCTTCTTCGCTCCAGCGTACAGTGGATCTATGTGGTCGATTTAGCTGCATTCAAATTCACTCTTAAATTTTTGGAAGGGGGATCGGGCAATTTTGATGGGGACTCCAAGCAGCCTGGCGTTTTGGGGGCGATCTCGGAGGGATTTTGGAGGGGACTGAAGGAGGGGAGTGGGGAGGGGGTTGCAGTGCCATCATGCAGAGGGCTAGCGTGATGGGGATGCCCAGCCCGGAACCCAGTGGATCTTATTCCCAGCAGTTCAAAGCCATCAGGTTCTCCTATCACATCGAAGGGGGAGCAGCTACTTCACCTCAGATCCGAGCCGGTAAGCGCGAGGGGACTGGGGGAGGGGAACTTACTTGTGGGGAGGGGGAGGGCTGGGCTTTCATTTTCTGTATTTGAGCTTTGGTCCTGTCCTTAACGCTGAGCCGAGGTGGGGTTGGTGGGGCTGTCCCTGGTCTCGGTTTGCATCTCTAGCGAGGGAAGTCGCTGCCTAATGGTTAAAGTAGAGAGAGTTTGCATTGGGGGCATCTAGGCTCCGTTTTCCTTATTTGGGAGAGTGGAGTCCAGTGGTTAGAGCAGCACACCCAGTTGGACGCTCTCTCTTTGGGGAGAGAAATATGTGGTTTCTGGTGAGGTTTTACAATAAGCTGGGCATAAAATAGCTCGGTCAGCTGTGCAGAAGCTGGGCATAAAATAGCTCGGTCAACTGTGGGTTTTTTCATCGCCCTCGTTTGCAGCAGCTTTGGGTCACTGTAGACGTTAAAATTACAGTGGGTAGCTTTTCTTTCTTCTGTCTCATCTTGCAAAACGTTGTGCTTCCTAAAACTAACCCAGAGACTCTGGATTATAGGAGGAACTATGCAGCCTGCTTTGTAGTCTTCTGCCCCAACGTGCATACAGTGGTAGTGCAGCCTTCCTTTCTCCATAATTATCTCTAGCCTGTCCACTCATCCTTACCAGCAAGCCCAGGAGTAGTTGGCTATAGCCCAGTGGTTCTTAACCTTTTTGGTGTCACACCTCCCTTGTGAAAAATCTTATGACCCATGTCTCCCATGTGTTAACGGCCCAAAATTTAGGCTTAGGCAGGACGAGTTTGCATTTTTTAGTTTATGCTCTGTCTCTGGACTAAAATAAATGCATATTCAATTAAATGAACGGCGTAGCTCCCAAGATTAGTAGAAAGAAATAAGGTTGGGCCAACCACCAAGCTGCGCTGCTATGTACTTGTAAAATAAACAATTTGTAGTTGAGGGGCTACTCACACCTCCCCTGGAGTCAGTCCAAACCTCCCCTGGGGAGGCGTACCCCACAGGTTAAGAACCCCTGCATAGCCTATCGTTCTACTTTCCTTGCAGCCCTGCCATTTTGATGCTTTGCTTTTCAAATCCCCAAACCCGCAACAAGACCCAGAAGGCAGCTTTTGAAACAAAGAGGTATGCAGTTAAATGTAATGGAGGAGGCTCAGAAGAGGGAAGGGGGGTGGGCTGCAAGAACATCAGCTTCTCAGCCTGTGTGCTCCAAGACCATCCCAGCATCTTGTATAACACTTCTGATGCCTCCGAGGAAAATCCAGAGTTGACTTTCTTTCAGATGTTAGGTATTCCAATTCCACTTCCATTATTTCCATATATTTTCTCTAGATCCAGTTCAGGCAATCTTCCATCCCTCTCTTGGCCATAGTAATTCAACTTGCTGCTGTTACCCTTCTTGGAGACCACTTTCGTCACTTTGAATCTGTCTGATACGGACTTGGCCTCAGCTCCGCGGGTGGAACTCCCTGCCACTTGCTCGCACCAAGGCTCAGATAACACACAATGTTTTTTACTCCAAGGGCCATATGTGATGCTAGCTTGGGGGGTTGGAGGCTGCATGCATGTGCACACGTAAGCATGCACACGCGCACACACACGCACGCACGCACACACACATCAGCAATCCTGATTCAGATAGCTCTTTCCTTGCTGCTAGCAGTGGTAGGGAAAGAACAATCTGTATGAGGATCTTTGGGAGAGGCTACAAGCAGCGGGGAAATTGGCAGCAGGGGATTTAGTGGCAGGAGGCAGGGTACTCTTGGAGGGCCACAGTAAAGGCCTTGGTGGGCCGCAGGTTGTGCACCTCTGCTTTAGCAGGATTAATACTGACGGGTTTGGTCATATCTCTTGGCTGCTCATATATTCATTGATGTGATTATATTTTAAGCCAGGATTTGATGCTCTTTTCTCTGTGTCTGATCCCAAACCGCATCCTGTCAAGGTGCAAGTGTGAAATGTGAAAAGAGGAAGATAGGTGTGTGTCCTCTCCTCTCCCACCTCCCCCTGCTGTGAAGAATCTCACACATGATACTGACACATTTGAGTCACCCTTGCAAGTTTGGTCTGCTTAGAAACAGTCTGAGAAAAGCTGGGCGGGGAGGGAAGATTCCTAAGAAAGAAAGAAGTAAATAACCTTGCTTCACTGCTGAAAATACAAAATCAAAGAATGAGTCCTCTCTCCTCAGCCCTTCCCCCATCTTTGGGCACTGGTTCCTCAAAAGTGTCACTTATTATCATGCCTGTTTCCTTCATGGCTTTAGGCACCAGTCTTTAATAGGAAGGTAGTGCTTCCTAGTGGCTAGAATAGGATGCCTGGGGGCCTGGATAATTGACTTCTGTGTTTAGCTGTAGGAAGGGGAATGGAATGGGGTCTAAAAGTGGATCCTTTTCTGGCCCCAGTTTTGCTCCCTGAGGCAGGGCAAGGCAAACCCTTCCCATCTCCGCCTCTTTCCTTTGTTGATTCAGACTAGGGTGAGCTTTGTGTCTTTTTTCTTTTTCTTACTCTGTGCCTGAGCCAGTACCTGGTGAGACTGGGAATTTGTTAGGGTGGATGCTGCCACAGTGCAGAGAAACTGTACAGACACAGGCTTTTCATTTGTAAAATCCATTCAGTTTGGTTTAAGCACTGGTTTCTTTCCTTTCCTTTCCTTCTTAGCGAATCCAGTTATAGGAATCTACTAGACTACATTAGCAATCTACTAGACTACATTGTTGCAATAGCACCTGTGCAATAGCTTCCTTTTCTTCTTCCCTCCAAAGCATGATTTGCCCATTAGGATATACTTCCCTCCGTGTGCTGGGGAGAGAACCCAGGAATCCCAGCTCCCAGCCTTCCCTTCTTTCATATCATTGACCCACCCACTTCTCCCTTGAGCAAAAGGTGGGAAGGAAGCATAAGGCTAAACTAAAACTATGGTTGTGTTGGCTGCCTCAGTGATCCAGACCAGGATTGTTGGGTGGCAGTGACATGAGCATTTTTATAGGGGTGTGAAAGGTAGACAGTTTACTGTTGGGGAGGGGCTGGGTGACTACTGATTTTGCTTTTGTTTTCCTTTGTCAGGCTGTCTAGCCCCATGTATTTTTTACTCCTCCAGCACAGAATGGCTAAAGAGAGCCAGACGGGTCTAGTCTATTCTTAAAGATTGTGTGTGTGTGTGTGTGTGTGCGCGCGCGTGCGTGTGTGCGCGCGTGTGTGCGCCCCTGCCTGCCTGCCTGCAGTTGTGCTTCCATCTTGCAATCCAGATTTTCAGCCACAAAGGAAGCCTTGGTTTGTTGCTTCCAATAGGAGTTGGCTGACTTTGCATTGCTTGAAAACAAAATGCCCTGCTTGAAAAGGAGGTCTGTTGGAAATCCTGGCTTCTTTAACAGGCAGCAGTGAGTAGTGGTTATATGTGATTGGAAGACAGACAGGACTCCTCTGGCCTTTCTCCCCAGTTACCTCAAGTCTGATATAGGTCAAAGCAGAAGGACTTGAGAGCTGACTCCGTTCTGGAAAGGGACAGGAATCTTGTGGTTAAAGGAGGAGGTCTGGCTGACTGGATTTATGGTTTCTGTACGGAACCCGGAAGTGAAGTGGTAGGATTTAGGATTGGGAGCGGGGGTTCAGATGCTCTTTGTGTTGTGGTTGCAGGGCAAACGTGAGTTCTTTTGGACCAGGTGCTGGCCATCTTTGTCCCATGCTTGCTTCTTCCACCCTGAGCAGTGGTTCTGTCTCTGATCTCCTCCCCCATCCTCCTTCATTACGAAGCCCTGAGGAACGCTGCTGGGTTGACATAAAAGCAAAGCCACATCCTGGCTCCAGGGAAAGCCGCAGGGGGACTGGGGGGGGGGGCAGAGCCTGGCTCAGGAGGGGATAGGAAGGCCCGGTCCTTCTAATCCATCCTGTGGGTTAGGCTCAAAAAAGTTTAAGGAGACCAGGAGCTCCGAACTTGTTGGCTCCGGGTCAGAGGAGCACAGGAGTTCCAGAAAGAAAAAAAAGAGAAGAAAAGTTGAGCAAGCTCCCTAAGTCGAAGGAAATCAAGACTCAGGTGTAGTTTAACTCAGCAGTTCATCTGTCAGTGCTTTCTCTTGTCTTTGGGGCAAACATATGAAAGAAAAAAGAACCATGGGGAAAGGACCTCAAGCAAAAAGCCTAAAAATAGGACTGCCAACTTATTAAAGGATTTTGAGTTCGTCTGATTTCTTTTTTAAAAAACGATGCGTTCATTGCGCCTAAATGAATGTGCATGTTACAAAACCTCAAGTGCCTTTCTGAGATATTTAAAGAAATGTGAGGTCGCTTACGGTTTCATAAACAAAAGCTGCAATCCTGCAAACACTTACCTAGGTATTAGTTCTATTGAACTAAACGGGACTTACTTTTGAGTAGACAAGTGTAGGGTTGTGCTGCATAGCTACTGTTTGTTTTTAGGCACAAAGGCCGTCTTTAATATTTTCCTTCTCGTTCTCTATTACAGTAACATACTGGACACAAAAGAGCCTCAAAAAATAACAGAGTGCTGGTTATCCCACAGATTAATCAGTGAACTGGCCAATCCGAAAACTTTTATTGAATAATCTATTGATTAAAGTTTGCAGCCCTGTGAGGGGTGGTGGTTATGTCCTAAAGACTCCCCTACCCTTCTCTAGTGCTGGCAAATCAACAGGAGAGATCCTTATAGTGCAGTGTTCTCCAACCTTGGGTCCCCAGATGTTTTTGGCCTACAACTCCCAGCATGCCCCAGCCAGCGTAGCTGGCTGGGGCATGCTGGGAGTTGTAGGCCAAAAACATCTGGGGACCCAAGGTTGGAGAACACTGTTATAGTGTATTGTATTTATGTTAGGAAATGGGATCAGGGTGGAGGATAGTGTTTTGCCTCTTGGCCCATTCAAATCTCAAAACTTGGGGGATCCACACTTTCCGTGGCAATTGCCTATGCTTCCCTACATAATTAGAATAAAATGGCGGATGAGAGTGGGGGAAAGGAGGACTTGGAACTGGAGAGCAGCTGTGGGTCAAATTTGGGAATGACTGGAGCAAAGCACAAAGTCTTACGATGGGGTCACTTTGTGGGATGCCTGAAGCAAGACGTTTCTGGCATCATTAAGGGTGCCAAAGCGGCAGCCAGGCAGATCTGACCTGCGGAGCAAAATTGGCCGGGAAGTTCTCCTGCCTAGACCTCTGAAATGAATGTGAGCTTGTGCAGGAGGACTTCCTGTTGGATTGTGCCTTAGTGAGTAGGGGTCTTTTTCTACCTTGGACACTAAAATGTCTTGAGCTAGTCCTGTCAATGTGTGGGGTAGCCGGGAAAGCAAGGGCACCTTTGGGAGATTCCAGCTGCCTTTCCTTGCCTGCCGTCTAATCGGGCTGGGCTGGCCCCACCATTTTTTCCATCCATCTGGGTGAGAAGAGCTATCTTTAGAAAGGGGCCGGGCTGGGGAACTCTGGGGCTGTAGTTCACTATGTTAGCAGCAGCAGCAGCAGCAGCTGCTAGGCTCCGAGGGGAGGGGTGCCGGGGAAAGAACTCTAGGTTGGGAGTGGAAGAAGGCCTGTTGAGGGGGTGTATGTTGTGTGCTAATGACCGGATCCTGAGGCTTGCTGTGCCAGCAAGTAAAATAATTTCGGATGGGGCGTACTAAGCCGCTGTGCCAATGCTGCGTCATCCTGACGTTCTGCTAGCGTTGCAGGAAATTAACAACAGCATTGGGACCGTTATCTTGACTATTAGCATAGTGAAAAGGGTTTTGGGGGAGTAAGTCTGCCTAGGCTTCCTCCCCCCCCCTCCAAATTGCTTGCTGTAGGATGATTACGGACTGACAAAAGGAAGCTCTGCTTTACAAAATGCACTAACAACTACCACAAGAGGCAAGGGCAGTCACTAGCCTAGATGGTTATAGGAAAAGGGATTTCTTATCCATGGCTACTACCCTTGGCGAGCTTCCTGGGCCCTTCCCCACTGATCCAGCAGATGACTCCCAAATACATGCAGGGCTGCTGTCAGGACTCTGCATCCTCAGGCTGCTGCTAGGGCCTTCCCGGACAGCTGGGTCTGGGCCACCATTTTAATTACCCCTAATGCCCCACACAATGCTATGTTGGGGCATTGTGGGTAATTAAGATGGTAGGTGGCTCACAGCCACAGCCTACAGCAAATATCAGCTGAGGGGCACTGTTGTAGGAGGGGGGTCCCTCACACCTGAAGCCAGCCTACATATGCGCACATGTATTCTGCACCCCTTCAAATCCTGCAGCAGCGAAAGCCAAGCCATTCAACCTGAAAAACAACCACATGCTAATGAAGAAGATCTACATGTATAATAAGCATAATTGAATAGGCACCTATAAATAGCTAGGTGCCATACAAGAGTGAAATCAAAGATAGGCCCTGCCCACAGTTCTACAGTCTTTAAAGTGATGAGACAAGAGGAAGAGAAAACAGGAAGATATGAATGGGGAAACATTATAACTGTTCCTTTATCATTGTTTCCAAGGGCTAAATGATCAAATCGTTTTTCTACATTGGGGAGAAGGACTGGAGACGAATGGAAGGAATGCAGGATATAAAGTTGGAGACAGGTGGCGGAGGATGTGGTCCCATCTCGCCCAGAAATGGAGGGAGCAACTACGCTAGCTGATCTGGGTGCAGGGCTAGGACAGCATGCCCCATCAATGCATGCACAACAATGCCATTGCCACAGTGCCCCCAACACATGAACCCCAGTAGCACAGGCAGAAAGCACAGAGCTCCCAAAAGACCCCACGCAGCCCTGTAGGAAGAGGTCTGAGACCCCCAAATACTACACTGTGCATGCAAGCTCAGGACCTAATCTGTCTCCCCCTGGTAACCCATGGGACCAATCCCACCCATCACCACCCTGCCAGTTCACCTGGTAAGTGTGCGTGACATGAGGACAGAGAGCTATAGCCCCATACCGCGCACCTTATCGTCTGAGTTGGGCACAGGCAACCTGGTGCTCTCCAGATGTCTTGGACTACAACTTGTATCAGTCCCAACCAGCATTGTCAGTGGTAAGTGATTATGGGAGTTGTAGTCCCCAAAATCTGGAGGAGACCAGGTTGCCTATTGCTGAGGTTTCCCTTGAAATATAATAAACAAATCTCTCCCGTTCTCTCCTTCCCTCTATTATTCCCCCATCCCATAATAATTTGGATTGTAAACTGCTCAGGGCAGAGGCCTGCCCTTCACTTATACCACTCTGGAAAACGCACTGATGTCTTTTTATAAACGATAATACCCGTTTACTGCCTATATGTTTTCAGGATCTGACCAATTCTGATAGGGCCCGAAATACGCCTAGTCAAAATGCCACGACAGGATTCCATTATTCTAGTGGGCTAGGAAGCGGGGATTCCTGCTTTTTCCTAACTGTTCCTGTTATTCTAGGCTCTGCTCTCTGATTAAGCTTTTTTCCTTCTGCTGCCTCCCACTTCCTATTCTGTGAGATGCAAAGGGTTAACCCACCCCTCAACGCATACAACAGAGCAGGGTGAGGGCAGGATACATCCTGCTGCACCACCCACACTTGGCTTCTCTTCCCTCCCTCCAACCTTTTTACTTTTGCAGAACCCTTAATACTTTCCATATGGGCCCATCCTGTGCACAGAAGCTTCCGAGAGCCCTGGGGCTGTAGTTGCTGGTGGGACGGACAGGCAAAGGACCCCGAATCTCCCCCTAACCACCTCCCCTCCCCTGCTCCAGCCCCTTAATGCTTGCTTGTACAGGGTTTCTTGTTTTGAATTGTAGCTGCCTGTGAGAGGGAGGAAGGGGGACAATGTAAGCTGATCCATGGATCATTCTTTGCCCCCACCAAGTGGTGCTTATCCTGGGCGTATTCCAGGGTTGTTCTTATGTGCTCAGATTCTGTTTAGTATTTCATCTGGAGAGGGAACACTGGGGGTCAGCAAGTACTCAGATTTTGTTTTGGGACAGGGAAACTTCTGAAGAGCCTTCTATATAGATAGCCCCTGCTCCTGGGCTTACCATGCAGAGTTAATGGACCCCTGCTGGAGCTGGTGGGCTTGTCTGCTTCTAACTTAATGGGATCTGCTTTCCTCTCCCCAGATCTGAGAACGTGAATCCAGGGGCCTCGTGCCTTCTGGGTAGTGGATGTTAGGCGGCCAACTGCCATCACGTCTCCTGTTCCTGCTTGGAATTGGTGCCCTGTAATTTTTACAAGCAGGCCTCTAATTTGCTGCAAGCTGGACATGGTTTGAGTGAGAGAGAGAGAGAGAGAGAAAGAGAGGCTTGTCTGGTGGAGTCAGAAGGTGGACTTCAACCAGCTCAGATTTTTAAGCAAAAGGAGGAGATTGCCAAGGCTTGATGCCAAATGCCAAACCCCTTGGGATGAGTAGGACAAGCCCCAAAGCCTAGTATTCCTGAGCCAGCTAAACTCTTTGCCCTGGGTCTGAATTGCTTTCCTTTTGGCTATGTGGTAGCTCAAAGTAGCAGCCATTTGTGTGATTTTCAATGCTGGTGGAAGGTCTTGGAAAGTAGACAAGGCCCGGCAATAACTTTGCAACATCTTTTTGCGTGGTTGTCATGCATGGTGTGTGTGCATAAGAGAGTGTATTTAGATTTTGTCACATCGGGCACACACATTCTAATTCAATTAATATGGATCATTTATGCCTTAAGTCACTTTAGGCTGCAATCCTATACACACTTACCTGGAAGTAAGGTTCACTGAACTCAGACCTGAGTAGGTTTGTATAGGATTGTACTGTTAACCATCTTCTTATACTTTATAGAAGGTTCAGTAGTGGATTTCCCCTCACCCTTGCAGTGCATGTTTATGGCTGGTATAGGGCTTCTCATCCATGCCAGTGGTTCTGAGATTGTGAACTGGGGTGTTGATTATATTCCCAATTGACGCAGAGTACCAAGCTGTGATCGTACGCAAGTGGTGAATCAGGGAAAGAAAGTCTGATTCAGTGGAAGTGTTTCCAGTGAGACTCTCCCTAAGTTAAGAAAATTATTGGTGCTTCATTTCTGAAAAAAGAGGTGCTGAGGCTTAGGCCTGCTTCAGAACAGTTTTCCTCAGTCCTAAATTTGGGGACAGCCTAAGTGCTGGTTATTCAGTGGTGAGGGAAAGGCAACTCAGCACATGCTCAGACGCAGTTTGCTGTATTATTACTCCACATCTTCCAGCACTGGTATTGAAATTGGATTCAAAGACTGAATGCTGGCCCAAATCGTTAAGCCCTAGCCAAAATCCAGGTAGGCCCAGTCTATTCCCACAATCCTAGCTCCTATATTGCCTTAGCTCCCCCTTCTTCCTCCTCCCAACATGGCAGGCCCCAACGTTCACGCAGCTCTGCTGCGCTACCTCACACCTGTAGTTATCGTGACCGCTGTCTTTAGTCAGACCTGTCTAGGCAGCACAGAAGACACCCTCAGTAGACTGTGGGTGCTTCCAGATGAGGCTTTTATGGCATCATCCTGCCTCATTCACAGAATTTTACAGGGGGCCTAGATGGCAGCATCCATCTTCCACTCGCCATCTGCCCATGTTTTCCCACCACTGCTTCTGCCTTTTCTCTTACCGCAGAAAATCCGTTAAGAAAGAAACAGCGGAATAGCTGCACAATGTATTTTGACTGGTAGTGCTAGGACCCCTCTGTCTGGAAACACCCTTACTAGGGTTTCCCTTCTGCCCCAGCCTGGCTGCCTGCGGGCACGAAAAAACATACCTGGGCATGGGAGAAAGGGCACTTGCAGATGGGTGTCCTCTTCCTAGATCTTCAACCTTGCCACTTTAAGTAATATTGCTGTGTGTGTACACAGGAAGGGGGCTGTTCTGTCCCCCGCTGCGATTGTTGCAATTTGTGGGAAGGGATTAATTGCTCAATCGGCCTCCCCCTGCCCCACAATTTTTAAAAAAAATCCAAGCTTCTCAGATCTGCTGGCAAAGGCTGTGATTTGCACTTTTGTTTTACCCAGAATCCCTTGCATGGCACTGGCAGGGTGTCTCCCTCTGCCGCCTACCAGGTGACAGCCTTATGTAGGTGACTCCTGGACAGATTTGACACAAATACCATCAGACAAATACTGCTTTGGGTTAGTGGCAGGCTGTCTGCTTTTGAGAAGCCTTGGGAACTTATCAGTCCTTGGCAGGCTGGGAATGGCTGTTCCGTATTCCGCCTTCCCCTTTCCATCTCCACCGGGGAGAGCTAACTAACGCACTCTGTGTTCTGTAGCTCTCAGAGCCTGGATGGACTATGTAGCACCCTCTCCTTTCCACCTCTCCATGGGGTAGAGATACGAAAGACAGTACAAAAACGTTTTCCTATCCAGGTTGGTTGGTTGGTTGGTTGTTTTTAAAGCCCCTGCCTGCTTCAGTTTTGGTTAACAGAAAATGGAGTTTGATTGCGTACCAAGCACTTCCTGTGCGAGTGGTGTCTGCGGGATTTTCCTTGCAAACCCTCATGACCCACACTGGGTCTGTGCAGGCTTCTGGGTTCTCTTGACACACACACACACCCCTTCGCCTTATCCATATCGGTGTCTAATCCCTGCTTTGAGACTCATTAATCTGTTTGACTCGGCAATGGCTTGTGTTACAAGGGTGGGTGGGTGATGAGTTGGAGTGGCGGGTGGGGAGGGCGAGAAGGAACTTAAAAGCCCTGTGAGAGAGCCTTAGGCTGGAATTGCAGGGGGGGGGGAATGGGGGTCAGGACCCTGGTGCATAAGGAACCCCCGGCCATCTGTTCCTTTCACTCCACAATACAGATGGCATCAGCATTTTTAAGGAACAGGTAACCCATTGGGGATCGAGCAAGCTGGGTTTCTTATTTCGGTGGGGTGGTGGGGGAGGGGGAGGGGGAGGGGGTTTGCCTTTTACCACTTGACCAGCTGCCCCCACTGCCAAAGGTCAGATTTATGTGGAAAGAACCGAGTGATTCCCCCCTTCCCCCACAACAGTGCTTAACTAGTTTGGGGGGGGTGTGCTCCTGGATTCATCATTGTTATTAGAGGCCCAGGTGGCTCCTGTGGCGAGGAGCGCCTATTACCAGCTCACTTCGGGATGTCAGCTACGCGCCCTTTCCTGGACAGGGATAGCCTGGCCACTGTAGTCCTTGCATCGGTAACCTCACATTTAGATTACTGCGGTGCGCTTCGTGTGGGGCTACCTTCGTGCTTGGTCCGGAAGCTGCAGCTAGTGCAGAATGCGACGGCTGGAATGCTGAGTGGAGTGCCTGGCTGTGCGCATATTACTCCTGGTGTTGAAGCAACTGCACTGGCTACCTATTAGCTACTGAGCCAAGTGCAAGGTTTTGCTGTTGGCATCTAAAGCCCTGAACAGTTTGGGACCGGATTACCTGGCAGATCGCCTTCCCCAATACAGACCTGTGCAATCATGAGGAAGTCTTGCTGGTTGTACCACAACCTGCAGACTGCCATCTCGTAGCAACCAGGAAGTGGGCCTTCTCTGTGGTGGCGCCCAGTTTATGGAATGACCTTCCCCCTGCTATCCATGAGGCGCCAAACATAACATGTTTTAGGCACCAGTTAAAGACCCACTTCTTTACCGAGGTTTTCCCTGAGTAAGTGTGCTGCCCAGTCAGTTTGTTTGTAATTATGTTTTGTAATGGTTTTTAATCTTTTTATTCATGTTTTATATAAATGCTTTAGTGTTAAGTATTTTAATTGTATTTTAATGCATATCATGGTGTATTTTAATCTTTTGAAGTTTTTTGTAAACCGCTTAGAGATATTTTTAAAATTTGGACAGCAGTATATAAATCTGTTGGGGCGCAATCCTGTGCATGTCTAAAATGGAGCTTGATTGTGTACCAAGCACTTCCTGTCTGCTAGAAAGGACTTTTCTAGAAAAGTCTAGAAAGGACTTTTTTCTTTTTAATCATGCATAGGATTGTGCCTTTAAATCAATAACTTCCATTATTATACAGCCCCATCAGTGTACATGCCACATTACATAGTAACATAAAGTCCCTTGCCCTAATTTTCAAAAGAAAGCAAAGGGAGAGGGGTGGGTTGACAAGGTTGGATCGGAGCAAATGCAGTTTTGTGTACTTAAGCTACGTTGCAGTTGAGGGCAAGGACTGAAGCAAAAAGGGTCCTGGCTGAAGCACTGCTAAAAAGTCCTGCTTTCTTCCTGGAAGCCCTTCCCCCCACTCCCAGATATGTGGAACAGGTTGTGTTTACCCAACAGGCACTCACCTTTGCTTATTCCAGAATTCAGTGAACCGCTGTGCTAGGAGGCTAAACCCTTCTGAACCCTAGCTAGTCAGATTATGTGTTGCCCCTCCCAGAATTTACAAGGAGCAGCCCGGAGGCTCACTCCTGACACGGGGTGCGGCAGGCGCCAAAAGTGCAGCAGGTGTGCCAGCGCTGGCAGGGCTGTGCCCCACAGGTGAGGTCACCGACAGGGTTAAGGTAGAACCAGGAATCTTGGCACTGCTGAGGGAAGTTTCCATGACTGATGTCTGTAAACTCCATTATCTGTGCCTCTGGGCCCAACTCTTGTGGCATCCTAGTATTGCAGATCCTGTGAAACTAGAAATGAACGACAGTTACCGGTACATTGATAATCGTGTGAGGTGCTGTTAAACTGTGGAACTCACTGTTGTGGGATGTTGCAAGTGCTACGACTGGCTTTAGCAATGGGTCTGTTAATGGCTGCAAACTCGCTTCTGAGCTCGGGTGGAGGGGATAATACTCTGTGGGGAGAATCGAGTTGGGAGACTTTGAATATTTCAGCGTGGGTTTGTTCTATACTGAAGGAAGGGTGTTATGGAGAACATAATTTCCAGATTTGTGGATACCATTGCTGAGGTGGTCCCAAGGAAAAATGGCTTTAGTTGGTCCTTTTATTAAAAATTGTAGATATTGGTAATGTGTTAATGCATATTTCATTTTTATTATGTAAAAGGCTTTGCAAAGTTTTGTTTTGCCCTCACAATCACTTTCTGAGGCAGATCACTATGGTCTCCCATTTTATGGACGGACTGAGGGTCTAACTAGATGTGATGGTAATAGACCTGTGTGTTAGAACATGGATAGCTGCTGAATTCATATAAAGAGGTGGTAGGGATCTAAACCAGAAAAGCAGGAGGAAGGGAATGCTAAACTTATTTATCCTGCTGCTTTTCTCCCTCACAGCCTTTTCTCCCTAGCGGCTAGGCTATTGTTCTGTCAGTGGGGCTCTGAGACTGGAAATAAAGCTCTGTCCAGCTGGGGAGCTGAGAACAAAAAAACAACAGGTAGGGGCAGGTTTTAACACCTGCCTACCTACCGTGAGTCCACTTTAAATTGTCCCCCTCCACTTTATACAAATTCAGCATGAGCAATGTTCTAGCACGTGGGTTGTGCTGCCATCGCGTATAGTTTACCCCTGAGAGAAAATAAGTTGCACAGGACCAACTGAAGCATCGCACTTGATTGCATTCGCTCCCAAGCACTGCATTAATTCAGGGTCTCCTTTTCCACATTTGGGATACACATTGTGCCTGGCACTGACAAATTATTGCCAAAGAGTTGACTGTCTGAACACACAAAGGATAGACATGGACACTAAGACTGGGTTCAGACAACACGATAACCCACACTCAAGGGTTGAGTATGGGTTGCCTGTTGAACTGTGGGTTGTTGAAACGTGGGTTATGTTGTCTGAACCCTGCTGCACTAACAAGCCATGGCTTGTTAATCACAAACAACCCATGACAAGAAAACCCATGGTTTGTTGTTGGGTTGTGAACTGTGGGTTGTTCACCATGGTTTGTTATCTTGGCTAGGTTCAGACAACACAATAACCCACAGTTCAATGACAACCACACTCAACCCATACTCAACCCCTGAGTGTGGGTTATCGTGTTGTCTGAACCCCGTCTAAGAGTCTAACTCAACGTTGAGAAAGACAGAGGTGTTCTGTTCAGCATCTGTTCCTTGTAACATCTAGTTCAGCAGCGGGTAACATCCGGCCTGCAGGCCTAATCTGGCCTGCAAGGTTCCCTAATCCAGTTCACAAAGTGTTCCAGGAAAGAACACCCCCTTCGTTTGATCTCCCCCTTGGCTCAAAGCTTCGCATGCTAGTTGTGGATGGCTCTGCCCACTTGGGGGGCATGGCCCTGTCCACTGCCACTATCTAGTTGTGTGGTGGGTTTCCTGGGGGCAATCTAGCCCCCGGGGACAAAGTAGTTCCCAACCTCTGATTTAGTTGAACGCAATATTTGATGTGATCAAATGGTGCTGTGAATTGCCCCATGTCCACCTCACATCCTTCGCTGTTGTGGTGGGGGAACACACAGCATAATTACATCATGTCGTTTGTTGGGTTCCAGTAGACATTACGAAGAAGTGACACTGAGCAATGGCTGTTCCGTTTCTCCTGTAACATTTAATTAGACCCTATAGAGCAGTGTTCTCCAACCTTGGGTCCCCCCCCCAGATGTTTTTGGCCTACAACTCCCAGCGCTATGCTGGGAGTTGTAGGCCAAAAACATCTGGGGACCCAAGGTTGGAGAACACTGCTATAGAGGAATGAATGAATAATGATTTAACTGAAGAAGTAAGATGAATTCAGTTGTGTGTTGTTTTTTTTAATAAATAAACTAAATTAGTTTGTTTTTTAATACGTATTGGAATGCTGCTTGTTATTTTAAAACACCCAGTTTAAAGATGGCGTATGAACTTTCGGGTTTCACAGAACAGTTTGTCACGAACAGTGAGTGTCAGATCAATTTGATGGACAGATCTGTGAAACTCTGAACTCATTTTTAAACTATTGGTTATTCCAATAAAACAGGTCATATGTGATCAGTCTAGTGTCTGTCTTTCTGTGGGAACAATACAGCCACCAACATTGGATTCACTGGACGACTCAGCTATATTTTATGGGGTCTTTAGTTCCTTGCACTCAGAAATGCCACCTTCCTCACTGAGCTAGACTTCGCTTCAGACTAGGATCTAGCTCATAGCTGGTGCCTCCGAGAGGAAAAATATTACTCCTATCACCAATCACATGCATACATACTTACGCTGTGGCTCATGTTCCACTTGGAGATTCTGCCACCTTAAAGAGGCAGGTAGGTTCCTGTCCAGGCAGTGCTGTTTGAAACTGTTTGGCTTGGCGGTTGCTAGGAACAGAGCCAGCAGGAGGAATTTTGACTTCTTCCCCACGGTTCTCTGAAACTACCAAAGGGCTTGGGGGCCTGGAAAGCAAGGCGGTGTTTGCACAGACTTCCACAGGGGTGAGTGGCACCTGGGCTTCTGGGGTCCTCTGGATGGAAGAAGGGATAATCCTAGGGAATGAGAGCGGTGTTTGGAGGCAGTGGCTGCCACCTCAAGAAGTACGTTTGTGGGCCATCATTAAGGATGGTGGGGTAGAAGCCAGAAAGATGTGACTCTGGGGCATAATCCACCAGGGAAACCCATTTGAAAGGAATAGTAGCTATGCAAGAGGGGCCCCCCCCCCACTCATTTCTGTGGGGCTTGTGCAAGAGGACATCCTGGTGGATTGTTCCCTCTGTGATATTTTTTGTTTTCTGTCTCAGATATCAAAATGTCCTGCTTGGGGGCTCAGGGGAGAGGATAGTAGAACTGCAGGACAGAAAGAGAGGTAAAAGGCAATCTCATACAATTTAATCCCCACCATCACCCCTTAATTTGAGACTGTTTTCATTTCAGTTTAGGCTACTATTGATTCAATAGTTCAATAATGAAAATTGTCAGATGGTTAGAATAAGTAAGAAAGAAACAGATTACCGGTATGTCTTTATTTTAGGCAATCTTCTGTTGTTTGGGAATTGAAGTTCATAACCTTGTTAAATACAAAGACCATTACTTTGAATAGAGATGTTAGGTTCCTGGACGATTACAGCATCGCACAACCCCCTTGTGTCTGTGTCACTTTACATGAATTTACAGAACTACAGCTCCAACTCAGAGAAACTTGTTCATGTTTTGGAGTTCCATTGAAATCAGGGGAACAAATGAACTGTGACTGATTTAAATTTCTTTTATTTTAATGGGACTTGAGGGCAACTAACCTTTTCCTGAATTACGTAGTCTGGTTATATCTTGCTAGTGTTTAATATCTCCACTGGTTGGCTTTGAGTTTTAAAGCCTGGGAGCTGGCGTTACCTGATCCCATTTGATTTTGCCTATACATTTTTGAGGGGACCCTACTTCATGTGTGTTCATTTTCAGTGATGTGGGTTGCCACAGTGGACAGGATCTTTTCTGTGGTGGCACCAGGCTCTGGAATACCCTCTCCAGCTTTATCTGACAGGCACACACACTGTTAACATTTTAAGTGCCAGTCAAAACATTTCACCAGTCATCAGTTGATTGATTTTTAAGCCCTCTTGTGTTTGTGGACTCTGCTGGATTTATATATATTTTAGTCATGTTATTGGATAGTTATTAAATGATATCGTGGACTGCCTTGGAGGCTTGCTTTGGCAGATAGGCAGAATCTATAAATATCTAAATCTTGTAAATAAGTAAGCGCTTTGTGATTAGACCAAATCAGGAGACCGCTCTTGGACTAAAAGACTGCAGTAGGGATGTGCGAATCTGGTGCCTTTATTTCCATGAGTTTTCCACTTTGCCTCCCTGCGTTCTCAGATATCCATGGAAAGGCTGCAGAGTGTCTCTGATATCCTTACTTCTCCAAGCAACTTCTATTTATGGGGCGGGGACTTCCCTCCTTAAGAAGCAGTTGTGCAATGGATGCACGTAATAGTGTGGGCTGGTGCATGCAGACTGAATAGTTGTGCATTGGAGTGCTGCTCTGAAGTGTGTTTAGTCTCTGTTTTTACCCCTCCCTGCCTGGCTTGCAGAGAAATTTACACATTTTGCCACCTTTCTCTCCCCCCCCCCCCCAGCTGAAAGTAAGGTGGATCAAATCGGACAGAAGACAGATTCAGGGTAATTAACTGCACCACCATAACAACAATACCCACTTATAACAGATCCCTTCTGCAGAGATCCCTTCTGCAGTATGCTTCAAGCTTTTCAGAGCTGGGACCTAATCTTAGCCCCAACATGAGATCCACCTTAAGCACACACATAAAATATAGAGGGGAGAATAAACAGCTTCCCCCCTTCCTTTTCTCTCTCAAAACACCTTAAAGAAAACAAATGACGGTACAGTAGTCTCTATTTTTACGATTCTCTTTCAGTTGGGGTGTGGTCCACTTGTGGGTACCTCTCTACCTGTTGAAACCCAATAAAGTAGAGGAAGAAGGGGCAGTACTGTTTTCCTGAGCCCCAACACAGCTCTACTTCCTCCTAGGCAGCCCATAAGCGTCACCTGGCCTATACTGGGTATAAATATGTGCATGTGTTTTTCCCTGGGCCAAATTCTAGACTTCAGCCTTGTCTGTATTGACTCCCTTGTTGCTGACTAGGTCAGGTGTGGGCAAACTTCAAGCTTCCAGGATCTACTTTGATTTTTTCCATTAGAACCCCGAGATCCACCAACTAGAGCCCGGTACCAAATATTGGGTGGGGTTAAGACGTAAAATGGTGGAATCATTTTACCTACTGCATCCCATGAGCCATACACTGAGATGACTTCCATAAGGAAGTACAAAACTGCATCTGAATTACTACAGATCAGAGATTCTAATAGCCTAATTTAGAGGAGGGGGAGAACTACCCTTGTGTTGAAATTCAGAGACTGTAACCCTTGCAAATCATCCTGTGATCTACCTGTTCTATCTTCTGCCCACCTGTGGTCTAGGTATCTCTCCTTGCCTGTCCTCTAATCTTCCTGTTTGCCTAGTGCCCTTGCAGTCTACCAACCCCCTTATCTGCCTGCCTGCACTCTTGTTTGATTGGGCCCTGTGCCCTTGTTCCAGTCCCCTGTGGTGAGCTTCCTCAAATCTGGCTTCTTATGCTACCTTGATGAGGACCTACTTCCTAGGAGATCTCTAGGCCAGGGGTAGGCAACCTGGTGCCCTCCAGCTCCCATCCTCTTTGACCATTGGCCATGCTGGCTGGGGCTGATGGGAGCTGTAGCCCCAAACACCTGGAGGGCACCAGGTTATCTACCCCTGCCCTAGCCCCTCCGGTGTGGTGTTCTGACCTGGCCTCAGTCTTCCTCCTGACAGACTTGCACCTTCTGCTGTTGAGCTTCCCAGCAGCCCTGATGTTTGTTCTCTATGTCTTCTAAGTAGATGTTTCAGCTTTGACCATTGCCCCCCCCCCCCCCACCGTGGATGTGTCTGCTCTGACGGTTAAGATTTTCTCAATAGCTAACTTAACTCAATCTCAGTGTGGCTTTAAAAACATCTGGCCCATTTCCGGTTATCCTCTATCTTATTTATGACAGAGGTCTTAAACTTATTTGAGGACTGCTATCGCAGTGTATCTCTCTTGCCCTCCTCCAGTTTGATCCCAGTTCCTGTCCTTATAAGTCTTGCATCTAAACTGTTTTATCGTTTTCACTGCCGTTGCCTGCTCTGGTGTGTTGATATCTTCCTTCAGATGGGATGCCCAACAGTGTGACTCAGGGTGTGCTTCTGCTGAGGCCTAACCCCGTGTGAAGTTTGTATGTGCTAGTGCCAACTCTGTTTTACTCGATATAGGAGGTTCACTGTGTAAACAGAAGCTTTCTTTGGTAACCATTTACCATAGATGGGAATGACTAATCTTGTACTGAATAAGCAGCTATCTGGAGAATGCATGATACAGTATAAGGAAATGGCTTTATATTCTTGTGCCTTGGGCATTTGTGCTTCAGATCCTTTATTTATGGCATTTTTATACTATCAAATTGTCCTGTATTTGTACAAAATACAGGAGTGGTATCTATAGGCAAGAGCTGTGAGATACCGCTATGAAATTCAGCTATTGCTAAAGGGTTTCTGTTGCTGATGGGGTTTTTAATTGGTTGGTGCTATTTACTTATTTTATTGTTGTAATTCATTTGTTTTTATACTATCTTTTAACTAAGATTGTGTAAATCTGGATTTTATTTTTAGTCACCTTGAATGCAATTTTTGGAAAGGCAGGATAAGAAACTTGAATAATAAGTAAGAGATCAGGCAAATGTTCCCCTGCCACATGATATAATCACATTATCTTTAAGTTGAGTTACTACTGCAGAATTAATATCGTGGACGCAAGACCTTCATAAACACAGTGTATTGCTTTCAATTATTCCCTTCTTTGGCCTTAAGGCAGGTTCTCCGTGGTTTCTGAGTGAGAGCTTGTAGCTACTTTTTGCAGGCAGCAGAATCAACCCTAATTTTCCTGGACTGTTTCAGGATATAGGGGAGGGAAGAGAATTGCATATTTGAGTACTCCCTCCAATAGGAAACGCTTTCCCCCCTCACACAGAAAACTAGCATATCCCTGCTTAGCCTCCTTCCTGATGTGCTGGTTTTCTGTGTGCATGTGGAGGGTGTTCAATTTATTGCAAGGGGTTTCATGCGTGCCCCTACCTGTGACTTGGGCATATAGAAGTCACAGGGTTCTTTGCATTAGGCTTTTAACCTGCCACTTTATTGAGATTTGTGGATTAAGATGGGCTCCTTTACACGTGTTTTTTTTTGGGGGGGAGGCTTTTCTTTCTCTGCCTTTCTATATGTTCCATTACACAACCACAACATGGTGCTACTGGTCAGGAGAGCACAATAAATGCCTCCTATAAAGAAGCCCATAGTCTAGAAAAAGCTTTATCACTGTTGCTGATTGTAGGCATTATATGAAACCTAGTACTTATCTATGCTGCAGGAAGTTTGAATATATATATTTAACTTAACGGTTAATATCACAGAATGTAGAGATGTGCTGCTGGGCCCCCTGGGAAGGAGCCTTGAGTTCTTATTGTGGATTTAGGCTGTTTGCTTACCTAATGTATTTTCGTGTAGGGCTGTACATGTAAGTTTCCTCTAATGGGGCAAGTAGAAGCTGGGCTAGGGAGAGCTTTTTAATCAGAAAAACAGCACTGAGGGAAAGTGTTAACACCCTCCCACTGCAGCGGAATGTGGCACACGCTGGCTCCGCTTGTCTGAGTGTGGAAAGCTAAGCAGGGTCAGGCCTGGTTATTACTTGGATGGGAGGCCCCCTCCTCTAGTTTCCTGCATTGAGCAGGGGGTTGGACTCGATAGCCTTGTAGGCTCCTTCCAACTCTATGATCTATGAAATCCCTATGCCATAGGCCTTGTTTAAATTGGCACACCTACCCTTGCGTTTTGCTTAAAAATGTAAAGAGAAGGGAGATTGGAATATCCATTGACTTAGTTAGCTTTGAAACGCCGTCAATTTGTATGTGTGCCTCTGGATCTGGAATCCTCTAATTCAGCTTTCCCCAACCCGGTGCCCTCCTGGCATGTTGGACTACAACTCCCATTGGCCATGCTGGCTGGGGATGGTGGGAGTTGTAGTCCAACACATCTGGAGGGCGTGAGGCTGGGGAAGGTTGCTCCAGCTCCGTTTATGTAGTACTACTGCTTACTTGGGTCTACCTGTTTGGGTCCCCTTTCTTTATTATAATGCTTTGACAGGAATTAGAGTTAGCAACTAGGAATCAAAACCAGCTGTGGATCAGAAGCTGGCAGCTGTGCTTGGTTGACGAGGGCCAACATTGGAGACTTCTTTTGTTTTTATTTTTTTTGCTGGGGGTGGGTGGGTAGGGAAGATTTGTGATCATAGGAAAAAGTGCCACAGGGATACAGTTCCAAACCTGGAAAAAGCAGGCAAGGGAGAATGGGAGTAGAGGGATTTGGGTTGGGTGGGGTGGGGTGGGGTAGGGGTGGCCAGGTAGGGAGATTCAGGTCTACTAGCTGCAGATCATGAACAGGCAGGGGCTGGCTGATCTCCTCTTGCAGTATTTATATAGAGCTCAAAGACAATCAAGTCACTGGGCTGGGAACTAATCAGAGCCTTCTTGAAGCCCCAGGAAAAGACATTTTGCCAGGCCTTCCATGCTGGCTGAATAGTTGTGCTCCATTCTCCAGACCCCAAAAGCCATTGTTCTTGGAGTTTGCTACCTGACATTTTTATCTCTGCTTTAATCGTGTGTGTATGTTTTTGGCCCAGATCTGATTTTTTCCCCAGGACCACTTTGAATTCCAATCCTCTTTTCCATAGTTGTGTCATCTGTGTGATAATAGCATGGATACCATCCACGCTATTAAAAACATGCTGAACAGTTCTGGAGCCAAGAGCTCCATTCATAATTGCTCTTTGGTTGTGGTTTTTCAGCCAATAGTGAACTCACTCTGTGTCAATTCCCCTTAGCTTATGTATGAGGATATTATGCAGGACCATGTCAAACATATTGTTGAATTGGAAAAGAGAAGAATAAAAAGAACAGGAGTGCACACCCTCTCTCTTATCCAGAAATATAATACATCTCTTGCCTTAACCACTAAGGAAGTTACCCCCTCAGAGAAGGAAATTAGGTTGTGTGGAGGAAGGGGGGGCTGGCTGGCCCGCCACCACCCCACCCTTACCTACCTCAAAGGAACCAAGACCCTCTGAGATCTCAAGATACCAGACTGCCAGCCTCAGCTGTCTGCAGTCCTACTTGGATCTCTGTTTAGGGACTTGCCTTCCATTTCTGTAACCTGGATTTAGATACTGAACTCACAGAGCACTACAAAACCCATGTGGGGTAAAACCAAACAGGTTTATTCTGGTAGCATCTTACAACAAGATTAGGGAAATGAGAGAAGCACACAAAATAAAGAGAGAGACACTTTAGTACACAGTAAAGCTAAAACACAATAAAACCTGATTCCTTAAGATCTCTCAGGCACACACCTGTTACCTGAGGGTGTCTTCTTCAAGGGTTAGATCCAGCACAGCCTTGCCGCCCGGGGGGGAACTATTTTATCTACACGCAGGTCCGAGATAAATAGCCCTCCACAAGACTTGCTTTTCACCAGAGCCCTCAATCCAGCTAATTTTACCAGGAGCTGCCTGGGGTCGGTTCCTGAGGGCCCCCCCCCTAAAGGCTTGGGCCCCTCGCTGGCGCGCTGCCATGGCTCCAACCAGGCACGCTACCAAAAAGGACTAAAAACAAGAACAAAGGCTACACGTGGGGAAATAGCTCTTCCCCCTCCCCTTTTCTGTAGCCTTCTTGCTTCAGCCAATCAATTTGAACTTCACCTGGCCAGGCAGGGGGGAGGGAACTCGTGAGTCATGGCTCGAACCATCTACATATGAAAAGCCTAGGCCAGCTTCTCTAGGCATCTAGGCGCCACCCATTCCATCCGAGGCCCTCGCCTCCTCCCAGCCCCCACCTGGTTCACACATGAGGAGGTGTGTGTGTGTGTGTGTGTGTTCCTGCATGCATGCATGCAGGAACCCCCAAAAGCTCCTTTCTCCACACGCTAACTGTGCACACCCCACCCCAGCCACACCCCACATGAGGTGTGTGTGTGTACCCCCAAAGGCTCGTTTCTCCACAGGTTGTGTTCAACAATTCAACATGAGCAGAAAGGTTTCCTCTAGGTGTTTCGAAAAAAATCTTTTAAATTTGTTTTAATCAGCCCCTAATTTAGCATGACTTCATTCCTCCTATTTTTAAAAGTTAAGATTCTGTTCATTCTTGCCTATTTGGGACCAAAGACCCCTGGGGAAAGCTTTAGGCCCCACCTACTTCAGGGATATTCTGGGATTCTTCCCTTAGTGTGTGTGTGTGTGTGTGTGTGTGTGTTTTAAAGAGGAGGATGAAAAGTAATAGTAATAGTCTGCAGCCCATTTACCGTAGATATGGGGATATAAGGAAAAACCTGCAGGCAGTAATCTACTCAATAAGAAGTAAACCTGCTCCCAAATTCCAGATTCCTGGCTAATGAATGCAAAGACATGGAATGACTGATAAGCACTTTTAAAAATTATTTAATACACTTATCACTTTGGCTGCATGCGACTACTAATTTTTGGGTTTTTATTGACTTGCCCAGTCACCCTCTAGTATACATCTAGCCACCTTACATGCACACTTCTGACCATGGGCCTTCTCTCTTTTAGACATTTGGATGGGTCACTTGTCTTCCAAGAATGCCTAGAAAGTGATGGCTAACAAAAGGGTAAATTTCATAACACCCTGCCAATTCAGATCCAAAGTAACCAAATGTTTATCACTTGCTTATTTCCTAACACAGCCCTACATCCCTTCAGCAACTGAAATAAGAACACGAATAGAGCCCTGCTGGATCAGACCAAAGGCATTTCTAGTCCAGCATCCTATTTCTCCCAGTGGCCAGCCAGGTACCTCTGGGAAACTCAGAAGCAGGACGTGAGAGCAAGAGCACGCTTCCGCTCATGTTCCCCAGAATCTGGTATTGAGAGGCCTCCAGTACTGGAAGTAATATATAGCCATCATGACTAGTAGCCACTTATACTCTTATCCCAGATGAATTTATCTAATTTCCTTTTAAAGCGGCCTAAGTTGGTGGCCACCTTGTGGAAGTGAATTCCATAGTTTAAGTATATAAGCTGTGTGAAGAAACACGTCTCTCTATCTGTCCTGAATCTCCCACACCACTTAGCTTCATTGGATGACCCCAGGTTCGAGAATGAGAAAAATGTTTCTCCTTCCACTTTCTCCACACCATGCATACATCTCTATCTTTTACATAGCTTCTTTTCTAAACTAAATAGACTCTTTACTGAACCTTTTCCATCTCTACAATAAATATCCTTTTTGACTGCAGCAACCCAAATTGTACATAGTATTCTAAGTATGGTCGAACCATAGATTTCCATAAAGTCATTGCAATACTGGCAGTTTGGTTTTTAATCCCTTTCCTAATAATCCATAGCATGGAATTTGCCTTTTTCACAGCTGCTGCACACAGAGTCGACCGTTTCATTGAGCTATCCAGGACGACCCCCAGATCTCTTTCCTGGTCAGTCACCACCAGCTCAGAATCACTGTGTACTGCTTTATCTTACTTTTGATAGTCACAATGGTGACTTAGTTTGGCTTGCATCTTCAACTCCTAACTTGTCTCTACGATCACTCACAATTCCCTTAGATTTGTTATCTCTAAGGTACATATTTGCAAAGCCTTCTCTATTTTTTCTTGTAATTCTCTTACTAATGGTAACATGGTTGGTTGGCTGGCTGTTTTCTATCTCACCTTTCGATCCAGAAGGATCTCCAAGGTAGCTCACATAAAATAAAACAATACAATAACTTTCAGGCTTCTTCAACCGCCTCCGACACGTGTGGCATTGTTCAGGGTAGCATATCTTCCCTTTGCCCCAGAACTGTGGGTCCTTTTATTGTCCAAGGGCAGAGAGGGAGGAGCCAAGTGGAGCAGCTGCGCCATCAAATGAATTGCTGAGCAATGATAGTTGGATCTTCTGTTGCCTGGAGAAAGAGCCACATAGGGACCAGTTGAAGGGTACATCGAGTCCTGCCTCTTGCTTCCGACCAGTGGCTGGCCTGTGTGAGGCTGCCGTTGACCTGAGGGGTCTGGTGAGGACCCTAACAAAGATCCTACGACAATCAGGGTCACGGGAAGTCAACAGTGGGCATCGGCGACCTCAGGAAAAAAAACGGGCACACCCAGAAGCCCTGCCATCCACATTAGGAGCCAGGTGACAGAGGACTTGCAGGAGCAGCGCCAGGGAAAGGCTGGGCTGCCACCCATCCAGGTGGAAGCAGTCTGGGATTTTGCTCTAAAGCAGGAAGAGGGTGCTGCGAAAAACAGAATAGTGCTATGAAGGAAAAGCTGAATTGGGAAAAGAACCTAGGAGGAAGGAGCGAGCTCTGGAGAAGCCCGAGGAGTTAGAGGCTAGACAGGAATCAGCGGTGCGGATGAAAAGGGAAAGAGAATCGGAGGTCAGCAACGAAGAGCCAGGAGCCAAGAGGACTGGGAGAGTGACAGAGAAGAGAAGTGGGTGCGACAGAAGGAGCAGCCCCATATCCAGCGAACAGAAACTCCCAGCAACAGAATAGGACAGAAATCCCTGCCAACTCCAGACTTTGTCAGCTCCACTGCGTGATCCACCTATGCACTAATGTCTACTGAAGGACAGCAACAAGCAGCAGCCAGGTGGGTGGCAGAGCCTTAGGCTGTGAACGTCCCTAAACACTTTGGGCCCTTGGATGTGGGCTGGTCCCAGAAACTACACCCTGATACTTAGCTCTGACCTGCTCGTTAGTACAAAAGACTTTACCCCACCTTTTTCCTACTGGGACTCTGGAACTGATGAGCTTTACTGCCTTGTCACAGAATTGAGATCTGAGCACTAAACAAAGAGCTTTTGCTTTCCTGCTTTTCCACTATATAACCTCTAGGTGGCACTGTGGTATAGTGGAATAGTGCGAATACACAAGTGAAAAAGGTGTTTTCTTTTGCTTTTACAGTAATAGCTTGGATTGCAAGTAACTTGGTTTGAGAGCGTTTTGCAAGACAAGCACATTTTAAAATATTTATTTAATTTTTTTAACTTGATATACAAGCGACGTCTTGCAATACAAGTACTGTAGTACGGCTTAAATTAAAAATCTCTGTACAAATTTTTTTGGGGGGATTTCGTTTTGATATAAGAGTGTTATTATGCTCTCAATCCAAGGCATGACTGTACAAATAAATACTGCATTTCCCTGCTCTAAAAAACTGCTGAAAATGCTCTTTAGACACAGAAGCAAAACTGGAGGATTTCATCATGACATTGTCTAAAAAACCCGTAAACAACCGTGAATAGGGAATAATGAGTGCATGATAAATGCCTTGTGTAGAAAAGCCATATATCCTACCTCCCAAGGAGCCCAGGGTGGCTAAGTTTTCCATAATTTGCTCTTTTCCCTGTGGACCAATAAATGAGTTGGCTGACTATTTTTCTATTTCATAAATCCTAACTCCAAACTGTATTATATGATGGATTTGGGGGTCCGGGTGTTTTCTGATGTTCTCCTACCAGAGGACATGACAGAGGCCCAGAAAAGATATTTCTGTGAAGCCCACAAGCGAGGCACCAGTAACTGATATTCAGAGGTTTAAACATGGAGGTTTAATTTAGCTATCGTGACTAACAGGACATATACATCATGAGTTTGTTTATTCTGCTTTTTAAAAGTCACCTTTAAAGCCAGATACTGTACATATATTTTGCTTCTCTGTCTCTTTTATTTGCCTGTACATGTTTTTGGTGTGCCTTTTATCCACAAAATTTTCACTCTAGGGGCCCATACTGCCAATTTTAAATTTAGTGTGGGTGAGCCAAAGTCTGTATGTGCATGTATGGATTTTCTGTTATATCTACAAGTATATGAACGCTCCCCTACCCACAGTCTCACTCTCTTTCACCAGGCTGATAGAGCTGAACGTTGCCCATTATAACTTAGGCACAGGGAGGGTGCCTGTAACCAGTTGGTAAGCTGGTTGTCTGTATTATTATCCTGCCAAGTGGTAAGGGCTTGTGTTTTTTAACCTCGCCGTAGGTATGGCAAAATGGCTGCCTAAATCCGCCCACAGCTTCTGTCAAACACATGCGGAAACACCCTCTAGCACAGTAATGGCGAACATTTTTGAGCCCGAGTGCCCAAACTGCAACACAAAACCAACTTACTTATTTCAAAGTGCCTTAAATTTGGCAGGAAGGAGGAGGGGGCACTAGCTAATCGCGCCCCGCTCTGTCTCAGGGCATGGCTCTTCACCGGGTGCGCAAAGTTTCGGGCGCGCGCGCGCTGTGCTTCTGAGCTGTCTGTTCAGTTAGAAGGAGGGCTGGGTGCCTGTGCAGTCCGCTTCTGGGGGTGGAGATGTTGGAGTGTGCCTACCTGTGGAGGCCACCGAGGAATGAGTGGAGAGGAATTACTATGGAAACCCGACGCTGAATGCAGAAGGGGACGGTCTTTTCGCGATCTGGTGACCAATGGCTCAAGTGCCCACAGAGAGGTCCCTGTGTGCCAGCTGTGGCACGCGTGCCATAGGTTCGCCATCACTGCTCTAGCACATTGTTCTCCAACCTTGGGTCCCCAGATGTTTTTGGCCTACAACTCCCAGCATGCCCCAGCCAGCGTAATGAAGGGTTAAAGCCCCCCCCCCCCACATGCCACAGTCCTGAACTGGATTGCCTCTTCTATGCCAGCAATGTATTTCTTTTTTTTAATCAGTCATGCAAGGGCTAAAGATGTGAATGTGAGGGAGTGATCGTAGCTAGAAAAGGATTTCAGAGCAGTACTCCTGATTTACTGCATCTGATGACAACCCCTGACTCTCTCTTGCGCCCTTGGTGACAACCGCAGAGCGATGTATTGGTCCTGTGTTGCAAGGACTCCTTCCTCCTGTATGATCAGCCGACTTGTTTGAGTTTATAATGGGGCTGAATTAGTTTTATGTATGTATTTATTTATTTGATATATTTCTATGCCATCTTTTGACAACAAGGCTCACAGCAAATTAAAACAACAACAACAAAATCACAACACTAAAATACTGTTAACAGCAGCTTTCGTATTAAAATAATAACCAAAGTGACTACTACAACAACAATAATTAAAACAACATGAGGCAGTATCAAAACTTCAGTGGCAGCATCATAAAATAGCAGGTCGTTGATTAAAAGGTAGCCTGAATTCTTTTTTTTTTTTTTTAAAGTCTGTATTGTCTGTCAAAAGACAGGAAGAGAGGGAGACTGGAGAATTGCCACTGGGAGGGAGTTCCACAGTTGTGGCAGCAGCTCTGTCTTTCTTATACCCGCTTGTCTGACATGTCCAAAGCTGGGTAGGTTCATCTGGGAGCAGGAAGCCTGTGAGGTAACCTGGTCCTTAAACCTTTTAGGATGGCTAGTTGTACTGTACTCACTGTACAGGTGAGTTAAGAAGAGCCCTGCTGGATCAGAGCAAGAGGCCATCTAGTCCAGCATTCTGTTCACACTCTGGCCAACCAAATGCCTGTGGGAAGCCCGTAAGTAAGACATGAGTGCAACAACAGCACCCTCCCGCCCATGTTCCCCAGCAACTGGCATACAGAGAGGCATACTGCCTCTGATACTGGAGGTATCTAGGCCTAATGTCAGCTCCATTCTTCCAGTAAGCAACACTTCCTGCCATGTGCTAGTGAGGGATGTCAATGAACAAGTTTGCCATCGTTCTTAATTCAGGCATGTGTTCATTTGGGAGTTTGGAAGCTTCTCCAGATGCCCTCAACTTCTCCAGATGCCCGCGACTGCTCTCCTTTGGGAGGTCGCTGGTAGTGATGGTGCAACACAATAATGAAAATGGAAATGATGAGCCTGGCAATATTATTTAGGCTGAGCTTGCATGGTGGGTTTTCTTATTGTGCAGGGGAGGGTCTAACAGGGAATTCTCAGTACAAGCTGAACTCCCCTCAATAATTATTCCTTATTTGTTTTCAAGAGTGTGCCCCTTGGGGTGAAATAGGGGGCCAAACTGACACTAATTACATGAATTCAATTAACATGCACATTTTTCTGTTAAGTAGCAGCCATTGGGGGAGACTGAGCAGCCTTGGGAGGCAGGGAGGGGAACTTTCACTCTTTCTCTCTCTGCCATGGTCCTGATAGAAACTGCCTCTATTTGCATTTCAAGGGAAAAATCCATTGGCATTAATGGGGCTTCCCTTGAAATACAAATAGCAGCTTTAGAAGGCCGGTTTTTGTCAGGATCATGAGAGGGAGCAAAAGAGAAGACTTTCTTCCCCAACCTTGCCCTGAGACTGCTCAGGCATCTTTGCAGCTGCTATTTACATAACAAAAAGTGTGCATGTTAATTGTATTCATGCAAATTAATGTCATGTCCGGTTTAGCCTTGAGATACAGTAGACAGCGGATCTTCTAATAAAAATTAAATCAGCCTGCTTTCATTCAGTTTTTTCACCACACTCGTAAGACGGTAAACTCGCAAGAAGATAAAACATGGAAATTTCTTAACATATTGCAGAACAGACACATGTCAAGTTGGTCATAACAATTGACGATGTTTCTCCTGGAATCTGAATTAATTTCTGGTCCAGTTGCATCACATGGTCAACCAGCAACTACTAGTTTATATGTTAATTTACCACATTTATTATTCTGTGCCTTTTCCATAAAATGCTGGGGGTGACTTAGAACTAAATTTAAATTACAAAAACACGAGAACAGAAATTTATAACACTGTTAAAAAAAAACACGCTAAAAGCAAATGCATAAGTAAACGCAGCAATAAAGTAACCCAGCCTTAAAAGCCAAAACAAGTTAAGAGATACCAATTAAAAACTACATTAAAGCAAGAAGGCTCTTTGCAGACGAGAAAGTCTTTAACTTTCAGGGAAGCATCAAGAATGATGGAGGTTGGCAAGGTTCCCTATGGAGATTGTTCCACAGAGTGGTTTGCTAACCCTTGAAAATGCCGTCCCCAGGGAAGCATTTCCCTAAAGGATGGAATAGAGAAGACTAGCTTTCCCTAACCTGTTGCCATCCCAATGTTTTAGTCTACAATTCCCAGCATCCCTGACCATTGGCCAAGCTGGCTGAGGCTGATGGGAACTGAAATCCAAAATATCTGGAAGGCGGCAGGTTGGGGAAAGCTAGAGTAGACTATCATCACCAGATCTCAGAGCCTGGGGAGGAATGTATAGGTGAATGTGTTCGCCAAGGTATATTGGCCCTAGCAGTAAAAGGTACGGTAATCAGCAACTTGAACTGAGCCCAGATTACCGTAAACTAACTGGTAACCAATGGAATACAGCAACATAGAAAGCTGCTTTATACCAAATCAGACCATTCGTCCAATTAGCCCAGTATTGTTGACACTGACTGGCAGCATCTCTCCGGGGTTTCAGATCGGAGTCTTTCCCAGCCATACCTGGAGATGCCAGGGATTGAATCTGGGACCTTCTGCATGCAAAGCAAGTGCTCTACCACTGAGCCACAGTGCAGGCAATGCCCCATCATACACTGGTCTGACACAGGTAACACCCAGTTCACAAGTAATGTGGACCGTTTTCCACCCCACCCAACTCAGAAGTGCAAGCTGATTCAGATGGTAATGCCCGACACCGCAATAGGCAGGCGTTGCACAGGATGGAACTGACGATGGGGGAGGCAGAGGCTCTGGATCCCAGATCAGAAGCCCTCAAAGCATGAGGTGCCCCCTCCCAACATATGCATTGGGTGTCCCAAGAGCAGGACTGGCCCTACCACAAGGGAAGGTGAGGTGGCCATCTCAAGCGGCAGATTTTGGGCGCCATTAAAGGGCGGTAGCATGGGAAAGAGACCGTTCATAGTAATGGAACCTCCACAATGAGGTTCTCCTGCACAAGCCCATTGAAATGAACAGGCCCAACAGCATTACCATGCAAACTGTGCCCCATGTTAATTAGTGTGTATGGAGATGGCTGGAATACCGTTTGGATTTTCTATCTCAGGTACCAAGAAGTCTTGGTCCAGCCCTTGCCAGGAGACACGAGGCCTACTCAGTTCTTTCAGTACGGAAAGCTGTACATTGGGTCCCCCCCCCCCCCCGCTAGAATCCCTGAGATCCACCAACTAGAGCCTGGTGAAAAGCACATACACTTAGAATTAAATCATTCTGAGTCCAGAATAGTGAGGTCCAGAACTGAATGGTGCTCACAGTCCTTCCACTCAAAAATCCACTGTTGGTAACTCCAAGCTTTCTTCATTTCAGTAGGCCAGTCAAAAGATCACAAAAAACATGCAAGTTGTTGAGCTCTCCAGATCTCTTCATCAGGCAAGATGTTACAAACCCTGCTTTTTTGTAATATCTTGCCTGATGAAGAGATCTGGAGATCTCAGAAGCTTGCTTGTGATCTTTTGGTGGCATAATACAGGTATTACACTAATACGGATTTTAGAATTTTTCTTATGGTCAACACAGCTCCCTTTGTTTTTGTTTGTTTTCTCATTTCAGTAGAATCAGGTGACAGTAATTTTGTGGCTGCTATTGTTAAACAATTGGGGGTGAGTCAGGAACCCTTGCCCATCTACTGCAAAACACCCAGAGATTTAGCAATAGATCCAGATGTACCTTGTACCTTCCGCCAACCCATTTTACATACTGGGATCACTCCCGGCCATAACTCTTCAGATATGCTGCATGCCTGCATAAATTCTACTCTTTCCTTTTCCAGGCAGAGGGCAGTATTTTCTTCTTGCAGGAAACTCTCGCAACAAGGTGGATAGGTGTAAATCTCTGTTTTTGTTTTCAGATCTAAAGTGCTAAAAATCTAGAGAGTTTTATCTCTACATATCATACGCCCATGCCAGGACTGTTCTAGGCTTCCTGCTCTCGCTGCTGAAAGCATCCTGGTCTGCACAGAAACCTTGAGGCTGCTAGAATGGATGATGTAGGGCTGGCTTTGTTTAACCGCCCCTTCTCTCATTTTGTTTTTCTTCCAGGTCCTGCTCAGCCCCCACGGCTCCTGGTCAAAAGCCTCTCCTTGGAGCCCAGTCCAGAACATCGCTCCCCAGAAGCCCCCCAGCGGCTCATCTCTGATCCAGGACCTGACAACAACGAAGGGGAGGCAGCCAAACTACGGCCACTCAAACGACCCCCAGGACCAAAGCCACAAGGTAAGCTTGTCTCTCCTGGTATTTCCATTCCTAGCATTGGACTCTGTAGAGCAGTGTCTTCCAACCTTGGGTCCCCCCCCCCAGATGTTTTTGGCCTACAACTCCCAGCATGCCCCAGCCAGCTGGGTGGGGCATGCTGGGAGTTGTAGGCCAAAAACATCTGGGGGGGGGACCCAAGGTTGGAAGACAGACACTGCTGTAGAGGAAGTGGGGTTAAGACACAGTTGTCAGTAGAAGGGAGATAATGATCTACTTTATTTTTTAATTTGTGTATTTATTATATTTAGATCTGCTTTCCAGAGAACGTTGCCTCCAAAAGCAGCCTAGGATAAAATGCCAGTACAAGATGCATGGGTCTGTGTATATGGCAGATACTTCTGATCCTTGACAGCTTATGACTTAGTCCAGAGTTCAGGCTCTTTGCTTCAGAAGGAAAGGGGCAGAAGGAGCTGCAGGTGGACTGGGTGGGGTGGCATGGGGTGGAGCAGCCTTCCCCAACTTGTTGCCCACAATCTGATGTGTTTGTACTGCAACCCCATAATTCCCAGCCAATGGCCATGCTGGTTGGGAATTATGGGAGTTGCAGTCCAAACCATCTGGAGGACAGCTGGTTGGGGAAGGCTGGGGCTGAGCTACCTGATGGTAAAGATGCCAGCCTACAGAGGCAGCCATTCCATTGATTATGATTATGTATTTATATAAAGCATTTTTTTAAAAATCCCTGTCCTTGGCCAAAAAGGCTCCTGGAGCGGCTTACATGCAATCAATAAAAACAAGACAGCCCCTGCCTGCAGGCTTACCATCTAAAAAGACATGACAGAAGAGGAAAAGGGGATGGGAGGGAAGAGGAAAGAAGAGATTACTTCAGTCTCTGCTGGGGGTTTGTGTGCAATATCCGATCTGTTTTTAAAGATTTTATCATGTTGTACATCGCCCAGATTGGCCTGTTTGCCGGCCAGATGGGCGATTCATAAATACAACAAATAAACAAACAAACAAACAAACAATGATTCCTCTTTGCTTTGTAGTCCCTCCCAAGCCAGCCCATCTGCAGAGTATCCAGCCACCACGACTTCCTGAATCCATCCCCCCACCCCCATCGCGACCCCTCCCAGCTGACCCCCGCCTGAGCCGCAGCCCCCTGCCCAAGGATGGATCAGGGTCATTATCTGCCGTCTCCTGCCTCATTGAGAAGTTTGAGAGGTGAGTGCTGTAGTAGCTCAAGAGATCCTGCTTTCCTTTCGACAGCTGGTCATGTAGCTGCTACTTCCCTTTGATGTTATGTCACCTGCCATGAGCTGCAGAGACTTCGAAGGGGCCCTAGGGTGCTTCCAGACAGAGGGCTCCTAGCGCTACCAGTCATAAGGCATTGTGCAGTTGTTCCATCTCTTCCTCCTTTACGGATTTCCTGTTGAAAGTAAAAAGCCAGAAGAAGTGGCGGGAAAGACAGAAGTGCTGGGAAAACACGGGAGGGTTGCAAGTGGATGTTGTCGTCATCTCGACCCATGTAAAATTCCGTGAATGTGCAGAGGTGCCTTATTTGGAAGCACCAGAATGTAAAGAACAGAACGAGTGCGTTCTACACCTGGGAAAGTTCCAATTTAACCAGTGTGGAGCCTCCCATTTAATCATGTGAGTACAGCCTCCAATTCTGCTGTACACAATGAGAAGAGCTGTGAATATATTCCCCCTACCGAGAGAGAGAGAGAGAGAGAGAGAGAGAGAGAGAGAGAGAGAGATCTGGATCAATGTATCTTTGACTTCCAACAACAGGCACCGATGCCATCTTACCCTAACAATTAACTTCCTTGAACCTCTGGCTGGCCTCTGAGTCAGAACAGAGGAAGGCAAGCTAGGTGGAGCATTGGTCTGATTGAGCGTGCCAGTTCTTAAGGGGTTGTTTTTCTTGTCAAGGGTTGTTAGTACTGCAGACTCGCTAGATTTTACTTCCCTTTCCAAGGTGAGGGTAGATCTTGTCTTTGTCACCTCTTGATCTGATATCCAGTTGCTGCCTCTTTCCTGGAGAACATGACTGTCCTGATGGTGCGTGTGCGCTTCTTTTGTTTCTTCTAGGGAACCTGTAATCCTGACGGTCGAGCAGGCCCCCTCGCCGTGCCCCAGCCCAGATCTCCCGACTCCAGAGATCGGATCTATGGAGCCCGTGCTCGATCGCCCGGCTTCACTGGAATCGGCCGAGCTGGCTCACAAACTCCTGGACCTCCTAGCGCTGGAGGGGGGGCAGGAGGCTGCGGGGAATGCCTCCTGCTTGCCGTCCCACGATGGCGGGAAGCTGGCTAACCGGGACAGCGGCATCGACAGCATCAGCTCGCCATCCAACAGCGAGGAGATCTGCTTTGGGGGTGACGAGGGCCCAGGAGAGGGAGCGGGGGTACCGGCACCGCCCGCCGCCATCAAGCGCCGCTCCACCCGTGATTCTGAGGGGGACAGTGACATGGACGATGGGAGCGGGGATGAGGCCGAGCTGCTGCCAGAGCTTCCGCCCCCACAGGCAGAGAGGCAGGACTCAGATGAGGTGAGAGGCTTGGACTGGCACGCCCTGACACCTGTGTGATCGCTCTCCCCCCATGGCTGGTAGCTGCTGCTGATCCGTTTCCCTCCGCTGGTCCTTAACAAGATGCTCCTTGCTAATGTCTAGGCCTGAAAGTGTAACTGGGGTACATCTCAAGGGGGAGAGAACACCTGTTAGAGAGCTGGAAGCATGGACCAAAATCCTTGTCCAGTGTTGTACTGTGGCGCTGGGATGGTTAGTGAATAAGATCTGGTTCATATTCATTCATTCATTGCATTTTCATCCCACCCTTCAGCCAGAAAGGCTCCCAGGGCAGCTTACAAAGATGAGGAATAAGGCAGTCCCTACCTGCAGGTTTACAGTCTAAAGGACACGACACAAAAGGAAAGGGGATTAGGAGGGAGGAGGACATGTCCCTGTCTGATAGTGTCACCTCAAGTGTTGAATGCAGGGCTATTTCTGAGGGACTGAAATGCACTTAATGGGGCTACTTTACTTACCCCTTCGAAACTTTTAACTGCCCAGTCATATTCACTCGCAGGGTGGTAAAGCCTGTTCAGTTTATGTTTACAGGAGAAGTGGGAATTCTAATCCACCCCTAGCTGATTATGAGAACTGAGCCAAGGGATAAGTGCAATATGCATTTCACAACCATTTCTAGGCCTGAGTCAAAACTGGAGGAAAAGAACTGAGGTGGGAGGAGGCTATGGGGTATGTAAAGACCTGTTGGGGAGGGGGAAAACATGGATTAGTCCCCTGTCCAGTTTGTATGGTGCATCCTGGCATATGTGGTGCAAGGGCTGCTAGGTGAATTAGGATTTGGTTCATTTGCCCTCTAGGATTTAATGTATCCCCCTTTCTCCCTTCATCAGATGACAGTTCCCCAGAAGGTTTTCCGAATCGCCAACGAGCTTTTCCAAACAGAAAAGGCCTATGTATCTCGCCTATATCTGCTAGACCAGGTAAGGTGGATACTGTGTGGAGTATCCAGAAACTGCTATTGTGCATGTACTGTTTTTTTCTGGAGCCTTGAGGCAAAAGCAGTATCTCTCTTGCAGAGCTTGCCCATACTATGGCATCAATTGGAAGACTCACTGGCAGGGCTGTTGTGCACTGGTGGAATTGTGGCATACACTCATCCTTGTTTGTAGGATTATGGATCCGGCCTTACAAGCTGTTGCTAGTGGCTGTACAAAAGGGATTTAGGTTTAGAACAGGGGGAACAACTTATGGCCCAGCAGATGTTTTGGCCTGCCACTCTCATCAGCCCTAGCCTGCACAGCTGATGGTGAGGGATGCTGGGAGTTGTAGGCCAAAACATTTTGAGGGCCACAAGTGGCCCACCCCTGGTCTACGAACATAGACTATGGAGAAGGCACTGGTGGGTGATGCTGCCAACCATGGACTCGGCAGAATTGATGGTGAATGCTGATTCTTAGGTGGGTGTGTGAGACTGGTCCAAGGCAAGGATGCCGCCTCCATGTTGCTGAAGCGCCTTCTGCCTTCTAGGTCTTCTGTGCCCGTTTGCTTGAGGAAGCGCGCACCCGAAACTCTTTCCCAGCTGACGTGGTGATGGGCATTTTTTCCAACATCTGCTCCATCTACTGCTTCCATCAGCAGTTCCTGCTCCCAGAACTGGAGAAACGTATGGAAGAATGGTGAGAGGACTTGGTTGGCTCAGCATAGGGGCGTGGGTGCACAGTTCTGGTTTTCCTTTTGTGTGTGTATGCACTTTTTTAGAAAAAATGTTCATTTGTTTTAGGATTGAAGCTGTGATTGGCAACTTGTACAGCACCAAAGCCTGTTCTGGAGAAATCCCATGTGTTTGGCATGGGAGATGTTGTGGTGTGTTTTTATCTGCATGGAATTTTAAACTTGATTTGCATTATATTTGAATGAAAATGGTGTGTTTTTGGGGTGTGTGTGTGTCCTGTCTCCCCAGCTTAATCTTCCAGCCGTTTGGGGTGATCTCAGGTCTTGGTGTTGCTAATCTAAAATATCCCAAATGAATCATAGAGTTAGAAGCTGTTCAATGCAGGCTTGGCAATGGAGGATGCAACTACAGCATTCCTGAGAGATGACTGTCTGTCCCTCCTCTGCTTAAACACCTTCATTGAAGGAGAGCTCGTCAGTCACCTCCTGAGGCAGTCTGTTCCAGACATTTATGTACTTACTGCAGGGGTGGACAACTTGTGGCCCTACAGATGTTTTGGCCCACAACTCCCAGCATCCCTCAATATTAGCTATGTTGGCTAGGGCTTTTCTGCCCCTAACCACCACCACCTGCTTGTCTTTTACTAAGAGGCCAAACTGATGATGGATGCTTCCCAGCATCAACTGGATGCTTCCCAGCATCAACTGGATGCTTCCCAGCATCAACTCCATTCAGCATGTTCTCTCTGAATGATATGGCTCCACTTGCTGTGATACCTTCACCCTCTCCCTTTTCTGCCATCTTCACACTGGAGCTACTACCTTCCTCCCAAAAAACAGCTTCCAGTGTGAAAGTTCCTGCCCTGTCTGTCTAGCTAGCTGCTGCCTGAGCCTGGAGGACACCAGAGATAAGTACAGTAATACCTTGGATTGAGAGCATAATTCGTTCCGGGACCGTGCTTGTAATCCAAAACACTCTTATATCAAAGCGAGTCTCTGGCGGGTGTGAGTGGGGCCGATTTCGGCCTGCTCCGCCCGCTCGAGGCAAGCGGTTACATCCCTACACTACTTGTATTACAAGACGTCGCTTGTTTATCAAGTCAAAATTTATTTTAAAAATTTGCTTGTCTTGCAAAACGCTCTCAGACCAAGTTACTTGCAATCCAAGGTATTACAGTAGTTCAGGGATGACAAGAGTGGTATCTCTAGCAGGGACTCCTGGATCTCAGCCATGTCTCCATTATTGCTGATGTTTCTCATCCAAATCTAATGTTTTGTTTTAATGCAGTCTGTCCTGCCCCTTACAGAATCCACAAACCATATGTCCCACTTGCTTAGGATTTTCCCTGCCACTCCATTTCATAGATTTCATAGATCATAGAGTTGGAAGGAGCCTACAAGGCTATCGAGTCCAGCCGCAGGAAACTAGAGGAGGGGTCTCCCATCCAAGTAATAACCAAGCCTGACCTTGCTTAGCTTTCCATGCTCAGACAAGCTGAGCCAGCGTAAGCCACAGGCCTGTATATAATTTAATGGCTCTTGTTGCAGACTATTGTGGGAATCCTCCAGGTGTAACAGTTGAGTTGTCTTAGGGCCTTTTCACACATTACATGCTGTAAAAAAGGTGCATTTGACAGGGAACCCCAGGCAGTTGTGGCTTCCTAATGAGCATATGTGTATATGATGTGTGTCTGCAAATACAAATTTGTCCCCACTTTATACTTAACATTTGCAAGTGTGCATCTGAGCATCTTAGGTGAACACTTGAGAGGGGGGAAAACATAGGTCATGTTTGCACAGAACACTAAGCCAGGATTCTGGAGAATCCTGGCTCATTGTGAACGAGCTGTGTGCTGGGGCACACAGCCTGTTAGCTCCTGCTTGGCTCCTCCCGCTAGTGTGAGTGGCTCCCTTTACAAGCCAGGTTGATAAACCAGGGTTTGTTCTTGGGTTATGAATCCTGGCTTGTTTGGCACAGCAAGCCAGGATTCCAGGTTCAGATGACATTCTAAACAAATAGTTTCTAGTTTGTTTAGCTGCTTGTGTTAGCAGAAGGAGCCAAGTGGGAGTGGATGGGCTGTGTATACTATCACACAACCTGTTCAGGTAAGCCAGAAACGGTGAGAATTGTGGTAAGAGCCATGGTAAGCCATGATAAGAATCCTGGCTTACTGCTCTGTGAGAGCGCAGCTGCAGTGTGTGGATCAACACTTAAATCAGCTACTTTCCCCAACCTAGGGAAATGATAGCAAGGTTCAGTCCTCAGTGTTTTCCTAAGTACCGTACTTTGTGTTTAATAGAGAGCCACAACTCTCTGCAAGTTGTGCAAGTCCGTAGCTTTATTTAATTGTTTTATAGAAAGTTTGGTGTCCCTCACTTCCTTGTCTCATGTCCATGATTTGTTCTCATTTGAGAAGGCTTTGGTTTCCCATGTTTGGGATTAAAGGGGTTAAGAGCCAGGAATCTCCTTATGCTAGGATTCTTGTGCTCCATTTGTTCTGACCTGACTCCCAGTCAGAGTATTCTTCTGGCCTTGTAGACAGAATCTGGATGCTTTTCTGCTCTGTGAACGAGGCATTTCGATTTCCCTGTCAGTCCTGGGTCTGTCTGTCTCCTCCTCCTATCTCTTTTTGCTTCCATTCTTCCAGGGACCAACACCCCCGCATCGGGGATATCCTGCAGAAACTGGCCCCCTTCCTCAAGATGTATGGCGAGTACGTCAAAAATTTTGATCGTGCCATGGAGCTTGTCAACACCTGGATGGAGCGCTCGGCACAGTTCAAGGGCATTATCCATGAAGTACAGGTGAGCTTGGTCACCTGTGATCTAGTTCAGGATGTTCTCAAACTTATTGTTGTAGCAAGTGCCCCAAGTTTCCCCACTCCAAGGAAAAAAGCAACACAGTCAAACAGCTGGAGCTACCCAGATGGCAAAACTGCAATTTTGTTCTAGACATGGGGGCTGGTATTGATATAGCATTTCCCCCTAAGCATTCAAAGTGCTTATAATGTTTTATTGATTGAGCTTTTATTGAATGAGCATGCTTTAAGTACCCCCAAAGAAAAGAAGCAAAAACCCTTTGTAAAAAGGTAGGGAATTGCTTCATTGCACCCACCACCGCCACCACAGGGGGCAGCTCTACCATGAGGTAGAGTGGGGCACTTGCCTCAGGCATCAGATTTTGGGGCATCATAAAAGGGCAGCAAAATGGTTAGTTATTTAATTTGTTGTGATTGTGTTTTACTGCCAGGGATGGGGAGAGGTGGTTATGGGATTTTCTGCCTCATGTACCAAAATAACTTGGCTGCCTTTGGATACTATGCACCTTGACTTGGATGGGCAGGCACACTTTGCTGCTCTGCCTCAGGCAGAAAAATGTCTTGGGCTGGCCCTGAACCACCACTATTGTTCGAAACAGTGGTGTGTGCTGATTTGGGGTGAGGGGCGGAAAGAGCGATCCATAGTTCTGCGTTGTGGCCTAAATAAGACCGAAACGAAACCTGAGTGTTTGGAAGGGGTCGTCAGGAAGGAGCTCCTGTCTCGGCGACAGCGTGTGCCTCTCTAGGGAGACTCGCCCTAGATTCTGAGAGCTCTGCCTCTAGTTCACTGGGTCTCAGTTCTCTCCAGGGGCAGGCACATTGCCATTGGAGAACAGCCAGGCAGACAGCTCCCTTGAGATTGCTCTCTGTTGCAGCGGGAAGAGATATGTGGGAACCTGACCCTGCAGCACCACATGCTGGAACCCGTCCAGAGAATCCCTCGCTACGAGCTGCTGCTGAAGGACTATCTCCTCAAGCTGCCACAGGACTCGCCCGATTGCAAGGATGCCCAGAGTGAGTGCAGCTGTAGGGGGTGATAGAGAGTAGGGCAGGAAAGATCAGCAAGTGAAGGGAGTGCTGTGCGGTGTGCCGACAGCATGCACAGGACGGGAACTTCACCGAAGTCGCTGTGCTGTGAAGCTGTAGGCTGGGTTGCTCGGGGACACTACTCCCCCCCCCCATAACTTCCCAGAGCATCTAAATAGCTCAACAGCATGTTTTCTCAGGGTGACATCTGGAAAATTGAGGAAGGGGTGGGAGGCGGAGGCAAGTAAGGGCCCAAACCCAACCCACTCGTGGTGGCCTGCTGGTTAGCCCTGTGGCCACAGAGAACACTCCCTCTACATGCATTGTTTGCATCTGGGGTGGCACCTAGGAGGCCAGGCAGTACCATGCAGTGAGCTGGGTTTAGCTTGGGGGGGGGAGGGCTCCAGTTGCTGATCTTTAATATAAACGACATACCTGGAGCCTAACCCACCCACCCCCACCCGCGGCAACCCCTTCAGCAAATTTAAGTGGCAGCATTCTGGTAACCACCCTGCATGATTTTTATTTTTATGGAAGTCCAGATACCAGTGTGTGGGATTTCTGCTTTCAGCTTCACCGTGAGGACTATGGCCAGCCTAGTCATGTGGATTCTCCTTTTCTCTTTTCCTCTCACACAGAATCCCTGGAACTTATTGCAACTGCTGCGGAGCACTCAAATGCAGCAATCCGCAAAATGGTAAGTGTCGGGGGGCGTCAGAGATACCAGAGGACAGGGTTCCCTTTTCTCCGAGCTAGGAGGGTCCTGTGAATGTGTTAAAGCAGTGTTCTCCAACCTTGGGTCCCCAGATGTTTTTGGCCTACAACTCCCAGCACGCCCCAGCGTCGCGTAGCTGGCTGGGGCATGCTGGGAGTTGTAGGCCAAAAACATCTGGGGACCCAAGGTTGGAGAACACTGTGTTAGAGCTAGGTGCTTCGGAGGGTTGGGCATGTGCTCTGGGTTAGGATGCAATAGGCCTGCAAGCCCACCTCAGGCTACCAGTATTAGATTTGCTGGGTCATCATTTGCCTTGGGCCACGTTGCACCCTCCAATGGAAGCAGGGACCGTGGCTCAGTGACAGAACACCAGCTTTGCATGCAGAAGGTCCCAGCTTCAGTCCCCGGCAGGCAGCATCTCCAGTTTAAAAAAGAAGAAGAAAAAAGATCAGGGAGCAGGTGATGGGGAAGGTGAGTGCCAGAGACCCTGGAGAGGAGACAGTGCTAAGCTAGGTGGACGGAAGGCCTGACGTGCTCTAAGGCAGTGTTCTCCAACCTTGGGTCCCCAGATGTTTTTGGCCTACAACTCCCAGCTGGCTGGGGCATGCTGGGAATTGTAGGCCAAAAACATCTGGGGACCCAAGGTTGGAGAACACTGCTCTAAGGCAGCTTCCTTTATTCTGACCAGGGGT